>BPLT01000029.1:0-1396250 GCA_019656295.1 Rhododendron mucronatum var. ripense
TACCAAGACCCTGAATTGACTGCTTTAAATCTCATCCATATATATATATATATATATATATACTAACGAATGCCCGTGCCTGAAGGCACGGCTCTGGCACTTGATATGGCTTTGGATTCAACAACAATGAGTGGTAAAATACAGGGGAGTTCACAACCCAAAAGTTACTTACACTCCGTAGTTGTGTAGTAGAGTAAAAAACACATGCCAACTGCCAAAACAAACATGAGATTTTGTAGCACACAACAACAGGGATAGGATGGGGAAGAACAAAACAAAAAAAAGATAAATTAAACCAATTTCATTTCAAGGAGTAAACCTTCCAATGAATCACTTGATATCAATAGCGCATACCCGTGTCTAAAGGCATAGTTAAAAAAAAGGTATTCAAAAAAAAAAAACCCCGGCTTCAGAAGTCTTTCGCAACGTGTGATAAACTATAGGAGTTCACAATCTAGAAGTTACAGATCTTTTGAATTCTGCCATACGGTATTTAGTGAAGTAAAAATACATGCAACTATCAAAACAAACACCGTAAAATTCTGCAACAAACAACAGAGGTCTACTCCAAGAGGAACAAAGCAAATATATAAAATTAAACACTTCAATTAATGGAGTAAACCTTCCTAATGAAATACTATGTATCAAAATATTAACCCAACCTCGTGACTGAAGAATAAAATTAATATTGAGCACCTCAAGAACACGATTTTGTACTCCCTTCTTTCTTCATTATATTCATCTTCAGCAGGAGCATTTTTCATGAGGTGCATCAGCGTGCCAAGATCATTGAAGGAAGTTCATATTGAAGCAGGGCCAACCTAAGTTGAGACTGAGCAGGCTCGGTTCCTTTTTGCTGGGCTTCGACTTGCTTGGATCCGGATGAACTCACTGGTTGAGATTCCAGTGCAAGAACTTCAGAATTAGCATCATTGAATCTAGATAGAGCATCAATAGCAACATAATCTATGACAATTACTATACATGTCCTACAACTTACTTGTTGGCAGACCCTCACTGGACAATTCTTTTACCCATACATGCCTCAAAGCTGCCCATGCTTCCAAATAACATTGCAGCAGTATGTCTCTATGATTCAAAATTGACACCAACAGGTAAGAGATTTTTTAACCTAAATTTTCCTCAACTTATATGGTCAACTCATAATGGTCGAGCTTATTTGTGAAAGCTTAACTCAAGTAAAGACAAATTAAACAAAGGTGATGAATTCTTTGGCTCTAACGATAAAGGTATGATTCTACTCATAATTTTCACTATAAGACTTCTCTTTTGTAAACCTTGAAAATCTAGAGAATCATTGGTAGACCATCCAAGAATTCATCTAGAGATCACTATTAACCTGCAACTTGCAAATATGGAAAACAAAAGATTTTAAAAGTCAATAAACCAAAATCAGAATGACAATTAGACCTTCACTGAATGAGCCAACCTAGTATTTTTACTTTGTTAGTTCAATGCTTCTCACTTGAGAGTTGAGACAATGTGTCATGTCGCGTCCTTTGATAAATCTGCGAGCCAGAGTATCGGTGTCCAATATTTTGAAGAAAAAAAATTATCGGAGTATCAATGTTGTGTGTTCATGTAGGTTTCAGTTAAATCCCCTAACTACTTGCCTTATGCCTTAATTGAACATTCAATCACACGCTACATATTTGATTTTCCGTTTCCATGATTTTAATTAACACTCCAAATGCCACAAACAAAGAACCTTCAAATTTACAACATAATAAATTATGTAAAAACCATAGCCAAAAAGATATAAAATAGTAGATAATCACATATAATTCCATCTAGTTTTAATCCCAAAAAAGTCAACATAGGTCTACTTGGACAACTTGTTTGGTGGTTAAAATTGGGACAAATCCTTGCCGTCACTAGTAAAGAAAGTAGAAGCTTCTTACAGGGGACATTACCGCACGGTATGGACAATTTACTCTCTCCTTGCTGTCAAATTGGTGCAATGTCTATTCAATGGTTAGCATAATAAGCAATGCATGAGAAAAGAAAACACCACACAACAATAGCATTTTTCAAATTAATCACACAAAATGACAATCAAATGGCAGTATCCAAGAGTTGCTTGGACTTCAACTCCAGGATAAATCAATATTGTGGATGAAGAAAAGGAAGAAAGCTTACATTTGGGTACCCTTAAATACTACCAACATCCATTATTACAACGCATCCCCATGACCTTGAATCTTGGGTTTGCGATTTAACATGGGGCAACGACTAAGGAAGCTTTTATACGGTGAAGCTGATGATGGACTGTGATCCACCAAGTCATCTTCATGTCCTTCCATTTGACAACTCTGATCATGGGTAAACCGCAAGGGTGTCTTCAGATACTAAACGTGGGTGGTTTTCAAAGGACATAAGCATTCTGATTGGAACATTGGCCATGGTTGAAGCACCCCCTTGTACCTAAAACACTAAATGCCTACGGTAGCTTGAGAATGCAAGCATGGATACCTTTTTTACGTGTTCGAGACAGGTTCAAAACTTCTTACTCTGAATCTTTTACAAACAGTATCAGCCACAAAGGTTAAATCGCAAGTAGACCAATTCAACTCTTTCCAAGGTTTTTGATCAATGCGGGTTTTTAATGCGTTTGTAGATTGGTTGAAAAAACGACGAAATTATAAATAAGTCATAGAGAAGCAAACAACTAAACAAACAAAAAGGAGTCCCTTCATATCGAATAAAAACCTTCCATTTTGTGTAAAATAACTCACCGATTGCCGCCATTTGAATCACCCGATGCTCCTCCCCTACCAAACCCGAGCCCTGGGCCCTTTAAAGTTCTAATATCCAACATCCCGATGTTAGAGAACCAAAAAATGCCAAATTACTGAAATTGAACAGTCAGAACAGAGTTATGCGACACCAACACCAAAAAAATGAGCCAAGAAAATAAATTTTGTACAGCCCTCCCCTCACACTCCCTTACCTCTTCATCTCTTCTTAGGCAATGAAATGAAATAAAGTGAATATGAAAAATTAAACGTCTGATGGAATAAAATGAAACGGATCAATTAAAAACGAAGGCTCTAATGATAATGGTAACGCAAGACATTATTAAAAGATTAGATGATGGTATGGCAAGAGTTGTTTTATCTCATATGAATGTGAAATCCAAGAAGTGAAAAGAACCATAAGAATGGCAAGACTGAGCTTTAATTGAAAACTATCGAGAACCAAAACTCATGTTTTCCATTCTGCAAATGGGCTAGAGAAAGTAAGAGCAAATCTAAGCACACATGACATTCAGCTCTCGCTCATCATGGATAGCAACAACATCATTCCTTTTTTGAAGAAGTTGAACCGACGGCATTTATAGTGAATTGAAATTCTTAATGACATCAAGCAAAGAGGAGGCATACTCAATAAGAAAAGAGTGAAGGAAGAATTAGTTACCGTTGCCCTTAAATCATTGTCCACCTGTCAATAGCAAAACAATCCGTTGTGTCACAGTAAAACAAAATAAAGTGAAATTGTTATCGATTTGAAACAAACTTTTTGAGAATATCATACCTGATCGAAAATGGTAATGGTGTCCATAAGTAGAAATGGTACTTCGAGATGTGCCAACGGGGTTCAATAACCTTGTTGAACCATTAAGGAGAAATAGATCTGCGAAATGGATCATATGAAGGCACAAAAGCTTCAGATTACGTTTTTTTATGCCTCACGATCAAAAAACAAACCAAAAGCCAAGCAATATACTCAAACTCACATCCCTCTCCCCGTATATCCTTCTTTACTCTCCCCCCCCCCCCCCCCCCCCCCCCCCCCCCCCCCACTTAGTCCTTTTTGTTATACTTAAGAAAGATCAGGTTTTTCTTTTAAATTGCTGTTAGGGCTATCTTTCTGCTAACTACCTATCCTGATGCTTGATGGGCATGTGAATTATAAAAACAGGAGTAGGGAAATTTAATAATGTGGAAGAAGATTGCGAGAAAATGAACTCTTTCGTACCGATTAAAAAAAGAAAGAACTCTTTCATCTACTAATGAGGAAAAATGAAGGTCTACTCAACCACACAAATAATCGAACACCTATTGTGCATATGTTTTTTCAAAAAAACATTCAGGATGAGCCATTACACAAAAAAAATATCCCACACAGATGGTTGAGAGAGAGAGAGAGTCGTAAACCTTTGCTCTGATCACGATGAAGGGCCACCCATTCATATGGAAAAACACCGGTTTCCCACCACTGAATCACAATACCAAGGAATTAGACAAACGAAATATTTAATACCTATTATTGGAATTTGCTAGCCAGGATAAAAGCCAAACGAATTCCAAAATTCAAATTCTAGATAAAAACCCTAATATGGAATTCCAATAATGCTATTCAGGTTTAGTAATTTACCTTAGATCAACTGAACTCGAAAATAATGCGTGGGTGGGTTTGCTCTTTCCGGTTTGGGAAGATTTTGGCTTACTTGAATACATGGTGGTAGATGAGGCAGTCGAAAAAATAAAAGCTGCCACCCAGTAGATCATTAGATGGACGGTACACACACACAAAGAGAGAGAGAGAGCACCTTACCGAGGAGTACTTCGTTGGTGTTTGGACCGTAGCAATCGAAGGTGTCGAGGAAGGTGATACCGCTCTTGATCGCGCACCGGTCGTTGGTGGCTCGTCGCGCCAGTCGGTGGAGCTAGGAGAGCGATCGAAGAGAAAGAGTCGAGAGAGGGAGACAGAGGGAGGGTGAGGTATGGGAGTACGGCTAGGGTTTCACAAAATGTCTGCATTTCTACGTTTCAAATTTTGGAAATCTAATCCTAGTTTTACCAAATTCCATTAAGGATAGCCCTTGGATAGATTAGGTATTTACAAAAATGCCTTCTGGAGGATGAATGGTAGAGATTTATGTAGGCGTGAGGATAAATCTAAAGCGTTGGTTGTCTTTTGGATTCAAACACAGCTCTGTTTTATTATATAGACTAATGCTTGCCCGTGCCTACGGCACTACCCACCCCGTCCCGTGCCTAAGGCACTACACATCCCGGCCCGTGCTTGAAACGTGAAAATGCAAAGCACCACCCAAAGACATAGCCCAGAAATTAATGCAGCAACCAAAATCAGTATTGATCCAAGCTATCAAGGTATTGTCCATAAGCCACAACAATATTTTGGTATTGAATCATGTAAACACCATCAGGTGTCCCTTGAGAAAAGTTCATAAGAGCCTGAAGGGCATCGAAATGAGAAGCTACAATCAATTTGATATGACAGTCGCAAAAACTTTACTTCTCCAAGAGCCTTCCAATCCAATAGAAAAACTTACTCTTTCCCAAGACAGTGGTTGCTACCATTTTGCATTAGTAGCCAAATGGGGAGAAAGAAATGGTTAGCAGATCTTCCAAAGTATCAAAGGCTAGCAAGCCCCATCATATGCCCCTTCTGCTATAAGTCCAGAAAAAACACCAAAAGTAAATTAGCGACATCATATGCCTTAGCCATCAGAGAATGAACATATCCAAAGAGACACCCATAAAAGAACTCAATTATCAAAGAAAAAGCTTACTTGACATTAAACACGAATACACTATTCAAAACGAGCAAAAGAAAATACTAATCTCCAGGTGAAAACAAAATATGGAGACCAAAACATACAACAACAAAGTTTTAGGTTGAGAACCAGACAATACATCACCTCCTCCACGTTTTCGGCACCTGCTCAGCCATTAGCTGCCATTTTGAGAGCATATCAGCTCCTCCAACAGCTGCTCAAGCTGCAATATTTGCAACAGTTGTCTGCATTTTGTCATCCTCTTCTTTGTATACATGCACATAAATACTAATAGTTCAAATACTGTATTCCATGTTTTCCTTTGCTGACTTAAATCAATGATCAAAATTCGTTGGTTAGCTAGGATAACATAGCTGGAACATTTAATGGAAACGTTAAAAGAATAGGCATAAGAGAAAATGCCAATGTTCGAGATTTGTAAAAGGTGCTGAAACAATTCAATTCAAACCCATACGCCCAAAGCTTTTTTTTTTCTTTTATAATTCTCATGCTATCCGAACCACAATCTTAAGAATCCAGATTGATTAGTTTAGCCAAAGAATAAGGAACAAAAGAAAAGAAAAAGGAAGACAAAACTTCTCTTCTTTCCCTAGCATAAAGGCTCATCGCGTAACCAGACGTGAAACTGAACAAATAATTACCACGTCACACTATGCTGCTCTTCGTCAAATTCCTTAAATTGCTGGCTAGCACTTTGAAACTTCAGTGCATACAAAATTTTAGGCTTAAGCTTAAGCTTTTGTTTTTATTTCACATTTATAAATTCTTAAAAAATTTGTTCAAGGATTAGGTTGCAAGCATAAGCTTAATTAGTACTAACATAAATTATATGCATGAAAGCAATCATAAGAGGCAGAATGAGTTTTGAACCCAAGGAAGCCCAAATCGAAATGTATGTTCTTCTAGAAAATAAGATTCAAGCAGAATCACATCTATGATGTCGCAGTTTGACAACTCAAACAAATTAATTTGACACAAAACAGAACAGACAAAAAGAAGCAATCTTACAGCATCAATCGTATTAAATTTGGGACGTTCTGATGAATACTTCTTCCCTATCACATAAATATGTTTGCTCCTAAAAATGGATCATAAAGAATTAACTCATTGTCCACTATTTTCACTCTCTTAACACATGCATTTTAACAAACACAAAGCGGGCAAAAAAATATGAAGAGCATAAATGGAAGAACGAAGTTACAGATAAAAAAAATTACCTATAGAGATGAACGGAGGGTAGACACCTAGAGGGATTCGATTGTGCCGGTGCTGGTTATCGAGGAGGGAGTACAATGAAAAGCTAGAGATGGAAGCTGTAAAATCACTGTGCACAGCGCGGGTGATGAAGGGAATGAGGAGGCTGGAGGGGTGGTTGTGGCCGGGTTTCTCACTATTATGAGAGAGAGAGAGAGAGAGAGAGAGAGAGGATTTGAATTTTGAAATTAACGTAAAAGGGAAAGAGTAAGGGGAAGACGATCTGTAGCAACAAAGACATGGCAGACAGTTGTAATTTAGGTGAAAATTATGGGTGCCATTGGTTGGTATGTGAATGGGAGAGAAATCTGGACCCTTAGATTTGTTTGTATGGGTAGATAAAATTTGTGTCATAGAGAAATCTAAACCATTAAAAAGGAATATTCTTTAGGAATATTCTCAAAGACCCTTCTGTTTTATTATATAGATATATATATATATATATATATATACACACCCAATTCTTTTCAAGTCCACACCTCTTAGGATCCACACCGTCCGGACCTCCCATTTTCCGATCGATTTGCGATGATCCGAGCAGCTCAATGTGATCAGAACGTGATTTTAAGAGTACCCATGAGAAATCAGCAAAAAAAATGATCAGAAAGGGCTTGATCCGAGCAGTTTTTTACTGAACCGTTTAATAAAAAACTGTTCGGATCAAGCCCTTCTAGATCATTTTTTTCGCTGATTTTTACATTGTACCCTTAAAATCACATTCTGATCACATTGAGCGGCTTGGATCATCGAAATTCGATCAAAAAATGAGAGATCCGGACGGTCCGAACTGTAAAGCGTCTGGACCTGAAAAGAACTCATATTATATATATATATATATATATATATATATATATATCTGTTGAGGGATCCCGTTTTTTAGCTTGGTGCGGGACTATGTTCTCAGCCCTTGGATTTTATCCAAGGGCCAGGAAAAGCGAAGGCATTAAAATTGCAAAAATTACACTTTCCCCCCTGAAATCCACACTTGCCCCCTTCGTTTCATTTCACGCAGACCGCTTTAGAGAGAGAGAGAGAGAAAGAAAGACACGCGAACCAGAGAAGACCGAAGACGAACGAAGCAGCGAGAAGAACACAAGAACGACGAAAGATCAGAATCGAACGGCTAAAGGTCTCTATCTTTCTCTCTCTGGTTCGATTCTCTAATCTCTCTCTCTCTCTCTCTCTCTCTCTCTCTCTCTCTCTCTTTGGATCGTTCTCTATCTAAGAAATTAGTTTTTTTTCTGTTAGGGTTTCGATTTCGATTAAGAACCAAATACGAAGAAAAAGATCAACTGGAGAACATGATTGAACCAAATAAGGTATCTCTCTCTCGGTCGTTTGACTGATTTGAGAAACCCCTTTCCATCTTCGAATCTGTGTTGATTTTGTAATCTTTGGTTTGGTTAAGAAATTAGGATTTGGGTTTGTGACATTGGGTCTCTCTCTCTGGTTTAGAAATTCTGGTTTAAAAAAACCCTAATTCTAAACTTTTATAGTAATTCTGGAATGGTGTTAGGGTAGATTTTTATTTTGATTAGTATGGCAATTACTTGAGAAAAAGAAATGAGATGCACAGTTGAGTTAGATGTACTCCTGTCCTTTGCATTGTTATTATTACTCGAACAAAAAAAAGGTCTTTTTTTGAACTATGATTTTGATTTTAGGGTTAGGGTTCAAAATGATTTCGATTTTAGGGTTACAAACTAGATTTCAACTATACGATAACAAGAGCCTTTTTTTCTTGGAATCCACTCTGTTCACCTCCATGAAAGCTTGGTTCCTGGTCTTTTCATGTCTGTTTAGTTGCTGAGAAAATGATGGATAAGGATGGAAGCTGGGACTTAAATCTTAGACTGTTAGTATTTTGGGCCCATGCTTAATTGTGCCTAAATGAAGGAATGGGCTTTGTTGATGTGTGTTTACTGTTTAGCATCACTTGGGGAATAATAACTGCTAAAATGATTGTTTTCTATAATGCTTATCTACCTTAGTTGATTTTTGAACATGTAGGTGATGTTTCCGTTGCCATCACCATTGTCTTTGATGTCGTCGAAATCTGTCCCGTTGACAATACATGCTCGTTCGTCGAATCAAGATGAGATAGGTAATGAATATGTAGAAGAGGTATCGAGTGGTTCTAAAAAACAAGAGTGTGATGAGATAGGTATTAATAAGGATGAAAAGGGGGCAACCAAAAATTTTGAATATGAGGATGGAATGGAGGCAACTGAAAATTTTGAAGATAGAGTTGATGAACTGTATTTTCTCTTTAATGGTTACTCAATGATCAAGAAAAATTGTTTGTGTGACATTTTGTTAGGACAGATTCCATTTGATTCAATAAAACTTGTTTGTGTAACATTTTGTTATTGGCTTGATGAGTCTTTAATGGGTACCTTGTGATGCTTGGTTGCTGCTGCCATGTGCTAGTTTTGTTTTGATTATATTGTGGCTGGTTGTAGTGAAGGGAACACATATGTGCTAGTCTTATCTCGTTTTTTTAGAACGTGTCCCCGAGCGTGTCGGGTACGTGTTGGAGCATAGCCGTTGTGGAATGAAATCAGGTTATGAAACATAGGAACAATGTGCACTGTTCAACTCTGGAACTTGCTTCAGTGAGTGTTGTTGCAATCAATTATCATGTCCTTCATGCACAGTTTTTAGTCTATGGTCTGCAATGGAACTACTAAGAATCTGGCACTACAAAAATTCATAAGTAATTAGTCATTTATTTTGTGAGGACACTACACAATTTTGAGCTAGAATCCTACTGCTTATGGTGTTGTATGATGGTTGCCGTTGCATGTGAATGAGGTTTGGAGAGTTATATGTTCATTCAGTTATAACTTATAAGAGGTTTTATATGAGCACTGGATTGTGCTTAGTCTTGGCATATAACTGGAAAAATATGCACTCAATTCCAAAAGACTATTAGCTGCACATCAATTCCAAAAAGGTTGCACAAGTTACACTCTTAACCTGGAAAAAAAGTGTATCTTTCAACTCTTTTCTCATTCTATGGTTGCTACAAGTCATGCCAAAGCCATTTCGAACAGTACTCCCACAAAAGTAGCAAATGACAGCTTCCAAAAGATTGGCAAATAAGGTGTAGAGTATCGAAATCTATACTCCTTATTATACCCAAAAGATTGACAAATAAGGTGTAGAGACCCGTATTTTCGAACATAGTTTAAAGGATTTATTAATGTTAGAATATGGAATAAATGAGGAATTTATTGAATTATTTGATTTGGGGTCAATGTAGGAAGGTTGTTTGTAGAAGGATGCTTGTGCAATTTATGATGTGTGTGAGTATATATATGTGTGGGTGTGTGTGTAGGGAAGAGAATTCCCCAAAATTCTCTCTCTCACCTCCCGGCCTCCCTCCCCTCTCTCGGCTCTTCTCCCTCTCTCACTCCATCACTCAAGAACTCCTCCCCAAACTCAAAACCCAAGACAACCAACCTCTAATCCATCATCTACGCGCGTATTGGAGCTCGTATATCGTTGGCTAGTGCTCGATGAAGGTGTATTGCTCTCGGAATTGATTTTGGAAGCCAGGGCTCGATCTCTCGTTGGGGTTTGGCTTTGATACTCGAGGTAGGGATTTATTACACACTTTATAGGTTTGTGTGATGAATTTATGCTTGGTTCATACCTTAGATTGTTGTGTTAGTTGTTGAGTTGAAATACTTGAATTTTGCAGAAATTCTGCTTGAACTGGCATTGTATCGATACAGCTCAGATCAGTATCGATACAGGATTCTCTGTTTTGTTTTTAAGCCCATCTGTATCGATACTAAAATAGCTAGTATCGATACAAACAGGCCTAAAATCAGCTTTTGCTGTTTTGCTCCAAATTTCATTGTTTTGATCCCCGATCACTTCTAGCACCTCTAAAACACCTTTAAACCATCTCTAAGCTTGGTTGTTTGCCCTTTGAGGACTCATTGATTGTTCCCATTCCCGAGACACTCGTTAAACGTAGTCTTTGGAATCGTTGTAGAGGAATAATATATCCTAAGGTTGATTAGGAGTACCGTGGACGATAATGGTTAATGTGGTGAGTGTTATGGGTGGACATGAGCTTGTCTAGTGATCCGATGAGTAGTATTGTGACTCATATCCTCATGCCTTGTCTTGTTGAGCTCCCTAGGTTCTTTTGGCACTCGTTCTATAAGATTCTCGTTTAGAACCTAGTCGATGATGTGTCGTGGAGTCACTGTGGGTTCAGTACGTGACGTAAGGCGTCGTGATAGACTTAGAGGAATAACGTGGACGTAAAGTATTTTATTAATGTGAAATGGGGTATACTTATGAGTTTGTAGTACAATGTTGATGATGTAAGAACGAATGTGAACTTGAAAAATGATGTTTGCTTATATACTGATTGATAATGCTCTTATGTTTAGGTGAGTTGTGAATTCTGAATTGAGGGTCCTGCAACGCAAGGTGTGGTAATGCGGAAACCCAGGTGGAGAGAATTCAATGTGACGCAAGGGGTGGTAACACAATTGAATGTCTCGCATGATAAAGAGAATTTTGATTGACTTCAGAAGTCTATGTTGATGTTTGGATTGTTTGTGGCTTGGGATTGTGGTTGTCGAAAAAGAGGATTTTTGTCCGGTATTCTTGAGCGAATCAACGGATCCGGTATTTGGGCGCAAATCAACGAACTCTGGTATTCAAGCTCGAATCAACGGAGTTTGACCTGTAATGGTCTTGAGCTTTCTCTGAATTATTTTGGAAGTCAAAAAGTAAAATTTTCTACATATGAGGTTCTATGGTAAATGGTATGAGTTTAAATGTTGCTCCTAGTTGACGTATGAATGGTAAGGGACATCTATAGGACGTCCAGGATTCTCCAATAATAGTTCGTCTATTCGTAGTGGTAGCTCTCATATCTCACATTCATTTGTTGGAATTCATTCACTCTAGTTGTATGCTTCATCGCATTTTCATATAACGTGAGTATAGATTTCTCTACTGGGCTAATGTAGCTCAACCTATCATTTTCAGGTACCAAGGAAGGAAGTTGGCGTGGTGTGCATTGCGTGCTTGTTGATCATGGGTTTCGAGGGTATAAATGAAACGTCAATTGGCATTTGTTTTGAAAGTAATATTTGGAAGAATGACAAATGTAAAACTGTAATATTATTTTGGTATTGAGGACTTGGGGCTTCGAGCCAAGCTTGTATCTTTTAAATTTAAGTTCGTAAACAAAGGAAGAAATGTCATTTGGGATATTATCGGTACTTTAGTAGAGATTCTATTTATTGTAAATTATCATTATTTATGTTAAAAATCGAGAGCGTGACATAAGGTTATCTATTCAAATTCATATTATCTATTTTTTTCAGAAAAACCAATAAATTGGTCAACTTTGCGAATTCTGTATTTTGTATAATCGTAATGAAATTAACAGATTTAGTTATCTATTCAAATCTATACTCTTTATCCCAAAAAGAATGACACATAAAGTTATCTGTCCTCGTGAACATATGAGTTTCATTTTTTATAGTTTGCGTACAATTTTCTAATTATATTGTAGTGGTACGTGGTACCATAGTAAGCTCTAAAAAGTTATTATACTTCCCAAGAGAACTTTGTCCTCTTTTCACTTCCTGCGCCATCCACCCTTGTTCTCTGTGCTCCTTTGCGGAAGACCTCACAGTCAATATTTGGAAGACAAAAGACCATTGCTCAATTTCATTTCTCAAAACTCTACAGTATAAGAATCATCCATGGAGGTTCTAAAAAATGTCTGAAAGTTTGAGAACTTCTGAAGTGAAGCCGCTCGGCCAACTTCAGCCCAATCTGTTTGGCTCTAAAGAAGAAGATGAGCCACCCCACATGACCGCGTTTTGCCACCGGCGATTGCGGCAACAACTTCATCTCCGACAAAAGGCTCCAGCGACTCCTTCTCGGTCGTCATCTCCGGCACCCAGAATTGCCTCACCTCTCCACCAGCGCTATCCACTGTTGCCACCTCTTCTCTGGTCTGTAGAAATCAACAGATCTCTCCCTCTCTCTAGCGTGGGTTTATTTCAATATTTGGGCGTGTTTTATGAGTTAGGGATGTTTTTGGAAAACCGGCAACAGAAGTCCAGGAGCCAGTGTAGAAACTATAGATGTCCTGATTGCATTATAAGTCCATATACTATGGACTTCTGGTCAAAGCTCCCTTCTTTTGTTTAGTTTTGAGAAATTTTTTTTTATGTAATAAGTGGAGATAGATAGAAAGAGAAAATTATCGCGAATCGTGCAAAGAGTAAAATTTTTTTGATGGCCGCATTGTTTCAAAACATGTTCTCTGAATCTTGATAAGAACACAGACAGATGTGGTTAACTGTAAAATTCTGGATTGTGTGGTATGCTAACAACATCAATAGATAACCATAACTTTCAAAATATAGTCTTCGAATCTTGATAAGAACAAAGACAGATGTGGTTAACTGTGAAATTCTAGACTGTATGGTATGCCAACAACATCAATAGATGACCATAACTGTCAAAATATGTTCTCCGAATCTTAATAAAAACACAAATAAATGTGATTAATTGTGGAATTCTAGACTGTGTGGTATGCCAACAACATCAATAGATAACCATAACTTTTAAAATATATTAAGAACAAAGACAGATGTGGTTAAGTGTGAAATTTTGACGGGTTAAGGGAGAAAATACGGGGCTGCGAATAATTGCCCCCAAGTTTAGTTATGTACTATTTAAGGAGAAATTGTAGTGGTAGTTTGTGAATCTAAGACTAATTGTTAAGTTTCCTCTGCTTTTCCTAAAATTGCCAACAATAACTCAGGGCTGGCGGTGGTACTGGTACCACTAAAGTTGATCTTCTCGACTGTAAATCCTCGGCAATTCCCTCCATTGAAGAGAGGTTAATCGAGATCGAGAGAGGTTGACTGCTTCTATGTACCATTTCACAGACCTCCGGTGACGAATCATTCATGTTCCAAATACAGCTTTTCCGGTTGAGCTACTCTTCTTGTCCGGCGAAGCACAGCTCTGCCGTAGCCGCGTCGACAAAGACGCCAGACCACGGACGATCAGATGTCGTCGCTGCCTCGTCGTTGATTCATGAGCTGTTCTGAAGCTCCGTTTGATTCGAGTGCATATAGCAAGCGTGGGACAAAATGTAATTGCACCTGCAATTATACAAAGGGTGGCGGTTCTGCTTCCGTTCTTCTATAAGGGTATTTTTGTAAGGTAGAAGTCAAATGTCCTAGAGCCTGTACGAAAAATTTTGATGTCCTTTTTATGGTATAAACCCCTATACTATGGACTCCTAGCCAAAGCTCCCTTTTACGATTTCTTTCTAATTTTCATAGCTAAATCTTAATTTCAACTTTCTTATATATAAGATCAACTACATCAATGAGTACACAACACAATGCGAAGCACACATGAAAATACACTTGTATTAGTAAAAAAATCTCATGAGTTACATAATAAGATAATATCAACGAAAAAAACCATGCTGAAAGAAAAAAAATTCCTGATATAATATTAGTAAAAAAATTCTCATGAGCTATGTGATATCGGTTGAAAAAAATCCTCACGAGCTATATTTTTTTTTTCAAAGGCAGGTTAATGGGGAGAGAAGACGCCATTCAAAAAAAATTAATAAATTTTTTGTAACAACTTCGAAGATTAATAATTTTTTTTCGCCTTTCAAAAAACGGGAAGGGAAGATGCTTATGTAATTGAGAAATATTGGGAAAGTAATTGGGTGCCTGTAGAATAGCATATGAGCTTTGAGGCTTGAGTTACTAGAATAATCTTGACCATTGAATTGGAATTGGAGAATCTTTCAATTCCCTATGGATTGAAGAGGAGCCGGACTCGGTGGAAAAGGTTCACATGCAGTAACACATTGTATAAACGAAAATGGCACTCAGAGGTCTGGGACAAATGAATCCAAAGCCCACTCATTAGTAGTGGCCCACTGGCGCTTCTTGTTGGCTTAAGAAGCCATCCCATTAAGGGTCTGGGGATGCTACAAAGCAGCTATCTGTAAAGCGCCCTATAAAATATATTCGGACAGTTTATAACGACAATTAATGATCCGAATTGAAAATAAACTCTTCCAATGAAGAGTTAAGGGAGAGTTAACTTTTCTCTAGAAGAGTTTGTTTTTAATCTAGACCGTTAAAAACACTTTTAGACAGTTGTGGTGGTGCACTATAGTGCTTTACAGGGAGTTGCTTTGCAGCATCTCTGAAGTCATTTAGGTTGTACCACAAAATAAGTTGTTTTCTGTTCAATACAATACCCTATACAAATGTTTTTGAGTCCCAAAAATCTTCCTAGAATTTTCATTTTTTTTAATTTCTTAAAATTCGTCGGGGGGGAAGGTTTATCGTATGATTTCTAGCAACTACGGAGTTACTGATAGATTTGAAATTTCCGTTTTCTTCTGTAAGGAATCTAAGGATGGTTGCTTTTACTCTTTTTTCGTGGTGTTTGTTTTTCTACTCTATTCCTCGAAGTTTGAATATTATTTTCTGTAAATTATTGCTCTGCGAAACTGGAATTGGGTGATTAGGAGTAGGTTTGAAGGTAATTTTTTGGTTAATTTTTACTTCTTGTATGAATTCTGAACTTCAATAATGGATAACATAATTGTATGTTTTCCGTGCATTAAACGGGTTCAAACGCTAATAATCTCGAATAAACAAGTTTGTGGACCTTGTGGTACTTGCATTCTTGTATATTTTCCGTTGTTCTAAAAATGTGTTTTCCTTTTCCACTTCGTTTTTCGAAAACTAATGCCCACGAAATGATGGACCATGTACAGATTGCTGACATAAGTGTGAAAAAATTAGCCCAAAAGCCTTATTTGTCTGGGCTTAAAATAGGAAAGGCCCAGAAATAAGGGAACCCAAACCAGGCTTGAAAATGACAAGCTAAGAATATTTGTTAATACTGAAAATATCTTTGGCGAATATTAATTATCAAAACACGTCCTTATCCGTCATTTTCCCGTGTCAAGCCCTCGAACGATCCACGCGTATTAATTACCACTCCATTAACTTGTACTCCAAACCGATCCATAAACGCCGTTACTTTGTGCACAATTTGCGATCATACAAGATTTTAAATGTTTTACAAATCTTTGCCCTCTATTGTATACACCCTTACGCCATAGCTCCAGACATTGTGATCGTGAGTAGATAAAAGATACATAGTTGTTCCCAATGGTTTTGATAATCTTCCCCAATCCTGGTTTGTTCCCCTCCTCCTCTCTCTCTCTCTCTCTCTACTTATACATATACACACATATATGTATATAAGAATTAATACACGGATGAATAATTAATGGGTTTTAGAATTTATGGATTCTTTGCAAAAGCTTTGCTCAACCGATATTCGATAAATTTGATGCCGATGATTCGATAGATTTGATGCCGATATAGGTTCATCACGTTAACACAAAGCAATCGGCAATAATCGATTTGTTCTTTCCAGATAAAAAAAATGGATTTGAGTCGAGGAAATCTTTCTCAAAAAACACTAAGGGTACTGACAGCCACGTGGGGTGCACTCTTGGTCCCACACGAATAATACGAGCCGTTCAATAATTTAAAAAAAATCGAGTGGGTTTGTGAAAAATCAGTTCAATTCGATCAATATGTGTAGATGCTCGATCTAATCTTCTATTTTTTTCATTTAGATTTTAGGATCCTATAATTTGAATAAAAAATATAAGATTGGATCGAGTATCTACACATATCAGATTGAGCTGATTTTTCATGGGCCCACTTGGTTTTATTTTAAAATTATTCAACGGCTTGGATCATTAGTGCGAGACCCGGAGTGGACCCCACATGCCCGTCGGTACCTATAGCAGGGCTCTATCAAATCTTTCTTTGTTAGATTTAGGGTACGTTTCCAGAACACCTTCTTGAAAAATAAGTATTTATTTCACATTTTCAAACTCAAAAATAATGTAAATGAAAAATAATATTTTGATTTTTTTTGCACCGTTTAAAAGATCTCTTGATAAAATCTTTCAAACAAGATTCATATTGCTAGAAAAATTATTTACATAAATACATTATTTTTTAATTTAAAATTACTTTTTTTAAAAATAAGTATTTATTTGGATTTTCGGATTACGTTGGATTTCCGGATTTCCGTTAGGTAAAAAATCGAGTGATGAAATTATTAGAGCATCCCCAATGGGGATGTAAAACCAAGTGCTATAGTTATAATAGCACCCAGATGTAAAAAAAATTTGCTCCAATGGGGATGGAAAATAACAAATTCGGAGGTGGAAAATAGCACAAATGGGAAGGGGGATGTATATTTGCATCCCCTTTTGGCTGCAGCTATAATTTGACAGGTCATCACTAACTGATTGTACCAGAATTTTGGACAGCCGGAGGTTACCTGATTTCGTTGGAAAGTCGTCGGAAATTGGAAGAACACGCCGGAATCTGGTCGAACACGCTGGAATCCGGAGATGACCATCTCCTACCCCAATTCTTGACGATCCATGGACGGCACATATGCATGCCGCCGGCTGTGCCCTTCTGAAACTCTCGCCAGCTATGCCCCTCCGGCTGTGATTTCCCTTCGTTCAGAGAAAGGGAGAGAGGGCTGGGTTCTGAACCAGAGAGAGAGAGCGAGGGGGGGGTCGTCTGGTTTGATGGTTTGAGATTGGGGCGTCTGTCTGTATTGTTTGTAGAGAGAGAGAGAGAGAGAGAGAGAGAGAGGATGAGAAGATGAGAAAGAGTAAAGTTGGGTTGGGTTGGAATCTCATCCAATCCGACCGTTGGTTTTTTTTTTTTTTTTTTTAAGGATCCGACTATTGATGATGGAAAAAAATTGCAACTGCCTATTTTTTTCACTGCCTATAAATGTGTGTTGATAGGATTTTAGATAACAAAAATTTTCTTCATTCTTCACAAAAACCCTCCAAAAAAATATAGTGTATCAATTATGGTAGAAGGAAATCGTAGTGCGAGAGGAAAATCGTTCAACTCTGATCAAGATAAAGCAATTTTTTTTTTGGAATAATTTTTTTTTTAAATCCTCGATTACTGGATACCAAAATTATTTTTCAAAGGAAGTAGTACTTGAATTAGGGTTAAGAAAGTTGAGAAAAATTGAGGAGGAGAGAAAGTTAGTTAATTATCCATCCTTTTTTTACATCTCACCATTGGATAGGAGTGAGTTCTATTTTACATCCAACTAACTTTTAACCACTTTTTACATTTAAAATAACTATCCATCCCCTTCTAAAATACATCCCCATTGGGGATGCTCTTAGTAGAAGGGATGTGGGCTTATGAAGAGCTGCCATCTGTCCATGGATGGAGGAATTCCTCCTGTTGGAGCAGGAGGAAATCTGATAGCCGTACCGTACGCATCAAAATTTTTCATGGGGTCCATGCTTATGGAGATTTCCCATGTTTTAATTTGGCCCCTCTAAATAGACCATATGATTCGTCTCCTCAAGATTAGCCAGTTCGTTTCTTAGTTCAGACATCTTGAACTAATAAAAAAATAATACTCTATTTGTTTGATTTTGTTTATTTGTGTAGACACCCCAATTTAGCCTAACGATTATTTCAAGTCCCACCTTGGGTACCATCTCAATAATGATATGGATATAGTGATTGCTGATTGACTTCTCGTGAGCCCATGGACTTATGGTAAGAACTTTGAGCCACTTAGAAGACCCAATACAAAGCCAAATAGCCTTTCAAACAGAAATACACTATTCTAGGAGAATCTTTCTATCGGCCGTAACATTGATCTCACGGCCTCAACATCAATTCTTCACCCGTGAAACTTGTTGTTTGAAAATCTCCCTGAGAGATTGATCTTTCAGCCGCCAGGACTATCCTTCGGTCGCTTAATCCTTTCCACGGCCACCAGATTGTCTATTTTTCAGATTCTGGAACATTCTGTCAATCGTTTGATCCGTTCACTAAACCCTAGCAGCCAAATCCCGATGCGTTCGGGCTACGTTTAGGGATCACCATGAAGAGTTTGTATTACATTGCAATTCCAATTCCAACCGTGCGTTTTGATTGGATGGAGTGAATCATCCCTATGCCTATATGAAGGGGCCTTTGGTTCCGAAATTAGAAGAAGAGCACTCTCTCATCAGCCATGAAATTCTGCACAAATACTCTTTCAAATCCCCACTACAAAAGCCCAAGCTCCTAAAGACAGCCGAAATCTAACGATCAAAACCCCGAAGTTCAAATCCTAACCCTAGGGTTTTCAAGGAGCAAGTCAGCCAATCATATTCAATCCGTAGCAATCAAACCAATGAGAGATCAAGGTGGTGAGGCCCAGGGGCCTCTAGTTTAATTTATTTTCGGTTTTTACGTTTAATCATAGCATTTTGATTATCTGTTAATCATGTAGTCTGGTGTGAAGAAGAACATCGGCAGGGTCTTCGATCCAGCGGCCGGTACATCAAACCAGGAGGATCTCTCGGCCGTGACATCAATTCATTGGCTACGAGATCCATCTCCTTGGGACATGTTTGTTTTATTCTGTTTTCTGATACATCCTTTCAATTACTGTCTCGGCTCACCTTTAATTGTTTAAAGGCTAAAAACAGATTACTTGTTAAGATTAAATAAAGCATGTGCTAATCTTATATCAACAATTATGAACCAGTCTCATAGCTGGGCAAAAAAGGGTGCCTAACACCTTCCCCTCATTGTACCTTTGGCTCCCGTGCCCAGAATTTCTACTTGTTTTTTCTTGTTTTATAAATTAGGTGGCGACTCTGTTTTGATGACAACCGTTATCGTGTGGCGATATTCCTAGCCATGGGAATATCCACGATCTTAGTTTATGAAGTGAAAAGCAAACAAACAACAACGATCAATCTGTATGGCGATGCCCCATTCCAGGGAGGTGTCTACAATTTGTTACGTAAAGTCGTGATATTTTGACCTTAAAAAATAAGGTGTTTTTGGAAATATATTTTGAAATTTTTTGACACTGTTCAAAAGTACTTATTGAGATCTTTTGAATAGTGCGAAAAAAAATTCGATAATTATTTTGGAAAGTAATTTATTATTGGAATTCAAAATGGCACGATCTCCCGTGGTTGTTTCGCTATCTAAACTCTCAACATGCAAAATAAAAGGAAATGAAAAATACTAAATGATGAACACAAAGATATGCGTAGAAAACCCCTTAAATAGGTTAAAAATTACGCGAGAAAATCAACACACTAAAAACCATCACTGTGCCGTTACAAAACGACCTTAATTAAAACAACTGCGAATTCTCGCCGCAACTGTGTGATTGACGAACGCCTTGAATCCTTAAGTCCTCTAAGATACTTCCTGAAATCCACTAAAAGAGAGCCTAAAGTAGTTGAATCAAAGTTTGGAAGAAACTTCTTGAAGTTCATCTTGTTGCGCAATGATCAATGATCATGTGTTTACTTCAAGAAACAAAGCAAAAAACCCCATTGGATGTATTCAAAGGTTTTGAAGTGCTTGGGGGCTGCTCTCTTTTGGTCGGTAAATTAGAAACCCTAATAAGCTGTATATAAATAAGTTGCAAAAAATTGGTGAGTTGCTCGAGCACTGTCTGAAGCCTGTCTTGAGTTGCTCAAGCACTTTTTCTAAAATACGTTTCTATATTCCCACACCCTTGATTTCTAGATTTCCTTTCCTTTTTGAGCTGTTGTATGTACAAAATCCCTTGATATTTTTAATTTCCTTCCACTCAAATTACCTAGCAATTTCAACCTCACAATTTAAAAAATATAAAGGATATTACTTCCTAAACAGAAACTCTAAAAATAAATGGATACTAAATTAAAAATCGATAATTATGAATACAATTAAATCTATGTTTTGTCATCAAATTTGCCAATAAAGAGGGGCCGTAACCTGGCCATGCATGAACCTAACAATTTCCCCCTTTGATACTTTCACGACAAAACACATTTGGCAATAAAACATTTCCCTACAAAAAACTCATGGCTCATTTGCACTGGAGGGCGGTGTTACGCAGCGTGTTGTGCACGGCAAATCGATGCCGCTCTGGTCTCGCTCCAATGATCGAAAACATTCATTTTGTAGATCTCGCCGAGTAGAACAAGCATACCCAAAATCAGCTTGATCGGATATTATTAAGTGCCTCAGTTGAACATAACAATCTTGAAACGAATGGATCCAAAACACTAGATAAAATCTACTATTTTTTGGTACACTTAATAATTTCAAAGATAATAATGTTCGGATGAGACATTTAATGATATCCGATCGAGCTGATTTTTGGTGCATTAGTTCTACTCGACAAACTTTAAAAAATGAACGATTTCAATTATCAGAGCGACTGCGATTTATGGTGGACAGCACGTTTCGCAGGATCATCCGCACCGCTCTCCATTCCGGTTCATTGACTCATGTCCACATGCATGGGGTCTCTACTTAGGAAAAGGAAATCTCGAGAAAGGGGATCTTTGCAGAATAATTAATTACCCAAGTTCATGGGTAATTGACTCATGTTCACGTGAGGTCTCTACTTTGGAAAAGGAAATATCGAGAGAAAGGGGATCTTTGCAGAATAATTAGTTGCCCTCAATCTTCTTTTCTTTCTTTCTTTCTTTCTTTAATGAATCAATTGGATATTGATTACCTTGTAAAGACGGGTATATATATCTGGCACACGTGGTAGGGCGGTTGTGAATAATGCCCACTTTCTTCATTTGTAAATATACCATAGGGATCGATGGACGTGTGAGGCTCATTTTGAAGGCTCGCATGAATAATCTGAATTGTACATTAATTTAAATAATCTTCCAAGTTATTCTCAAAAAATTAGTTCAATTCAGTGTAGTAATTGTGTAAGAGCATCCACAGTGAAATAAGCAAAATCATAAGGTTTCTAAAGTTAACAATATTCTCTAAAAAAAATGCTCACAGTGGCATAACAAAATTTAACAACTTCTTAGCAACTCATCAAATTTTGGCCATTGGATAATCAAAACTAATAATTTTTTGCCAATAACCAACACTCTCTCTCTCTCTCTCTCTCTCTCTCTCTCTCTCTCTCTAGATCTCTCTCTCTCTCACACACACACAACAATGTTTCTAAGAAAAACATTTTTAAAATAAGTTTTTTTTTGCAAAAATAGGTAAACCGTTTTCAAAAACTGTTATTTAAAAAAAATTGTCTTTTTTTCAAAATCTATTTTTTTGAAAACTTTTTCAGAAAGGTGTTTTTTTCAAAAAATTATTTCCTTTTTCTAATAACTATTTTTTTATTAGTTTGAAAACTATTTTTAAAAAATTATTTTATATGGTGACAATTTTTTCGGGTTGAAAAGGTGATGTAACAAATTTTGATTATTCAATATTGATTATGCTACTGTGGACATTTATGTTGCTAATATTAACAACCCCTTAAATGAATAATCAAAAGGTGATGTTACAACTTTGATTATTCAATTTTGATTAGTCCACTGTGGATGCTCTAAGTATTTGACTAAATCATCTAATTTTTTTCAAAATTCAGATCAATTCTAAATTAAAATTAAAAGTTTAGATTAAGTACTTATAGTTGTCCGATCAAGGACTCACAATTCTGAATGAAAAATCAATGAACAACGCATATCCCATACTATGTTAGACCTCGGGATGATATTCACACACTCATCAATACACTATAGTAAGTTTCTTTGGGTGTGGTGGAGAATACCGGCCCTATCCTCTCTTTCTTCTACTCGCCAGCCATCACTCCAGCCTACGACCTTGTCTCTATCTGCAAATCCCTCATCTCTATATACGCAGCTCTGCTGCTCCTGCATCCCTTACAGTCTAACCTCCATGGATGATAGTGATGGAGGATCAAATCACTACAAGAAAAAGTATGTTTAGTGACGAAAAAGTGGTGGCAAAATTTAATTTCGTCACTAAATGAGTATATTTGGCGACGAAAAAATAAATTCGTCACTGTTTTGACAACTTCCGCAACGAAATTATTTCGTCACCAATTATAACTATTTAGCTACGAAAAAGATATTTTTGTCACCAAAGGCACCTATTTGGCGACGAAATAAAATTTTCGTCACCAAAAGAGTAAAAAAGGAGACAAAATTATTTTTTGTCGCCACAGATAAACTATTTAGTGATGAAAAAAATATTTTGTCGCAGAACCAATTTGGCGACGAAAAATATTTTTTGTCTTCTTATTACGTTTTCAGTGACAAAAAATTTATTCTTTGGTGACGAAATTTATGAATTATGCTTTGTCCCCAAATATATTTTGGGCATAACTCTTTGCTCAGAACTCCGATTGAGATAATTTGAATTGGGTTTGAATAATAACATAAAGAGCTACGACTTTAATGTTTATCAAAATTGCTAATTTTAATGTTTAATGATTCAAAATATATTTAATGTTAAATGTATGTGTTATATATTAGATATTTCAAACATATGCTAAAAAGTTTGTGTAGTGTAGTTGGTTAAAACTTGCGTGCAAAACTTAGGAGACTCGGGTTCAAAACCTAGCAGGGGCAAAGAAAGTGAGATTTTTTTCACATATAAGAATGTCTTTTGCGACGAAATATTTCGTCACCAATGGGTCACGTTTGACGAGCCAAAGATAATAATTTGTGATGAAATTTTTTGTCGTCAAAAAAGAACAATAGGTGACGAAGAAAATTTCGTCGCCAAGTCATTTTTTCCGTGACGCAATTTTTTGTTGCCAAAAGGCACTATAGGTGACGAAAAATAGATTTCGTCACCAGGTAGGAATCCTCGACAACCTTTAGTCGACAAATTTTTTTTCGTCACCTATATTATTTGTGACGAAAAACATACAATTTGTGACGATTTTCATTTGTCATCCAATGCAATTTTTCTTGTAGTGAATCCACCTCCCTCGCCTCCGATTCAATATATTTTGAATGGGGCCTAAAGTGGACCTTTTAAAATGGGGCTCTAAAATATTAATATACTAGTGTTAACCCGTGCTTACGGCACTACGCATTCCTGTTGGAAGGTAATGGCAGTTGTGTGATTTAGGTAAAAACTATAGGCACTTAACCGGGAAGTGGGAGGATGCACTATAGCCTTTGGATCAAACAAATCTAAGCCGTTCCAACAACTTATCCTCACACCCTTTGTTTTATAATAGAGATTTTACATAATAAAAAATAATTAAGGGAAAAACTCCTTCATAATGAAGTCATTAATTACACAAGCATTTGATAGCATAAATACCCCACATCAACACCCAAATATTATCATCTATATGTAACGCCCCGAATTTTGGGAACGTTAAATAGACAATTTTATTGAAAATCTAAGTAGAGTCTGGCTCATTATTACATCATAACTCTCGTAAGAGTACTTTCATTACACAAAGGACGGAAACTAGGGTTCCTAACTACAGCTTCGCTTGCTCCTCCATCCGAGCCAACTCTTCAGCTCCAAAGGCCTCCAAGGTGTACAACTTACCTTGATCATCTATAAAGTCTGACACATTATACCAGCGTTGCCACTAGTATAATATGTCAGGGTCACCAAAGGTAACACCATAAGCTACAAGAGCTCAGCAGAATAATCCTATACCCACTAACCCATAACTGACAAATAATAGATCATAAAGTTAACGATTTCCATATAGCACATGCATATTTAACAAAACAATTAACAATCACACATCCACATTCACTATCCAAACTAACGTTGGTGTCCAAGATTTTTCGTGTTTCTCCTACGCGACTCATCGTAGACCGTGTCATCATTTTCACTTTTTTTTTTTCCAAATCAACATTTTCAAAATCATTTTTGACACACCCAACCTCGGTTCCGCCGCGCCGGTCTCCTGAGTATCCTCACAATGGTTCCGCTGCGCCGGGTTCCCATTAGCGCACAAAATTTGCATTGGCTCCTCTCCATGGATAACCAAGTCATATTACCTATGAGGCTATCAAGTCCGGCCCCATTGGCAATCTTCACAATGAGCTACCGAGTCCGGCCACATTGCGAGTTTTCATTCGCACAACGGGCTACCAAGTCCGGGCACATTGCGGTTTCAAAACATGTCTTGTCATTAACCACACCCTAGGTGTCATGTTTCTACTTTCTTGATTTTCGTGTCTCGTCACATGCATAGATTCCGCGGTAGGACATTTCACATACGTAATCTTAAATCATTCATTGAAATTTTGAAGTTAAACTAGGAAGATCATCCAATTCTATGTTACTCATCATGCTCAAATCACACTTCCATTAGCAAGATAAACTTGTTGACAGTCATGCATTTCAACTATTATAAACGATAGATAACCTTATCTACTTAGAGGAAACTAAGGATATTCTACTTTCCAACATACGGTTTTATGCTATACGTCGAGTTAAGGACAAAGGATTTTACTTATACTTAGAGTTAGAGGATAAGAAGATTCTACATGATCGTAATTTCAGTTCAAGACTTTAGTAAAACGAGCTTGCTAATTATTTCTAATACTTTAACTTGCCTTATCATAAACAAAAATAACTAAAGTTATACTAGGGAGAATGAGTAGAGATTAATCTACCTTGATCCGAAACTAGTCGGGGCCGAATAAGCTAGTTGGAAAATTTCTATGGGCGGTGAAACTCGCAAATTTGGACCAAACTTTGGACGGCAGTAACTCGGTCAATATTTGCCGAATATGATCGTTCTTGGGTTGAAATCGAAGCTCTAGAAGTGCTCTACAACTTTTGTGAAGGAAGTTGATCCTAGAAACTACTTTAGGTAGGAGAAGGTGATAAAGGAAGAGACAGTATGCTGCCTGGAGCTGGAAATCCGAGATTTTTACTGAATTTCGGATGTCAATATTTTTGTCATTTTTTCGCTGATTGGGGTGGTTCTTGGGTCTAACTTGAAGGTCTCGAAGTGCTCTACAACTTTGCCGAAGAGAGTTGGTTCTAAGAACTACTTTAAGCAAGCGAAAAATGAAGATTTGTGAAGGGCAGTAAGCTGTCTGGAAAATGAAAATGGTTTCTAGAGAGAAGTGAGAGCAAAGGAGTGAAGGTGTGAGTTGAAGCTTGAAATGAGCTTGCTATTTATAGGCCAAGGTTCCTCCATCCTCTCTCTCCAATCCGAATTCTCTCTCTCTCCATATCTCCTTTTTTTATTCAACTTGTCATGCTCTCTTTTGAAAGATCAAGGCCTAGTTCTAGGCTTGCATGGCTAGATTTGGTACTTTGGATTTGATTTTGGAAAGATTGGTGGAGGAAGGAGGGATTGTACAAGATTTGGTGATTTAAAAGAACATAAAAGGACATTGGAAGATAGATTTTTGCTTAGAGAAATATATCATCATAGATTTGAAAGGATGTAAGAAGATTATGGTAAGGAAAATCAAATCTCTTCTCTTTCTCTCTCTCGGCCAATATATATATATATATATATATATATATATATATATATATATATAATAAGGGAGGTCTGGGTTTGAATCCAAAAGACAACCAACGCTCAGATTTGTCTCCTACATAAATCTACACTCTCCATTCAGCAATGGTTTGCCCGTAAATACTTATCCTTTTCTGAGCAATTTCTAATCACACAAATACCCCGTATACACCTCCCTCTCTCCCTGTCTTTCTCTGCGCCTCCCCCCATCCCCTCTCTCTGTCTCTCTCTCTGTGCCGCCTTCCCCCTCCGCCACCGCCTCCTCTTCCGCCGCTCTCTCCGCGTCGGCCGACACCCCTGCTTATCCACACCTCCGCTGCTATCTCCGTGCTTTAATCTGATTCCAGGTAACCTAAAGATTAACGATTCTAGAAGTTGTATTCTCATGCTTTAAACCGATTCCTAATTGGAAATGAATTGGATTCTCTACTTTAATCTGGTTTTGGGGGTGTCATAGTCTGATCGAAGCAACCAAGAGGAATCTTAATTTTTTTCAACTTGATTGGAAACGAATTGGATTCTAAACTTAATTTTTTTCCTAATTTTTTTCCGAGACATTGGTGAAGCCCACCAAAACACATTATACTTCTGTAAGTGCATGAATGTTGGAAAACGTCTTAAAGATTCTCTGAAAATGGATTAAAGATTCGCACTTGAAGCATTGGCTGGGATCTTACTAAAATTTACAAGACCTTAAATTACTGAAATTTGCAAGACCAAAGTTTGAGATCATAATCGTAAAAATTGTATAGCTGGTAATTAGGACACTTTGCAGCGTGGGTCGTTCCTTATTTTCATACTTTGAGCGGTTGCCTTGGTAAGCGAACGTTCCTTAGTTTAATGCATCCAAGGTGTTTGTAAAAATGCCTCATGCAAATGGAATTGAGACGGGAGATTGAAATTCCTCTGTCATAGTTAAAGTGAACAATAGATAACCAGTTGATGCAAAAATCCCCAGAGTTTTATTTGCTCTGTCATGAGAATGAGTGCTCTGGTATATGCATATGTGTCCATTTAACCTCCCTTTTTTCCTATCTTTTCGTCGTTTGAAGAGAGAAACAGAAAACTTCAGGCTTTAAATCATTACCACTTCCCCGTGAGCCTTTTACTGCTCATATCCAATCAGTTCAAATAGGTAATGAACTGAACAATAGACCAAAGCATGGTTTGAATCATTACCACTTCCCCGTGAGCCTTTTACTGCTCATATCCGATCAGTTCAAATAGGTAATGAACTGAACAATAGACCAAAGCACGGTTTGAATCATTATCACTTCCCCGTGAGCCAATTACTGAATCATATCCAATCAGTTCTATAGTTTAAGGAATTATGTTGAGAGGAGATTTATTTATGTCCAATCATGAACATCATCTTTTTTCCTCACAATAGTTATGTCCAACTTTTCTGTCTCATGGTTCTTCTATTTTGTAGGGGTGTAGCGCGTGAAAATAATTTCAGCATTGCAGTTTGTTGATATAGTCTGTTGATATAGCGCGTGAAAATAACTTTTCTGTCTCATGGTTCTTCGCCCATATGTTCTGATCATATCTCCTCCAAGATCTATGTTCAAGTCTTTTTTTCGTTCCCAGTTACTTCACCCATATGTTCAGATCATAACTCCTTCAAGATTAATCTGATTGTGGGTGTGTTGTTAATTATGGCTTGCAGGCTTCTTCAGAGGTAACAACCGTAGAGAAAAGAAGGTGGACTCTCAATGACTGACATCGAAAAGCCTCTCGGAAGGAGGACTCTCAATGACTTTGGCAAGGGAAAAGAGGGTTAGTGATCTTGACTTCTATTTTATGTGTTAGATATGCAAAGTTTCAAGGCACTCTTTTTTGTTTGAATATGATATATATTTGTCATGTATCGGTTGGTACATGTTGCTTATCTCCTGAATTTAATTTTTCCAACAAAATTGTTTGCTAGCTCCTTAGAAATCCTAACGAATATTGTGATATTTGAACTCTCTTACTATTTAAGGTGTTCAACGTGACTGTGCAATTGTATTTGTGTTAATTTTCAGTTGATGGGCAAATTAATTTATTTCATTCTGGACAGAGCAATCACTAAGGTGCTTTCCAAGAGCCAAGGGGTTGCTAGGAAGTCATATTGGGTGAATGTAGGAAAGCCACAACAATATCATATTGTCGATTCTAAGGTATCTATTTCGATCGTCTCAGGGGATGGGACCGGTTTTTTTCTTGATGTTCATATCTTAGGCGGCGGGACTATTTTTTTACTTTATTGTTGTTTGTTTTTGTCTGGCCCATTTGTAATTTTGGATAGTTGCAAACTCACTATTATGTTGCGTTGTGGCTTTAAGCAAGGGGAATTCCTACTAATATGCTTGGTTTTTTTTTTTCATAGTTGGGTTCGTTTGGCAATGGTTGATATATTGCACGTGAGTCCAATGTCTATTTTTGTGTGTGATCGTTTGAGCCGTGACTTCAAGCACGGGCATGAACCTAATTTAAAAAAACTGATCTTCCCGTATAAATCAGTTTCGTTGGCGGAAGTGGTCAATAGTTTTATAATTCATTTTAGTTGTATTCAAGATGTGTTACGCCGTGCCTTCAGGCACGGGCATTCGCTAGTATATATATATATATATATATATATATATATATAATAAGATAGGGAAGTGTTTGAATTCAAAAGACAACCAACGGTCTAGATTTGTCCTCTCTATAAATCTACACCCTCCACTCTACAATGGCAGACCCGTTAATACTTAACATTTTTTGAGCATTTCAATCACACATTCCCGTGCCTAATTTGGAAACTGATTTCCAAACCTCCTCTCTTTCCGTATAAGCTTATACGTATTTTTGTATGTATAGAGTAATGAGGGGGGTTGATTTTTCGGGCCAATTAGGAATGCAGCATCAAACTTATGCCAATTAGGAATGCGGCATCAAACCTATGTATAGAAATTGAGTAATCAGTGCTATTCTTCTCTACGCTCTCCCTCTCTCCTCCCACAGCCCCCTCCGTCTCTCTCTCTGTCTCTCAATTAAATATTACCACATCTTCGAAAAATTAACACCCAACTCTGGACATTTGGAGCACCATTTTTTCGGTGAAGAAGAAAGCAGGAATACAGTTTGAACTTACTCCCTCCATCCTAATAAATGTTCGGCATGTAAACTCTGAACTTAAAAAAAATGCATGTTTTTCATTAAAAAAATCTAAATTTTTTTTTACAATCAGATAGGACTCATTGTCATCATTGATTTATAAAAAAAAAATTTAATTTTTTAACGTAACAAATACATCTTTTTAAAGACCTAAGTTTGCATGCCGGACACTTATTTAGGAACGGGGGAGTATCTTTCATGACTATGTTTTTAAAAACTTTTTTAAAAGGGATGTTAATGGACTATAGCAACTCCGTCTACCCCGGCTGCCTCTACATTTGGTTTTGCTCTTTTCTATTAGCGAATTACCCTTGCATACGGCACTCCAAACTATATCAAATAATTCAAATTCAATTACTACATTGGAAGGTTAAGTTTCTAAAGAAAGAAATGTAGGTGTGGTGATCCATATGAGCAAGAACTTAATTAAATTTGCATGCAAGCATAAGCCTATAAATGCCATCATTTTTTTCCGGTATGTGTTTTCTATTATTGTTAAATAAATACAAAAAGATATTTTTAGTGAATAACTGAGATTGATTTCATCCAATGGTTAAGAATTGCTAAATGGTTGAGTTTCTTCCTCTTTTTTTGGGGGTTCTGATAAACTGTTCTTACTTGGAACTACACAATGTAAAAAACTTATTTTGGGTAATGATTCCACTTTTGCAATGACAACTCTCTCTCTCTCTCTCTCTCTCTTGGGTGGGAAAACAAAAACTCTCTGATCTTTCCTATTTCAATGTCTCTCTCTCATTTTTTATTCACAGAGTAATAAAAATAAGGCAAAATCTTCTCCAACTTTTCCTATTTTTGGTTTTTTTTTTTCAAACAAATTCTTTTGCTTTCGGTCTTCCCATAACAGTTACACAAAAGTGAAAATGAAAGACTTCTCTGACTCGCCTTCTCCCTCCCCTTCCATATTCACTTCCAGTGCTCTCTCCATAGCCGCTCCGCCGCCCAACGGGTATTTTTGCACAGGTATTTTCTTTCCCGTAGTGCCAAGACTTAGTCTTGGACGTCTACCCAAAAAATTTCCACACGGATATGTATGAGGATCGGAATTTTCATTTCGGGCTTATAATTCAGAGTTAGAAATTAGATTGATACGTATTTCTCTTTGTACTATTCAACTACATTGATTTTGATTGAATTTGTGTACCTTCATTTTATGGCTATGTTCTTTTTTTAAGTACTGCCTTTTTCCAAAACCAAACGTGAATCAGATTTTTTTACCAGAAAAATAATGTATTATTGGACTTTCAAAGCATGGGTTTTTAAATTCATCTAATACCTTCATTTTTACCAGAAAAATATGTTACTAGGTTTTTAACTGGTTAATTATTGGGCAAGTTTATCTGGTTTTTAACTGATTTTTTGAATTCATCGAATACCTTCATTTTATGGCTATGTTTTTTAAAGACATTCCTTCTTTTCATTGGTTAACTAGGAAAATACCCGTTGGACGCATACTAAACTTAGATAGTTTTGATCCCATTGGGAGTTGTCATAAAAAACAGATATTTTGAAGTTGGTAAATGTGATATTCTTGAAATACTACAAATTTCGGCAGAAGTGCAATTTGTACGTGGGTTGGAGAGGCCAATGGTAAGGACACATAAATTTAAGCTGAGTTCGGATTGCGTTGCGTTGTGACTTTAGACGTGGGCTATTACTAGCATCAAAGAATGGGAATTGGAGTGAATTTACAAAAGAGTACTTCGAATGTTCTAGAACCTCCCACCAGAAAGAAAATGACCATGATTTCCATATGCCTATCGCGTTATTCTGCTTCTTTTTTTTTTTTCCGTTTGTTTGTTTGGTTTAGTTGTTGGACAAATGGAATTGACTTGGTTAATAGGTGGTTGCTTGCAATTACTCCTATTTGGTTCATGAGCTATATAAAATTAGATGCATTCGTTGTTGTAAGTTGTTATATTTGTCTTAGATATAGTTACCTTAATTGATTAGATAAATTCTATTTGAACCTTAGTCTTTTCAGAGAGTTTGCTTCATTTGGGGGGGGGGGGGGGGGGGGAGGGGTTTGGGAAGTATAATTTATTTTAATTGTGTTCAAAATATGTTGCATTGTGTCTTCAGACACAAACACAATCGCTAGGGATTGAGAATTTGTTTGTTCTTTTATTTTTATTTTTTTATATTCAAGTTCAATAGGTCAATGAATATACTTGAGTTGTTGTTTTCGGCATGGTTGGATTCGTTAGGCAGGGGATTATATATTGCACATGAGTCCAGTATTTATTTGCATGTGTTGATCGTTCGAGCTGTGCCTTTAGGTTAGGGGTTTAATTGGCCTAGGTTGGGACCATAATACTCTATCCTAAAATTTAGACAGCTTTCTTTTTATTGATTGTTGTAGATTGATGTATTTTTTTAAAATCTGCTTAATTGAATCTCTTTATATGGATGTTGTGTGAAGCTTTTAAGAAAAAAATAAAATCGTGAAATTCGGGTTTCTTGTTGCATTGGCCAGAAGGAAAGGGTAATTCAATTTAGTTGTGCTCAGATGGTGTTGCGCCGTGCCTTCAGGCATGGGCAATTACTAGTGTGTGTGTGTGTGTGTATATATATATATATATATGTTAGTATGACCAATTATAAAAGTACATAGGTACTCTGTGATCTACTAGATTTTCAAGGCCAAGATTTTCCTAATAAACAAATCTATTAAACACATGTTCTTATTATACAATTATATATATATATATATATATATATATATATAACACACACATGTCCAAGTAATCAATATATAATAGTACTATGAAATCTAGTAAGATTTCCAAGTATCCAATAAAATATTTTAAGACCAAAATCCTTTATTAAAATAGTCCAAATTGGCACATGTTCCATTATAATAATGTACTATGAAATCTAGTAAGATTTCCAAGTATCCAATAAAATATTAAAAGATCAACATTTCTTAGTAAAATAACCTAATAGGCACATGTTTCATTATAATACTAGATTATGTACTTATACTATCTTAGGGTAATATATTATAAGGTACATAAATACATATCTTTAAAGATATAATCACATGGAAAATCTAGGAAATGAATTTTCATAAAATCCTAGTACTTATTGGAAGATTTAGTCTATTATCCAAGGGATAATATTTTCCCTAGTAGTTATTAAACAATGGATAAAGATTTCCCTAATATTTATCGTCCAATGGGTAAAGAAAAGAAATAAAATAAAAGAAAATATATACATAATGATTTTCTAGTCTAGGATTGGAAAGGTTCGCTAAGTTCAAAGATGGTCAAAAAGGTCTATCTAGGATTAGGGAATTGTAACTAGGTGAATTGGTAGTCTGGTTCTTTCAACTAATCAGTTGAAAACTAATTCTACTTGCCAAGTAGAATTTCTATCCAAGAAATATAATTTAAGAATTTATTTTACTCACTAGAAAAATATACTAGTGCTTTTACAAACATACTTGTCTTTAGAAAATGACTAAATTGTCCGGTGTGAAAAGATATAATTTTTATAAGTCTCAAATCTAATTATGACGGATTATTAGAAATTAAAAAGAAATTTTGGGAGCAAATCCAAGTATTAAAATAAAATTCAATTTTTTAACGAAATTTTTACTTACTAAAAATCAGGGTCGTTACACTACATAGTATTACTCTTCTCGTTTTTTTCCTCCTGCAAATCTACTAGTTATACTTACATAATCAAGTTTTTCGCCATAGGCTTTCTCTTCAGTTAACTGTAACTGCAATAGTACTCCCTCCGTCCCATTTTTATTGTCCAAAATTTCCCTTTTTTGTGTCCCAAAAAGATTGTCCATTGAAAAGACAAAGCCACAACATTCTTTATTTTTCCCTTTTTGCCCTTCTCTCAATTGTCTGAAAGTGTGGAAAGTTTGAGTTTGACATTTGACCTTTGGAAGAGGAAATTTTGAATTTCAAATTTTGTATGCCTTTTTTTAGACTGGCTGACTTGTCAGTACACCACAATTGTACACCATAATTTACCGCCACAAGGATTGATATTCCTCAAGTTTCTTGCTGCACCAGATTGCCATCAACTCAAAAAATTTATCCAAGGGTATTATTGGAAATGTGAAGTTTTGAAAGGATAATCATGATGTTCCCTTAAATTTGCAGTATTCCGAGATTAGACGATAAAAATGGGACGGAGGGAGTAAAAAATACCAAGTACGCAATCCTTGCATTTGGAAAATAACCATCCATTGCCTCCAGGTATTAAGTGAAACACATCAATGAACTTTCATAATTTATTTCGTAAAACTTCTTTCAATGTTTTTAATTCGAAACATAAATTCTGATCATCCATATTTGAAAGTTCATCTTTTTTAAAAAAATCTTTGAGACTTGCATAACAAAAAACACAAAAAAACTTAACATATTTTACTATCTCGTTTTTATTAACAACACTAAAGCCTTAATGCATTTTATCAACTGGTTTCCACTAACAAAATTTTTTTACCAACTCAGTAACTTTTTCACTCACATACCTAGCAAAAACTTTGTCACTATCGAAAACAACTTAACATTTCTCAACAACTTATTCACTATTAAAAACACCTTTCAACTTTTCAGCTACATTAAAAAATTTACAATTTTTTTCACTACTGAAAACACTCCTTTTTAGGTCAAAGAATTATCTCATCTTTACGCGGCTTTCACTTTAAACTGGGCCCTAGTATGCCTCACTTCTAGATTGGGCTAACATTCGGTGCCTTGTGCAATGTGCACAGCATTTCGTGGGGGCATCTGCTAAGCCTTGGAGAAGTAAGCTGGAGGTGGAGCTCATAAGGTGAACTTGGAGAATTGAATTGATGACTAAAGCATCACTTGCTATATAAAAGTTAACCTTGGAGGCTTGAAGCCTTGAACCAGTACGGTGGAAAGAAAACTAAAAATAATAGTCTTTCAGAGAGCAAAGTTAGACAATTGGTTTAATTTCGGTCGTGATGGGATTTCAATAATTTGTTCTGGTGGTGTAATTTACGTATTCGACAACCACGATCACAATTTGAGGTATGCACACTACAAGAAAATTGAGGTATTTGCCGAACGTTGGTACAGATTTTTTTTTAGTAAAGGTTTCTTTTTTAAAATTTGGGGAAAAATATGACATGGCAGACACGTGGCGCATGGAAATGCAACACAACAATTTTGCTCCTCCTGGAAATCGAACCTAGGACCTCGCGTATGCACGCACGAGTGCAAAACGGCTGGGCTAGCCTAGCACTTGAGTAATATCATGGGCCTAATAATATTTATACTATGCAAACTGGCTGGGCTAGCTTATGTTATTAGAGTTTTATCGATTTATTCTTTATCCAAATTTTTAAATTCGGTTTATACTATACAAACACCTACTTTTTTTTTGTCCGATTGGAACCGTCTATTTTTACATAGTAAAGAGGACATCCTTCATACGGAAAATGAAATTAATCGAGTATTGTTACATACTTGATCGGGCAGAAAAATTTATTTTACTAATGAAATTTTGTCTCAATAAAGAAGTTTTCTAAACTCGATCAAGCCAAATTTTTATGAGAATGATTTAATCAACAAGGAAAACAAAATCAATGGTCTCGATCATCTGGTTTATAGTAACGGTTATTGGAAACCGTTGCTATAGTCCGGTTTATAGTAACGGTTATTGGAAACCGTCGGTATAGTCCGGTTTTTAGTAACGGTTATGGAAACCCATTGCTATAGTCTTGTAATCTAGTAACGGTTGAATGAAAACCGTTGCTATAGTCCTGTTTCTAGTAACATTTTGCAAACCGTTGCTATACACCATCTATACCGACGGTTTTTTCAACCGTTGCTAAAAAAACCGTTGGGAGATCCCAAATTTCTTGTAGTGGCACTACAAGAAAATCGCGATCTAGCAACAGTCAAAAGCGTCACTAAAGAACACAAAAAGTGTCGCTAAGGGCTATACCAACCGTTGGCCAAACCGTCGCTGTAGAGGTATAGCGACGGTTTTGATGAGTGTTGGTACAAATTTTTTTCAGTAACGGTTTCTTTAGCGACACTTATAACCATTGCTAAAGACGAATTTTTTTTATAAAAAAAAATCACCGTTGTGGGACGTAATGGCCACGTGTCCTCCACGTGGTCCTAACGTGGCACCCACATGTCACCCGCGTGGTGCTGATGTGTCAACCTCGTGTCGCCCACATGGCGCGTACGTGGCTCCCACATGACAATGTGCAACAAATTTTACTCCTCTTGGGAATCGAACCCAAGACCTCGCATTCTTGCACGCGTAAACCAGCTAGGCTAGCACATCACTTTTGTAAAATGAAGCACCAACTAATATTTATACTATATTAACCAGATTTTTCTTAATCCAATTTTTTAGTAACGGTTATTAAAAACCGTCGCTATATTCCTGTTTATAGTAACGGTTAGTCCAGTTTTTAGTAACGGTTATTAAAAACTGTCGCTATAGTCTTGTAACCTAGTAACAGTTGCATGAAAACCATCGCTATAGTCTTGTTTCTAGTAACGTTTTGCAAACCGTTGCTATACACCATCTATATCGACGGTTTTTCCAAACGTTACTAAAAAAATTGTTGAGAGATCCCAAATTTCTTGTAGTGCGGGTAGTGTGTAATACATTCCTAGCTAAATTTCTTTGCAAAAAGTGTTCTTTAAGCTTATTGACTTGATTATCGTCACTTTTTGTATTGTGACATGAAAAGTATTTGGCTGAAATTCATAGAACAGATTGGTACATATGCAAGCCCATCGGGTCACAGAAGTATGGAAGATGTATGATTGACTATCCTATGGAAAGTCCAAAGTATTTATGGGGCCCAAGTACCTAAACAGATTTTGACCTAGGTAGTGCTTGGCATGTTACTGAATTGAGACGAGTATTAGGCTACAGATGAAATGTTGTTCAAATTGATTTACTTGATTTGTTACCTCGTTTATTGAACATATTCTTATTGCTAGCCATGTTTATTGTCCTCGTATTGTATATACTATCCAGCTATTTTATATTTTTCAGGTGCGGAATAAGTTAGTGGGGACTCAGGTGGGAGTATTGAATGATTTAGTTTTAGAAATTGTTTAGAAAATCTGTATCATTTTGGAGGTTTTTAAGTCCATCATATAAATTTATCTTAAAGAATAATTATTGGAGATGTATTTATTTTGAGGAAAGTAAAAATTTGGATCATCACAAAAGCTAGGTTTGGATTCTTTTGCCAGTCATGGTTAGGGGTGGGCAGCCTGTGGTATGGAGAAAGGGGAGTGTGAAGGCGCCAAAGGATGGGAGCAAAAGTGGGGAAACATGGAAAATTGCGTCTGGAGCATGTAGATGGATGGGAATTCATGTACATCAAATGACTCTGCATGTAATTGTATTCGGAATTACGTTCATATATAACATTGCAAGGAAAAATATTGGGAGCTGCTCATAGCAATATGTCTTCGGGAGAGGATTCGTCCGGTGTCACTATTCATCCAATCCATTTGTGGGCCCTTCTCGAGACAACTACAATGATTAAAACGGTTCATTTTTTAGAGCTCATTGAGAACATTGACCACGCTACGCTTAAAATCACATTGATCGGATATGATTTGATAAGATGTCGAAATGCGTTAATCTTCAGATAATTGTGTTAAATGAGTTATAATTCAGTGTTTGCACACTCTTTTCCTTACAAACTTAATGTATTTCGAAATCCTACCAAATGATATCCGATCAACGTAATTTTTAACGTGATCAATATTTTCGACGAGATGTAAAAAATGAACAGTTTCAATAAGGGAGACTTAAAGAATCATCCTCAGAATCCACACTTCGTAAGATTTCATCCTACTCAATTTTGGCACTTATGTTTTCATCCTCACTCTTTTTTTAATCCCAAAACTGCCCTTATATATATTTACATATATATATATATATATATACACACACACACACACTAGTGCTTACCCGTGCCTACGGCACTACGCACCCCAGTTGGAATTGTCTGTGCCTACGGTACTTGCTAGCTAATGGCTCGAATATTAGTGTGTAGTATGTGATCTTCTTCTTAGTAGCACGAAAGAGAATTACCCATGCTTATGAGACTCCCCCAACTATACATTTAAGCTAGCTACAAAGAACTATTAATTTGCTTATGGAATTCCAGTAAATACCAGGTAACAAATTTTCTAATACAGTTTAACAATTTAACCCGCTTCGAACCTCACCGCCTACCTTATGGATGAGAGTGTGTCTACACGTGTGTTGAAGGAATATAAATAATAAAGTTTAAAAAAAGGTCATGAAGGGACAACAATTCAGGATGATCATGACAAAAGAACACAATAAGCTGAATATATGGGATCAAATATGAAAAAAAGTTTTGGCCAGTGGAACACAATAATCATTGTTTCTTGGTTGGCCAGTGGGAAAAAAATTTCTTGCCTCGTGGGATTGTATACTGCAAGTAATGAATGAGGCTTGCACCAATCAACCAACCAACTCCCTCCTTGCAATTACGAACCAATCAAACGAAACCAAATACAGTTCAAAAAAAAAAAAAAACGAAACCAAAATCAACAAAACCCTAAAATATAGTGCAAAAAAAAAAAAACCCAAATCAACCACAATGTTGAGTGATCAATGAATTAAGTTACCGAGATGAAGAACCAGAGTGAATCGTAGTGGGTGTCAATCTGCCGTTTGGAGCGGAAAAAAAATCTGCCGCTTTTTTTTTTATCCGGAAATCTGCCGCTTGATATGGCTTCATTAATGCGATGTCAGATTATTGTGGAAAGTTGTAATTTGTCCAAACAATGTAAGTTATTTACGAAAATGCCATTAGTATCTAGACCGTTGGATTTGTTTGTATGAATAGATAAAACTTGTGTGAGGGAGAAATCAGAACCATTAAAAAGGAATATTCTTTAGGAATATTCCCAAAGACCCTTCTGTTTTATTATATAGATATAAAATCGAAATTTGGGATGAAATCCTAAGATTTCAAGTCCCGGCAATGAATTAGGCCCATGAATTATGCCTCCTATTGCAATCTGATCCCCACAAAATGGAAACCCCATTAGAAATTTGAATATTTCTGAAATTGGTTTTGGAATCCATAAAAGGCCACCCCGTCGCCCATCACCACCACAAAATCCGTCCCCATCCACACTGCGCATCCTCGTTGACGTACCGCATCCCCCTCACCATCCCTCACATCCTCATCTTTGTACGCTGCATCCAAGTCGTCGTCCTCTATGTCTCCGTCGCCATCCTCCATCCCACCCTCCACCAGAAGCTTTGCGGCGCACCGGGGGATATTGTGGTTCTGACTCCGTTGATGGCGGTGCAACAGTTGTCATTTTCTGGGAGATGGAGTTGGACGCTAAAGCTGGAGGTGGAGAGCTTTGCCTTGTCGGAGAATGGGAAGAGCTTTGTTGCTGTGAGATGCATTTAGCACCAGAGAAAGGATTTGGTGCTTTTAGAGGGATTTAACCCTAGGGAAAGGATTGAGTGTGGGTACGTCTTTGGTTTGTTTGTGGTGATCTAATTCTTATTTTTCATGGATAAGAATTGTATTACGCTCTTCTGTGTTTGTGATAAAGTGACCATGTTTTATGAAATTAATATGATAAGTTGACCACATTTTAGCTTTGTGAATTATAGGTATTGGCCAACTAGACATGATAAATTAGCCATGTTTTATGAAATTAACATGATAAGTTGACCACATTTTTGCTTGTATTGATCATGTTAAAATGCTCACATATTAACCAAAAATGTTATATTTTTAATTGATCTTATTCCATAAAAATATGGTTAAATTACCATCAAAATAGGTATTATCGTGATTAGCGTTTCGTGGTTAAATTACCTTGTCGATTTCAACGTTTCACGACCATTCGTAATCTAGCTTGAAACCGATTTAATAAACATGACATAATCAACCATATTAAAATTACCAAAAAATCATGAATTATGATTGTTTTGATCTGATTTAATTTGAAACATAAAAGTAATGGGATAAAAAAATAAAAGTAATCAATTATATTTAAATTTACCAAATCCCACTAAATTAGGAAAACAATCCAATCCAATCCCACTAAATTGGAAAAATAATCCAATCCAATCCTACTAAATTGGAAAAATAATCCAATTCAATCCCCCTAAATTAGGAAAGCTATAAACATAATGGTTGTGTTTGGTTGGGAGTTTAGTTTAGTTTAGTTTTGGTAGTGGGTGAAGAGAGAAATAGAGTAATTATTGAAAATAATGGTAATGATTGGAGAGAGATAGATAGAGATGAGAAAGTAATAATTGGAAAAATATGGTAATGATTGGAGAAAGAAGTAAGGTAATGATTGGAAACAAAATTAAAACTAAAACTAAAAAGGGAACCGAACAAAGCCAATTTATATATTTATATCATAGTGAAAAGGGTAAGAAAGGTAATTCACACACTAAGAAGATGAAAACATAAGCATGAAAAAAGGGCGGGATGATTCTTACATGGCATGGATAAAAATGATGAATATTTAAATATTCCTTTCAATAATTGACGTGAACCGAGTTGAAGGAACCGGGCTGGATGGAAGGAACCGGACGGGATCCTCTCCCCTCCCTATGTCCTCGGTTGAACCCATCGAATCAGATGGCAGCACGTGTCGATCTCTTTCCTTCCCCTTCTATAAATCCGCAACCACCCGTGCTCCACTTTCTCTCACCAGTCATCTCTGTTGTGTGCCCCACTCTCTCTCTGTGACTGTCTCGTAACTGTAAAAAGTGGTTCACTCTGACTCTCTCTCCTTCCAAACAAAAGAAAAGGGAGGAAATGGCAGATGAGGCAACAGCAACCTGTATAGATATCCTTCTGGCAATAATCTTGCCTCCCCTTGGTGTTTTCCTCAAGTTCGGCTGCAAGGTATAATAAATCCTCATCTCTCTCAGAGCTCTCTCGATATGTATACATATATGTTTGCCTGTGTCAGAATACGAATCTGGTACGGATCAAAAGAGAAAATAGAAAGAATACGGATCTGGTATTTTATTGTTGGTTGGAGTTGTAGAGAGCGAATTATGACATGGGTTACAGAGAAACAACAATACTAGAACCAAAAAATTCCTGGAGATTGCTTATGGGTATGGAGGAAATTATTGAACTCAAAAATATCAAAAAGGGTCTGACATGTAGGGCGATTTAGGCGATTTCTGACACGGGAAATGTCTTGATCTCTCCCATGGCAGACGGCTCCATTTCCTTCGTGGAAGGGTTGGGATGCAAGGCCCAGGATTCCAACGAGGTAAGAAGGAAGCAGAAACTCTCATCCCAACAACAAGAAAGTTCAGTTCTCGTAGAGCGTCAAACCCCTCTTTCACCTACTCCCAAATCGGCTAAGAACCCTAGCCCCTCTCGCAAACTCCAGCAAGCACTTTTTGAAGAAGGCATGATACTGGAGGCCGAGGAACGAGCTCGCACTGCTCACGGCACAGCAAATCCCTCATCTTCTGGCCGTGGTGTCCGCAGTCCATCGACAGAGGCGGCTGAAGAGCAGGGCCATCATATTCAGGGCGATGGGTACCATACTGGTGATTCCAGCTTGAGACCCTCCCTAGGAAATGCAAAGGTACAATTATCGAACTCTAAGTCTCAGATCCTGTTCAATGCAAGAGGAAATCCCTATGAGAAGGGCGACCCCAATCTAGGTTACAAAATGGCAGATGTTCAGCCCTGTCGTCCTCATCTAGAGTCGGATTCTTCACAGAGCCGTCCGGCTTATGGGAAAATCTCCAATCCAAACCAGAAATCCTCCTCTCGAGATCCCTCTGGAGGTTCTCAAACTCACCAGCTCAACCCACAAATAAATAATGGTCAAGTTAAGACTAAACCAAGGAGCTGGGCCTCTCTACTTCAGTCTCAGAGCCCTTCTCTGGACATGAAGCTCGACTATTTTCCTGATCTTCAGAGAGGTAAGGAGGCTGTGGTTGAACTTGACATAGAAATGACTGATATAGGAAAATGGAATCAATATTTGATAGGTCATTTTCTGGATGGTAATATGGCTTATCCATTGGTTGTGTCTACTGCCCGGAACCAATGGAAGGATCTGTTTGTGGCTGTAAAGCCTAATGTGGCAAGATTTTATCTTTTTGAATTCAAAGATGAACAGGCTAAGATGACGGTACTAGAAGGCGGACCTTACTTTTTTTCTCAGAAATACCTGGTCCTCAAGGATTGGCATAGGATGATGAAACCTGCTCGTGAGCAACCTTCCAAAATCCCTGCTTGGGTTAAAATCCATGATCTACCCTTTGAACTCTGGAATCAAGAGTGTTTAAGCCAGATAGCAAGCACAATTGGGAGGCCCATGCATGTTGACCAAGCAACCGCTAAGACGGCCAAACAGCCTGGCCTTCTCTATACTAAATCCACAAGGGCCAGGATTTGTATAGAGATTAGTGCCGAACAGGAACTTCCTGATGAGATCACGGTGTTTGTGGAAGGAGAGTCGGTTACTGTCCCTATTGAGTACCAAGTTCTTCCTCCCATTTGTAACCTTTGTCATGTGTTTGGACACTCCCCTGAGCGATGTATTAAAAAACCTCCTTCTCCTCCCACAACCACAATTCAAGTTGGGTTACAACCAGACAATGGTACGCGAATGCCAGTATTGGAACAGACAACAAGGGGCCCTATGCAACAGCAACTGGATTCCTCTAAGGGCAGCCCTCCCTTACCCCAGAAGCAGCAAGCTACCACCTCGGTTAAATCTTTGGCTAAGGCAGAATCTGAAACAGAACTACTAGAGCTACTAACAGGAGTGGTCAGAAGCTGCCATGAAGTCTCACAGCTGCCTCAACTTAAATTGGAAGTCATGGGATGCAGTGCAGATCCATCTCACTCGGCTGATCCAGGGGGTGAGGTGGTCAACCAAACACTCTCTCCTAAACCACCTGATCTCCATGGCTCAGTGATGCGGGATAAAGCCCCAGAAAAAGATCTTAAGGGGAACTTTCAGAAGGTCATAACCAAATCAGCTCAACGACGGATGAAGAAACTTGAACGGGAACAACTTCTGAGTTCCCAATCCAGAGGAAGGAATTAACTCATCCATAATCTTTTGTCAGGGCAGTATGCTTACTCTCTCTACTTTCTGCCATTTTACAATTCGTTCTGTTTGAATACTTGTTTTATGTCTATGCACCCTCTCAATTTTGGTTTTTGGAATATCAGGGGTCTCAATGATCCAATCAAACAAAAAGAGGTTAAGTGTTTTGTAAATAAGAACAAGCTTTCAATTGTGGGTTTATTAGAACATAAAATAAAGGAGGATAAAGCATCTAGAGTGATAAAATATGTCTATCCTCAATGGAATTTTGTGAACAACTATCCCCAAGCACCTACAGGCAGGATATTTGTGTGTTGGGATCCTCAAGTTGCTCAAATTCAGATTATTGACCAATCTGACCAATTCATTATATGGATGACTTTAATCATTGTTTGTATCAATTGGGGCTGGATGATCTTAAGTACACTGGTTGTTTTTTCACCTGGGCCAACAAACAGGACCCTACACATTTTGTTAGCACAAAACTGGATCGAGTGTTAGTCAATGAGAATTGGATGAAGGTGTATAATTCTTCCTATGCCCATTTCCCTACTCCTGGGATATCCGATCACTCTCCTGCCATTACGTCTATTCTTCCACGTCCTAGGAAATCGAATAAACCGTTTAAGTTTTTCGATTTCCTAGTAGATCACCCTCAGTTCTTGGATGTAGTTCAGAAAGTTTGGAGGAGAGTGATTATTGGGAATCCCATGTTTTGTGTCTGTGAGAAGCTCAAACTATTGCAAGGTGAGTTCAAACTTATCAATTCTAGAGATTTTAGTGATGTATCTGCTAGAATTGCTAGCCTTAGACAACATCTGGATACCTTGCAGCATGCTCTGAGCTCCCATAATCCTAATCCTTCCTTAGTAAACCAGGAAAGAGCAGCTCATAAACAGCTCCTCACAATGGTTAGGGCCGAGGAAAGCCTGGCTAAACAAAAGTCTAGAATTCAGTGGTTGAAGTTGGGCGATCAGTGTACTTCTTATTTCTTCAAATCTGTAACTAATGCAAGAAATAGAAACAAAATAACCAGTCTGGTCTTGGAGGATGGATCCCACACACATGATATTGAGGTCATAGTCCAATTTTGTCAGCTATTACACTAACTTGCTAGGTTCTGTCCATCCTAATGCTTATCAAGGGCGTAACAGAATTCAGCAATTAGTAAACAAAAGACTAACTGATACCCAAAAGTTGGCAATGATTGTGGAGGTCTCTGATCAGGAGATTAAGGACACATTTTGGTCCCTAAACCCTAGTAAAGCTCCTGGTCCAGATGTCTACAATGCTGGTTTTTTTTAAAAATCTTGGCCTATCAGAGGCCATGAGGTTACTGCAGCTGTCAAGACCTTTTTCCGGTCCGGTAAACTACTCAAAAAGGCCAACTCTACCATGGTAGCTCTTGTTCCAAAGATCCCTAAACCATCCAAAGTAGGGGATTTTAGACCTATCTCATGTTGTAACACTGTTTACAAATGCATTGCTAGAATAATTTCCAAAAGACTCCAAGTGGTCCTCCCTATGCTAGTTGATCCTGCCCAGTCGGGGTTTGTTAAAGGGAGGAGAATTGCTGACAACATCTTCCTTACCTAAGAACTAATGCGAGGGTATCATAAATCATCATCCTCACGAAGATGTGCGATGAAAGTAGACATTAGGAAAGCCTATGATAATGTCAGATGGGAATTTCTTTGGGATGTTCTGTCCTCTATGAATTTCCATCCAACAATGATCAAATGGCTTCAAGCTTGTGTTACCACTGCTAACTACACCCTAAGCTTGAATGGGGAGGCCACTGGGTACATTATGGGGCAAAAGGGTCTAAGGCAAGGAGATCCACTGTCTTCATACCTCTTCGTCCTTGTTATGGAAATTCTCACCTGTCTACTTAGAGAGAAATCCATGTTACCTGACTTTCATTTCCATTGGAGGTGTGGGAATACTAAGATCATCAACCTCTGCTTTGCAGACGACCTTATGATCTTTTGCAAGGGTGAGCTGTCCTCAATCACCCTTATTCAAGAAGCCCTCACCGAGTTTCAAGCTTTGTCGGGTCTCTCCCCAAACCCCGAGAAAAGCAGCATTTATTTCTCTGGGGTCAACATTACCACTAGATTAGCCATACTAGACATCTTAAGATTCCATGAGGGCACCCTTCCAGTCAGGTATCTGGGTGTACCCCTCCTCTCCACTAAGCTCAAGGCTTCGGATTGCCATCGTTTAGTGGAGAGCATGATTGCTAGGACTAAGACTTGGACTAATAGGGATCTAACTTATGCTGGTAGGGTTCAACTAATTAGGAATGTGCTTTTCTCCATTCAAACATATTGGTCGTCCTTGTTTATCCTTCCTAAAAAGGTAATCAAGGAAATTGAGTCAATACTTCGGGCTTTTCTTTGGTCTGGCCCTGACTTAAAGAAAACAGGTGCTAAAGTTTCCTGGGAGCATCTGTGCTCACCCAAAGAGGAGGGGGGTCTTGGTTTCAAATCTCTACAAATTTGGAATAGGGCAGCCATTGCAAAACACATTTGATTTCCAATCTCTGGGGGAGAACAATCCATGTGGTGTCAGTGGGTAAAATCATATTTAATAAGAGGTAGGAGTTTCTGGAAACTGAAAATACCGAGAGACTGTACTTGGGGTTGGAGGAAGCTTTTAAATCTCAGGCCCTTGGTTAAATCATATGTTCTGTGTATGCTAGGTAACGGGAATTCCACTTCCTTGTGGCACGACAATTGGCATCCTCTAGGCCCTTTAATGGATAGATTTGGTTCTAGAATAGTGTATGACTCAGGCATTCCTCAAGATGCCCTTGTCTCTGACATAATAGAAGGTTCTAATTGGGCGTTTCCCATCACCCAAACATTGGAACTAAATGAGGTGAGAAACACTTTGCCACCTTTAATTCAGTCCAGGTTAAATGGGCCAGACCAAATAAAGTGGACTCTTACTTCCAATGGTCAGTTCACAATTGCATCCTTATGGAACAAATTGAGAAATCCCTTTCCTAAGGTTCTATGGCATAAGGTAGTGTGGTTCTCTGCGCACGTACCTAAATGCAGCTTTGTCACTTGGCTTGCTATTCAGAATAGGCTAGCCACTGCTGATAGACTCGTGTCATTTGGGTTGAATGTTCCTCCACAATGTGGTTTGTGTCATGGGAATGAAAGCCACGACCAGCTCTTATTTAATTGCCCTTTTTCCAACCAGGTGTGGAATACCATTCAGGCCAAACTACATGTTACATGGCCTGCTCGATCTTGGGCAGATTGGGTAACTCTGTTATCAAAGTTTAAAGGCAAAACTCTCAAAAGTGTACTCTCTAGACTGGGATTTACAATAACTGTCTATCACATTTGGATTGAGAGAAACTTGAGGAAATTCCAAAATCAGTCCTGTACTTGGGAAATAGTTGTTCAAAAAATTTGCAACATGGTACGAGGAAGGCTTTTGTCACTTTCTAATCTTCCCTGTTCACAAGCAGAGTTAATTGTAAATGAGTGGAATGATATTGCGCCCTAAATTACTTTGCTAGTTGTTGATCCTAATTGGCCATATGATTCTACTGGGAAGTTTGTGCACAGTTTTGGTATTCTTGCAGGTAGCTTCAAAGTCCTGACAAGTCGTTGAGGGCTCAAGTTTTGGTATTCTACTTCTATTTACCAGGTATATATCTTATTCTTTGGTAGTTCTCTTGAAGATGTTGTGTGATCCCCTCTATATAGTGTACCCGGTGAGGTGTGAGCTAGTGCCTCATCATTTCTTTGAGAGAGGAGGTAATATGTAGCGGGGGCATATGGTGAGATTTAGGGAGGGAGTTTGTAAAACCTTGTCCTAGCACAAAAAGAAAAGAGTGGGAGCTGTGAGCTTTTCAAGGGAGTAGTAGGTGAGAACATAGTGCTAGGTCAACATTATTGATCATTTATAATTACTGTTCATGCTTGTTGCTCAGAGTATTGTGGTAACTAGTCAATTCCATTCTTGGGCAATTTAAATGATCCATTGTTTTGCTGTTGCTACAACTTCTGAGCTGTGGATGTAATGTATCTCACTACTCTGGTATTATACTTGCTGCTGTTGTCCGATGAATAGCACTTTGAGACTGTTGTTTTGCTATTGTTATGTTCTGTCCGCTGTGCTGTTGATGAGCACCCAATATTGCAGATATTTGGTGCGACTAGTCCCGCTTTATATAGTTTTAACTTGCTTTTATTTAACTTCTATAGCGATATTGCACGTAAGGTGTGGTTTAGTAGTTTCAGGTAAAATGTATAAATAAGGCGCGTTTGAAGGCCAAGGAATGTTCCGGAAGCTTCCAAGTACCCGAAGACCCTGTCGGTCCCCTAAAATCTGTCTAAGTATGGAAAATTGACTTTCTGAAAAAGTTTTGATTTTCGAGATAAAAAATGGCGGTAATTGATCCTTGAATTTTTCTAAGAGTAACTACAAAGTTACAAGGTTTTATTCGAAGAGCAAGGTCATGTTTTGAGCCATTTTCTCTTGAGAAAAATGTGCAGTTTTCCATTTTGTACTAAAAGTGGGGGGTCGACATTTTGATCTAAATGGAATCATGAAATTCTGCTAATGCCATTGTTTCCAAATGGGGGGTACTTTCTTATTTTCATTAAATAAATTAAAGTAAAGGAAAGATAAAAGAAAGGTTTAAAATGTAGCCTTTACTTAAGTTTAGAGAATGAAAATAAGTGCTGAGAAGCTGTGAAGTTGCTGGGAGCTGTTTTGCTGAAGTTGAAGCCAACCTAAAATCTGCAGTTTTGAAGAATGTTATCGATAACATTCCATTTGTTATCGATAACATTGGTCCCATTTTGGTCCAGAAGTTGTCCAGAAGCAAGGGTATCGATAACATTTTGTTGGAGTTATCGATAACAATCTTCTCCGGGGAATCATTTGAAGGATGTTATCGATACCTTTCTTGATAGGTATCGATAACATTGGTCTCCTGCAGATATTTTTACTGCTTTTTGGACTTTCCATTTATGGAATACTTGCCACTTTTGGCAAGTTCAGGGATATTTTGTGGAGAGGAAAGGCTGAGTTGTATAAATACTCTCCCCTCTCTCTCTTAGCACATATCTACTTTATGTCCTAGTTTAAGTTCTCTCTCTAGGAGAGAACTCCATTAATGTCTTTTCAAGTTTCATGTCATTTCCTTCAAGAACCTTGGTAAGTCTTAGTTGTATGTTAATTTCTCGTTTATTAATATTGTAGCTACGCTTTAGATTCTCCTTAATATCAAGTTTATTTTCATTTCTATCGATTAATCATGTTTTCTTCCTTAAGCAAGTTTTCTAGTCTTTTCATTATGTGTGAGTAGTCTTTTAGGCTCGGCCATAGGGTGAATAACACCTTGTGACTTCGGTTAATCTTGCTCTTCTCAACTTAAGACTTGAGGTTTGGTTTGGAAATGTGCGTGGTTCGCCTTTTATGTAACAAAACTTGTCGATGTTAACCTCCGGTGATCATATGCTCGCTCATATGGTTCCGTGAGCTATGTCTCGCCTCGTGTTTGCCAAAAGAACCAAAGAACTTGCTCGCTTTCCAAACTATACTACTAGTTCTTGACCTTGATATTTGGTTTGAATTCAAGTCTTGGCGTTGTTAATCTCCGGTGATCATGTGCTTGCTCACATGGTTCCGAGAGCGATGTCACGCCTTGTGTTTAGCTTGTTATTCAAACTCTATATCAAGTCTAACCATTTTAACCGCTAAATCTTCCGGTTGATAGCCTAAGCCGTGCAATTCAACCGTGTTTTCATTGAGAAAGGTTGGATGGCCTAAGTTATGGGTGTTAGGAGCTTCTAGGCCTTGCCGCTTGTTTAATTTAGTTCAAACTCATTTTCTAGTCTTTTTCATAAGAGTATTTCTCACATTGCAAAGGAAAATCAAAGTTGGTGGTCTTAACGCCACAAAACCTTACTTCTACAATCCAAACAAGCTATATTCGAGCTCCCTGTGGATCGACTCGGACTTCCTCACTATACTATGCAAATCTTTAGTTTTAGTCCGGTTAATAAATAATTGAATTTGACGACCGTTTGGTAAACTTCAACGACTACCGAATGGGACGCAATCAGCTGTCTGTACAATGCTGTTCTGTTCTGTTCTGTTTGGTGAACAGTTAGAGGCTGATGTTCGTCTGTTCTGTTCTGTTTTACTCTCAGTTGCTACTAGTTCTGCCTTTGTTCGGTTTACTGCATTGTGAAGTGCTTAGCTTTTGCAACTCTGATACCGCTACTGGCTGTAAAAATCCAATTCCGTAATTGTAATTGCATGATATGGTCTTAGCCGACTATTGCCGCTACTATAATGACTGTGTTCTTTCACAGCTGTTAACTCTGTTATGGAGATGCTAACTCTGAAAGTTCTTTTGATTCTTGATGGGTTCAATATGTTGTATAAGCCTAACCAACAAGGGTTGTTGTTGGGATCTCCCTTCGCAGAGGGGGATGTCCTCTGCATGGTATATATCAACTGGTGTTCTGCTATACCTTCTATTTTTGTCAGTGGATGGTGTATCCGGAGGCTGTAATTTGCTGTTTCCAATGGATACTGCTGTGTTCTGTTGGGTACAATCCCACAGCTCTCTGTTTGTCCTAGTGTTGTTTTGTGAAGACCAATCCAGGATCGAGGCAGTCAAATGCTGTCATCTACGGCTGCACACAGCTGAAATATGGGGTTGATACCCAAGATTATGCCACCATTCCACCGCTCATGTGGAGTTCAAGTTCAACCTAAGTGCTCAAAGGAATTTGGAAAATCCAGTGTTCCTTCCAGTCGCCTCGAGTGCTGTTATGTGTGAAGTGTGTAGCTAGTTCGGAGCAGCAGTTTGCTGCAGTCATCGCCATTGCTATCAACTGCAATTTCATTGCAGCATCGTGAGGTTGTTAGATCACTCCATGGATTGGAATTTTTATTACCGTTCCCTTGTAATTCACGACCCTTTTGCCATGGTTTGTTCGTCATCTTGTAGATGGATTACAAACCATGGATTGGTCACTTTATTTACCCTAGCTCATTGTAGCCCTTTGGCTTTATAATTTGCACTTTTCCTTTTCTTTCTCTTATTTCTTTCCTCCTGGGGTATGCCCCTTATAGGCTGTACATTCGGTTATCCTCTTTTCTATTTCAAGCTGGTTTACCCAAAAAAAACAATACTAGAACCAAACTTTTTAACACACGTATTCACAATAGGGGTCGCCCCACACACATGCACACCTCTCGTACTCTCCGTTTCAGAACATCTTTTTAAAAAATAAATAATTATTTCACGTTCTTAAATTTAAAAATAATGTAAATAAAAAAAAATATTTTTTTGCACCGTGTAAAAGATCTCGATAAAATCTATCAAACAAAATTCATATTGCTAGAAAAATCATTTGCATAAACATATTATTTTTGAGTTTGAATTGTCTTCTTAAAAAATAAGTGCTTATTTTCGATTCCGGAACGGGACCTTAGACCCAAAGTCTAGATTAGGGAATAGAAAATTGAGGTTTATAAATAGGCAAAAACATAACACTCCTGTTAGCAATTTTGTAATAAGAAACTCTGTTTTTTTTTTTTTAATAATTTGAGAAGAAAACTCTGTTTTTTTTAAATATTATATATGGGGTTGTGATCTAAGTAGACCTGGGTAACAGGTTGTGTAGGATCGTGTTCATGTTTGTGTCGTATCAATCGAGTTCGTGTCATAAACTACACAATCCGAACCCGACTCATTTAGAATTCGTGTTTCTCGGGTCGTGTCATTTTCGTGTTTCATGTCAAAAATGCTCAACTTTAACTCGTTAACTTCGTGTTCGGTTCGTGTCGTGTAATCGTGTCTGTTACCCAACTCTATATAGAATTACAGATATACCATATTATATATATATATATATATATATATATATATATATATATATATATATGTTCGTGTTAATGGGTGATACAGATTAGTAACTGTGTTAATTGTGTCAATTTCGTGTCTTGCATGTGTAATCCGAACCTGGCCCATTTTAGAATTCGTGTTTCTCGAGTCGTATCATTTTCGTGTTTCGTGTCAGAAATATTCAACCCTAACCCGCTAACTTTGTGTCCGGTCCATGTCGTGTTATCATGTTTCGTGTTCATTGCCCAGTTCTAGATCTAAGTCACAAAATTTGCGTGTGGGAATGGGTGCGGGAGCGCGAGCGCGAGTATGAAAGTCTATTTGACACACATCTCAACTTATTGAAATTCGCAAGAGCAAGGATTGAGAGCGGAAGCACGGGACATTTTGAGATTATGTGACTAATTAAAGTTGTGATATTGATGATGGTGGTGGTGGGTTTTGTTGCAGGTGGAGTTCTGGATCTGTTTGGTGCTGACCCTTTTTGGGTACCTCCCTGGTATCATTTATGCTGTCTATGCCATCACCAAGTGATCCATAGGTAAAGATCTTCTTTGTACTTACGAAAAGATGTGTTTGTGCCGATCCTTTTTGAGTACCTCCCTGGTATCATTTTCCAGTAACAATTTGAGGGGAAAAAGTTGGCGTTTATACCATGTTATTTCACAGTAATTAAAAAGTTTTGATATTTTTCTATCTCGTTCACACGAACAACTTCTGATCAACTTCTTTCTCAATAATTTTTTCACTCATATGCCAATTATAATTTTTTTATCATTGAAAACAATTTGACATTTCTCAACAACTTATTAATTATGTAACAAAATTTTTCTCACAATTTATTTGTTACCGAAAACACCCTTATACGAGAGATTATTCAGTGCCGCTCCAAGCCTCTCCCAACCACACTACACAAGAATGTGTGGTTGAAGAGACGTGCCAGAGACATTGAATAATTTTTCCATTCATGCTCCACCCTTTTTGGGTACCTCACTGGTAGGAGTATGATTTATGCTCGCTCTCTCTCTCTCTCAAGATGTGTGTGGGATCACGTAAAAGTTAAAAGCTGAAAATACTAGGGTTTTTGTACTTCTGAGGAGAAAGAAGCAAAAGGATTTTTCTGAAGAGTCCTGCTACACACAGCAATCTGTGAACAGATTGTGCATAGATTTTATTGTGGGGCCCATTACGGGTTCCACATAAATCATCCGAGCCGTTTATTAAATGTAAAACATTTTTCAAGAGCCCCCGTAAAAAATAAGCTCAGTCCAATACCTATAGGTACTTCATCCAACCATCTAACTTTTCATTTAGATTTTCGGATAATAAAAAGTTATATGGTTGAATCGAGCACCTATAGGTATCAGATTGAGCTTATTTTTTACGGGAACCCTTAAAAAAATGTTTTACATTTAATGAACGGTTCGAATGATTTGTGTGGGACCGTGGTGAGCCTCACAACGAAATATGTGCACAGATTGTATGTGTGTGTAGACTTTCTGTTTTCTGAGTTTGCTTTAGAAGCTCCGTAACTAGCTGTTTGGAAAAGGAAAATTGGGTTAGTTTAGGTGAGTTTTGGGCTGAAATGGAGAAGGCAAATGCTCCTAGGTGAATTGTTCGGTGTTAAAACAACCCCACCCCAAATTGCTTGTTTAAGCCGTTCCAAACACAGCCCAACAAAAGCAATAAGTCCGGGGAAAATATTCTCACTTTTCTGAAACAAAAAAAAAAAAAAAAAACCCATCATATAAAGGGAAGTTTTAATGAGCACCATAAACACGCTTATTTGGCAATTAATGCACCCATGTGAGACCGACCTTTTTGTTGGTAAATATTCCTTTAACTAGGTAAATTTTATCATGTAAACAGTATGATATGTTCCAAAAAAAAGAAAATCATTTAATTAACATTTAGGGAAAATGACGGTTCAGAACGTATTTTGATAATTAATACCCCCCAGGACATGTTAAGGACATTTATTAATACTGAAAATATTCTTGACAGATAGTAATAATCAAAATACATTCTTGACGTCATTTTCCCTAACATTTAACAGTATAGTTGGCGTTACAATTAAAAATGCCATTATTGTTTCTCTTTTTACTGCAATAATTAATTGCAAGATGCTACTAGTGATTTCTTCGCAATAAATTATTGTCGTCTTTAGTTTTCCTTTAGCTTTGACAGAAGAATTATTCATTGTACTATTTTAATAGTTACAGTATTGCCGACAAAAGTAGAAGTTTCGATAACATAAATAAGGCCTGTCAATAAACTGGATTGAATTCAAATTAGACAGATTTGAATTCGATCCGAATTCAAAATTGCTCGTATTCAATCTGAATTCGAAATTTATAAATTCGGTGGTGGTAATTCATATCTTAATTCGTAAAATTGGATAGCTGATCCGAAAATCTGAATTCGTTCTAAATAAAATATATATATATTTTTGAATATCCTTCCCCCTCTCTCTTTCACACATGTACTTACAAAACTCCTCTAAATGCCAACTATCATGGACGCCGTTCAAGTAAAGCAAGAAGTAAACGAATACTTTAACCCCACTAATTCAAATCCAAACCCCAACCTTCAAACCCTACTCCTATCATCGATATCAGTAGAAGCAACAATGACTTGTAGGAGTTTTGCTTACCTCAAATCCAGATTTCTTTCCCATCAATTTTTTTAATTGCAATTTTCTTTTGGGTTTTGATCAGCTAAGGTTCAAGAACTGTGTGTATGAGATCAATGAGTGAGACTGTGGGAGCCCTGCTTACCTCCGATTGAGCTAGAAATCTGTCAATTCTCCTGGCGATCTCCTCCCTTTCACTAACAAAGTAAAGTGTCCATTGTGGACTCCGCCCTCGTCACGGCAATTGGCGACGGAGAAAAATTGAGAGCAGTCGGTTGTGAGGTGGTCGGCGAATATGAGTCACGGACTCATGATGCATATATATGAAATAGGATTTTTTTTAAAAATAAGTTTGGATCGGATTGATAACGGATTTAATCTGATACAATTCAATTCAAATCCGATCTATATTTTGATTACCAGATTTAGATTATTGAATCGACATTATTAGATTTGGATTGAATCTAATCCATTGATATGCCTAGATAGAAGTTCTGGAGAAAACTATTATTCTATTTTTGAAAAGTTAAAACAAACTTGCAATTCTCTGTTAATGCATAATCCACCCTGAAAGTGGGGTCAAAACAGTTGTACATGGTATACAACAGTAATCAAAATACGGAACTGATCGGATTTGGATTGTATCTGATTCAATCCGTTATCAATTCGATCCGAACTTTACAAAAAAAAAAAAAAAAACTCTATTTCCACATATATGCATCGTGAATCCATGACTCATATTCACCGACCACCACAAAGTTATTCTCTCACACCTCTCCCCACCTCCACCTCCCCATTCTCATTCACAACCGGTTGCTCTCGATTCTTCTCCGTCGCCAATTGCCATGACAGGGGCGGAGCCCACAAAATAGAGATGGACAACTTTCCTTTGTTGGTGAAAGGGAGGAGGTCATCAATTCTGAAAGGGAGGAGGTCATCGAGAGAATTGACAGGTTTCTGGCTCAATTGGAGGTAAGTAGGGCTCCCACGGTCTCGCTCATCGATCTCACACACACAGCTTTTAACCTTAGCATATCAAAACCCAAAAGAAAGGAAAATTATACAGTAATTAAAAAAGGGAGAATTTTTGATATGTCCACTATAGTATGTTTCTAACCCACCAAGTCCACTTCTAAATTTCCTAACACCTCTAGTCCACTAATAATTTCAATGACAAAAATACCCTATATAAAAGAAGTAAGGGCCTTGTTTGGCTAATAAAAAAAATGTATTTTTTCATTTTTTTCGATCTTGATACAACCACATAACCACCACCACCACGACGACACCCCCACCACCACAACCACCACTACACCGCCGCCGCCGCCGTCACCACCACCACGTCGCCGCCGCTGTCACCACCACCACCACAACGCCGCCACCTTCACCCACCACCACTTCCACAACCACGCCGCCGCCACCACCACCACAACGCTGCCACTTCCACCAAAATTACCACCACCACCATCACCGCCACAACAATGACCACCACTATGCCACTGCCACCACAACCACCACCACTCCACCATCATCAACACTGCCATTGCCACCACCACTACAATGCCGCCGCCGCCACCACCACCACCACGCTGCCACCAAAACCACCACCACCATCACCAACACCATCACCACCATGCCACCACCATCACCGTCACCACAATGACCGCCACCATGCCACCGCCACCACCACTACAGCCACCACAACCACCATCACCACCACCACTCAAACATCACCAACACCACCACTCCAGCATCACCAACACCACCACTCCACCATCACCAACACGGCCACCGCCACTACAACCACCACGCTGCCGCCACCACCACAACCACTCCAACACCTCCACCACCACCACCACCACTGCTACCACAACCACCACCACTACCACTCTACCACCACCACCACGCCGCCACAACCACCACCACCACAAACACAGCCGCCACAACCACCACCACCATCACCGCCACAACAATGACCACCACCATGCCACCGCCACCACCACCACTCCACCATCATCAACACCACCCCTCCACCATCACCAACACTGCCATTGCCACCACCATGCCGCTGCCACCGCTACCACCGCCAACACAATGCCGCCGCCACTGCCACCACCACTACCGCCACCACAACCACACTCAAACATCTCCAACACCACCATTCCACCATCACCAACACCAGCACCGCCACTGCCGCCGCCACCACCACCACCATTTTTAAATTGTAAATTTGCACTTTTAGACTGCAAAATTTACAAAACAGCCTTTATTTGCAGTCTAAAAGTGTAAATTTGGAGACTAAAAATATTCATTTAATAATTCACAGTCCAAATTTACAAAAGTATCTAAATTTGCAGTCTAAATTAAAGTCAGCTTGGCGATGGTGTTAATATACAAAAGTCTTTATTTGAGTCTAAAAGTGGCAATTTGCAGTCTAAATTTTCTCTGGCGTTGGTGATCATTTAACAAATTTGCAGTCTAAAAGTGACAATTTGCAGTCTAAAAATACAAATTTGCAGTCTATAAATTTGTGTGTAGACTATAAATTTACACTTTTAGACTGCAAATTTTACAAAAGTGTCTTTATTTACAGTCTAAAAATATAAATTTGCAGTCTAAATTCTCATTGGTATTAGTGTTCATATAATAATTTACAGTCTAAATTTGTGTGTAGATTGCAAATTTACACTTTTAGACTGCAAAGTTTACAAAAGTGCCTTTGTTTAGAGTCTAAAAGTGCAAATTTGCAGTCTAAATTTTCTCTAGCGTTGGTGTTCATTTAACAAATTTGCAATCTAAATTTTCATTGGTATTAGTGTTCATTTAATAATTTGCAGTCTAAATTTGTGTGTAGACTGCAAATTTACATTTTTAGACTGTAAAGTTTACAAAAGTGCATTTATTTGTAGTCTAAAAGTGTAAATTTGCTGTCTAAATTTTCGCTGGCATTAGTGTTCATTTAATAAATTTGTAGTCTAAAAATGCAAATTTGCAGTATAAATTCACATTGGAATTAGTGTTCATTTAATAATTTGCAATTTAAATTTGTGTGTGGACTGTAAATTTGCACTTTTAGACTGCAAAGTTTACAAAAAATGCCTTTATTTGCAGTCTAAAAGTGCAAATTTTAAATTTTATCTGGCGTTGGTGTTCATTTAACAAATTTGCAGTCTAAAAGTGAAAATTTGCTGTCTAAATTCTCATTGGCATTAGTGTTTATTTAATAATTTGCAGTCTAAATTTGTGTGTAGACTGCAAATTTGCATTTTTAGATTGCAAAGTTTTACAAAATTGTCTTTATTTGCAGTCTAATATTTCTCTGGCATTGGTATTCATTTAACAAATTTGCAATATAAAAGTGCAAATTTGCAGTCTAAATGTTCAAATTTGCAGTCTAAATTCTCATTGGCGTTAATGTTCAATTAATAATTTGCTGTCTAAATTCTCCTCGGCGTTAATGTTCATTCAATAATTTGCAATCTAAACTCTAATTGCCTAAATTTGCAGTCTAAATTCTCCTTACCGTTAGTGTTCATTTAACAATTCGCAATATAAATTTAAAGAAGTGCTTAAATTTGCAGTTTAAATGTACAAAGTGCATAACCCCGGCGTGCCTAAATTTGCAAAGTGCTTAAATTGTTACCATTTACAATCAATCAATTTCAGAATTACGTATATTGAATAAAATGGAAAAATAACCACCTAACTTGTTACCATTTATTTGAACATACATCAAACAACTCCTAACATTTACATATTTTCACTTTTGAACACTTAACTAACAGTTTATATGCATTCAGGACCTATCAATGATTTTTCAACATAAATAGGACTAAATAGTAAATAATTTTTATAGAATAGGTCACCATCTACATCACAATTTAAAAATACGTCCAAACCCCATTAAAACGTAGATTAAGTTACGGGTTGCCCAAAAACTACCTCAATACTTGAATTAAGGCTTGGGGAAGAGTATATGGGGGCCGCAAATCACTGTGGTGCTTCTGGAATCTCAAGGCGGTGTCCGGCGGGACTCCGCTGTGGCGGGTCGGAGCCATGTGGAGCTCAATTGTGATGATTGTGAGCACGGCAATGGTGACCCAGTGGTCCTCGACGGTGCTGATGAGGTCCGTAGGTGGTGGTGGTGGTTTCGGTTGTGAGGAGGTGGCGGTCTCGGTGATCGGTGGTGCAAGGTGGTGGTGAGCGGTGATGAGGAGGTGGTGGTTCGGCAACTCAGTTCAAAACCGGAGGTGTTCTCAATTCTATCTTCCTCCGACGGCGGGAGTGGTTTTCAAGAGAAACATGTCCACGGCTGTGGACGGAGTGGCGAATAAGATCGAGTACATGAGCGACGTGGTTGAAGTGCTCACCGACAAGAAGATTGAGGCCGTGGCGGCGACCGCCCCAGTGATTAGCGAGGTAGTGGTGGCCGCTGCGGATTCGGTATTCCCTGTGGCGGCGTTGTAGTACTTCATCGATGATGTTCATTCTTTTACTGGATTCAATTGGTATGGAGCTATTTATCTGTACTCGTGGCGTTGACAAAGAAGGGCAATTTTGCCCAATCAAAAAGTGAAGTTGGACCCAAGGTGTTAACAAAAAGAATGGGTTGGACTAGAGGTGTTTTGGAAATATGAGTGGATTGGGCATGTTATAAAACTCTATAATGGACCTTACAACAATTCTTTAATTAAAAAACTATTGAGTAAGAAATCTGGGTTTGAGGTAAGCAGGCTCCCACGAGTCACTACTGCTGCTGTAGAGATGATGATAGGAGTAGTGTTTGAAGGTTGAGACTGTGAATTTGAATTAGTGGGGGTTAAAGTGTTCTGTTACTTTTCACTTTATTTGAACGGCGTTCATGGCGGTTGGGATTCAGAGGAGTTTTTCCAATGCGAGAGAGATTAAAAAAAACAAAATTATTTGGATTGGATATCCAATTTTACAGATTCAGATTTGGGATTACTACTACCGAATTTATGAACTTCGGATCGGATTAGAGCAATTTTGGAATCGGATTCGATCTGGTTCATTGACAGTCCTACTCCGTTGTAATAAAATTTAGGTAAATTTTACCAACACTATGAGGTTTATGAGGTTTGTCTTAAGCCCCGTTTAGTTGTGTGGAAAGAATGAGGAAATTAACTTTTTTGTAAATTTCTTTGTGTTCAATTATCAAAAAAGTTATAGAACCCACAATTTCAACTTTTTCCACCGAAGAACACTTTCCTACATGATGGATCTGCCAAAAAGAAGGAATTTTGGTTTTCCTGCAAGATCTATGGTCAAGAGACACGTCGAAAAAATAAATTTTCTTTTCTTTTACTTCATCTCACTTTATTTTTCCTGGGCATCTATTACTCACACAATATTCTTAACAACTGAACGAGCCTTAATGACGGATCTCCTGCGATTTCCCTGTCATTAAGGTAAACCCTCGGAGGTGTCAGTGAAATATACCCTGAAATTTATATTGTTTTGACACATGCGATTTTTGGAGAATAGCGTACAAAAGGTTGTTCTACAAAACATTACGTGACAAAATGTTTTTTTTTTGGTCAAGAACGTGACAAAGTGTTGTTCTATGACTATTATTATTTCGTAATTGCAGATGGGGGGTATCTAATGGCTTGAAGTTGGATGGACAGTGTTGATTTGTTGTTCTCTTGGGTTATACTTCATTCTCTTCCTCTTTTTCGAGATTTTGTCTTGAGATCCTTGGCTTTGTTTACACCTGATCGGCTTATTGTGTATTTATTTATGGGTTTAAGGATTTGATTAATCTTCCAGTGTGTGGCAGCATTATTATTAGTGGAGGTGGCAAATGGTCGGGTTGAGTTGAGTTTGGGCGGGTTGAAATGAGTCACAGGTTGAATATGAGCGGGTCGAATACGTGTCGAGTCGAAACGAATCGGGTCGAATACGGGTCAAGTCAAACCCAAACCCGCCCGACCCAACCCGTTCCCCCCGCCCCCCCCTCCGTTGCCTTCCTTTTCCCCTTTCTTCTCCTCTATTCTTTCCCCGGTATAGGTTGAATTTGAGTCCACTAAGTGAAATGCTTCAAAAAGCAACACGGATAACAAATACTCCAGCAATGAACCGAGTTGACTTGAAAATATCAAAATTCCTAAAAAATATATACTTCTATATACTAGTTCAAAGAATCCTAATAAATATACTAGTTCAAAGAATCCTAATCAATTTTTTAATCAAAATTTTGAACGGGTGTTAGAATTATTAAACGTATGATCTAATCGCTTTGCTCTTTCATCGTTTTTAAACTAGACAACGAAATCAACAAATTGCCACAGAATCCACATGGCTTCAACGTGTGAAACGTCATTGATAGATTGCCACAGAAGGGAACTTGAACTTGTCCGAGACGAACGGCATCGCCTCGACTACAACTCGAATATTTCCATCCCTTGTCACGGACACCCACCGCAAGCATAACAGCATGCATCCCCGAAGAGCAGTGGAAGTAATACGCGTCCTTGGCCGATCGCCAATCGGCCAGCCACTGATTTAACGACTTCGTCTTCGCCCTCTCCACATAGAGAGAGTGTGTCGCTGACGTGTACAATGCCCGCACTTTAAGCGTGAGGTAAGAGGTTGTGAACAAATTTTCGGAAAACAAGTTACAGCCACAGGATTTCATGAGTAAAACAACTCTTGTTCAGAATGGGTTTTTTAATTCAAACCCATGTAAACCCATGTAAATATATGGATTTATATGTGTTGAATGCATATCAACCCGTTATGTAATATGGGCGGGTTGGATGGGGTTACAAATGGGCGGATTGGACCGGTTAGAAAAATATGAGTTTAGATTGCCACCTCTAATTATTAGTAATTTTTTAATGCTATATCTTTCCAAGCCTAATCCCTTTAACTACGTAGTATGTCCGATGAGTGTTTGGTGACAAATTGAGATGAAACTCAGATCTCTTTTATAATGAAATCAAATGTGCCATGTCGGAAAATTAACCTCCTGTTAACAACTTTTTAGTTTCGTGATGTTAATTCCGAGTATTTTTGTGCAATTTTGCTGATTCTGAGCTGAGAGCATGCAAGTTGTAAGACCCGGATTACTCAATATCATAATTTTGTTTGGTTCATAAAACAAAGGGTGAATGTAAAGAATTGATTGATTTAAATGTATGAAGTTGTTAGAGTGTAAATGTGTAATTGCTTGAAGTGAATGTAGGAAAAGGTAATTACCCGTCATTTCCTTTATGATGAGCAGAGGGACACGTATCTTCGATGGACTTAAAAAGGTTACTAATAAAGCAATCGGCACAAGTTTCCCCAATAATAAAAAGTTAGTAAATCAAATTGACAATAATATACTCCATATGTCCCGATTTGTTTGTCCAATCTCGGATTTCTAACTTATTAACGAAACCAAATTCTGTCCATTGATTTGAAAATTTACATGATCTAGTCCATTGATTTTAAAATTGGACATTCAATTTGGGACATACATAAGTCAAAAAGGGAACAAACAAAACGGGACGGAGGGAGTAGTAATGTTTGTTCAGGTTCAATTCTTGTTCAGATGGAGACAAAAATAATACTTTATGGACAAGTGTTCCCCTTAGCTTAAAACTCTTAGGTTGGCAACAACTTTTTGGAAGAACAACAAAAAATACATTGATAATAATAAGGTGAAAAGTACAATTATTGTATTATTGTATTGTATCTATTACAATAATGAAAACATGTCAAAGAAGAGCGAAAGACCAAATTAGGGCTAAGGGATTTAGTTCTCATGCCATATTTGTCTACGATTTCAGAAGATTAATACGATTGTTGAAACCCAGGTTATTATTAGATTGAAGACTAGAGCATCAAATTAATGGAGTTATTGTTGGAAAATTGGGATTGGGTGCCAATTATCAGTACTCAAAGTTAAAACAGCTGAAGTAATGCAATTAGAACATGATAATTATGAAATGGTATCAGAGCATTACCAAAGTGCATATGAGTTAGAATCATATTTGAAAATGTATTTCTGCATGCACAAAGCTAAGATGAATAAGTGTTGTTGATGTGTATATAAGGTTTATCTGTATACATGTTCAAATATGAATATGGTTATTTGGTAAATATTATTGCGTATTACTTATCTAATTGGTTTGTAGAAAAAAAAATATTGTTTTGCATATAATTTCTTTTGTGTAATATTCTAGCATGAGTGTAGCTACTTCCGCAACTCCAACGATGGAAAGGGTGTTAGAAGGGTTGATGGAAGTGATAAAAAATAACAACAATCATCACTCAGAAGTTTCTCATACGAGATCCCACATTGAACAGTTTCAAAAGCTCAAACCACCAGCGTTTGATGGCAAACAAGACCCATTGGTTGCACAATCATGGACTCTTAAAATGGAGAAATTTTTTGAAGTGATGGAATGTTCAGAAGAAGAAAAGGTGAAGCTGGCTACTTTTATGTTTACCGATGAGGCCTATAGGTGGTGGTTGACTATCAAAGAGGATGAACCAAATATGAAGTGGGACCATTTTAAGGAATACAATGTACTTTCCTCCTTCAATGAAAGAGCAAATGATTGCTGAGTTCTTAAATTTGCAACAAGGCAACATGAAAGTGACTGAATATGCTGCAAAGTTTACTCGATTGTCTCGTTTTGCCACTTATGTTGTTGATACAGAAGAAAAGAAGGCAAGGAAATTTGAAGGAGGGTTGAAAGATGATTTCAAAACTCAGGTCAAATTGTTAAAGTTTGTAACGCCCCAAATTTTGGATACGTTAAATAGACAATTTTATTGAAAACTTAAATGGAGTCTGGCTCATTATTACATCATGATTCTCATGAGAGTACTTTCATTATACAAGGGAAGGGAACTAAGGTTCCTAACTACAGCTCCGCCTGCTCCTCCATTTGAGCCAGCTCTTCAGCTCCAAAGGTCTCCAAGATGTGCAGCTTACCCTGTTCATCTACAAAGTCTGACACATTATATCAGCGTCGCCACCGATATAATATGTCAGGGTCACCAAAGGTAACACCATGAGCTACAAAAGCTCAGTAGAACAATTCCATACCCGCTAACCCATAACTTATAACAATAGATCAAATACAACAGACAGTAACAATTACACATCCACATTCGCTATTCAACTATCGTAGGTGTCCATGATTCTGAGTTTCTCCTACGCTACTCATCGTAAACCGTGTCATCATTTTCACTTTCTTTTTCCAAATCAACATTTTCCAAAATAGTTTTTAACACACCCAACCTCGGTTCCGCCATTCCAGGTTCCCGAGTATCCTCACAATGGTTCTGCCGTCCCGGGTTCCCATTGGCACACAATTGCATTGGCTTCTCTCCGCGGATAACCAAGCCATACCTCACCATGGTTCCGCTGTTCCGGGTTCCCATGGGAACGCACACAACCTCACAATGGTTCCGCTATTCCAGATTTCCATTGGAACACACGCACACACATCTCACATAATGCCACCAAAACTGGTCATTATGTAATTTCAAAAATATTTCCTTCTTCGGAACACATTTTCCTTGTTAACCACACCCTAGATGTCATGTCTCTAACTTTTTTGATTTCGGTGTCTCGTTTTCATGCATAGACTCTGCGGTAGAACTTTACACACAAGTATTTAGCATTCATTTGAAATCTTGAAACTAAACTAGTAAGATCATCCAACTCTATATTATTTAGCATGTTCAAATCACAACTTAAAGCATAACGCCACATGTACGGACGCCCTAGGAGTGAAAAATCACTTATGTTTTATCATGCATCTCAAACATTATAGGTGACAGATAACCTTATATAATTAGAGTTAGAGTGCAAGAATAATCTACTTTTCAAGATACGGTTCTATACTATACATAGAGTTAGTAGACTAGGGATTCTACCTTTCTTCTTGGCGGTAGGGCGGCTATGAAAAGTACGACAGTGGTCGGGCGGAGTAACTTCCTACGAAACGCTTATGGTAGCTTCGAAAGAGAAAGATTTCTCTCGAAACTAAGTCTTGACTATTACTACTACAACTTTTGGATCGAGAGGGTGGTCGGGTGGCGGTTTAGTGGCGGCCTTGGATGAGTTTCTTGAAGAACACAAAAAGAACTTCAAGAACAAGAAGAACTAAGCAAGAACAAAGGAAGAACACAAGTTTTTCTAGAGAGAGAAGTTGCTAGGTGAAGGTGTGAGTTGAATGCTTGGACAAGGGTGCTATTTATAGCAAAAGTCTTGGCTGTTACCCAATGAATAAAATTTTCCCTAGCAATTATTATCCAATGGGTAAAGATTTTCCTAGAAAAATAATAGGTCAAAAGGTACAAGGTACTAGATTTCCAAATCAAATATCCCATTAAAGTAATCTAATTATGCATATGTTCTTATTAAACTATTGGATCATGTATTTTAGGAAATCTTGGGCTTTATATAATATGATATATATGTACTCATGTCCACATAGTTAAATATATAGGTAGGAACTAAGTATGCAATAAAATATATGGCTAAGATTCTCTTATTAATAAAATTCACAAGGTACTAGTACTAATTTATTTATTATAGTACTTAGCAATCTAGGATTTGGATACATCCCCTTTTTTTATGCAAATAAGCACATGGAAAGACTACTCTATTACTAACTAGTAAGACTACTCTATTATCCAATAGGTAATATCTACCCTAGTAGTTATTGACCAATGGTTAAAGAAGTAAAGTAATATATATACTTGAATAATATATACATGTACTTTTAGGCATGTGTATATAAGACTACATATAACTATATATATGTACCTTTAACAAAATGTAGAATGGTACCTTAGATGGAAAAATTTAGTTTTCCTATTGTCCAATGGACAAAAGTTTGCCTAACTTTTATTGTCCAATGGGTAAAGAAAAGAACTAAAATAATAAAAGAAAATATAAAATGATTTCCTAGTCTAGTGTTGGAAAGGTTCACAAGGCTCAAAGATGGTCAAAAAGGTCCATCTAGGGTTAGGGAATTGTAACTAGGTGAATTGGTAGTTTGGTTTCCTCCAACTCATCGGTTTGAAATTAACTCTACTTGCCAAGTAGGATTTCTAGCCAAGAAATAAAATTTTAAAGAACTAGGATCTAATTACGATGGATTACTAGAAATTTTTAAAAAAAAATTAAAAGTAAAAATAAGTATTTCAAATAAAAATTCAAATATTTAACGAAATTTTTTATTTATCAAAAATCAGGGTTGTTACAAAGTTACCTACCTATGCCGAGGTTCTTGATTGGGCTTTGATATTATAGAGTGATGAAAAAGAGCTTGCAAAGAGAAGAGATCATAAGAGGGCTAGAAGTGATGGTAGCAATCAATTTCACTATCGCAATCAATTTCACAATCGGAATGAAGGCTCTAAAAATTTCAAGAAGCAAAACACAAAGGATTCAAGTGTGGGTTCCTTCATGCCGAGAGGTGAAAATGGACAACCATGCTCCATATGTGGGAAGAATCATTCGGGATAACCATGTCGTCTGCTTTCGGAGGAATGTTTCAAATGTGGTCAAAAGGGTCACCATATTCGAGATTGTCTAATGAACAAGATTGGAAATGCACCTAGACAAAATGTTACTCCATCGGGTTCTTCAAAGGGCAAGGAGGGCATTGGAAAGAATGATCAACTGAGACAAGGAATGGTGTTTGCTTTGGTTACCGGAAATGCTCGTGCTTCTAATTCCGTTGTTTCAGGTACTATGTTAATTTGTGGTCGCCCTGCTCATGTACTTATTGATTCGGGTTCTACACATTTATTTGTTTCTTATCGGTTTTCCTCATGCCTATCTACACATCTTGAGCCATTAGGCTATATGCTATGTGTATCTAATCCTTCGGGAATTTTCATATCTAGCACTTCTACATACAAATTATGTGATATCATGGTAGGAGAAGTTACCATGTTTGTTGATTTGATTCCTTTTGATATTCGAGATTTTGATGTTATATTGGGTATGGATTGGTTGACTAAGTATCATGCATCAATTGATTGTGTAGAAAAGAAAGTTATATTTAAACATGCATCTCAAAGTGATCTTGTTTTTCAAGGAAAAGGAGTTGTGTCACCCCCTTATCTTATTTCAGTTATGCATGCCTGTCGTTTGCTTAGAAAGAAATGTCAAGGGTATTTGGTTAGTATCATTGATACAAAATCTAAAGAGTTTGATGCATGTGATATTCCTGTGGTGAAAGATTTTCCAGATGTATTTCTTGAGGATTTGCCAGGTTTGCCTCTGAATCGAGAGATTGATTTTTTCATGGATGTTCTTCCCGGAACTCAACCAATTTCAAAGACATTGTATCGAATGGCTCCGGTTGAGTTGAAAGAGTTGAAGGCACAACTTTAAGAGTTGTTAGATAAGAAGGTGTACCAGTGTTATTTGTGAAGAAGAAAGATGGTACTATGAGGCTTTGTGTGGATTATCGAGAGCTCAATAAAGTGACAATCAAGAACAAGTATCCACTACCCAGAATTGATGATTTGCTTGATCAATTGCAAGGTGCGCAAGTGTTTTCCAAACTTGACCTTCGATCAGGGTACATCAATTGAAGGTAAAGACAGAGGATGTTTCCACAATTGCATTCAGAACAAGGTACGGGCACTACGAGTTTTTGGTTATGCCTTTTGGGTTAACAAATGCACGCGTTTATGGATTTAATGAATCGAATTTTCAAGCCGTACTTGGACACCTTTGTGATTGTTTTTATTGATGATATATTGGTGTACTCCAAAAGTATGGAAGAACATGAGGAACATTTAAGGATAGTGTTGCAAACTCTTAGAGAAAAGAAGTTGTATGCTAAATTTAAGAAATGTGAATTTTGGCTTACTTGTATTTCTTTCCTTGGCCATGTTGTATCAAAGGATGGTATCTCGGTAGATCCAAATAAAGTTGAAGCAGTGTTGAATTGGCCTAGACCCACTACAGTGACAGAGATATGGAGTTTCTTGGGGTTAGCAGGTTACTACCGTAAATTTGTAAAGGATTTTTCAAAGATAGCATTGCCTATGACAAGATTGATGCAAAAACATGTTGCATTTAAGTGGAGTGACGAATGTGAGCAAAGTTTTCAAGAACTGAAACATCGACTCGTTACGGCCCCAATGTTAACTATTCCTTCAAGTTCAGGTGGATTTGTTAACTATCCTACACATGATCTAGAGTTGGCAGCAGTGATTTTTGCTTTGAAAATTTGGAGACATTACTTGTATGGTGAGACATGTCAAATTTTCACGGATCATAAGAGCTTAAAGTACTTATTTACGCAAAAGGAGTTAAATTTGAGACAAAGAAGATGGTTGGAGTTGATGAAAGATTATGACCTGAGCATAAATTATCACCCTGGTAAAGCTAATGTGGTCGCTGATGCCCTAAGTAGGAAGTCTTCGGGGAGTCTAGCTTATTTGTTTACCGCGCAGCCCAAATTGATTAAAGAGTTAAAAGAGTTGGAGATTGAAGTGGTTACACATGCAAGAAGTGCTATTCTTATGAGTTTGACCATTCAACCTATCTTGCTTGAGCAAATTAAGTTAGCCCAAAAAGAAGATGAAAGTCTGATGAATATTTGTAAGGAGATGGGTAAAGGTAAAAGGCCTAATTTCTCGCTTCAAGGAGACATATTGAAATTTAGTGAGAGAATGTGTACCCAATGATACAGATGTCAAGAAGCAGCTTTTAGAAGATACGCATAACTCACGATTCGTAGCTCATCCAGGATGTACCAAAATGTATCAAGATTTGTGGAAATTGTATTGGTGGCCAGGCATGAAAATGGAAATAGTAGATTATGTGTCACGGTGCTTGCCATGTCAACAAGTCAAGACCGAACATCAAAATCCAGCAGGGTTACTTCAGCCTTTATCTATTCTGGAATGGAAGTGGGAGCATATAGCTATGGACTTTGTTGTGGGATTGCCAAGAAGTCCAAACGGTAATGATTCTATTTGGGTGATTGTGGATTGGTTAACTAAATCTGTACATTTTCTACCTATGGCAATAACTTTTTCATTGGAGAAACATGCATTGTTATATATTAAGGAGATCATTCGATTGCATGGTGCTCTAGTATCTATTGTGTCGGATAGAGATCCGAGATTTGTATCGAGATTTTGGAAAAGTTTGCAAAAAGCTATGGGTTCGGAGTTGAGGTTTAGTACAGCTTTCCATCCATAATCTGATGGGCAAAGTGAGAGGACAATCCAAGCACTCAAAGATATGTTTCGAGTATGTGTACTAGATTTAAAGGGAAGTTGGGAAAGGCATTTGCCATTGGTGGAATTTGCATACAATAATTGTTTTCACTCGAGCATTGGAATGGCACCTTTTGAAGCATTGTACGGAAGACATTGTAGAACTCCTGTTTGTTGGACGGAAGTGGGAGAAAGGAAGTTGATTGGGCCAGAGTTGGTAAAGACTACCACCGATAAAATCAAGTTGATTCAACAAAGATTGCAAACCGCACAAAGTAGACAAAAGAGCTTTGTTGATAATTGAGGGAGGGATTTGGAGTTTCATGTTGGGGATCACGTGTTCCTTAAAGTGTCACCAAAAAGGGGAGTTTTTTTGTTTTGGGACGAAGGGAGAGTTAAGTCCTTGATACATTGGCCCATTTGAAATATTGGAACGAATTGAACTGGTAGCTTACCGACTTGCATGACCCCCGGGATTGGCGAATGTGCATACTGTTTTTCATGTATCTATGTTGAAGAAGTATGTATATGATCTAAGTCATGTTTTGGAATATGAGCCATTGGAAATTCTTGATGACGTGAGTTATGTTGAGCAACCAGTTGAGATTTTGGACTGACGAGATCAAATATTGCGAATCATGACGATTTCTTTGGTAAAAGTACTATGGAGAAATCATCTTATGGAGGAAGCTACGTGGGAAAGAGAGGACGAGGTTCGAGAAAAATATCCTCATTTATTTGAGACCTAAGGTACGCTAGTTTAGGGACCAAACTCTTTTAAGGGGAGAAGAATGTGACACTCAAGGTGTTTAATTATGCTAATAATGCTTGTTTAAGTATAAGTTAATCATAAATGTTAAATTACGTGGTTTTAAGTGCTTACGGATCCTTCATGTGCTATGTGATATACAAATTATGTTCGCATTATGTCATGTATATTATTTATGTGTTATGTGCATCTATGTGACTAGAAATTTTATATGTGAAATAATTATAATTACACAAAGTCATATATTGTGATACATGGAGTATTGTACACCACACCTCATAGGATTATTTTACCCTTAAAATGAGATAAAAATCAGCCCCTCTCATCCTCTCACATACGGCACTTCCCTCTCTCTCTCTCTCTCTAGAACTCTAGAAAATTCCATGATCTACTACATCTAGGTTTCCAATCTAAGGAGAAATCAAGCATCTAGAGCAAGATTAACTCTCAATTCCATCTCTCATCAAAGTATTTGAAGCTCTCAATCCATGATTTAAACCTAAAAGAGGTAAGTTTTCTTGTAGTGAGTTTGAAGAGAAATCTATCTAGAAATTTACTGAAATTTGTACCCAAAGCCATGAATTTTTAGACATAGTAAATCATCTTCAAAAATTACGAAATTTTTATGGAATGTTCTTCAATGAGTCTACAATGTTGTGTAAAACTTTGGGATTAATATTTTACTTAAAACGAAGTCTAGAAAAATCTCGCGCTAGACTGCACTCTGTTTTACTGCTACTGCTGAATCTCTGTTTTGCCCTTCGGTTTTTGGTGTGTTTGACCTAGTTTTGCATCACGTTATTTTCTGAAATTTTTATTTGAGGTACCCATATGTGTCTAGTGTGTGGTGTCCAAAAATTAGAGTAAAACTCAAAGAGAATAATTTTAAACAATTCGTTTACTAAGCTGCGTTCTGTTTTGGACTGTGCTGAATTCTGCAGTTTTTTTCCTTTTTCTTCTAATTTGTAAGGGAAGTTCTTGGCCACGTAAATTCTCAAGAAAATTAGATTCCATGTGAATATGAGTCTCCTTTATGCATTAAAATTTTCAAGACCTAGTTCATTGTGGTTTATCCTCAAGAATTGTTGGAGTAGGTCATGGTTAACTTGTCAATTTTTTTAGGGAATCATGCATGTGCATCATTTTATGAGTTCTTTGTGTAAATGATGTATGTTCATATACAATATGTAGGATTTGGTGAACAAGAGAAGGATATAAGGGATACAAGTTGATGTTTACTTGAAGTGTAAAAGAATGTGAGTAATCTCATACTTTGAAATGAGAATTTTTATGAACTTCTTTTCTATAAAGTGTGGTTGGTTTACCTATGCTATAAAGTAACTTGTCTACGTTATTGGAGTATTATGTTATAATGTGGAATGATTTTCAATGTGCTTTCTAAGATGTTACAAGCTCATGTATGTTGCAAGTTTTAGCCTATAAAGTGTGTATGTCATGTTCTTACTTTACCGTATGTGCCCGCTGGTGGGTTCTATAATAGCCAGCAGTATGTGCCCGCTGGTGAGTTTCATAATAGCCAGCATTATGTGCCTCCCTGGAGGGTTCTATAATATCCAGGTATGTGCCTTCCTGGAGGGTTATATAATACCCAGGTACGCGCCCTTGCCGATGGATACCAATAATTGGCCGGGATTCCGATATGTGTCATATATGTATATGTATGTTGTAAGCTTGGCGGTATTGGCTATGTAAATGTGTTCAAGTACTTTATGCTTTCATGTAAAAATCTTTTGGATTTCTTTTAAATATTCGTAACTAGTGTACTATATATGTGTTGAACATTCAAAACCCAAATTTGAGTATGAGCTTTACTCACTGAGCTTTTAGCTGACGGTTTTGTGGGCTATATGCCACAGAAAAATTCCTCGTATCTCTTTTTGTATATTTTAGTGTTTTTGAGGGTTGCCACTCGGTTTTTGAAAAGAATTAATCCCGAGAAACCATTTATTTGAAAAATGTGACTCTTTTGCCCTTTGAAAAGGTTTTGGTCAAAAAACTGAGAGTTTTGGGTTTAGAAGCCAGGTTACGAGGGGGGAAGGTTTTGTTTGGAAAAGCACCCCTTCGCCCGATAAAAATCGGTCTCTACTAATACTTGTGGGATTTAAAAAATCATTTTATTGCATAACTTTTATGTCCCATAAACAGATATAGCACATAACCAATTTAAATTGCTGAAACAAGCAAGTATAAACAGGAAACAGTCATGGCAAGAATATGAACATTTAATCGCAAAAAATAGATAAACAACATTCTGTTCCACGCAAAACTTCCACCGCACGGCGGAAAAGTTTTCCGTACAGTACATGGGTTTGTGGTTAGTAGAGAAAAAAAATGACCTTTTAATATACAATGATCTGAAACGGTATGCATGCTTATGCACTAAATGAAACAAAGAAAGAAAAGAGATTTTGGCAAAATGTATCCTTTGAAGAATCTCTGCCGTACGGCAATAGTATGTGCCTCACGGTAGAGATTGTGGGACATTAGCTTCGATTTCTTTGAAAATGTTTAAGCAATCTAAGCCCAGAGTTGACATGAGGAACCAATCTGAGTTTACGTGGCTTCCCCTCAGATTATAGAGATAAGTATTGGATAAAAAGTTTATACCTCTTGGAGCGAAACCTTTCTTTGAAAATTTGTGACAATTGCAAAGTCTTTTGGCACGAGCTTGAACAAATTTGTGGACTTTAGTAGGGGTGTTCAAAAAAAACCGCCCGAACAGCAAAAGTGGTCCGATCCGGACCGAACCGTCCTATTTGATCCGGTTATGCAGTTCTGTTGTCACGTCCCGCCCCGCAAAACGACACCCATTGTGGGCCCAAGTCGGTGCGGCCACGTGGCATTCCCAATTGCCAACCAAACAATCATTTAACAACACATAATAACTCAGAATAAATAGCGGAAGACTTAATATTAATATTAACAACAGAGTCGACGTTATACCCATAACTTTACATGCTTGACATACAAAAATACACGACATCCTTGTCACAAAACGAGTCGAAAACATGTACAAGACAACTCACTACCACCGACACAAACAAACAACCTCAAAGCCAACTCCAAAACGCCGACTGGTAGTGGACCATCCTACGAACCCCTGCTATCTGGCAATCCAAAGGAAAACCAGGAGTGTGTGAGATATAGAATAAATCCAATAAAATTCAATATAAACAACTAACAGAAACAATCACAATTTATATTCACAACACATGCAGTGACACGTCTGCCACATCCCATGTACCCAAGGTATTGTGTCCCGCACACCAAGCTCCCGTTCACTGTAAATAGAATAGCACGGCCCAGACAAGGTGTGACTCACTCCACAAACCTTATATGGGTACAATCAACACACAACAATCATGCACACTAGTAACTAAACCAACCATGGCATGATACACAACCAACATGTTAACATCTTATTGAAGATATAAGGTATCAAACACATTCACCTGTGAGGTGACCGAAGTATGCCAACTTACGGTTTTGGCACCTCCCGATTACTCAGCTCGTTACTTAGCCACACGCTTAATCGTATTAGTAATGAGTTCAACGAACGACCAACACAAGAATAGTAAGCTAATAACAACTAAACAGTGGCCAAAGAATGCAAATATGTCCATTTCAAAAGCCTAGAAATAAACCAAAACAACATGAAATTCAACCAGCCTACAACCAGCCTGTTTTAAAATTACTGTAGCATTTTATAGGATCATAGTTGGGTCATGAAACCACCACCACTAGAAAGTAGACTTTCAGTACACCAATATCGATATAAAGTTTGTCCCAAATAGATTTCAAATGACAAAGTTATGACTGCCTAAAGATGCACACCTAGAAATACAAATCTGCAGTTTCTGCAGAACACCCTGTGATCGAATGCTCACTAAAAATCACATACTCAATTTTTTCCATCAATTCTAATACCAAAACATCACCAATTGATCAATGCTTAAGACTCAAGAGAACCCATAGTCAACAAGTACACTTAACTATGACAAAATTGATGAATAACATAGCTCTAAACCTGCCCAGATTTCCAGATTTGACAAACCAATAACTTCAGAACAGAAACTGATTTTTCCTGGAAGTAACTAAGGCACAAAACTTACATATTCAGAAAGGTATGTAAGTCTAGTTTCAGAATCAAGAAACGGTGCATAAAACCGACACCCGAGCAAGAAGTTATGCCCGTTTTACCAACACGTGTTTGTGCTGTCTGCACAGACGCGAATCAGACACCAGATCAGTCCGCGAATTTTGTAGGCCAAAATACTTCGACTTATTTTCTGAAAATTTAACACAATGCAATAGACTCACAGACGAGTCTTCAGGATTTTTTTCAAGAATTTAGAAGATATCTAGATGCCTTGAATAAATTCGTCAACACAGGACAGATTACCAACTTGTTCAAACACAATCATGCATGTTCATCATATACACGAATTTTCTGAAACAAAACCCAATTCCAATCTCTAAAACCACCTCCCATGGATACAATCAAGTGCATACAAGATGTAGAGCATGAAATCTATCACAAGAAACATGAATTCAACAATTAAAAAGATGAAACTCACCAAATTAAACTTCAATTCAAGGTTAACTAAAACTTCTCTAGATTTTCCCCTTATTTTCTCTTCTTCCTTCTTTCTTCTTCCTGCCATTCGTCTCTCTCTCTCTCTACGTGTATACAGGAGTTCCCAGAAGACGTACACGTATTATTCTCTGTTACTAACCTTAGGAGAAAATTATCATGTGTATGCTAGCCTACAGGCTATCAGGTTCCAATTCACAAATCACACACAAGCCCTCACACTTCTAATGTATGCAATTTAACCCCGTGACGCATAATTTAATTAAATATGTGAATTAAAATACCAAATATCCGAGACGGGTGTGACATCTGTGGTCAGGTTATTGTTCCAAAAAAATAAGAACCGTTAATTTTAGTTCAATTACTGGTTCTCAATTAAAGAACCGTGGTTAGAACCGGATCTGACCGTTTATAACTAATATATATATAATTATATAAAAATAAATATATGTGTAGAGATTGGTCTACTTTTTGAACAAGGAAGAAGTTAGTGCTGCTGATTTAAGTGATGTTTTGGGCATTAAAGCTTCTGTTCTTTACTTCAAGACGTGCTGCTATATTTTATAGTTTATGATATAGGTATATAGGTTTAATTTTAGTCCTAAATATAATGGATCATTAATGTTTTTCTGTCGCTGAATTTAATTATTCCATATGTGGTTTTGGCTATTTTAATGGTGGTTTTCGTCAATATTTTTCGGTCGAGTGTCAAGCATTTCTTGAAGCATATTGGGTTTTGATTTTTAATAAAATGTCTATTATTATTTTATGAGTTATTTGATGCTTTAAATTTTTAATTTTACGAGTTTATATTTTGTGAATAATTATTGGATGCTAATTGGATAGAATCAAAACCGAATCAAAACCGGACCGATTTTGCGGTTTGGTTCTGGTTAGGTTCCACGCATATATTGGTTAGGTTATGATTCCCAATTTTCTAGAACCGTTGAAAATGGTCCGATTACTAGTTTTTTAGAGAACCGGACCAATTCGGACCCTGTACACCCCTAGACTTTAGTATGCTGTGATGACAAGGTGTGAGACCTAAACTGTGGGTTGCCTTCAAAGAATGATTTTTGGACTTGGCTTTTGAGGTGTTTCGGTGTTTTAGAAAGTGAAATGGAGTGAAAATGGCTTTTTTTTCGAAATGGGAATAGGCAAGGGTATTTATAGAGTGAAAATGGCTTGAAAATGAAGCAAACTTGGTCTGCACGCATTTTTAACCGTCATTGTGTCCACCGTACGACACATAAACTCTACCGTACGGCATTAGGCTTCCACCGTATGGCACATCCCAACCGACTTAAATTTAGGCGGTCAAAAACTCTACCGTACGGTAGAAATATGTCCACCATACGGCACAGTTGACCGCCGTACGGTACAATTGACTGCTCAACAGGCCGAATTTCGAATGGCTGGCCCGGACACTCCCAAACTCAGTTTTAGGTGTTCTTTGGACCGTTGGAAAGCTCGTTAAGTCTACTTTCTAACCCAAGTGGTTTGGATCGAAAGTATTTTGTACATCCAAAAGAAGTCGTTTAGGCAAAATCCTTGTATCTCCCTTATTTCAAATCGGATTAAGGCTTATTATATATCAATGAAGAGGGTTTTGAATGTACTAAAAGATGTCGGACTCCAACCATAAAAATAAGGAAGTTTTATTTATGAAAATGGGCTAAAAGCATACTAAACCAAAGACCGTTGGTGCCACGATGGCCAAAACACGTACTCACTCATTCTATGTGACACTTGGCACTCTCAGACCTAGTTCTAAGGTGTTTCCTCACTCCTTTGAGTACAAAGAGCATTATTCAAAGCTTTTTAAGGCACATTTTCATCATTGGGAAGCTTATCGGCCACTTATCTATGGTTTTCAAAAGGTAGCGCTCCAAAAGGTTTATATCAATCCAAAAGTTTAAATCATTCTTTGTTTTTCATCATTGGGGACTTAAAAAGGCATCCGGGATTTCCAAATTGGGGTGTCTACAGGTTTATTTACCAATTTCAGGTGATGAAGTATGATAGCTTATTGGTGCAATGTTTTGTGCAAGTTGGACTACATGAAGTGTTTTGCATTTAGAATGAAAGTAAAAAGAAGACTTGTATTTTTGGACATATTTTGTACTTGATTCTCTTATGGACAAGGATGTATATATTTTTGTAAAGTGATGTACATAAGATATGCATGTTAGGAAGAGGTTATAGATGTTCATGCTAATATAATTATGGTATCATGTAAATTATCAATGTATGGATGTTCTGGACCAGATGGGTTGTGCTCATTTTACTCAACCTCGTTTATGGTTACTTCTACTATAAGACCCCATAAGATAATTTGAAGTTTTTTTTTCAATCGCTTTCGCAAATGTTTAGTTATTTTTATTTGGAGAACTTTTTTTTTTAGCCCATTTGGCTATGTAAGAAGGCCTTGTTGTCCAGTCACGTGTCCTGATTCCTTTTTAAGGGGTCTAGGGATAGCGGGATGTGACATGTACGGAGTTGACTTTTAACGTAGCCTTTGGTTTCATTAATTGTGAAAAGAAGGAAAACTACACTTGGGTGTTGGAGAAGTTAAAGGGCATGATGGATGCTGATGCACTTCCGGTTGTTATCGTCATGGATAGGGACTTGGCGCTTATGAATGCCATCAGAAATGTTTTCCCTCATGCTACCAATCTTCTATATAGGTTTCATATCTCAAAGAACGTTTTAGCTAAGTGTAGGAAGATGTTTGATGCCAAGACATGGGAGGAGTTTAGTTGTAGTTGGAGCCTAGTTGTCCTTTCAGCGAGTGTTACACAGTATAAGGAGCGCCTTCGTGCTTTGAAGCGTGATTTTCAAATGTTTCCTGCAGCACTTGATTATGTAGAGAAAAATTGGTTAATACCTTATAAGGAGAGATTTGTTGGAGCTTGGATAGATAAAGTCATGCATTTTGGTAACCAAACAAGTAATAGGTAAATGTTTTATTCGCAATTTAAGCACTTTCTTTTTGCATTTCAAGTAAAATCTATATATATTATTTGATATGGCTAACGTCTGGATATATTTATTTATTCATAGGGCGGAGAGTGCACATGTCGTGCTAAAACATCAACTTGAGCACTCCCAATGCAACTTTGACAATATATGAGAGAAAATGCACCGACTTATTCTGTTACAAGAAACTGAAGTCAAAGCTTCTTTGGAGAAGAGTCTTACTTCTATCTCACATGAATTTAAGACTCCTCAATTTGAGATGTAGCCACCCATCTGCTTAATGTGAGTCCTACTTGCTTGTCTAAGTTGCCTATATAGGAACCCCAATGCTCCTACACCCCAAGCATACCTCCTAACTTGTCCCAAGTCAGACAAAAGAGCGAGGTAGGAAACATTTACCCTAATTCCAATCTCGTTCACAAATAGTGTGGTCCCGAGAAGGTACAACAAGAAAGCCCGTGCACAATAATCCACTCTCTCATCCATGGCATCATCTCCCACATTCATGAAAGTATTTTTCAACCAGTGCAATTGAACACTACCACAAGAAACAATATATGTCACTCGCTTTAGCCACTGTCACACCAAGACATCTATGCACAAGAGCAACACAATCCTCCCTATTATGAACCTCTGCATGCATAGCTAACCCCTCAACTGGGAGCCCAACAAGATAGGGCACGTCTTCAAGTGTACTGGTCACCTCCCCAAACCCAAAGTGGAAGCTGTTTGTCTCTGGGTGCCACCTCTCCACAAACGCAGACACTAACACATTGTTGCAATACTTGTAAGTAATTTGAGCGAGTGGAAGCAACCCTGAAGCTCTAACCCTATCCATGAACCTACGATTGGTTGTCGGTAGCTCCCAAATTTTCAAATAACGCGAGTGGTTATATATTTTCAACAACTATCATTCCCTACCATTCCAAATATCAGCTGCAACATGATTCCTGAAATCCTTTAACAAGCTCGGATCTTCTGGACAAACTGGAACCTCATCATGCCTCTACCTCTGTTGTCGCCCTCTCCCTCGCCCTTTGAGTATAACCGAAGCCTCAGTGTGTGCATCGTTCTCATGTCGCTTGGCCTCTAGCTTTACCGCCTCAGTGTGTGCATCGGTCCTGGCCTCCTCCTCCAGCTGTGCATCGGGCCTGGCCTCCTCCTCTGCCTGTCCATTGGGCCTGGCCTCATCCTCCTCCGCCTGTGCATTGAACCTGGCCTCCTCCTCTGCCTGTGCATCGGGCTTGGCCTCTTCCTCCGCCTCTATAGCATCCTCCTCCACTTGTTGCTCTGCCTTAGGCCTGTTCTCCTCCTCCCCGACCTCTCGGACAACCTTCTTCTGCCTCTGTCGTCGTCCTCTCCCTCCAACTTCTCAAACTTCTGAAGTTGAAGTTTGGTCAGTCTTCTTCCTTGCTGAAACAGTAGGACGAGTCCTCTTCATTTTCCTGTATTCACCAATTAAGAGCAATCAACCAAAGCACATGGATTCCTCTTCATTTTCTGTCAAAAAAATGGATTTCAAACATCTAAAATGAGAGAACATCCCACATAGTGCAAACAAATAAGACTCATTCTTAGAAGAATATCTTAAGAAAGAAACACAGAAAACTTAGTACCAAAGTGGAAGTTTGAACTATGTGTAAGTTTGAATACTTGTACGAAGCTAGTTGTATTCTACTCCATCTGGATTTAGATATATCGAACCTCTGTGTGTCTTTTTGCATTCTGCTATTATATAGCTTGTTGGTGAGTACCAGACGAAATAGTTTTCCATTTGAATTAGTGAATTCAAAATGGATGGATTTCTATATTCTACTAAATTTTTTTTTATAGATTTCCTTAACAAGATCTATACATAATTTTAGCAATTGTGGGCATGAAAAGGAAACAAATCAAAGATGTTAGAACGTTATACTTGAGGCAAAATTTGCAAGAGAACATCATATCACATTCATAAACAATAAATGGAAATAGACGACAATGCATGCTGAAGTTAACGAAGTATGGAGTATCTTAAATATCGAAATATGGAGTTCTTACATATCAAATCCCCACAAATCCCCAAATCATTATTCTTGTTGCTTTCATCTTTTCATGCTTAATCACGGTTGCACGTGCATTGCACAAAACGAGTAAAAAAAACGGTAACCAAATAGTCACACACAGATGGTGTATCCAGTTAAAAAACATCTTTCTTGTTTATCCCATATTCCAAGATGATGTTTCCCAGTCAATGGAGCATTGAAATTTGTTAAATTTTTCTTCTCTCCATGAGAAATCGAAAAAGAAAACCTTCTCTATGACAACGTCATAATTACAAAGAAAACCTTCTCTATGACAATGTCTCTCATGGATATTTGTACGCTCGTTCCAAAAAGGTGGGGGAGATATATAATGATCGAATGTAGTTTCACGAGTTTTTTCATCTAAAATGGAACACAATTGCCTAGTTCCATTCCTGGCATATATTCCATCTCCTTCCTCCGCTTCTTTTTTCTAAAACAGATCACGTTGAGATTTATTTATAGGAAAATAAGAATTGAAAAAAAGAGGTATGAGCAAAAAACAAACTTCCATAACTGGATTCCGCTGATTTTTCAAGCTGAAATTTAAATCATAACTGAAGAGCACTAAATAAATTTTGTTTAAGAACTAGTTCTTTTCCCATATTTTTATGGCATGTGAAACCCTAAAGATTGTCTCCTCCATGATCTAGTAGAAAATCTGGAGAGTTGCAGCAGGCTATCAACACATGATAACCATAAACAGAAAGCAAAAACTGGGAAGTATGCATTTCTAGCTCACCATAATGCGTACAATCGGATCAACTAGTCCTCTTTTCTTCATTGGTTTTTCTCTTAGGAATTTCAACGAACACATGGTGTGCAAAGTTAATTACAGTTGATTAGAAACATATAAAATGAACGTAGAGGAACCACTCACTCCGATTGGTTTAACATTTAGAAAGTTATTTTTGAGAGTTGGAGTGGTAATGAGTGGAGAGAGATAGAGAGAAAGATTTATTGAAAACTGTGTTGAGAGTTGAAAGTAACTTTTGGAATGTTGAACCAAACAAAGTGACTATAATTTTCAATTACCTATTTCGGAAAGAAGAGAGGATTTATTTCAGATTCAGGGTAAAAAATCAAATTCTTAAGTTCGAATCTGTCACAGAAATCAATTTCAAACATCTGAAATAAATTGAAAATTTCAAGTTCATATGTTTGAATATGACACCAGATTTTCGGACTTTAATAATTGAACAGAAAACCTAAAATCAAGTTCTAATATCTGATTGTATCAGTTAGGGATTAAAAAATTACCTTTTTAAGGAGTTGGGTTGGACGATGATGGTGATGGTAGTGATGCCACCGTGATGCTTGTTGTTGTGTGGCGGTGGTGGTTCGACAATGGAGACAACGGGGGTAGTGAGGGAGAAGAACGGGAAGAAGGGGGAAGGGGGAAGGGAATGGTGGTGGTGTTTTGGGTGGGTTTTAGAACCGGAGCGGAGGGGGATGGAGGGTTTTCAGAGCTGGGTGGATTTCAGAAAATAGAGAGCGGAGGTTTTCAAAATTTTGGCCGAAGCACCTGGTTGGAGTAGGGAAGGATAATTTTGTAAGTTCATAGCTATTTTGAGGTTGTATGGTAGCAAATTTTTATAAAATTTATGGTTTAAATTAGTAAAAAGCTACATATAGTAAATTCGGAGTTGCAATTATAAACGCGGGCAGATGTTTTGGCCGGAATAAAGCGCGGGATCTGTAATAATATGAAACGAACAAAAACGGCACCGTTTCACATGAAATATGCTCGATATATATGTACTTCTAGGGTTATCCTGCCTTCTTTGTTTTCCTTCTAGCCCATTCCACCGTTTTTAAGAGAGAGAGAGGGAGAGAGAGAGGGAGAGGAGACCTCACTCTCAAGCCGCCGGTCTCCGGTCTTACTCTCCGACCACGTCCTATCGTCGTTCATCCACTTCCGGCGTCGTTCGTCACTCTCAGGCCACCCCTAATCAAGCTGTTGCCTACATCTAATCTGACACTTAGACTACGTCGATCTTCCTCATTTTTTTGGGTAAGATATCTAACTCTTTCTCTGTCTACCCCTCTCTCGAACACGCACAGTCACACACACATAACTTCGATTTGATTTGGACGAACAAACTCGAACGAGGTTTCCCATCGATTTGGTTGACGTTTTTGTTTGGTGGATTTTATGGGTTTGAAACTGGATTTGGTCCTGAAACTGGGTTTTGCTTTTGGCGTAATATGATGAATCAAATTTGTAGACCCTAAATCGTTCGCGTACGGACACCCAGATCGGAAACCCCAAATCGTTTCGCCTTTATTAGAGTAACTGTCCCCTCACAGACTCTCGAATAGAAATCATTTGCCAAATTATTATTGGCATAATCATGCTTTCAAGTTGGATTAATGTTTTATTTAAGACTTATTCAAGTAGTGTTTACTTCCTGCTCATTCTATATAGTGTACAAGTCATTACGTGCCCTGTTGACTGCTAGGATGCAGATATCATTTGATCTCTCTTTTAAAATGCAAGTATAGATCTATAGACCTCTTAAAGAAACATTCTTGTTTGGTTGAAAACATTGTTGCTGTGCTGGTTGGATAATGCTGTTATTCAAGCTAATGTGTTGCTGGTGGTGTGATACTTGAAGCTGCTAGCAAGATACATAATTGTTTGTTCATTTCAATCTCTGGATCGCTATGGAAGCACTAATGTTTATTGGATGGCTAGACTACGATTGGATACTAGAATCTTAGTTACTGAGGGTGTAATTCCTATAACCAATGGAAAATAACAAATGGATACTTTTATTTGTATTTCTATTGATTGTGGACTGAGTTAATATATCAAACTTAATTTGATGGAATATGATCTATTTTTCATACATATTTGATCATACATGTAACACAAGTATTCCAGTTCTTTGCGAACTATTTGGTAGTGGCTAAATAACTAATGTTGCCATGTGTTTTTGTTTCAAAGGTTTATGTTGAAGGAAGGGTATATGGGAGAAACTCAGATGGCGTATGGTGCTTTAGCATTGGAGTCTAAAGCCCTTTTTGAGTTCTTGTAGACTGGATCTTGAGTCTTGACACTGAAATTATACCATAGGAGGTGGTTTTGCAGTCTCACGGCCGAGATCAAGCTGGGGGCAACAACGATGATGACTTCATTTGTGATGCATGGATGAGCAAAGTGACGAAGAGGAAGATATGATTGGCACTGACACTGATATAGATCCAGATATAGAGCCTCAATGCAGGTAATCTTCGATTGGCTTAGAAGTTTGTATGCACGCCTTCACTAGCCTGTTTATGGGTTCTGTACATATGAGAAAGCTATGATTATGCTGCTGTTGCTGTAAAGATGTGTGTGCGTTTGGGAAGTGTAGTGTAGTGTGTGCAGGTGGATCACAAGTAAAGATCTGTGTGTGTACTGTGTAGAATGTTATCTGTGAATGTAGTGCTACCATTTCCATCCATTTTTGGAATTAAGTTTTAGTTCTTGTAGATAGTAGACGAAGGGTAATCCATATAGCTGTAGGGATACAGTTGAATAAATAATCAGCATTACTTAGTGGAGTAGTCTATTGTCAATCTCTAGCTGGAGCTTTCGTTGTTTAGTTGGAGGATAGGGAAGGAAGTGATGAAAATGCACCTTTTTTCATAGAAAAATTCAGAATCTGGACATTTGTGAGCTAGTAAAAAGACTTAAAGTTTAAAATCTGTGTTTGCCATCCCTTTAAACGGCTTGCACTTTGTCAGGGATTTTCCACTTTGCTAAACATGAATACATTGGAAGAAGATAACTTTAATATAGGTTATTATCACTTTCTTTTACTTGTTGAGCTTAGCTCATATACTCACTCTTGAAGTCATCTACTCTTTCCGTCCCAAAATGCTTGTCCGGTCTACAAAATGTTGTGTTAAAAATGATACAATTTTTGCAAGGAAAAATCAAAAGTTTTTTAACAACTTACTAGATTTCAATGAGTATTTGTAATTTGTGAAAAAAGTTTGAATTTTTTCTTGAAAAAATTGTATTATTTTTAACACTCTGTTTTGTGGACCGGACAAGCATTTTGGGACGGAGGGAGTAGTGCAGAGCATAACGTATCGCGACACACGTTGGTAAATCTCATTAATGCATGATTAAGTTTTCTGTCTCAACATTCAACCAAGTCTTACCGCAAATGTGGTGTACATGGTATTATATTTCATTCCTTTATGATATATCATATATGCATAACCAAATGTGGTGTTACTTGTGAAGTTGACATTCAACTATATTCTGAGAACGTTGACCGTATGATAGTTTGATAACCTGTATTGTTTAGTAGTATTTGAGAATTAGTGCCTGTATAAATTGTTATCTTCGATTCTATCATGAAATTTTAGATTAAGTATACATTCTTATAGGATTGCAGTCATAATATCTTTGTTGTCTAACTTTAATATTTTTGTCCATTTGCTAAATACGCTACAGAATTTGGAGTTTCAAACTTCTTTCTCCTTCTCTTACATCGGGTGCTCAGTCACGAGGATGAGAGACAGATCTTCTAAAAATTTAGATGTGATTGATGTATGTTTGCACAACTTAGATCATGTTTCGTAAAGAATATTTTGGATGAATTTTTATTCTTTTGATGGTTGTATCTAATTAGTTTGCAACAAGTTTTGGATACGCTTCCAATGGTGAATGGATGAATATTGTTTGTGGTAGAAGATACAGAGTAGAGGCTAGATAATACAAATGGGTTAAAAACTATTCTAGCCCAGATTTTTTTTTAAATGTTGGTAACTTTCGGTGGCTAACATGTTTGGTTGCCGAAATGTTCTTTCTGCGACTAACTATTTTCGGTGGCTGTTGCCTTTGGTCGCGAAAGATTAATCATTGGTGACTTAACAACTTCTTGTGATCAAAGTAGTTACTCGCCAAAAGACTTAAATGGCGACCAAAATTTAGTCACCAATTGTAGACATTCAGTACGTTTTTTGGTGACCGAAACCTTTCAGTAACCAAGGTTCAATGACCAACGTTTCTTAGTCACCAAATGGTTTTGGTGAGTAAATATGGACGTTTAGCAACTAAAATCTTAGCCACCAATAGTGCAATTTCTTGTAGTAATGGAGTCCATTTGTTTTCCTAGTGGTGTACGAGATGTCTCAGGCAAATTTCTTTGCAACAGATCTGGCGATATCACGGCTTGCTTGGAGTATCCTTGCTTTGCAGGTTGGAGACGTGTGGTTGGGTTGGTAGCGGAAGCGACCTGATTTGTTCTCTTCTCCGTGATTGGCCGTCTTCTTGACGGTTCTTTTGTCGGCGTTCGATATTTCCCACGGCGTGGTGGTTTTGGGCTACTGAAGCGAGGTATCCAATTTCTTCTTACTCACTGATTCACTACTTTTACACTCGATGTTGCGTGATGGTCATCTCGTTCTACTTTTACGTTGGGAGCTTTGGGGATTCCATATAGGTCCGTTGATTTTTGCTTTTAATTGATAACAAGTTAACAACCATGAGATTGTTGTTTCTTTTACTTTTCAAATCGGATTTTGTGTTTTTTCTATCATGGACTGTTTAACTTTGAACATCATGGCAGAAAACTGCAGATTCGGAGTGAATGCTGGTCATTTGATCCATTATAGCATAAGGGAAATACCGTCTGATGGTCTCTTGTATGAATTAATGTTGTTTGATGGTCACTCGTATGAAATTAACAGATGCTTGAAATGGGTATATCCCTTTTATCTTTTGGCCAAAAAAGAAGAGAGAGATTTGTGTGGGACCACTTTGTTGTCGCGTTCGACAACACCACTCGATTGAGGAAGACAAGGGGTTAAGCATCATAAAGTATTTGATTTAAACAATTAAACTCAGAGAAACTTTGTATGGGTTTTGATTTCTTTGCTATGATACACCTAGTAGTAGCACATGTTAATTTATTTATAGCTAAAGGTAATAGAGGCCTTTTCTTTTGTTTCTTGTAGTTTAGAAAGATTAACACTACATCCGTTCAACCATCCATGTGCTGAAGTTCCTAACTCAGGTTTTGGGTAAGGATATTTATTCAAGGTCACCATCGGATGTATATCGTGCTAAGGTAATTAGATGCAATAAAAAAGTTGCGTTATTTGTATTATATGCAAATCTCTTAATGCTTGTATGATGACCAAAACGTGCTTGTATGATGACCAAAACGTGCTTGTATGTACTAAGTCATTGTATGTCTTAAATGATTATCTGCACACTTTCTCGATTATTGTCTTTGATTTTCCTGTCACAAGTTCTGCTTTGAATTGGTCTTTGTTGTGTGTAGGTGAAAATGTGCAATGTTCAAATGGCAAGGAGGGCTTTCACATCGGGTGATCTTGCTACTTTGTTTTGTCCAGGTAGCATAGGATTTCCCTCTTGCTTGGTTTAATTTCCCATGCTTTGTCTAATATTTTCATTTGCCCTTATAAGATGCCATTCCAATTCAATTATGTGTTCTCTTATTTTCCTTCTGAATTGATTATGTACTTTTTTCTATTGGAAAGTGTTCAACAAACCTGTATACTTATCTTTGTATGAGCTCATTGCCAGCTAGGTGGCTCGGTTGGTAGTTTTGGGTGTGGTTGAAGTTCTAGCTCTTTACTTCATTTTTCATAGGGAAGGAGAAAGAATGCATTCTTTTCACTTTAGTTCCAAGTACCAACTCTGTTAGATTTCAACTTTAGGTGTATTAGAGATTGTTCACAGCTGCATCGTAGATCATTGATCTTCTGTCTTTGGTCCGTCCCACTTTGTTGCGCCTGTTTTCTTTTTGGGACGTCCCAAAAAATTGTCTATATCTCACAATCTGTTATGTTTTTTATGATTTCGAAAACTTTGTTTAAAAAAATAAATTGAGATATATCAAACAAGATCCATATTGAATATATAAAATATTATAGATTGTGAGATATAAACAATTTTTGGGATGTCCCAAAAAGGAAACAGGCGCAACAAATTGGGACGGAGGGAGTATGTTATAGCTCTCTATGCTAGAGATTGGGATGATAGTCCAAAAGATTTAGGTTCTCATCAAAACCTTATCATCTACCACACCCGGCATTCTGAAGGCAATGTTTTTCCATCTTTATTTGAATCATTGTCCTCTGTTCTGGTTACAAAATTTTTCTATTCCTTGGACTCAAATAACATGAACTAGATACTTTATTTTGCTTTTCCCATTCTGGTAGTGGATCAGCTATTGAGCTAATCAAACAGTTTCATGATTTTCATCACTAAAAATCTGCTTTGGAGATTATTTGTTATTTAAATTATGATACTCACCGGCCTTTCTTCCCTCAAGTCCCATTTCTCTAAGTCCTTTGCTAGTATATGCTTAGCAGTTAAATTCTAACTCAGCTAATTTTTTGATCTTTGTACTTGTTTGGTTCTTTCTTTGGCCAATTCTTGTCTGGATTCCTTATGGTTACCTGTTTTACATTTGTGTTCTATGTTTGTGATGCAATTTACCGATTATTCAAGATATTCAAACCCTTTTGGTATAAAGTACAAGTTCCACATTAAGGTTACATTCCTCTCTGATTGTTAATACTCTTCTTTCATCTTGCAGGTGGATTTACATCTTGGTGACTGGTTGGACAAATCACATGGATATGCGGATTTGTTCAGGTACCCAATTTAACACCAATGTAAATTTAAGTATCGAATATCTGAGGGTTTAAATAGCATTGGCTAATGCAGCGTTTCTTGGAACGCTCTGTATACCTTTCAATAGCGTTTTTGGCAGAATGTGATTTTTGTTGTAGTGAGAAGCTGAAGTAGCTTCTCCAAGAGCTGTTTTTGATGTCTGACTGCTAAAAATTGTTGAAACTTACACTTCAGAGCCTGAACCATGCCTTCAAATGCTGAACCTATGAATTGGAAGCTTGAAACTGTATTCTTTTTGTTGCCAAAGATGTTTAAACCACATACATACATGCCAAGTGCTGAATATTAGTTAACGCTGAAAAATTATATGTACAGATATAATGAATAAGGAAACACTCTAGCAGCCCTTGCTTTTTGTGATTTTGGTTTTCATAGTTCATACTGTTAAAACGTCCAACTCTAAACCAATTGGCAAAGAGTGGAGAGGCCGTCCAGGTTCATATATTAGTTTTGGAGGAGATAATTAATCAATGTTTGACAAATCCCAATACTCCTTCGCACGTGCGACCCCTAACTTGCACGTGGAGAGATAAACAAAGGATCAATAACCACTTGGATCACAACAAACAATGGTGCATTTATGGCACAAATAAGGGGCAACAAATTCTCCGAAATTCTAGCTCTGATACCATGTTAAAACATCCAACTCCAAACCAATTGGCAAATTGTGGAGAGGCCCTCCAGACTTATATACTAGTTTTGGAGGAGATAATTAATCAATGTGGGACAAATCCCAACACATACCATGCTGTTCCCACTTCAAGAAATTCGTGATCTCCTGACAGTTTTTTTTATAGAAACGGTTGAAAAAACTGTCGGCAGTGTTCAAAATGGTGCTTGGAGCTAGTCGGGCGGTGATCCATTGCCAAGCGCCAAGCCCGCCTAGGCGCCCGCCAAGCAATTTGGCCTTTTTTTTTTATAAATATTTTTGGCCCAGTAGCAATTAGTTTTCAAATACCAATGAAAAAAAGGGATGAGTACAGCTGTGCCCCACTAAAAAAAGAGATGCTTGTTCACTTTTCCAAGCTGCACTCAACTACTTTTCCTGCAACCCATGTGCACGTTGACACACGCACCAAAAACAATACCCACTCTCATCTAATGGTTGGTAATGCTGAGAAAATATATATATATATATATATATATGTATTTATATCTATCTCCTTCCACTAAGGGATCCTTCAACTTACTAAGGACCTCTCCTTTTTTTTTTTAATCAAATTTTGATGATCTGAACCGTTCAAAATATTCAGAACGTGATTTTAAGGGTACTTTTTAGAAATTAGCTCAAAATATGACTGAGAAGTGCTTGATCCAAGCAGTTTTTCATATAGCTTGACAGAAACTGTTCTATATAAAATTTGTTTGGATCAAACTCTTTCCGGTTATATTTTGAGCCAATTTCTCGCGAGTATCCTTAAAAACATGTTTTAAACAAGTTGAACGGTCTGGATCATCAAAATATGATTTGGAAGGCTCCAAACTATGAGGTCCTTGACTTAGGTCCTCATTTTAAGGTCCTTATTAGAAGCTTATTGTGTGTGTGTGTGTGTGTGTGTATATATATATGTATAAATTATATATATATATAATTTATATATATATATATATATCTACATATAATAGTCAACTGAGTCACAACAAAGTAGTACTTAAAACATTCACTTTCCCAACAAATCAGAGCATTTGCACCTCAGTTGGTGCATCTCAATTGAGTGACAACAAAGTAGCACTTAAAACATTCACTTTCCCAACAAATCAAAGCATTTGCACCTCTCAGTCGGTGCATCTCTCCCAATATATATATGTGTTAATTGACATTAGTCTTTAACCATCAACCATATCACACCTTCAACAAGACACCCAGACCTCCGACTACTCCGACGACCATCGAACACCATTGGTGAGACACCCAAACCATCGGCGAAGCACTCCGACCTCCGGCGAACCTCTGACGATGCTCTATTTTTGTATACGAACCAGATTTGACTATTCCGATGACCACTAGCCACCTAGCCTAGGCGCCACCTAGCTCCGCTAAAGCTCCTTGGATGCCGAGAGAACCGCCAAGGGGTGTAGGCGTGGCGGTGACCTGTCGCCGAGCGGCAGCTACCATTCAGAACACTGACCATCGTTATGGATGGGGTCTACTAAATGTCTTGAAGACGTTATTAGAAATGGGACTTTAGTGTCGCTTTTTGTTGAACCGTTACTGGATTACCAATTTTTGGTAATGGCCTAAAATAAATTTTTAGTATAGGCCCTTCCCTTTAGGCCTAACAAATATAACCCGCCCAATATTTTCGCCCAAATATTTTGATTTTGTGCTATTATCAGAAAAAGAGAGGGAAACGAAAGAAAAGGTAAAAAAATTTCCCTCAAATTGTTAGGATTGGAGAGAGAGGAGAGAATAAAAAAATTCAGGTTTTGTGAATAGTGAAATTTCCCTCTCATTTTCTCCCAATTTCTTTTCTCTCACTTTCCATCACTTTCCCTAAGTTCCAAACAAAGCATAACTTTTATGTCTTGTTCTCTCCCACACTGGCACAATCGTAGGTCTCCTCTCCATCTCCTCTCCTCATCTCCATCTCCATCTCCATCTCCATCTCCATCTCACAGAAGCTCCGTCTCTTCGTCCTACCGCCGTGCCACCATCAAGCCATCTCCCTTGGTTTTCAACCATATGCGACCCCGTGCTTCTTGATTCGTCCTACGCCTTTTTGGTTAGCTTCTACTCGATTGACAGCCGCTACAACCTTAACCTGGTACATCTCTCTCTCTCTCTCTCTCTCTCTCTCCCCTCGGAAACAATCATCATCTTTTCCGAATCTCTGAGTTTCTCCTTTTCTAAAGTTGATTCGGATTAAATATGTCCTAACTTTTGTTTCCTGTTCTCTCTCACTGGTGTTCGTGACCTCTTCAGAACCTTCATGTTTGCTGCTCATCTTCTCCCACGGCACACTAGGTAAATCCCATCGCTTCTATTCATTCTTCGATCTATCGTCATCTCAGACATTCAACGTTGACAAACATAAAAAATACTTTCACTCAAAGGAGTCAAAGGCGCCTCCTTTACTCCAGCCTCACCTCCTCCATTCCCCACATCTTGCCACCCACCTAACTCCCCACACAATCCCCTTCGTCGACCTCTCGATCTCCAAACTCAATCATATTATAAAATTTGCCTTCCTTAAATAACCCCGAGAAATGCCTCAACAAAGGGCGTCAAGTCACTAGTTGCGTTGTTAGCCTCTGAGCGCATACACAAACATTCTATTTTATTGATATGGAGTTGGATAAAATGTTGGTTTAGGGCCTTCTTTATTTTGAATTTCATTTTGAATTATGAAGGAGAAAGATTGGTAGTGAATTGAAGAAGTTCCTCTGAGTTTTGTACATTTAGACTGAACATGAGAATTTGATTAGATACAGAGTTGAACTTGGTTGTCATGTGATGATTTTGAGTCATAGTAAGATCATTTTTGTATGGTGAAGCATTGCGCTTATTGTATCTCCGTATTGATTGACCAAGTATTTGGAATAGTAGTTAAGGATTTGAGCTTATGATAAAGTAGGGAACACATGTTTTTGTTCCTGTCTTCATGTGTTCTAAATGGAGCATGGCGCTAGTTGGGCGGCGACCCACTGCCAAGTCCGCCTAGGCGCCACCAATTTTTTTTAAGGCAATATCCCTGTTACATCATGTAGTTAAAAACAAACAAGGCCACTGCCCTTCAACTTTCAAGTTCCATTCCCAAAACCATATTTTCAAACTAGTGTAACAACAACAAAGGCAATGTTCAAATTTCAATGTTCAAACTTCATGACACTACCACCACATTCAATGAATCATGGAGCCAAGTTTAGTATTCGACATTCATTTTTCTAGCATGACTTAAAAGAGAGAAAAAAACAAGTTAGTTCTGGCATGACTTAAAAGCCTTGCTCAGGGTAGTCCTTCACCTATGAGTAGCTTGAACTGCAACTCTGCTATCTATATAACATGGGAGGGAGGAATAATAAAATGTCAAGTCTCACAAACTATCCTAATGTCATTTCTAATGTTTGATTTTGTGGATTGAGATTTCAAAAGGCCTTATATGCATCTTTTGTTATGGATTCTGTTCATTTTTGGATTGAGATTTCCTTAACTTTTTGCAATTGAAAGAGTGTACTGTTGTCTATGTATGAAATGTTTCTAAATCTATTTATGATGTTTGATTTTTTCTTGTCGTAGGTCATTTACCTATAAGGTTCGTCGGAACATTGAGGTACATAGATTTTTTTTTTGGTTCAGATTTATTCTTTTATATTATTTGGGTTTTTCCTATAGTGAATGAGGTTGACAGTAATTTTGGTTTCTTGTCCTTTCTTCGTGTACTCCATTGAGCATGTGTGTTCATGAATGTGTTTACTCACAACAAGTCCATTTACTTTTTGAATAGTACTAAAATAAGTCGCAACAAGTTCTTTGAGAACTCACAACACATTTAGGGGGAGGTGGCACTCTTGGTCGGTTAAGAAAAATAAATAAAAAGCCCTATTCCTCTTATTCGAAGTTTCCAAAGCTCAAAACGCTAAAGCCCTCCTCAGACTATCGTTGCAGCTCAAACTTGCCATTGTCTACGATGTTCCCGTTCGAACATGCCGCTCTCTACGCTGTCGCCGGAGGCCACCCCAGTCGTAGAAAGTAGAAACGTAAAGTTGTGTATACACTACTGTTTGATTTTTAGTCTGATTCGTACGATTCTCTAAACTCCAATTTCTCTATAAACTTCGATTTCTCTATTGAACACTACAGTTCGATTCTCATTAACTAAGACTCTTTAACACCAAACTTCTCACTTTGAGGTGTAATGCTAATTTAGGCTACGTAATATACAGTTTGGGAATTGGAAACCCACACAATCTAGATCACTTGTATTACCTCTATACGCTATAACAACTAAATATTTTACTTAATTCCTAACGTGTATTGTTTACTAATTAGTATTGTTTATTCTATTCCACCGAACCAACAATGTGACAGAATTTTAAACAATATGGGAAGTACCAACAATCTTATTTTGTTTTTTAGTAGAAGCATAACTTGTATTGATGACCCACCATTGACCGCTCCTATTCTATGGTTTATTTCGATAATCATTTTTTATTTTGGATATAGTGGTGCGACTTTGATCCCGATCTTATACGTGCTTTGAGTCTTTGTTTAGTGTTGATAACCAATCTATTTTGTTTATTCGCAGATTGATTCATGCCAATTTTGAGAATTGTTCATTTGCTCATTCTCGTCGGTCACTGAGGTAATACTCAATCTTTTTTTATACTCTCTAGGGAGAAAGTGGGATACCATTGCATCCCTCATTGATATTAAATGTGTGAAACTTGTTTTGTTGTGGTGCTTGTCAAGGGAGAAAGTGCGATGCAATGGCTTCTCCCCTTTTAATTGTATTGGTTATATACTTTTGGTTATTTCTTTTTTATACTTGCCAAGGGAGAGAGTGGGATACCCTTGCATCCCTCCTTGACATTGAATGTGTGAAACTTGTTTTGTTGTAGTGCTTGTCAAGGGAGAAAGTGTGATGCAATGACTCTCCTCTTATATACACTTCGTAATGGTTAGTTCTTTTATACTCGGTAAGGGAGAAAGTGGGATAACCTTGCATCCTTCCTTGACATTAAATGTGTGAAATTTGTTTTGTTGTGGTGCTTGTCAAGGGAGAGTGCGATGCAATGATTCCCCCCTTTTAATTACTTCATATTGCTTATCTTCTTAATGGTTAGTTCTTTTTTTATACATGCTAACGGAGAAAATAGGATACCCTTGCATCCCTTCTTGACATTAAATGTTTGGTGCCCACTTCGTTGTTTCTTCAAAACTAATGGAGCCTTGTTTAAAAAAAATTGGAGCCCAATAAAGCCAATATAGCATAGATAGAATGGACCCAGGAGAAGGTAACAATATAAAATTATGACTTTTAAAATTTTGCCATTGCTTTCTACCCAAGCATTCGTAACCAGCTAAGCAGTTGAAGTTCGAAGTTGGCTTCCTCAAATATCTACTTTTAAATTTCCTTGTTCTCTAGAACTTTGAAAGTGTGCATTTGAGAAAAACACGACGGTCAGTAGGTGTTTAGACTATGTGAAGGATAAAATATTGAAACACGCGTAGGCGTTTAAATTACTAGTCATGTGAAAAGAGAATAGTGGTTCCTAGTGATCGTTAAGTGATAAGAACAAGTAAAAAGAACACTGAAAGTGTGCATTTGAAATAATAAAATCGAAAAACTGTGCTCTGCTATGGATCAATTCTTACTTGATCAAATAAATATTTGTTGCCTTGAATCAAATGACGCTCTCATTTCAAGAGTTGGTCAATTTTTTTTATATCTAAAAACATACGTGTTGCTTCGGTTGGAAATAATAGATGCTAGTTTTCCTTATGGGGTGAAAATAAAGAAATGGTTCCTATGTCCTACTAGAGTATGACTACTGGCCACGAGAAAAACACATGATAGGTGTTCAGACTACTAGTCATGTAAAAAAACATCACTGAAACACGTGACGGTTAGTAGGTGTTTAGACTACTAGTCATGTAAATAAAAAACCACTGAAAAAGGTGATGGTTGGTAGGTGTTTAAATTACTAGTCAGGTGAAAAGAGAATAGTGATTCCTAGTAGATGTAAAGACTACTGATCACTAAGTGATAAGAACAAGTGAAAAGAACTCTGAAAGTGTCCGTTTGAGATAATGAAATCAAAAAACTGTGGTCTGCCGAGGGTCAAATCTTACATACTTGATCCAATAAAGATTTGTTGCCTCGAATCAATGACGCTCTTGCTTCAAGAGTTGGTCTATTTTATATATCTAGAAACTTACGTGTTGCTTCGATTGGAAATAATAGATGCTTGTTTTCCGTATGGGATGAAAATAACGAAATGGTTCCTACGTCCCACAAGGTTATGACTGCTGGTCACGAGAAAAACAAATGACGGTTAGTAGGTATGTAGACTACTAGTCATGTCAGAAAAAGCCACTGAAACACGTGACGGTTAGTAGGTGTTTAGACTACTAGTCATGTAAAGACTACTAATCACTAAGTGATCAGAACAAGTGAAAAGAACTCTAAAAGTGTCCGTGAGATAATGAAATCGAAAAACTGTGGTCTACTATGGGTCAAATTTTACGTACTTGATCCAATAAATATTTGTTGCCTTGAATCATTGACGCTCTCACTTCATGAGCTTGTCAATTTTATATATCTAGAAACTTACGTGTTGCTTCGGTTGGAAATAATAGATGCTTGTTTTCCTTATGGGAAAAAAATGAAGAAATGGTTCCTACGTCCCACAAGGGTATGATTGCTGGCCGCGAGAAAAACACATGACGGTTAGTAGGTAAGTCGATTACTAGTCATGTCAGAAAAAACCACTGAAACTCGTGACGGTTAGTGGGTGTTTAGACTAATCAAATCAAAAAACTGTGGTCTGGTATGGGTCAAATCTTACATACTTGATCCAATAAATATTTGTTGCCTCGAATCATTGACGCTCTCACTTCATGAGCTGGTCAATTTTATATATCTAGAAACTTACGTGTTGCTTCGGTTGGAAATAATAGATGCTTGTTTTCTTTATGGGATTAAAATAAAAAAATGGTTCCAACGTCCGACAAGGGTATGACTGTTGGCCATGGGAAAAAAAACATGACGGTTAGTAGGAATTTAGACTACAAGTCATGTCAAAAAAACCACTGAAACACATGACGGTTACTAGGTGTTTAGACTACTAGTCATGTGAAAAGAGAATAGTGATTTCTAGTAGATGTAAATTCTACTGATCACTAAGTGATCAGAACAAGTGAAAAGAACTCTGAAAGTGTCCGTTTGAGATAATGAAATCGAAAAACTGTGGTCTGCCAAGGGTCAAAACTTACATACTTGATTCAATAAATAATTGTTGCCTCGAATCAATGACGCTCTCACTTCAAGAGTTGGTCTATTTTATATATCTAGAAACTTACGTGTTGATTCGGTTGGAAATAACAGATGCTTGTTTTCCGTATGGGATGAAAATAACCAAATGGTTCCTATGTCACGCAATGGTATGACTGCTGGCCACGAGAAAAACACATGATGGTTACTAGGTGTTTAGACAACTAGTCATGTTAGAAAAAACCATTGAAACACGTGATTGTTAGTAGGTTTTTAGACTACTAGTCATGTGAAAAGAGAATAGTGATCCCTAGTAGGTGTAAAGACTACTGATCACTAAGTGATAAGAACAAGTGAAAAGAACTCTAAAAGTGTTTGTTTGAGATAATGAAATCAAAAAACTATGGTCTGCCAAGGGTCAAATCATACATACTTGATCCAATAAATATTTGTTGCCTCGAATCAATGACGCTCTCACTTCAAGAGTTGGTCAATTTTATATATCTAAAAACTTACGTGTTGCTTCGGTAGGAAATAATAGATGCTTGTTTTTCGTATGGGATGAAAACAACGAAATGGTTCCTACGTCCCACAAGGGTATGACTGCTGGCCACGAGAAAAACACTTGACGGTTAGTAGGTGTTTAGACTACTAGTCATGTGAAAAGAGAATTGTGATCCCGTGTTGATTTAAAGACTACTGATCACTAATTGATAAGAACAAGTGAAAAGACCTCTGAAAGTGTTCATTTGAGATAATGAAAGTGAAAAACTGTGGTCTGCCAAGGGTCAAATCTTATATACATGATCCAATAAATATTTGTTGCCTCGAATCAATGGTGCTCTCACTTCAAGAGTTGGTCAATTTTATATATCTAGAAGCTTACGTGTTGCTTCGGTTGGAAATAATAGATGCTTGTTTTTCGTATGGGATGAAAATAACGAAATGGTTCCTACGTCCCACAATGGTATGACTGCTGGCCACGAGAAGAACACATGACGGTTAGTAGGTGTTTAGACTACTAGTCATGTCAGAAAAAAACCTGTTGCCTTGAATCAATGCCGCTCTCACTTCAACAGTTGGTCAATTTATATATCTAGAAACTTACGTGTTGATTCGGATGGAAATAACAGATGCTTTTTTTTTGTATGGGATGAAAATAATGAAATGGTTCCTACGTCCCACAAGGGTATGACTGCTGGCCACGAGAAAAACACATGACGGTTAGTAGGTGTTTAGACTACTAGTCATGTCTGAAAAAATCACTGAAACACGTGACGGTTAGTAGGTGTTTAGACTACTAGTCATGTGAAAAGAGAATTGTGATCCCTTGTTGATGTAAAGACTACTGATCACTAAGTGATAATAACAAGTGAAAAGAACTCTGAAAGTATCCGTTTGAGATAATGAAATCGAAAAACTGTGGTCTGCAAAGGGTCAAAACTTACATACTTGATCCAATAAATAATTGTTGCCTCGAATCAATGACGCTCTCACTTCAAGAGTTGGTCTATTTTATATATCTAGAAACTTACGTGTTGATTCGGTTGGAAATAATAGATGCTTGTTTTCCGTATGGGATGAAAATAACCAAATGGTTCCTACGTCACACAATGGTATGACTGCTGGCCACGAGAAAAACACATGATGGTTACTAGGTGTTTAGACAACTAGTCATGTTAGAAAAAACCACTGAAACACGTGATGGTTAGTAGGAGTTTAGACTACTAGTCATGTTAAAAGAGAATAGTGATCCCTAGTAGGTGTAAAGACTACTGATCACTAAGTGATAAGAACAAGTGAAAAGAACTCTATAAAAGTGTTTGTTTGAGATAATGAAATCAAAAAACTATGGTCTGCCAAAGGTCAAATCATACATACTTGATCCAATAAATATTTGTTGCCTCGAATCAATGACGCTCTCACTTCAAGAGTTGGTCAATTTTATATATCTAAAAACTTACGTGTTGCTTCGGTAGGAAATAATAGATGCTTGTTTTTCGTATAGGATGAAAATAACGAAATGGTTCCTACGTCCCACAAGGGTATGACTGCTGGCCACGTGTAACGCCCCGATTTTCTAAGGAATTTCGGAAGCATTAAAATATTATACTTAGCATAAATAATATCTTTTTATTACAAACCACGGAACAGTAACTCCTTACTACAGCAAAAGGTTGATATTAAGATGCTCTATCCCACATGACGTCATAGAGCAAAGACTCAGAGCGACTCTAGTTCTAATAAGGATTCCAAGCATAATCTTGCTCAGTCTCAGCCCCTGGTATCTCTCCTGAATAGTACGGATCCAGCTCGCAAGGCTGATCTCCTAAGTCATCATTACCTGCAGCTTCTGGCAAATTGATTGCCGAAGCAACCGATTTACCAGGATACGAACGTATCGTGAGTGATAAATCACCCAGTAGATACCTTAAACCCATTAACCCATAACATAAAAAAAAACAATAATATAAGAATGAGCATAAATAATAAAGTTACAGCAATTATGAGCATATTATGAATTATCTTGTCTTTAAGTGATTTCTAGATTTCTCCACCATGAGAAATAATCCTCCCAAACAACCTCTGAACTATGGCGACTCTGCCGATTTACCCTCCCCTTGCTTGTCCAGCCTGGGGTCCCAGACGGATAAGACCAAACTACATGTCGGGTCGAACTCGGCTGTACCATCACAAGGAGCGAATGATAACCAACCAACCGCGAGAAATGATACCCATACTCCGGTTTCATCCAATAATACACCCCCGGAAAATCCGGAAGATAAATCCAACAGTGCCATGTTCAGGGTTCGCAAGATAATGATCCACCGGTCTTAAACCACAAGTACCGATACCGTCGACCATTCTTTCAGGAATCCCACGGTCCTCGGCCACTCTGGTTATCTCCTGACCATAACGTCACAACTGTGACTAAATAATAATTTCACGTTCCCTAAGGAGTTAACGTCTAATTATTTTATTTCAACGTACGAATACCACCCGGAATACCTATTGTCCAATTTCTATGTTCACAAAGCAACAATCAAGAGAATAACAACTTATCGAAGTTCATGAATTATGTTTCCATAATTTAATTTATTAAATCGTCCTTTTGTTATAGTCTTTAATGGCTTACCTATTATTTATAGGTGATATAACTAATTTATTAACTATAAAGACAAATTAGAAAATTTTTATGATTTGATAAAATAGTCCACATATTACTAAATACTAAATAGTTTATAATAAATTTCCTTTTAAGAAAAAAAAGTCTCAAGGATAGTTATTACTTTTTGTAATATTAAGTAATATTATAAATATCTTTTATACTCTAACTTCCTTTCTAGAATTACTAAATAAAAGTATTATCAATTTAAATACTTTTTTTATCTCAAGATATTATATGTAATTATCAAGTAGTAAGAGAAGTCTGAGCAAACATATAATCTAAATTTTTTTTTTATAAAAGTATTACCAATTAACCATTTAATCCACCATATAAATTAAAATGATATAACTATTACGTTTCATACTAAACTGATATTAACAGTATGAAAATAATATCAAGTCAGTAGTTTTTAATAATAAAAATATCATTAAGATTGTAAAATAAATATCAAAAGGGTCGTCTTCTATGTAAATAATATCAAATAGATAGTCGGACCCAAAAATAATATCATAATGGTAAAATCTACAGAAAATAGACAGCCAACTGTTTTTGTTGTTCCGGCTCATTCCAGCCCTTTTTAACAGGTCAAAACTACTTTTTTATGCTTAGAAATAGCGGGAGAAGAGGTACATACATTCGGTTTTGATCAAAACAAACTTTAAACGAGTTTTTTAGTTTTTCGGTTCGCCGGAGAAAACGACCGGAGCACGGCTGTCCGGGATTTGTTCTGGGCCGATGGTGGCTGTTTTAAGAAGCTTGAGGTGTTTATGGAAGTGTGAGAAGGTTAATTCGGATTAAGTGGTGATATAAATTACAAACCCGCTTTTCTCTCTCTATGGTTTCTCTTCCTATTTCTCCATGGGAGGAGCTTAAGCTTTTTCTTTTTTTTTTCTACCTATTTACTGATTTCCCAACTGGACGGAGGTTTGAGAGAGGTGGGGAGTTGTGGTTCGGATTGGAGAGGGAGGGGTGGTATTTATAGAAAAAAAAATTGGAGAGGAAGGAAAGGAGAGGAGAGGGAGGTTACGGGAGAGGGAGAGGAGTTATCTGGTGAAGGTTTTGTGATGGAAAAATATTCTAGTGTGGATGAGTGTAGGAATTGGTACGGGTATATGCAAGAACAAGTCTCGTGATGATCGATCGTCCGGTTTCCGTTTTCGGAAAATTCTAAGAATTTAATCGCAACGTCACAAAATCATTTCGACGCTAACCACGGTCTTTCTTAGTGAAAAAGAAATCTTGATTATCATAGAAAATATTTTTGTGAATTTCCGAAAGCTCGATTTGATTTTAGGCGGTACTTAACTAATTAATCGGAATTTAATTAATTAAAACAAGAGTTTAAAGAAAAGCTAATATTACGGAATTTTTATTTATTAAAAAAATTTTGGAATATTACACCACGAGAAAAACACTTGACGGTTAGTAGGTGTTTAGACTACTAGTCATGTGAAAAGAGAATTGTGATCCCTTGTTGATGTAAAGACTACTGATCACTAAGTGATAAGAACAAGTGAAAAGAACTCTGAAAGTGTGCGTTTGAGATAATGAAATCGAAAAACTGTGGTCTGCCAAGGGTTAAATCTTACATACTTCATCCAATAAATATTTGTTGCCTCGAATCAATGGCGCTCTCACTTCAAGAGTTGGTCAATTTTATTTATCCAGAAACTTACGTGTTGGTTCGGTTGGAAATAATAGATGTTTGTTTTTCGTATGGGATGAAAATAACGAAATTGTTCCTACGTCCCACAAGGGTATGACTGCTGGCCATGAGAAAAACACATGACGGTTAGTAGGTGTTTAGACTACTAGTCATGTAAGAAAAAACCACTGAAACACGTGACAGTTAGTAGGTGTTTAGACTAATAGTCATGTGCAAAAAGAGAATGGTGATTCCTAGTAGATGTAAAGACTACTGGGTCACTAAGCGATCAGAACAAGTGAAAGAACTCTTAAAGTGTCCAATAAATATTTGTTGCCTCCAATCAATGACGCTCTCACTTCAAGAGTTGGTCAATTTATATATCTAGAAACTTACGTGTTGCTTCGATTAGAAATAATAGATGATTGTGTTTCGTATGGGATGAAAATAACGAAATGGTTCCTACGTCCCACAAGGGTATGATTGCTGGCCACGAGAAAAATACATGACGGTTAGCAGGTGTTTGGACTACTAGTCATGTCTGAAAAAACCACTGAAACACGTGACGGTTAGTAGGTGTTTAGACTACTAGTCATGTGAAATGAGAATAGTTATCCCTTGTTGATGTAAAGGCTACTAATCACTAAGTGATAAGAACAAGTGAAAAGAACTCTAAAAGTGCCCGTTTTTGATAATGAAATCGAAAAACTGTGGTCTGCCAAGGTTTAAATCTTACATTCTTCATCCAATAAATATTTGTTGCCTCCAATCAATGGCGCTCTCACTTCAAGAGTTGGTCAATTTTATATATCTAGAAACTTACGTGTTGCTTCGGTTTGAAATAATAGATGCTTGTTATTCGAATGGGATGAAAATAACGAAATGGTTCCTACGTTTAACAAGGGTATGATTGCTGGCCACGAGAGAAACAAATGACGGGTAGTAGGTGTTTAGACTACTAGTCATGTCCGAAAAAACCACTGAAACACGTGACGGTTAGTCGGTGTTTAAACTACGAGTCTTGTGAAAAGAGAATAGTGATCCCTTGTTGATGTAAAGACTACTGATCACTAATTGATAAAAACGAGTGAAAAGAACTCTGAAAATGTCCGTTTGAGATAATGAAATCGAAAAACTGGGGTCTGCCAAGGGTCAAATCTTACATACTTTATCCAGTTAATATTTGTTGCCTCCAATCAATGGCGCTCTCACTTCAAGAGTTGGTCAATTTTATATTTCTAGAAACTTACGTGTTGCTTCGGTTGGAAATAATAGATGCTTGATTTTCGTATGGGATGAAAATAACGAAATGGTTCCTACGTTCAACAAGGGTATGACTGCTGGCCACGAGAGAAACAAATGACTGTTAGTAGGTGTTTAGACTACTAGTCATGTGAAAAAAGAATAGTGATCCCTTGTTGATGTAAAGACTACGGAAGAAAAACACATGACGGTTAGTAGGTGTTTAGACTACTTGTCATGTCAGAAAAAACCATTTAAACACGTGAAGGTTCGTAGGTGTTTACACTACTAGGCATGTGAAAAGAGAATAGTGATTCCTAGTAGTTGTAAAGACTACCAATCACTATGTGATCAGAACAAGTGAAAAGAACGCTGAAAGTGTCCAATAAATATTTGTTGCCTGGAATCAATTACGCTCTCACTTCAAGAGTTGGTCAATTTATATATCTAGAAACTTACATGTTGATTTGATTAGAAATAATAGATGCTTGTTTTTCGTATGGGATGAAAATAACGAAATGGTTCCTACGTCCCGCAATGGTATGACTGCTGGCCACGAGAAAAACACATGACGGATAGTAGGTGTTTAGACTACTAGTCATGTCTGAAAAAACCATTGAAACACGTGACGGTTAGTAGGCGTTTAAACTACTAGTAATGTGTAAAGAGAATAGTGATCCCTTGTTGATGTAAATACTACAGATCATTAAGTGATATAAACAAGTGAAAAGAACTCTGAAAGTGTCCGTTTGAGATAATGAAATGGAAAAATTGTGGTTTGCCAAAGGTCAATTCATACATACTTGATCCAATAAATATTTGTTGCCTTGAATCAATGACGCTCTCACTTCAAGAGTTGGTCTATTTTATATATCTAGAAACTTACGTTTTGCTTCGGTTGGAAATAATAAATGCTTGTTTTTCGTATGGGATGAAAGGAGTTGGTCTAGTTTATATATCTAGAAACTTACGTTTTGCTTCGGTTGGAAATAATAGATGCTTGTTTTTCGTATGGGATGAAAATAACGAAATTGTTCGTACGTCCCCTAAGGGTATGACTGCTGGCTACGAGAAAAACACATGACGGTTAGTAGGTGTTTAGACTACTAGTCATGTCCGAAAAAACCATTGAAACACGTGACGGTTAGTAGGTGATTAGACTACTAGTCATGCGAAAAGTGAATAGTGATCCCTTGTTGATGTAAAGACTACTGATCACTAAGTGATAAGAACAAGTTAAAAGAATTCTGAAAGTGTCCGTTTGAGATAATGAAATCGAAAAAACTGTGGTCTGCCAAGGGTTAAATCTTACATACTTGATCCAATAAATATTTGTTGTCTCGAATCAATGGCGCTCTCACTTCAAGAGTTGGTCAATTTTATATATCTAAAAACTTACGTGTTGCTGCGGTTGGAAATAATAGATGCTTGTTTTTCGTATGGGATGAAAATAACTAATTTGTTCCTACGTCCCCCAAGGGTATGACTGTTGGCCATGAGAAAAACACATGACGATTAGTATGTGTTTGTACTATTTGTCATGTCAGAAAAAAAATCTGAAATACGTGACGGTTAGTAGGTGTTTAGACTACTAGTCATGTAAAAAGAGAATTGTGATCCCTTGTTGATGTAAAGACTACGGATAACTAAGTGATAAGAACAAGTGAAAAGAACTCTGAAAGTGTCCGTTTGAGATAATGAAATCGAAAAACTGTGGTCTGCCAAGGTCCAAATCTTACATACTTGATCCAATAATAATTTGTTGCCTCGAATTAATGGCTCTCTCACTTCAAGAGTTGGTCAATTTTGTATATCTAGAAACTTACGTGTTGCTTCGGTTTGAAATAATAGATGCTTGTTATTCGAATGGGATGAAAATAACGAAATGGTTCCTATGACCCACAAGGGTATGACTGCTTGTCATGAGAAAAACACATGACGGTCAGTTGGTGTTTAGACTACTAGTCATGTCAGAAAAACCACTGAAACACGTGACGATTAGTAGGTATTTAGACTACTAGTCATGTGAAAAGCGAATAGTGATTCCAAGTAGATCTAAAGACTACTGATCTCTAAGTGATCAGAACAAGTGAAAAGAACTCTGAAAATGTCCAATAAATATTTGTTGCCCCGAACCAATGACGCTCTCACTTCAAGAGTTGGTCAATTTATATATCTAGAAACTTACGTATTGCTTCGGTTGGAAATAATATATCCTTGTTTTTCGTATGGGATGAAAATAACGAAATGGTTCCGACGTCCCACATGGGTATGACTGCTGGCCACGAGAAAAACACGACTGTTAGTAGGTGTTTAGACTACTAGTCATGTGAGAAAAAACCACTGAAACACGTGACGGTCAGTAGGTGTTTGGCCTACTAGTCATGCGAAAAGAGAATAGTGATCCCTTGTTGATGTAAAGACTACTGATCACTAAGTGATAAGTATAAGTGAAAAGAACTCTGAAAGTGTCTGTTTGAGATAATGAAATCGAAAAACTGTGGTCTGCCAAGAGTCAAATCGTACATACTTGATCCAATAAATTTTTGTTGCCTCGAATCAATGGCGCTCTCACTTCTAGGGTTGGTCAATTTTATACTTCTAGAAACTTACGTATTGCTTCGGTTTGAAATAATAGATGCTTATTTTACGTATGGGTTGAAAATAACGAAATGGTTCCCACGTCCCACAAGGGTATGACTGCTGGCCGTGAGAAAAACACTCGACGGTTAGTCGGTGTTTAGACTACTAGTCATGTAAGAAAAAACAACTGAAATAGGTGACGGTTAGTAGGTGTTTATACTACTAGTCATGTGAAAATAGAGTAGTGATTCCAAGTAGATGTAAGGACTACTGATCACTAAGGGATCAGAACAAGTGAAAAGAACTCTGAAAGTGTCCAATAAATATTTGTTGCCTTGAATCAATGACGCTCTCACTTCAAGAGTTGGTCAATTTATATATCTAGCAACTTACATATTGCTTCGGTTGGAAATAATAGATGCTTGTTTTTCGTATCGGATGAAAATAACGAAATGGTTCCTACGTCCCACAAGGGTATGACTGCTGGCCACTAGAAAAACACATGACGGTTAGTAGGTGTATAGACTACGAGTCATGTCAGAAAAAACCTCTGAAACATGTGACGGTTAGTAGGTGTTTAAACTACTAGTCATGTGAAAAGAGAATAGTGGTCCCTTGTTGATGTAAAGACTACGGATCACTAAATGATAAGAACAAGTGAAAAGACCTCTGAAAGTGCCCGTTTGAGATAATGAAATCGAAAAACTATGGTCTGCCAAGGGTCAAATCTTGCATACTTGATCCAATAAATATTTGCTGCCTCGAATCAATGGCGCTTTCACTTCAAGAGTTGGTCAATTTTACATATCTAGAATCTTACGCGTTGCTTCGGTTTGAAATAATAGATGCTTGTTTTTCGTATGGGATGAAAATAACGAAATGGTTCCTCCGTCCCACAAGGGTATGACTGCTGCAATGAGAAAAACACATAACGGTTAGTAGGTGTTTAGACTCTTAGTCATGTCAGAAAAAATCACTGAAACACGCAACGGTTAGTAGGTGTTTAGACTACTTGTCAAGTGAAAAAAGAATGGTGATCCCTTGTTGATGTAAAGTCTACTGATCACTAAGTGATGAGAACAAGTGAAGAACTATGAAAGTGTCCGTTTGAGATAATGAAATCGAACAACAGTGGTCTGCCAAGGGTCAAATCGTACATACTTGATCCAATAAATATTTGTTGCCTCGAATCAATGGCGCTCTCACTTCAAGAGTTGGTCATTTTTATACTTCTAGAAACTTACGTGTTGCTTCGGTTTGAAATAATAGATGCTTGTTTTTCGTATGGGATGAAAATAACGAAATGGTTCCTACGTCCCACAAGGGTATGACTGCTGGCCATGAGAAAAACACATGACAGTTAGTAGGTGGTTAGACTACTAATCTTGTCAGAAAAAACCACTGAAACACGTGACGGTTAGTAGGTGTTTAGATTACTAGTCATGTGATAAGAGAATAGTGATTCCTAGTTGATGTAAAGACTACAGATCACTAAGTGATCAGAACAAGTAAAAAGAACTCTGAAAGTGTCCAATACATATTTGTTGCCTCGAATCAATGACGCTCTCACTTCAAGAGTTGGTCAATTTATATATCTAGGAACTTTCGTATTGCTTCGGTTGGAAATAATAGATGCTTGTTTTTCTTATGGGTTGAAAATAACGAAACGGTTCCTATGTCCCGAAAGGGTTTGATTGCTATCCACGAGAAAAACACATCACGGTTAGAATGTGTTTAGACTTCTAGTCATGTCTGAAAAAACCACTGAAACACTTGACAGTTAGTAGGTGTTTATATTACTAGTTATGTGAAAAGAGAATTGTGATCCCTTGTTGATGTGAAGACTACGGATCACTAAGTGATAATAAAAAGTGAAAAGAACTCTGAGAGTGTCCGTTTGAGAAAATGAAATCGAAAAACTGTGGTCAGCCAAGGGTCAAATCTTACATACTTGATCCAATAAATATTTGTTTCCTCGAATCAATGACGCTCTCACTTCTAGAGTTAGTCAATTTTATATATCTAGAAACTTTTGTTTTGCTTCGGTTGGAAATAATAGATGCTTGTTTTTCGTATGGGATGAAAAAAACGAAAAGGTTCCAACCTCCCACATGGGTATGACTACTGGCCACGAGAATAACACATGATGGTTGGTACGTATTTAGACTACTGGTCATGTCAGAAAAAACCACTGAAACACGTGATGGTTAGTAGGTGTGTAGAGTACTAGTTATGTGAAAGAGAATAGTGATCCCTTGTTGATGTGAAGACGACCGATCACTAAGTGATAAAAACTAGTGAAAAAAACACTGAAAGTGTCCTTTTGAGATAATGAAATCGAAAAACTGTGGTTTGCCAAGAGTCAATTCTTACATACTTGATCCAATAAATATCTGTTGGCTCGAATCAATGGCGCTCTCACTTCAAGAGTTGGTCAATTTTAAATATCTATAAACTTATTGATCACTAAGTGATTAGAACGAGTGAATAGAACTCTGAAAGTGTCCAATAAATATTTGTTGCCTCGAATCAATGACGCTCTAACTGCAAGAGTTGGTCAATTTATATATCTAGAAACTTACGTTTTGCTTCGGTTGGAAATAATCGATGCTTGTTTTTCGTACGGGATGAAAATAACGAAATGGTTCCTACGTCCCAAATGGGTATGACTGCTGGCCACAAGAAAAAAACATGACGGTTAGTAGCTATTTAAGACTACTTGTCATGTCAGAAAAAACCACTGAAACACGTGACGGTATTAGGTGTTTAGACTATTAGTCATGTGAAAAGAGAATAGTGATCCCTTGTTGGTGTAAAGACTACTGATCACTAAGTGATAAGAACAAGTGAAAAGAACTCTGAAAGTGTCCGTTTGAGATAATGTAATCAAAAAACTGTGGTCTGCCAAGGGTCAAATCTTACATACTTGATCCAATATATATTTGTTGACTCGAATTAATTGCGTTCTCACTTCAAAAGTTGGTCAATTTTATATATCTAGAAACTTACGTGTTGCTTCGGTTTGAAATAATATATGCTTGTTTTTCGTATGGGATGAAAATAACGAAATGGTTCCTACGTCCCACAAGGGTATGACTGTTGGGCATGAGAAAAACATATGACGGTCTGTAGGGTTTAGACTCTTAATCCTGTCACCAAAACCACTCAAACATGTGATGGTTAGTAGGTGTTTAGACTACAAGTCATGTGAAAAGAAAATAGTGATTCCTAGTAGATGTATAGACTACTGATTACTAAGTAATCAGAACACGTGAAAAGAACTGTGAAAGTGTTTAATAAATATTTGTTGTCACGAATCAATGACGCTCTCACTTCAAGAGTTGGTCAATTTATATATCTAGAAACTTACGTATTGCTTCGGTTGAAAATAATAGATGCTTTTTTTTCGTATGGGATGAAAATTACGAAATGGTTCCTACGTCCCACATGGGTATGACTGCTGGCCACGAGAAAAACACATGACGGTTAGTAGGTGTTTAGACTACTAGTCATGTCAGAAAAAACAATTGAAACACGTGACGGTTAGTAGGTGTTTAGACTACTAGTCAAGTGAAAAGAGAATATTGATCCCTCGTTGATGTAAAATCTATTGATCACTAAGTGATAAGAACAAGTGAAAAGAACTCTGAAAGTGTCCGTTTTAGATAATGAAATCGAAAAAGTGTGGTCTGCCAAGGGTCAAATCTTACATACTTGATCCAATAAATATTTGTTGCCTCGAATCAATGGCGCTCTCACTTCAAGAGTTGGTCCATTTTATATATCTAGAAACTTATGTGGTTCTTCGATTTCAAATAATAGATGCTTGTTTTTCGTATGGGATGAAAATAACGAAATGGTTCCTACGTCCCACATGGGTATTACTGCTGGCCATGAGAAAAACACATGACAGTTAGTCGGTGTTTAGACTACTAGTCATGTCAGAAAAAACCACTGAAACACGTGACGATTAGTAGGTGTTTAGACTATAAATCATGTGAAAAGAGAATAGTGATTCCAAGTAGATGTAAAGACTACTGATCACTAAGTGATCAGAACAAGAGAAAAGAACTCTGAAATTGTCCAATAGATATTTGTTGCCTCGAATCAATGGCGCTCTCACTTCAATAGTTGGTCAATTTATATATCTTGAAACTTACGTATTGCTTCGGTTGGAAATAATAGATGCTTGTTTTTCGTGTGGGATGAAAATTACGAAATGGTTCCTACGTCGCTCAAGGGTATGACTGTTGGCCACGAGAAAAACACATGACGGTTAGTAGGTGTTTAGACTACTAGTCATGTCATAAAAAAATCACTGAAACACGTGACGGTTAGTAGGTGTTTAGAATACTAGTCATATGAAATAGAATAGTGATCCCTTGTTGATGTAAAGACTACTGATCACTAAATGATAAGAACAAGTGGAAAGAACTTTGAAAGTGTCCGTTTGAGATAATGAAATCATAAAACTGTGGTCTTCCAAGGGTCAAATCTTACATACTTGATCCAATAAATATTAGTTGTCTCGAATTAATGCCGTTGTCACTTCAAGAGTTGGTCAATTTTATATATCTAGTAACTTACGTGTTGCTTCGGTTTGAAATAATTTATGCTTGTTTTTCGTATGGGATCAAAATAACGAAATGGTTCCTACGTCCCACAAGGGTATGACTGCTGGCCATGAGAAAAACAGATGATGGTTAGTAGGGTTTAAGACTCTTAGTCCTGTCACAATAAACCACTGAAACACGTGACGGTTAGTAGGTGTTTAGACTAACTAGTCATGTGAAAAGAAAATAGTGATTCCTAGTAGATGTAAAGACTACTGATTACTAAGTGATCAGAACAAGTTAAAAGAACTCTGAAAGTGTCCAATAAATATTTGTTGCCACGGATCAATGACGCTCTCACTTCAAGAGTTGGTCAATTTATAAATCTAGAAACTTACGTATTGCTTTGGTTGAAAATAATAGATGCTTCTTTGTCGTCTGGGATGAAAATTACGAAATGGTTCCTACGTCCCACAAGGGTATGACTGCTGGCCATGAGAAAAACACATGACGGTTAGTAGGTGTTTAGACTACTAGTCATGTCAGAAAAAACCACTGAAACACGTGACGGTTAGTAGGTGTTTAGACTACTAGTCATGTGAAAAGAGAATAGTGATCCCTTCTTGATGTAAAGACTATTGATCACTAAGTGATAAGAACAAGTGAAAAGAACTCTGAAAGTTTCCGTTTGAGATAAATGAAATCGAAAAACTGTGGTCTGCCAAGGGTCAAATCTTACATACTTGATCCAATAAATATTTGTTGCCTCGAATCAATGGCGCTCGCACTTCAAGAGTTGGTCAATTTTATATATCTAGAAACTTACGTGGTGTTTCGGTTTGATATAATAGATGCTTGTTTTTCGTATGGGACGAAAATAATGCAATGGTTCCTACGTCCCACAAGGGTATAACTGCTGGCCATGAGAAAAACACATGACGGTTAGTAGGTGTTAAGACTGCTAGTCATGTCAGAAAAAACCACTGAAACACGTGACAGTTATTAGGTGTTTAGACAACAAGTCATGTGAAAAAAGAATAGTGATTCCTAGTAGATGTGAAGACTACTGATCACTACGTGATCCGAACAAGTGAAAAGAACTTTGAAAGTGTCCAATAAATATTTGTTGCCTCGAATCAATGACGCTCTCACTTCAAGAGTTGGTCAATTTATATATCTAGAAACTTATGTATTGCTTCGGTTGGAAATAATAGATGCTTGTTTTTCATATGGGATGAAAATAACGAAATGGTTCCTACGTCCCACAAGGGTATGACAGCTGGCCACGAGAAAAACGCATGACGGTTATTGGCTATTTAGACTACTAGTCATGTCAGAAAAAACCACTGAAACATGTGACAGTTAGTAGTTGTTTATTCTACTAGTCATGTCAAAAGAGAATTGTGATCCCTAGTAGATGTAAAGACTACTGATCACCAAGTTATGAGAACAAGTGAAAAGAACTCTAAAAGTGTCCGTTTGAGATAATGAAATCAAAAATTTGTGGTCTGCTACGGGGCAAATCTTACGTAATTGATCCAATAACTATTTGTTTCCTCTAATCAATGACGCCCTGACTTCAAGAGTTTTTCAATTTTATATATCTAGAAACGTGTTGCTTCGGATTGAAAGAATGGATGCTTGTTTTCCTTATGGGATGAAAATAACGAAATGGTTCCTACGTCCAACAAGGGTACGATTGCAGGCCACGAGAAAAACACATGACGGTTAGTAGCTATTTAGACTACTAGTCATGTCAGAAAAAACCATTGAAACATTTAACGGTTAGTAGTTGTTTAGAATACTAGTCATGTGAAAAGAGAATTGTGATCCCTAGTAGATGTGTAGACTACTGATCACTAAGTGATAAAAACAAGTGAAAAGAACACAAAAATTGTCCGTTTGAGATAATGAAATCGAAAAACTGTGGTCTGCTATGTGTCAAATCTTACGTACTTGATCCAATAAATATTTGTTGCCTCGAATCAATGATGCTCTCACTTAAGTTGGTCAATTTTATATATCTGGAAACTTACGTGTTGCTTCGGTTCGAAATAAAAGATGTTTGTTTTCCTTGTAGGATGAAAATAAAGAAATGGTTCCGATGTCCTACAAGGGTATGACTGTTGGCCACGAGGAAAACACATGTCGGTTGGTAGGTGTTTAGACTACTTGTCATGTCAGAAAAATGCACAGAAACAGGTGACGGTTAGTAGGTGTTTAGACTAGTTGTCAAGTGAAAAAATAATAGTGATCCCTAGTTGATTTAAAGACTATTGATCACTAAGTGATAATAACAAGTGAAAAGAACTCAAAAATTGTCCGTTTGAGATAATGATATCGAAAAACTTTGGGCTACTATGGGTCAAATCTTACGTACTTGATCCAATATATATTTGTTGCCTCGAATCATTGGCGCTCTCACTTCAAGAGCTGGTCAATTTTTTGTATCTAGAAACTTACGTGTTGCTTCGGTTGGAAATAATAGATCCTACGCTATGAAAATAAGGAAATGGTTCCTACGTCCTACATGGGTATGACTGCTGGTCACGAGAAAAACATATGACATTTAGTAGGTATTTAGACTACTAGTCATGTCAAAAAAACAATTGAAACACGTGACGATTAGCAATTGTTTAGACTACATCCCATGTGAAAAAAGAATAGTGATTCCTAATTGATGTAAAAAGTACAGATTACTAAGTGATAAGATAAAATGAAATGAACTTTGAAAGTGTCTGTGAGATAATGAAATCGAAAAACTGTGGTCTACTATGGGACAAATCTTACGTACTTGGTCCAACAAATTTTTGTTGCCTCGAATCATTGACTCTCTCACTTGAAGACTTTGTAGATTTTATATATCTAGAAAGTACGTGTTGCTTCAGTTGGAAATAATAGATGCTTGTTTTCCTTTAGGGAGGAAAATAAAGGAATGGTTCCTACGTCCTACAAGGGTATGACTGCTGGCCACGATAAAAATTCATGATGGTTAGTAGGTGTTTAGACTATTAGTCATGTCAGAAAAAACCATTGAAACATGTGATGGTTTGTAGGTGTTTAGACTACTAGTCATGTGAAAAGAGAATAGTGATCCATAGTAGATGTAAAGATTACTGATCACTAAGTGATAAGAACAAGTGAAAAGAACTCTAAAAGTGTTCGTTTGGGATAATAGAATCGAAAAACTGTGGTCTCCTATGGGTCAAATCTTACGTACTTGATCCAATAAATATTTTTTGCCTCGAATCAATGACGCTCTCACTTCACGAGTTGGTCATTTTTATATATCCAGAAACTTACGTGTTGCTTCGGTTGGAAATAATAGATGCTTGGTTTCCTTAAGTGATGAAAATAAAAAAATGGTTCCTACGTCCGACTAGATATTACTACTGGCCGCGAGAAAAACAAATGACGATTAGTAGGTGTTTAGACTACTAGTCATTTAAAAAAAAAATCACTGAAACACGTGACTGTTAGTAAGTGTTTAGAGTACTAGTAATGTGAAAAGAGATTCGTGATTCCTAATAGATGTAAAGACTGCTGATCACTAAGTGATAAGAACAAGTGAAGGAAACTCTTAAAGTGTGCATTTGAGATGATGAAATCAAAAATCTGTTGTCTGCTATGGATCAAATCTTACAAACTTTATCCAATAAATATTTTTTGCCACGAATCAATAAATCTCTCACTTCAAGAGTTGGTCTTTTTTTTGTATCTAGAAACTTTCGTGTTAATTCAGTAGGTAATAACAGATGCCTGTTTTCCTTATGGTATGAAAATAAAGAAATTGTTCCGACGTCCCACTTGCGTATGACTGCTGGCCGCGAGAAAAACATATGACGGTTAGTTGGTGTTGAAACTACTAGTCATGTAAAAAAATCCACTGAAACACGTGACGGTAGTAGGTGTTTAGACTACTTGTCATGTGAAAAGAGAATATTGATTCCTAATAGATATAAAGACTATTGATCATTAATTGATAAGAACAAGGGAAAGGAACTCTGAAAGTGTTCATTTGAGATAATGAAATCCAAAAATTGTGGTCTGCTGTGGATCAGATCTTACGTACTTATCCAGTAAATATTTGTTATCTCGAGTCAATGATGCTTACATTTTCAGAGTTGGTCAATTTTTTATATCTAGAAAATTAGGTGTCGCTTGGATTGGAAATAATAGATGCTTGTTTTTCTTTTGTGATGAAAATAAAGAATTGGCTCTTACGTCCTACTAGGGTATGACTGCTGGCCATGAGAAAAATACATGACGGTTAGTAGGTGTTTGGACTACAAGTCATGTCGAAAAAAACCACTGAAACACGTGACAGTTAGTATGTGATTAGACTACTAGTCATGTGAAAAGAGAATACTGATTCCTATTAGATAGAAAGATTACTGATCACTAAGTGATAAGAAGAAGTGAAAAAACTCTGAAAGTGTGCATTGGAGATAATGAAATCGAAAAACTGTGGTCTGCTATGGATCAAATCTTATGTACTTGATCCAATAAATATTTGTTGCCTCGAATGAATGCCGCTCTCACTTCAAGAGTATGTCAAATTTATAAATCTAGAAACTTACGTATTGCTACGGTTGGTAATAATAGTTACTTGTTTTCCTTATGGGATGAAAATAAGAAATGGTTCCTACGTCCTACTAGGGTATGACTGCCGGCCACGAGAAAAACACGTGACGGTTGGTAGGTGTTTAGACTATTCGTCATGCCAAAAAAAATCACTGAAACGTGTGACAATTAGTAGGTGTTTAGACTACTAGTCATGTGAAATGAGAATAGTGATTCCTATTAGATGTAAAGACTCCTGATCACTAAATGATAAGAATAAGTTTAAAGAAATATTAAAGGTTGCATTTGAGATAATGAAATCGAATAACTGTGGTTTGCTTTGGGTCGTATCTTACGTACTTGATCCAATAAATATTTGTTGCCACGAATTAATGACGCTCTCACTTCAAGAGTTGGTCTATTTTATTAATTTCGGGACTTGCGTGTTGGTTCGGTTGAAAATAAAAGAAGCACGTTTTTCTGATGGGATTGAAACAAAGAAATGTTTCCTACATTCTTCTACGATATGACTCCTGGCCACAAGAGAAACACTTGATGATTAGTAGGTCTTTAAACTACTATTCATGTGAAGAAAATTTTTTTGAAACACGTGACTGTTAGTAGTGCTTAGACTACTAGTCATGTGTAAAGAGAGAATTAATTCCTTGTAGATGTAAAGACTAACGATCACTAAATGATAAGAACAAGTGAAAATAATTGTGAAAGCGTGCATTTGAGATAATGAAATCGAAAAACTGTGGTCTACTATGGATTAAATCTTACGAACCTGTTCCAATAATTATTTGTTGACTCGAATCAATGACGCTCGCATTTCAAGAGTTGGTCAATATTTTATATCCAAAAACATACATGTTGCTTCAATTGGAAATAATAGATGCTTGTTTTCCTTATGGTATGAAAATAAAAAAAAATGGTTCCTGCATCCTACTAGGGTATTATTGCTGCACACGAGAAAAAGGCATGACGGTTAGTTGGTGTTTAGACTACTAGTCATGTAAAAAAAAAAAAATCACTGAAACACGAGATGGTTATTAGGTGCTTAGACTACTAGTCATGTGAAAAGAGAATTGTGATTCCTAGTAGATATAAAGATTACTGATCACTAAGTGATAAGAACAAGTGAAAAGAACTCTGAAAGTGTACATTTGGGATAATGAATTCAAAAAATTGTGGTCTGCTTTGGATCAAATCTTACGTACTTGATCCAATAAATATTTGTTGCCTTGATTCAATGACGCTCCCACTTCAAAAGTTTGTCAGCTTTAGAAATCTAGAGACTTGCATGTTGCTTCGGTAGAAAATAAAAGAAGCACTCTTTTTTGATGGGATGTAAATAGGAAAATGGTTCCTACATCCTAATAGGGTATGAGTTCTGGCCAAGAGAAAAACACACAACAGAGATGTTAGACTACTAGTCATGTGAATAAAAAAATACTAAAATACGTGATGATTAGTAGTGCTTAGACTATTAGTCATGTGTAAAAAGAATAGGTATTCCTAGTAAATTTAAAGACTAACGATCGCTAAGTGATAAGAACAAGTGAAAAGAACTCTTAAAGTGTGCATTTGAGATAATGAAAGCGAAAACTGTGGTCTGCAATGGATCAAATCTTGCGTACTTGATTCAATAAATGTTTGTTGCCCCATATCAATGACGCTCTTGTTTCAAGAGTTGGTCAATTTTTTTATCGGGAAACTTTCGTGTTGGTTTGGTAGGAAACAATAGATGCTTGTTTTCCTTATGGGATGAAAATACAGAAATGGTTTCTACGTTCTACTAGGGTATGACTGATGGCCACAAGAAAAACACATGACGGTTAGTAGTTGTTTAGACTAATAGTCATGTCAAAAAAAACCACTGATCCACTTGACGATTAGTAGGTGTTTTGACTACTAATCATGTGAAAAAAGAATTGTGATTCCTAGTAGATATAAAGATTACTTATCATTAAGTGATACGAAAACGTGGAAAGAACTCTGAAAGTGTACCTTTGAGGTAATGAATTCGAAAAACTGTGGTCTGCTATGTATCATATCTAACTTAGTTGATCCTATAAATATTTGTCGCCTCGATTCAATGACGCTTTCACTTCAAAAGTTTGTCAGTTTTATAAATCTAGAGACGTGCGTGTTGCTTAGGTTGAAAATAAAAGCACTCTTTTTTGATGGGATGAAAATAAAGAAATGGTTCCTACGTCATACTTAGGTATGACTGCTGGCCACGAGAAAAACACATAACGGTTAGTTGGTGTTTTGACTACTAGTGATGTGCAAAGAGAAAAGTGATTCCTAGTAGATGTAAAGATTACTGATCACGAAGTGATAAGAACTCTGAATGCGTGCATTTGAGATAGTGAAATAAAAAAACTGTCATCTGCTATAGATCGAATCTTACACACTTGCTCAAATAAATATTTGTTGCCTCAAATCAACGACCCTCTGCCTTTAAGAGTTGGTCAGTTTTCTAAATTTAAAGACTTGCGTGTTGCTTCGATTGAAAATAAAAGCAGCATGTTTTTTGATGGGATGGAAATAAGGAAATTATTCCTACATCCTACTCGGTATGCAATGGACTTGCAGGGACCAATCCCATTGGAATGCTGGCCACGAGAAAAACACATGACAGTTAGTAGGTGTTTAGACTATTTGTCATGAGAAGAAAATATAAATGAAACATGTGACAGTTAGTAGGTGTTTAGGCTACTAGTCATATGAACAGAGAATAGTGATTCCTAATAGACTTAAAGACTTCTGATTACTAAGTGATAAAAAAAAGTGAAAGGAATTTGAAAATGTCCATTTTAGATAATGAAATCTAAAAATTGTGGTCTGCTATGGATCAAATCTTACGTACTTGATCCAATATATATTAGTTGTCTTGAATCAATGTTGCACTCACTTCAAGAGTTGGCCAATTTTATAAATCTAGAAACTTACATGTTGCTTCGGTTGAAAATAAAAGAATCATGTTTTCCTTATGGGATGATAATAAAGAAATGATTCCTACATTATATTAAGGTATGATTACTAGCCACAAGTAAAACACATGACGGTTAGTAAGTGTTTAGACTATTAGTCATGTGAAGAAAAAAATATCAAAACAAATGACGGTTAATAGGTGTTTAGACTGCTACTCATGTGAAAAGATAATAGTGATTCCTAGAATATGTAAAGACTACTGATCACTTAGTGACAAGAACAAGTGAAAAGAACTTTGAAAGTGTGCATACGTGATAATGAAATTGAAAAACTGTGTTCCGCTATGGATCAAATCTTACGTACTTGATCCAATAAAATATTAGTTGCCTCGAATCAAAGTCGCCCTCACTTCAAGAGTTGGTCAGTTTTATAAATGTAAAGACTGGCTTTTTGCTTCGGTTGAAAATAAAAGCACATTTTTTTTGATTGGATTGGAATAAAGAATTAATTCCTACATCATTCTAGGGTATGACTCCTGGCAACGAGAAAAACACATGACAGTTAGTAGGTGTTTAGACTACTAGTCATGTGAAAAAAAATACTAAAACACGTGATGTTAAGTAGTGCTTAGACTATTAGTCATGTGAAAAGAGAATAGTTATTCCTAGTAGATGTAAAGATTACTGCTCACTAAGTGATAATAACTCTAAAAGTGTGTTTTTGAGATAATGAAATCAAAAAACTTTGGTCTGCTATGGATCAAATCTTACTTAATACAATAAAATATTTGCTACCTCGAATCAATGGCGCCCTCTCTTTTAGAGTTGGTCAATTTTATAATCAATGTTGCCCTCACTTCAAGAGTTGATCAATTTTTTAAATCTTTAAACTTACGTGTTGCATCGGTTGGAAATAAAAGAAGCATGTTTTCTTGGTTTTCTTGCTTGGATGGAAATAAAGTAATGGTTCCTACATCTTACTAGGGTATAACTGCTGTCCATGAGAAAAACACACGGCGGTTAGAAAGTATTTGGACTACTAGTCATGTGAAGAAATAATATTGAAACACGTGACGGTTAGTAGGTGTTTATACTACTTGTCGTGTGAAAAAAGAATATTGATTTCTATTTGATGTAAAGAATACTAATAACTAAGTCATAAGAACTCTAGAAGTATGCATGTGGGATAATAAAATCGAAAAAACAGTGGTTCTTTTTGGTTTAATTCGGATTTAAGTGTATGTAATAGTTCCGAAACGTTCTTGTTGCTTCGAATAGATGTTGCCTGGTTCTGCAATGGATCAAATCATACGTACTAGATCCAGTAAATATTTGTTGTCCGGAATCAATGTCGCTGTAAGTTCAAGAGTTGGTCAATTTTATTAATCTAGAAACTTGCGTGTTGTTTCGGTTGGAAAAAAAAGAAGCTTGTTTTCTTGATGGGATGGAAATAAAGTAATGGTTCTGACATCCTACTAGGGTATAACTGTTGTACGAGCAAAACACATGACAGTTAGAAAGTTTTTAGACTAATAGTCATGTGAAGAAAAAATACTGAAAGACAAGACTGTCAGTAGGTGTTTAGACTCATAGTCATGAGAAGAAAAAATACTGGAACACGTGACGGTTAGTTGGTGTTTAGGCTACTAGTCATGTGAAGAGAGAATAGTGATTTCTAGTAGATGTAAAGACTACTAATCACTTTGTGATAAAAGTACAAGTGATAAGAATTCTAAAAATGTGCATTAGAGATAATGAAATCGAAAAAACAATGGTTCCTTTTGGTTTAGTACAGATTAAAGTAAAGTGTATATAATAGATCTGAAATGTGCTTGTTGCCTCGAATCGATAGACTACTAGTCATGTGAAGAAAAAATACTGAAACACATGGCGTGTAGCGACCCGGATAATTATTTCATGGAAAATACGTCAATATCACGTGTGGCATTTGGGGTAATGTGTAATTAGTTTGGGGTTGGGGCCAATGTGTAAGAGAAGGAAAATATGTATATATGTATAGGGGTGGGGTGGAAATCAAAACAAAAAGAAAAAAAAAAATCAATACATATCCTCTCCCTCTCTCTCACGTCTCCCTCTCTCTCTATACTCCTCTTCTTCAAACTTCATCTCCCACAATTCCTCCACTAAACCCACTCCAAAAACCTTAAATCCTTGTGCCTCCAAGCTATAATTTCGTGGGTCTAGTTCGGTGGGAGTTGGTTCGGCTCAGTTTTGGAGTATTTCAAGATCTAGGGCTCGATTGGCTCGGGGGAAGTTCATACGACCTTGAGGTAGGGATTTCTTACGCTTGGTATGTGTTTATATGTTGATTATGTTGATAGATCGTGCTTAAAATCGTTGTTTGAAGCTATCCCTTTCATTTCCGAAATCTGCAAAACAGGGTCTTCGTTTTTGGGGTTTTATGCCTCCTTAAGCTCAGAATTGAATTTTGGTTCCTTCGTATGAAATAGAGTAGACTAAAAGCCCGTTCTAATGCCGCTAGAATCACCCAAAACCGTTGAGCATTGAATTAATGGTGGATTTTAGAAATCAGGTTGCGAATCTGTCACGTTTTTTGTTCGACAGATTCGTATTGCTTCAGTAAATGTTTAGCCAGATTTCGAGTGCGAATCTCACTAGGGTTCCTTCGTATCTTTTGTACTTCGTTCAATTGTGCAACTATTGGGACTAGAATCACTCAAAAATATTAAGAACTCGATTTATAGTGATTTTTAGAAGATCGTCCTGCAAGTTTGAAAATCTTGGTAGCGAGGGTTGTCCATGGACCCGACCCGACCCGACCACCCGACCGAACCCGACCCGAAAATGAGACAATGGACGGATCTGATCAGTCATTCGGGTCGGATTCGGGTTGGTTTGGTCGGGTTTTACATTTAGTCGGTCGGGTGTCGGATGCACCAAATAATTTTTCTTATGACCCGACCCAACCGACATACCTATATATAAGGAAAAAAGCAAAAAACCCCTAATCTGATCGGCTGATCCCCATTTCATCCAAACACCCACCCGCCTCCCTCACGCACGAACCCCTATCTCTCTCTACCTCGATCGTACCTCTCTCTCTCTCTCCCTCTTTACACCTCTCTAGTCTCTCCCTCTCTAATGGAGTCCTCTTATAGGAGGATGAATTCCAAACTCCCCCATGGCCCAACCACATGCACCCTCCGCCTGCGTCTCCACTACTCCTCCGCTGGCTACACCGGCGGCTCCACCTCGTCCTCAACGACGGCCTCGATGCGATCATACCCAGCTGTTGATTTCGAAGCCCGCCGCCTACCTCCAGCCCATGTTCACCTCTCTCGATTCCTCCTCAGCCTGCCACCACCTCCATCACCGCCTCTGGGTCACTGTATTTTGGGAATAAAAATTTGATTTTCAAGAGAAAGGTGTGTAGATCTGTGATTGTAAATGGCTATTTTGTAATATTATGCTGTGAATCTTGATCTGTGATTTTGAATCTGTGTTTGTGTGCACTTGTTTCAACCAACAGCTTTTAAGGTTTGGTGTTCTTGATTAGGATTTGTATGTATTTATTTTTTGAAATAGAAAGTGATGTTCCTTGATCTGTATGGGTTCCTAACTTCCTCGATCTCTCTCCTGATTTCTAAAATGAACTGTGAAGTTTTTTTTTTTTTTTTTATCAATCCGACAGACCCGACCGAATCCGACAGCTACAACCCGACCTCATTTCGGTCGGAGCCCGACCAGTGGTTCGGTCGGTCTCGGGTGCATATTTCAAAATCCGACAACAGTTGGGTCGGGTCCAACCCGACCCGAATCCGACCAAACCCGACCCGTGGACAGCCCTATTGGCAGCTTACATAGCTGTGTTTTTCATCGCTTGTCATGGTGAAATGACGCTATTGATTATGGGTCCTTATGGATTTTAAAGATTGGTAAGTTGGTGATATTTTGGCATTGGAATCATTGAAAATATTTAGTATGCAATTTTTAATGATGTTGTATAATCGTTTTAACTCGATAATGGGTGTGAGATTGATTATTGATGGATTGTGAATAATGAAGGATGTTTATGGATCTATGATTCGAGTGTTATGGCTACGTGTGATATCGAACTTTGTATGTATCGTGGTGTGGCATGTCATAGCATATGGACAACGGATGGAGTCATATCCAATTTAGGATGTCGACGAAGGTTACAGGGCCTAACACTGCCCGGAAATGTGGAGTCGCATTCTCTTTATGGGATGTCGATGAGGGTTACGGGGCCCAACACCGCCCGGAATTCACATCAATATGGACGGAGCCCGGTTCACCTTCTTGGTGGGACCTTGGCGAGGGTTACGGGGCTCAACATTGCCCGGTGCATTGCCTTGCATCACATATCACGCATTGTTGATTGGTTGAACTAGATTTATGACCTGTGTTGCTTGGGAAATGAAAAGAGAGATAAAGTTGTTGGCTTGTCATTCGACTTGAATTGTATCTTGGATTACTATCCTTCCCCATTGAGCCTCTTGCTCGGTAATTGAATATAACATGTTTTCATGTATTTCATATCAATATTTCTCTACGAGCTAGTAAGCTCACCCTTCCTTAACATTTTTCAGGTACAAATCAAGGAAATTAGTTCTTGTTGCATGGAGTGTGTGCCTGCAAAGAAAATGCATCTTTTGTGTGTTTATTGAATAGTTATTTATACATCTACACTTATGGTCTTTTGGGATTTGGGGAGATGGCTCTGTAACCGTATTTTGACGTTTACTTTTGACATTGGAAGAATGTAACTAACTTTGTTATTTCCGCCCGTTAACTTCGATACTTGAACTTTCTCCGATTTATGTTAAACTCAAAGGATCTTTTCGGTAATATTATTATTTTGAAAATATGTTTAAAAAGCTGGGCGTGACAGGACGGTTTGTAGGTATTTAGACTATTAGTCATGTGAAAAGTAAATAGTAATTCCAAGTTGATGTAAAGACTAGTGATCAAAAAGTAATAAGAACTAGTGATGAGAACTTTGAAAGTGTGCATTTGAGATAATGAAATCGAAAAAACAATGGTTCCTTTTGGTTTAATACGGGTTAAAGTGTATATAATAGATTGGAAACGTGCTTGTTGCCTCGAATCGATGTTGCCTGGTTCTGTTATGGAACAAATCTTACGTACTATATCCAATAAATGTTTGTTGCCTCGAATCAATGTCACCCTACTTCAAGAGTTGGTCAATTTTATAAATCTAGAAACTTGCGTGTAGCCTGGCAAGAAAAGAAGAATGCTTTCTTGATGGGATGGAAATAAAGAAATGTTTCCTACATCCTACTAGGGTATAACTGCTATCCACGAGAAAAACATATGACGGTTAGCAGGTTCTTAGACTACTAATCACGTGGAGAAAAATGTTGAAACACATGACGGTTAGTAGTTGTTTAAACTCCTAGTAATGTGAAAAAATACTGAAACACGTGACGGTTAGTTAGTGTTTAAAGTACTAGTTATGTGAAAAGAGAATAGTGATTTCTAGTAGATGTAAAGACTACTGATTACTATGAGAGAAAAGAACAAGTGATAAAATTTTTGAAAATGTGCCTTTGAGATAAAGAAATCGAAAAAAACAATGGTTCTGTTTGGTTTAGTACGGTTTAAAGTGTATGTAATAGATCCGAAACATGCTTGTTGCCTCGAAATGACAGACTACTAGTTATGTGAGAAGAGGATTGTGATTCCTAATAGATGTAAAGACTAATGATCACGATGAGATAAGTACAAGTGAGAAGAAATCTGAAAGTGTACATTTGAGATAATGAAATCAGAAAAACTATTACGCCCTCTATTTTAAACATAACTAAATGTTCTATTTCATGAAAAGATTTTCGCATAACATAATAATATCCAAAAGGAGTTCCCACCTATTGAACTTTACACACAAGTCCCGAAGTTTAAAGATATACAACTTTGGCACTCCGGCCCCAAATAAGCTTAAGTATAGGTACCATCAAGTATTAAGTTACAAACGAGTTAATCAAAAGGAATTCAAGAACAATTAGTTACAAAACCATATTCTTCAAAAGAAAGTTAATACAAAGATGTTCAAGTAACTAAATGACGATAGCTTCCAAAAATCTTCACATCCAAGTACACAAAGCATGTTAGCTATTGTCTGGCATTTTGTCTTGAAAAGAATGATAAGTTGAGCTACACTAGCCTAGTAGGAAAATCTTTACCAATTCTATGTTTAAATATGAAGACCAACGCAAAATGAGTTGACAACGAGATGTAGTTCAATCATGAGATAGCGATTGACTCATAGGTGTATCGACATTCATTTCAATTGTTCAAAGATATGTTGTTATCATAAATAGTCACACAATTCACAAAACTCATGCACTCTACAATCTCAACACGACTCGTGATAAGCACCCGGGAATGTAATGAGAGGGTGCGCTAGTGTCTAGTTTTAGGTTAATTTAATTATTAATTAGTTGTTTTTAATCTGTTTTGCTCGTAGAGTATGTTGGTCTGTATTGCAGGAAGAATCGCCTAATAAGAAGCTTTAAAGGTCCAAAGCGTGTCATGGCCTGAAGTTGCCCGATGGCCAAGGCGCATCTCAGGCAAAAGTTACCCGACGTCAAGGCTGAGCAAGGCGAGGCCAAGGCTAGGCGTGACCGACGGCTGAGCAACGCCAAGGCAGAGCCAAAGCAAGAGGAACAGCCCGGGCAGAAGGGATCCAGCCAAGCTACGCCAAGGCAGAATCAGTCAAGGCCAAGGTGTGGCCAATGTGTGGCCAAGGCGTGGCCAAGGCGTGGCCAAGGAAGGAAAAGAAGCCAAGGTTCAGAACTGATAAGAGCTCGCTACCGATCGAAGAGAATCCTTCCAATCGGTACCGAGCTGCTTAAACACTGGTACTAACTGCCTCGCTACCGATCGAAGGTTTTAGCTCCAATCGGTACCGAGATGCTTAGCGCTGGCCCTAACTGGTTCGGTATTGATGAAGGTTTTTAGTCCAATCGGTACCGAGCCCTTAACTCAGTTATGTAAGGCTTGGCTATCGGTACCGAAGGGCTTAGCGGGGCATCTTCAGAGCATCTTTTGGGATATTCCGTGCGCGAAACAGAGGCGGTATAAATACCCCGTTATGTCACCTTTGCACGATTTGGACAGAAATGTACCCATAATTTCTAGATCTAGCTTAGATTACTTTTCAGCTTTTTGAATTGTTCTTGCTTTGTTCTTCATTTTCAGCACTTATTTCTTAATTTCCTGCCTTTATTAGTTGTTTTTTGCTACTCTTGCTTTAATTAAAGTTGTTGCTTAGTTCCCGATCTATTGTTTAAGCTAATTTTCTTCCAGTCTTGCTTTTCAATTATGCTAAGTAGATTTTTGCTTGCTCTTATCTTCATAGATATGTGTGAGTAGTTTCAAGGGTTAGGTCATGGGATGATTAGCATCCCATGGCTCGGGCAAAAATTGCATTTTTCACCAATAAAGTTTTAATCTTTGGATTTGAAAATTGATGTGGGGTTCGGATTCGTTTGGTAAATTACCGAGGTGTTAACCTCTTTGATCACGTGTAGGTGGGAGCATCGACTACCCACCACACGTGATGCTTAGAGCTCTGTCGCATGAGGGGTTTACCGAGAGAATTCTAGAGCTAGCTTGATTTTCAAACCATCTCTATTTTCGGGTTTAGGAACCTTAATTGCGTATCTTGAACCGCGTGAATTGGTGAAAATGTGATTTAGCCCGAGTCATGAGGGCTAGTGATTCCTAGACCTAGCCTATCTTTTACCTAGTTTTTTTCATTTTAATTTAGCCTTTAAATTTCCACCGTCCAAAGTAAAACTCGGTTGGCTACCTAATAGCCGAAAGCCTTGCTTACTCTACAAATCCGAGTTAAGCCGTATAATTATTCCCGTGGGTACGATCCCGGTCTTCCGGATTATTATGCTTCAAATGACGTATTAGGCCCTACGCTTGGGGCGTTATTCTTCTACATCGAGGAAAACGAAGCAACTCGCTATCCCAAATTTTCACCATTGGTATTTCCATCCCTTGCATTATCACAACACCACGAGGGTTACCGTGTTGCAACCCCTTGCGTCACGGTGATCCCTAACGACTTGGATCACCATATCACCACCCCTTGCGTTACGAGGCCCGTCTGAGTCTCCGTATTACCACCCCTTGCACTACGAGTCTCCCTAAACCAACTTCTGACCTAAACAACTACTCTCTTGTGCAATATGCAAGTTAAGACTCCCCCATGATCACTCTTATACAAATAACATCACTTAATATGCCAAAGTTACCACAAATGAGCAGTATACATTCACAAATAACCAACAATTAATGGGATGCATTTTAACAAAGTTTTCACCAAGTAATTCTCTATTCATTCCTCATTAACGGAAGGCCAATGGGTCAAGAATAACATCCACTAATCATAGAAAGTCATAATGACAGAACGACAATCTTAGGAGTAACCAGCGGATGTTGGTAGATTGACACACTCCCACTCCAAGGGTCATAACTTTTTTTTTTATTTAGAGTTTTAAGACGATTCTAGTGGAAATGAAAAGATGACTTCAAGACCTTCGAATCGATATAAAATTTGCATGAATCAGATATCGGATGAGAAAGTTATGGTCGTTTGAACTTTGGTTGAAACCCAGATGAAGAACAAAGTTTCTATAGAGGGGAGGGATCGATCCCTCCTCTCATGGGGATCGATCCCCTAGGTGAAAAATTCAGATTTGAATTAAGGGATCAATCCCTCATGCTTGGAGATCAATCCTTGGGTGATTTCGGGCGATTTCTGCACTTTTTTGACAACTTTCTAGAAAATGGAAGGGGATGATCAAGGTTCGATTTTCACAACAAATCAACATATCAACACATAAAAGAGGTAGAGAAGTCCCTACCTCGCGATGATAACAAAGATCCAAGCGATTTGAACAAGCCATAGTCCCTTCAAACCTCAAAGCTTCGCTCCAAGCTTAACCCAAGGATTTTTGAGCTCAAGAACGCGATTGGAAGGTCGGAGGGAGGTTGATTCTTAAGTGTCTTGAGAGATGGAGCAAGGATTTGTGAGTGAGAGAAGAGAGAGAGAGAGAGCCGAGAGAGAGTGTGAGAATCGGCTGGAGAGAGAGAGATAGGAGGAAAAATGATCTCATACCCACACACATCCACTAGTTATACTCATATATCTTTTTATCACACCCACACTCCCTCAAGATTCCATTCTATCACTTCAATTCCCAATCTAATTTACCACCGAAAAAATCATACTTTCTCAATTAGACATTTAATAGGCATTTCAAGAATTAAAAATATATGGGTCTCTATAGTCTATCCTCCTTAGAGAAATTTCGTACCAAAATTTACAATTCAAGCTAACTAAGATCATGCTTCAAGTAATCATGCTCATGCCACAACACATATTGCCAAACAGCAAGTTAATAATCATAGGATTAAAATTTCAAGACTCACATTGGTTAATTCGGAAACAAATGTGGATACTTTTTTCTAACTTCATCTTCCTTTCCCCACGTTGACTCTTCCTTTCCGAGAGTACTCCAAAGAAATCGCACTAACGTTATGGTCTTGCCTATCAAAACTTGCTCACGTGAGTCTACGATACGTATCGGCTCCTCCCCATTAGATGCATCGGCTTCCAATTCTAGTTCACTCTAGAACGTGTGATGGATCCGGCTCATATTTTCGCAACATCGACACATGGAACACATCATGAACGCCCGATAGCTTCGGTGGTAAGGCCAATCGATACATGACTTCCCCAATCTTCTAGATAATGTCAAACGGTCCGATAAAATGCGGTGAAAGCTTGTCCTTTTGCCCAAAACAAGATAATCCCTGACGCGGTGAAAGTTTGCCCTTTTGCCTACTTTGCGGGGTTAACAATCGTTGGCGAATCACTTTGACTTGCTCGGTGGTCCTCCTTTGTGCTTCAAGAAGACGTTTACGAATCGCTCTCATACTTTTGGAGGTTTCTTTGATCAAATCCGGCCCAACCAACGTAGCCTCACCCAATTTGGTCCAACAAACGGGTGATCGACACAGTCTCCCATATAAAGCTTTATACGGCGCCATCTCGATGCTAGATTGGTAACTATTGTTGTACGTAAATTTGACTAATGGTAGGTGATCTTCCCAACTACCCTGAAAATCCATAACGCAAGCCCGAAGCATATCTTCAAGAATTTGGATTGTTCTCTCGGATTGACCATCCGTTTGAAGTTGATACGCAGTGCTAAATAAGAGATTGGTGCCAAGAGCGGCCTGCAAACTCTGCCAAAAGCGCACGGTAAACCTTTGATCTCAATCCTACACAATAGAAACGAGAATTCCATGAAGACGGATAATCTCACAGATTTACAAACGGCTAAGCGTATCAATCGAATCCGAAACTTGAATAGGTAAGAAATGTGAGGACTTGGTCAATTGATCAACTATCACCCAAATAGCATCATGTCCCCTTAGCGATATCGGTAAACCGGTAACAAAATTCATAGTTACGTTCTCCCACTTCCATTCGGCCACTGGTAATGGTTGTAACTCCCCCGCGGGTCATTGATATTCGGCTTTCACTTGTTGGTACGTAAGGCATTTGGACACGAAGATGATGACATCTCTATTCATTCCCGGCCACCAAAACTGTCTACGCAAGTCATGATACATTTTCGTTCCTCTCGGATGCACGGCTAGGGATGAATGGTGAAATTCTCTCAAAATTTCCTTCCGACACGAAATGGGTACGAAACAATTTTCCTTGGTATCGCAAACTTTGATCGGCATGAATCATCCACACCTCATGAACATTTCCGCTAAGGAATTTGGTGCGAAACTCCCCCACTTCTTCATCTGGCTGTTAAGCCTCAATTACTCGAGTCGACAAGGTTTATTGAACGGTCAAGTTGCACAAATTGACCCCATCTCAAACCTCCTCAAAATGCAACACATAAGACCCTAAGTCGTTCATCGTTTTCCACTCATGGATGGCTAAACTCGCAAGGTGTGTCAATTTTCTACTTAACGCATCCGCTACCTTGTTCACCTTACCCGGATGGTATTGTAACTCAAAATCGTAGTCTTCAAAGTGTTTCATCCAACGGCGTTGTCGTAAATTTATCTTCTTTTGATAAAACAAGTACTTTAGACTCTTATGATCGGAAAAGACTTCGAACCACTCACCGTAGAGATAATGACGTCAACTCTTCAAAGCAATGACGACGGCCGCAAGTTCTAAGTCATGGGTAGGATAGTTCCGCTCGTGAGTTTTCAATTGCCGAGATCCATATGTTACCACTCGCCCCAGTTGCATCAACACGCACCTCAATCCCTCTTTTGAAGCGTCACAATACATAGAATAACCAATTCCTTATTCGGGCACAACCAAAACCGGTGCGATAGTCAACTTTCTCTTCAATTCCTCAAAGGCCTTCTCACACGCGTCATTCCAAATAAAGCGAGTTCCCTTATGAGTCAATTTAGTCAGCGGAACCGCTAGGTGAGAGAAATCAAGTACGAAACGGCGATAGCAACTGGCCAAACCCAAGAAACTATGACTCTTGAGCACATTCTTCGGTCGTTGCCAATTCATTACAGACTCTATCTTTCTTGGATCAACGGACACCCCATCCTTTGACACAACGTGACCCAAAAACTTAACTTCGGACAACCAAAATTCAAACTTGCTAAGCTTGGCATACAAACGGTGTTCCCTCAAGAGCTCAAGAACGATCAAAAGGTGAGATTTGTGCTTCTCCGAAGGCGAGTAGATAAGGATATCATCCATAAAAATGACCACAAAACGATCATGATAGGCACGAAAGATACGGTTCATTAGACCCATGAAAGTTGCCGGTGCATTCGTCAATCCAAAGGGCATAACAACAAATTCATAGTGGCCATAACAAGTATGAAAAGCGGTTTTAGGAATGTCTTCCCTCCGAACTCTCAACTAATGGTAACCGGACCTCAAGTCAATCTTAGAAAAACAAGTTAAGCCTCGAAGTTGGTCAAACAAGTCGCCGATTCTAGGCATAGGATACTTGTTCTTAATGGTGACACGATTTAACTTATGATATTGGATACATAGACAAAGCGACCCATCTTTATTTTTAGCAAACAAGGTCGGTGCTCCCCACGACAACGTACTCGGACGGATAAACCCCAAACTCTCCAATTCTTGCAACTGAGTCTTCAATTCTTTCAACTCGGCGGCGCAAAGCGATAAGGAGGTATGAAAATAGAAGCGGTGCCAGGAAGCAAATCAATAGAAAATTCAATTTCTCGCTCGGGTGGTAAACTGGGTAACTCCTTCGGAAATACATCCGGAAAGTCGCAAACGAAAAGAGGTAACTCCCCACGCGCGGATACATCGTCATCTAAGGTCAAACTTTCTAATAAAGCATACACCGATTCTTGGTCCCGAGACCCACACAAATACGATTCTAACAGTTCCTGATGCTCCCCAAAGAACTCAAAACAAGGACCCCCCGGCGGACAAATACGGACTCAACACTTAAAGCAATCTATGGTAGCGTGAAACGTAGACAATCAATCCATTTCCAATGTGAGATCGAACCTCGACATGTTCAACATGATGAAATCAAAGGTAAAACGACGATCTTGGATGATAAGTTCACAATCCCGGCAAATACGATCTAATGGCGACCTACCTCCTATAGGTGTCTCAACGAACAACGGAGGATTGATACTTTCGATTTTAAATTCCAGAGCACAAGCAAAAGATACAACACTGAATGAATGCGATACTCCAGAATCAAATAACCCTCTAGCAAAGGAGTTAAACAAGAGAAATGTACTCCTCACAACTGAAGTCCCTGGGGCCTGAGAAGTGACAGGAGGTGGTGGAGGCGGAATGGCTGAAGTTATAGCAAAAGCCCTTCCCTAAGTCATCTGACTCTGACTATGTCCACCCCGATGACCGGAACCCTGAGTAGGCGTGGATGAACTTGCTCCTCTCTCACACTAAGATCCCTGAGCTGACATTGTCTAACAAAAGTGAGGCTGTTGCTGCCTTTGATTGCCCTGAAACGATTGTCGACTAGAACTCTGTCCACCCCTTGGCTGCTGCACTGAACCTGTCTCGCTACGAGACCCTTCTCCACGTGGGCAATTTCTAGCAAAATGGCCGGCCTTCCCTCAAGTAAAGCACGTGCTCAAAAGTCGCAAACATTGGGAGTGAATGTGCCCTGTCTGACACACTCGTGACATATGATCGAAGGTCTATTAGAAACTCCTCGAGTTCCAAACGAAGAAGATGGAGGCCTAAAGTTTGACAGACCTTGCGAAGTTGACATTTGATCTCTGTCTCTTCCTCCCTTGATTACTGAAACTCCCCGAAGAAGAGGTCACGCCCCCTACCAAATGCCTCGGTTCCCAAACTTTAGGATTTTTGGGTGCCTCCTTAGGTGTCTCGATGCTCCTCGCACACTCGACGACTTCAAAAAACTTCCCTTCGCGTTATGCCACAACAAACTTCTTCACGGTGTCGTGCAAGCCCCTTTTGAACCGCCTACATTTCATTTCTTCAGTAGCCACTAACTCCGGCGCGAAACGGAACAAAGATTGAAACTTTAAGGCATACTACAATACGGTCATATCGCCTTGCTCTAACTGCTCAAACTCATCCCTTAATTGGTCACGCCTAGTTTCCGGAAAGTATTGCTCCTTGAAGAGCACCTCAAATTCAGCCCAATCAAGTTTTCCACATCTGGCTCATTTGCTTGAGCCGCAGTCCTTGCCGCTTTCCTTGCATCCTTTCTCGATTCTAATACAAACTCCCACCACCCATTCGCTTCCCCGATAAGTTGAACGGCCACAATATTGACTCGCAAGTCATCTTCCGTAATCTTAAGAGCCTTAAAGAGTTTTTCGATTTGGGCTAGCCAATGATTGGCCACAATAGGGTCATTGCTCGACCCATAGAACGTAGGTGGATTTCTACAACAAAAGTCTCTCATTCCTGACAACGCATGGCTATCTGCACTTTCCCTAGGAGCTGGGTTTATAAGGTTTGTAGCCACAAGAGCCACAGCGAAATCCCTAGCAAAAGGATTTTGAATGACCAGTACTTCCTCTCCTTGACCATGTCCGGCCCCTTCCCTCGGATTCCTACCACTCATTCGCTTCCCCGGTAAGTTGAACGGCCACAATATTGATTCGCAAGTCATCTTCCGTGATCTTAAGAGCCCTAAAGAGTTTTTGGATTTGGGCTAGCCAATGATTGGCCACAACAGGGTCACTGCTTGACCCATCGAACGTAGGTGATTTCTACGACTAAACTCCCTCATTCCTAAGAACGCATGGCTATCTGCACTTTCCCTAGGAGCTGGGTTTAGAACGTTTGTAGCTGCAAGAGCCACAACAAAATCCCTAGCAAAAGGATTTTGACTGACCGGTACTTCCTCTCCCTGACCATGTCCGGCCCCTTCCCTTGGATTCCTATTTGGATTTTTCCTATGATAGCTAACCTCATCCTCAATCGGCGCCACTAGACCATGACCACGGCCACGGCCACCCCTACTTTCGGCCTCACCTACTCTAGCACGCGTTCGTGGAGGCATCTTACTACAAGTTATAAGAAAGAAATATTTGTTAATAATAACATCATTCCATGAGGTCTAAGCCCTCAACTATCCCAACACGGGTCAAAACAACTCTCCGTCACTCTATATGGAAATGCAATACTACATGAGACTAGAAGGATCCCTACGGTCTCAAAGTATTCAAACCTAGACGCTCTGATACCAATTTGTCACGCCCTCAATTTTCAACATAAATAAATGTTCAATTTCAAGAAAAGATTTTCGCATAACATAATAATACCCAAAAGGAGTTCCCACATGTTTAACTTTACATACAAGTCCTGAAGTTTAAAGATATACAACTTTGACACTCCAGCCCCAAATAAGCTTAAGTACAGGTACCATCAAGTATTAAGTTACAAATGAGTTAATCAAAAGGAGTTCAAGAATAATTAGTTACAAAACTATCTTCATCAAAAGAAAGTCAATACAAAGATCTTCAACTTACTAAATGAGGATAGCTCCCAAAAATCATCACATCCAAGCACACAGAGCATGTAAGCTATTGTCCGGCGTTTTGTCCTGAAAAGAATGATAGGTTGAGCTATACTAGCCAGTAGGAAAATCTTTACCAATTCTATGTATAAATATGAAGACAAGTGCAAATGAGTTGACAAGAAGATGTAATTCAATCACGAGATAATGATTGACTCATGGGTGTATCGACATTCATTTCAATCGTTCAAAGATATGTCATTATCACAAATAGTCACACAATTCAGAAGACTCATGCACTCTACAATCTCAATACGACTCGCTATCCCAAATTCTCACCATCGGTATTTCCACCCCTTGCGTTACCGTAACACCACGAGGGTTACCGTGTTGCCACCCTTGCGTCACGGTGATCCCTAATGACTCGGATCACCGTATTACCACCCCTTGCATTACGAGGCCCGTCTGAGTCTCCGTATTACCACCCATTGCACTATGAGACTCCCTAAACCAACTTCCGATCCAAACAACTGCTCTCTAATACAATATGTAAGTTAAGACTTCCCCATTATCACTCTCGTACAAATAACATCATACAATTTGCCAACGTTACCACAAATCAGCCGTAAACATTTACAAATAACCAACAATTAATGGGATGCATTTTAACAAAGTTTTAACCAAGTAATTCTCTATTCGTTCCTCACTAACGGAAGGCCAACGGGTTAAGAATAACATCCACTAATCATAGAAAGTCATAACGACAGAACGAGAATCTTACGAGTAGCTAGTGGATGTTGGTAAACTGACACACCCCCACTCCAATGGTCACAACTTTTTGTGTACTCAGAGTTTTAAGACGATTCTAGTGGCAATGAAAAGCTGACTTCAATACCTTCGAATCGATATAAAGTTTACATGAATCAAACATCGGACGAGCAAGTTATGGTTGTTTGAAATTGGGCTGAAACCCAAAAGATGAGCAGACTTTGCAAAGAGGGGAGGGATCAATCCCTCCTCTCATGGGGATCGATCCCCAAGGTGAAAAATCCAGATTTGAATTGGGCAATTTCGAGCAATTTCTGCACTTTTTTTTTACAGTTTTCTAGAGAATGAAGGGTGATGATCAAGGTTTGATTTTCACGCCAAATTAACATATAATCATATAAAAGAGGTAAATAAGTCTAACTCACGACGATAACAAAGATCCAAGCGATTTGAACAAGCCCTAGCCCCTTCCAAACCTCAAAGCTTTGCTCCAAGCTTGACCCAAGGATTTTTGAGCTCAAGAACATGATTAGAAGGTTGGAGGGAAGTTGATTCTTGAGCAAGATAACCGAGCAAATTCCTCAATTTCTTTCTTCTTTTTGTTAAGGACATCTTCACTGTTATGTATACTCCTTGAATAAGCAACCGATTCCTCTCTTCGGTGGGACTTGCTCCTTCTAATGGAGCCTGTGGCCGTCCTACCCCCTCTGTCCTTGGAGTCATCTAGGAATATCAGAGGATCATCTCTGCTTATTGTTTTCCTGGCATGCTTACCAGTGGGCTTTTTCGAAGCACCTGGTGGGCACTTATCTCCTCCCCCACCTAACTGGTCCTTCGGATTAAACGGCATGACTGGGTTTTCTTCCACCATGGTCATTTTTCAAGAGGGAACACTATCGTTTCCCACAGACTGTGCCAGTTGTACAGGGATGACAAGCCGTCTTTTAACAACTTGTTTCTTAGATTTAACTTTCTTTCTTCTAAGGCTTCTCATTTGGCCTGAGTGATGCTCTTGGACATCGGCATTATTGAGTTCTTAATACTTCGAGAGCCTTTTTTTGCAATACATTCTTAACATCATTAGATGGGGCAACTGAAACAATCTTCTTAGTTGAAACAAGTTGTTAGTCAACCTACTAATTCTAAGTTACCTCTCTAGCATGCTCAATAACACTTCGGAGTATAGAAACAGCAGTTGATATGTCTGACCCCTTGGTTATAAAAGGCAGCAGAAGAGAGCACCTAATCACCAGCATAGTTATCCAAAGTCCAATTCCAACATTTTTTAAGCAATACAGCATTTTATATCTCTATGGAAGCAAAGTGATTCACTGTCTTGCTCAATTCGAAAGGCCCTATACTTCTTGTAGAAATGAACCCCTCTAAAATTCGACCGCATACCTTAAAATCAACTTCTAGTCTAGTCTGGTCTGGGTTAAAATTGACTTCTTGTGAATGAGATAAGAGAGAGAGATAGAGCCGAGAGAGAGTGTGAGAATCGATTGGAGACAGAGAGATAGGAGGAAAAAAGATCTCCTACACACACCCACTATTAGTACTCATATCGTTTTATCACACCCACACTCTCTCAAGTTTCCATTCTATCACTTCAATCTCCAATCTAATTAACCACCAAATAAATCATACTTTCTCAATTAGACATTTAATAGGCATTTCAAGAATTAAAAATATATGGGTCTCTACAAAATAGTGGTACCTTTTGGTTTTGTATGGATTGAAGCATATGTAATAGATCCGAAATGTGCATGTTGCCTTGAATCGATGTTGCCTGGGTCTGCTATGGATCAAATCTTAAGTACTAGATCTAATAAATATTCGTTGCCTCGAATCAATGTCGCCCTCACTTCAAGAGTTGGTTAAATTTATAAATCAAGAAACAAGCATGTTGCTTCGGTTGGAAATAAAACAAGCATGTTTTCTTGATTGGATGGAAAGAAAAAATGGTTCCTACATCCTACTAGGGTATAACAGCAGGCTACGAGAAAAACACATGACAGTTAGTAGGTATTTAGACCACTAGTCATGTGAAGAAAAAATACTGAAACACGTCAAGGCTAGTAGGTTTTTAGACAACTACTCATGTGAAAAAAGAATAGTGATTTCTAGTTGATGTAAAGAATACTGATCACTAAGTGATAAGAACTCTGAAAGTGAGCATTTGAGATAATGAAATAAAAAAAAACCAATGGTTCTTTTGGTTTAATACGGATTAAAGTGTATGTAATAGTTCCGAAATGTGCTTATTGCCTCGAATCGATGTTGCCTGGATCTGCTATGGATCAAATCTTACGTACTGGATCCAATAAATATTTGTTGCCTCGAATCAATGTCACCTTCACTTTAAGAGTTGGTCAATTTTATAAGTTTAAAAACTTGCTTGTTGCTTCGGTTGGAAATAAATGAAGCATGTTTTCTTGATGGGATGGAAATAAAGAAATGGTTCCTACATCCTACTAGGGTATAACTTCTGGCCACAAGAAAAACACCTGTCAGTTAGTAGGTATTTTGACTTCTAGTCATGTGAAGAAAAAATATTGAAACACGTGACGGTTTGTAGGTGTTTAAACTCTTAGTCATGTCAAGAGAAAAATTCTGAAACACAATACGATTAGTAGGTTTTGTACTACTAGTCACGTGAGAAGATAACAGTGATTCCTAGTAGATGTGAAGGCTACTGATCACTATGTGATAAGAACAAGTGATAAGAACTCTGAAAGTGTGCATTTGAGATAATGAAATCGAAAAAATAGTTATTTAGTTTTGATTTAGTACGGATTAAAGTGTATGTAATAGATCCGAAATGTGCTTGTTGCCTCGAATCGATAGACTACTAGTCGTGTGAAAAGAGAATCGTGATTTCTAGTAGATGTGACGACTACTGATTACTAAGTGTTAAGAACAATTGATCAGAACTTGGAAAGTGTGCATTTGAGATAATTAAATCAAAAAAACAGTGGTTCCATTTGGTTTAATACAAATTAAAGTGTGTGTAATAGATCCGGAACGTGCTTGTTGCCTCGAATCGATGTTGCCTGTATCTGCTATGGATCAAATCTTATGTACTAGATCCAATAAATATTTGTTGCCTCGAATCAATGTTGCCCTCACTTTAAGAGTAGGTCAATTTTATAAATCTAAAAACATGCGTGTTACTTCGGTTTGGAATAAAATAAGGATGTTTTCTTAATGGGATGGAAATAAAGAAATGGTTTATACATCCTACTAGGGTATAACTACTGTCACGAGAAAAACACATGACGGTTAGTAGGTATTTAGACAACTGGTGATGTGAAGAAAAAATACTGAAACACAAGACAGTTAGTAGGTGTTTAAACCCTTAGTCTTGTGAACAAAAAATACTGAAACACATGACGGTTAGTAGGTGTTTAGACTATTAGTCATGTAAAAATTGAATAGATTACTTTGGGATAAAAGAACAAGTGATAAGAACTCTGAAAGTGTGCATTTGAGATAATGAAATCGAAAAAATAGTGGTTTAAAATTTCTTTTGGTTTAGTACGGATTAAAGTGTATATAATAGATCTGAAACGTGCTTGTTGCCTCAAATCGATTTTGCCTGGGTCTGCTATGGATGAAATCTTACGTACTAGATCTGTAGACACCTCAATCTGAGACTCCCAATTGGTTTTTCTTCATTTTGGTTTTTTATTCCACGATGATTAAATGAATCAAGAACACCCCGTGAATGATAAGTGATTGAGTTTTGAGCGTTTGAAGCCCCAATAAAATTCCAAGAACCCTACTGGCACCCGCTGGTTGAGAACCAGAGCGCACGGGTAAAAGTGTCGGTGTTGGTCAAATGGTCATGATTGACTATTGACTAGTGCGTGATCATTTGAACCTGCGCGCCCTGGTTAAAGTTGCTGTAACAACCCTGATTTTCGGTCAATAAAAATTTCATTAAATATTTGAATTTTAAATTCCTGTAGTTTGTCATAATTGCACTTTTGTCCTTCAACTTTCATTTCTTGCGCTTTAGCCCCACTTAGTAAGCCTAGTTAGCTTCTAACCATCCGGTTGGAGGAACTAAACTAGAAAGCCATCTAGTCACTTTTCCCTAAGCTCAAATGGACCGTTTTGCCCCTCGTGAACCTTTTGAACCTTTTTAACCCTAGACCAAGAATTGATTATTCTTTTTCTTTTAATTATTTTTGGTTTTATTCTTTATCCATTGGACAATAAATGTTAGGGCAACTATTATCCATTGGATAATAGAAACCCCAATTGTTTATATTAAATGTATACTTGGTCAAAGTACTAAGAATATTAAAAAAAATGGACTTTTTAATTACTTTAAAGTACTTTTTTGTTTATTTTAGTATATAAGTTGCCTAATATCTATTATCCATTGGATAATAGAAATTAGGGGAATTTTTACCCAATGGATAAAAGGGTGAATCTTTCAAAGTACCATGGGGATTATTAGTTTAGTCTTTCTTTTAAACCATGTGTGAAAGCACAACCATATTTTAATTAGAAAGGTACTTAGTACCAAGATTCTTAATGTACCCTTATTTATTTTTCTATTGGGGTTTTGAACTTTCCATTGTACATAGGTACCATAGTATATATTATTCTAGTACATGGAAGGTTAAAATAATGCCTTAAGTACCATGTGTTAAATTTGTTAGTTTAATAGAAAATCTAGGCCTTAAAGACTACTTTTGATTCTAGGTACAAAAGGTATTTTTTTTTTATTGTCCTTCTTGCATATTATTGTACTTGAGAAAGCAAGGAAGGAGAAAGGAAGACAGATAGCCGAATAGGGAGAGAGAGAGAGAGGGGGGGGGCCGGTTGGGAGAGAGAGGAGGAGGGAGATTTCGTTAGTACTTGGCCTTGATCTTTCAATGTACAACAAGATTCTTGGATGGTTGATCTTTCAAGCAAAACTTAACTTCCATGTCCTCTTTTGTACATTTTAACATTTGTTAAACCCTTGGAATCTTGTACAAACTTCTCTTCCACCACATATTTGCTTCAAAAATCAAATCTAGTACCAACATAGCCATGCAAACCTAGGATTTTAGCCTTATTCTTCCATGTGAACACATCTTTTTGGATTAAAAAAAATTGGGAAATAGAAGAGAGAGGGGGGCCGGCCAAAGGAGAGGGAGGTCTTGCCTATAAATAGAATGCCTCACTAAGCTTTGAACTCACACCTCAAGCAATTGCTCTTCCTTCTCTTTAAAAAATTCTAGTGTTCTTAGTTCAAAGTTCAAGAACTTTCTTTGTTCTTGAGTGTTCTTGAGAAACCCACCAAACCACTCCCTAATACCACCCATAGATCCTTAAAGGAGCCTACTTTAGTTAGTAAAGTTGTTTCTAGGGAAAGAAGTACAACTCTTTTCCTTTCGAAGCAAACCGAGGGTTGTTACTCCGCCGATTTCAAAACCGACGACCAACTTACCGTAGCCGACCACCGCCTAGAAGAACGGTAGTTTTATCTTGCCCTACTAACTCTAGTATTGTTTTAAGTCGTATGTTAAAGAATAAAATGTTAATTGGTAGCAACTTTGATCGTTACTTTCAAAAGTAGATAAGGTTATCTTTTAGTAAATGTTGGAAATTCATGTTTTATTTTCGAGATGTTCAAGCATGCTATGTAACTTAGAGTTGGATGATCTTGTTGGAATAAGATGCATATTGTTCGTCAAATCCTACATCGCGGAGTCTTGCATGAGTACGAGACACGAGAACTGAGATAGTAGAAATATGGCACCTAGGGTGTGGTTTAACAAGAGAAATGGGTTTTTCCGAAAAAGAAGATATCTTAGAAACTACATAATGACCATCTCGAGGGTATTATGTGAGTTGTGTGTGCCTATGGGAACCCGGCGCGGCGGGACCATAGTGAGGATACTTGGGAGACCGGCGCGGTGGAACCAAGGTTTGGTGAGTAACATGGTTATCCGTGGAGAGGAACCAAAGTAAATGTGTGCCAATGGGAACCCGGCGCGGCGGAACCATTGTGAGGATACTCGGGAACCCGGCGCGGCGGAACCGAGGTTGGGTGAGTTAAAAGGGAGTCTTCGGAAAAGAAAGGTAGTAAACACGAGACACGGTTAACGATGAGTCAACACCAATGTTAGTTGTAAGGCGGTTGCGGATGTGCTAAATGTTATTGTCTTTGTATTTGCTTATATACATATCATGTGGAAATCGATGTTATAATGATCCTATATTCATAAGTTATGGGTTAGTAAGTAGGATTTTACTATTGAGACTTCGTAGCTCATGGTGTTACCTTGTGGTGACCCTGGCATATTATATGGGTGGCGACGCCAATATAATATGTCAGATTTGATAGATGAATAGGGCGAACTCTTCACTCTGGAGGCGTATGGAGCCGAAGAACTCGCTAGGATGGAAGAACAAGAGAAGCAGTAGTTAGGAACCTTAGTTCCCTATTTGTTTCCTATTTTATGACTTAAATACTCCTATGGGGGTTATGTTGTAATAATGAGCAGTGACTCTATTTAATTTCTATAATAAAATGTCTTATTTAACGTACTCAAAATTTGGGGCGTTACAGTTGCAGCCAACCTTATGCTATCCATTAATGGAGGGTGTTTCCTTATAAATACCTCTCTCACTCTTTCTTCCAATGGGTTAGAAAAAAAAAAAGAAAGGTTATAAGCATACAATCATCCAATCAACCCATCCATCCAAAGCTTAGCCCAATCTTTCAAACCTAAAACCAAAGGTATAACACCTTTGTATTACTATGTTCTGATCCTAAGGGGGGGTGGCAGGGTTAAGGCTGGTAATCAATACCAAGTCCTGGACCTAAAGCTGGCAGGGTTTCAAAAAATTGTAGTGGCAAGGACCAGCACGCGCCGGTCCATAGTACGCGCGCGCCACTCTATGGATATTTTGCCTGGGGACTGGACCTGTTTGGGCCTGTCTGGAACCTACGCGCGTGTGTTTGCTCACGCGCGCTCCACTTTTGGACTAGTGCGCAGATCCAGCGTGGGGTCAGGATCCCTATTTTATGCTTTATTTCTTGTCTATTCATCACTGTGAGCATGCTTAATAACCAATTTACTGCTTTTCCATCTTAAAACTGCTAGTTATCTTTTCAGTACTCATTTCTGTTCATATGGAATACCCTTGGGGTCTTTCTAGACATGTCCCCAAACCTAGAAACATGTAGAACCTGTCACGCCCTCGATTTTCAACATAAATAATGAATATTCTTTTGATAAATAAAGTTCTCGCAGTAATACAATTAATACCCAAAAGATCTTCCTTTTCCCTGTTCTCAAATAAGATTCAGATATTACATTTTTTTTTGTTGGCTTAATGGCCCCAAGTTATCACAATACCAATGTTCGAAGAAAATAATTTTACAGTTGGAACATATGACTTTCCATAATACTTCTTTCGAATCAAATGCAAATAATCGCCTCTTTTATACCTTTGAAAGACATGATCAACAAGAACGATATGCACGCCATGCCAACTTCCTTGTTTTGTACTTGAAAATGATAGGGTTGAGCATACACGTACCCAATAGAGAAATCTATACTCAAGTTATATGAAAATATAATGAGTTATGCTTCTAGAGTGAATGAATATCACAGATAAGCCCAAAGTTCACATGATCCTCAACGTGTAGCATACTATAGCCAAGGGGTTCTAGACAATCCTAACAATTCACATGCTAAGCTAGGATCGCTAATATTCTCACTCTAGCTTAAACATACCAGTAATTGGGGTTTCAGTCATCCTCAATGGTTTTAGTCACATTTCATTTTCTCATTCCTTTTCATATCAAACGGAGTAGAAAAACACTCACTCTATTGATTCGAGCCAGGATACCGAAATCCGTTGATTTGTGCCCAAATGCCAGAAACTGTTGATTCGATCAGAATGCCAGCTTAAATTAAATCCTAGGTGATTATAAGCTAGGTTGTAAGTCTTACAAGTCTAAGAGGTTATCCTTCCATGTTTAGTCAATCCTAGGTCTAGGTTGTACCCACAAGATAGTAGAGGGTATTAAATACTGATTGGTTTGGATGAGATATTAGAAAATGGGGATTAAATAATAGTTGGTTTGGAAAAGGGATAGATCGGGGATATAAGAAAGGGTGAATGATGTAAAAAGCTGTCAAATGACCATTTTGCCCTTGTGTAGTGTTAAGTTCGATTATTCATTACGATAAATATAAAATTGTAAAAATTAATTACCTTTTCATAATTAAACAATAATAATTTAATTCAATAATTAATTAATTAATTTAATAAGTAAAAACAAATAAAATTCAGTTTTTTAAAGTTCTTTTTTAATAATTTCATGTGTTTGTAAGTGTAGATGGATGAAGTTGTATGGAACACATGGGCACAGGATTGTAGTGCTCAAAATTGTGTCGTTTTGGGGCTGCAGCTGCAAGGCTTGGTTTGGGGAAAGCTAAGCAAAAAAAATTAAGTATTCCAAATTTCAATCCGTTTGAATCGGTGGGAAGATTTTTTTTTTTTTGATCATTTAATTGTAAAGGGTTGTACTTAAATTTTGAACATAAGGCTCTCGTTGATTAGCCCTAAAAAATCATAAAACCAAATATCTCTTAGGGCTAACTAGCAAGAGCCCTTGAGCCAAAAATTAATTATGACCCTTTGGGATAAAATGATAAGAGAAATAGAATTTTTGTACCCGTTCAAATGGATTGAAAATTAGAGCACGTAATTTTTTAACCATATTTTTTAATATATAAACTGTCTAAAGGCGTTGAAAAATTAATATATAAATTGTCTAAAGAGGTTGAAAAATTAAGTGTTCCAATTTTCAATCGGTTTGAATCAGTGCAAAGATACTATTTCTCTGATCATTTTATCCTAAAGGATTGTAATTAATTTTTGGCTTTAAGGCTCTCATTGGTTAGCCCAGAGAGATATTTGGTTTTACAATTTTCTTAGGCCTAATCAACGAGAGCCTTATAGTCAATTTAATTATGACCATTTAGAATAAAATAATCAGGAAATTAAAATTTTTCCACCGGTTCAAAGAAATTGAAATATGAAACACTTAATTTTTTTTCCAGCTTTCCCACTAGTCTCTTCGAACAAAAGCAGAACAATGACAGAAATGGCAAGCTGGGGGTGGAAGAAGGGGGATAAACAGGGGTGAAATCTTCCATTTTTTAGGGGATTAAGGGGTATACGTGATGGATACCTCAAACCCTAGCCATAGGTAAGACCCTCGAATACCCTTCTCTTCAGTGTTACAAAGAACCAGAGATTAAGAATACCCGACCTCAATGACTTCCTAAACCAGGGCTTAAGTTGTGGGCCCAAGCTTAAATCAAGGATATTGTTATCACCCTTCATGACAAGGCATACAAACGACCCCTTAGGGTAGTATCCCCCATGCAAAAGTCCATACCCTTTTAATATCCCTTCTCTCCTTTCTTCTTTTATTTTCCCAGCAAACTCACGGCAGAGAGAGAGAAGAAGAAGAAGAGGAGGAGGCCACCACCATGAGCAACCGGAACACCATCGAGCCACCTCACTATCGAACTTCTTCTCCACTCCTTTTCCCTCATCACCACCATAACTCTTCTTCCTCACCCCACCGCCGGAGCCACCATCTTCATCCTTCATTCCGCCATTCAAACACCCATTAACCACCACCGAACCAGTCACAAAACCAGCCCCATTTCAGTCCAGAAATCAGCTCCGAAGCAACCCCGTACCCACCTTGGATCGGCTCCGAAACAGCCTAGAAAATCTGCTCCTAAAGCCAGTCCTAAACAACCGCTGAAATAGCCCGTTCCCGCCCCCAAAACCTGCTGCATTTCAGTTCCTGAACAGCTCCGAAAAACACATTGAAAATCAGTCTGTATCGGCACAACCTAGCACCACTGCCGCACCTCCACTGCCGTACACACTAATACCACCGACGAGCTCCGCCACCGCTCCGACCCGCCATCGAACCTCTCCGTAACCGTTCGTCGAATGCGAGATAGTTCGGAACTCACCTCTCTAAGTATATGTCGTGTTTCTACTATGATTTTAGCACTACGGTGTGATATTAATCGAATCCGACATCGCCTGTCGAAGTCCGGCGGGAGTCCACTGTTTTCCATTTGGTCCCTCAAGTTTGTTTAGCTTATAAATCTATCCCTACTGTATTGGAATCTAATATTATAAGCCCCAAAGTTACTTAGTTTCCAGTTCGATCCTAGATTTATCTCAATAATGTATTTATGTAATACTGTCAACACTCCAAGATGATTAACAGTAAACGTAGATTTTAGTTGTGAAAAGGATAAGAGAAAATTAAAATAATTACTTGAATATTGACTTTATCGCATGGTAGTGTACCGGGTAATTAATTTTATCGCATGATTTCTTTTATCACATGATTAAATATTGTTAGCATGATAATTATGTTTAGTTAAAATGTGGGATTGCATGATACTTTATTGTACTTGTAGAATGGACAAATAGGTTCTCGGGGTTGGTTATGATGTGCGGATTTAACTTATTAGACGTGAAAATATGATTAATGGAAAATATAATAAAGTGAGAGGCTAAGATTTGAATTCCGGGCTTGGAACCCGCAGTGATGTTTTGATTAGAGATCGGTTGGTGGTGGATTTGTGAATTGTTGATTTTCGAAACCCTGGGTATGGCATGGTGGTGATCGACTCTCGAATGTTGGAACAGGACATAAGGGTGGCATTGTGCTTGCGTCACAACCCGAACTAGATGGCGCTTGTGCATTCGGTGAAGTTTTATCCGAACTTATGATCGCGGATGGGATACCCGAGTACATAACTTAGGTATCTTTCATCCGGATTTGGAAAAGGGGAGTTAGACCACACCAGTGTCTTGTGCCAGAGGTTATGGGTGGGAACGGATTTGTGGAAAAAAAATCGAGAATTCACATAGGTTGAAGAATAGTAATGAAATAAATGATTGTTCTCTGTTTACGTCTTTCTTATTGCATTTCTATTATATATCCTGCTGCTTGTAAGTTATAGGTTTTGGGTGAGTTTTCGCTACTAAGCGTCATCGTTCACCGTATTATGTTGCCCTGGTAACTCGAATGCTAGGTATTGAAGACGGAATAGAAGAGCGTAGACAAAGAATGATTTGACGTTGACTGAAGAAGATATTATTGAACTCTGGTTACCCACTTAGTTGCTCTAAAATTTCAATTAATTATTTAAATACTCCATTGTACAGTAAGAGAATCTGGCAAAAATACTTTAAAGTTGATACGTTGGGATCGATTTGACTGGAATTGACAAAACTTTTGGGATTTTAATGCTTCAAAATGGAAATCTATTTAGAAATCTCATTTCAATATTTTTAATTTTTTTAATGTCTCAGAATTTTCGGGGCGTTACATGCAATTTTGTTATGTACAAAGTAATAAGCTAGAGTGAAGTTGTTCATACCATAATAAGTTTGCCTATGTTTTCTGGCATTCTAGCAAGTCTCATTGATGCAACTGTAGCAGCCCCTAATGAAATCACCACCTACATAAACAAAAGGGGTTACCGCACAAATGATTGCCCATTTTTATTTAAAACTGTAGCAGCCCCTGATAACAACTTGCGTGCACGTCAGATGGTTCTGGCATCTTGAAGTCGATGATTGGACAAATGTTAGGGCTCCGGATTGCCTATTGGACTGCCTCTATCCGACTCCCATGTCCGACCCCTACGTCGCCGTTTTGTATGGAAATGGCAACAAGACATGCCTTTCAATTAGTTCTAGGGCTCTCTCAGGGTTTTCATTGAAAGTCTTAGAGATGAGGTTATACCTCCTAAACAAAGAAAAGACAAACATATAAGAAACTATTGTCCAACGAAAAATCCGAGGTATAAATTTTTATACGATTTGTTGCTTACTAGTTAATATGGACATATAGATTTGTTCGATAAATGTGTAATACTTGTAATATTTGCTAATTTCAGGAGGTTGAGTAGATTGCAGTTAGCCACCATATTGCGACATAAGAGAGTTTTGCAAATGTCAATGTAAAAAATTTTATTTTTAATTGCATAATTTCATGTGTCATGTAATTGTTATTCAAAATTTCTTTTTTTAATTGGCAGGGCCACCCAAGCTACATCAAACACTCAATGTGGCCAATCATGATGTCCTATCCTATGCGACCAAATATGGCACAAGGCGGAAGCATCCATTGCGGGCAGTCAAGGTTAAGGAGGATGACAATTAGGTATTTTGGAAGCTCAAGGTCAATATTGGGAAAGACCACAATCAAGTATGCTGGAAACTCAATGGCAAGGATGCGGAGGACAACAAAGTTATACGCAAATGATGAATGCACTGGATAATGTTGAAGAGTAGTTTACTTGCTTGTATTGTTTTATATCGTGTCTTATATCATGTGTCCCCTTTTGTGTCCTTGTAATGACCTTTCATGAGGTAGATGGTTTGCAGATTTTTGTTTCTTGTTGACTTCTTTAATGAGACGCATTCTACTTTGTTCATAAAATTGCGCCACTTTAGCTGTTGCTGACGATGGATTATTCTTTTTGATTAATGGAAATGAACATAAACATGTTAGAATGTCAAATTGGCTGTTTGTATTCTTTTTGCTCCTATTTTATGTTGAGATCATGAGTATTATTATAGAACATGAGATTGATAGTTTGGACCACTTCTTTACTTTCTTTCTGCTTCTGTTTAATGTTGAAATCATGATATTATTAAACATGAGATTCTATTCAGCATTATCAGGCTACTGTATTTGGTTCTTGAAAATTTTCGGCATGGTTTCCCCTATTTTTTTGTCCTAATCCGATGTTTCGCGTCTTAATCAGTACATCAATAACAACAATAGAAACAACATGAAGCCATGCACAAGCCCACCCCGGGCATTTCTTATTCTAAATTCATCATTCACAAGCCAAATTCATAGCCAAAATCCATTGCCAAATTATTCATTCCCAACAAAAACCATAAAACTATATAGTCACACAAATAAACTACAATCAAAGTTAGATTTCGCAAAACTAAAATTTGATACTACAACTTGATATTCCAACAAATTACAACTTCATATTTCAAATTACAATAATTGATCATTTTCTTGGCCTTTGATTCACTTGAATAGCTTCAATCTCTTTCAATGGCATGTGACATCTTGAAGTTGTTGAACTGTCAAGTTTCTTTGTTGGCTGGAAGCACTAGCTGTTCTTTCTCTTCGAGTTCTTTCAGTGGTCCCAAGTTTCCTATCTTTTTTTTCTCGTCATTGTAGAAATTCCTAAACAAAGACCATCCTGTGGACACCTAAAACAAGACTTCAAATTGTTAATACTTCAGTGATATTCACCAACATGTCGTATCAATGGAGCATTCTAAGAATATTTCATTCTTACAGGATAGGATGGGTACCAACAAAAAAAAAAAAAAACCTTTTTTGAATTTTTGGAAACGGAAAAGTCCAATATGGAAGGATACGCCACAGGATGAAAAGAGTTACAAAAAGGAACAAAATCAAAGGACAAGACTCAACAAAAACTTAAAGGGAAAAAGGAAAAAAATGAAGCACAAAACTTCACAGCACACTCGAAAGGAGTAGGAAACATGATATTTCTGTTCCTTTAAGTTCAAACTCATGCATAGCTGGTCATGGTCTGCAGCGCCAATATATAAGAACAGGGAGAATACATTACCCACGGTAATCTAGAAAGAAACAATCGATAAGCTAGAGAGTACATAACAAAGGACAAGTACAAGACCTGCAGTATCTTATTTAGTGCTTTTGATAGAGCAGGTTTCAGTCGGCAGGATGTAAGTTCCCACTTTCATAGTCCGTAACCAATTCTTCAAAACTCTTGAAGGTCCTGAATTCCAAACAAGAAGGTGCAAGAAGACAATCCAATCAACAAATAGGATAGGATTTAATGATTCCAAAGGAAATAGAAAAAGCAGCACCAGACAAGTATATTAATCTAGCAACTTAAAACAACAGCAATGTTTGTGGTTGGTAAATCGCAGAAAGCAGTGGAATGGGGCCAGTGGCTCAATTTTCAATACTCGGAAAAGGCTTATGACTACTTGCATAAAAGGTTCATCACAACTACAAGAGGAGGAGACTCACTTCTCACCACCATTGTCAGCACTACGTTCAACTTTGAATTCATTAAACCATGGGAGAATAAGGTATTTAATGTACTCCAGACAGGGGTTCCCTTGAACCACCATTGGAGGGCAGTATGCCTTCTTTATTTTCCGATTAACTTCTGCCTGCATAAATAAAATACTTCTATTACTTGAGCGATAGCCAAATTCTCCTGAGGCATGAAGCTGAATTAACCATACCACTAATCAAATACAACAAAAACTAACTCATTAAACTATTGTTTTGTAGCACAAAATAATACCTCCCTGTCCTCCATAAATATGGAAGATTCTCTATAGCTTTTGGACATCATCTTTTGCCCCTCCTTCAAACCAGGAAGCATGTCTACATATGACAGTAATCAAGAGAAGCTACCATATCACAACAAACATATAATACAAACAAAAGTGATGTCGAAAGCATCAGAAAAAGGTACATATGGTGAGACAATACAATAGGCTTGTTTTTTCTCTTAAGGTCATCACCACAGTACTCTCTATCAAGAACATTCACTTTCCGCTGGTCCATGCCCAATTGACAGATATCCGCCCGTTCAGATTGAAAAGATTATCAACTATCCAGCTAAGTCATTATGAACAATCCAAACCTCCATCAATGCTGCCTCTTTCAAGTAATCAATCCAACATTATTACCAATATGTACATGTACAGGTTAAAGCGATCGGAAATATATTTGTACAGGTTAACCATCAGCATATACTACACAGCCTATTACGATGATACCCTAGTGAAGAAACTTGAACTACCCACTACTACTCGTGCAATGATGGTTTAGGCTCATAGCCAGTACCATAAGATATTAAGATGCATACAAAAACATGTCAAAATACAGGTTTACCTCCCGAATTCAATAGAAAGTTATAACTTTTAGCATAGTCAGATTGATATGAATCCACAGGTGGCCAAAACAGCATGTTTTGTTCCTTATTGGTCCTGCTCCAACGTTTTTGCGAAACTACAACTATCTTGATAATACATTCCCATTATCCTACATACCACGTCCACTGCAAAATAACTGTTCCTTTACCTAAAATGAAGACAGTTCATTCTAACATAACTAAACCACTATTCCTTCTTGAGTCGACGAGTCATTCAAGACTGTATGAATAACTGCATACAGATATTGCTACCGTTGGTGGCAGGTATTCCGAAAGAACATCCAAATAAGCAAATTCAAGTTGACCAACATACCAATTGGCATCAGAATCACGGTGTGACTCCATTTATACATAACGAATTCACCATTCCTATTTGAGCTACACAATATTGCGTGAACAAACACCCCAAACACGTCTTGCAACCCTAAGTGCCTTACAGGTGGGGAAGGTTGAGCAGGAAAGGTGGAGGGATAAGGTTGTGAGCTAGGGATGCCATCATATATGCTGAGGGTAGCATTGACTAACTGAAAGAGGAAAATAAAAATAAAAAACAATCTACTGCGATTTTCAGCTTACCGTACACTTTTGGTGACTCTGGGAAGTAAAAGCATAATGTCTTGGTACTTTATATTTAAAGTTTAAAACTAGAAAACATTGATTTTCATGCAGTTGATAACCGAAGACCAATTTTTCAACCAGCCCATTACCTTATTAAGTAACAACGGCAGAGCTGTTAAGGGGCTGGGTGGGGCCCCTTTTTTAAGTAAATTTTTTTTTAGTCTTCATTGGGATCTGGATGAGGCTGTCCAAGCTAGCCTTTGCTTTGGTTTTATAGAGGCTGTGAGTTACTAGTAGTTGTTTACTCTATTATTTTCCTTTCCAATTCACAAACCCACATACTGCTCTCCTTATCTTCCCACACATGCAACGACTCCGATTTGTCAAGCCGTGCATCGAACTCAAAAGTTGAATATGCGAGGATCACTGGCGATCAACTCGATTTTGTGCAGCTATCGGCACTTGAGATTGACGAGCGATGACTGCCTCTTTACCTTAATCTCTCTGGCTCCACCACTGTAAAGTAATACTCCAAAGTCCAAACCATAAAATATACATTTCAGGGCCCAACTCATTATTGACCCATAAAGGCGTATCCATCAAAACATAGGCTTTTACAGAAGCTTTTCAAGGATAAAAGAAATAGAGTAAAATCTGTAATTAACTCTAAGACAAGTAGATGAATGGTTGTTTAGCTACAAACACTGGTAGAAACAAAAAATCGTATTTGCTAGCATTGATAATTGGACCCTTTTGTACAACAAAGAGGATGAGGGAATAACACCACAATTTCAAGAAACAAAACTCATTAGAGCAAATCTAGTATTTTATGCATTTGTATGCTTTAAAAACGTTACAATTTACATCCATGGTTTTTCTTCCTATTTCCTAATAAGGTTGTTAGAAACTCAAGCTGCTTTATGATTAAGCTGTCAAACACTCATACAACAGCCACCGTGTGCAGCATAGCATGTTGGTTCTCTTCCATAGTAATCAAAATTTCAAATCAAACATGACTTAGTGATGAGGATCGCATAAAGACCCCAGATCACCTGTTCATTCATGAGGTGTGGACAGAAGAATTACTACCAATTAGTCTTTGACAAATTTTACTTTAGGAATCAAATCTGTTATTTATGAATCTATTGTTAATTTTTATAAACAATTAACAAAAAAACTATTGTTAATTTTTGCTTTGGAAACAAGTTTATTTCAAGTTTGGAAACATTAAATACTTTTGCTATTGAGAATAAAGATTCAATTGAGTTAAGAGTTTTCTTTATTTTTCGGCTTCTTCTTTTCTTTTGTGGGTTCAAGCACTCCGGTCGTCCAGCATCACATAGTAGGCCTCACATTATAAATCAAATGATAGTATCAACGACCAACTTTAAACAATGGAACAATGACATAAGTCGTTGTTTCAGCATGACCAATATAAATAAGCCCACAAGTAGTAAAAAATAAAGGCACCTTAAGGCAAAACATATCAGCACATTGCATGCATGGGTAGAAAATCTGGGCTGCCATCAACTCATCCTTCTCACTGCGACCCATTATCTGGGCACACCTGCAAAGAGGATCTCAAGTTTAATGTAATAGACAAAATCGATATTTAGGAGGAAGTAATGGAAACTTCAGAAAATAGAACCAACGTATTGTATATCTTAAAGAATAATAAATTACAAGAATAATAAAGTGGTTATATAGGCTAAACCTAATAACGTTAAACAAACCCTAATATAACAAAAGGACTAAACTATCCTTAAAATAATAATAATAACAAACAGCAAGAGACACTAAATCCCTAGACTAACAACCCCCCCCCCCCCCCCCCCCCCCCCCCCCCCCCCCAAACTCAGGAGGTGAGCGCAGAGAGCATCATGAGTTTGCCAAGAAGAAAACGGAAACGAGTAGCAGTGTGAGTTTTTGTAACGCCCCAAGCAAACCACTGGCCCAATACCTTGATTTTGATCCACAAGCCACACCACATGGCCCAAAAGCTTAAGCACAAGGTATTAGTAGTAGCCCACAAGGTTTGTTATATGCCCAAGATCATCAATGTAGACTTCCGATGTGGGATGGGGTGTTACAGTTTTCGTGAAAAAATCAGCCAACTGCAGCGAGGATGGAAAAAATGGCAAGTCAATAGTGCCTGACTGAAGATGTTGGCGCACAAAATGACAATCAATCTCGATATGCTTAGTACATTCATGGAAGACGGAATTGTGGGCAATCTGGAAGGCGCTCTTATTGTCACAATAAAGAGGTGTGGGAGATGCAAGAGAGACACCCATATCAGACAGAAGCCATCATAGCCAAACTATTTCAGCTGTAGCTAAAGCCATAGCACGATATTCAGCTTCAGCGGTAGAGCGAGCAATAACCGATTGTTTCTTGCTTTTCCAAGAGAGAAGAGAATCCCCGAGAAAAATACAAAAACCTGAGGTAGACTTCCTATCAAAAACATCACCAGCCCAATCAGCATCAGTATAGGCTTGAAGAGTCAAACTGGAAGTGGAAGAGACTAATAAACACTGAAAGATAGTGCAACGAACATAGCCCAAAATACGTAGGAGGGCAGCCCAATGAGTAGACCGAGGAGCAGAAACAAATTGGCTGACAATATGAACCGCATAAGCGATGTCCGAGCGAGTCACTGTAAGATAGACCAAACAACCAACCAATTCAAGATACTGTGTAGGATCATCCAGAGGAACACCATCAGAAGGATTGAACTTGGCATGCAATTCAAGAGGAGTATCAACAATCTTGACATCAGGAAGATTAGCTCTATGAAGAATATCAGAGACATATTTAGTTTGTGATAACAAGTAACCTTTGGGGGAGGATGCCACCACAATACTGAGAAAATAGCGAAGCGAACCCAAATCCTTCATTTCGAACTCGCGAAACAGATGGGACTTAACTTCAGTAATAGCTGCAGAATCAGAGCCCGTGATAATCATGTCATCCACATACAATAAAAGAAGAACTATCCCTGCAGAAGTCTGACGAATAAAGAGAGCTGAGTCATGCTGACTAGGTCATAACCCAATCTGCAGTGCAACAGAATGAAATCGCGCATACCAAGCACGAAGAGACTGCTTAAGGCTATGAGCCTGGCTAAGACGACAGACAAGACCGGGAGAGTGAGAAAGGTCCGAAGGGGGTCGCATATACACTTCTTTAGATAGATAGCCATTGAGAAAAGCGTTCTTAACATCCAATTGAAAGAGAGACCATTGGTGCACGGCAGCAACAGAAATCAATGTGCGAACTGTGGTCATCTTTGCGACAGGAGCAAAGGTCTCCTCATAATCAATGCCATATTCTTGAGCGAAGCCCTTTGCAACAAGGCGAGCTTTATACCGCTCTAAAGAACCATCTGAATGAGTTTTGACTTTATAAACCCACTTGCAACCAATGATATTCTTACCATCTGGCACAAGTACCAAATCCCAAGTTTGAGTCTTAGCAAGAGCAGTGAGTTCATCATTCATAGCATTGACCCAATTGGGATCATTACAAGCTTCTTTATATGACTTGGGTTCAACATAAGTATGGATACGAGAGAGAAAAGAGCAATAGGTAGAAGAGAAACAAGTATTGGTAACGCCAAGTCTTACTGGTGGGTGACGTTCACAAGGAGGATACCAAGGTTCAGATGGTCCAAGGAGGCAGCGGGAGGATTAATAGAATTGGGAGGAGGAGTCGGAGAGACTGCATTGCAACGATTACAAGAGGGAGCAGAAGACGTCATGGAAAGATCAAACACTTTGACAGTAGAAATGTACTCCTCAGAAGGGACCTCACAAGGAAATGGGTCAATATGAACCAAGTCTTCCATAGCGACAAGAGCAGTTTTGGGAGGAAGGGAAAAATAGGGCAGGCGCTCAAGAAAAGTAACAAGCCTCGACACATATAGCTTCTTTGTCACAGGGTCATAACAGCGATAGCCTTTTTGATTGATACCATACCCCAAGAAAACACAAAGGATACATCAAGCACTAAGCTTAGTACGATCCTTCTTAGGAAGGAGGACAAAACAAGTAGAACCAAATACACGAAGGAGGGAGTAGTTGGGAACTTGGCCATAGAGACGCTCATAGGGGCAAGCAGAGAAGAGGGGTAGGCATCCGATTCAAGAGATAAGCTGCAGTGAGAACAGCTCTCCCCATAATATAGCGGGAACAGAAGAAGAAAGAAGAAGAGACCTAGCAGTGTTAAGAAGATGGCGATGTTTCCGTTCAACACGACCATTTTGAGAAGGTGTATTAGTACACGAGGATTGATGAATTGTTCCATGAGTTGCTTAAAAATCTGTAAATTCTGTAAAAGAGTATTCCCCACCCAAGTCAAAACAAAGAATTTTAATCGCGGCAGAAAACTGGGTTTGAATCATCATATGAAACGTGCGATAGACTTTATAAAATTCAGATTTATGTGTAAGCAAATAGACCCACATATACCGACTGTAATCATCTACAAAGGAGACATAATAAACAGAACCACCCTTGGTTGCAATTGGGGCAGGCCCCCACAAATCTGTGTGAACAACTTGGAACGGAGAAGTGGAAAAAGAAGTACTTTTATTAAATGGTAAAGCAGACATTTTTGCTAACTTACAACCACTGCACTCAGAAATATTACTAATAGAAATGTTACCCAAAAAACCGGACTGGACAAGAAGTTTCAATTGCTCACTAGACAAATGACCTAATCTAGAATGCCAAAGATAAAAAGGAGAGGATTTTTCATCTAAACTAAAAGAGGACAGTTCAGTGGAAGAAGACTCCATAGGAACATGCAAGCTCTCCAGCATATATAGATCACCAACTCTACGGCCGGTCCCAATCTGCTTCTTGGACACCCGGTCCTGCACAACATAACCAGAGGAAGAGAACAAGACGTCAAAACAAGAGTCAGACAATTGACTTATAGAAACAAGGCTTAAAGACAAATGAGGCACACAGAAGACATTAGGGAGTGACAATGAAGAAGAAGCAGTAGGAAGGATAGAACCAGCAAGCATAACATGCATATGAGATCCATTTGCGGTAGCAATACTATTGGGAGGGACATGGGAGATAGAATTACAAAGTAACGACAAATCATGAGTCATATGATGGGAGCAACCGGAATCAAAAATCCATGTGGTGGGTAAGATACTTGTGGTATAAGCACTGTGCAAACCTGGCAAGGTAATGGTCATCGTAGAAGCCTGTGAATGATTCCCTTGGGTAGCTATAAATGCCTGAAACTTCTGCCACTGATCAAATAAGGGAGAAGGTGGGACTCCACTAGCGGTAGGAGTTGCAAAGGCAGCTGGAGGTCAAGGAGTCTGTGATAGTGGCCGAGAAGATGATGGTGCAGCCAAATTAGGAGCATTACGTCCTTTTCACGGCAAGAGCTTAGGACATGCATGCTTCCAATGTCCCTTCTGACGGCAAAAACTGAACTCATCCATGGCAACCCAAGGCTTGGGCTTGCCCGTAACCTGTATCAAATGTGAAGCTGGAATGGGTAGAAGGGGTGCCAAGTGCTGAATAAGGGGAGTTGCTGGAGTGACAAACGCAAACTGGGTAGGAGGAGCAATGGAGGATACTTTGAACCTAGTTTCCTCTGCAATAAGTTCATGGACTGCAGCATCCACTATAGGTAAGGGAGTCTGATGCAAGATAGCTCCACGGAGGGGTTCAAATTGAACTCGAAGAACCATAAGAAACTGAACAAGTCAAGTTTTCTCACGAAATTGCAAATAGCTATCAAGTAAAGACAAGTCTGAAGGTTCCAAAAGAGCCAGTTGATCCCAATAATTAGTCATTTCATTGTAGAATTCCTGAATCGATTTATCTCCCTGAGTAGCACTGCAAATAGACATCTCAAGCTCATATTGTTTAGCAAAGTTTGACTCAAGATACATAGATTTCAAATAGTCCCACACTTTCTTTGATGTGTCATATTTTGAGAAATTCATTCCAATACTTAGTTCTACAGAGTTGTGGATCCAAGTAACTATCTGTGCATTTTCAATCTTCCATTTTTCAAGAGCAGTACCAGACCCTTCGGACTTACTATCTAGAACAGGGAGTGGTACTGAACCATCTACGTGTCCCCATACGCCTTTACCCATAATAAAATTTTTCATAACATATGCCTAATAAGCTGGGAGGTCCTCACAACAAACTAACCTCACAACAATATTCGACCCTTCGGACTTACTCTGTTTAATAAACTAACTTCACAACAATTTCGATACGTATCAATACCAAAGTAATTGAAAGTGGATCAATAATAACAACAGTTCATAAAGAGTTAATGAAACATAACGTTATCAATTGTTTAAAAGACAAATTGAATTTCACATAAAGTATTCGGATTTGTCCATGTGACTTTTGGGTTTCGTTAGGATTTCGCACATAGGTTCATTTTAGTAATTTCCATTATCTGAGGATTGAATAGTTATTTAATAAGCCTTAGGGATACTTAGAAATTTTAGTACTCTCAGGCATTTTCAAATAATATTACCGATGTAGACTATTACGGTCTCACTCGAAAACATAGATCTTATATTTGTTAAAGCAATATTTCTTTTACTTACAAAACCCTCAAAAATTATATTCGTAGAGAAAAAGTTTTTTTTATATACGTAATATATATATGCCGGTTCTAGTCATTATTAACTAACTAATTTGCATAGTGTCATTTGAATAGATTCTTCATTTTACTAATTTTTCTTCTATCAGTCACTTATTCTTTTTGGCTACGTATTCATATTAAAAAAAAAATTAAGTAGCAATACCTATACTTAAACTATACTACACTTCACATTTTAAAAAAAAGTCTTATTCTCCTTTAAGAATTCCTTTTAGCTAACCACACATTCTATTGCACGTAGTATTATAATTAACCAAACTAATCTAGAGTCCAAGATTTTCTAATCAATTAATAACAGTTTAATACACTCCAACAGTAATGTCAAATTGATTTCAAACTAAAACCTAGTTTCATTTATATACTCTAATATAGATGGCAGTTGAAGTATTAAACATGTTAGTATAGTGTGCAAGGATAATTTGTACAAAGCCATATCAACCTGTTCTAGCATAAATACAGTAACAAAACGAAACAAACAGAGTAACACATGTTAAAAAACAAAAAATGTGGCATTAACCCGGATCGAGTTTGCGAATGAGATATATAGGGGTAAGATACGCATGGTCTAGAGGTAGCATCCGTAGGGACGTGGGGACAGACGTGAGTTATAGATTGGTTTGGCTATGTTTTTACTAGTTTCATGTTTTCCTCCAATCTGGTTTTCTTAAAGCAACCAAATCAAGTCTAAATAATACATTATACTTAGAGTTAAGGGGTAAAGAAAAATCTACCCTTGTCCTTGAAGTTCTAGATAGGATTAAAAAAAAAAAATAGAGGTGAGCGGCGACGGCGATGGACGATCTTCTTCTTTCTTTCTTCTTCTTTTTCTCCTTTCTTTCCTTCCTTTTCCAATACTCTCTCGGCAAAAACAAATGAAAAGAAAACAAGAGAAGAAAAAGGTATTGGATGCTAATATTCTCTCTCTCTCTCTCTCTCTCTCTCTCTCTCTCTCTCACTTGTTCTGCCGGAAAGAAAATGGGGATGGGGAGAGGCTTTGATTTCTTTTAGGGGAATAACATGTTGGAAAAAATGGAATTTTAACCAAAGAGAATTTGGTGGGACCCACACCGCGCGAGGTGGGCTCAAGTAGGTTTTAAATATTCCTTGCTAAGGAGTTTAAATCAGTGATAGAATGATCAAATTCCATTGAGAGATGAATGAGAAATTGTCTCTCAAAGTGGGTTTCGAACCAACAACAGTGCACGGTTGGATGGTCAAAACTGGGTTGATTACCCAGAGTTATTACCCATGATTGTGTATTCAATTTCGGAAATAATAACTGCATCAGTTTTATTTCAGAATTGAATAGCAAATTCAATTCCCCTATTGATTGAGAGGCTCCTCCATAATTATCACCATTCATGGCAAGGCTCCTCTTTTACCTATAAAAGGAGATCTCTTCCTTTGGTTTCAACACACCAAAAACAATCCAAAGCATCTCTGCAATACAATATCGTTCTTCTTTCGAGAGAGAGAGAGTACAGACACAAGTTCGTTCGATGGGCAGTCTACGGCGGTGCTCCGGCGGCTGAGTAGGAACCGAGTCAACCCTGGGAGACAAACACCGACACAACCTCTAGCACCGGTGAGGCGGCGAATTTGTCTTAATGGCACCGCTATTCAAAACGGGTCTCGGTTTGGAATTGCTAATTCTCTTTTACAGTTTATGTCTACATTTCATATTCTGTAATCTAGTGATTCATGCTCGTGTTGTAATTTCCAGAAATTAGTAATATCGTTTATTGTTTTTCCGCACTATTTTCCTACAATCTTAAGACAAACTTTTTTCTTTTGGAAAAATAGTGTTTCCTGTTGAAACAGTTTACAAACCTTTTGTGGGAATTGTTAACAAGGTTCACGCATCCATTTGAAAATCGGTTTTTTGTGTTAACAGATTGGTTTTCAGTCAGTGGGTTTCTTTCTTTAAAACACTGTTGAGAATTTGGAGACCGTGACCATTTTCTTAAAGTCAGAGCATTCTAGTTAGCATCAATTTTTAGAAATTGTTCTGATTAGCATGTTCATTGGCTAAAATCTTTTGGTATTTGCTAGTGGGTTATGTGCAGTAAACTGTTCTTTTGATAATTGGCATGAAGTAAAGTAGATTCCTACCGGTCTAAAATTTGAAGCTGCCTCTGAGTTGTTGTTTCCCATCTCTACTGGATTAATTTGCATCTCAGTTGCGATATTTATATTAATCTCAGTTGAGTATTGTGGTTTTGCATGATCAGTAGTTTAAGTATTGAGTTTACTAATTTGCTTGATTGTGGTTTTGGATCTTTGTAAAGGTAAAAGCTATTTTCGTAGTTAAAAAAAAAAAAACTGTGCTCACAGGTTTTTGAACAGTTTCGTAATAGCAAAGTACTATTGTTCAATTGGTTTGACTTTTCCTTTGCTAGTGTAACTCTAGAAAAGTTAGTGGTCTTTATTTGGACTTAATCTACTTGTTTCCTACTGACATCTTTGGGAAATTATTATATGCTTCTGTATCGCATGCTAGTACTGCTGTTGTGATTCGTTATTTGTGTTCACAGCTTTGATTCACTCATTTATCCTCTACTGATCAGTACATGGTTTTGATATTTTGAATCTTGTTGGCTTGAATAGTTAATTAGATTTTCTAACATCTTGATTCTCGGTATAGTGGGTTACAAAGCTGTTGATTTGTTTTGATTGGGTGCTTAAATTTTTTGTAACGGCAGGACTTGATTAGTTTTTAAAAGGGAAAACTATTACAGTTTTATTTGGTTTTTAAAAGCTCACTGTTATCATTGGAGAGTTATTGTATGCTACTGGTTCACTACTGATTTTGTGAAACTTTTGTGATCTCTAATTGGTTTAGCCAGTTACGGAAAAAAAAAAAAAACTACTGTTACGGTTTTTTCCTTTTGATCCTTAAAAGCAGTATATTCTTTGTTGTTGGATGATGCTATGGTGTCCCCGGTCATTTTGGGGACACCGTAATTTTTGGCATAACAAAACCCTTACAAGCATAACAAAAATCATTAAAAGTATAATAGAACCATAACATGGCATAACTAAGGCATAACCAAAAACCAATCAAGGCATAACCAAAAATCAACCAAGGCATAACCAACCAAGTTATGCCTTGTTATGGTTTTGGTTATGCTTATAATGGTTTTGGTTATGCTTGTAATGAATTTGGTTATGCTTATAATGGTTTTGTTATGCCAAAAGTTACGGTGTCCCCAAAATGACCGGGGACACCGAAGTCATTCCCTTCTTTGTTATATAGACTTTTATTGCTATAGACTTGAATATTAGTGAATGATACTTGTTTGACTTTTCAAACGTTCAAATTTGTTTTGTAACAGTAAAACGTTTTTTCCCAGTAAAAGGCTAATTCAATTTGGTCAAGGACCTTAAATTCTTCAAGTTATTTTATTCAAAAATTAGTCATTGTGAGTTTTTTTTTTTCTTTACTGTTACGGTTTCGAGTATTACCGTTGACTGATACTTTAATATTTGACTATGGACTAATTTATTTTGTTCCTTGTACGCTATCATTTTCGGTACAGTAAAGCTACTGTTTACCTTCTGTTATTGTGAGCTATCTTGATTAGTCAGTCACGGAAATTTCGACTTCTGTTTGATTATTAAGATTTTTATCACTTATTTGTGTTTGATCTTAATTTCAGAAGCGATGTCGACTGAAACTAGAAATGGAAGTGGCAACGGGACCCCCAATGGCAACAATGGGCAACCTCCCGTGATTTTGGCTCAGAATCCTCCAATCCCAACGACGGTGCGTATGGTTCCTATGAACCACGGGGAGAAACCCGAGAAATTCACTGGTGAGGATTTTAAGAGGTGGCAGCAGAAGATGCTGTTTTACCTCACGACTCTGAGCCTTGCGAGGTTTTTGGGTGAGGATGCACCTGTCGTTGCTGAAGATGAGCAAGACATGCAAGTCCTGAGGGACCAAATCACTTGGAAAGAGCACGACTATTTGTGCAAGAACTATGTTCTGAATTGCTTGCACGATGCACGGTACAGCGTGTTCTGTGTGAAGAAGTCGGCTAGGGAACTGTGGGAGTCCCTAGACAAAAAGTACAAAACCGAGGATGCCGGATCAAAGAAATTTGTCGTCGGCCGATTTTTGGACTACAAAATGGTGGACTCAAAAACTGTGATCAGTCAAGTCCAAGAACTCCAAGTGATCTTGCACGAAATTGCTACTGAAGGGATGTTGCTGTGTGAGCCCTTCCAAGTGGCATGCATGATAGAGAAGCTGCCCCCTGGTTGGAAAGACTTCAAGCTGTACTTGAAGCACAAGCGAAAGGCTATGACGATGGAGGATCTTATTGTTAGGCTCCGCATTGAGGAGGACAATAAGATGGCTGAAAGGAGGGTAGGGAGCACCTACGCCTTCAAGGCTAATGTTGTGGAACATGGCCAGTCTTCGGGAACGAAGAAGCATCAGTCTGGAAAGCAGTCTGGGAAGCAGTCTGACAAGCAGAAAGGCAAAGAGGTCAAGCTGGGACCTAAAGGAGGCGTTGCCAAGAAAAAGTTTCAGTTTCAAGGCAAGTGCTTCAATTGTGATAAGGTTGGGCACCGTGCTTCAGAGTGCACCAAGCCTCCGAACCCAAGGGCCCGCGCGCATTTGGCAGAATTGGAGGATGGATCTGATGTTAACTTGTCAGCTGTGGTCTCTGAGGTGAACTTGGTGGGGTCAAACCCTCAAGAGTGGTGGGTTGATACTGGAGCTACTCGCCACATTTACTGTGATAAGAAGCTGTTCACCTCCTTCGAGCCGGTTACAAATGGCGAGAAGTTGTTCATGGGGAACTCTGCAACCTCTGAGGTGGAAGGTCAAGGCAAGGTGATCTTGAAGATGACATCTGGCAAGGAGTTGACTCTCAACAATGTCCTATTCGTTCCGGACATTCGCAAGAACTTGGTGTCCGGTTCTCTGCTAAGCAAGCATGGCTTCCGCATGGTGTTTGAAGCGGATAGGGTGACTGTCACCAAGGCTGGGGTATATGTGGGAAAGGGCTATATGACCGGTGGTCTTTTTAAGCTCAACGTAATGACTGTGATTCCACGTATTAATAAAATGAAATCCCCAGTTGCTTACTTGCTTGAGTCTTCCAATTTGTGGCATGGTAGACTAGGTCATGTTAATTATGATGCTTTGCGAAGGTTAATTAACTTAGACCACATTCCCGCTTTCCAAATTGATAGAAAACACAAGTGTGAGACTAGACGAAGCAAACGGGCTAGAACATCAACATCCTTTAGTCCAGACTTCCTAACGTATCTGTTAGAAAGTGAGCCTCGGACATTCAAGGAAGTTGTGAGCTCTCCTGAGGGTCCTTTGTGGAAAGAGGCTATTAAAAGTGAAATTGATTCCATTCTGCAAAACCATATGTGGGAATTGGTGGATCTTCCTCCTGGTAGTAAGCCTTTGGGCTACAAGTGGATTTTCAAGAGGAAGATGAAGGCAGATGGATCAATAGATAAGTACAAAGCTAGGCTTGTCATTAAAGGTTATAGACAAAAAGAAGGCCTAGACTACTTTGATACTTATTCTCCTGTCACCAGGATCACATCCATTCGAATGATAATCGCAATTGCAGCGTTGCGAAATCTTGAGATACATCAAATGGATGTGAAGACAGCTTTTCTAAATGGCGATTTAGATGACGAAATCTACATGGAACAACCCGAGGGTTTTTCCGCGCCAGGACAAGAAAGGAAAGTCTGTAGACTTGTTAGATCTTTGTATGGTCTAAAACAAGCACCGAAACAATGGCATGAGAAATTTGACAATGCTATGATGTCAAGTGATTTCATAATCAACGAGTGTGACAAATGTGTATATGTCAAAGACACAGACGAAGGGTACGTCATTTTGTGTCTCTACGTTGATGACATGCTCATTGATGGTAGTAACGATAAGATTATCAAATCTACCAAGAAGATGTTGAACTCAAAGTTTGACATGAAAGATATGGGTCTTGCAGATGTAATACTAGGTGTTAAAATCACTAGAACATCTGATGGACTTGCACTATCTCAGTCTCATTATGTCGATAAGATTCTTGAGAAGTTTAGCAAGTCTGATACGAGTATAGCAAGGACTCCTGTGGATGTAAATCTCCACTTATCCAAGAATGTGGGGGTAGGGGTATCCCAATTGGAGTATTCTCGGATAATTGGGAGTTTAATGTGCCTAATGAGCTGTACAAGGCCCGACATAGCCTATTTAGTTAGCAGACTGCGTAGATACACGAGTAATCCAGGGCATGACCACTGGAAGGTGATAGTGAGACTACTACGTTATTTAAGGCATACTCGTGATTTGGGACTGCACTACACCAGATATCCAGCAGTACTAGAAGGGTACTGTGATGCAAACTGGATATCAGATATGAAAGACTCGAAATCCACGAGTGGATATGTCTTTACATTTGGTAGTGCAGCTGTCTCTTGGAAATCTTCAAAACAAACGTGTATAGCACGTTCTACAATGGAATCTGAATTCATTGCTTTAGATAAAGCAACTGAAGAGGCAGAATGGCTACGCCATTTTCTAGAAGATATTCCAAGATGGTCGAAACCTGTGCCAGCAATTTGCATCCATTGCGATAGTCAATCAGCAATAGGAAGGGCACGAAGTAATATGTATAATGGTAAGTCTAGACATATCCGTTCTAGACACAATACCATTAGACAATTACTCTCAACTGGAGTTGTTACTATTGACTATGTGAAGTCAAAGGACAACATTGCGGATCCGCTAACCAAAGGGTTAAACAAAGAGCTAGTTGAGAAAGCATCGAAGGGAGTGGGGCTAAAGCCTACTACGCTCGTGTTACCGTGAAGGAAACCCAACCTAGCTGACTGGAGATTCCAAGATCTAGGTTCAATGGGACAACCTACTTGCGAGTAACGGAGAACGATCACTGTGGAGACATGCTCTCTTGCTCATTCCTATGGTGCGAAACAGTGTTGCCTGCAGATGGAAACAGGTTAAGCGTTAGCTTTTAATGACTCTTATGCGCTGGAATGCCAGGCGGGGTATAGCAGGATACCCTTTATAAGAAGGTCACCTATGTGAGTATGAAGTGGGGCCGCTTCTTTGAGAATTTAGGAAGGCAAAATTCTCGAGAAAATACTTGCAGAACCAGGAAGGGGTGTCATGGCCAAAACGAACCCAACAGTGAGAACTGAACTGTGTTGGGAGGAGTTCCGTGTGATGCCTGTTGTCTCGGTTTACGCAAACGGCAGAACAGTTCAAGACATCATGTTCACTGGTCAGCCAGTAAATCCGATAGGTATTTACAAGGGAAGGTTCAAAGCCAAAAGCTACCTATCCTATGCGGAATTTTTCCATTGTACTCTCTCTCGTGTCAGCTTTGTCTCCCGAGTCGGATTCAGCCAATTTCATTCATGTGGGGGATTGTTGGAAAAAATGAAATTTTAACCAAAGAGAATTTGGTGGGACCCACACCGCGTGAGGTGGGCCCAAGTAGGTTTTAAATATTCCTTGCTAAGGAGTTTAAACCAATGAAAGAATGATCAAATTCCATTGAGAGATGAATGAGAAATTGTCTCTCAAAGTGGGTTTCGGACCAACAACAGTGCACGGTTGGATGGTCAAAACTGGGTTGATTACCCAGAGTTATTACCCATGATTGTGTATTCAATTTCGGAAATAATAACTGCATCAGTTTTATTTCAGAATTGAATAGCAAATTCAATTCCCCTATTGATTGAGAGGCACCTCCATAATTATCACCATTCATGGCAGAGGCTCCTCTTTTACCTATAAAAGGAGATCTCTTCCTTTGGTTTCAACACACCAAAAACAATCCAAAGCATCTCTGCAATACAATATCGTTCTTCTTTCGAGAGAGAGAGAGTACAGACACAAGTTCGTTCGACGGGCAGTCTACGGCGGTGCTCCGGCGGCTGAGTGGGAACCGAGTCAACCCTGGGAGACAAACACCGACACAACCTCTAGCACCGGTGAGGCGGCGAATTTGTCTTAAGGGCACCGTTGTTCAAAACGGGTCTCGGTTTGGAATTGCTAATTCTCTTTTACAGTTTATGGCTACATTTCATATTTTGTAATCTAGCAATTCATGCTCGTGTTGTAATTTCCAGAAATTAGTAATATCGTTTATTGTTTTTCCGCACTATTTTCCTACATAACATAGAGGGGTGGGAGTGGTGATAGAGTGTGAGAGGGAAGTGGAGGTTTACTTTCAATAGAATTCTAATTAGCGGTTAGATAGAAAGGGTAAGGGATATGAATATATATCTCTAAAGTATAATATATTTCGAATACGATTTTCTAAGTAATATCAATTATGCACATAATAATATATTTTAATTAATTAATCTAACTAATTATTGAATTAGTATTTAACATTTCAAATTTGTATTTTAAAAAAAAATAGGGCAAATATCCAGGTCGTTACACCAATAGATATGGTTTTGCCATCTGAAAAGGTTGTTTCATCACAAAAAATGAAGAAGTGAAAAGACGAGACTTCTTTTGTCATCATGAAGGGAAGACGTACTACGCCTTTGGAAATTGTGGATCCTTTAAAGGAACATCGTAACAGATTAGCATTGAACTGTGGATTCCAAACTCATATATGTGTATCAAATTAATTGTTAATTTGATATTTAATTTCCCACAAGAATGGCAAGTCACTACATTTGTTGTTTATTATCCCCCGCAGAAACTCAATACCTTCCATCCAATTGTACTATGCACAAGAAGGAGGCCTTTCAGTTAGGTTTTGTCTGTTAGTTAGTTTTTTTTTTTTTGGACGCTACATTGACACTATTGAATCAATTAAAATAAGAAAATCCTTTTTTGGTTTTGTCTGGAAATTAAACATGTTAGAGGAACAACGGAAGAAAAATTATTTGATCTTTCTCCACGGCTTCACTATCCTATTTGTATTGAATACCTTTCACCTAGCTAGCTAGCTAGCTAATTTCTAAAAGGAAATGATGGTAATATTATCATTACAAAAGAAATACTATTACAAATATTTATGGCTAGCTAGTTTAAAAAACAGAATAAATTCTTTACACCGCCGGTGTAAACATTTGTTTCCTCCAAATCAATTGCATTGCGCCACGTCGCTATGTTTTATTAATTGAGACCACTATTTTGACACGTGTCGCAATATAATCGATTTGGAGGAAACAAACGTTTACACCGGCGGTGTAAAGAATTTATTCTCTTTAAAAAATAGTGATGAAAAGTGATGTTTTGTGAGTACCTCATAAATAGAACTCATAGACTTAAATATTGCACCTAAACTATTGCCCTAGGGTACAAAAGATTAAAAGAAATCCCTTCTCGATCTGTCTCCCTTTCCCAAAAGCATATGTCAAAAAACTGTAATGGTCTCCATTTTTTTGATGGGTGCATGAAATTATTAGACTATTAAGGTACATGGCGCTGGTTTAGCCTTCGATCGTGATAAGCTAGCTAGCCAGATCGAGGCGGATTGGGTTACGGCATGTTGCTAATTAAGTTTACTTAAATACACTCAAACCAACTCGATCGTTGAAAATAAATCTTCAATCGATCCACTCGTCCAACCCATCTTGTCAACCCAAAATATTTGGCACGGGGCGATGTTGTTCTTAACATGCAGTAAATTAAGCCAACGAATTAAAAAGCGAGCGAGCTAGAGTACTGATCAATCAAAGATCGATCAACAATATTAATTAATCTTCCTATATATTAATCAATATATTGTACTTTGTTACTACTAATTATTCCAATCATTGGTAAATGACATTTTACAAACTGGAAAGAAAGAAAGTTACGCAACACAAATTAGACTACTACTAAGAACCATGCATACTACGATGCTACTAATTACTACTATATATTATAACAACTGATGATGAAGGGAATCGGATTCACAATATATATGGTACGTTTATTGCCAATCACAGAATTCTGTAATTAACTACTAGCTAGTTGCAAACTGGGGGTACGTGTCTTATTATTGTTAATTCATTCGTATTGATCGCCAGAAGACGAAGAAGCAGCTTTGATCTTTTCAATGTAAGCAGAAGCTTTCCTATCAATGCCTGGTTCAGCCACACAACGCCCAGCTCTATCAAAGTCGCTTGGCCACACTTTGTAATACCTCGTTGAGTCATCCCATGACCCCTCTGAATCCTCCTTTCGAGGCCCCTTAGCTTTGAATATATTGTTTCCCATGGCTAGCTATATATCTCACACACACACAAACAGAGAGACAGAGAGAGAGAGAGAGAGGTGGCAAAGTAGTTGTAATAGTGTACGTATTACTCGTGTGTTTCTAATGGTAAGGAGAGGGGTCATACTTGAATTTATAGTGGAAGCTTGCTTGCAGTTACCCTTCGTTTGAGGGTTGGAGGAAGGGTATTTTAGTAAATGTTACGCCGTTAACTTGAGACTAGGGCTGTAAATGAACTGAGCCATTCGCGAACTGTTCGAGGCTCGGTTCGGTAAGAGCTCGTTCAAGTTCGATTCGTCTGCTAAACGAACCAAACCTGAACCTCAATTCTAGGCTCGTTCCGTAAATGAGCCGAATCTGAGCCTAACGGTATTCGGCTCGGTTAGGTTCGCGAACCTATACTTAAATTTAATTAATAATTCAATAGAGGTTTACTTGTAAATGTAAAAAATTTTAAGGTTGTATATATAATTCAATACTTATTTTTCTCCCAAATTCTATATAATCAATGAGAGAGTTTGGATTTGCTTGAGTTGAATGAGCTGAGCCGAATCAAACCTGAGTCTTGACGAGCTCAATTCCAGCTTAGATTCAGCTTGGCTCGATTCATTTGTGTTTAACGAGCCAAACTCGAGCCAAAATGTTGAAGTTCGAATTGAACCCGAGCCGAACTCGAGCCAGACTAGTACCTTAACGAACCCAAACGAGCCGAACCCGAGCCTTGAAAAATTTTAACGAGCCGAACTCGAGCCTTGTCACGCCCTCGATTTTTCAAATAAATAAATAAACAATTTCAATAAAAGACCCTCACATAAGATATGTAATACCCAAAGGGAAGTTCCCACCTAATTAATTACAAACAAAGTCCCCAAGTTTTGAGAAATACATCCTTGGTACCACGGCCCAAATTAAATTAAGTACAAGTATGAACAAGTCATTAAATCACAATGGTTTAGTCAAAAGAAATCAAAATGAATTAATTACATCTTTATCTTTAATCAAAGTAGGAGATTTACAAAGATGATTAAATAACTAGACTTCATTAGCTTCCAAAAATGTCTTCCACACCGAGCATACGATGTAATGCAAGCCACTGTCTGGCATTAAAACCTGAAAAGAAGGATTTTGTTGAGCTACACTAGCCCAGTAGGAAATTCTATACTCAAGTTATATGTAAATGGGATGAAACATGCAATAAGTGAGAATGAGTTTCAATAAAAGAACATTAGATACCAGAGGGGTTACCAGAATGAACAGACGATTAGACTTCGGGATTTTTGACATCTTGGAGGTAACCCTAACTAGCAACACGTCGACTAGAAGTAGCATTTAAACTTACATCAGCCAAACAAATAACAACAATAGTGCAACCATCTCATAACCTTTCGAATAAAAGCCACAAATCACTTCCTCATTTCATAGAGCTTTATTCCATAAAACTTTCCTTTGTAATTTCCGAAACAATTAGAGAAAACTCAAGACCATCACAGGTCAAGCTCCGTTGATTCGCTCAAGAATACCGGAGGGCTTTTAGTAAAAATCCTCTTTTTAAATCCAAGTCCCTTTCTTTAGTAAAACTTAATAGAATCAGCCATTCATTTTCCTTTTCGACAGCCACGATCCCAAGCAACAAACAATCCAAACTTCAATTATCATAAACTTCTAAAATCAAACAAACTTCTCTTCATCCGGGGGAGACATTCAACTGTGTTACCACCCCATGCGTGACAGGGAATTCTCTTCAGCCGGGAGAGACATTCAACTGTGTTACCACCCCTTGCGTGACAGTGAATTCTCTTCACCTGGGTTTCCGTATTACCACACCTTGCGTTGCGGGCCCTCTAGAGTCCTCGCATTACCACACCTCGCGTTGCGGGCCCTTTATTCAAGATTATCAACTCACACATACACATATGCATCATCAATCCATATGCAAGAAAACAACATATTCCAAGTTCATGTTCTTTCATTCGTCATCATACAACGCATTACAAACTCGTATACATGTCCCATTGTACAATGAATAATACCTTAAGATCATGTGACTCCTCTAAGTTTACCACAATATCCCTCGTTACGTACCGAAACCACAATTTACTCCTTGACAAACCACCCGCTAGGTTTTTAACGAGAATCTTATAAAATAGTGCTAAAGGAACCTACGAAACTCTACAAGACGAAGCACAAGGATACAAACCACAATATTATCCATCGGTTCATTAGACTGGCTCATATCTACCTATAACACTCACCACATTACTCCTTATAGCCCGAGATACTACTATCAATCTTACGGTACATCCCCTATCCAAACGGCACTAATATTATACTCTATCGAGTGACAAGAGACAAGATCAAATTACGAGTCTTTAGGACACAAGTAATCATATCCGAAAGTGACTTAAACATATCCTAATCATATAAGGAATCATAACATGGGTCAAGAACAACCTTAGGAATAATCACAGACATCGACGGACTGACACATGTCTACTCAAATGGTCATAACTTTCTGTGTATAAATCGGTTTAAGGTGATTTTGGTGGTAAATGAAAGCTGACTTCTAGACCTTCGATTCAATATAAAATTTGCATGAAACGGATATCGGATGAAAAAGTTATGGCCATTTGAAGTTGGGCTGAAACCCAGAAAGCAAGCAAAATGTTCCAGAGAAGGGAGGGATCAATCCCTCCTCTCTTGGGGATCGATCCCCCAAGGCAAAAAATCCATATTAAGTCCAGATTTGAATGAGGGATCGATCCCTCATGCTTGGGGATCGATCCCTAGGCGATTTTGGGCGATTTCTGCAGATTTTGACAGCTTTTCGAAAGAACGAAAAGGGACAATCAAGGCTCGATCCAAGCATGAAATCAACTCATAAACATATAAAGTGAGTAGGAAATCCCTACCTCAATGTTAGAAGCTTCAAAGATGAGATTAACGATCAAGCCCTAGCTTCCAAAGCTCCGAAATCTTCCAAGATCTTCCCTCCGAGCCTCACCCAATACGATACGAGCCCAAGGTTGCGTTATAGAGATGAACTATAGATGGATCCTTGAGGTTTTTGTGAGATGGAGTGGAGTTTTGAGCGAGGGAGCAAGAGAGAGAGAGAGAGAGAGAGATCGGTAGAGAGAGGGGGGTAGCCGAGAGAGAGAGAGAGAGACGTGAGGAGAGAGAGATATTTTGGGGGTTTTTAATCCCCTACACACACACCCCTCTATTTATACCCCTATATCTCTATATTACACACATACTCCCTCAAGTAACAATCATATCATTTAAGCCCGAAATCAAATAAACTCACAATTTTTTCCATTTTCAATATTCTAGTATTTATAAAACCTTTAAACAATTTTTTTTTTTTTTAAATACGGGTCTCTACATCCTACCATCCTAAAAAAAAAAATTTCGTCCTCGAAATTTGCTAAACCAAATCCCACCGAGTCACCAATCGCCTTACATAACCCTATGGCACATTTCCACGATCACAACTTCATCCTCTCTTCACTACATAGACTTTCCCTTACCCTTTTTGGTTCTATACAAAACCCCTCACTAATGGTACGGTCCTATCACCCAACAATCAATCTCGTATACCTAGGATGCTCACCGATTTCTCCTCAAGAACTACACTTACCTCTAATCGCTCCCTTGAAATCTCAACCTTCACTTACACTCAAATTCTATCACTCACTCTGAGATTCAATAACTTACACTCTCTCATTCTCCAGATTCTAAATTTCACGTTCTCCTTTTCCAATCGATGCCAACTACCAATCTAGAGAACCCCGAATAATCTCTACGGTTCTAAGACAAGAAACCTAAAATCCAATGATTCGACTTCATGGTGACCATTTCACCATAATTAAACTTTTTACGTCTCCAAGCTAATGACATCCTCTTTAATTTCAAAAGTAAACACATCCCACGATCAATCCAATTCTATTAATAGTACTAAGGATAGACACCGACACCAAATGTATATAACAAACCAAACGCACATAAAACAAACTGCTAGCCGCGATTTTCAATTCACACCTCTATCCACTCACTTAACTCTTTCTTATGAATTCTGTACAAACTTCAAACGCCCTTTTTGCCCATCTAATATTTAAACACAACCGACCTTTAACATTATTCCATGCTCCCTAATCCACTCAGACTCACCATTGATTTCTACTTTAGAAAACTGAACTCACTTATATTGTAATATGTTATCTCTACGTTTCTGAACACGACTCAATTTTGAAACCATGCATATAAGCGCTCAGATCCACTATTCTCTCTACCGCCATCCACTAACCACCCCCAACTGTGGGTTGACTTATCACGGAAACCTTTCGCCTCTAATTCTCTAATCGTATCATACATAGGAGTAGCAAGGACACAATAAATATACATGAAGTTAAGCTCTGCCATTTTGAAACTTTACATCTCACTATAGCTAGTAAAAGAAGGGACACATGCCATATTCTAACTAAAAATTCATCTCCTTATAGCACATACCTATAAACCTCAGTGTCTATTCCGTACCACATACTAAAAGCAAATTACAAACATAGAGATTACACAGCAAGTGAAGCATGTAAGTTAAGGCCAAACAACTGCATATGTCACATACGAAATATCTCGATAAACCAACCATACAATTCAATAGTTTACACAACATCGAATATACCCATACATTCGCCACGTCTCCACACACCCACAATGTGTCCATCACTTCACAATTCATGAGTCTAGAAAGCCCAATAGAAATCTCATTCTTTTCAATCCTCATAATACTTTTCTCATTTTTCATTCACCCATCAATCTCATAATGCCTCACATAACGTCTATTCACTTTACCAATCTAAAGCATTCTTATTCATTGAATCAAAACAAATCACATATTTTCCACATTCACAATCTTAAACGTCATACCATACATACACGTGTCATCAATACTAGTCATTTCCCCTACTTTAATAATATTACGACCTATTAGTATCTCATCACTAGCGCACCTACATAGAGTGTGCAATAATTGCACCAACGAACATCTAGTACCCTCGAATATCCTCATGATAAAACTCAAACATTGATACAGACCAATTGACAGACTTATCCCTAGATACCCACAAGACTCCAGGGTTGCATACAACCTTTCTACACTTCTTATTATATTCTAAGGCTCCTACCACCTCATTACTTAAGAATCAGTTTCATTCGTACCAATAACTTCTAACAGTCTCGCTCACCACAAGCTTCACAGCTCACAATTTTCTCTAAACCAAGTAATCATATCAACCTCAATACTCCACCAAAGGCATTCGCCATTTCTACACTTAATTTCAAGAACAACAGCTTCCATTACCACCACCATCCCTGCTATCACTATCATTATCACTATTTCCCCTTAATCTCTCTTAAACTAACTCATCATCCTAATGGCATCCCTTAACATATCTTACATTGTCATTAGTTTAGTCTACATTCCGACCACACACTATACACGATCTCTACACTCCAATCATTCAACTCACAACATTCTATTTCTTCACACGCCTATCACTTCAAAGTTCCTTCCATTACCACTCAGGGCACTAGTTACACTTCGCCTCACTGTCAACCTCAACAGTTTATATTCGTATTGCCCTCACTTCAAATAAGTCTCTCACCATACATTTACATCAATCACTCGACTTAATCACATCAATATAGGTCACCTCAAGTCTTGTTGTCTCTCTCACTAAACAATGTCTTCACTATTTCCTATCAATCTGCCATAACAACACCATCACGACATTCACCTCGGTAATGACGACTACAACACCATAACTCTTCCCAAGCCTAGAAATCTAGCCCTTATACACAATCCTAGTATCCAATTGACTTTCCGAGACTTCCACCTAGAAGGAGCGGTGATCAAGCGCCTCTTCCAACTGGATCTCATCGGTAGTCACCTGGGTATCCAGAAGACACATACCGTATCTAGACACCCTACCTATAACTCTCATTCTCCTAGGTCAAACTCGGATACTTACAACTCTCTGCAAAGGCTCAACTTGTCTTACCTATATTTAAATTACTACCTTAATGACCATCATAACAATAACAAACCACAAACACTACCACAACAAAACATAATCTCTTCAAACATATACAAGTCACTCACTAATTTAATCCCCTAGTTATGATACGCCTCACTCACTTCTGAACAAACTATGGTTCCTGTCATATTTCAACATTTATTCTCTTTTCTTTTTCAATCCTAATAGACATACTACCCTACGTTCGTTTACACTTAACGCACCTCACATCACATAAAATCTACTTAAAACATTTAAAATTTAACACATAGTCAACGCAATTCAAATAAAACATATCAAACACTTAGCTTACAAATCTTTCTAATAGTCTAACACTTTTATTACATACTAACGAATACCACCTTTCACGCATCGATCTCGTTACTACGCATAACCACAACTACAACCTCGGCCTTTCAAGCCTTTCTTATCTAACATCTCATCTGACAAGGGGCACTTTACCATAAATAGCTCAAGGTCAAAACTACCAACAATAACGACAACGATACCAACAATCGTAACCATAGCCACTACGAGGAAATCAAACTTCACTTTTTCTCAAACATAAGCATCAGCCTTCCACTGTTTCATGTAGACATAAATGCGATGCCAGTTCAACGAACACATGTCAGTCATGCAAGTTACACACGTTTTTGTTAAAAATATGAAATGCTTTTTGAACCCATGAGACTAAGTCTCCCCACGGTCTCTAGGTATTCAAACCTAGAGCTTTGATACCAATTTGTCACGCCCTCGATTTTTCAAATAAATAAATAAACCATTTCAATAAAAGACCCTCACATAAGATATGTAATACCCAAAGGGAAGTTCCCACCTAATTAATTACAAACAAAGTCCCCAAGTTTTGAGAAATACATCCTTGGCACCACGGCCCAAATTAAATTAAGTACAAGTATGAACAAGTCATTAAATCACAATGGTTTAGTCAAAAGAAATCAAAATGAATTAATTACATCTTTATCTTTAATCAAAGTAGGAGATTTACAAAGATGATTAAATAACTAGACTTCATTAGCTTTCAAAAATGTCTTCCACACCGAGAATACGATGTAATGCAAGCCACTGTCTGGCATTAAAACCTGAAAAGAAGGATTTTGTTGAGCTACACTAGCCCAGTAGGAAATTCTATACTCAAGTTATATGTAAATGGGATGAAACATGCAATAAGTGAGAATGAGTTTCAATAAAAGAACATTAGATACCAGAGGGGTTACCAGAATGAACAGACGATTAGACTTCGGGATTTTTGACATCTTGGAGGTAACCCTAACTAGCAACACGTCGACTAGAAGTAGCATTTAAACTTACATCAGCCAAACAAATAACAACAATAGTGCAACAATCTCATAACCTTTCGAATAAAAGCCACAAATCACTTCCTCATTTCATAGAGCTTTATTCCATAAAACTTTCCTTTGTAATTTCCGAAACAATTAGAGAAAACTCAAGACCATCACAGGTCAAGCTCCGTTGATTCGCTCAAGAATACCGGAGGGCTTTTAGTAAAAATCCTCTTTTTAAATCCAAGTCCCTTTCTTTAGTAAAACTTAATAGAATCAGCCATTCATTTTCCTTTTCGACAGCCACGATCCCAAGCAACAAACAATCCAAACTTCAATTATCATAAACTTCTAAAATCAAACAAACTTCTCTTCATCCGGGGGAGACATTCAACTGTGTTACCACCCCATGCGTGACAGTCAATTCTCTTCACCCGGGAGAGACATTCAACTGTGTTACCACCCCTTGCGTGACAGTGAATTCTCTTCACCTGGGTTTCCGCATTACCACACCTTGCGTTGTGGGCCCTCTAGAGTCCTCGCATTACCACACCTCACGTTGTGGGCCCTTTATTCAAGATTATCAACTCACACATACACATATGCATCATCAATCCATATGCAAGAAAACAACATATTCCAAGTTCATGTTCTTTCATTCGTCATCATACAATGCATTACAAACTCGTATACATGTCCCATTGTACAATGAATAATACCTTAAGATCATGTGACTCCTCTAAGTTTACCACAATATCCCTCGTTACGTACCGAAACCACAATTTACTCCTTGACAAACCACCCGCGAGGTTTATAACGAGAATCTTATAAAATAGTGCTAAAGGAACCTACGAAGCTCTACAAGACGAAGCACAAGGATACAAACCACAATACTATCCATCGGTTCATTAGACTGGCACATATCTACCTATAACACTCACCACATTACTCGTTATAGCCCGAGATACTACTATCAATCTTACGGTACATCCCCTATCCAAACGGCACTAATATTATACTCTATCGAGTGACAAGAGACAAGATCAAATTACGAGTCTTTAGGACACAAGTAATCATATCCGAAAGTGACTTAAACATAGCCTAATCATATAAGGAATCATAACATGGGTCAAGAACAACCTTAGGAATAATCACAGACATCGACGGACTGACACATGTCTACTCAAATGGTCATAACTTTCTGTGTATAAATCGGTTTAAGGTGATTTTGGTGGCAAATGAAATCTGACTTCCAGACCTTCGATTCGATATAAAATTTGCATGAAACGGATATCGGATGAAAAAGTTATGGCCATTTGAAGTTGGGCTGAAACCCAGAAAGCAAGCAAAATGTTCCAGAGAAGGGAGGGATCGATCCCTCCTCTCTTGGGGATCGATCCCCCAAGGCAAAAATCCATATTAAGTCCAGATTTGAATGAGGGATCGATCCCTAGGCGATTTTGGGCGATTTCTGCAGATTTTGACAGCTTTTCGAAAGAACGAAAAGGGACGATCAAGGCTCGATCCAAGCACGAAATCAACTCATAAACATATGAAGTGAGTAAGAAATCCCTACCTCAATGTTAGAAGCTTCAAAGATGAGATTAACGATCAAGCCCTAGCTTCCAAAGCTCCGAAATCTTCCAAGATCTTCCCTCCGAGCCTCACCCAACATGATACGAGCCCACGGTTGCGTTATAGAGATGAACTATAGATGGATCCTTGAGGTTTTTGTGAGATGGAGTGGAGTTTTGAGCGAAGGAGCAAGAGAGAGAGAGAGAGAGAGATCGGTAGAGAGAGGCGGGGAACCGAGAGAGAGAGAGACGTGAGGAGAGAGAGAGATATTTTGGGGGTTTTTAATCCCCTACACACACACCCCTCTATTTATACCCCTATATCTCTATATTACACACATACTCCCTCAAGTAACAATCCTATCATTTAAGCCCCAAATCAAATAAACTCACAATTTTTTCCATTTTCAATATTCTAGTATTTATAAAACCTTTAAACAATTTTTTTTTTTTAAATACGGGTCTCTACAAGCCTTTAGGCTCGAATCGAACTCGAGCCGAACTCATACCTTAACGAACCCAAGCCGAACTTAACAGGGTTCAGCTCGATTCGGTTCGTTTACCGCCCTACTTGAGACATGCGGCTCTATTGGTAATATGCATGTATGTACAAGAACAAGCATTCGTATCTAATCTAAGAAGTAAGAATTAATCAACAACATATTAGTCTTTTCTTTTGAAGTAATAAAAATATATGTACTGTATTAGTGGAGAAAACGTGATCATTAATATATAATATATAATTTCTAAAAAACAACTTTTGCTAAAAATGACACTTCCGAAACATGGCAGTGTAGTAGTGATCCATTGGGTAGGCCATTGCTTGTCGATGTGTCAATTTTTTTTTTTTATTACCATTTTTTATTTAATTAGTCTACAACATTATGTTACAGAACGATAATAAGGCACAATGGTGGTAAAACGTACTGGCTTGTTTTTTCATCGACAATTTTAACGTGGTTCGTTACCGCTTGTTTGATTCAAGGGAAAGGTTTTTAGTGTTCAAACTTAGGGATGGGCTAACTCTGATTGGTAGTGCAGTTGGTGATCGGCTAAGATAGAGGGGCGCTTACCACCCCGAGGTCTCAGGTTCGACTTTCCTGCATTGTGAAAAATTCATTGGGGTTATTCATGTGTACAAACCTTTTGGGTTAGCAAAAGCTGGTAGAGGCCATAGAGATTTAGTCCTGTGGTGCGCAAACTGATCCAAAGACACTCCTTCGTTACAAGAAAAAGGGAAAAAAAGACTAAGGGACAAGCTAGCGTCAAAGACCCGGTCACGCGCGTATAGTCTAAGAACTAACCGCACTAATTAAAGCTAACTTTGGTGAATATATTAAATAAAAGTGCACCATAATTGACCCAAGGTTGGGTGTTCGATCAATAATCAAACTTTCTGGTATTTTCTTTTGGACTTCTTTTGGACCTTCTTTTGCATAAAAAAAACAGAAGAACTTGGACCCCCTTTGCCATGTTTCTTTGATTCTTTTGAAGTACAATAAAGTTGGTTTGGTTTACCTCCACAGGAAACTTCAAAGTAAGTGTACATTGAATTTGTCGTTCAACTTAACAAAAGGTGAGTGTATATTGGGAAAAATTGTGGATCAAAAAAAATATATACTCCTGAAGCACTGCCATACACATTACTAAAAAAAAACGTGATACTTCAACAACCTTCCTCACTATTCATTTGTGTGGATTTCACCACCAAATATATATATGTCACTTTCATATAAATGCATGTGTGATTGAAAAAATTCATAAAACACCACATAACACTACTCCAAAAGCACTAAAAACTCACTCGTGTGTACAAAAGAGCGAATCTTGGCTACGTACAGTCTTTATGGACATGCAGTACTGAAAATACTTTTTCTGAATATTTAGAGACAAATGATAGTGGTTATAGGGGGGCTGAAATTCTCCTAGGTTTTCAACTTTCATGGTTGTTTGGAAAATTCTCCACCTTGCATGTCAGTTCCAATCCTACAGTCTCAGGATGTGATGTTTATCAAATTAAAAAATTTTAATATTTTTGCCACACTTCATAGGTAATAATTAAAGTGGAACGTAAAAAAAGGTTTCACTACTAGTGAACTTACCCTGCAAATATATATATATATATATATATATATATATATATATATAGTTCAAGAAAATTCTACAATCACACATAATTAAGTTGTGTAAAGACTTAATATTCAAATAATCAGGAGGGTTCACAAACACTGCACTACATGTGAATGCTTGTTAAATGTGTATATAACTTATGTGTGATTGTAACAAAACTCATTAATATAATCATCATGCTATTAACACACAAATGTAAATCAACTGGCAGCGTGTGCCGTTGCCCTTGTCTAGGATCTTGTGTATAGCCATTTGTACACGATTGTAAACTTGAGAGGAGTTTTAATTCTTTCCCCTCTCTCTCACTCTCTAAAAACTTTGTTCACATTGGTTAGGGTTTCCCCGGGGGGCAGCTCCCCCCTCTCCCTCCTCAGATCTCTCCGGCCCCCTCCCCTCCCCTCTCTCTCTCTCTCTCTCTCTCTCTCTCTTATAGATAGTTAGTCCAGTTTTTTTTTTTTTTGCTTTGGGTATTTCTCAGTCATTCATGGGCAGCAGCAGTCAGGTTATGGTGGCGGCGAGCAGGGGCAACGGGAGACTACTAATAGGGCGTTTGACTTTTAGCTCAGGGGCGAACAGACGTTACAAACTACTAGAACGTTTTACTAATTTTAACGGTTCAATTTTAGGATATGTGCCTTTACAACTAACCAACCATTAAGCTACTTGGCAAATTTTTTGGGCGAACACCATCAAAAGAACCCTTTAGGGCTCTTTTTGAGGTTTGAACTTGAGTGCATGAATTCGCTATTGTACTGTTGGTTACATCTTTGACCAATCATAGGCTTTTTTTTCCTTTCTCCTTTTCAGATCTTTTCCTTTGCATGTCTATATTTTTTTTTTTTCCTCCCAATTTTGTATACATCAATAGGGGTTAATGGAAAAAGTTAGTGAATTAGTCTATAGACAGACCCGGCCCTGAGATTTTCAAGACCCTAGGCGAGTTCTAAAAATGGGGCCTCTTGTTTCTTTCTATATATAACATAGTTTTCCAACATCAAAAGAAAGGCACACATGTAGCTCACTGGCAAGTACTTTGGAATGTTTGTTCCCAAGGTCATGGGTTCAAATCCCATTATTCTCATTTTCAAAACATTATTTTGCACAAGTTGTTCGTGTAAAAATTTGAAGTTGTAACACTTCAACTAGCTCACCTAATTGTAAAAAATTTGACATACACAATATTTAATATATAGAAATGCTGCTAGCACAGCAAGTTGTGCACAGACAGCGCTCGTTTGGGCCCGTCTTGGGCCCAACAAAGATAATCGGAGCCGCTCATTTTATTCAACATATTTTGCTTAAGGTCCCTACAAAAAATCAACTCCATCCGACAAAGATAAGATTGTTTGCAAAGTGTCCAAAATGGCTTTAGAATTGGACACTTTGCAATTTTGGACACTTTGCAAACGATTTTATCGTTGTCGGATGGAGTTGATTTTTTACAGGGACCTTAAACAAAATATATTGAACAAAATGAGCGACTCCGATTATCTTTGTTGGACCCGAGACGGGTCCAAACGCGTGATGTGCGCGCTGTCTGTGCACAACCTGCTGTACCAGTAGCAAGGTCCTTTAATATATTCTCTATATTTGGGGGCCATATAATTGGGCCGAAATGGGGAGGCCCTAGGCGGCCGCCTGGTGGACCTATGCCTAGGGCAGACCCTGTCCATAGAGAGTTTAAAGGCTATCCATAACTCTGAACCCACAAACTGCCCACAGCAAAACTGAAACCCTAGTCTTGCACAAGAAAGAGCCAGAAGTTATCAACTGAGCTACAAGGCCATTGGTCTTTGCATGTCCAGTTCAAACTGAACTATTTAAACCAAAAAAAAAAAAAAAATCAGAGAATAATCTGTCATTATAAAGCCTACACCTCTTCCCTACCAAAAACGTTACTTGAGTGCAACTAGCTGACCTAGCTTTTAGGATCTCAAAAACCCTAATCAAAGCCAGAGGTAGGTCTGCCCACCTTCTGCCTTTTCAAACTGCGGCAAAACCTTATTTTATTTTTGCCTTTAGTGACTTTTCTCGTAGAAGTTTCTTGCCGTATTCACATTGCAGATTAATTAATCCCCTAGAGCTTGTTTGATGAGAAGAATCCGAGGCATGAACAAAGGTACCTTTCATCATTACCACCTGTGAATCAATTAACTCAATTGGACAGGACTTTTTTTACTTCATTAGAGATAAGGATCGGAGTTCGAGTCTTTTCACATGTGTATGAGTATTCTTCCCTTTGTATTCGTTGGGATTATTTCTCTTCATATTGGGGCGCCGCTTGTATTGGGTTGAGTTTATCTTGTCGATTGAGTTTATAGTGATTGAGATTATTTCACACAATTAATGTAATGTCTCATAATTTGTACTTTCTAATTTATACATGATGTATATTGATCTCTCCTATCAATTGGCCAAAAATAATAATTAATTTGATCAAATATGATGGAATTAATTAATTGGCACCTCCTTGTCAATTTTATTTGACTGACCAACTCGATTCTACATGGTGTTGAACAAGAAAACGAATGCAACAGTAGTAACTGCTATAACTAATTTCTTGTTTCAAATAATTAACAATAATTTCTGGGGAAAAAGGGTTGGACTTTGGATTTCTAAACAGATTACCATGGAAATTTAAGCAACGACACTTGCGTACAAGATAAATAGAATTATTTTCCGTGCGTCACGTATTATCAAAAGACCCTATTTATTTCTCACTTCTTATGGGAAGTCTAATGATGATATTTGTTGTTAAATACATCTTTTACTAATGATCGGCATTATCTTGTTATAGTAATTATATTATAGTTGTACGTATAGCTAGATAGAAGATTAAAAAAAAAAAAAGAAAAAGAAAAAGAGGACCATTTAAAATCCTTGGTTTCGTAAAATGTGGAATTGCATGTGTGTCCATTAACGATGGAATCCTTTTGAAATGGTACAAATTAAGTACTACCATTACCAAATAGCCAAGCCTTAACCCGCACTTGAATTAATTCAGGTCTTTCAAGTTCCTTAAAATTAGCGGGAGGAAATTTGGATATCTTCAAGGTGCCCATTTAAGAACTTCCCAGCCCTAGTCGCCTCCCTCCTTCCCTCCCTCCCCTTAGGGTTTCCACCCTATCTGGGGGAGGGAGGGGAGCACCCTCCACTCTCTTTTTACATCTCCGTCAATCTCCTGTGCCGTCCTCTTTTCACCACTTCCTCTCTATCTCATCTCCCTCTGGCCGCCTCCATCGAATAGATCCTTCTGTGCAACTTCTTCCTTGACACCCCGAAGCTCCGAGATTACCTCGATTGGCTCGAAGTCATCCACAACTGGGACCCCATCCAAATCCATCCGCGCTATAAATGTTCCAATGACCAAGGGGTCGGATTGCAGAGTCTGGAGTCAAGAGGTTGGAGAACATGGTCCGATCTGGAGTTGATTTGAAGAAGGGAAGGTTGGGTTGTCTGATCTGGCATCACCCGTGGTTTTTTTTTTTCCTTTCTAATTTTCTGTTGTGATCATGTCCCGCTTGCGGGTGTTTCTCCCCCTTCGGTGGTCTTCCTAACCCTTTTGGGTGTAGTGTATTTTTTTCTTTGATGTTGGTGGTGTGAGTTTAAGTTGTGTGAGATATTGTACCTCAGTGGCTTTCGTAAAGAGTTTGGGGTATAGGTCTTTCCTCGTTCGAGCCTATCTACCTAGTTGGCTATTCTCTCTTTGCTCAAAAAAGAATATGCCCTTTGACGTACTTTCTTGGTTATAAATGAAACTTTCTAAACTTTTGGCAAAAAAAAAAGGGTTGATTAAAATTGCGGTATATATCAATGCTTTAGTTTGATTCTTGATGCATATGCTAGTTTAACTTAGATCGATTCTCCATTACTTGCTATTTATTTTTGGGTCAAAAAAGACCATTCAAAATCTTTCATTCGCAAAATGTGAAATTGTGTCCATAAACGATGGAATCCTTTGCGAAATGGTACAAATTAAGTACCACCATTACCAAATAGCCAAGCCTGAACCCACACTTGAATATTTCAGGTCCTTCAAGTTGCTTAAAATTGTGGTATATATCGATCAATGCTTTAGTTTAACTTTGATCGATTCTCCATTTGCTTGCTATTTTTGGGTCAAAAATCAGGCCGTAAAAGTTGTTCTCTTTGAAAATTCTTTCTAAAGAACATTCTTTGTTTTATATACTACTAACATGCAAACACATACGCACGTGAACTATTCAATATCTTACACAAGCATTTTGCGGTATACATTTGGAGATAAACTTCTTCACAGCTGTTCCGTGAAGAAGCTGTTTACAGCAATCCAAAAAACGTCATCGTTTGGGGCACGAAAAAGATGAAAAAGTTGAAAACGGTCTGCACATGTCCCGTTAATTACAAAAGCTCTAAAGTCAAAAATTAATCATGGCCTTTTAGGATAAAATAATCATAAAAATAAAATTTTTGCACTGATTTAAATGGATTAAGAATTCGAGGACTTAATTTTTTGATGATATTTTTAATATTTAAATAGTTGTGGGTTGCGGGACACGTGCAAACCGTTTTCAACTTTTTCATCTTTTTCCTGTCCCAAACGATGGCATTTTTTGGGTTGCTGTAAACAGCTTCTTCGTGGAACAACCGTGAAGAAGTTTATATCTCATACATTTCAATATGGAAAATTCTAGAACCACAAGCTATTTACACAATAGAGAAACTTATTCACGGCTCAGCCATAAACAAGTTCTTTACCATAGCTAGCAACCAATTGCGACAGTCCAAAAGTGTTCTGGATGGTCTGAATTTTAATGAAAAGTTTAACTCTTAACATTCGAACCGTTGGGACTGTTGCGATTGATTTCGTAAACAACTATTCACGGCAGAGCTCTGCCTTTAAAAAGTTTTTCTCTTACACAAACAAATGCATAACACTCACATGAATGTGTGGACACCATACACTACACAACTCATGTGTGTGAAGTCCATATGCTTATGTAAGTGTATTGTGTGCTATTTATTTGTGTAAAGTATAATTATGGTTGTAGAATGATTGTTTGAATCGATATTCTTGCATTTCACGTAGTATGCATTGGTTGTTAAGAAATACCATCTGTAGGTAGTACCTAAGTTTGTTGAATTCGAAATTAATATAATATTGTTTGTTTATACTTTATTTTGATTCTTGAAAAATGTTAGTTAGCTTTCTTTGTATTTTTTTTTTTCCAAATTGTGCCTATAAGTACCTAAAGATTCGTGAAGAACGTTACTACACAAGAAAAGAGCTTTTAACAAATGGGTACTTGCTATGACTGGAAAACAAAAAGAAAAAGGGGTACTTACTGTTAAGAAAATGGAGTCCCACATTGCTTGGGAGTGGAATGGGTGATCACTTAATAACATCTGGGACCTCTTCACTCATTGCCAATTGGTTTTGAGATGGATATAAAGTTTCCACATGGTATCAGAGCGGGGCCCATTCCACCCCACATTTTGAAAATTCACAATCCACACCCCGCGATGACAGACCAGCAAAAAGGCTGCGCGATGATAGGACCCAAAAGTGGCCACACATGACAGACCTCAAATGCGGCTGCATGTGAGGGGGGATGTTAAGAAAATGGAGTCCCACATTGCTTGGGAGTGGAATGGGTGATCACTTAATAACATCCGGGACCTCTTCACTCATTGCCAATTGGTTTTGAGATGGATATAAAGTTTCCACACTTACTTTTAGATTTGTAGAGACAATATTAAATACTACAAGTTTTGCACCAATAATTGTTCACATGACCGGCCAAAGAGTAAGACTTTCTCCAACTATATCTATATAGGAACTTGCAACCCAATTCTGAACTGTTATTATTATTACTGTTTTAACCCTACACTATATTTTCATGTTTTGAGGTAGTATTTTTTGTTTGCATGAAACTGTGAATACAAATTGCTGTGGCAGCTACATCTGCCCTCCAAATAGGCCACATATACCAAGACCGAAAATGTAATCTGCCATGTTCACTTCATAAATCTCGATGCCTAGAACAATCATGCAAACAGACCTGGTCCTGAGATTTTCGAGGTCCTAAGCCAGGTTCGAAAATAGGGCTTCTTTTTTTCTAGTATATTAATTAGTTTTTCGATATAGGGAACGAGACAACCTTGTTGTTCGGTGGCAAAATGGTTGTACCACCTCTTTAGTACCTCAGGTTGTAAGTTCAAGCCTCGCAAGCATCATTTCAAAGCCTTTTCTTATACAGGTTCCAAAATTGTTGCGTTAAATATTGCATGCAAAATATCAATACATAAGTCGCTTGGTCAACAAATCAAGTCTTGTGAATGAGCGGCAACTACAATTTTAAAATAGTACTTGCACACTTCATAATTTTTTGTTCAAAAAACAGGACTTTAAATCCAGGACTGTTTTATTTTGTCCGAATCCAAATCACTTTTTTGTGGTCGGACGAAAGCTTATAACTAGGAGCGTACATGGGCAACGCCACCGATTGCCCCTGGTTACAAGGCTTGTACGTACCCACTTACAGTTAAGTTCTAGGCTTGTTCACTAGGTACGTACAATCCTTTTTTGTTCAATTAGAAGCAGCATAGACCATTTCAGGAGGGTATTTACCATCCGTGCCCTCTGTTTTCTTATTCATGAATTTTACATTTACTATCCTTTAATTGATTTATTTTTCCAAAACTGGAGGAGTGATGTAATAATAAACTTATAAAATGAAAAAGAAATAGAAGGGGATACGAAAAATAGGTGCAAAAATCAAAATGATGTTCGAAAACGAACGCAATAAATACCTAACATGTGGATCTCTAACCATACCATCAACCTATCAATCAATACACTTGTAATAAAAGAAGATAAGATAGTAAGCCAATGCACTCCGTAAAAATACGAAATTACCCCTCGTAGAATTACCCTTGTAGTTTGAGTTGAAGGATATAGTCGTCATTTCGCCTTGTTTGGAAGATCTAAAAGAATGTAGGATGGCAACTGGCAAGCCAAGTCACACCGTGAAATTACCGATTTGTCCTTGTAGTTTGTCAATGGTAGAGTTAAGATATGGGGGTATTTTAGGCATTTTATAGGTACAAAAAAATAAATCTTTCTTTTCCCTAATTTAAGGCAAGCCAAGCTACCATGTTAAAAGACAAAATTACCCTTGTAGATTTCATCTTTCAAATTTCTTTTGGATGTCTTGAGTTAAGGTTATTTTAGATCCTACTTTACTTAGTCAAAAAAAAATAAAAGGTTTTTCGAGTGTATTTTAGATATTTTGGGTCCTCTTTTGCTTAGTGAAGAAGAAAAGGCTTTTGGGAGTATTTTAGGTCCTACTTTACTTAATCAAGCAGAAAACGCTTTTTGAGGGTATTTGAGGTCCTCTTTTACTTAATCAAGAAGAAAAAACTTTTCGGGGGTATTTTAGGTATTTTAGGTCCTACTTTGCTTAGTCAAAAAGAAAAGGCTTTTCATTGGTATTTTACGTATTTTAGGCCCCATTTTGCTTTGTTAAGAAGAAAAAGATTTATACATCTTCTAAATCTGACCATTGTAGAAAGAAAGAAATCCTTGTCAATCTCTCTTTCTCCTCGTTCCTTCAAGATTTCCCTCGATCTCTCATAGATCCCTCTATAATTCAGACGAAGATATAGACATATCAATTTCTCAATCATAGATTCTTATACACGAAGAAAGACGCAACTATGTGGTCAGGTTCTCTTAGATTTCATAACCCTAAACTATGATTTTGTTGAAACTTCAAATCGTAAGTATTTTGATTGGCTCTTCTTTTTGGAGTTTTCTAATTGTTTTACTTTTATGGTTCTTTCTTTTTCAAGATGATAGTTTATTGTGTGCTCTCAACAAATCGAGCTCTAATTTTGTAGGATATTTGGAGAAAGACTCTCTTGCGGCAAGGTTTTACAGTTATTTTTCAAAACACACGGACGAAAAAAGCCTCATTATTCGCACAATTTTAGAATCTAATCCATGACATTATCTTGATTCTTGTTTCTATTGTTTTGAGAAGGAACAAATACCTAATTCTTTGATCTATGTTTATGCAATGTTTAATTTGTTCTAATGGAATTAGAAATACCATTCCTTATCATTTTTTTTTAAACAAGGTTGAGTTATTTATGACTCTCTTCAATTTTAGTGCATATGTTATTTTAGTGCATATGTTGGATTAAATTACTTGCATGATCTATGAAATTACAATAGCTTTAATTAATTATTTGAGTCTACAAAATTAAAAATATTTTGGTACTCCAAAATAGTGTTCTTTATGTTATTTTTTCTGTACAAGAACTCCTTTTGCATTGCTTAAAAAATGCTATCTTTTTTTTTTTTTGTTGATAAAAATGATCTTTCATTCAATTACTTACTCTTACGACTTCTTTATTAATCTTAATTTGAACTATCTTACATACATGAGCGGAATTACACGAGTGTGTGTGTGTGTGTATATATATATAGATGAAGGAAATGGAAATGTTCTGCTTAGTACATTGGCAATCAAACAGCATTCATCTCTAAGCAACATATTATTACATAGAAAATCAACACATCACCCAATTCATGTGGCATTTTTATATGTTCATTACTATTTTACAACATTTCTAGCTTTCTCAGAAGCAACTGATGATGATTTCAGGACAATACTTGAGAGGATAAAAGATGTGTTGCGTCTATCAAGCAGCTTCAGCAAAGCCCAGTTGTACATTGCCATAGTCAAACACGGTATGATACACCCCCATGAAAACATCTCCAAGAATCCTGCAAGTATGATGTCATAATCATTTCCATTTTCTTTGTAATTGCTTCTTTTCATGGAAAGGAAAAAATGAAAAAGTACAAGAGTAACATATCGTTTTTACATCATACTATGTTTTCAGGAGAACAATTATAAATTTGGAAAACATTTTGTTGGTGCCACAGGAAGACGAAGAAATAAATTTATGCGCCTTTAGATCATCTTATCTTGTCCCATACTCTTCCATTTCCTTTCCTTCAATACATCCCTCCACAAACCATGATCCAAACAGGGCCTATTAACTTCTTGTGCAAGCACATGAAGGAATGGCTCCTTGTTCTTTCATTTTTATTTTCAATTTCCATTTTTTGTGATTATGGGCAAGAATGTTGTCATTGTCCAAGAACACATACCACAGAGGACCACGAGGTGGAGGCACATCCAAAGCAATAAACCCACTGACGCAGAGAGTAGCAGGTCCCTCACCAGTTTTTAGAACATACTGACACAAAAGGCAAGCATTGATAAGAGGAGTTAGAAATAATTCCAGGCAATAGTGATGAAACCAGTTTCTAACCATGAAGGATAAATCTTGTATCATTCAGTTTACTTATATTCCGTTTTGCCCTTCATGACCTAAGAAGCACGGATAGGACACTCGGTCACGTTATTTTTCTACAAGTTGGAAGACGAGCAAGTTGTGGGCGCATTACATAATCGAGCAATAGAACACAGGCTACATTAGTAACCTACATAAAAATAGAGAGTATTGTTCCATAATGAGCAATAAAAAAGAACACAAATAATGTTCACATTACAGAAATATCAAAACCACCACTACTAAATAAGTATGCGAGAACCAAGTTAAGTTTAGGATAAACTATAAGACATGAGAGGACAAAATGCGCAGGTAAATAAAAGGCTTAGAAAGACATGTAATGAAATCAAACCTGTTCAGGAGTGAGGGTGAAATTTTTACTTCCAATGGTGAATGTGACATTTGGCATCTTCGACAAGGTGTTGCAGTCGATTGCCGATTCTCCCATTGGACTTGGCAGGCTCTCACAAAGCTTTAAAGATTAAAAATAATAATGAAAATTAAGGTCTTACATAAAGAGAAATGTCAGCTTGGTGTTATGAGCAGATATTAGATTTCGTTCATAAATCACCTGATTTACATAATCGAACACCTGATCCTTGGTATCCTTTTCTTTCAGCTGGTTCTGGACCCAATACACGAGCATCTCACAAGCAGTGCAGACAAGATCATCCCCCGCGGAAATATGCTCCTTGTTTTCTTCCACAACTTGCTTGATATTAGCACTGCAAAATGGTTTGGATCAAATGTCAACTCAACTTAGCGTTTGGCCACAATTTCCTTAAAACCACCTAGCTTCAGGTACTGGAAGTAAGTTCTCCAAGAAAACAAATACCTAATCATGTAACAATACACTAAATGAAATCGAGAATTGGTGAGTGATCAATACCCAGTAATTGTTGTTCACCAAATAAAGCAATAGAGAAACTAAGTCATTCCTTTTAAATTTCCCGACACAAACGCTTAGCAAGGAAGCATGCCACGGGAAAGTGAAAGAAGAGAAAAGACAGCCTAAAGCATTTACTACAGAAAAATGCATTTTTTGTTAGGAAAAAACAGACTTCCTTACCTGGCGGACCGATCCCCCTTGGGAGCACATAAACTAATCTGTAAACAAACTTTGTCAGGCTGTACCTGCAGATCACAATGGAAATATGTTGAGACCTTGGAACCGTACTAACTACTAAGCGATGGATAGAGATGGTAAAAAGACTACAAAGAGAACAAACCCCTGCAACTAAGAGATCCCAGATCTGCTCTCCATAATCGGAAATTACTTGCTTACATTCAATGCTCACTACACCTTCTGCTCCAATTGCATGGTTCACTTGAGTGATAACACCCTGAAAAGATGGGCTAATTAGACACATAATAAATAAGTGCTGAAAGTAGAAGAGATGATTAACCTTCAGCGCCAGAGATGATTAACCAATCCTGAGGATCTTTTTGACCATTAAGTGATATTTTTTAATTCCTTTTTCTTTATTGTCCAAGATAGAAGTACGCACAGTTGGGCCAGCAAGCAAGGATGTTCCAGAGTCCACAATAGCAGCACATCCACCCTTGCAATAACCTGAAGCGAAAAAGGGTGAGAAAAACCTCATAGATTATTCAACGATGTAAATGGTTTGAAAAAGGGACGGACGCGAGCCAATTGTCATCAACCATACTGAACAGTGAACACGGCAAAATCGTGGATGCAAGGACTTGCATCACATGTGGTGGTTTTTACAGAGTTATGGCCCTTGATAAAGAAGAGTGGCAAAAACAGGATTCATGCTAGGTGTTTGCACGATACATCAAAGACTGATGTACCATATTTCCTTTGCAAATCTAGAGGCCATTTGGCTCCTTCAAATTTTCATATACTATACATACAAACCTTCCTTTCTTTGACATTTATAGCAAAAAGCAAAAGATTAGGTGATTAGCATATTGGTTCCATAACAAGGAGACAATTTAAAAAGGTAAAAATATTTTAAAATTAGTAGGGTTAGAACAAAATTTTCCGAAGTTTGATAGTGTTTAATAATCAACTCCTTTTGTATATACAAGATATTAGGTGGCAGTAATAATCAACCCTTGCCTCAGTAAAGGCCAGTAGCACAACTGGTTTTAGTATATTCTCGCCAATCTATTATTTTCTCGGTTTTATAGGTTTCCAATCATCACTTCGTAAGTGTCAATCATTCAATCTTTGACGTAAAAGTTTTTCTTTGTTTTTTTGAATTGATTCGACATAGAAACTTATTCCTCGCCAGAATTAAATAAGCCACCATTAACGCACAGTCTATATAAGTGTTCAAGTTACCTGTTGAATGGTTTCCAATCATAAAGTCTTCCATTTCAAACTGAGAAATAAACAAGGCACACTTAAATTTAGTTTCCCACGTAAAAGCATAAAGAAAAAATCAACCAAATCGAACCAGAATTAAGTATGTCAATCTTGGAAACATTAAACTTTAATCTTCACACACCTGCCAGTAACCCTTTTGAGTGATGGGAACATAAGTATGCTTCCCCTTGAAGTGGTTTGGATCCACTCCACCAAAAACAAGCTCACCACCGTCTTTTGCATCCGTGTTTCGATTTAGCCAGAAAGAGAAGACTTTTTCCTTTACAAGACCTTGTTCCAACATATTGTACCTGCACTTCCATCACGAATCAGTCTATTAAGACATCAGAAGTGCACAGCAGAAGGGATCAAAATACAGATTTTCTTCACTATAAAGATGAATAATTCGTGGAACACATTGAAAGAATGTTTAACATAATACTACCAGACTGGCACTACATCCCCAACTGAAATTTCCTGGAACCCAAGCCCAAGTATCCCGTCAAAATGTGCCACTACGAATGTAAGACTCCCTTCTTTAGTAGCCTCCATGAAAACCTGACAAATAAAGCATTTGTGCCTATCACCAAAGGAAGTTCCGAACACCAATTCCATTTATCTTTTTTTTAAAAGAAGTGAACTTACTTGCTTTTCAACCAAAAGATCGCCAACTTTAACATTATCTTGACTAAGGATGCCAGAAACTGATCCAGACCCGTAGTGTATTGCGCAAGAATTCCCTGAATCAAAATCAACAAAAACTATTTGAGCACACATCTTATAATGTTTCTCAATGAGAAAATTGTTTCTTACACAATCAATTTGTGAATCAGGACTCAATTACAATCAGATCAAGTACATATCAACATTCCAACTACCAAAGATAAGGCTAATAAGTATACCATTTTCCTCGTATGATTTGGACTTTGTATGCTTGTACTTGTGATGGAATAAGCAAGCGATCTGCACGTAATATCGATTTATAGGTAATTCTTTTAAGAAGAACATTACGAACTTGCAAAATTAATTCCAGAACTCACAGACAATATGCATTTTGATGAGGGAACCCAGAGATTGGAACTGCCAGTATCAAATATGACTGTGAATTTCTGCGGGGGAGAACCAATGCCAATCTCTCCATAATACTGAGCATCCATGTAGTTCTTTAGAGAGATTATGTCAACATCCGAGTCATGAGGACGCAAATCGTTCAAACTCTTCCCATTTTTTCCTTGCATTCTTGACATCCTGGCAGCCTTAAGGCCATGAAGATCCAAGGATCGCTTCTTCAAACCAATTCTCACTAAATCATCAGAGGAAGCAGGAACTAAAGAGCATGTCGAAATTAGTAAGCACACAGGCACCAAAAGATGATTGAGTCTCATTTTAGAGAATTCCCTGGTACAATAACGAAACAATAGGTAATTAGCTTAAGGGGAGATCAACGTGACAACGTCTATGCAAAGCAAGGGATTTTGGACAATCACAGGAGAAAGAGATAGAGATGGCCTATCCATCGGTGCTAGACCACAAACATATTATTATTTAGTTTGTTTTTGGCAATTTAGTTAACCAAAAACCGTATCTTGCAGCAATGATTAGCAATTCTAGCTGGGCTAGAACAAAACACCCCTCTAATTACAAACAAGAGGATAAGCGCCTATTGGATAGACAAGAAAGAAACAAAGGTAAATCCCTGCCAAAAGGACCAGAAACACTTCCCACACAAGCTACACTTGAAAAGTAAAAGGTAAATGGTAATTGATTTTGGCACTCCACTTTTTGATAACTACACTCCAATATTTGTCTTTTAATATTTAAAATACACATGGCAAGAGCACTAAAAGACAAATAGTGGAGAGTGGTTATCAAAAAGTGGAGTGCCAAAATCATTGCCCAAGGTAAATATTAGCAACTTGAAAAGAAAGATGCATGGTTTTCAATTGGGAAAATTTCTTTTATATCCCTTCGACTTTGACCAGTCTTTTAATAAATTTTTGGTCAAAATCGAAGGAATATAAAAGAAATTCTCTCTTTTTCAATAAGTACTCTCTATTTATTACCCCAATTTTTCTATCTCTTTCCCCTCAATACCCCAAAAACCCTCCTCAAAACCTTTACCAAACAAACCAGGATTGAATCAAATTCTTGACAGCCCCAGTCACATGCCAACTTCACAAAAGGTTTAATTATTAAGTAACAGCAAGCTTAAAGATTACAACAGCTTAACAAATCGCCCCATCTTCAAGAAACAAATTAATCCAAATTTGCAACACTAAATTTACAACAACATCAAGGTTAGTCTCCCCAATTGTCACAAAACCGTCAGTTCAGAAATCACTCTCATTTTCTTCATTTATCACGCAAAGATGCACATAAATTCTGGTGAGCAGCAAGGAAATGGAAACTTTTCTGTTTGATCTGATTTTCGCAGCTGTCCAGAATCCACACATGAGGGTAACCCAGTGGTGGGGGGGAGGGGGACTCCTCAAAAGACAAGTTGAAAAGAGCAAAAGCTGAATAATTATAGAGTAGGAATATCCTTGTGAAATTCATGTACCGCTTACTATGGTTGAGAGAGAGACGAGGGGCAGGGAAACAACCAATATCAGAATGGAAAACCAATAATAGAGAAGACGGTGCAGTCCAATCGGTCTGGGTCATTCATCTCTAGAATCAATAGTTCAGATTTGTGAAAGTATCTTATAGGCAAGACATACTTATCTTACCTGTAAGATTCTTTCCATAAATCCAATCTATTAAAACCACTATTCGACTGCTGGGATTACACGAACTGCTCTCTGCAATCCAAAAGTGAACTGCAGCCGGATTCTTATCTTTAAGTGTAATTATATGCCCATATACAATCCGACAAAAGAATATACTATTGAGAATTGAGTACTGAGACCAGATGCAATACAGTCTGACTGCGACAGAATAGCCAAAAGCCTTTCCATTCGGACGTATGGTGAACCAATAATACACAAAAGTATGTAAAGACCCTAATCTGAGAGTGAGAGTGAAACTAGTTCAATCACAGATCGAGCACTTCTTTTCTTCCATTTACACATACAAACACAGAGACACCCCATATACAACATGATGATATAGATATAGTATTACGAACAAGCAAAAACCTAGTAAATCTGGATACGATGATCAACCCAAAACTGGTATTAGGGAGTAAAATTAAAAGAAGCAACATCTTAATTAGAAGCTAAAGAGGGAAATTGGAAGAAAGGAAAACTACAACATGGGTGAAGAACAAATCGTAACCCACAGTTAAAACTGAGATTTTGAACACAAACAAACTAGTATGGATTGATGAGAGGATAGTAGTAGAAGAGATACGTCGAGAGGTCAAACCTTTGGTGATCAGCTGAATGAAGGCTGTGCTAGTGGAGGGTTGAGTCCAGAGGAAGAGAGTTATCGAATTGAGATATTTATTGAGAAGGAGATACGTACAGCATACTATAGTAATAGTAGTACGTATTAAATACTCCCTACTTTTTTGTCTTCAACCAAATAAATTGGTAGCAAGTGGAGAAACATGAGCGGATCAACAAAAAAAAAAAAGTGGAGAAACATGCGCCTTCTTTTACTGCAAAGCCACGCGCATTTGGGCAAGTGAATGTTAAGGAACACAAAATGGAACGCCAAAATAAACATCCTTGTAAAAAAGGGTAAAAATTTCATAGAGCCGGACTTTTGAGTACACAAAATGTACACTGGAACCGTCTTGCACAAATACTCCAATTTGTTTAATTTGTGCAATACGTTCTTCAGAGGGTTATTGCAAAAAAATTAGCACAATCAGAAAAAAAAGAAATAAATTAATATATCAATAAGAGCTTCATGAACTCAAATCAATTTTTGGTCCATGCAATATCCTTTGATGTATTTTCCGTTTGACAAAAAACCATATATCCTTTGATGTGATAATCCATCCATCATGACATCGTGTGATCTTATCATAAAATACAACTCACATGATTACGACTTCGATGAACGGCCAAACTATGCTATTCATTTCTCTTTCTTTTTTTCCCGAAACTATTCATTTCTCTTTAGACAAATGTAATTTGACGGAAACTTTTTTCGATATTTGATTGCGGAATAAAACTGGTGTAATGCATTATATAGAACCCTTGCCTTTACTTCCTCTTTTTCTTCAGCACAGAATAGTTTATTTTTTTCTTTTCAAAGATAATTGAAGGCAAATATGTGCTTCTCCATGAGGTGATCACATGATCCATTCTTACGGAGGCCAAAATTTTCAAACCTTTGAGTCATTGGGGATTATGCCGGATCGTTACCTTTAGGATCCCAAAATTAATCAAAGTGCGTGTAAACTGGCCCGAATATCTAATTATAAAAAAAAAAACTGCGAGCGCGCTTGTCGACAGGGTAGGAGGCTGGTGAGAACTAGGCATGTGAACGTTACTGGCAAACATGCATTGGGTACAATTATGTAAAGTAAGAAGGTTTGGAAGATACCTCGAAATTTCTCTCAAGAAATTGATTACTTGTATGATACTCATTAGTTGATTCTATTCATTATTTCAATGGTTTAAATTCCTTACATAAATATATCTCCCACTTTGATCCACCTCACAAATATTTTGGATCCCACTAATTTTGGCTCAAAATCACTAAAAAGCCTTGAACAAACTTTCACTTGACTGACCATTCACCCATGGACTATAAAATTCATAGAAAAAATATGCTCTTGCAACATGGTCTCAAGAGACAAATCCTGTGGGAGTAAGCTGCCCGCCAACCACCTAGACTAACCTTCAAGCTACACTTGGATAGACCAAAAAAAAAAAAAAACAAAGGAGAATCCATGCCAAAAGGACCAGAAACACTTCCCACGCAAGCTACGCTTGAATAATTATAGAGTAGGAATATCCTTGCGAAATTCATGTAGCTCGTGAGATTCATATACTACAAAACTAGATTTGTATAATCCCCATGTACATAACTTCTAGCCTTCTCAACAACCATCCATGCTCTATGGTAACTGACATCAACCCCATAATCTTTCTTCATCTCCTTCCTTACCTCCACTTGACGTTTGGACTCAATCATATAGATTCATCAAACGAGATCGAAGTACTCCGAGAACTGCTAGTAGCTAGACAATGCCTTGGCCCCACAAGGGTGCTCATTCATGAACTCTTTTATTTTATTTTTTATGCTAAACAAACCACTAGCTTGGCCTTCACACACCGCACGTGCAATTCATTATAGGACAATGTGCCTTAACCGTCTCAAAATCATTCTTGGCATAAACGAATTTATACCCATGAAATAAAGAATACTTGCATGTATAAAGAATCTCGGAAAACAGCACCACCACCAAACGAAAACCTGATCAACTCTCTTGATCGCATTACGCCAATTAGCCGACTTCAACCCTTGCTTCCATGATCACAAAAAGACAATATCAAATCCAATCCATCGCCAACTGCAGACACCAACTCACCTCACCACAGTCTATTGCAGTATTGATATTGGTGAGAGTGTATTAATATCCGTGAAATATCCATTGATATCCGAATTTGTTTCAAATTATGTGTATATTATCCTCCGCCTAATGGGCGGAGTAAGCAAAGCAGAAAAAAAAAAAAAAAAAAAATTACCCTTTTGCCCCAAGGCCCAAACGCAGGATACCAGGGTTGCATTTAAAAAGGGAAAACGACGGCCAATGATATATTTTGATTATTAATACCCGCTAAGGACATGCTAAGAACATTTATTAATGTTGAAATGGTCATTGGCGGGTATTAAAGGGCCGTCATTTTCCCTTTAAAAAGTAGTAAAAGGCCGTGGGTCCGGATACGCGTATTGGGTTAGCCCAACCAAATCAAAACCCATTCGTTGGGCCTTTTTATGTGTGCATAAATGGTCCAGTATCAGTTGTTTCGCAGACGGCCTCTCTCTCTCTCTCTCTCTCTCTCTCTCTCTCGCTGAAATGGCAACAGAGCGTCGCCTCCCTCATCAGTTCCATACTTGAAAAATGCACAATCCCGCCATTTACCTCCCTACCAGCCTTCATTTACCGGACTACTAGTTAATCATCGTTTCACATCCGTTTTCAGCGTTTCTACTTTTTCTTCTCTTCAAATTCAAATCTAGGGTTTTGGGTCAGGGAAGACGAAGAAGACAACATGAGAAGATCAAAGAGGTTGGCAACTCAGAACACCGCCGCCGTCATCGTCGCCCTCCCAAAGAAGAAGAAGACGAGAAGATCAAAGAACGCCGCCGCTCCCATGTCAGAACTCCCAAATGACATAATGTCCAACATTCTATCTCGATTCCCTCTCAAATCACTCTTCAGAAGCAAGTGAGTATGCAAGGTCTGGCGAAACATCATTCTGGGACCCTACTTCGCCGAATTGCATCTCTTAAGGTCTCCTCTCTCAGCCTCATCTTCTACCGCAACTGTAATAATAATAAAGATAATAACATTAGTGATAACTCCTCCTCCTCTCACGTCAAAATCTTACAACACCACAATCCCCTCGTTACTGCATCACCCTAATGAAATTCAATACTGAAATCTATTTCCCTCGTATGCATATTCGAGTAGTAGCCTCATGTGATGAGTTAGCTTTGTTGTCGAATTTCAAAGACCTTGTTATTGTGTGTAACCCACTTAGGGCACAGCGTTTTATTCTTCCTAAACCTCAGAGGTTGGCACCAAAGTTGACATATGGTCATCTTATTGGATTTGGGTTTGGGCGTAGTCTAGCGACTCGTCAATACAAGGTGTTAAGATATATTCATACTTATACTGGATCAATGGAATTTGACATTTATACCATTGGGATTGACAAAGAATGAAGGAGCCTTCGATACACTGCAGAGCCACCCGCTATATTTTATGTCACGACATTTGTTTTTCTGAATGGGGCTCTTCACTGGATAGGCTATAAGAGACCAATGAACAGTTCGGAAGCTTCCCATTGCCTTCTCACCTTGGAGACCGTCATAATAGTCTTGTGGCTGTAGATAATCAGTTGTACATTCACAACACGGATCCGCATGGTGAGTGGAAATTTTGGGCAATGAAAGATTATGGGGACTCTGGGTCCTGGACTCTGGAATGGGTCATTGAAGCATCAATTACTCGCAGGTTTCACCAATTTCGCAAGCCACTGAAAATGTTGAGAGATGGAAGTCTGTTGATGATGTTCGACTGTTTGTCAACAAGGAGAGATCACCAAGATTACTCTAGCATCTTACAATCCACAGACAAGAGTGCTGGAAAAGATTAAGTATCATAGTATTTTACTATGGGACGATTCACGATGGAACGATTTAGTTGCTGATGTACCATGCTTGTTTTCTCCAACAGCTTTGAAATGACAAATGTTAAAATCTTTGAGTTGAGGTACTATTGCATTATCTCACTTCATCATGAGTGCATTTAGTTTGAAGAATTTTATTTGATTTCTTAATTAGTTGCCTGGTGTTGACCTTGTGATTGGATGCAAAATTTGGTCTGATTTGGATTGGGGAGCAGGGATTATTCCATATTTAAGTACCCAACTAGATGCATATTGTAGCAATGCGAAACCCGCCCCCCCCCCCCCCCCCCCCCCCCCCCCGCCTTGAAATTTCTAAGCGATGCTAGGAGTACTTATTTTGCTTTACTGGATGGCTTCAAACATTCCACGAAATCAACCAAAGAACAGAACACCAATTTTACGTGGAAAACCCCAAAATCGGGTAAAAACCACGGGAAGGAATCATGCACTAATACAAATGTACGATTACAAGTAATCTTAATACTGACTGTGTATCCTCACCACGAGTCCTAAGATTTACCTGTCGAATCCACGTTCATCGTACCCTTGCATGATCACCGTATCCTGAATCCTCAGGCCTTCCAAAGAACGCTTCCGAAATCAACGAAAGAATGTTGTACAGATGTTGTTGAACTAGGAATTACAAGAACAGAGCCTCTCGAAGAATAACGTTCAGCAGCACCCAATATTCATGAATCCTCAAGATTGAACAAACCCTTGAATCAATGGTATTTTAATATAATAAAAATAACTCACGAGAGCTCCTGTGTGGAATGTCTGCACCAGATCCTCCAACAATCTCTCTGCCGCGCTCGACCGACGTGTATAGATGAAGAAAACTAAGAGCTTTAAATAAATTGCGGTGCTCGGTCCTTTTATGACCTAATGGGCCGTTGTTTTTTAAAAGCCCCAAACGAGCACAAATATTTACCTTGTTTTTCCAACTCTTTTCTGAACCGGCCCAAAGAAAATTCGACTAACAGCTATCGCACTCAAAAATATTACAATATAATGATTCCTTTCCACATCCTAAACAGACGCTTCTAAAAACAATAATAAAAGAAAAAATTACACCTCGATAAAGTGGGGATACATGGAAAGGTGTTATTTAGTCATGAATGTGCCAACCAAAAGGGAGCTCGGCCTATGGAGCTTCACCCGTATTTCATACCTCTGGTTTTATGTTTTATGTGTTCAGTAGCATAGTGGAATATTGGAGTTATCAACAATCATTTTCATGCAAACGTGAAGAACTCCAACATGATGATTCCATTCCATGATGCCGTATGGTCTTCTATTTTGATTCATCTATCTAACAATTATATTTTCTTGGCATATCGTACTTCTTTTTTCATGGAGAAAACTTGGGTTCCTGTGTTTGTTCTTGTTTAACTAGAGCTTTTGATGGTTTGAATGTTTCTAGTGTCTATACACTAATCATACACAGTGTGTACATAATATGTGAACTGGTGCACCACTGGTTTGCATCGTATTCTGTGCGCGTGTTTGAACCTGTGAAAGCTGCTACTGTAACTGAAACCCAACTTGATACGTACAAAAGCCACTCCTTTTGGCAGCACAAGAAGGAAATTTGAGTTCGAGAGATTATGAACCCACCTGGCTGTCCTGGCATGGCTCATTAAATATGGAGAAGATTTGAGTCATTTGACTGATCTACTTCTTTTCATTTTAACAACCAAGTTGGATTGTGGGGACAATGCATAATAAAAGGGCTAATTTTATGGACTTGTTTACCTGCATGAAAAATTCAGTGAAAGAATTACATTTTAGGAGTGTTATCATGTCTATTATAGGGATGAGTAAAATTTCGGGGTCATTCAGTCAAATCATGACCCCTTTGAATGTTAAAATTGATAAAGAAATTGTTTCTGAAAGACAAATACTTGTTCATCTTACTGGTTTCAGTACCAGAACAATTGATGTTTACTCTCTGACTTCAAAATTTTATCCAACTATACAAATGTGCAGATACTGAGATGTGGGGACTTTTTTGGTGGAAAAACAAATAGCCATATCTAGTTAAATGTTGCTTAGGGAGATGAAAGTTGCCTTTTTGGTATAGCTGTGCAGGACCTCTCTGAAATGTTGAAGCAAAGTTGGACTTGTCACCTATCCTAATTTGAGTATTTTGGGGGAGCTGAAAGATTTCAAACGATGCTAGCTAAAGTATGGTGAATTTGCTCTTTGGTTGTTCTATGCCATGTAAACTGATGCCAACTGTATTTGGACTAGAATCCACTGGTTCTTTTGTTTGGGTTTTAGTAGAAGCATGTTAAACTGAGTCTTTCCCGGTTCTATGGAGAACGAACGAATGAAAACCTATTGAGTTACGGTAAAGTTTGACTTTGACTTTGAATTATTTTTTTTGTTGGTGTACATGTTTGTTTGACTGTAACATGAAATGTAATGGGGTAAGGCTGGAACAAGATTCTTAGTCCCGTCCCGTGACATCTAATTGGTTTGGAATCTACCAAGACATTCTATGAAGTTTGACAGTGTTGTTTGATTTTAGATTGTTTAGCATTCTCTCAGCATATTTTGTTATCGCCCCACACACCACCACCCCCCCCCCCCCCCCCCCCCCCCCCCCCCCCCTTAAAATTCGCATTTTGTACTTGTGGTATTAGTAGGTAGTTTTTTCCGCTATTCAAACCCAACTACACCCATTAGATCATGCAGGGGAAGGCCAGTGTTCTAATGCACCTCCCCCTATTGATGGTGTGGAACTGAAGAGTTGGACTTGATACCTCTCGGCAAGGAGGGCAAGACCAAGTGAGTGGTATGTTAACTGGCATGTTTTGTGTAAGAAATACTACGAAACTTTTTATCTCGTGGGTCGGGCATCTAAGGTTGTTCCCCACCTCAGCCCGTGGAGCGTCTAGGGTAATGGTTTGTGCCGGATCTGTTGTAGCTTGAATCAAAAGAGTTGGAAGGGAAGGTACAAAGGGATAATGCTACACACACAACCATCCAAACACAACAACTTACACAACCTCTCACATACATGTGGAGCCCACACATAGTAGTGTGTGTAGAGCCCACATGCATGTGAGAGATTGTGTAAATTGTTATGTTTGGATTGTTGTGTGAGTATCATTTTTGAGGTACAAAGTCTCTTGCGGAACTCACCAAAAGAATCCTTTTGCTGAGTCTCATGCGAGTGCAATTTTGTTAACGTTACCTTTCCTCTTACCAGCGTTTGTGCCCGTTAGATGCATAGGATAAAAAAAATTATATTGATTTATTTTGGCCTCGTGCATCAAGCGGGCATAACACTAGTTGATTAAAATATAGTAAAATATATTTTCCAATCTCGCATTCGAAGCACGCTAGCACCGAAAGAAGTATGGAAAATAAATTTGAAATACCACGTACAATATTCCTGGGGCATAGGATATTTTTCCTCCATATTCAGCCCCCACATCTCTCTCCTTCCCTCTCCCACGTTTCCCTTTCACTTCATGTTAATTGCACTTATTATTTACATTGTTCTTGTTTTCTTTCTGCCCCTTCCAATATTTGGGTTGATTTAAGTTCGGTCGTTAAATGTTGACCACAGGTTTGATGAAAAAACAAACCGAACCAGTAATCAACGGTTTTAATTATGATGTTTTAGATAAAAAGAAAATCACCTGTTTTGGTTACGGTTTTATGTTTAGTAATAAGTTTCAGTTTTGATTTTACCAATACCCGAACCAAACCATTGTCATCCCTATCTGGTCTGGGCATTGAAATTATTCAAAGAGCGCGTGAGGCAACCTAGATACCCTATTATCAAACTATAGACGTCATGAAAGCACCGAACATGTGCGCTCACTAAATTCAAGTATTTGAAGAATGTACACACAAATTCCCAGAGGTACAAAGACACAGCAGTACCTAGCAACCAGAAATCAAACAAAAAAGGTAGTCAGAAAGTAAGGCGTTTGGTATAGATTCAAAGTTGTGTTGCCGGCAATGAATCTGGTCTAGTGGTTCCATTTTGTGTACCTTTTTTGGTTAAAACTTCTAGTTAAGCATTATTGCAATTTACGCAGCCACTCTACCTTCTGTATGCTAACAAAAAGCACATCACTATGACAATATCCTATCAAGATGCCACAAATAACTACTCCAAAAGATACAACATGATTTGGTCCATACTTCTCCAAAATATGCTGATGCAAGGGGAAAGCATGAACTGGGATTTTTTCCCAGGAATAACAGATGGTATGAAATGTTTCATTATTCTTCTAAAAAATGCTGATTCAATCTGGTTACAAACCTAATTGTCAAGTGGAAACGTTGACTCATAGGTTTAAGGTTGTGGTGGCCGATTCTACTTGAGTAAAATCATGCAACTTGCAAAGTGAAATTGCCACCATTAGCTAGAGAATGCTCCCATGGCAACTGAGGGACAATTTAAGACATTTCCACAAGGGATTTGCGGTTGAAGTGTAGATGACACCTCCCTTCAGTGCTTAGACATGCTTCAAACAACAGCTAAGTTGCGAAGCATGGATTTTGTTTATCAGAAAACGCGTACAATCTTCCACAGAGCTACAAAGAAAGAAAATCAAATCAAATTAAATTAAAATGTACCAACACAGAGCTGCACTTCAATAGCTATCAACATCACACATTGTAGAACAAAAGGCAATAATGCTTCCCTAACTGAATCTTGTAAAAGGTATACCATAAGAAGGTAGCCCTCCAAGAATGCCTGTCTAGTGACATATGTAACGCATTTCTAGAACAAACAATACATCATAATATACTGGTTTGTTTGTGATACGCATTCTGGTTAAAGCATGAAAACAAATTCTTGATAGGTTACCCGTTACTATACTAATAGAATAAGATGATGGATGGATAACAGATGTTGTTTCCTTTTCTATGGACAAAACCTAACGAAAACCTGTTTGTTGTGTTGTTTGTTCGGTGAACGCGTATTATTACACTACCCAACATTTGTATGTGTATGAAGGGACCAAAAGCTAGAAATGTAATTTGGGGGGACCAATGTAAGTGTAACAGACATAAAAAAGAAAAACAAATGAAGTGAGCTTCTAGAGACGATTATTGCGCGATGAAGATTATTAACAATTGGTATTGAAGCTAATGTGTAATATGTGAGCAAGTGCTAATGTGTAATATGTGAGCAAGTAGAGTCATGTCCTGTTCTGGAGGAATACTAATGACACAGGGCAACAAAATGAAGTTCCAAAAACATAGGACGCCATTCCATAAAAATCATAAAATCTCCATCATTGTTTAAATGTTGAGGGGCCCATGGCCCCCCTCTACCTTCATACCTGCATGCGTACATGAATAGATACGACGGGAGACACATATCTTTTAACAGTACATTTTACAATAATTTTCAGTCCACCTGTAAAAGGTTGGCAATCTCAAAGATAGTAGTATTTTCTAATGCAAAAAGAGTTCGAAAGTTGAAACGATTCCAAGATCATACAGGAATTTGGGTGCACTCTTTCAAATTTCCAATTGAGTAATACTTCAACTAACTTGAGACCATTCCATCTCAAAAGTGTATCAATAAACGTTATACCTAGTGTGGTGGAAAGATACATGCCATAGACATCTAACATTTCTTTTACGTTCAGAATCACACTTTACTAGACCAGGTTGCAGGGATAATGATTTGGAGAGGTGCAAATGCCAATTTTTGACAACTGAACATGTCGCGGGTAGCAGGGCAGTGCTGTGTGTATTTCAAATATATTGTGCTGACAGAATATAGTTCTCCTACAGCCGCAAGAAAATGGATATTGGATAGTTATGGAGGTCACAAATCACCAGATTGTACAAAGACACGCTAGCAAGAAGCTTCCTAATTATTGAAACCAGATCTCGAACACAAGTGGAAATGAAGAAACTACCAGAAGTTCACTAAAAACCCTACAACAGTGCAAATGGCACAATGTCGAGTGAATTGCCCACCAGACTGGGCATTCATTTAGAAAGCAAGTTTTTTCAAGATGGGGCTCATAAAAGCAATTTGTGTTCCGCAATATTTGCTAAATTAGAGTTTGCATTTGTCAAAGGCAATATCACTTCAGTTGCAAGAACTACTGAGGAAACTAACTTCAACAGGATGCCGTTGTTCATTAACCACCAATAGGCCATCAAATCTTATCCGCAGCCTAAAAATCGGAAAGATGAAATTGTCTTATACGGCTATACTGATATAAAAAAGGATAAGGCATTTTAGATTTTACAGTGTCGTAAATTTTTTATTAGCCAACATTGTCATTTGGAAGTCATCGTTTTACCACATTAGAAGACTTCCACTTTCACTAACTGCGGGGGGCAATACATGGGAAGCAGCAGTTACCGAATAACTGTCTATGTTAGATTCAGTCTTCCAGCTTAGGAAAACAAAGGGATTGCTTTGCTTTTATCTGTATACTACTCTCCAACCACATATCATCCTTTGTCTGATTCGTAAAGAGCATTGTGGAAAACAAAACAGAGGGAGAACAAGTGGGTAAGGTGTGGCAAAGCATACCAATCACCCCCGAAAAGCTTGGCATTGAGGGACAGCATTTGTCCATGGATTGAGGTGCATTGTGTGGAGCAAACATGTGATTAGCATATGAATTTCCTTCTCTCTTTTACTTTTCTTGCTCTATTTTCTTAACGAAACATTTCAGGAATCCTTAATTTTGAATTGTGGAGTTCATTTTTTGAGTTTTTTCCAATATCAGTGACAAATTCAGAGAGCAGTGGTCTACTACGTTTTCATCATTTCTTTTTGTGTGGAACAATTTGTATAGCCCTAAATATCATTGGGATTGCACACGCACACACCCTCTAGCATCTTATAAACAGCTTCAGTGAACGAAAAGGTACTGTGTATCTGACTGTAGGTAGATCATTCCATTTTGAGATGTTTCAAAATGGTAGCAATTTGATAGCTTTCAAAAAAGACCATCACTTATGGATGATTATGAGTGCACTTATAGATGACTGAGTTCCAAGATAGTCAATATAGAGGCAATGATAGACCATCTTCAAATTTGAATTGTAAGTGCAACTATTTTCATGTCTGATTTAAAATTCTCAAAAGGAGATCAAGATTTAGGAACGAAAAGAGTACCTTTTCTCAATCTGAGAGAAGTGCACAAGTAAATCCATCCTTAACAAGCTTGCTAACTGCATCCCTGAACTTGTAATAATCCTCAACTTTATTATACACCTGATGAGATATCCGTGCATACCCCGTTATTGGATCAACCTCCCCATCTTTTGGCACCAGATAATAAATTGGCACTTCGACGTCAAAAGAATCCCTCAAATGGGTCCTCAGCTTCAACCCATCTGAATCACTCAAAATCCCCAAACAAGATGGCAACCCAACCATAGCCATACTCGAACACATCTCCGGTGGTGACCCCAGATTTGTCCCCCACGCTTTAACCAACATTTCCCCCATCTTCACAACTTTTTGGTGATTCCTCTCCCTTATCCCCTCAATTCCACCTTCAAATCTGTTAACAAACTCCAACACCTCTGGAACTACAAGCTGTGCACTGTAATCCCTTGTTCCAATCCAAGTGCTCTCCATAGCCAATCCATTCCCGTACTCGTGTGAAACCACAGGGTGATGCAAATTGGAAAACTTGTCTGATTTTCGACAGTACAAAAAAGCAACAGCCGGAGGACAAAAAAACCATTTGTGTAAATTGCTAGTGTAGAAATCAGCCCCAATTTCTTTCATGTCTACTTTAGTACACCCAATTCCGTGGGCTGCATCAACGAAGATATGATCCACACCCTCATTTCTGCAAATTTCAACCAATTCCTTGACTGGAATTACTACACTCGGCATTGAAGTGATGTGATCTATTACAGCTAACCTAACTTTGTGACCGTTGGATTTTCCGTTTTCTAGGGCTCTTCTGAATTCCGAGATGATTTGTTCGTTGGAGGATATAGGGAAGGGCATATGGACCTCAATGACTCGGCCGCCAGCGCGGGAAACGTAGGCATGGATGGATTTCGTGATGGCGCCATAGGCATAGTGGAGCATGACAGCAGTGTCTCCCTTGTTGAATCTGTTGGAATATTTCCTTAAGTTAGAATAATTTGCTTCTATAATTTATTTGTTGCAGGAGGAAAAATGGTAACTACAATCCTGGTTTTTTATTTTCCGATGTTTACATAGTTAAGATGGTGAAAGTGTATGATTTTGTTTTATAGCAATAAAAGTTTGTAAAAATTTAGGAAATGTGTGTTAAACCTTAAGTTTTGACATTTCTGGATTTTCTTTTAAAGATTATATGAAGTTTAAACATCACCTATCTATAGACCAAAATTTATAGATCAACCATTGCTTTGCCCCATGTGCTTTGGACATGGTGCGACTTTATCCTCTTGTGGGAGATAGAAGTGGGAAGAGTACCTGAGATCGCCCTTCGGGTATATGGCGGTCGCTACAATGATGCTCGAGACCACCGGAGGTGGAGGAGGAGAGAGCTCGGGGTGGACTTAGAGAGAGAGAGAGGGATGGCAGTGGAGAGAGAGAGTGTATCGAATCGGAGAGTTGGTGGTAGATCGGATCTCTTAAATGCTTGTTGAATGCTTGTCTTTTATATGAGCCTTGGGGATGGGGGAGAGCCAGGTGTAAGGCTCCTCCCCATTGGTGGACAGAGTGGAGGTTGACCTCCTTTCCTCTTTTAGTCCCAAGTCAGGCATCGGAGCCCGTAACCAAGGAACCAGCAGAGGCTACTTTGGTGATACATGGAGACCCGTATCATCTGCCGAGTCAAGCGAGGTATGATAAGGGCTCCGAGGCGCCAGGCAGTAGGTATGATACTTCTTCCGAGATGTCAGGTGGCGGTCAACGTCCCCTCTCTCTCTAGGACCGGTCAAGTTAGAGCTCGCCGGAGGCAAGCTCGTCCTCCTTGACGAAACCCTTGCTCTAGCCTCCAAGCCACATTCCTCCTTAGGTCCTGAGCGAAGTACCTAGGCCCTGCTCCCGGCCTAGGATGGTGTACAGAGTCGCCTTTAAGTATTCGTAGAGTCTTCAAAATGTTAAGTGGGAGGTGAAGTGCCCGGAGGTGACCTCACTCCTCCGCGGGTGGAGAATTCTTGGAGAAGGCCTTGCTCTTCCAGGGGCTGAGTTCGTGGAGGAAGATTGCTTCGGCGGAGGCAAGGCTCATGGAGGAGGCCTTGCTCCTCCTGGAGGTGAAGCTTGTGGAGGAGGCCTTGCTTTGGCGAAGGCAAGGCTCGTGGAGGAGGCCTCGCTCCTCTTAGGTGGGCATGCTCCTCCTGGAGGTGCACTTGTGGAGGAGGGCATGCTCCTTCTGGAGGTGAGCTTGTGGAGGAGGGCATCCTCCTCCTGGAGATGGACTTTGCAGAGGAGGCCTTGCTTCGGCGGAGGCAAGGCTCGTGGAAGAGGCCTCGCTCCTCCAGGAGGTGAACTTTGTGGAGGAGGGCATGCTGCTCCTGGAGGTGCACTTGTGGAGGAGGGCATGCTCCTCCTGGAGGTGAGCTTGTGGAGGAGGGCATCCTCCTCCTGGAGATGGACTTTGAGGAGGAGGCCTTGCTCCTCCTGGAGGTGAGACTTGTGGAGGAGGGCATGCTCCTCCTGGAGGTGAGCTTGTGGAGGAGGGCATCCTCCTCCTGGAGGTGGACTTTGTGGAGGAGGCCTTGCTCCTCTTGGAGGTGAAACTTGTGGAGGAGGGCATGCTCCTCCAGGAGATGGTCACCGGCGGAGTTCTTGGAAAAGGTGCATCCGGTTGCCAGATATATCGTATACCCACATTAATGTCCCCTTGCGCACATATACTCACGTCACGAGTTGAGTGTGTGCGGGCATAATTGAATCGCGGAGGGAACCTCGTTCCTCGTAGGGTGAGTTGCCGGAAGATTTTTTTTTTTTTTTTTTTTGGAGGATGCTCGTCCAAATGTGGTGTGTATCGTATACCGACATTAATGTCCCCTTGCGCGCATGCACTCATGTTGCGAGGTGAGTGTGTGCGGGCAATAATGTCCCCTTGTACTGTATTTCCATTGGGTCCTCACGGCGTCTTTTTATGGAAGGGTTCATATCTGATCATAGAGTTAGGAGTATGAAAGGATGTCCTTGCGTTCCAAAAATGGTGTGACTCTTCAGTTTGCGAGGAGGAGTAGTATAAATTCCTTTTACCTTCTCATTTTCTACTTTCTATCCCAAAAGAAGAGTTTAGGAGCCTTGGGATTTTTATTTTTTTTAGAGAGAGAAAGTTGACTTCCAGGACTTGGTAAAATTTTGATATTTCCGGAGGAAGTAAGTGGGTTATTTGCAGAAGAGGAGGTAATATCCGGATCCCACAACTCCGGAAAGGAAAAGTAAGTTTAGGAGGGAGGCGTGATCCTCCGTGAATTCGCTCGAGACTTAAATCCCAACCTCCACCCATCCGGCGTTTCCTTTTTTTTTTAAACATTTCTTCCCCCCTTATTACTTTACTTTCTTCTCCTATATTTCATAACTCTTCCCCCCTTTTAATTTTTGTTTGGCTTTCGGTGAGGGAGGAGAAAAAGAGAGAGAAACCGAGGGGGAGAGGGGAGAGGGAGAAAGCGAGAGGGAGGGGAGGGAGAGGGAGAAACCGAGAGGGGAGAGGGAGAGGGAGAAAGCGAGAGGGAGGAGAGAGGGAAAAACCGAGAGGAGAGGGAGAAGGAGAGGGAAAAAGCGAGAGGGAGGGGTGAAAGGGAGAAAGCGAGAGGGAAGAGGAGGGCCGCTCCGGGCCGAGAGGGAGAAGGCTTCGGCTAGAGGGGGGATCTCGGCTAAGGGCTTTCGGCGAGTGGGGGAGCCGGCGGGAGGGTTGTCGGCGGGTGGGTGTCGGCAGGTGAGGGTTTCGGCGGGTGGGGGAGTCGACGGGAGGGGTTTTGGCTGGTGGGTGTGTCAGCGGGAAGGGATTTCGGCTGGTGGGAGGGTTTCAGCAGGTGGGGTTTCGGCACGAGGGAGGGTTTCGGCAGGTGGGGTTTCGGCACGAGGGGTTTCGGCACGAGGGGTTTCGGCACGAGAGAGGGTTTCGGCAGGTGGGGTTTCGGCGGTTTGGGTTTCGGCAAGAGGAGGTTTCGGCAGGTGGGGGTGGGTGCCGAAGGCATCGAAATCAACTAGTACGGAGGAGCTCTTGCTTTTCGGAAGGAAACTTGGTGCGGGGATAACATGAAGTTGATTTTATGGAGGTGCGAGCAATTCGGATATTGTGACTTTGCCAAAAGCTTCTTGGAGGTAATTTTTTTTAGTTCATTTCAAAGTTGTAATTTTCCCAAGGGAGCAAGCGGAGTGCCACGGCGCTTCCTCCTTGATGATAAACCTTCTTGTTCTTGCCAAGGGTGCAAAAGGGATGCATGCGGCGCCCCTCCCTCGCAAAATTGAATCTTGATTGTCTTGTTTGGTGATTGTCTGACAGGACCCAGGGTTTGGATATATTGTCATTGGAAAGATATGACGGCGCGGCCCAAGCTTCTCGGCACTAGCCGTGCCGGTGCCGTGGTGGAGTCACGACAGGAACGTGCTTCTTCTGCGGCTCCCAAATCCCAAAAAGCTCTTAAAGCGGAGAAAGACAAGCCACCTCCTCCTTTACCTGGTCCAGAATTTTGGTTTCGAGCACCCTATCTCGGCGGCTATGATAAATTGTGGTGTTTCATAGAGGCGGATGCAGAGATTGAGAAAGTGGTTGATGAGCCGTTGCTAGGGTACAAGGAGGTTTCGGTGGAGGAGGGTTGTTTTGTTTCTCCCAAGTCAATACTGAGGTTCCAGGTCGAGCGTGGTGAATTTCCACACTGCTTTTCTGCTTACAGGAATTATGTTGTTCCTCCGACTGCGTTTGCGACTTGGGCGGACGATATTTTGGGGAATGCCAATTTTGTGGAGTTATTGCGAAAAGCTGATGTCCATCGTGCCGTGGTGAACAGTTTGCGATTGGTTGTTCTGCGGGAGCGGAAATGGATGGATGTCGTGGTGTCCCGATGGAGTGCTGATTCTCATACTCTTCCGGTAGCTTGGGAGGAGACCGGACCCACGTTGGAGGATGTGGGCTGTCTGTTGAGGTTGCCGATGTTGGGAAAAGTTGACCCGTCCTCCGGGAGCCTTTCTCCTCCACAACGAGATATGGTTGATGCACTACAGAGATCCGTTCGCCGGGAGAAGGGGCACAATGGAGAGAAGAATACCTTTACTGAATGGGCACGTTATTGGTATAAGGATTTGGGTGCGTCGAAGGCCGGGGAGGGAGCTCATGTAGTGACAGACGGGCCGGGATTGAAAGAACCGGCTCACTTGGCAGCGTTCTTAGCCTATTGGCTAACTTGGTACATCTTTCCTGGTCCTCCGAAGGATGGTGTTGATACGACATTGTTTGAACTTGCTGCGATCCTTGCTTCCAGAGAATCCGTATCGTTGGCCCCGTTGTTTTTGGGGACTTTGTTCAAAAGATTAGGCATGCTTCAAGATGCAGCGCGACGCTCTTGCGAGAGGTATGACTTGCCGATTTATGTGGCCACCAACTTTCTTCATATGTTCTTATTTGAGCGATTTCCTAAAGTTGCACCTAAGCCGAATGATTTTGGGGCGAGTAATAGTGGAGGGAAGGGGGAACCGTGCCGAAATGTATGTCGGTCGGCGCGATGGTCAGGAAGTGGCATCCGGGGTGTGCGGGGTAATATTGCCGATGTCCTTGATGTTGAGGGAGAATTTGTTGCTCGTCCGTATGTGAACACGCCGAAGGGGGTATTTCCTTTTATTGTGTATTCGGAGGAGGATGTGGTGACCTTTGCAAATAAGGATGATGCCTCCACGGCGGAGCTTTTTAGGATGAGTTGTATGATGCGGGGAGAGTTACCATATTTTGTGAATGGGAGGTATGGTTCTGTGATGTATGATCCGATGAGGGTCGCACGCCAATTCGGGTTTGATCAGGGGGCGCCGAAACCGTGTGTACCATCGGGGGTTGTGGGAGATGTGTGGAAAAGGTTTTTAAAATCGGCCTTTCCGGCGGAGCTTAGGTCAATGAATACAATCACGTTGCCTGGGGCCAAAAGGATGGGAGGATGTACAAAACTTTATAGGGAGTATTGGAGGGATAACTTGGTACGCTTCTTGGACTATGTGAAAGAAGTTCCCATGTCGTTGGGGTTGGAGGATGTAATGAGCCAGGATGGTGAGTTATGTCTTCCAAAGGTGAAGGATCCGGTCTTTGCATTGTTTGGTGCCCGTTCGCCATATGTTAAGGAGGAGGTATTGGGGAGGGTGAAAGAATATCTGGAAACTGTATATGGTACTGTGGAGAAGGATGTAGGAAGCAGTGTATCTTTGAGTGACCGCGCTGGAGAGGGGCAGGCGGAGGGAGTACAATCGAGTGGGAAGCATACTTCAAAGAGGCCAGCGAAAGATGCCGCGGAGGTTGCCCAGCCCGGCAAACGAAAGAAGGTTGGGATTTGTCACCTATGCATGTCTTCAATTTTCTTTATTCTTGTTAAATTTTTGGTGTAGTGACGCTTTTCTCTCCTTGTCTTTTTTTTAGATTACAAAGGGAAATAAGGAGAACTCTGAAGCGGTTCAACCTGGTGTTGTGGAGGAGGTGATAAGAACGCCACGAGTGGAGATTCCGGAAACGGAAACCGGAGGAGGTTCGGAGGTGCCTTCTACTTCCGTGGAGGTGGTAAGTACCTTAGATCAACATGCGGCGGCACACGGAGGTATGGACGATATCTGGGGGGATGAGGGGGGGTCTTCCGGGAAAGTGCCTCAACCCGATGTTGTGGAAGAGGTGAGAAAAACACCAAGAATGGAGGTCTCAGAAATGGCGGCCGAAGGAGGTTTGGATGTGCCGTTGAATTCTTTGGAGGCGATAGGTACCTTCGATCAAAATGTGGCAGCGCATGGGGTTATGAACGAAATTTGGGGGGAGGAGGGAGGGGCTTCCCAGGGAGTGGCGCACCCGTGGAAGGGTAAGTCACTCCACCATATGCGTTCGGCAGGTGTGGTGCCGAGTGAGGAAGAAATGGAGAAAGAAGAGGAGGAAGGAGGTAGTGAGGATAATAACCAAAATGATGACCAAGAGGATGAGGAGGAGGGTGATGAGGAGGCCGAGGAAGGCCAGGCAGGGGTTAACCATATGGAGGGAGGTGATGGCGGCGAGTCGCTTGTGCAAAATTCATCGAGCTTACAGGATGAAACAAATGTGGGAGGGTTGCGCAGTAGTCGTCGTTGGTGGAAAGAGGGTGACTTTATGATAGCTCGCTACCCCGATGGGAGTGTTATCGTGACTTTGGAGATGAAGAAGAAGGTGACGTTGCAGCCTAGTGTGTTGTTTGCCGAGGCTCTGGAGGAGCATCGACCTTTGCTGTCCGACATCTTTTTTCAGTGGCCCAGTACCTTTGTTCGGCTTGTCAATGTGAGTACCTTTTCTAGGAGGTTGGCACTAATTTCCTTGGTATCGTTTGTGGAATTACTGGAGGATGTCAGTTTGCCAAAAGCTACACCTGAGGAGTTCATATCTGTTTACGATGGTTTGGCTGCGTTGGGAAGTTATCAATTGGAGGTTGATTGGCTCCGTAAAAGGATAGATCAAATGGCTTTTCTTCTTGAGCTCCCGGCTTGGCTAGATCGGTTGGAGAAAGTAAGTAAAGAGTTGGAGGAGGTTGAATCAACGGCGGCGCGGTTGAGGAAAAGGAAGAAAAAACTTGAGGGTGAAGTAGCCGAGCGTGAGAGTGCCCTCTTAGGAGACTTCGACATGTCTAGTCACACTGGTCAGGGGTTGCGGCGGTGAAGAAGGACTGGGCGCCGGGCGGTTCACTTTTGTTTTGTTGATGCTCGTTTCCTTTGTAATGTCTTGAACTATCATGTTTTATGAGCATTATCAATGGTAGTAATGACCTTCACGTGATGAACTTTTAGTAGCAAAAGAAAAGTTTGGAGGAAGAATCCTTCGGAAGTTTGCCTTTCTTTTTCTTTTTTTTGCCTTCACTTCTCATTTGTAACAGATTTTTGGTAACGAATGCATGAAACATCCTTGTCTTGTAATTTCTTGTTCGTATTTGACATTCGGCCTTTGGTGATCTTTTCAACAAGCTGCGTAGGAGATCTTTTTCGTTCTTTTCGCCGAAATTACATGACTTTTAGAGTATGTAGGAGGGAATGGCTCTTAGGCAGGGGGTCCAGATTTCCCTAGGAGGGAGGCGTGTCTTCCCCCTTGAGGGCGTGTCTTCCCCATTTAGGTGTATCTTCCAGATTTCTCTTAGGAGGAAGGCATGTCTTCCCCCTTGGCGGGATGAGAGCATCGAGGCGTATGGGAGAGGGGGGATTGTATGATCGCGGGCGATATCTTTATTGGCGATTAAAAATAGGGCGACGCTCGATATCATTGTGATTTCAATGGCGATTCATGGATGGAAACGATCCTGTGGTGCTTCGACTGTCAACCAGTACGAAGTACGCGGGTTAGCCAAGCCCAGGATGGAGGATGGGATGGCCTTAGCGTGGTAGCTGAGAATATTGGTAGACAATATCTCAATGGGCAATCAAGTGAGGCGATACTTGGCGTCACATTTTCCATGGCGATTCATGTATGGAGTCCGGCGATGCTTTGGCAGTCAACCCGTGCTAGGCAAGTTGGCCAAGCGCCGGAAGGGCGGATCAACAAGCCCCCGATTAGGCTAGACTTGCGATTCCCACAGCGCGGCGACTTGAGAATATTGATAAACAATATCTCAATGGGCGATCGAGTGAGGCGATACGTGGCGTTACATTTTCCATGACGATTCTTATATGGAGTCCGACGGTGCTTTGGCAGTCAACCCGTGCTAGGCAGGTTGGCCAGGCGCCGGAAGGGTGGATCAACAAGCCCCCGATTAGGCTAGACTTGCGATTCCCACAGCGCGGCGACTAAGAATATTGATAGACAATATCTCAATGGGCGATCGAGTAAGGCGATACGTGGCATTATATTTTCCGTGGCGATTCTTGTATGGAGTCTTTTTTTTTTTTTTTTAAGTACGATAATCAAACATGGAATGAAATTATGCTTGGCGGCGATTGCAGTGGAAACAGCCTAAACAGAAAGGCTAAGTCCCCATCCTCTTTATGTGGGGAAAGGGCAGTTCGCCGGTTATAAGGAGGATTCGAACTTCCGGAAATGTTATTACATAGACGGCACGTCTATCAGCGCGGTGATCTCATTGTGGTAGGTGCCCAAGATAGTGCAATGGAGTTCGTTAGTCCATAGTATCCATATCCCTCCCAATGAGTAGGGGGTAAGGGGATCCACGATGGCGAAATTGGCGAACCCAATAGTTAGGCTCATCTGCTTGGCAAGATCCCCGCCGATCCATGTGTTGGAAACCACCGCCAAATCTGGCTGGTGCAGTGTGACGGAGTCAAGGAAGTACTTGTAAAAATTCATACAGAGGGCCCCCTTGCAATTCCACCATAGGACTGTTACTGGGCGACGGGTGGAGGGTCTTGGTGTGTCGCTGCCGAATATTGGGTCTTCTTCTTCCGCCGTGGGAAGGAAGGCTGGTCCGAGGTCTTGGATTGATCGGAGGTGTCAAAAGTCATGACGGAGAGGCGGTACGACGGTTGGCCATACATTATCAGTTGTTCGGCTGTGATTCTTACTTGATCAAAGCCGCAAGCCGAAAGAACCTCGGCATGGTGGACGCTAGATGGGAGGATCAGTTCTGTATCTTTTCGGAGTTGGTGAGTGTGCGTCGGGAGGTCATTTGGTGACCGGCGAAATTGGAGATGGCGCAATGGGAGTGAATCCCATGCTTGGATGAGTTCCTTAGTGAAGGAGGCTTGACCAGACGATGCCATGTGGTTGTATTCTTCCACCAGATTTTGCGGTACACCTCCTTTTATAAACCAATCTGGTGGGGATTCAACCCCCTCCCTTAGTAGGAGGAATTGCGTGTCCCCCGTGGCTGGGAGGCGCCTCATCCGCGGGATGTAGTTCCACACCGGAGAGTTAGGTCCCGCTCGGGAAGGCATCAGAGAATGGAAGTACCTTGTGATTGGTGATTGAGGAGCCATGGTCGAGGTGAATGGAGGGAAGGAGGATTTGCAGACTCAGATGTTTATTGGTGTTCTTGTAATTTTGTACTATGGTGTGAAGGTCCTGGTCCTTTTTAAAGGAGTTTGGAGAATCTTTGAGACTTGACGTCTCATGGCTTGAGGTGAAATATGGATTTAGACGAGTCGTCCCGAATCATAGGAGAGCCAGAACTAGGATCTGGATTTACTTGTATTTGGAGGTTTATGGTATCGGATGTAATATTTTCATGAAAGGAGGGCGAGTGAATTCAGGAGGTAGGGGGAATCTGGACCAAGCCTACAAGCGTAGGACTAATTTAGGAAATGGGGGAATCCGGGTCAGGCCTGCAGCCGTAAGACTCCCTTGTGCTTGGCGGTCCGAAGGGTGAATCTTAACATTTGTTAGAGAGTTGTCATTTTGTAGATATGACTTGTCATTAATCCATCTAATCAAGTTTGCCAAATTTGAGTTAGGATGACTCCCTCATTCCTGTCTTTCTATAGCACTCAACAATCATGGAAGAAGCCTTAAAATGTGAAGGAAATCATGGAGGAAGCTTTAAAATGTGGAGGAATGAACTCATATTGATAAGGCTCCTGACGAGGAGGTACAATACATAAGCATGGAGAAAGGCTTGAGACATGGGGGATTGAACTCATAATTTGATAAAGCTCCTGATAAGGAGGTACAATACGTAGTGTCCATCTTCTCATGGAGTTCCATCTCATGATTAACTCGGAAGACAATCATAAAATGGAGCTCTTAAGAATTAGAACTTCTTTGATTACACCAAATAAAGGCTTGCATAATAAAGGAGAAACATATGCTAGGGTTGGTATGCTTTCAACCACTTTGCGTTGATGGGTGGGATGAGGACATTAGAGTCCGGCTCCGAGAGGCGGTAGTACTCATTTTCGTTTGCTTCTTTCACCATGAACGGTCCTTCCCACTTCGCGGCGAATTTGGAGGCTGACTTCCCTTTCATGACATGAGATGCAGCATTCAAAACCAAGTTCCCCTCCGCGAACTGTCGTGGCCTAACCAAGGCATCATAGGCTCGAGCTATCCTCCGCTGGTAGACGCGGAGGTTAGCCTGCGCCCGATCCCTTCGTTCATCCAATGCTTCCAACTCGCTTGGTCTTGCGTCATGGAGGACCTCACTTCGTAACGCCACCCGTGCCGACGGTATTGCAATTTCTAGGGGGAGGACAGCCTCGGCCCCATAGACCAAGGAGAAGGGGGTCATCTGGGTGGGTCTTTTCTTGGAGGTCAGATAAGCCCAAAGGGCCATGGGCAAGGCATGTGCGCAATTCTTCTGTTGATCCTCTAACATTCGGCTCAATATCTTGAGGAGAGTCTTGTTGGTCGCTTCCGCTTGCCCATTTCCTTTAGGATAATAGGCCGTGGACTTGTGGTGAGCGACGTCATAGGAGAACAGGAGTTGCCCAACTTGGTGATTGACAAAGGGTGTGCCATTGTCGGAGAGGATGACTTTGGGAATCCCAAATCGGCATTTGATGTGCTCTCGAATAAAATTGGAGACAGCTGCTCCAGTCGCCCTTTTGAGAGGGACGGCTTCCACCCATTTTGTATAGAGCTCTGTGGCGGTGAGTATCCAAATGTTCCCTCTGGAGGGAGGATTGATTGGACCGATCAAGTCCATGCCCCAAGTGTGGAATGGCCATGGGGTTCCAATACCGATCAAGTCCATGCCCCAAGTGTGGAATGGCCATGGGGTTCCAATAGCTCGGAGGTCAACGGCGGGGGCGTGAATCATATTACTGTGAACTTAGCACGCTTTACATCTTTTGACATGGTTTTTAGCATCCTCTTCCATGGTGGGCCAGTAATAACCCACATGGAGCAGGTGTTGGAATAGCTTGGCTCCTCCCTGGTGCTCGGCCTCGTGTGCGACTTCTAATGCTTTTGAAGTTTCAGGACTGGCTAAGCACTTCAGAGGTTTTCCTTCAAAACTTCTTCGGAAGAGTTCTTCGTTGTGAACAAAGAATTTTGGAACTCGTTTCTTGACTATCGCCATGTCAACTCGATCGGGAGGTAAGGTGATCTCGGTCAGAAAATCAATGTAGGGTTTCCTCCAATCAGTGTATACTCCAATGAAATCGCATTCCGCCTTGGACGGGGTTTCTCTACACTTGGGACATTGATTCTGCAACTCCACCGCGTCCGTCGCCATGGTGGGCCAGTAGTACCCTTGGCGTTGGAGTTGTCTGTAGAGACTTATATCCCCGGTTCCGCACGATCGCTCATGAACCTCCTAGATTTTGACCTTGGCTTCTTCCTACCCAATGCAGCACGCTAACAACCCTCCGGAGCCCCTATAGTATAGGACTCCTTGATAAATGGCGAAGTGTTTCAAATTGCTGAGGGTGACGGCGGCGGAGGTACTTTTTAATTCTTTGGAGATGGGGGTTCTCCAATCTTCAATTTCTTCTTCAGGGAAGATCTCGGCTATGGAGCAAGGTACGCTTCTCTTGAGAATTTCGATTTTGGTTGGTGTGCCTAAGACTTCCACCTTGAAGGCGAGGGTTGCGAGAGCATCGGGGTGACGATTCTCTGAGCGGGGGGCATGCTCCAAGCGGAGGGCATCGAATTTGCTTGTTAATCTTTGCACAATGGTCCGGTAAGAAGCAAGTGGAGGTTCTCTAATCGCATATTCGCCGTTTGTTTGGCAAATGACTAGTTTGGAGTCCCCTTTAATGCATAGGAGAGTTATGCCGCAATTCAAGGCAGCCATGAGGCCGAGGATGAGTGCTTCGTACTCAGCTTCGTTGTTGGAGCAATGAAAATCGAGTTTGTAGGAGAGGTTGATCTTCCCTCCACTAGGGGCCGTTAGAACTATTCCTACGCCTCCACCTTTAGCTGTGGATGATCCATCAAACCTTAGGCTCCACTCTCCGACCTCCGCTTGTGCTGCCTGGAACTCATCTCCTGGCAAATCTTCAGATGGGGGTTCGTATTGACCACTCGGAAAATGAGCCAAGAGGTCAGCCAGAGCTTGGCTTTTTACCGCCCGAGAGGCTTTACAAATAATCTCATACTCCGCCAAGGAAAGCAACCATCGGGCTGGTCTGCCAGCTAGAGCTGGGCGACTGAGGAGGTATCGAATTGGATCGCATTTCGTGATGAGGTGGAGAGTGTACGAAAGGAGGTAGTGGCAGAGCTTCTGTGCGGCGAACACGAGGGCGAGACAATGGCGCTCTATCAGTGAGTATCGCGATTCCGCTCCTTGTATGACCCTGCTTATGTAATAAATCGGTCTTTCGGTTCCATCTACCTCTTGAGCCAGGAGGGCCCCAATGGAGCGGGGAGTGGAAGTGATATACAGGAGGAGGGGCTTTCCCTGTTGAGGAGGAGTCATTGTGAGCGGTGAGACAAACGCCGCTTTGATAGCCTCAAAAGCCTTGTGGTGTTCCTCCGTCCAGATGAATTCGGCGTCCTTAATCAGATTGCCGAACGGTTGGGTGATTTCAGCCATGGCGGGGATAAACCTCCGTAAATAAGATGCACGCCCTAGAAACGTTCGGAGTTCGTCCACATTGGTGGGCCGGGACATTTCCCGGATTGCAATTACTTTGGCGGGATCGGGATCAACCCCATGGCGGTGGACGATGCAGCCAAGGAACTTGCCGGCTGTAACTCCGAATGCGCATTTCAGCGGGTTCATCCGTAGCCGATACCTCTTGCACCTCTCAAATACTCTTCGGAGGTCCTCCAGATGAGTCTCTTGTTCTTTGGATTTGACCACCAAATCGTCGATATAGAACTCAAGTATGTCATGGAACATATCGTGGAAGATGGCGGTCATCGCCCACTGGTATGTGCCTCCGGCATTCTTCAAGCCGAATGGCATAACGGTGTAGAAAAAGTTGCCATTGGGAGTTCGAAAGGAGGTCTTGGGCGCGTCGTCGGGGGCCATCTTGATTTGGTTGTATCCACTGAATCCGTCCATGAATGAGAACATATGGTGCCCGGAGGCTGAGTCCACAAGTGTATCAATGCTAGGAAGAGGGAATTCATCTTTCGGGCAAGATTTGTTTAAGTCTCTAAAATCCACGCAAACGCGGATTTGCCCATTCTTCTTTAGCACTGGGACGATGCTGGAAAGCCAGGAGGGATGTTGGATGGGCTTGATGAATCCGGCTTTGAGGAGTTTGACCACTTCATCCTTGATCTTTAACTCCACGTCAGGCTTGTAGAACCTAACGCCTTGCTTCACCGGACGAGCCGAAGGCACCACATTGAGTTTATGAGTGGTGACTCTGGGATCCAATCCTGGCATTTCGTCATAGTTCCATGCAAAGACATCAATGTACTCACAGATGAGCGCAATGAAAGCCTTCTTTTTCTCTGCAGGAAGATCTTTGGCCAGAAAAATTGGTTTCGGAGGCATGCCCTTCGGAGCCAAGTTCACTTCTAATTCTTGCTTCTAAGGCCAGGGGCCATCTTGTAAGCATTCTGGAGCCACCTTGACTTCTTGGAAGGCTGGGGGTTGCTCTTCTTGGCCTTCATCCGGCGTTGTTGGTTTTTGGACTGTGGGAGGTTCTCTCTTCTTGTTCTTCTTCCTTGGCTTGTTCGGTTGTTTTTGCATGAGACTAGACAAGGAGCAGCATTGAGTAAGGTGTTCCACAAGGTCCCCTTCATCCTTGTGGACTTCGTGACTTTCCGCTAGGGAGCCAGCTTCCCCAGGCAAGGAAGCTAGCTCCCTACACCTTCACAAGCGATAAACTTCTTTACCGTCCGGCCTCGTGTATTTCACCACTTTGGGGCCGACGTTGTCCTCCGCAGGTGCTCGAGCCTTGGCCAGGATAGCCTCTCTAACCCGCTTTTTCTCGTGGGGGTTACCTATGGATGGAGGGCCTTCCTTTGAGATCTCATCCCATCTGGGGATTGGGATGCCTCTAAGAGGAGCTGGGGGCTCTTCCTCATTTGCATCGTTGTAAAATATGGCATCGGCCATGTGAGACTCTTCCGGTTTGAAAGGCTTTTGAGAGCCGACAATGGTGACCAGACCATTCTTGTATATTCCCTTCATGCATTGGTGGTATGTGGATGGAACCGCGGCATATCGGTGCATCCAAGTCCTGCCGAGGAGGGCTTGGTAAGTCGTCTCGGAGTCAATCACATGGAATTTAGTGGCGGATCGTATTGGCCCCACGATTAGGTCCACTTGGACAAATCCCATGGATTGTTGGCTATGGTTTCCAAATCCGGAGATTGTGATGGGTTGGTTGACTAGATGGCTGGATGGGATACCTGCCGCCTTGAAAACGGAGTAGGGTAGGATGTTGAGCGAAGCTCCACCATCTAGAAAACCTCTTTGAAACTCCATCCCATTTATGATGACCGGGACGTACAAGGGCCTGTTATGAGGGAAGGGGAGTTGTTGGTTGGCCTCCGTGAATGTGATGGGAAGATGAGTATCGCGGAGAATCTTTCTTACGGAGCAGGATAGGCCCATGCATTGCTCTCCGTGCTCTTCTGCCACGCGGAGTATGGCCTTGGTTGCTTCGAATCTTGTTGCTTGGGAGAAACCGAACTGATCAAATAACCATTTAAACTTCGTAGAGTTTTGGAGGGAGGAGGCCCGCCTTTCTTCAAAATTCGGGCACTCCGGCCCTTCTGTGTTAGCTATTTCACACGCAGCTGGTTCTTCATTCTCTTCATGGTGGGAGATAGTCACCATCATGACAGCTTTCCCATTATCTTTGTGATTTGGGACGGGGTTCGGGAGGACATCTTTGGTCGCAGTGAGCTCCACGGCCTCTTCAACCATAAATTTTTCAAACAAAGTTTGAAGGCCCCAACAATCTTTGGTAGGGTGGCGGACCATCCTATGGTAAATGCAATAGTCCGGATGTTCCATATCTCTCCGAGTAGGCTCCTTCCTGGCTTCTGGAAGTATCACCTTCCCATCTTGCACCCAAGCATCCAAGAATGCTTGGGCCTCCGTCGCTGTCACCAGCAAAGGTGGAGGTTCATTGTACTTTGGGCGCTTTGCCGGGTACCCCCGGCCTCGATTAGGTGGTGGGCTGGAGGCCGCGTAGGCCGTATGTCTGGGACCCAGGTGCCTTCCGCGGGAGGAATGTTGGTAGCGAGGAGGAGGAAGTGGGGGTTCCACCGTTTCATTCAAGTTTCGGGCCGCCTCATATAACGCGGAGAAATCTAGGAAGTGGTGAGTGACCAAGTGAGGCTTGAAGGTTGGCTGCATTCCGTCCACACAAATCTTGGCCAGGCGATCTTCCGATATCGGTTCTTGAACATCCACCGATAGTTCGCGGAAGCGGCAAACATAAGCATTCAAGTCTTCGGAGGGCCTTTGGGTCACCTTCATCAATTGGAGGGTGTGAGGCGATCCTCCACGTAGAAGAACTTGGAGTAGAATTTTTTAATCATGTCCTCCCAAGAAAGGACCGAGTCAGGAGCGAGATTAGCATAGCATGAGTACGCCTTGTCCGTCAAGGACTTGGAGAACTCTCGTAGCCTCAAGTTACGGTCACCGCTGTGGATGCCGAGGCTGTCCACAAAACGAATGACGTGCTCTTTGGCGTTTCCCTTCCTTCCGTCAAAACGAATGAACTTCGGGACCGTGTATCCCTCCGGGTACGGCATGCTCGCTACCGCTGTGGGATACGGAGGGCACAGATCCGCGTCGGGAGCGAAGGGGAGAGATTTCTTTTCGGATTGAATAAGTGCTCGCACTTGTTCCATTGTGACGGGGGTTGCGTTAGCCGTGTTTTGGACTACGACGGCTGAACCCACCCCTACGGAGGGGGCCTTTTAGGAGCTAATCTCTGGCGGAGAAGTAAGCGTCACTTTGGATTGGAGGTTTTGTGCTCCCTCACCGATTTGGTTGTCGCGAGTTTCGGTTTGAGAGCTGGTAGGATGAGTTCCCTCCGTCTCCGCCTGAGGTGTTGGAGGGGTAGTGCTTTTCTTCTGCAAGGCGAGTACGGTCTCAATCAAGAGACCTTGGTTTTGCTGCATTGTGGCAAGGGTTTCGGTCACCAAACGTAGTTGTTCGATGATAGCGGTTTGTGTAATGGGTTGTATTTCTTCTATGACGGGGTCGGAGGTAGCCTCCAAGCCTTCAATCCCGCTTAGTCCGGGAGCTCCTGTAGGTTTCTTTGGAGGCATTGTAGTGAGCACCACTCTTCCCCAACAGAGTATAATGTGGGAGATAGAAGTGGAAAGAGCACCTGAGGTAGCCCTCCGGGTATATGGCGGTCGCTACAATGATGCTCGAGACCACCGAAGGTGGAAGAGGAGAGAGCTCGGGGTGGACTTAGAGAGAGAGGGGGATGGCAGTGGAGAGAGAGAGTATCGAATCGAAGAGTTGGTCGTAGATCGGATCTCTTAAATGCTTGTTGAATGCTTGTCTTTTATATGAGCCTTGGGGATGAGGGAGAGCCAGGTGTAAGGCTCCTCCCCATTGGTGGACAGAGTGGAGGTTGACCTCCTTTCCTCTTTTAGTCCCAAGTCAGGCATCGGAGCCCGAAACCAAGGAACCGGCAGAGGCTACTTTGGTGATACATGGAGACCCGTATCATCTGCCGAGTCAAGCGAGGTATGATACGGGCTCCGAGGAGCCAGGCGGTAGGTATGATACTTCTTCCGAGATGTCAAGTTGCGGTCAACGTCCCCTCTCTCTCTAGGACCGGTCAAGTTAGAGCTCGCCGGAGGCAAGCTCGTCCTCCTGAAAACTCGCGTTTTTGGCAGCAGGCGTGAATGCGATGTGCGCGGGCGTGCCAAGACTTGTAGCGCCTAACTTTTGGTGAAGATTCCCGTGAATCTTGACTTCTATCTTGTAGGCGATTGTGTACGACCCAAAGGTTAAAGATCGTAAGAAGGTTCGTGGTTTGCCACACGGTTGTGGACTTAATATTTCCTAGTCGTATAGGAAATGAGACGTGAAAATGTAAACTTTATTACTCCGGGATAATAAAGTGGTACAAGAAAAATAAAATTCAAACTACTTGAAGAAGTTAGTTCGAATGGGGTTGAATACTAAGTATTCGATAGTCTACTTTGCTGAAAGTAGGAAAGTGTGCTTCACTGGGAAGACTTTGTTTGTAAGCGTTGAGCTTTGATTGGTGTTGGACCCGTTTTTCTTCTATGAACTTGTATTTATAGGCACTGCAGTATGCTGATTCAGGCCTGAATCCGAATCCAGTCTTGCACCACAAGCTGCCATGTGTCCCATGTTCTCTCCACTTTTTGTGCATGCTTGTTCATGGGCAGTTCTCAGATGTTGATGGCAGTTATATTTGATCATGGGTAGTGGGCTTCTCACATAGTGACATGTGTCCCATGTGTTGGTGAAAATATCTTCCAACTTCCCTCTTTTTGTGCCGTAATGTGCCACATGGCCAATTGACTTGGTCAATTGGCCTTTGAATTGAGAAAATCTCAACTGCCAGAGAACAACCAATTCCCTACAAAAGTGGGCCTTGCTCCTCATCTCATTTCAGCACCTTTTATGAGCCTAAAACCGTGGATTAGTTCCATGGGTCAAATCAACATTTCCTCACGGGTCAAACCGTGGGCTGCAAAATCTTTTGGGCCATAGTTCTCGTGGGCTGCCCCTCTCAAATATCTTGGGCCGCAATTCTTTACATGTGCTATGTGCTTCTTGGGCCCAAATGGGAAAATACCCATGGCCCAAAAATCATCCAATCAATTTATTGAACTCTCGGCCCAATCTATTTAAAAGAATTCCAATCACGGCAAGCCCGATTCGTGGTGTCAAAAACGGGTATAAACACCTCCTTGACGAAACCCTTGCTCTAGCCTCCAAGCCACATTCCTCCTTAGGTCCCGAGCGAAGTACCTAGGCCCTACTCCCGGCCTAGGATGGTGTACAGAGTCGCCTTTAAGTATTCGTAGAGTCTTCAAAATGTTAAGTAGGAGGTGAAGTGCCCGGAGGTGACCTCACTCCTCCGCGGGTGGAGAATTCTTGGAGAAGGTCTTGCTCTTCCCGAGGCTGAGTTCGTGGAGGAAGATTGCTTCGGCGGAGGCAAGGCTCGTGGAATAGGCCTTGCTCCTCCTGGAGGTGAAGCTTGTGGAGGAGGCCTTGCTCCTCTTTGTGGAGGAGGGCATGCTCCTCCTGGAGGTGCACTTGTGGAGGAGGGCATGCTCCTCCTGGAGGTGAGCTTGTGGAGGAGGGCATCCTCCTCCTGGAGATGGACTTTGCGGAGGAGGCCTTACTTCGGCGGAGGCAAGGCTCGTGGAGGAGGCCTCACTCCTCCAGGAGGTGAACTTTGTGGAGGAGGGCATGCTCCTCCTGGAGGTGCACTTGTGGAGGAGGGCATGCTCCTCCTGGAGGTGAGCTTGTGGAAGAGGGCATCCTCCTCCTGGAGATGGACTTTGTGGAGGAGGCCTTGCTCCTCCCGGAGGTGAGACTTGTGGAGGAGGGCATGCTCCTCCTGGAGGTGAGCTTGTGGAAAAGGGCATCCTCCTCCTGGAGGTGGACTTTGTGGAGGAGGCCTTGCTCCTCCTGGAGGTGAAACTTGTGAAGGAGGGCATGCTCCTCCAGGAGATGGTCACCGGCAGAGTTCTTGGAAAAGGTGCATCCGGTTGCCAGATATATCGTATACCCACACCTCTCCTATTCAGAAAAATGATAAAATCATTTTTGCCTTGTCTTCGTCTTTCTCCTCCTTGTTGTACTCTACATCCTTAGCCTATTCAACCGCAACTTCAATCATACACTCACCTACATAACCTAAACCTCGATTGTGCACTTACTCACAATTTTGTACACTCACATAATCCTGAATCCTACATGACACTTTCATTTGGTGTCCTATGAGCATTGAATTTTTCCCCCACTTTCAGCACAATCGGGAGTCAGCACAAGTGAAGTTAAAAGAACAGCGTACATCAGAGCATCTCTGATAGTTTGAGTCACTTTTTAACCAAAAGCTATTTTTTTACTACATTAGGATTTTGTCAAAATTTGGCATACTTGCTCCAATGGTGCTAAAGCCATATTTTATCGTTGCATTGATTGAATCATTTTGTCATACCTCCAGCCAAGTTTGGATTGACAAACGGCAAAGCCATATCTTGGACTATTCGAGGTCCATTTTTGAGGTATCATGTCAAATGATGGCTACGGATTTAGAAATTGTTACCATTAGAGATTGCTCTCACATAGTCTCGGACATCAAATTTCTCCTACTCTTTATTATCTTCATAACCATTTAATACATAATTATTATAACCTAATTTCTTATCGTAAGACAAAAACTTCTATTGATGAAATTGAATTATGAACCTGGACCATAAAGCATGTTAGAGCATCTCCATCTCTTCGAGCATCTCCAATGCAAACTCCATAACTCCAAATCTTCCTCCATTTTGGAGGAATTATGCACTCCAACCCATCCTCCATATTTGCCTCCATTTTGGAGAATTGATTTCCATCCTCCATATTTGGAGTATGAGGAAAGAAAATAGAGGATCCTTCAAAATCACTTTTTGAATATAAAACTAGAGAAATAATTGAAGTTGCCATTGAAGTACACAATTATTGGACTCAAAGTGAGATAAAATTTGAAATAAAGATGAAAAATAGAGATATAGAGATTCATGGTTGGAGTGAACATGAATGGTGAATTCCTCTAAAATCACTTTTTGAATATAAAACTTTATTTTGATCCTTCCAAATAGAGTTATCGAGGACATTGGGTTGGAGATGCTCTTACCCCTTTTTTCCACTCAAACATAAAATTCGAGTAAACCCCCCAAATCCACTCTACTCCTTGACTCAAATCTATATCAAATTGGGTTTTACTCAATTTCAAAGAAGACTCAGAAATTTACTCCAATTTCGTAAGGCTATTTTTCCCTCCAAAATTTACAATCATGCCATTAATGAGTCTTTAACTCAAATTTACGGCTATTTTTCCCTTCCACGTTTACAATCATGCCATTAATTTAATGAGGCTTTAACTCAAATTCGTGCTTAAATTTGGGTTTGCCCATTGGACTGCTTCATACCAAACAAATGAAGCTATTACTTGAATTCGAGGAAAAATATGAGTAAAGGCTCTTAGAAAAATAGTTGTAACGTATATCTACCTGCCCTCGGCGAAGGCCCAGCTAGTGTGCTGGAGCACAATGGCGGCGGCCGTGGTAGCGTTATCAACCATGGAGATCTCCTCGACGTCGTCGGCGTTGATCAGATCTTTTATTACATTTCTAGTACGGAGAATCGAGGGTTTGAGCTGGTAGTAGTAAAATTCGTCGGGCTGTTGGAGCCATCTGAGCTGCCACTGTCGTTGGGCGGCGGAGATGGATGCCGGGCAGGACCCGAAGCTGCCGTTGTTGAGCCGGGCGACGGAGGGGTCGTGGTGGGCGAACTCGGACCGGAGGTCCGAATCGGTGATTGGAGTGGGGGTTGGGGTTTTGTTGCCGTTGGATGATATGTGGCTGTGGTTGCTGCTGCTGGCGGTGGCGGTGGCGGTGGCGAGGTCCAAGTGGTGGTGGTGGGAGGAGGGCATGAGTGCGGGGGGGAGAGGAGAGAGAAGATGGGGAGAGTGGGAGGAGGACATGCCGGGAGAGAGAGAGAAAGGGGACACGAAATCAAAACCAAATACTCCTACTTTAGTTCTTTTTCTTTTTTGATCCAATTTGGTTCTCCTGTTGTTGTTGTTGTTGGTTTATTTTTATTTTTTTACATGTTCTATTTCCCCAGAGGTTGTGAGGAACATAAAACAAAATTATTTGTATCTTTCAAATTATATCTTCGAAAAATTCCTGAGGAACACTTTTTTTTTCTATTTTTGAATTTTTTTTAGTGGTATTCAATTTTTGAATTGTTGGAGTAAATTTTTCCCTCTGCAATTTAATCTTTTATAACAAAATCTTAATTAATTTGATTAAGTGAGATTTTAAAAATTATTAAAAGATAAGTATAAGTAATTTGAAAGTGACCCAAATGCTCAAAAAAATACTACTAAAAACAAATTGTGAGGGGATTAGTAGTAATTTGAACGCCTGGTTTTGGGATCAAAGAAGATTCACAATGTCGTTTGTGTGAGAGTGAGAGACAGCGAGGGTGAGAGGTCTGAGGGGCCGGCATTGACTTTGCTCCGGGCCTAAATTATTAGTATTCTATTCTATTTTGTGTGTCTATTATTATTTTTTTTATTGTCTCTCTCTTTCAATGTGAATCTTAAAACATATACAATATAAATTTTATTTGATAGATTTCAATTTATTTTATAATATAAAATTGTCGAAATCATGAAAAACATTATCGATGGAAAGATATAGACAATAGATACAAAAAAGATAAAAGAAATATTGGATAAATAAAATGAGACAGAGTTAGTACAATTTTTGGATAAAATTTAATTGACACCCCTAAGGTTTGTCTTAATGACAAATACCCCATCACGGATAATAATGATTATAGTAAATCCTATGTAGTTTTAACATTCAACAAACAACTATTTGAAAAAAAAATCACGTAATAGGATTAGCCAAAAGCGTTTTATATTAAAAAAATTATTGTTTTAATTAAATAATAAAAGCTCTTAATTCACGATTTTTTGACTCGAAAGTAGTAAGTTTGCCCTTCTTGACAACAACAAAAAAAAAAAAAAAAAAAAAGATTCTTCTGAGTGTTAAAAAATAAATGGATATAATAAATTACTTCTTTTTTTTTTAATCAAAATAGCTCCTCCAATGGGTTAAAAAGGGTTCCTTTTTTTTCAAATAAGTGAGTTTATAGATATTTTTTTTAGTTTTTAGTATCCACAACTAAAGGGTGAATTTTTACTTTTGCCTCATTTCATTACGCGTTTAGAAATACAAATTGTCAATTGGGGGCGTCTTTAAAATGCACATACAAGGACAGAACTAGGATTTTACCCTAGTAGTAGCGAAATGTATACTTCAAAAATAAAAAGATGCATTACAATATTAATAGTCAATGGCTCTAGAAAAAATTAAAATAACATAACAAAAACTATAGTAAATGATGTTTTTCATTTGCACATGAAGTATAAAAAAGACTAACTTTAATTTTGGACATCGATAATACCATTCCAACAACAATGGCAGCAGAACTCATGTAGTCCCCAATCATTGGGGGTTTGGGCGGAGGAGGATTGGAAATAAATCTAACCTGTGGCAATGTGTACAAAGTGGCTGCTCTCAGAATACCACTTAAACAGTAGCCCCCCTATACCTATTTTTGTTGCAGAACCATGCCCTCAAATCAAAGCCAAATGGCATCAAAGAGGACAAGTCTAGAGACCCAATTTAATTTATGTGCACATTACCATGCTTCCTTCATTGATAGTCTAGAGCGTCGGTATGCACAAAGATAATGTCACTCTCCAAATCCCTATGTGGATTTTTCAAATTGATAACCGCACTCCCTTTTGGGAGTGACATTATAAATTTAGAGAGTGACATTACAATTAAATTTTCTTAATTTTTTAGGTTAAATTATTTTAGGGTTAGAATGTGGAGTTTTTTTTCCCTTAATTACACATCATCATTTATATTATTTCATTTTGGCCCATTGTAGTTTCAGAATACTTTTTGGGTCTCCTTTCTTGAAAAAAAAAAGAAGAAGATTTATGACTAGTATATAATAAAAAAAATAAGGAAAAAAACCTAGCAGTGGCGAGACTATATAAGTTGGGGATAAAAAAATTTTCCACATATAATAATTGCATTTTTTAAAATTCTTGTCGTGGCGATTGTCGCCACTAGACTCCTCTGGTCCCATCCTTGCGCACATAGAAACCACATGGGATTCATTGTTAGTTCTTATGTGTGAGAAGGATATCCGTCATTAAGACAGACCTCAGGTGGTGTCGGTGAAATGTATTGTTATATTTTGTAAGTAGATAGTATAAAATAGATGAGTCCCTTTTGGAAAAAAAAAAAAAAAAAGTGTGTGTGTGTGTGTGTATATATATAGTACCAACTGATGTAAGTGATGTTAGCTGAATTGACCATTTTTATATACTTTCAAATGAAAGAAAATTTAGGGTGTGAATCTTTGTTATAAGCAAAGATTCGATTATTTCTTCCAGAGATTCTTTGCTTACTAATAATTCCCCTAAATGGGGCCAGGCCATCAATCGCTCTTATGTCTAATTTGATTGAATTGAATATTTGTATCTTCGATCGCATGTATATAATAATAATAAAAACAAATGTACGTAAGTAGGAGTATATTATTCTCAACACTCGTTGTTGAGGGATCGATGGCGGGTGAGTTAATTGGTGACAGATAGATGAACTCCAATACCACACTAAACAAACAAAGTAGACTTCCACAAATACAAATATGGTTGTTAAAGAGCATCTTCAACTGTTTTTTATTTTTTGTATTACCCAAAATATATAGGGAATATATAATTTTCCTTTATTTTTTCATACACATAATTATTGAGATGGGAATCGAGGTTGAAGAAAAGGGAGAAGAGAGAGATTGTTCATTTTTCTTTTTCGAGGGAAAGAGATTGTTCTTGTTGGTGACAATTGTGGATTTATCGAGTGAGAACGGTTTGATACATGTACGCTAGTGAAAATCGATCAAGGCAAAATATCTAACAATTGTGGTTGGGAATTGATTTTGTTACTCTCATTTTTGTTCATGTCACTCTCATTTTCTCACAAAACAAATCATTTAATAAAGACACTAAAGGGAGTAGACAAAAAGGGGAGTGGCAAAATCACTCCCCTTGTGGTTTTTGCTTTTTTCTTTTTTACATTGAAGGACGAGAAGTGATATAAAAATAGGTTGAGTTAAGTGAGGTGGCAGAGTTCGACAAAGCCAAACTTGCTGTAAAAAATCAGCACAAGAAACCAATTTATCGAATTTTTGGCAGCAAATTTTTTTTTTGATCCGTTTTGGCAGCAAGTTTGACTAAGGGATGAAGAGCCCCTTGCCATATTTTTATTGTTAAAATTTGACAATGACAAGGAATTTGGTGTACCGGTAGACTTGCTAAAACTAATGTATTATTTTAGTCTTCACAGCGGAAATTACTCCATTTTTAGAAATATAAATTAAGTACGTACACATATATTGGAACTTATATCAACTCAATTTACAAAGAGGGAATTAGTAAATAATGTGTGTCGATATATATATATATAGCCTTCACCTAAGGTCATAAATGGTTTATTACCATTAGCGGATCTAGACCATTGAATACAAGATCCAACGACCTCAAACAAAAGTCCGCACATAGCTTATGTAAGGGATCCCTTAGGTGAAGTGGACTCTATATATACATTAAAAACGGGAAGTGATTTTACCACTCTCATTTGTGTCTTGATTAGATGATTTATTTTGTGAGAGAAGGAGAGTTGTATTAACAAAAAAGGGAGTGACAAAATCAATTCCCTTAAAAACTTAAGTCAATTAGAACAGCAATGTCTGATTTTAACTCAAAGGTGACAAAAATGTATACAAATTTTTTTGCATACAAAACCTATATAAGATAACTATAATTATTTTGTTTGAAGACTTATCGAGCCTAATTTATTCTATTTTGTTGAGCTATATGATCTATTTACTCATACATTTTAGTAACTTGTCATTTACTCTACTTTGCACGACTCATTCAATGCCAACAATAGAAAAGAAATATAAAATTATACGCAAAAATATACAAAATTTTAGTACATTTTTTGAACCCAGAGAGTTTGCTTGAACCCCTCAAACACTAGTGGAGCCGCCGTTGATTTAGAGAACATGCTCATCCTAACATAATTGCAAAAACTATTGCACAACAACGATGATAAGAGATGCTGCACATCAGGGTAGCTAAACAATTTGATTACTCGATGGTATGAATACACAGTGTGAAACAATCTGAAGTTTTGAACAACTAAAACCTACTAGAACAAAGACTCGTTTACATGAATCTGAACAGAAATTCCTAGTTTCAATACCAATCTATGCGGTCTGAAGAAAATGAGAAAGAAAAGTATAGGTTTTCTAATTTCGATTACTTCTCTTTTCTTTTTTATTGTTCTTTTTCCTTTTCATTTATTTTGGGAGAGGGGAATTAGAGGAAAAAGTTCTGCAACATTTTAGCACATACGAGCGATAACCGTCTTAAGCTGTCAATTACACTAATTACACTTGGACTGATCCAGACATTGCAAGATATGTATACGTACTACACTCCAAAGCTTCAATATATTAGTAGTTCATGAATTTTCAATTACCGATTCGGCTTCCGCGTTATGCAACTTTACTTCACAGAGTAAAAAATGCTTGAATCTTATAAACAGTATTTGATGCCCATAACAGACTATAAGACCACCTGTTATGTAGAGGCCAGAGCAATTCTGTGCAAGAAATCACCCTCACTAAAAAGCACTAGACACGGTCGCACAAGATACCGACACAAACAGACAATACATGATGATACAGACATGGCAATTCTGAAAGAAAGGAAAAAAAGAAACGACGGAAGACACGAAAAGAAGACTAGATATACCCTCTCCATCCCAAATTAAAGGTCTTGTATTTCATTTTGGGATGTTCCTGAATATGTCAATTTTGAAATAGTCAAAGTAGAAAGTTTGCTACTATCCATTATAAATAGCTACAAAATTACAACTACAGTAATGCATATCCATCTATAAAGTTTAAAATCACATAAATAACCAAGAATATGGAACGTATGGAGTAGTACCCACACATATATCTTAAGCGGTCGCTAATATGAATGAATAATTAAAAATAATAGACACTGACACTAACTTAGAAATTATCCATGAATAATTAAAAATAATAGAAACTGACACTAACTTAGAAAAGAATGAAACCAACACTACTTCTACATCCTTAATAGATGATCCATTAGAAAACAAACAAAAATGCAAAAGTGACAAGTTTGGTACTAGTAAAAACCCCAAAAATACGTTTGGCAATTATGAAGTGACACTCCATCGTGTCCTCATACATGTCTCACTTAAGACACAAGTGTCCCAGACACGTCCCTGCTAAGAATGCAATAACATTAATTGCACGAGCAACTTGGCGTGTCCCATATGTATCCTGGTGTGTCCATGGTGAGTTTGACATAGAAACAATGACAATGTAGGCATGTCCGTGCTTCATAGCACCCTTACGTAGAAATGTCTCACTTAAGACACAAGTGTCCAAGACACGTCCCTGCTAAGAATGCAATAACATTAATTGCACGAGCAACTTGGCGTGTCCCATATGTATCCTGGCGTGTCCATGGTGAGTTTGACATAGAAACGATGACAATGTAGGCATGTCCGTGCTTCATAGCACCCTTACGTAGAATAAGGATTCCCTATGCAGTTAGTAATTCTACAAAAAATCAACCACCAAATACAATCTGATCAGTAGTCTAAACAAACTCACCTAAGCAAATCCAATAGCTAATTCACTCAACTCGATAAGTCCTATTCATTTATAGAAAGGGGCGAAAAGAGCTAATAGCAAGCAGGCAAGAAACTCAAGGATAATGTAAGTAAATCCCCATTGCATTTGGGGGAAAAAAAAACCCCGAGAGAAAGACAAGCACTTGACACAATCGGCAGTTACAAGATATCTTGCAATCAGTCCATGAATCAACTCCCCAAGAATCTAATCTTCCCATGCCGAGTCCACGATTTTTACTTCTGTGCACGATTGCCCCCTTGAATTATTGGGCACTCCAATTCTCCATAAGTCCACCAAGGACTTGAATCAGTACCGAGTCAAAGCCACAAGAACGAACCTAGCCTAGGAGTCTTCCTTAGGCTCACCAAGCTTCAAAGGACTTGCTCAACAAAGAGAATAAGAAATCAAACCCTTGGGCCTTGAGAGATGATCTTCAAGCTTCTCTATCCATCAATCACAGAATCTCTCTCAAGTACAAGTTGCCACCAAAGGCCTCGCAGATGATTTTTGTTCTTGGAAGGGGGAAGATCAGTGTCAATTGGTGTTGTATGTGTAAACGGGATGCGGAGACGGTTGACCATCTGCTTATCTATCGTCCGATGGAGTGGGAACTTTGGGCTTTGGTGCTTTCTTGGTTGGGATACAGTGGGCTGTATCTAAAATGTCATGGAAGTTCTAATTGCTTGAAGGGGAGTTAGAATGGGTAGGAGAAGGAAGAGTTTGTGAGCCATGATCCCACTTTATTTGATGTGGGTCTTATGGCGTGAGAGAAATTCGAGAGTTTTTGAAGGGGTGGAAAAACCTCTATCTAGGATAAAATCTTTTTTGCTGAATAGCTTGTACAGTTGGGATAAGGGAGAGTGTTATCCATCCCTTGACCAATTTTTAGATTGGTTCGAGCTTTTCCCTTCTCTTTGCAATGTATAGGACCTTTTTGTTCTGTGGCCTTCTTCTATATATGGGTTGCATCACTTGCATGCCCTTTATGCCTTCTTTCTAATATAATTATTTACTTATAAAAATTAAAAAAAAGTACGACACTATTCTTAGGTCAGAAAGTAAGTACAACACTATTTATGGAATTGTTGGACCGGCCACAACAGCTAGAGCCTAGAGCTGACTGGAAACCGCTCTATCAGTTTATGCAAAATCCCAAACTACGCACAGACGCTGCAAGCTCCAACATAGGTCAATCAACTCTGCTCGAGCAATTTTTCACAGACCTAAATCTCTAAGCAACTCAAGAGTGGCAACTGCTTGACCTCCGCTTGATCTGACTCGAAACCCTGTTCCCAACTCAGAATGGGCTCCGAAACTTGCAAGAACAATGACGACATTGATCCTTGCATCACCATTCGATAAAGGGAAAGGTTTTACAACTCAAATAGTCAAATGTATGTCTCACAGGATTTCTAACAGGAATGGAGGGAGCTCTAGACTCCAGATTCTAGAATCCAAAAAACTGATCCTTTACATACGGACTGTAAAAAAAAGATACTAGGTTGATAAACTTGCAATTTACTGACAAGGAAAAAGAAAGGAAATTGGGAACGGCCACACTCTGCAAATCTGTGGCACCAAGAACATACATTGCATATGAGATTATCCCTACCTGATACCTAATACCCTTACATTGGACACTCGAACAAAAAATCTATTCCAATATACCTACCTATGTATTGGGACAACTACTAATAACATTTAAGTATAAACTTTCTACATTTGATAACATAGATGACATGGTATGAATTTTGTAACAAGAAAAAAACATATACCAATTAATATGAACAATAATGAAGTTGAACCAAACTCTACCATGTATAAGGCAAGTTCACTTATGATTCTCACTCTCACTGAGCTCATCTTCAATGTCAGATACATTCATCCTCGCAGAAGCCTGCTTAGCCCACTTAACAATTTTCTCAGCTTCACGATTGACCTTCTGCTCCTCCTTCATCGCCATCTTCAGCATTTTCTGCTGCTCTTTCACCGAAAACACACTCAAATCCGACAGAATCTCCTTGCTATTCCTCCGCCAGTAATCTCCAAACCCCATTTCCCTATCTTCCTTGCTTTTTTTCTTAGAAACCCTCTTCGGAGAACACCAGAAACACCCAGTTTTCTTAGGCGGCGATGGAGAATTCATCGACGAATTCGAAGAATCCGAAGGAGATAAGAACGACCCAGATCGTGCTTTCGAATTCGAACCCCTTTTCCCATCTGGCTCTGGCTCTGGCTCTGGCTCTGGCTCTGGCTCTTCTTCACATCGTGCTTTAGAATGGGAAGAGCCAGACCCAGATCCCGATTTCGACTCCAAACCGTTTCCCTCAAATGGGTTTTCGTTTTCATCATCAGAAAGCGAGTTCTTGTTGGATTTGGGAGTGAGAGGTCTAAGAGAAGGTAACTTTGAATTGAAGCTTGAAGAAGAATTCTTGTTAGTGGACAGAGTAGAAGCCCTGGGGTTTGTGGAAGGGAAGGATTTGAGGGAGCGGAACCGAGTCTCGAGGTGAGTTGGGAGGACCGAGTCGGAAGCGAAGGAGGAGAGGTTTATGGCAGCGATTTGTTGGAGAACGGAGTGGTCCATTGCTTGGTTGAGGAGCTCTTCGACTGCACCGTCGTCGCTGCTGCTATCTGACACGAAGGAGAAATCTGTCATTTCGTTCTTTCTTTCTTTCTTTCTTTCTTTCTTTTGACAGAGAAGGGAAGGAATTACGAATAAGGGTTTTTGTTGGAGCTGGGTTTTCTTCTTCTCTTGTTGTGGCTGTGGAGCACTTCACTGAAGTAGCGGTGTAACGGTTATGTCATTGTTTTGTCGCTTTTTGGTTTCCGAGGTAGGCTTGTGGGACCCGCTGGCGCTGAATATGGGACCCACGCGGCCAATAAGGAATTTGGGAAAGGCATTTTTCCAATAAAAAAATTTAGACGGACGGGCCTTCTATAGAAAAAATAATACAGTACTCCAATTTTACCGAATATCCATCGTTACATGTTTTTCGTCACTAGAAGGAGTGTATCCAGAGTGTATCAGTTATTGTATTCTAGAGTTAATTTTATTTTTATCCCCGAAGTTATTCACATTTTTTGCTACTTCATTCCTAAGGCTGTGTGTTCTTATAAACTTATAAAGTCTTAAAAATTCATTTCCATATTTTTATTTTTCGTAATTTTTTGTTCATCTTTTCGTCGTAATTTTTTGGATTAATATGGACTGATATTGAAAAAGTATGAAAACATGGACCGATATTGAAAAAATTCAATTCAGACAGTACTTTGGACAAATAGTACAGTTGTTTGATACTTTTTTCGTCTTTAATGAATTTTTTTTTGCTCTTGGTCATAGTTTTGTACTTTTAGACTTTTCTCGTCGATACGGATGATTAATCCAAAAAAATATCTCGCGAATCTAACAAAAAATTTGAAAAGACAAACAAAATACATAAAACGAAGAAAAAATAAATTTATAAGAACCCAGCCCATTTGGTCTAATAGATAACCAAAGTTCGAATCTTGATTGGAAAAAAGTTCATGGGGCCACAAAACAAAAATACTATGCTCATAGACAACTTGTGAGGCCCACTTTTGGATCCCATATAAACCATCCTTAATGTTCATTAAATTTACGATTGAGCTAATTTTTTGCAATGCTACTCAACACAATTATTTTGAATTTAATAAATATTTCAAAAAATTTTGTTGGACCTGAAATAGGCCTCGTCTTTGCCCGTAGTTTTTTTATTTGGTGGTCACGTTACAGTTTAGGGATGAAGTAGCAAAAATATAAATAGTTTAGTGGATAAAAACAAAATTAACATTTTTGCATTCAACGAGAGGAGTCTAAAAAGTAGTAAAAATTTATGACCGAAAGTAGAAAAAAAAAGTTCACTACAAAGACCAAATATTTTTTTTTTTTGTCTAAAATGTGGTCTTTTATGAACTTTTTTTCATCATCAGTCCATATTTTTGTATTTTCTTGATTACTCTTATCGAGACGATTGATTAATCTGAAAAATTATGACAAAAAATTCAACAAAAAGCTACGGAAAAAGTTTTAGACAAAAATTTACAAAAACTCAAGCTAAGGCCTTATGAGCGAGCAAATTCATTAGTCTCAAGTCTTGACTATGATGTCAATCCCTTAGGATTAATTTTGCATGTTAAGTTGACGGTGTTCTAGAAGGACCTAGTATTTATTTGGTCAAATTACAAAAAAAACACATGAATTTACACATCAATGTCTCAAACACCTAAACTTTCTCTTATTTCAATAAAACATCTGAACTAGTCTGTCGTTAATAAATTGGGCACCCAGTGTCAATCTTCGTCCATTTACTAACGAAAATTGCGCATGTGGCATGTTTAGATGCTGAGATGGCGAAATAGATTTTGAAATGACATTTTTTGGGGAAAAAGGGCCACATCCTTCCTTTCACACACACTCTCTTACATTCTTCCTTTCACCCAAACTACAACCTCTCAAACCAGTGTGTCGCTGTGGTTCTGTGGTGGCGGAATTCAAATTCAATGGTGGATTAAATGGCTCGAATCAAAGTTTTGGGTTTGAATTATACCCTATTGGTGGAAACTTGATTAGCACCTAAGATTGTAAGATCGTGGTGCTAAAAGTTTCCTAGCTTGTGGTGTTTTTATTTAATATCGTTGTTTTTATGCAATTTCACTCGTAAGGTTGTTTGTTTAGTGTTTCAGGTTAAATGTCTTTAAAGGGCGTGTTTTGATCGCAAGACCAATCCCCAAGTTAGTTCAGGTATCCATGTCCGGTGGAACTTCTGCCCGGAAGGCCCAAGAGTGAAGGCGTGAGGCATTGGGCAAGGCGGTGAGACGTCGGGCTCCAAGCTGGGAGGCTTGCTTGAAGAATTGGAGATAAGCTGCACGTATCGATACAGCCTTATTTTGTATCGATACACATTAGTTTCGTGGCAAGGCAGATTGTTCTGTATCGATACAGCCTTAATCCGTATCGATACGGGAGAGCTACATGGAAATGGCCCTTTTCAACTTAACAGCGTTGTATCGATACTTTGCTTACTTTGTATCGATACTACGAGCCTTCAGCCAGATATTTGTTGCTATTTGGACTTTCCACTTATGGAATAGTTGCCTTTATTAGTCTATTTTTTAGATATTTGATGAGAGAGAAACCCAATTTGTATAAATAGGGGTGTCATCTCTCACCTTTTGTTCTTAGACTCCATTAATGCTTTTGAAGTTTTTCCTAATGTAATCTCTTAGAACTCAGGTAAGTAATTCTCGTTTGTTAATTTCTCGTTTATTAAAGTTGTTCGTATGGACTAGATCCTTTATAAAATCAAGTTATTTTGGTTTTTATCGGTGAAAACTTATATCTCGTTTTTATGCCTTGGTTTATGCTTTAAGGATATGTGAGTAGTCGGTTGGCTAAGTCTTGAGATAATCTTTCCCGAGGACTTAGGTTGTTATTTGGTTCTCGAATTTTTGGGCTTAAAAGCATGATTTACGGAATAGAGCTTAACTTGCATTTTTGGTCTAAGCAAGGGGTGTTAACTACTTGGTAAGGCGTTTGTCAAGCGGTCTTGGCAAGCGGCTCACCGAGGGCTCGTGGCCTCCTATGTGTTCGATAAATTTGTCAAACAAGTTGGTTCGCCTCCGTTTAATCACATCTTTCATTAAACGTAGTCATTAAAGTTAAATTCTCCGGGCGTGAGCACGCGGTCGTGACTGACGCCTCAGTTATATTGAGAACAGATAACATCCTTTGTCAAGGGTTAGAAGATCCTTAGACTTGCCTCTTTTAAGTTAATTAAGCATTTTCCTAGTCGTTTGCCTTGGCATTTTTCTCCGTTTCAAAGCAAAACCTAGTTGGCCGTCTTGAACGCCGCATTCTACCTTTTCGACCTACAATCCGTTTAAGCTATCTTGCGAATTCCCTGTGGTACGATCCAGGTCTTATCGGTTTATTATGATACCGACGATCTAGCCCTACGCTTGGGGTTTTTCCAATCTCATATTTGAAGGCGAGGTTTTTGGAGCTAAGCAAAACTTGATGGCCATGGTAGCTTTAAACCCTATTCAGAGTTTCCTCATAACCTAACAAATCATCCAAACTAAAAACTCGCAAACCCTAGAAACCTATTCTTTCTCCATTACCCAACAATTTTTCCTCCCATTTTTCTCTCCAAATGCCTTTGGCCCACCGCTCAATTTCTTCTTCCTCCCTATTTTGGCCATCAACCCATCAATTTCTCCAAATGCCTATTTCTCTCGATCCCAAATAAACCCATCAATTTCTCCAAAACTTTATTTCGGGTCTCCAATTGGTCTTGCTCTCACCTCCCTGTTCTCAAACCATGCGGCCATGCCCACCTCTAAATCTCTCAAATTTCATTCATTGGCCATTGGGAATGTGAATTCATCAAAAAAAACCTAGTTAAAAATAATCCGCGGATGTGTATCTTGCCATCGTTTGGTTAATAAAAAAGACTCGGCAATTCTCTACCTCTGCCATCACCGTTCATCTACTCTTCTCCCTGACTATTACCGTCCATCCATTTTTATTTTACCCAAATTGCAAAGTTGACGACGTTGGGTTTGGGCTGGTCTACTCAGGTCATCTATGATGGCAGAAACGTCATTGTCAAACCTCCATAAGCCCCACCCCACATGACAGCGGGTTTGGGTTGATTTGCAACGCTGCTGATGAAACCTTACTCACCTTTATGGAGCTTTCCCAAAAAATTAAGGCCCATGGATTTAAGGGGTGTGGGAAGGTGGGTGGGAAAGGCAAAAGAGGAAAGAGACGTTATGGTGGTGGAACGATGGAGGGGGTAGTGAGAGGTGGTGGTGGGTGTTGATTCTGATGATGATTGTAGAGAAGTGCGGGAAAAAAAAAGAGAAGACATGATGTTGATAATGATTGCAGTCACATTTTTTGTCATGTGGCATTTGTTTTTCCTCTGAAAAAGCCAAAAAAAAAAAATCTATCTTAACATTCAAACATGCCACATGTGCAATTTCTGTTTGCAAATGGACGAAAATTCACAACAGGTGCCCAATTTAATAATGGCAGATTAGTCCAGGTGTTTCATTGAAATAAAAGAAAGCTTAGGGTGCTTATATGACATTGAGGTATAAGTTTAAGTGCTTTTTTAAAAAAAATTCCTATTTATTTTTTGTTTCTTCGTGGAGTAAGTAATTTTTTTCCTTCCCATTGAAAAATATAAATATGTATTAAATCTCCTTACTAAAGTCAAGACGAACTTATCTACATTCAGAATTTTCAATTTCCACATGGATATTGAAAATTAATTTCATCACTTCGAATTCTTACCTAAGAGAAATTAATTTGAGTACTCAATAATGATTTATTGTCCGTTGATGTTACACTACAACTACTCCTAATATTTTGTCCGCCACCATCTGGATGTCACAACCACTTTTCCCAACAAGCATGCAATTTGTTTGTTTTCACATATTTCAAACTTTCCTTCTTTTCTTTTCTTTTTTCAAATGGGCCCCATCACAGCTTAGACTTAACTACTTATTAGGGGAAATAAGATTTTTTATATGCCGATTGCAAGTTGCATGGCCCCCACTATTGTCATGTATAACATCTTCCCAAAGTTATTATCGGCTTGGCATCATCAAATTTTAAAACTTCAACCTACATGACGACATATGAAAACAATATCAACAACATGGATACCTTAAACTAATTAGACATTTCACCATGGCCCGCTGCACTCTAAGTTGAGGGGTTCAAACAAACCCCCATGATAAAAAAAAAAATACATTAAACTTCGGAACATTATTATACACTACATATTTTAGTTTTTCTTTGATATTGTCGACACTAAAGTACTCATACATAACCAAAGCAAATGAAATTTATTTTAATTTGTGAGTAAGGAGATAATATAGCTAAACAATTAAAACAAAATAAATTAGGCCCAGCAACTTTTCAACCGAAGTAAATGTGTTTATTTCACATAGAGCTATGTATTCAAAAATTTACTTCACGTTGAATGAAAATTCTAAAGTCGCTTGTGCATTTCACCCCTCAATAACAAACATATCACAATATACTTCCAAAAGTTTCTACATGTACACCAATCGTATTCTTAATTAATTCCAACACCACCCCCCCCCCCCCCCCCCCCCCCTCTCGCTCTCGTATTATTAGTCGAGATGCGTGTAGCTGTCCCAAAAACTTTTTATTCTCTCTCTCTCTCTCTCTCTCTCTCTCTCTCTCTCTCTCTTGTATTATTAGTCGAGATGCGCGTAGCCGTCCCAAAAACGTTTTATTTTGAAATGATGTTCCAAACACTCCAAGTTATCAAGAAAATAGTGTTTATATATGTAAGCTTCGAATAACTACATGCTCAAACCCAAGGGTATCTCCTGTTGATCGGTAGATTTGCTCACCACACAATTGATTAGAGTTCAAATTTTTGTGCCAGGCCGCAAGAAATTAAATTATTGTGAATTTCCCAGTATCAAGCATGGACAATGGTGACAGAAAGTACATTACTATGGGGTCAGGAGATCCCATGGGAATTTTTTTTTTGCCAAGAGTATGGTGAAATAATTTATGTGATTAACAATTGACCCCAACAAATATTGAGCATCTCCAACCAAGACGTAAAACTTAATACTTGAATCAACTCCAACCAAGATGTTAATTGCCTAGGTGTCAGTTGACATCTACTCTCTCATGTCAAAATTGATATGAGATGTCAAATTTTTTCTTTAATTACTTTATCCTTTAGAGCTTACTAAAATAATGAATTTGACATATTGGTTGGAGTGGACATTTTAAAGATGTCAAAATTTGATATGTTAAATTGCCGCATAAATCTTTAAAAAAAAAATCAAATCAAATCCCCAAATTTGAAGTCAAGGTTGAAGATGGTTCCAATTTGAAGTCAAGGTTGGAGACGGCTCCCTATCGTCACTCTCTCCTCTCATTTGTTCCTCACCCTCTATCTCTCTCAGTAGTACTTGCTCTTAACCTCTTTTGTCTTTCTCGCACCATTAATCGAGATGCGGGTAGGAGTCTGGACACTCTAAGTTATTAGAATGACTCCATGTGCTCAATTGCCTGGAGTCACCATTGAGCGTAGATAGATTAGTTGAGATACGAATAAGCTGACTCGAATACTCCTGACCATCGAACCAACAACAAAATACATGCTCATAACTTCTTGAAGTCGCCACCAAGCAGAGGGAGGACTAAATTGGTCATGTTTTCCCTCCCATATTCCTTTCCGTGCAAGACCATTGAGATTAGTTTTCTATCTTACCATAGAAATGAATATTTTAAAGTTCGAGACTATCTTTTCAGTATAATTTTGAATCATTAACACTGTTCTGAACTTTTTTTTCCTACTTCGTATCCTTCCTTTATTACGTAAGAGAGATCATTCAACCTGTAAAATATCAGAGAAGTTTTATTGAATTCGATATATAAAACCTTACAATGAGCCCTCTATTTATGTAGGAGAGAGCTTAATTATGGAATGAAATTATACTAATTAACTATGGAAGAAAATCATCATAATTACAATCGAATCACAATCTCAAGATCACGATTTTATTTATTATATATATATCTATTTATTCTAATACCAAAATAAGTGTGATTCAATAATCTTACCAACCCATATATTTCAAGTTTTCATCAACGTTATAATTGAAAAAGATATCTTCCTCTGAAGGAGTTGAATCTTCTACAATATATATCTTCCTCAATGAAAAGTCGCACCTAAACTAAAATAGGTTTTCCTCTGAAGGAGTTGAATCTTCTACAGTATATATCTTCCTCAATGAAAAGTCTTGCCTAATTTTCTCTTAAACCCAAGAGATCAAATGTATGTAAGAGTCTTTTCTTGATATGGATGCTTCAACTTGTTGCTTTTGCTTTTCCAACGGGAAGAAGAAGACCACAAGGAGTAAGGGTATTTTCGGAAGAGCAGATCAGACCAAGAATAGAAGAGATTGGGAAAAGAGGGAGGAGATGCTATCGGATATGAGTACGTTTTCGGTGGAAGAACAAGAGAGAAGGTTGAAGGCGGCGGTGGAGGAGGAAGAGAAGGCGGTGAAGGAGGCTGAGAGGGTGGTCAAATGGGTCAAGCAAGAATCATTGAGGATGGATGTTTCCACTGTCGACAGAGTTCTAAGAGAAGATCAAGATCACTGAGCCATCTCGCATGACGAGGGGTCCATGTGGATCTATGCGCATACAGATTTTCGTGCACAAATCCATACACATTTGTATTTGCATCTATCAGATGCATGTGGGTTCAACTCAATAATGAGGAGCAATTGTGCATCACCACGTTCCGGACATATCTGTGTCTGAATCTACCAACATAAACCTTTCCACATCACATAGTCCCTATTAAATTGTTAGCTTTCGTGTCTTCTCCTACAAGAGAGTGTGAGACTCATGTTTTTTCCCTCACAGTGAAAAGCTTACCTCAACAAGGCTTGTCCGGTTGTCCCACATCGGTAAAAGATGTGCAAATGTCTGGTACTCCTCCCCTACAAAACTAAGCAGTACACTTGCGAACCCGAGGATGAAGGTACATAAACCACGTTGCAACACGTGGAAAGGAAAATCCAAAGCTGTGTATACGTAAACGTATACACAAAAAAAAAAAGCGTTTATACAGTTTTATGATATATACATATATAAAATATACAATTTTTATTTATATACATAAAAATATACGAGCTCGCGAGCTCAGTCGAGCCGAGCATCAAGTGGCTCGAGCTCGGCTCGTTTATGAAACGAGCTGAAAATCATGGCTCGAGCTCGTTCGTTTATATAACGAACCGAGTTCGAACGAGCCGTAAACGAGTCGAGTCACGAGCCGCTCGCGAGCGGCTCGGTTCATTTGCAGCCCTATTTACAGGCACTATGTATATATACAACACGAAGCCATGAAAAGAACCATGAAGGTAGAGAACACGATCAGTTAGATTGTCAAGTGTAGAATGGTTCCATTTATTCCTCCTACAAGTTAATCTATGTTTGATTCAGGTACATAAGTTGCATTATGAAGAGAATACTCCTAGTATGGAGAGTTTCAATACATAAGCTTAAGAAGTGTAGCCGAAGTATCGGTTGAAGTGTTGTCCTCTATCACAGAATCTATAAAATTTTCAATTAAAACCAGTAGAAGACATGTCCAATACACTTTTAAGAGTGTCCGATGAGTGCTGATATCCGAGACCACAGGCCGACTCCGTAGAAAATGCACGTGCTCCTTATATTCATCATGAACTAGTTGAATGTTGCATCTCGGACATCACTAACCTTTCCAGACAGCCACTGCTCATCAATGGCACGAACGAGCAATGAGAATTGCTTATCTGGGATAAAAGAAACTTGTGAACATGAACCGTAAAGACGAGCCAGGAATGCCAACCATCACTGCAACTGTTGAAGGTCTGTAATACCGAGAGACACTTGTGGCCAATAGCCGGCACCACCAGATCCTTTGTCCCAATGCCATGTCTTTTACCAAAAGGGAGGAGGCACCGTAGAGCTAGAATGTATAGGAAAGACTCCAGTAACAGAAACCCAGAAAAAGGCTAATTACCTGTCAAATTGAACAAATTATTTGGATATGAGGCGAAGCATTTTCTTAAAAAAAAATCAATGGACGTGTTGATGGACAACATTGAATATCAAGCATGTGTAGCTACGTCTGTGAAGAGTAGCATGGTCTATTATACGTATATTTTCTTTCATTCTGCCCAACACGATACTAGTTCGTTAGTATAACAATAGTAGTCAGACATTACCAGTCATTGAGATATTGCACCCACAGTTCTCTCAACAATTAGGTCTCTTGACAATGACAAGTATTCGGAGGTCGGATCAAAATAAAAAGACAAGTATTCGGAGGTCTGGTTGTCGGTCATAATTGAAACAGCCTAAAGAAATGTATTAAGCAAGCCTCGTATAGGATACTGAGGCAGCTTTGACATCAAGACAGAGAGACCCAAAATCAATTAATATTAATGAGGCCACAGTTTAACATCTACTCAATGCTGCACAAACATGGAAGCACTTAAACCTGGATTGGTAAGAAGTGTGGAAAAATCACACAGTGACTTTTCCCTAAGCAATATACTACAAACAAAAAACCTTCAAAATTACTTTGTCTAATGCACTGCACCATCAAACATGAACAAAGCAACATCATTGTTTTTTGCAGGAATATTATACATCTACTTTTAAGTACCAGAAATTCTGCTTAGTGCTTACCCATAAGAAAATAAACCAGAGTTTCCACGTGCCTACATTGTACTTCATCCCCCAGTTTTTGTTTTTATGAACATATCATACGATCAGATGTCAGGAATCAAAATGGGAGCTTTGAAAAACCCTGCAATTCTCCTAAGTCCCGCACTGACACAAAACAGTTTACAATATCAAGAGTAGCTGAAGAAGACTCAGTGACCAATGTCAACTTAAGAGGATTTCTAAACTTGGTTCTGAAACTCAATCAGTGTACCTGTTCTCTGCATTCTTTTGCTCTACTCCAATGGCTGCATTAGCATTCTTTTATCTCCCTTTTTTTTTTTTTTACTATTTCAAGTTTCTACAGTTCATATGCCAACATTTGATACACACACTCAGAGAGAGAGAGAGAAAGAGAGAGTCTACCAGATAATGTAATTTTTTTATTAAAGCAATAGACGAGAATGCCCATCAAATATCATATTTAGGTATCGAGAAAGCAAGAAAAAAAGAGAGTTCATCAAACATTGGAACCTACAAAATGATTTTTCCCATAATTTGCTTCTACAAAATTACCCCCAAGCTAATTATCAAACTTGAAGCCTGAAAAAGGGTTAAGAACAAGAAGAAATAGACAAACTCCAAGAACATCCTTCGTGATGGAGACTCTAAAACTTCAACCCAGAATGAATGGCCACCACCCCTCCAACAAGATTTTCATATTCAACCTTCTGAAATCCAGCATCTGCAATCATTGAAGCAAACATATCCTGCAATTGTCAACCACACAAATTATACATGGTTAGTGCAAGATTTGAAACTCCATAATAATTGAGGAGAAAATATCGGTCTCTCACTGTTTCTGCAAATTATCAGTAAAGTAGTTGAAGTAATAATGGAGCCAGATTCTACCCGAGCATACCAGTGCATTTTCATAGTTGACGCATTTTACACAGAAGGCAAACTTTCCTTAGGGTTTTAGACATAGCCATGTAGGACCGTTATGTCCCTTTACTTAGACGGGCTTAAGCAAGCTCACCTAGGTCTGTCTAACACAGTGATGAATGTACCAGGAGTGGTCAGAATATAGACTTGACATTCCACAACTTATGGATAAATCATTGCTCTCAATAGTACATTCAGGCTCTTGTACACAGGAAACAAAGCACAGCCCAACCAAACAAAACCGAGCCTTAACTCCCAATCAATTGGGTTCAGTTACATGAATTTGCTTTCTCCATTGAGTTCTGTCGAGGCCATCTTGTTCCAGATAGCTAGGTTTCATAGTCCGATTCATTTCATAAGGAAGGATAGACACTTATGGGTTATCTCCGGTAAATATTAAGGGGTGAATCACATTTGGTACCGCGAGTCTAGGACGCAATACCCTTACGTACGAGCTAATACATGCAATTTTTAGCAAAAACCAACACACTAATACTCAGCTCTGTTGAATCTAAGTTTTCATCTAGCCTCGAATAATTTGGGAGCTGTATAGCACCAACACACCGAACTAGTTGCTAAATCTGTTGTACACATGACATACTGTGTAGTCGGGACCATTGAATTTTCTCAATTCTTTTCAGTTGGACACTTCTCTGACACGCATGGTTTTATAGAGATACAAGGGACCTGAACAGGTATGTTTTAGCTCGGTGATCTAGGAGGATTAAATAAAACATGGAACCTTAGGAATCCAGACTGAATAAAAATCCACTTCTAGGAGGAAAGTAAAGGCATCCACACCAATACTAAAGGAAAACCAATTCATTCCATTTCTTAAATTAATTCAAAGTTCAAACAATATCTAGAGTCCTTTAACTAGGCTCCTCCAAACCATAACAAGATAAAGATAAGACCAATCTAGCTATGTCTCCTAAAAGATAAATCCTAGAGTAACAAACAAATCTACCAAATCATTTTCTACAATAAAAGGAACCATCTGAACAGATGAATCCTAGTGTAACAACTAACTATCCACCAGGATCAAGCACGAATAGCATGTGGGGGTGATCCTTCTTGTTCCTTATCATATATTATACACTTTATAGAAGAACTAACTGTGACAAGTTAGAATAGTGGTCCAACTCTAAAATCAAGAATATCCAAAGTCTGAACAATGACAGCAAAGAAAATTGTGAAGAAACGTCAATTGATGCAGGCGGAGAGTCAATCACAGCAGTTCGAAATCCTACTTATAACAAAAGAGGACTAAGCTCCGCCGGGTAGGAAACATTCTCCGACAGAAAATTGAGATTGATACCTATATCCGATGAGAAATCAAGTAAGCATGCATTAAGGTCCAATATATTGGAAACACAAACATATTGGCTGTTTGAGGGGCAATACGATTTTTCCTTGAAGAGGTAGCCCAATGAGATCAGGAACAAGGCAAGAGCGGGACTAGCACAATGAGAATCTTTTCGTAAAGATTCATACCTAAAGAACCCAAAAATCCGCATCTAGGAGAGGTAATATCATTCTATTTCATAAGCTAATCCAAATAATATCCATAGTCCCACAAATAGGTTCCTCTGAACCACAACAATAAAACAAAGATAAGAACAACGTAACTATATTTCTGAATCCATAAAGTCTTGGGTACGAAATAAATCTTACAATCACTAAATAATCATCCACAAATAAAATACCTTCCACGATCATCAAATAGGAATTGCTCGTGGGGTGATACTTAATGTTCCATTGTTCCTCATCACTGGTCTACATTAGGAGGCTTTATGATTTTTCTTTTTCCTCCTTTATTTTTCTTTTTCTTCCTTTGATTAATGTTCATTGTTGGATATTTGAGTGGTTTACTACCCGTATCACTTGACACCCTTCCATCCGCATTAATTTTTATGTCACATTTACCTTCCATCTTGGAGGGGAAGTTCAAGAGGATTATAATGCTTTAAACTTAACACATACATTTATAATGCCTTTAAATAATATATTTTCTACCAGTAAAATAACATATTGGTGACTATACATGTAACTTCATCATATAATTCATAAAAACAAGTGTGTTTATACAAAAAGGTGGTTTGAAAATTAAACACTTCAAAAAATAGATCAAACAAATATCCGCATAAAGCTAACTGATGGTATGGAACTGGGAAATGGAGATGTCTGCTAGGTGTCAGGAATAGTATTTAATATGCTTTAGGAGGCAAGGGATGAGGGGGAGGGAACTTTCCCTCCAAAATGAAGGGTAAATGTGACATAAAACATTCAATTTGAATGGAAGTAGCAAAGTTCCGACCAAAATGCGGACGGAAGGGTGTTAAGTGATACCAATTGATAGATGAGGGGGTGTGGTTGCTCGGTTTTAAAGATAAAGGTTTAAGTGATAGCCAGTACAAAATTTTACCCTCCTTTCAATGTTTAGTAGCCTTGTTTGGTTGTTGGTATTATATTAACAATTTTATCTTTTGTCCTATGTCATGCAATTTGTCTTTTGTAGTGTTAGTACCTACTAGTTTTGGTTGTTTTGGGTACAATATTAATAAGAATTACAACTAAAAACACGTAAAGGTAATACCCATATCTTTTCTTCCTTGTCCATGTCCCTGCTTCTTGGTTTCGGATGTATGGGAAATCGGGGATATAACTTTTGATTTCAAAAGGTTTTCCATCAGTACGCAGAGGCTACACTGCTACAGATGAGAGACGTCATCAACATGAGAACTGGTGAATGATGCGGATGACGTAGGAGCCAACTCGTTGATCATACTCTTGTGAACCGTACACTTGAGAGATGATGGCCTGCTGGTTTGTCTTCGCCCTTCATCGCCTTTCACCGTGGCCCACAGATGAAAACCAAAGAAGTTGTAAGAGAAATGTGGAATAGGAAGACCGGCAAGAGGACGGACTCTACTACCCCCTCTTCAGCTTCACAAACTGGCACCGGACCGACAACAGAAATCCAACATCTTCAGCTTCACAACCTCACACAGTGGGGATGATGGAAAACCAAAAGAGTGAAAAGTTCATGGAAATGTGGACTTTTCATCGTACTTCCACATAGAGGTAAAAGTTGCTTAATATATGCTAATTATATCTGAAGGACTAGAGAGAATCACGAGGAACATTAATACTGCCTTATTGTCAACTGTTATCATTTACCATCCATTCTGTAGGTGGAAGACGACAGAAATCCAAACTGCCTCACATCACCCATAATCCTTTATAAGTTCTTCAAACCAACATAAGCAGAAATCCAGAGCAATGGTTGGCTTTGGGATACCAGAATACAAGCTTCTTTCACCAGAAATTGCGATCTCATTGTTCGAGGAACAAGATCCTAAGCCTGGTTGACAATAACGGTGTTTGACAAACAGAGCCAGAGGAGATAAAAGATAACATTCTATGGCATTGTGTGGGTTTACTTGGAACTCCTATTGATAAGAGAAAGGATGCAAATCCAGCTTTAAGATCAGCAGTGGAATATAGAGTTTCCAATTCTACGAGGGAATCCCTAATAAAACCTGTTACTGAAAAAATAAAACCTGTTACTGAAATCAAGGCTGCCATGTGGTCCATTAAAAGGGATAAAGCACCAGGTCCAAATGGATACAATTTTAGTAATTTTAGGAAGAAGTGGGATATTGTTTGTCCTCTCTCTCCAAGAAGTTTGGGGATGTAGTAGTTCACAATATTGGTAGATCCTTGACTGTTTGGGGATGTAGTAGTTCACAATATTGGTAGATCCTTGACTGTCAAAGTTGAATCTTTTATTTATCATTGGAACTGGAAAGAGCCAAGGCATAGAAGTGTCATCATGAGGGAAATTATCACTAATATCCCCTCAGACTTTAAGCCTAACTCCTCATAACAAGATAGTGTGACTGCTAAATCAGCTTGGCAAGCTTTAAGGATTGTTTTTCCTAGTATTCCCTTGAGCAAGTGCATCTGGTTTCCTCAGCATATTCCAAGATGGGCTTTCACTGAATGGCTGGTATCGTGATATTTCTGGGAAGATTAGGGACAAAAGACAGTTCTTTGTTGGGGACTGATCACAGATGTAAAGTGTGTGTTGTGTGATGATGGAGATGAATCCCATCAGCACCTCTTGTTGGAACATTTTAATAAAAAATAAAATAAAATATTTATTACCTATCATTATTTTTCTGTTAGAATATTAGTGCATAATTGTTATCTGTTACAAAAACATAAAAGGGATTTATTCCTATCATTATATACAATAATGAATGAGACTTAAATTTAAATACCTCTATATATAGGGTTTTGGACAAGGGTGGAATGTGTGTGAAATGAGAGAAGATGTATATACCCTACGAGATAGCTAAAAAGGTGAAGGAGTTTTATATACTAATTTCTATACTTTGGGCAACTCGTTTCGTGACTCGTCGTGAACACCGGATGAGGAAAGCTTGTGTTGAATCTTGGGGCTAGTAGACTCCGGTTGTACCTTCACAAGGGGAGGAATATTAGCCTTAAGGTAGTGCCTAGCATGCCTCTCTATCTCACAGGCTAGCCCTTTCCTACTCTTATTATTTTCAAATTGTCTTATTTCTAGCTTGTTGTATTTTCGTATTTTACGTGCTCTAATAATCTTTGAGATAAATGATATTTGTGAATAAAAGCTCTAACATAAACACCTCTTTTTTATTGCAGAGATTCTAATCTGGTTTGGGGTAACATTTTGAGGATGATTGCGTTGACAGACCACTGCTGCATTTGTCAACAGAAATTGAATGCAATTATGCTCACAGGCCAGGGAATTTTCTTGCTCTAATATTGTTTATAAGCTGTCATTAGCTGCTACCAATTGTTGGCTGTGGAAGGAAAGGAATAGCAGGCAGTTCCAGAGGACAGAGCTAACAACAGAGGCCTTGAGTTTTCTGATTGAGGATGAGATTAGAGCTAGCATTTGCTCTGGAAGGTGAAGCTGACAGATGATAATAGACATTTGGTTAGAAAGTGGAGGCTACCAGGCAGAATTATAATCGTTTGGTTTCCTTATTCCAGTCATGGTTGGTTTTCTTTTGCTCTGGTGCAGCAATGTCGCTTGCTGTTTTGTCTGATTGCTAAACCAAGAGTAGACTTGGTTAGTTGTATTGTATGGGCTCTGACCCCTGGATTCTAGTTTGTTTTGCTTATAAGAATATTATTTACCAAAAAAAAAAAAGACCAACCATAAGCATGTATGTCAGTGGCAAGTGTGTAAGTTTAGTAACAGCAAGATGAGGGCTAAAGCCCTTGGCAATCCAGAAAGAACAAGAAAAAAAAGGATTGGAAGAGTAAAAAAATTGTCACGGATCCCAAGAATCATTACCTGAGGGGGAAAGCGACGAATACTCTCAACTAAATATTGGTAAGACTCCCGGTCACCTGCAACGAGCTCCCCAAGGGCTGGAATTACCGAGAATGAGTAGTAATCATACCTGCAGAAAGATGTGTAAGCGTAACACATACAATTAACAGGAAAACAGAAAACCTAAAGAGACAATGAAATTGCAGAAAACCTAAGAAACTCTGCTCCAGTAAGAACAGGCAATAACTATTGAATATGACACTGACTGGATAAAATTCACGAGGACTTTTTAGAGATCCCTAGCATGTAACAAATGTACTCGGATCCTTTGGGCCCCTAGGAGCATAGAAAAACACACAATGACAATGATACGATAGAAAACATGATCAATTGCCAATAATTAGAAAGGAATACATCATTCGGCAGTTCTTGCCTATAGGCAGCACCTAAGTGTTAAAGATACTCACAACTGCTTAAAACCTGGTGCTTCTACATGACTCAGTTCAAGGCAAAGAAACCTCCCTCCGGGTTTAAGTACCCTAAAAATGGACCAGAAGCAGTCAATAATGAACGTCATATGTGAAATAAACAGGGACAAGTATGACCTAATAATGTACTATATAATAAGATTAACAAGGAACATATTTCAAGAGGCAAATAAAATTATAATGTATGAAGAAACTTAACTGTGCATGCATGAATTAAATACTGTCACTAATAAAAAATAATAGTTATTGACTTATGGTGAAGTAGTATTAGAAGTGCCCAATTTTTGTCTGGACCCACACGTTCTCATGAATCGTACATGTTGCCCAAAAATAAAAGCTCTTTGTGTCAGTTACCAAGAATGCATTTTGTTGTTTCTCTATTCTAAGTCTCTTCCTTCCCAGTTGTTAAAAAAGAAAACTGACACGGATGCCATGCTGCCTGCACTACCTTTCATTGTGCAACATTCAGTGTAACAGACCGAAAGTGCTGCATATCTGTCCCTCTCTCCCCCTATTATTACTACCTACACACACAGAGACAAGGATCTGGGAATGAGATTCACAACTCCCCAAATTACAGGATATGAGCGCTTGGTTGACAATTTGGGTACACATCATGAAGCGTCTTTTAAATAAACATGATCAAGTCAAAAGTTTATAATCCACATTGCAAGTGTTTGGTGGAACCAAATGGAGTACAAATAAATTAAGTGGCTCAGGTCAGTGAGTAGCCAACAAATGGAGAAATACAAGTTGAAGCTGGGTTAGCACACCAATTTTTGTGATTTGGTAGTAACCCAAACTTTGGCAGAAGTTCTTCCCTATATACAACGGTTCGCACATGGCTTTTTCTCACCATCCACCAAACAGAAGTCGAGCAAATCTGATAAAGACAAGGGTCTCTCTCTCCCTATTTACAAGGGTTCGCACATGGCTTTTTCTCACCATCCACCAAACAGAAGTCGAGCAAATCTGATAAAGATCAGGGTCTCTCTCTCTCTCTCTCTCTCTCTCTCTCTCTCTCTCTCTCTCTCTCTAACGAACCCCTAAAGACAAGGATCTTTGTGGACTCACCTTCTTTGTCAATGTCAATATCAAACCCCTAATCTCTAACGAAGTCTTCCTCAATCTGCATCAGACTCATCCACAACCATCAACCCCCTTGCTTCAGCCATGTCTTAGAGAGGGGAGTCCAATGCAACACAGATCCCAAACCACACTGGTGCCCGTGTCATGTTGTCCCTGATACTTCCATATAACAGATATTACCACCACGTCCACTATGATCCATGCAGAGTGGCGGAGCTAGGATATTTTGTCCACTGGGGACAAAACTTTTTTCCTCCAAAATGACAATTCATAGAAGTAGATATTTCAGAGTGCCAAGAAAACGAATACTTAACTAACTGATACTTTTTGAATTGGAAACCATCCGCTGGATCACGGAACATGGATGGCATAGAATAGAAAGGACAAACATGGTCTGCCGCATGCTCTACAATGTGGTGGTCATGGATCGCATTATAAGAACTTATGGTAACAACAGGAGCAATTTATCTTCATATCTAGATATCAAAAAAATATATAGCATCACCAAAACTAATCATGTCAAAAACACATTTCTAGGGGCATATGGAAATTTTCCATCGTTGTGAAGCTTCACGCTCCCTTGATTCAGTTAATTATGACATTTTCCGACCAAAGGAATTTTTTAGAGAACTTAACCAAAAGCGATCTCTTAAATAGTTGAATTTACGGTTTTAGAATATAAGTAATTCAGGTTCAGAAGGTGATGTAAACATAAGGGTAACATCACTTTCTGGTAATACCTGTGCCAACCATGAGAAAATTCTCAATTTTCATGAATTGTCAAAATCTCTTACACCTGAAGGCTGGAAAGTGTTTTGAAAGAAAAAGTTGGGCTCAAAAGCATCAAATGAATCAGATTGATTTAACAATGCAACAGAAACAAGCATCTCATCGTTCACCATTTCACCTAATTCAATCAATTATTGAGCTCTTGAAGTTACATGTCTATGACTCTTGAATAACTTGTAGCTATGGTGGTTAGAGTTTGTCACTTGTTGAGATCAAGCCCTGATAGGGATTTCTATGAAGTACATCCATTGGATTACAAACTCCAGCCATTGCAACTAATTTCCAATGTTGCAAAAGCACGTTAGAGACGACATTTTCTACTATAAAGATTGTGGAGCACGGGTTTCACGATATTATGGCTAGTTACTGGACAAATGATAGCTTGGTTATGCATGTCGAGAAACACAATTTTAATAGAATATGAATTATCATGCATCATTTTTTAAATCAAACAAAATCGTCGAGTCATTTATAATAAAAAAATACATCTTCTGACCTGAAAGAATTTTCTTCTTCAGGTTATCAATCAAGAAAACATGTTGTGTGTGGTTCTAGGTTAGGTTTTACCCGTATTCATAGAACAAACTCATCTGTGCGACTGTGTATTATGCAATTATAAAGATAAATTCATACAGTTGCGCGCAAGAAGGAAGATTCGAGCACAGAATCATTACTTCCTGAGGCTTGACCCGGGTCATGTTATCGACCCTACGAAACAAAATCAACCTCATAACTATTCAAATGTCTTAAGACTTCATTTACTGTAAGCAATGAAAGTAATGTAGCTCGGTGGATGTAACAACAGGATGTATTTCAAGTCAGATAACCAAAACTTACCGACTCATAATCAGCAGGTTTCTTTTACTAATTCTAAGCTTTTTTCTAACCAATTCTGTGCAACTAACTCTTAGAGTACTTAGGGCTTGTTTGATAACCTAAATTTAGCACTTAAAACTGAATCAATTAAGTAATAAGTGATTTAGTAGGTTTGATAATGATATTTTACATTGCTTAACAAATTAAGTGCTACTTAAAATGTAAGCTAAAAAGTTGAAAAAAATTAAGTAGCTTTAAGCTACTTAATTCTGGCTGAATTCTTGTGTAAGTGCATTTAATCACCATACCACCACCACAACCACTCTCACCACCACCACCACTTCACCACCACCACCACCACCATCACCACTACCACCACCACCACTTCACCACCACCACCACCACCATCACCACTACCACCACCACCACTTCGCCGCCACCACCACCACCACTCCCCTATCACTCAATCACCACCACCACCATTACCACACTGCCGCCACCACCACCACACCGTCGCTGCCGCCACCACCACAATGCCACCATTGCATAACTATCACTCCACCGACACCACTCACTGTCACCATTACACCATCACTCCACCGCCACCATTACACCATCACCACCACCGCCACCGCCTCCGCCATTGCCACTGTTACATCACCATCACTCCACCACCACCATTACACCACTATCGCCAGCACTCCAACACCACCACCGCCGCCACCACTTCATCACCACCACCACCACCACCGCCGCCGCCGCCACCACCACCACAATCACCATTCCACCATTATTATAAGTACATTGTGACCATTAGTAAATTAAGAGAGAATCAGAACTAAATTTAATTTATCATTTTTTTAATTCAGTACTTAATATGTTTACCAAATAGCTTTTCAGCTTAAAAAATTCAGCATTCAACTTTCAGTACTTAATTTTTCAGCATTCAGTTTCAGTTTTATCAAACAGGACCTTAGTAGTTTCCAAATAGACAAAGTTATTATTGAATATTGATTACCCTTTATAAATTAGAAGTCAAGATTAGGTATAAAAAACATAAGAAGAACAATCCCCATCGATGTACCCATCTGCCACCTCAGTTAAAAGTTGTATGCTGGTGAATTTCCATTTGATGAACGCAACGTCCAAAACAACTGAATAACATGTAAATTAGCAGGCTTCCATCAGACCACCTTGTTAGGTTCATATGTCATGTATATTCATTATCTATAATTAACGGTAGAGAAACCTACTTAAGTTTAAACACCTATCTATTACGCTCTTAGTCCCAATATGCATAACACATGCAGTGCACATTCCAACTAAGGTCAGAGCCACTCTAGCAATTGGGTTCGCTCAACCCCACTAACTTGCCAAATTCTCGGTAAGAGGAATAGATTGTAATTGTATTTACACTTATGACCCCATTGATATTAAAAACCTGCCCCAAGGAACTCCAGTAAAATTAGCTCCTTTACCCTGTTTTTAATGTATTGCCAAACACGCCTGTCCAATTTTTTCTTGCCATAAATACAGCTTAGAATATGACGTGGACCCCACTGCCCAAAATTCTTGGCTCTGCACCTGATTCCAAGCTTGTCCACACAACAAAAAACCAATGACCAAAACAAATGTAACCAGCAAAGAAAATTTTACATTTTCCTTTTCTCCTTCTAAATTATCCAAATTGACCATATGTACATAGGGGCCAACATTCTAATCTCTGAACCATGATGAACCCCTAGGTACAAACACAAAGTAGGTTAGGATCAAAGAGAACACAAAACAAAGGATATGAAGTACACAAGATAGATTAGGAAAACACTGATTTCATTAACTTGAACTGACTTGCCCTTGTACATCGGGGAGACCCTCCTTTTATAGGTATAAGGAGGGGAATACAAACACTGAAGCTTACATCATTAACAGGGCCACATATAATTGGTTCTCCGTAAAGGACACTTGAATAGTGTAAACCAATTATACATCACTTATAATTACGTAGACTTTTCCTATACTACTTTACCCATCACATCAACGATACTTACATCTTTCTCACAGACGATCGTAAAAGAGCATGCATGGTGGATCAACACCTCAATCATTTTGCAAGAAGGAACAAAGTTTCAGCCTTCAAGTGTCACTATAAACCACTCTAACCCTAGCAAGATAGCCATGCAAAAGACTGACAAAGAGAGCCATTCCATTTATCTAGCTTCACAATTTATTTAATGGCTCTCTACGTTGTAGCTATATAATCAATGTACTGATTTTAAGCTGCTACAGCAAATAACAACTAGGTCAAGAAGTCGGATGTTACCTGTAGGCTTCAGCAAGAACTTTTTCTATGTGTGTAACATTCCTAATACCAAAGGCAATTGTGTAACCATCCATTGAAGCATCTTCAATGCATAGAGCTTCTGCATCTCCTTCCACCCATCTGAGGGATCGGAGATCTTCAAGACCTAAGACATCAAAAGAAAATGTCGTTCTGAATAGAAACAGGATATATAATCCAGAAGATTAGTCTCGCTCCTGAGGAGAGTAATATATGACCCTCCCAATGCCAACTTCATTTCAAATATTTACCTCTCTCTTGAGCCCGTTTTTTGCCAACATTCAACATATTGGGGTTAATGTCACAGACGTATATCTGAGTTTCTTCCTGTAGATTATCTTGAAGAACATCTTGCACAGCTCTACGAGAGACACTATTTAGACTTTCCAGGATCCTAAAAGCAACATCCCCTGTAAAGTAAGAGTATTTTTAACCAAGCTAGAAAAGTGCAATGCAGATACAGAGGTTTCAAAAGAAGGCAAAATAAAAATAGTTTCTGATAATTTATGTTACATCTTTCAAGATGAATAAACTGATTTGATATGCAAGCTTAGCTGTATATGATACAATCCTGAGATGAAGGATAGCATCACCTACATTTTCCAAGACATGTTGTATCTTATCGATTGTTTAATTGGGACCTAAACTTTCACCTATATTCACAGAAATAGATATGCGAATATAAATTGTTCAGCGTATCCCCAACATGTCTCTGTAGTCTGTCCTACTTTGTAGAGACATACCTTCATGACATGTTGTATAGATAAGTCTTGCAAAGTAGATAAAATATACAGGTAAGGGTGAAAATGATGTCTTGAAATTTAAATTGAAGTACAATCATTATATGTCTCCTTAACAAATTAAAAATCCCACAAGGAAGCAACATTAAGCAACGGAGGGAGTAATACTTAGGCAACTTGAGTATCAACAACCCATTATGCTGGGTGATGCCATATATTCTGGTACTCGTAACGATAACCTTTAAGCATCCAACAGCACACTTCATAAGGTACACAAACTGTTTAGACTTTAGAGTCACCAAATTTGTAAAAGCACAGTGACATCCTTGGAACTACTATTCCCACAACTAAATTTCAATGTCCTATAAATCGCTAGGCTCTAGTTGGGCGATAAAGGGGTGCCTAGGTAGGGACCAGGCGTCGGCCACCGCATAGCACCTAGGCGGCCGCCTTTAGAACACTACTAAATTTGATTCATTTCTTGAAATACGAGAACATCAATATTGAATCCTCGTAAACCTTCGGTTTGGATGCATCCGAAAGAAATGAAACCACAAGCCTTCCATGGAAAAGCCGTTAACGATTTCTATTGTGTACCGCTGCCTTCTACAAAATTTCTTAAGCCTAGAAATAAAAACCTTTTTCCCTTTTCCCCATTACCTCAATTCGCTAGACAAATTTTGAGCATTATATATACATAGTTTTGATTTTTGGAAGTATGGAAAGCATATATATGACCAGTAAAATATTCTCTCTTTTTTTATACAGGGAAACTAAAATAGACTTGAAATGCTATATTAAGTTGAGGTTGGTCTTCACGTCCCTCTACGAATGCAAAACTAAAATTTTCTTGTCCATTTACATGTTTTCAAAAACCATTCAAAGCATTGTCAAAGATTATTTCACATCCAAGTCACCCTTCTCCCCCTTGTAGTTGTACCCTACTACATAAGATACCGTAATAAAAACCAAATGACATTGCATGTGCGAACAGAAGAGCTCACCTGTGCCACCAGCTACATCAAGATGCCTCATTCCAGGAAATGGATTTAGTTTGGAAACCAGTCTGGGAAAAGTTCAAGCATAATAAATGCATTGCAGGAAATCAAGGGGTAACATGGTACAAACAGTAAAACTGCCAAGATGCATCACCACAAAGTCTGACCTATCCTTCCATAAACGATGTAATCCGCCACTCATCACATCATTCATGAGGTCATAGTTTGACGCAACACTGCTGAAAACATTGCCAACCATTTGGCTTTTTTCTTCTTCTCGCACTTCTTTAAAACCTGAAAGTGTAACTTGGGATGTGAACTTGTAACTTGTTGCACTAGAAAAAATTGATTCATCATTCATTTATTCAACTAAAACTAAAAAAAAAGGGGATGAATTTTGAGCATATAAAACTAATGTGAACCAATACCCCGGCGTCGATAAGTAAAATCCCCGAACTTGCGTCAATTTTGTTTGTATTTTACCTGGTTAATAAATATAGATGCCCCAAAAAGCACAGCCACCCCACTGAGTAGCTACTTTCATGCATAACACAGTCTTACACGTGTTCAATTTGTGTCCAGGCAACACCAACACTTGTATGTTTGAGACACCTGTAGAGTCTTGATACAAGCTCGAGAAAACTAAATAGAAGCAGAGAATTAACCAAAAAAGAGAAGTGGGAATATAGTTATTTCTAGTTTGAGCTTTTTCTATCTGAAATCCTAAATCTTTGTGGCTTCTTAATCACTTACGAATACCTAAGATTTATAAGTAAGATATTAGGGCTTTTTATCTCACTTCAATACATAAATAAAAACATCAAGTAAATTATTTTGTCTGATATTCATCGCAGGAGGTGAAATTAATAACAGCAGTAATGTAGCAATGATCCAGACCTAATTAAGGAATAGATGACAAAACCTATTAATGAGCAAATTACACGTGGCAACAATCCACTGAAGTGCCGCCAAGGATGTCACCTCATTATTCCACCAGCACCAACCATCAGAGTGGAGGATTACTCGGCATGGCTAGTGTAAGTGAAGAAATGCCCTATCCGTAATGGATATCCAAGCAAACAACCAGACAGCAAGAAGCATCCAACCAGGAGAGTTCACAGGAGGGTTAACAGCCGAGGAAGATCCTGTCATAACCATGCAAGACACAAGCAATATGCCGACCACCAGACATTGGGTGAGCGTGCACATTGGAATGATTGTGTCACGTCTTGTCAACTAATTGGCGAGGAGGCTTGCAGCAGAACAGACACCTGAATAGAACCAAATCTACACACTAAGAAGAAATGACTACGCCTAACCAAGGTTAATTGATGGGTAACCCATATTTGGTTACCTCTCTATCCATGGCTTCAAATATCAAAAGCCAGGCAGGCAGGCGGAGGGGTCCCTCCCTCCCTCTCTCTCGATTATATACTACATTCTCTTTATGCCCCTGCTCTCGGCACTCTTATGCTCGGCTGAGCTCTACTCACCCGAAGTACATTGCTCCGTTGCTGACTTGGCCATCGAAGGACATTCTGGCAAAACCCCACCAGCTGGCGTGTCCCAGCCAGTTTATAGAATTTTGCAAGAGTCGACTAAGTCAAAGCCAAATCACGGTCAAACCTCAAAGTTAACACATGGCAGCCCTGCCACATTCATAAAATAACAGAGACTCTATTTCTTCTACGAAATTTGGTTGGTAGCTTGATGCAGGCTATCAAGAACTAAAAAAAAAAATTATAAATGGGGGCCCAAGGAAGTTTTGTTTCTGTTTAACAGATATTGTTAGTGGTGTGACGCATTTCTAGCATTAGGTCTGATGCCTTTGGAATCTAGGTGTGAGCCTTGTTCCAAGAGTTACTCTTCGAATATTTGGTAGTGTTTTTCTAATTTTCCTGCCACTTTACAGACCAAGCTGATATCTTTCCATTGGGTTTTGCAATCATTACATCCTCTTCTACAGCTTTAACCTCATAGCCACTTAGTTCTCCAACCCTAAAACATCAAAACAATCTTTAACTTCATCAAACACTGTCTGCAGATACCATTCACATCGCCCAGAAGAACAACGCCTATTTTGGTCTCGTCTCACTTTTTTAGCTAAACCCTAACAGTAGTCCCTCCTTTCACTACCAAATCCCCAATATTTCCTTACTGTCCTGCATCAGTTTTGTGCGAGAGCTAAAGTTTTGCTACCATGTTCATACAAAATTGGAATTAGGTTACCTGAAAACAAAAGCATAGGGTCCTAGTAGTATTTCATCCAGAAAGTTAATCTTCAACCCCAAAATAAACACGAGTATTAGAAAACAGCGATTCAAATGGCAGCACAAGAAAATCATAAAATTAAGCGGCTGTTAAAGGCAAACACGACACCCGATAAAGAAGAAGCAAAAACCAGGAGCAAGTTTGAGAGAGAGAGAGAGAGAGAGAGAGAGAGAGAGATACCAAAGCTTGTCGCATGAGAATGTAACATAGAAGCAGGAGTGAACCGAGGCAACAGTTTGCTTCTCAAACTCTTCGTTATCATTCTTAATGCCATGGTTGCTCCTAAACACAATGAGAGTACTTCGTGTTACACAGAGCAAAAGATAAGAGGTAATTGAAGTGTTTAGGAGGTGTTGGGTGGGGATTAAGGTGATCAGGTGTTCCAGTAGAGGTACTACACTGGTGGGTTTTACACTACGAGAAAAGCCTTTTAAGCATAAATATTTGCAGCAAATTACATAAGGGAAAAATCGAATGTCATTTGGAGTTTCCAAACAATTAGGAAAACAATGGTAAGGGAAGAACGAATCAATGCGATAAACAACAACGATCAAATTAAATAAACAAAAATGCTACATGCACAACGAAAGAACACAACACCAGTCAGAACGTACGTGCTGATGTCAGCATGACGTCATCGCAATAGATGACGTTTCGCTTAAAAAAAACAGTAACAGGACTATCCAAATACCTATGTTGCGCGGACTCGCCCAAACCTGTGGAGTACCCGTGTCGACACGATCCGACACGGGTGCGGGTGCGGGATGTGAGTCGGGTACGGCACCTTCAATCTGGATACGACCGGGATGCTTAGATGCAGGAATCATCCATTTCAGACTTCGATCGCCCGATTCGTCTTCAACCATCAGAGCTCCAGCGATGGAGGGCGTGACCGCCGGTGAAGAGGAAGAAGAAGAAGAAGAAGAAGAAGAAGAGAGATCGATGTGTGAAAGCTGCAGATCGTCGGAGGAGCAGCACATCGTCGTCGTTGTCGAACCTCGTCGTCGTCGTCGAACCTCGTCGTTGTCGTCGAACCTCCTGCTGCGTAGAAGAGGAGAGAGAGAGAGATGTGGTTTTGAATCTGATCTTTGACCGACATGTATTATGTATATATATAGTTATATACTATGTTTGTATATATAAACTACACTAAGACCCTTGTTGTTTATTAACATAACAGTTAACCCCCTCAACTTATTAACGAAACAATTATATAAAAAAACATAAAAATATTTATAATTTTAATAATTAGTTTAGTGTATAGAAAATAATATTTTTATGAGATAATTTTCATATATTTATATAAATAATATAAATATTTTTATTTATATATAATTATTCAGCGAATCCCCGCACCCGTGTCCAAATTCGGATACATATCCCCGAATCCTCTATTTTCAGCTTTGACGTGTCCGACCCTTGGATATGTACCCGCACCCGATTCCCGTACCCGAGTCCGAGCAACATAGCCAAATACAGAGAAAATAGAAGAGAGAGATCACCACCACCACCTCCGGCGCCAACAATTCCACTTCCCACCACTACACAACCCAACCCCAACGCTCCCCCACCTCCGCCGAACGCCACCACCTCCGCCAGCGGCCATCAACAATTACCACCTGAAACCTCCCAGTCGCCACAATCCCAAATCACACCCACCACCGCCGAACATCCACCACCAAAGAACCACCGCTACACAGCCACAAAGCCGAATTCAAACCCCAAAAACTAGAGGTGGCAAACGGCGGATTTGGACGGGTTGAAACAGGTCTTGGATTGAATATGGGCGGATTGAATACGAGTCAACAATAGACGAATTAAAACGGGTTGGGTCAAATATGGGTCAAGCCATACCCAACCCAACCCGTTTTCCACCTCCAATCAAAGATTCAGACTTCAATTTTTATTTTTATTTTTATTTTTATTTTTCTGTTTTGATAAGCATTTAGACGCCAATTGACGAAAAAATAGAACACACACACACACAAAAAAAACCAAACCAAACCCAAACCTTCAAGTCGACAGATTGCAAAGGAAACGCCAAAACCCAGATCCGAGCCCAAACCATAACTCGCCGGAAATAATACCACTGACGAGCGGCCTTACCGGATCTCAAAAAAATCTCCAACAATACAGATTGTGAGTTGAGTTCTGACGACAGAGACGGAGAGAGAGAGAGAGAGATGGATGATGGGGAGCGAAGGTGGTGGTTGGTGGAGCCGTCGGTGGTCGGAAGGTCCAAAAGTGGAGGAGGTGGGTGCCGTCGGGGGTGGGGAGACGAGGTGAGAGAGAGACACCTTGGTTGTTTGAAATTTTTGAAAGTTATTTTTGATGTGACGAGGGATAATAAGTGAAAAAAATAGGAAGAAATACAAAGAAATATGGGATGGGAGTTAAATCAACCAAGATTAAAATATTTTGTTTAAAAATTTGGGTGAAGTTGATTTTGAAACAAAACACAGATCAGAAACTAGTGAGCCAGTTTTGCATTTTTCCTCGTGGACTAGGTTGCAAGATCTTTGGGATTTCTTAACTTAAACTTGCTGTTCAAAAAAAAACTTACTTCAATTTAAATTTGAGAATTTTGTCCTTATTTAAATTTTTTTTGCATTTGTTAATTTTTGGTTAAACTTTTGTGGATTATTGATTCGTCTTGACGGGAGGAATTGGAAGAGTAAAAAGTTTTTACTTTTACCCAAGTATTTTGAAAAATAACCACTTTTTTAGCAAATTTTGCTTAAAAAATTTCCTTTTTTGATTCCTCCCGTCGAGACGAATCAATAACCAACAAAAGTTTGACGCAAAATTAACAAATGCGAAAAAAATTCAAATAAGGACAAAATTTCTAAGTTTAAGTTAAGTTCATAAGAACGCAGTCCAAGTGTGGGTATTTTAAATCCAGCCCATATTGAACTCATTTTCAACTCACCTAAACCCATATAAATATGGGTTCAACTCATTATATAATATGAGCGGGTTGGGTTATAAGTGGGCGAGTTTTGGCGGGTTAACAAATATAGGTTGAGATTGTCACATTTACCAAAAACCCTCCAATTTCGAATTTCAGAACCCCAAGGTCAGAAACCCCTAAATTCAAAATTAAAGCCCTAACCTAATCCGTAATCCAAAGCAAGAAAATCCAAAACTCTTACCTCTAAAACAGTCCACTGCTGTTGCCAGTGAATCACCACCTCCACCGCCGAAGCCCGGGGGGGGGGGGGGGGGGGGATTTCAGATTCTCCAAACACAAAACCCAAAATTGCAAGAGGTCAACGTGAAATTGTGAGAGGATGACTAGTAAACGAGAGAGAGAGAGAGAGAGAGAGAGAGAGAGAGAGAGGGAGAGGTGTGGTCAGAGATGGTGTGAGAGCCCGTTCCAAAACACCTGCTTAAAAAATAAGTACTTATTTCACATTTTCAAACTCAAAAATAATGTAAATGAAAAATAATTTTTTGATTTTTTTTGCACAGTATAAAAGATCTCATCGAGATCTTTCAAACAAGATCCATATTGCATATTTTTAGATTTCATTAAGCTCATTATTTTTAAGCTTGAAATTGTCTTCTCAAAAAATAAGTACTTAAAACTCGTTCCGGAATGGGGCTTGAATGAGATTGATCGAAGAAAGAGGATTGTTCAATCGAGAGAAAGAAAAAGAGAAGGGCTGGGGGGGGGGGGGGGGGGGGGGGGGGGGGGGGGGGGGGGGGGGGGGTGGGGAGGGGGGGGGAATAGAGGGAGAGCGGAACGACGTCGTTTTGTGCTGATGTTAGCACATCGTTTATGATGATGTCAGCGCATTGTGGCTGGTGTTTGTGTTATAAGGATATTCACAATACTATAATCAAAATTGATAACCAAAAATTATCACATCAACTTTTGATTATTCATTTAAGAGATTGCTAACGTTAGCAATGTAGATATCTACAATGGCATTATCAAAATTAAATAACCAAAACTTATCACATCATATTTTCTAACTACAAAAAACTAAAAATTGTGAATAGTAGAAAGTAGTTTTTCTAAAAATAGTTTTGAAACTAATAAAAACTATTTTTACTAGAAATAGAAAATAGTTTTTGAAACATTTAAAAAATGTTTTCAAAAAAAATGCTTTTTTTACAAAAATATTGTTCGAAAAGAAAGTGAGAGAGGAAAAGGGAAGAGAGATAGAACATATTTGTATAGTGATTGGTGTATTTAATTAAAAATATGTAGGGTCTATTAAATTTAGTTATTGTTAAAAGGTTGTTTGTTTTGGAAATCCAAAGTTCAAAATTTGATTATTTCTAAGGAAATTGTTAAGTTTGATTATAACATTGTGAGCCATATTTTACACCAACATTGTTAACTTAAAATCTTTAACTTTTAACATTGTGGATGCTCTAAGTGAATTCATAATTGGTTGCATTCAACATTTTCCTCCTTCACCACTTCTCTCCACACTACGGTCACTATTATTGTCGTCACCACCATTCTACCACTATGTTCACCACCACTCTAGTCATCACTAACCATAGCTATTATATATACCCCCACCAACACTCTGCCACTAGCACCACCACCATCACTGACCTACCGGTGTTTTCACTACCTTCACCACTATAACAAACACTCCACCGTCGCGGCTACACCTCCACTATTACTACCACCAATACCACTCCCACCACCACCACCACCTCTACCAAACCCACTCCACCACTACTACTCCACTGCCGCACTACCACAACCAGCACTCTACCACTACCATAAATACATAGTGACCATTAGTTTAATTAAAAGAAATTTATGAGTGATTTTATTCAACTCTTTCCTCCTCCACCACTACCCTCCACACTGCCCACACTGTCCCCCACTATCATTGGCGTCACCACCACCATCACCACATCCACCACCACTCTAGCGGTCACTACCTCCATTGCTACTATATATACCCCACCAGCACTCTGGCACTACCACCACTGATACCACCACCATCACCCTTACCGCCGTCAATGCGTTGTGACTGGTGTTGTGTTATAACTGAATTCATGAATGGTTGCATTCAACCCTTTCGTCCTCCACCACTACCCTCCACACTGCCCCCACTATCATTGGCGTCGTCATCACCACCACCACACTACCACCAACACCACCATGTCCATCACCACTCTAGCCGTCACTACCACCGTTGCTACTATATATACCCCCACCAACACTCCGCCACCACCACCACCACCCGGTACCACCACTATCACCTATACCGCCGTCAATGCGTTGTGATTGGTGTTGTGTTATGGTTGAATTCATGAATTGTTGCATTCAACCCTTTCCTCCTCCACCATGACCCTCCATACTGCCCCCACTATCATTGTTGTCACCACCACCACCACTCTATCACCAACACCACCATGTCCACCACCACTCTAGCAATCACTAACCATTGCTACTATATATAACCCAACCAACACTTCGCCACTACCACCATCGCTACCAACACCATCACCATCACCCCTACCGCCGTCACCACTACCATGACCACTTCACAACTACAACAAACACTCCACCACCACCGTCGCTACCACCATCACCACCATTATCACTACCACCATTACTCCACCACCAATACCACTCCCACTCCCACTCCCACCACTAGCACTCCACCCATTCATCACCACCACCTCTACCACACTCACTCCACCACCACTCCATCGTCGCACTACCACAACACCCACTCCACCACTACCATAAATACATAGTGACCGTTTATTAAATTAAAATAAATTCATGAGTGGTTTTATTCAACCCTTTCCTCCTCCACCACTACCCTTTCACACTATCGCCACTATCATTGTCTTCACCACCACCACTCTACCACCACCACCACCACCACCATGTCCAACACCACTCTAGCCATAACTACCACCATTGCTACTATACACACACACACACCAACACTCTACCACTACCACCAGCACCCCTACCATCGTCACCACTACCATCACCATTTCACCACTACAACAAACACTCCACCGCCGCCGCTACCACCACCACTACCACCATCACTCCACCGCCGCCGCTACTCCACCACGCCACCACTCCTCCATCACCTCCACCACTCCACCACCACTATCACTTCACCACCACTCCATTGTCGCGCTATCACAACAACCACTCCACCACTACCATAAATACATAGTGACCATTAGTTAAACTAAAAGAAAATCGTGATAATTAACGAAAGTAACATTAATTCATTATTCATACTATATAGTATTGCAAGGAGTGTTTTTTGTAAGGAAGGTTCTGAATGTGACTAGTGACAAGAATTCATTGGGTTGTGATACAAGTTTTGAAGTAAGGCATGTGACGACTTTATCTTATTTGGCATAAGGGTAAATTATTATTTCCCCCCTCTAACTATAGGTCGGGGACACTTTACCCCCTATAACTATTTTTTTTAGTACTTAACCCCCTCTAACTAATAGAAATCCTTATCCATCTGACTTCCTTAACGGAGATGCATAAAGTTACGAATTTGCCCTCCGCAAAAACACAAATCTGCAAAGGCCAAAGAGCCATTTCTTTCTCTAACCCTAAAACTCAATCTAGCCATGTGATGCTACAACAGCAGTAGCAGCATCAACAGCAGCAGCGTCAACAACACAACAAGCAGCAACTCCTCCTTCAACAATTCCAACAACAACAACAGAAACAACAGCCATCTCTCGTTTCCCTTCCAACATCGACGCCCACCTCCAGCCTCTCAACCTTCCGCATTGCTCCCTTGAATTTCTATCTGCTTCTCTTCATTTTTGTGGAATCACAGCAGTGCAATTTTTGGACAGAATAAATTAAAGAGAGAGCGGAAAGGGAAAATTTAGGAAAATAAGATAAAATTTAGGATGGGTATTTTCTTTAATTTCTTCTACTGTATTTTTTCTACAATGGGTACCTGATTGGGGAAACGACAATGTTCTGCTCGATCTCGGGCACCTTCGTCAGCGCCAACACCTTCACCCCTCTTTCCACTGCCCTCGTCGACCGTCTACGGCATCAAGAACGTGCTCGATTACCCGTTTATGGCTGCGATCGGCTGTCTCCACCCTCGTCGCCAGTAACTGAAAGCTGAAACGGTGGCGCCACTGCCGTCTGTTCCGTGCTGCCTGGAGGAAATCGAGTGGTGCGGGGTTGGGCGCGAGAGAGAGAGAGAGAGAGGTACAGAGAGAAAAAAGGGAGTTGTGGAAGTGGTGGGAAAGCTTTGGTAAGAGGAGATGACAGTCGCTGTTGAGGAGAGAGAGACAGATGTATGGATAGAGGAACGAAAAGGGGTAATAAGGTCTATAATGAGGGCATGTGACTTGCACATGCCATTTTCCATCCAATTTCTAACAGAAGTTTAACAGAATAAGGGTTTTCATTACTTAGAGGGGGTTAAATGCTAAAAAAAATAATTATGGGGGATAAAGTGTTTGCGAGGCATAATTAGAAGGGGGTAATTATTATTTAACCTTGGCACAATCCATAAGTCTTTGTTTAAAATTTAAAATTTCATATCTTGCTCTCTCTCATAAATCTATAAAATTCTGAGAACATTTACAGACATAGTACTTTCTCCGTCCATTTTTTTATGCTCCGGTATTTTTATTTTGGCATGTCCCGTAATAAGTATCTATTTTAAAAAGTTAATGAGTAAAAGTTTGTGTATTTTCCATTTTACCTTAAAAAGTAGATTCTATTTTAAAAAGTTAGTAGGTAATAGTGTAATGATGATAACTTTATAGGGGTAAATATATAAAGTTATACTCGTTCTGTCCCTTTTTAAGTGTTTACTATGATTCTACGTGTTGTTTTCAATGGTTTATATCTCTTGACATATATTATATTTTATATTTTTTAAATCATTGTCTCATAAAATAATTGAAATCTAGTATTTTTTAAAAATACATTGAGAGCTAGACAATCAAAAATGGCACGTAGAACCATAGTAGACACTTAAACAGGGACGAAAGGAGTAACTTTTAAAGTGTAATGATGATGTCTTAATAAAAAGTTGAATTTACGAAGTGGAACAATTAAAAAATGACGAAGGGAGTATTAGTTAACCCATTTTTAGTCATTGGTTACTAATAACTTAATTTGAAACATTAGTCCTTGCTAACCATTATGATAAGGAGATTCTAAGTTGAAAGTTTAGTAAAATTCTAGTAAGCAACCAAATAATGTCCAGAGCATCTCCAAGCCAACTAGCTACTTGATCCCATTGGCTTTTATAGCTAGTCAAAATAATTTTTGAACCCTCTTTTCTATTAGTTGAAATAGTATCCCACTACAAAGTGTTGTCATGTTTATCAAAAAGTGTATTACACGGTGGACCTACACCATTTTAACCAATAAGAGAGAGGGTAATGTTCATCCTCTTTTAAGGAGGGTGAACAAAATGGCACTCCAAATTTTGTGCCTTCCAAGGGGAGAGGCAACCCAAGCAGCAATATGCCTCCTACCACTCCTACACGACAGTTGTAGAGAGCCAAGTACAACTCAATAAATGGTACTGTTAGATTTTATTTGGGACCCTGTAGAGTAGAAACTTAATTATGAGAGTCCTAGACCAAAAAAATTCCAAAATATTTGTCCAGTCCACAAAACAAGAACTAAAAAATAATGCACTTCTTTCAAGAAAAAATTTCAACTTTTTTTCATAAATTAAAAGGACTCATCGATATCTAGTGAAAGGTTGAAATTTTTTTGAATTTTTCTTACAAAAATTGTGTTACTTTTACGTCTTCGTTTTGCGGACCGGACAAACATTATGGAACGAAGGAAGTACCTTTTTAATACTTTTTGCTAGATAAAGTAAAGAGTAGGGTTGGAGATGCTCTAACAAGCACTAAATGTTCATTGTAACTAGCAATTTTTGTCATAATTTTGATACTTATTGTACATACCCATTCGTAACTAACCAAAATAATATGCCATAAAAAGTCATAACTTATCAACCAAAGAGGTATGCGAGAAATCAAACTAGAAAGTTTATAAAGTTTGTATCTAATCATAATCACACATAACTTCACTATCTATGGAACACACTTTAATTTGCGTTACTACACCCAAAAGTATGATTCATAGGCGGAAAAATACATAACATCACGTACTAAGGTATACGCTATATGAATAAGCCCAGTAAAAATTTCCTTCTGAATATTCAGAGGTAGTGGAAGACTTGACTTCATGGTCATTAATTTCACCCTTTTTGCTTAGCTTCTTTAGTGCTAACTTTGTTTGTAATTTCAGGAGAAGGAATCATTGACATTCAATTGTGGTTCCTTCGTAGAGAAGAAAATGATGGGCCTGCTAGATATTTTTTCATATGCTAAAATTAACAGTTTCTATGTCTCTTATTTTGATTTAATATATTTCTATCAAGATGTGTTGTATTAAAATAAAAAAATGATGTTCAGTGGTGAAAACTCGAACTTTGTTGGACAAGCCCAAGTTCGGCTCCCTATAACCCCTAATTAGCTCTAATATACTACTAACACCACCTAGCTTTGGTCCGAAGTATATCTGGTAATGGTACAGTGTGACGGTTTAGAAGATGTGGTGGAGTACCATATCTACATGCACCTCCAAATTCATGTAAAAAAAAAAATTTACTTTCGATTGCCCGCTTAAAATTCCTGTGCAATGCACGGGTTATTGCTAGTTTGTTTCAATTCAATGCATGATATGTTTATTAAACAATTTTTCAGCTTAAACAATTTAGCATTCAATTTTCATTACTTAAATTTTCAACTTTTAATTTAAGTTTTCATTTTTATCAAGCAAAACTATATGAATGAGTTTAAATTCTTTCTACCAGCATACATACATTGTAGTAAGTTAAACTAACCCTTCTAGTAGGGCCGCTGAGTAATCTATCTACCCAAAAAATCTGTTTGTTCGGACATCATTAGGCATATCACTGGAAAAAACTTCATCCGAGCAGTTTTTGTTTGAACCATCCGATAAAAAACAAACAAAAACTGCTCCGATGAAGCTCTTTCTGGTCATTTTTTTTGCTGATTTCTTGCAAGTACTCTTAAAATTACGTTTTGAACACAATGAGCGACTCGGATAATCTAAATTCGATCGAAAAATGGAGGTCCGTATTTTATTAAGTTAAGGTGGTCATTACTCAGTCGGGTTTTGGAATTTTAACCCTGACCCTGACCCTATACCCAAAAATAAATTGAAAAACCCGTCCCATTCAGTTTGGGGCGGGGCAAGTTCGGGGCTGATCTGATTGCCAACCCTTAAAAACCTTCAGTTTCCAAAGCTGTGTTTGGATGAAATTTTGAGAAATTTTTGAAATTTTTTGTAGGGTTATAAGTGGAGAAAGAAATTAGAGTAATGATTGGAGATAGAGGTAATGATTGGGGAGAGATAGAGAGAAATGAGAATAATAATTAGAGATAAAGATGAATAATACTCCAATTGAAAGCAAAGATAATGAATATTTTATGAGTTGAGATTTTTTTTTTTCAAAAGACAATCCAAACAAAGCACAAGTGGACAAAATTTAAACTCTACATGAATATGTGGCGAGGGGGCATGTTGCGGCGGTACCCAGGACACTGAATAATTTTTCCACAACCAGCCCTTGCCAAATTTTTATCCAGTGTTCGTCGTGCAGGTTAATGAAGTGTGATTTTCTCTATCTATCTCTCTCTCTCTCTCTCTTCAGACGACCCACCTGCAGACTCGGACACCACCAACACTTTCACTCCTCGTAACCCCAAATACACCAATCTAAAGTTCCCTCACCACTCCCCCGTGGATATTCGATCTCCAAGGTCAGACCTTTCTTCAAATATGTTAAATCTCTCTGAATCGCCCCATATTAGGGTTTTTTTGTTTGACTTTGCATGTTTGATTTCTTTGTTTCAATTTTCATTCGGCTCTTGCTGCTGTTGTGGTCCGTTGATACACATGTAATGTATCTGTATTGACACTTATCTATGGGTGTGATTGTGTATTTAACGGTATGTGACATTGCTGGAGTTGCATTCAATTGATTTTAAAGGTAGAGATTTTGAGTGACCCAAATTGGAATTGTTTCATCTGAATTCCTTTTTCATAGTAGTCTTTTTTAATATGTGTCAATTTACTTCTTTTTATACTTCTTTTTTTGTCACAATTTTGATCTATATTCCAACTTAAAAGTAAAAAAGAATTGTGCCAAAGTTAAAAATGGTTTAGTGAAGACAAAAGATTTTGAGAAAATTGGCTTTGTTAGTGGAAATTTCCCTAGTTTTGACCATACATTGTCTTTTTTTTTTGCTAAGTCAAAAGGATGAGAAGGGGCAACCAGCGCAGCAACCCCTTGGGCGTTACCACAAGGGTTTCCATCCGCAGTGGCATGTCTGGTTTGAGCCATAGCTATTGCCTGAGGAGGTGAGCCCATCACCACAACCCCACCAAAGTGCTAGAGTGGACTAAGGGCCCTTGACACAGCATCTGGTTCACATGAGTCACATTACTACTACCCGCAAGTGGGTTTCGAACCTTCAACCCCCCGCGCGCGGGGGGGGGGGGGGGGGGGGGGGGGGGGGGGGGGGGGTGTGTGTGTGAAACACCTCACACTTTACCCATCAAGGCTACCTCCTTGATGGTGATGGTATTGACCAAACATTGTCACCTAAAAAGTCAAAAGACTTGGACCAAATTTAAAATTGTCATACTAATTAAAAAGAATGAATTTTTTTCGTGCCTTTTTTATATGCCAAAGTGGTTTATGATATACTAGTCTAGTGACGTTCTTCGCTTATAAGGGGAGCTTCAGAATGATATACCCATGTCAAGAATTAATAGCCTTGTCCTTGATTTATTGTGGTGTTTTTTTACACCTTCTTATTGTACGTGTTGCTACTTTCCATGATTCTTGATTGAAGGGAATAATTTTCATATCGGGAAAAAGTAAGTTTTTTCTTAATTGGTCAGGACATGGCCGGGAAGAGAGTTATAGCTATATGTCAGTCAGGCGGTGAATTTGAGACCGATGAAGATGGCTCGTTATCGTATAGAGGTGGGGTTGCTCATGCTATGGACATTGACGACCAGATGAAATATAATGATTTCAAGACGGAAATAGAAGAGATGTTTAACAGTGATCTTAGTACCATGTCTATCAAGTATTTCATCCCAGGAAACAAAAAGACACTTATCACAATCTCCAACGCCAAGGACCTCAAACGCATGATCAAATTCCATGGTGACTCCAACACCGCAGATATATATATCATTCCGGAAGAAGTAGTTCCTCCCCCTGTCTCAATCCCACCTGCTGACAGGTAGTCCTCCTGCTGTCTAAACTTCTTTTTGTGTGTGTGTGTGTTGATGAGAAGATTTTTTTTTTGTTGAGCCTTAAATAAGTTGTTCCTTTTTGTCGAGTCTTTTAAAACATATATATTTTTCTTGAGGGAGTTCGAAAAGTAAATTGAGGGAATGAAAAAAGTAAACTAATCAAACTCGGAATTTAGGGTCCCAGTGGTATGTTGTTTGCGCTGGAATCTTAACTGCTATCAACTACACAGTAAAATATATGTAAACTGGGCCCTTTTCATAAGCTTAAGAAATAATGGTGCCTAAAGCAAGTTCCTCATTTGCTTTACCCAAAGCCATACTTGACATTTGACATTGCAGGTCAATGCAGACTACTTTGCCCGAAGCAGTGGTTCCAGTTGATGACCCTCTTAATGTTGCTGGTGATATCATGGATGACACACCTCATCTAGATGATACTATGCAAGTTGATGTCCCTATTGACATTCCTGTTTATATACCTACGCCCTTTCCTTCTGTTGGTTCCAACGATGAGAATCATATTAAAGCTGCGCAAGAGTGGGAGAACACTATTACTGGTGTTGGCCAAAGATTTAATAGTGTTCATGATTTTCGTGAGGCCCTGCGTAAATATTCTGTTGCACATCAGTTTGCTTTGGTGTACAAGAAGAATGAAAGTGAGCGTGTGACTGTCAAATGCAAAGCAGAAGGATGCCCGTGGAGAATTCATGCATCAAGGTTGGCAACCACCCAATTATTTTGTGTTAAGAAATTGAATCCCACACATACATGCGAAGGGGCTACGCTGACTACGGGGCATCAGGCGACTAGAAATTATGTTGCTGATATCATCAAGGAGAAACTGAAAGTCAACCCCGATTACCATCCAAAGGATATAGTCAATGACATTAAACAGGAACATGGAATTGAACTGAAGTACTATCAGGCATGGCGCTGGAAAGAGATTGCAAAAGAGCGGCTTCAGGGTTCATATAAGAAGGCATACAAGCAGTTACCGTCTTACTGTGAGAGGATAATGGAGACAAATCCTGGTAGTTTTGCTACTTTTACCACTAAGGAAGACTCAAGCTTTCATCGCCTGTTTGTATCGTTTCATGCGTCTTTGTATGGCTTTGAACACGGTTGTCGCCCTCTGCTTTTCCTTGATAGCACACCCTTAAAGTCAAAATACCAAGGCACATTGTTGGCGGCAACAGCTGCTGATGGTGATGATGGGTTTTTTCCTGTAGCTTTTTCCATTGTCGACGCGGAAACTGATGATAACTGGCATTGGTTTTTGGTACAACTTAAGTCTGCATTCTCAACAGCTCAAAGCTTAACATTTGTGGCAGATAGAGAGAAAGGACTAAAAGAATCAATTGTGGATGTATTTCACGACGTGGACGTGCACCATGGATACTGCATACGCTATCTTTCGGAACAACTTACTAGAGACTTAAAAGGGCAATTTTCTCATGAAGTGAAGCGTCTTATGGTTGAGAATTTTTTCGCAGCTGCGTATGCACCTAGGCCTGTTGGGTTCCAGAGGTGTGTGGAGAGTATCAAGGCTCTCTCGGTAGATGCTTATAATTGGGTTATGCAAAGTGAGCCTGTGCAATGGGCAAATGCGTTTTTCCAGGGTGCGAGATATAACCACATGACATCAAATTTTGGAGAGCTATTCTACAGTTGGGCATCAGAAGCACATGATTTACCCATTACCTTGATGGTTGATGCAATAAGAGGTAAAGTTATGGAGTTGATTCATAAACGACGAGAAGAATCTAACCACTGGCTGTCTAAGCTAACTCCATCCATGGAGGAAAGACTAGAAAAGGAAAGCCAAAGAGCTAGTTCCCTTAGAGTTTCAATATCAGCTGGTAACAGATTTGAGGTTCATGGTGATTCAAGTGAAGTTGTGGATCTTGATAAATGGGACTGTAGTTGCAAAGGGTGGCAGCTTACTGGGTTGCCATGCTGCCATGCGATTGCTATCATCAATTGTGTTGATCGCAGCCCTTATGATTATTGTTCTAGATTTTTCACAAGTGATAGCTACAGGTTAACATATTCTGAGTTGATTAATCCTGTTCCAGTTGTAGATAGGTATGTGCCGAGGGAATCTTCTAAGAGTGCAGTAACTGTAACCCCTCCTTCCACTCGTCGTCCACCAGGGCGACCTCCTGCTAAGCCGTTTGGGTCACAAGACGTGGTCAAACGTAAACGTCAACCAAATGCAGCAGATGCAAGGGTCTTGGGCACAAAAAGTCAACGTGTAAAGAGTTTCTGTTGGAGTGCTGAGCTATGTAAGTATAACTCTAATAAGATGTTTTCTTTTATGACTTTTTTATTCAGTTTGGTGACCTTTGTTGATGCATATGTTTCAGGTTTGTAGCGTATTAGGAAGATGGCGTAGTTGCGTGGTAATTTTGATCTGTGTGTCTACAGTGTTGGCTGGTTTATTGTGTATTGCATGGGTTTATATATAGTATTCGTGTCTGTGATTAGTTTGATGTATGGGTTGCCTGACATATATGCTGCTGATTTTTGGGGAACACGTCGGTATATTTACATTCTCTTCTGGTTTAGATTTGGCACCATATAACATGTCAAAGCACTTGCAATGCATGTCATCATGTTGTGCATCATGATCTCATGTTTATGTTCGACCCAGACAATGTGGCAGTGCGCACATGAGTCACATGACCGACTCTGCAACTATCATCTCAAATTTACTATCTCAAGATACTTTCTTGGCTGGGTCAATCAGGGAATAGTCAAGGTTGTAGACTTGTAGTCTTTAGCATACATCTCCAACTTTAAGTTTAGGGACCCTATCAAGGTCAACCAATATAAGATCTTCTTGCAATTGGTGCAGCGCTTGTGGTGGGAGAACTCGTCCAATAGCTTGTGTATGATTAGAGGGTAATGACCAGGATTGTAAATCTCACAATCAGGATAGGTATCCTGGTGATATGGCTATTTATTGGATGGTAGTGGATCTAAGTGAAGGCATCGAGATCCAAAACTTCGTCCAGTAACCGCTGGTACAGTACGTAACAGCTGATATTGTGACACTGATAAGGACACAATTTTGCTTCCCCAAATAGATGTGGACGGAAGAATGGTTGTGGCCCCACCTAAATTTTTGAAGAAGTCCTTTTGTCAATGCTTGTCAAGTTTGCCGAATTCATTACTACAAAAGAAATGGATCCTGTATTTTGAAGTTCTTAAAAAAAAGTTCTCAGGAGTTGTTGGAAAAGTTAAGAAGCTTCACTCATGTCAAGGTTGATTGGACATTGCTCCAGGATTAAGACTGTCAAGCTTGCTTTAGACAAGTGTTCACTTGGAAACTGCTTCTCGTAACCGGAGGGCGTTAGGCTACAAGAATGACCTTGGATACAGGCCACATATAGAGTTCAAAACATAAAACATGTGTCTGCTTGTCAACTAGTGGGGCTCTAAAATTGGCAAGTACGTAAATGGAGTTTAGACCTACGATACCGGTATTACCATTTAACAATATTTTGGCGGCCATATTACTGATGCCGATAAGCATACCGATACCACAATTCTGAACCCTGTTGACCAGTGAATGGGCTTGATTGACTGGCATAGATTTCTGGACCCGGAAGACTTCAGAAAGTCTTGTTGAAGCCTATAGTAACTTAGTCTCGCATATCCCTTTGAAGAGGCAAAGAAACGGGACCATTGGCCCAAGGTGGTCCTCCCGCCCTTAACCTTGGTAGACCTATTGTAGCTAGTTATGCAGGCCAGGATGTTCGGCTAGTTCAACCAACCGTTTGCCAAATCTCAAGCCTCCAGACAAGAATGTTTGGCTAGTTGACCAATTGTAAGTATGGCTCTGGTCGACCAACCAGCTTTGTGGTCAACCAGCCTGATCAAATTCAAAAAACATAAGCCGTCAACCAGTTGCATGTGGAAGATGCCTCCTAACTCAGTTGGTAGAGTAGAGAATAGGCTCTTCATTTAGGATAATATAGATTAGGATTTTCTTGGATAAGAATAACAGTTGTTAAACGCTAAGCTCGGGCATGCATTGATGCACCCATTAGGGCGAGCCAGGTGATACATGCGCATCAAGTCTCAATGCCTAATCTTGCATGCGTATCAGAAGAGTTTGGAAACATATGCATATTGGATCGTTCTCAAAGGGTGTGCTGCAATAGACGGCTAATCACTATCAACTGCCAATTGCAGAACGACCAATGTTTTCAGGTCCCCCCCCCCCCCCCCCCCCCCCCCCCCAGATTTCCTACATCTCATTCTCAAAGGGTGTGCAAACTCAAAATACCTCGCCTTAACCCCTTGGTGCCTTCACCTCGCCTTGCGCATTAGCCTTTGAAAACTTTGGCCTCAATGACGAGGGATGTGCTAAAAATTTTAAATTTGTTAGTATATTTCATTTATTTTCGCAGGTAAAATAATGGTTACCAATTGCTTGGGGCATTCATGCATACTATAAGAGTGGAGCAGGAGTTTCATGCATCACTAATTTGAGTTGTAAAATTTGCATGCTAGGTGAATATCCAACTAAATGTGTCGGATACGAATTCCATACCTTTATCCGACTAGCGGGTGTCCGACATGGGTATTTTAGTCATCTAGAAGGATCCACCTAACATAGGTTTGGGCAAGGCCATACATACCCTTGGGCTTGTTTTTTAAGGCCAAGGTTGATGTGTTTTGAGCAGTTGGGTGCTAGCTTGCTAGGACACTTCCTACACTCATTTATCTCCTTCCATGAGTGGTTGCCCATGTTTGGGTTAGTGAGAGGGTGCACAGTGACCTCCACTAAAGAGCAAAGCTTTATCTCTTCTCTAATGGTTTGCTAGAATTCATTCTGAGGTAAACCTTCTACACATCATGTGAAGTTTGAGCTATACACTTTGTTCATCCACACATGTTTGGATGCTCATGGGAGCAGTCCTTGTTTTGGGTCTAGGTTGTGTTTGGCTGTTGTTGGTTTTGAGTTGAGCGATGAAAACCTTGTTTATTTGTTAGAGTTTTTATATGTCATGGACGAAAGGTTTGGAAATGTTTTGTGTTAACCTAGTGAAAAGCCCTTGTTGATTCAGTGGATTAGAAATCACTTGATGGATGTTGGTAGTGGACAGAGGCAAGTAGCTGGACCACAGTAATAATCGTTTACATCTTGCCTTTGCATTCATGCCATTGGTTTCTGTTTTAATAGCTAATTGAGTTCCCCCAGCTCTTAGGAGTTAGGACGCCAAGACTTTCCATCCAAGAAACACAGAACCCTTGAAGGACAGAGGTGGAACTCTGAGACCCACCTCAAAGGACAGATCATAACAGATGTTGGACAAATTCAGGAAAAGTTTATAGAGAAAACCATTGAGAGGAATCTGCAAGAAAGCGCAGCGGAGGCCATGGAAACCATCGAAAAAATCCCCAGGGGTTTTCACCATAGAAATTGAGGAGGCTCTTGACATCTGAGAGTCCTGCTAGCTCTATCAGTGTTGTCGAAGGGCGGAAAAAAGCTCAGCATGTGAGACATCTTTAATTCAAGAATTATGCGAGTTTTTGCTCCTCGAAAACAGTGAGGTTTGTTTTTGGGTGGAAACCTGATGTAGCGACCAAACACTGTCGATATACTTCTTAAGTTGTGCCAAGTTTCACTTGATGGTCGTTTTAGCTTTCCATCATAGTTCTATGACTTTTGAGTGTATTTTTGTCATAGGGATGTTCGGCCTTCTGCAATTCCTGCAAATATAGGTGGGGAAGTAGGTTTTGGCCTTTTGGGGCATCTAGAATGCCATCAGAGTGGAGCCTTTCTGCTATTGTTGAAGTCTCCTCTTCTTTTACCCACATCTTCTTGGAGAAAGAACCTGGGCTTAATACATGATCTCTATCTTCAGGAAAAAGTGTAGGATTCGAGTTGGTTGGAAGATTTAGTCTTTCATGTTTTTGACTATCCATCTTTTGTTTGTTGTGTTAATGTTAAAACTCTCTATTTCACAAAAAAAAAAAAATCTATTGCATTTCTTTTTTATCAACACTATGCTCTCTTTATGCCACCGGGAAAAAGAAGGTTCTATATGTTGTGCTTCCATGTACTTATTTGACAAAAATAGGGCTTTTGTATTGTCTCTCTTTGCCTAGGTGATAGCTCACTGCTTTTGTCTCTTGAACTTGCTTTGGCATTGCCTGATTCAATCCCTTTGCTTTTCTCTTACCAGGTTCAATCAATGGACCAGTGGCACTGTCCGTACTCTTGAAAGCTCTTTGAGAAGGGGTTGAGATGTCTTTTTCCTGTTTATAGTTCTGTTAATCGATTATTTTGCTATCTATAGTTCTTCGTAGAGCGTTGAAATTCCTGTAATTGTTAGCGATTGTACAAGTAGTACCCTCTAAGGATTGTCTTGCAGCTCGCCTCTTTGTAGCTTTGTTCTTGATAACGTACACCTATTAGCTTGAGCCTGAGTTTGAGCTTTTTTGGTTATGTGGTTTTACACTAATGCTACATAAACACCACATTTGCATATATTTAACCACACCCCTCTTACATACATGTGGGCCCTACATATTGGACTCACATGGTGGGACCTATATATATGTATGTGAGAGAGGTGTGGTTGGATCTATGTAAATGTGGTGTGTACCAATCATTTCCGGTGGTTTTATGGTGCGGTTTAAAGTGGGTCATGTCGGCACTTGCAACTAAGGTTACGTCTGGGCTGGGTGTCGTGGTCTTGAGCCTCAATGGAGCCAACACATCTTGAGCACAAAAGGGTATATGCATGAGCAATGGGACAACAGCGCGGTAAGCCAGTATGAGAATTTCTTTCTGTTTTTGAAAATTTATGTCGCAGAATTTTAGAAGCTACTCAAACCCAGTTTTGAAATTTTGAGAATCTTTCATTTTTCAAGTTCTCAGAAACTGTAGATTCTAAAAATAAGTTATACAAAAATTTTGACGAACATTCTAAATTGGTTTTTAGACGCTAGAGTCTAAAAATCTTTCCAAATAATTTTTCACAAACACCTACAACCATTCACATAAATCATGTTCATTGGATATCATTTTCAAAATATATATTAGTCCCTTTTTACTAGGAGATTTCTCATTTTGTTAAAATACGGACTTTTTATTTCTGGGTCATATTATGATGATTCAAATCGTTCAATTTGTTTAGACCATATTTTTAAGGATCCCAGCGAGAAATCAACTCAAAATATAATCGGAAAGTGCTTGATCCAAACAGTTTTCTATAAGCTTAACAGAAACTGTTATATGTAAAAAAGTGTTTGGATCACTTTTCGGCTATATTTTGGGCCGATTTCTTGCATATACCCTTAAAAACATGTTTTAAACAAGTTGAACGATTTGGATCATCAAAGTATGACTCGGAAGGCTCCAAACTATGAGATTCGTATTTAAGGTCCTCATTTTAAAGTCTTTATTAGAAGCTCACTATATATAATCCAGAATGGACCTTTCAACCTTCGTTCGCTCGCTGGTACTATGTGAGGGAGGTATTAGTCACCTGCGTCAAGGGCTTCGATTGCTCGCCGAGAACTAAACAGAGAGAGAGGTATCAATAGGGTTGAGGGAGATAGCACGTGGTGAGATGAGAGGAGAGTACTTGTGTTGTGGGATCTAATCTCAGTTATCCAAAGCAAGGGCTGAGATTGAGTGTCAATTGTTGTGTTATTTATTTTGTGAGCGGAACGCCCCCGTAAATATATAAATACAAATATATATATATATATATATATATATATATATATAGAAGCTGTTCCGGGGACATTTAAAAAAAATCTAAAAAAACATCTCATATCTTAATTTCATAGTTTCTGATCAAATTTTTATGATCCAAACTGTTCAATGTGTGCAGAATATGATTTTAATAGTGACCGCGAGAAATTAGCAAAAAGAATGATCGGGAAAAGCTTGATTTGAGCAATTTTTATTTGAACCGTTCAATAAAGACTGTTCAGATCAAGCCCTTCCCGGTCATTGTTTTTGCTAATTTCTCGCGGTTACCCTTTAAATCACGTTCTGATCATATTGAGCGGCTCTGATTATCAAAATTTGATTGGAAACTATGAGATGTTTGTTTAGATGTTTTTATAGATGTCCCCGAAATTGCCCCGTATAAATATAAAGTTTCAAATGAGGACCTCTTCAAATGCGGATCCTCCTTTCTCAATCGAATTTCAATGATCCGAGCTGCTCAATGTGTACAAAACGTGATATTAAATATATATGTGTATATATATATTTACATAATAAGGGAGAAAGATTTTTGAACTTTATCTCTCTATAAATCATAACAATTGATTTGCTCCATAAATCTTACGGCTCTCCCTCTCCTTCTCTTTCAAACAATAGTAATTGCACAATTGCCTCTAATTAGATTTCACATTCAAAATTCATATCTTACTCTTTTCTCCTCCTCCTCCTCCCTCTCTCTCTCTCTCTCTCTCTCTCTTACACACACACACACACACACTTTCTTCTAGTTCTCCGCTCCCAAAGCTGACGCCCACTTGTGATTTTCTTTGAGACCGAACACCCTGTGTGTGTTATTTTAAAATTTGGAACGATCCCTCAGTGTTACATGAGCAGGTCGATACTTTGTTCACGGTTACAGTGTTGATTTGCACATGTGCTGATTGTTTGATTCGTGTCTTTGGGCATGAGCATGTATTAAAAGAACTCTGTTTAAACCTAATTTTAAAAAAAATATTCCCGTATAAATCAGTTTCGTTGGCTATGGTGATCAATAGTTTCGTAATTCATTTTAGTTGTATTCAAAATGCTTTGCGTCGTGCCTTCAGGCACGGAAAAATCCTAGTATATTATAACCTGGCTCATTATTTGAATCCTACATACATCTATCTATAAATCTTAACCATTAAAATCTATACACATAAATCTTAGGGTTGAAATTTACAAGGTTTCATCCGTGACTTTACTACCCAAGCAAGTTTCCTTTTACTGCTTAATACCAATAACAGGTTTCCAAAAGAGTTTAAATTATTTATGGAAAGAGAATCTTTTCTAATGTTTCCTAATTTTTCTACCTAATTGACTACCTTTACATGTTTCTTACGATTTTCTTTTCAATTCACTACCATTTTTAGTTGATTACATTTGTATGGGTTAATTATTATAAAAAAATGATTGATTACCTATAATAGGTTGATTACATTTAAATGGACATATAAACATTCAAATCGTTTAAGTTGTGCCTTCAGGCACGGACATGCACTAGAACTAGAAGAATTCTATTTGAACCTAATTTAAGAAAAAAATCTTCCCGTATAAATTAGCTTCGTTGGCAGAGGAGGTCAATAGGTTTGTAATTCATTTTAGTTATGTTCCAAATGCGTCGCGCCGGGCAATTCCTAGTATATATATGCTACGAAAGTAATTCTGGCTCAATGTTCAAATTTCATTTTTGTTAACATAATGGTATTCATTAAACATATCAATCGATACCCGATGAAACAACATAGGATAAGACTAATATTTTTCACGAGCTCTGCAAGTGAACGGTTTCGATCATTAACATATGACCACTAAGAACCCACAAATGGTAAGACAGTGATCTTATTCCTACCATAATTATTGTTTTTTTGGTTTGACGGTTAAGAGTGTTCTCGCCAACTTACGTGCATCTCAATTATTTTCCTCCTAGTTCGATCAAAGCCAAACCATTTATGCCGGAACTAAGAAATTCAAAAAAATTACTTTCTTCCATTATTAACCCATAAAAGGCGAACAATATATCTATGGATTGAGTTTTTTTTTTTTCCAATATTATATACACATAAGTGAAGGATTAACGGAGAATTAGCAAATTAATAATTAAAAGAATTCGACGTCTGTCAATAAACTCGAAACACAAACCTCTTTCTTGGAAGAGGGGGACCACCAGATGTGTTAAAAGTGGAATTGATTTTCATACATAAAGTAGTAGAATAGTAATTTTTGGAATTGATTTTGCAATTTTTTTTTTTGTTAATATTACTTTTCTTTCACTGAATAAATTATCTAATCGAAACACAAAAAGAAGAAGTTGCATTAACAAGGAGAGTGACAAAATCAATTCCCGAATTATTTTATGGCTAAAAATGTTGCCTCTCAAAAAACCCTCAAGTATATAAACTCGTATCATTTCAATCACAGCTTCTCTCTCTCTCTCTGGATCATCGCCAACCCCTTCACTCGCCGAAACCCCAGTGCCAAATCTAAGGTTCATCAACACTCGGCCGTCGATTCTCGGTAAGACGACGTTAATCATCTATTTGGATTCTAATCGGTCAACACTATGTCTCTAATCATCAAAATCTACTCTCTTGCAAATATGCATTTGACTTGTATCGATTATGTATTTTCATCACAAGAAAAAGAGCGATTCTGTTACCAGATGGAGACTGCATGCGATTTTTATTGCTTGTATGCTTCGGGTATGAAACCAGATATCTGGGTTTTGATATATAACCCCTGGCTTACCCTGCATCCACTAGTGGCTCTCCAAATGTTTTTTTTTTTTTTTTTTTGAAACGCTATTATAACGATAGTGTACTATTTAAAAGGTTATGATTCTTGTACTCTTTTGTAAATGCACTCGAAAACTTGTCATTTAGGGTGGGTTCATGCTATATTTTTCTCATATTTTTCGTTTCGGTATTTTTTGCTTTTCTAGATTTTTTTTTAAATTCACATTTTATTTTTTGGATCAATCATCTCCTCAAGAGGAGAGGAGTCTAAAAAGTACAAAATTATGGCCAAAGCAGAAAAAGTTCTCTAAAGACAAAAAAAATAACAAATAGCTGGCATTTTTTTGTCTATAATGTCGTCTTATACAAAACTTTTTTTCAACGTCGGCCTGTAATTTTATACTTTCCGATTCCTCTTGTCGAGACAAACGATTAATCCCAAAAGTTCCGATAAAAAATTAAATCAAAAATTATGAAAAGTAAGTTTTAGTCAAAACAATACCGAAGACAAAAAATTGTATCGTGAAGTGCTTAAAATTACCCACAGCTGATAGCACAACTCCCAAAGCACACTAGAAAGACAAGTTTTGGGGTTCAAAAATTATTTTCCATTTTAAAATTGTTTAAAGTCTTATAAGTTTGCCAATTGCCACCCTTAATTTTTATAGAAGAAAACATATTATTTACCACCCATAAGTAATCTGAAAAGTATAATTTGGCAAATTTGCATTTGTAAGGTTAAGATCAAGCGTCCATCAATGCTTTTATTTAGAGTTTTGTTAATAGTGCAGACAATTCAAGTGATGTTTTTGCACTTATAGGTGGAGCTTCATATTGGATGCTGTGTTTTAGAATTTGTATCTTTGTATTGTTATCGCGTGGTAGATTTTCTATTACTTCACCAATTGTGTATAGGTATTGTTACTGGACAAAATTCACTTTAACCCTAGTGGTTTGGCTTGTGTGCGGGTAACCTTCTCATCGTTGAGAACTAAGAACATATTCTACGCTACGGTTTAATGGACCTGAACATGGAGATGAGGTGAAGTCTTTAAGCATGCCGATTCCAGAGGGTAGGTTCTTGCTGGGAGGTCCTGCAAAACTGCAGCCCAAGTTTGCTGAGGACCATAGGTTTCATTTTATTGATCATATCCATAGGTTTCATTAACCCCTAAGAACCCTAATTGAGTTCTTTCTATGAAGCACTGACACACCTAATTGTTGTGTTAGAGATGTTGGGGACATGCGACAGGCCGGGCACATATGGGACACATAGGTGGCGTGTCCTTTTGATTTTGTTAATTTTAAGCAGGGGATGCATTGGGGAAGCAAGTGCCCCAAGTTAGACACAGTTGGGAACACGAAAGGGGTCAATTCTAATTTCGGGGGTTCAGTTAGAACTGTTGAGGAATATATGAAGTAAAGATTACAAATAAAAGCATTTCGTCTTGATAAAGCCATATAATAATATTGACAAAAGGGTAAGAAGGTAAGATTTGCAAAGGCTTATACCAGTTTGGTTGTTTCTGATAGTACATTATCCATGTGAACAACAATGAAATACATAGGTTGTACATACTTTTTGCCGTGTTGCCCGCTGATTCCCTTCTCTTCAGAATTGTTGTGTTGTGTCCCGTGCCTGGATCCATGCATCTTAAAGTTTAATCTTATGGCAATTCCTAATCACTATCTAGGGTAGGAGATTTTGAAACTTTGTTATCACAATTCGCTATCACCCTAGTAAATTACATAGGGAACGCAAGATCCAAAATATGGAACACTAACGTCCCAACACAGTGAATTCATCATCGATCAAGCAATCCTGATGATTTTCCTACTTATTTCCTTACCATTTTAGAGGGTGATGAAAATAAGATGTAATCAACCAAAAATGATACATTAATAGGACAAATGGTAAAGAAAAAAGTCTGTCCAAATGCTTCTAAAGTTCTATTTTACATCAAGGATTTCAAAAATAACATTCTGCTTATTGGATTTTTGTCTCCTACAATTTGTTCCTTCTTATACCACTACTATAGGAGTCTACCCCAATTTAGGACATGTGGCTTATCATGTTCCTATCCTCGTTCTTTGTCTCGGAAGGATCCTCGTTCCAGGTAACATAGTTTTGAAAAGAGATAGAACGCTGAATTTCTCTCTCGAAGTGTTGGACAGAAAACTTCATTTGCTTATAACAAATAGTGGTGTCTAATTTGGTTGTCTGGAAGCGTATTATATTTTCCTTTTTTCTCTAGATAATTGGTACTCTTGGATTTGAAATTGGGTTGCACCACTGCAATGCCAGAAAAAACGTTCAAGGCCAGCCTTTACCTGAGATAAAGGTGATGATAGGATGGCATTTGGATCGGGGAGAGAGAGAGAGAGAGAGAGAGAGAGAGAGAGAGAGAGAGAGAGAGAGAGAGAGAGAGAGAGAGAGAGCAGTGCCAGGAAAAACGTTGAAGGCCAGCCTTTACCGGAGATAAAGGTGATGATTGGATGGCAATTGGATTGAAATGAGAGAGAGAGAGAGAGAGCCATAAAACTTAGGAAGGTAGGTGCTTGTTTGTTGTTGCCTATGTTACATGGATCCTTCATTTTGGTCCAAGTACCCGAGTCGTGTGTCTGACACCCGTATCCATTTGGACACTCGGATCCTTTAATTGTTATGATATTTACAAGGAAATAGCAAAAACCTATTTTTCTTAACCCCTTCTTGTTTTACATACATTTCTAAATATAATTTATGATACATAATCCGAAAAATTGTGCAATATATACTACAAACGAGTGTTCAGGACATGTCCCCGTACCCATACCCAATTTGGGGAACATATCCTAGTATCCTAAGATTTATGTTTAGGAAGGTCCGGCGCTTGGACTTGCATCCGCATCCAATCCTCACATCCAAGTCCATGTAACATGGGTTGTTGCATGCAATGCCTACAAGGTACAAACCACAAGGGGGAAATATATGTTTCCCATCATTTTTCGTACGAGATTAAATATATGGTCTTCTCTAATGACTCAGGTCATGGCGGGGAAGAAAGTTATAGCTATACTTCAATCTGGCGGTGAATTCGAGACCAATCAAGATGGCTCATTGTCGTATAGAGGTGGGGATGCTCATGCTAGGGAAATTGATGAGAACATGAAGTACAAAGATTTCAAGAGGGAAGTAGCAGAGGTGTGTAACAGCAATCATGGTAATATGTCCATCAAATATTTCCTGCCGGGCAATAAAAAGACACTTATCACAATATCTGATGACAAGGACCTCAATTGCATGATCAAACTCCATGCTAACTCCGCCACTGCTGATATATATGTAATTACGGAAGATGTAGTTGCAGCCCATGTCTCAAACTTGTCTGCCAGCAGGTAGTCCTCCATTTTTCTTACATGCAATTTAATTCAGTTTTTTTTTTGTTAATAGGTGACATGAGATTTTAGTCTTAGGCTCCGTTTTTTACAGGGTAAAACGGTGTCCTGAAAATAATTTACCTATATTCTGTTCTTTGGTTGGACAGCTTACGTAGAATTTTTTCCAGGGTAAATAGTTTACATTATAGGGCAGAAATGATTTACATTCCAGAACCCCGTAAGCCGTTTTGCGAATTCTAAAATTCAGTCGTTCACAGCTCAGAGCATTTGATGTGTCATTCACTTCTGAAATTATTTTCTTGATCAGCCTTGGCCTTTGGTAAGCTTGATGTAAACAAGTGACCCACAGGTTGAGGCAAAGCTGGAGCAGGTCAGCTTATCTCTTGGAACGGGTAAAAATGGCGTAACAACAAACTGCCTAAAGTCAACCAGATGGCGGAAAAGCAAATAAAAGGGAATAATTTTTGCAAAATCATTTCACATGTAAAAACATTTTGTTGTATTAAGTTCCTCCCCTGCCCATACCCCCAATGATTGGGGACTACATGGGTTCTGTTGTTTGTTGTTGTTGTTGTACATCGATGCAAACAGAGCCTTACTGTTTTTGGATGTAAAATTTGGGAATATTTGATCTTGCAGGTCAAGTCGGACTACTTTTTCAGGAGCAGGGGTTCTAGTTGACCCTCCTAATGTTGTGGATGGCAATGTTATTCTAGATGAGATTGCCCATGTCGATGCCCATATGGATAGTCCCACTGATATGCCTCCGCCCTTTCCTTCTGATGGTTCCAATGATGAGGAGAAGCATCCTAAAGCTGCAAAAGAGTGGCAGAACAAACTCACGGGTGTTGGCCAAAGGTTCAATAGTGTTAGTGAATTTCGTGAGGCTCTATGTCAGTATGCTATAGCACATCAACTTACTTTTAAGTATGTCAAGAACGACACTTCCCGCGTGACTGCCAAATGTAAAGAACAAGGTTGCTCATGGTTTATTCATGCAAGAAAGTTGTCAAACACCCAAGTATTTCGTATTAAGGAAATGAATGTCTTACATACGTGTGAGGGGAATACTATGACAACTGGGGCTCGGGCAACTAAAAATGTGTTGGCAAGTATCATCAAGGAGAAGATAAAGGATCACCCGAATTACAAGCCCAAGGATATTATGAGTGACATTAAGCAAGAATATGGACTTCAGCTAAAGTACCATCACGCATGGCACGGGAAAGAGAATGCTAAGGAGCAGCTTCATGGTTCAACTAAGGCCGCATATAGCCAGTTACCCAACCTCTGTGAGAAAATAATGGAGACAAACCCTGGTAGTCTAGCTACCTTCACCACAAAGGAAAACTCGAGCTTTCGTCGCTTGTTTGTATCGTTTCATGCCTCTTTGTATGGCTTCCAACAGGGTTGCCGACCTCTGCTTTTCCTTGATAGCACACCCTTAAAGTCAAAGTACCAAGTAACATGGTTAGCAGCTACAGCTGCTGACGGGGCTGACGAAGTTTTTCCTGTTGCTTTTGCAATAGTCGATGCGGAAACCGATGAGAACTGGCTTTGGTTTTTGGTACAACTAAAATCTGCATTTTCAACAGCTCAGAGCATAACGTTTGTTGCAGATAGAGAAAAGGGACTAAGGAATTCGATTTCGGATGTATTTCGCGGTTTGGATGTACACCATGGGTACTGTATACGCTATCTTTCGGAACAACTTATCCGAGACTTGAATGGGCAATATTCCAATGAAGTGAAGTGTTTGATGGTTGAGGATTTCTATGCTGCTGCATCTGCACCTAGGCCTAAAGACTTCCAGAAGTGTGTACAAAACATCAGAAGTATCTCAATAGACGCGTATAATTGGGTTATGCAGAGTGAGCCTTCGCACTGGGCAAATGCGTTTTTCCAGGGTGCAAGATATAACCATCTGACAGCAAACTTTGGAGAGCTATTCTACAGTTGGGCATCAGAAGCGCATGAATTACCGATAACCACAATGGTGACTACTATGCGGCTGAAGGTCATGGAGTTGATTTACAAACGCCGTGTAGACTCCAACCCGTGGACGACAAGGCTAACTCCATCCATGGAGGAAAAGCTAGAGAAGGAAAGACTAAAAGTTTGTTCCCTTCAAGTGACTATTTCAGGTGGTAACACGTTTGAGGTCCGTGGCGAGTCTGGCGACACCACTGAAGATGTTGATCTTGACCAATGGGATTGTAGTTGCAAAAGATGGCAGCTTACTGGTTTGCCATGCTGCCATGCCATTGCTGTGATCAATTGCCTTGGTCGTCACCTATATGATTATTGTTCTAGATACTTCACAACTGACAGCTTCAGGTTAACATATTCTGAATCCATACATCCTGTTCCAAATATAGATTGGCCCACGGAGAAGGACTCTTCTAACAGTGCGGTGACTGTAACCCCTCCTCCTCATCGTTTTCAAGCAGGCCGGCCTCCTGCTGAGTCAGTTGGATCACAAAGGGTGGTCAAACGTAAACGGCAACCAAAATGTAGTAGGTGCAAGGGTACCGGCCACCATAAGTCAACTTGCAAAGAAATTTTGTCAGAATGCTGAAATTGGTAGGTACATGTCAATAAAACTTTTGAGCTCAACTTGCAAAGAGATTTTGTCAGAATGCTGAAATTGGTAGGTACATATCAATAAAACTTTTGAGGCAATAAAACTTCGTTGCATGGCAATTTTGTTCTATGCTCCTACATTCTTTAGACGGTTTTCTTTGGGTACTACATGTATATAGGAAACTTTTGACGGTTAGTATTAGGTTAGGTTAAGTGACACCACTAAGAATGGCGTTACCGTAGCATGCTCCTTTTTGGCCCTTAATGTTTTAGTTTCAGAATTTGACATTTATGTTCAATTTCACGCGATATTTGCTGCTAATGTCATTAACATGATTGAAGGGTTTGTCCGATCGTCAACTTCAGGCTCCTGAAATTACACGACGTGCACGCAAGCTGGCCGGACATCCAGTTATTAAATAAAGGCACAACTCAATGGCTATTGGCAACCACGTCATCTTTGCGAAGAAAAAGTTTTTCGAAATTTCAAATACTGAAGTTTAAGGGAAGTGATTTTCGTACTCACCAAAATACTTAAAACCCTATATGGACTTGATTTTTGCATTTCCCTTTTAGAGTGCGGTTAGTAATTTGGGGGTAAAAAAATTAATTTCCTAAGTCTAAAAGTTAAAATGAACATAGAATAGTACTTTTCTTTTTAATAACATCATAATCCAACCTAGAATAGTACTAGTACCTAGTTTTTTTTTTAACACGAGTATCCAACATAGAGTAGTACTTTAACGAGTGTAGAAATTGTCATATGTCATTACTAGAATCAACAGACAGCCATTCTAATTGAAGTTGAAACTTTGCATAAAGGTTGTCTTTTTCTTTTCTTTTTTATCGGCAATTGTCCTCCTTTTCTTTTCTTTTGCCTTTTTCTTTTCTTTTTTATCGGCAATGGTCCTCCTTTTCTTTTGCTGCAATTAGCATTGCTAGTATAGCACAATAGTACTACCTCCGTCCCAAAATGTTTGGGCGTTTCGCAAAACGAGAACTCAAAAATAATGCATTCTTTCAAGAAAAAATTCTAATTTTTTTCATAAATTAAAAGAACTTATCGATATCTAGTGAATTGTTGAAAAAAAATTTTAATTTTTCTTGCAAAAATTGTATTATTTTTACGTCCTCATTTTGCGAAACGGACAAATATTATGGGAAGAGGGAGTATTAGTTTTCCAGTCAAAAGTTGTGGGCCATGTTAACAAAATGGAGGGGGGGGGGGGGGGGGGGGGGGGTTGCAAAAATACTTACAACAGAGAACCACGCAGAGACAAATTGGCCCCATTTCGGGTCCCGAAAAAATCTAGAAAAATATCCATAAATTTTTGAATATTATTTTATGGAGCCCTGTAAAAAATCAACTCCAGTGGATATCGATAAGTATTACTTTTGGATTCGTAGAGGCGAAACTGCTCAGTTCATCCCTACGAATCCAAAAGTAATACTTATCGATATCCCCTGAAGTTGATTTTTTACAGAGCTCCATAAAATAATATTCAAAAATTTATGGATATTTTTCTAGATTTTTTCGGGATCCGAAATGGGGCCAAACGCATTTGTCTCTGCATGGTTCTCTGCGAATTATCTCTGCGCGTAGCGGGGGGTGTTTTCCTACAGGGATCCTCTCCCCCAAAGAAATTAAATAAATTTTTTTTTTTTGTTTTTTGTTGTGGCAATAAGAAACTAACTGGATCGGCCCGTTTTTCTCCTTTTTAACCCATTCTGGGCCCTCTTTAATAATGTTGACCATTTTTGTTCACAGAAGTTCTCAACAAGCTCAACCGTACCAAAATTGCAATAATCGGATATCGGTGAACTCATCATCAAAATGTATTTATCTTCAAATAAATAAGTTCGAGTTCGGCGTGAATATATTTGCAACAATCGGATATCGATGAACTCATCATCAAAATATATTTATCTTGAAATAAATAAGTTCGAGTTCGGCGTGAATATATTTGCAAATAGAAGTCCGATTAATCCTTAGCCAACAAACTAATTGCTCTTTATTTTTTGCTTGTTTGATTATCTCGATGAAAACTCTACAAAATAACAATCATATGATTAAAATAGAAATTGCATGGGTCTGAAAAGAGCAAAATTAGACTGGCACCATTAATTTCTTAACTGGAGAGGACCCTCTTCGTTATGTGAAAGCCTTCTAGATTTTTTTTTTTCTCCCCTAAATGGAAAAAAAGGATGAAATGTGCTCGATCCAAGTGTTTTTTCTTGGAGTACGTTAGAAGTGTCTATAATATTCCAATCACACGACATCATAAAGCTATATTATTCCAATCTCAATATTCACAAGATATCATAAAGCATATCAATTTGTTCTTCACAAGAGTCAAATACACAACCAACCAGTTGGTCACGTTGTACACTCGTTTAAGAGGTTAAGGGATCAAATCTGGCTTAAGGCGCTAATTACATTAGTATTAAATCTCCATTCTTCGTTAGTTTTTTTTTCTTCCTCGTACGAGGTTATTTCTTGGATTGTTTTGTACTGAACTTTTAATTTAGTTGTTACGGATGTCCTAGGATCGATGATGCAGTTTCTCATTATTGGAGTAGTAATTCTCTGAATGTAATTTGGCTCTAGATAAAACAAAACAAGCGCGAATTTAACTCACAATCTCACTGTACTAAGTACAACCACGCACTCAATCGTTAAATCAACTTCCTCACCACACAGAGAAGGTATATGAGTAAGTTTAGGCAAAGTAGAGCTCAAAAAGGGTTGTGCAACACATCAGCAAAACCCAAAGGGAAAATACATTTCTTAAAATGCTTCGGTAGAAATAGCTAAGTACTGTTCATTATTTATTGTTCACTTTATTATTTTTTCGCACTCTCTTTCCTTCCTTCCTCCCTTCTCTCCTTGCTTGTAATCTATAATACCATAAGTGTCATATTTTATCATATTTTAATAGATGGAGAGGATTATATAGACAATTGGTGTGGTGTGAAAGTCAAAAAGAGGTAGCAAAAATACATTTTCGCACTCTTCACTTGCCATTTTGACTGAGCCTTGGTGTACTTGCTCTAAGTGAACTGCTCCTCTCCACCTCAGAAATTAACTGGATCGTCCAATTTTTCTTTTTTGAACCCATTTTGGGCCCACTTCAATAATGAATCATTTTTGTTTGTAGAGGTCCTCAACAAGCTCAACCAAGCCAAAATTACAAATAATCAGATATCGATGAACTGCACCTTCGGAGATATCTGATAAAATTGGAACAATATCGATGAACCAATGATCAGGTTATATTTATCTTGAAATAAATGAGTTCCGGCCCGGCTTGAACCAATGTTCTAAAGTCGCTAGGCGTTAGTCGGGCGGTCGGCCACTTTCGAGCGATTAATCGGATTAATCGGCGATTAATCAGTGCATATTAATTAGTAATTGGCGATTAATCGTTAGTCGGATCTAATCGGATAGACCCCGCCAGTGATTAATTGTTCTCGTCAATTAATTTCTTATTTTAGAACACTAGCTTTAACTTACTTTCAGATAGAAATCAAATTTCCTATGCTACGTGTTTGAATATTCAGAGCCAAACATAGGAAACATGTATCATGTATGGACACGCAGAGCCATACAAAAAGACTTATTTATGTTCAGCTTGAAGCAAGCCATCTTGAGAAGATAAAGTAGATCAAGCACATCTATTTAGAATCCAAAAGAACACAATCTTATCTTACTTCAATAAGCATAAAAAAATAGACAATCCCCTAAAATTTCAAGCATCCAAAACAATTCGGTTACACCCTTGAAAATTTCATCTCTAACAAGTTAAGTTTTTATCCGATATAGCAAAGTGGCGGTCAAGAGGCATCCTTGGCTGTATCTTTAAAGATAGGGTTTCGTATCTTTGAAGTTTGGGTTTAGTTATTGGTTTAAGACTTTTAAGTTAAGGGTGTACATATGAGGTAGGATATATCCTAGGTTAGTTGCAGTACAATGTTGGGTGAGTAAAGTTCTTATAATTTTTAAAAATATACTTTTGGTGTTACGTGACCGTGCGTAGAGAGAAGAGAAGGGAGGGGGGGCGGTGTGGGGGTGTGGAGAAGTGCCAGTAGGATCTTCTAACTCAATTTAACACCTCCAAAGTGGTCACGCAGAATCAAGCAAGGCCACCATTTGCTTGGAAAGCACATCAAACCGATTGCGCACACGACCAAAAATCTAGAGAAAAGAAGTGGAAATAAGATAAGCTGATCTCCACCAGTATTCTTTTGGCCAAAAGAACGCAGCAAAGGCAATAGTAAGTTTTTCGGGTAGAAGTTGTATCAATACCTGGCATTAAATAAAATTTAAAACTGTATACTCGTGGGCGAGTTAACTAAAAGAGTAAAACATCAAAACTCTTGCATTTACTTATCATTTATGTGTTTTGCTTTCCTCTAATCATATCATATCAACCCAAAAGCAATATGAATAATGATGCAAAAAACAATAAGCTCAACTCATTTACCTGATATTTTTCAATAAGATATTCTTCAATGTGTCATTCAAATAGAGCTTCAAAAATTCCTGCACATCACTGTCATTTCCCTACACTGTCGAAGAGTTTTCCATATTCATAACCAATACCCATGGTGAATGAGACAAGATGATGGCTAGCTGTGAAATCCAGATTCAAGGCCTTGTCAAACTTGACGATCACCATACAGATGCAAATCATTCTAATAACATGCTAATTAGGCGTCAATTACTCCAACTTGCTGCATCGGATACGGACATGGGTATCAGCATTCTAAAGCCATGTATGTGTATCCCAGCAAGTACCATACACTTCTCTGCTTAAACCAAGGTCATGCAACCCGAAAATATACATCACTTTAGGCAAAACAAGACAAGAAAATGACAACCACAAACTTTATTCAACAAGTCTGCTCAGCAAGACCATAATTAAGTCATCACTCATAGACGTCCAGGTATCTACAGAAAAACAGAAACACGGGAAACTAAACCAAAATAAAAGGGCAACACATATAATATAAAATAAAGACATCAACCAAACACTGCAATAAAATAAACTGTCTTTGTAACCCCCAACAGAAATCTTGGCTAGATTTTACGGCTCCATAAACTGCAACCATGTTGAATTACAGGACCACCACACTCCAAGGTACAGCAGCATGCATTGTACTCGTACTACCTTGGTAATGTGATACACATAGCAGGTGACTAATTGGGTTTCCACCTTAAAATACCACCAACTTTAGAAGCAAAAAGTAGCTTGATCCACTGCAGTAACTTTTTCGTCGGCTGTGTAACTAGCGTCTTACATTTCTCTGTTCACTTCATAGATCTCATCCTCCATCTTGATTAAATCACCATCATCGAAAACTATTTTCCGCCATCATATTGCATTTTTCTGCAATTTAAAACCACTTAACACTGCTAACTCCCATGGGAAAAAAAACACACTGCTAACTCCATGAACACGGAACATAAGTGCACAAGCCTAAACTGGGAAAGATGGTTTGAGGTTCTATGCAGGAGAATTATAAAGCTTTAACTTCTCCCTCCATGTTTCTTCAAAGACTTTGGGTATGAAGCAACCTAGCGTTGCTATCCCCATATTTTGATTCAGCAACTTTCTGAAAACTTAAAATACCTTACGAACGAGGTAATACATACGTACCAATCCTGTGCAGAACGCTATAGTAGCAAGTGTCTAGCAGCTCTATGGCAAAGTCCATAAGGACCTCTTTCCACACTCCAGACTTTAGCCAAGCAAATTTTCCAATTAGCCTTAAGATTGGACCCATAACTGGAAGCAGCAGAATCATCCTATGTACCTACTAAACTTACCTTAAATTACCTTGCAACTATGTAACCGATAGCTCTTGGGAAAGAGAGCCTCCTAAACATAACCTATCCTAGTTCCAACCAACCAGCATCTATGCCACAAACTATATAATATAAACCGGACCCCTTCCCCAATCAATACTAGTTCTTGTTGAGTTTATAGACCAGGGCTGGTCTCTCGAATGCTGATGTTAACCGGCTTCCATCCAGACTGGTTAGGAGTCATCCACTTCTTTACATTGATCACCAGGTGTAAAATCTGGAGTACCTCACCCAATGCAAGCTCTTTTAAGCACATCTTCTTCAAAATAGTAGCAGCTTCATACCTAAGAACCAAGACATTTGAGAGAAACTTTGCAGTCAGATGAATCCAAGGAAGCCAAAGTGACTCAAAGAAAATGGATGGCATTTATCATATTGGGAAATGCTAACCACCAACCAAATGGGTGGTGTATAGCCTCGATAATTGTCTAAAAGTGCTGCGGGAGAAGTGAAGTGTCTTGAAATTCCTCAAAATTGTATTGAAATGCTAAATAATTTTTCTTTATCTCCAACGTAACCACCATCAATGGGCAATGGGTTAGCAAGACCCTCTATCATGCATGACATGTGAATTGGTTAGTGTAGAAGAGTCTTGAGATTTACGGTAGTTGAAATAAAGAGACAAATAATGGGCCTAAAATGTGTATTGGTTGTAGAAGTGGGTTGAGATTAATGATGTGTAATGAAGTGATAAATAATTTGTCGTTATCTCCAACTTAACCACCACCTTAGGGGTGGGACCCTTTGTGATTTACCTGCATTGAGAAGCCATTATCGTAGATCTTCCCTTGGAGGATAATAAAAATTTCCGGATTTCATCCCATGTTGTATTAGGGTACTGGTTAGGATTGCCCCCAATGGGGTTCACACACTTCCATAGCTTCTCATTCTTACCCACATATAATTGCAAAGAGGAATTTAAATTCTGCTTTACAACTAGCTGCTGCTCAACCGCACTCTCAAGGGCTTTCTTAATATCAGTATTGCGGTGCTTGGGATCTCCAAAACGTATGCAATCAACTATATTTGCTTCAGTCGGCATAATCTTTTCTGTTTTTAGAGTGTTCAAGGCAAGTAAAACTACCCCAATCAGGCCTTGAACATAATCAGAAGGTTTGGGGCATCCAGGACTCCCCCATAGACCATTTGCAGAGATGTTACTGGGCCCCATTGCTGCGGAAGATGAAGGAAGAAATTCGGGACCGTTGGGGCGCCTATTGCTTGACGTGTCATGGTAAACAGGCGGTGCATTGTGGACAGTGTGTCCTTTTTGCGGACTGTTGGAATTTACATGGTTTGGAGATTCAAATACGTAACTTTGTTTCATTTCTACTCCGTTTCGTGGTTGAGAAGTAGAAGGGTTGTAAATGCTGGTTGCAAAGGGAGGTGCAAATGCAGGTTGCAAAGGGAGGTTATTTGGCCTAACTGGCTGCAAATAGTGGTTTTGGTGGTAAGAGCTCTGAAGATTATTGCTGTTGGTCCAGGAAAGGTCAGCATTTCCTGGAGTGAAATTCGAGGGGGGCCCACTGAAGGGAACTCTCTGATTATAAGCACTAGATGATTCATTGGGGTTGTTGAATTGCTTAGCATGCATATATCCAGGTTGGCGGGTGTTTGTGTTATTCTGATCGCGGGTGTTCATGTTATTCTGATCTCCTTGAACCCCTATTTGCGAACTTGAACTTCTGGAAATATTTGGTTGACTCATGGTTTTCCGAGGTAGATTTCCTTTGTGTTTAGGATCGGGTCCCTTCCCTACGTTTGAGAACTTCTGAGGACTTTCAGAGAAGGATGGCGCTTGTTGGTTCATCTGCATATGCTCAGAAACTGGAACATGTAATGAATCAGAGTTGGGTAAATAGCTAGAGCCACCGAAAACAAATTGTGATGATTCAACATTTGGCACGGGTGGTCCTCCGACCACAAGATTTGTCCAGAGCCATACGCTCTTTGCTGCAGCAACGAGAGGTTGAGATGCCTTCAGAGGTTGTGCTAGGAGAATATTGTATTTCCTCATCCGTAATTGATGCAGAGCATTAGAGAAGTCTCGATCTCCAGAAATTAATAAATAATTAGCAGGAGCAGCATTGTCAACAGCCCAGAATAACATATCCACTAGTATCTTCTTGTCACTTGCATCTTTAACACCTGTTCCATCGAATCCAAGTCCCAACTTAGAAAGGCATGAAATTAACAAGATTTTAGAGCTTGAGGGCAACAAGGTTAAAAAGAAAAAGAAGAAAAATTGGTACGTATTACTGAGAAACAGAGAAGGTGCTAACTTCTATTGTGAAGTAAACAATTTTCTTTTACCTTACGCAACCGTGAATTCATCAAACTATACGACATTCAGTAATCTTGCTTCAAATTATCCAATCCAAGTAGATGTCTATAAAAACCACTATTTTTTCCAAAAGGAACAATATGTATTCGGTACGCAAAACCTCAGTCCCCAGCCAACACTGGAAAGAAGCAAATGCTACACACACTACGCTAAATAACTTAATAAGACACACATTAATACATAAGCAAGATTCTACAGTGTAGAACAAATGCAAAAATCACCAAAGTAGTATTCAACCCCACATACTCAAAAACATTTTACACAAGTAAAGCTCACATAACAAGATATGAAATTATCAAAAGAAGTACTACAACAGAAAAAATAGAGAAAACTCCAGTTATCGATGATCACTGTCCATGGATTCCCAGTTACAGGCTTTCCAGTTTCCAGACACAAGAAATGAACCTTTTATTACAAAGAATCCGACAAAGTGATGCGGGCCCTTCAAGAATCGAAGTATTGGCTTCATAAATAGAAGATATGGGCAATCCCAAACTTTAATGGTGACATTCAAGAAAGGAATATTCTAGTAAAAAGTACTGTCAGTGTCCAAAATAAAGGCGGATGAAGGCCAGAGAAGGATACTGAATTGCCAAGCAACCACATAAAAATAAAAGAGTAAAACATGAGAGAGAGAGAGAGAAACAAATTGAGAATCCAATTAACAACAGAGAATGAAGAGCTCAAGATTCAAATAAATAACCCCAAATTACCAATGCATCAAAGCCACAAATCATAAACTCTCGAAATTAGGCACAAATTGACCGATCATTTTCCACAATCAAAAAATTAAACAGCTTTCACAGATTACATACCCATAAACATCAGTCTAATTTTATTTTATTTTTGTAAGTATAAACACATCAGTCTAATGACTCTAATCAGGTATCTACTGTCCAGTGAATAAAAAGCTCAAGATCACACAGCCGAAATCCATTGTGACCAGTAACAACAATATTAAAGGAGGTCAGACCACTTTTACCCAGAGACAACAATTCGTCCAGAATTATGAGCACACATCCGTTTCTACATCCATACATACGCACGTGGCTGTGCATATATCTCCGCATACACGGTTCACAACATAAGATGAAGTGCTCTAGATACAAAACTTTCACAGCAAACTATGAGATTACATTTATAAGTACAAGAATACGTAAACTGAATAAATTTGGCTGAAAATTGACCAATTATCTTCTCGGATTACAAAAATCCAACTACTCAAACAAATCATGTAAAAATCTATCCAATCAACTACGTTATCTCCGCAATCAACATCCTAAATCAAATCAAAACCTCAAGATCTTTTTTTTCTTTGGATAAGTAACTAATGCTTTGTTTGGATTGGTTTTTGAAAAAAAAAAATCTCAACTCAAAGAACACTCATTACCCCTAGTTAAAATCATTATTCACCCCTATCTCCAATCATTATTCTCATTTCTCTCTCTATCTCTCACCAATCATTACACTCATTTCTCTCTCCACTCATAACCCTACAAAATTTCTCAAAAACTTATCCAAACACAGCAAAATTATATTAGAAAGAAGGCATTATGGGAATGGCCGCCCTTATACACCATTATGTGAGATAAACTCAAACCAATCTAGAAATTGATCAAGGGAAGGATTACATCCTCCCTTGTCCCAACTATACATTCTCCCTTGCAATCTTATATCAAAAGACACAACTTTTACTTCAACGTGACCAATTCATCCAAAATTACAAATCATCGGCATCCCCATATAAACGTACAACACCTATGCATTTATATGTTGAAATGTATCCTATCAACTAAGTTATCTCCACAATCAAAACACCTAAACTGAATCAAAATCTCTCAAGATCACACTCTAAACTCTTTGCAATCCATCGTCAAAAGTCGCCTGATTCTTTCAAGATAACAAAATATGGGCATCTATCTACAGACATACAACTACATATACATGTAGATTCACACACTCACAAACACACTAGATGAATATACATTCTCGGATCACAAAATCGTCTCCAAATTCATCCAATCAACTACTCTCTCTGTCCCAAAACGATAGTCCCTTGCAGAAAGACGGACAATTTTCGGTAAAATAATTTCGTCCATAATTTTTTGAACTTTTTTCGCACCAAATTAATGAACTAATAATTAATAAAGATCTTTAATCTGGTGCGAAGAAACTCAAAAAAACATGTACCAAGTACTTTATTCTCTTATCCGAAAATTGCAAGCCTTTTCATAGGGGACTATCGAAACGGGACGGTGGGAGTATGTTTTATCCACAATCAAAATCCTAAATCGAATCAAAACCTTGTGATTAAATCGCAATCCGAGAATCAAAAGACCCAACTTTTAATTACTACTCGACTAATAAATAATTCATCCAAAATTACATAACATCTGCAGCATCCACATAAAACATACAGCCAGATATGCTTTTACATTTACACACACACACAAATCATGGGCATCTACGTACAACATGTATATTAAAGCCCTATATCAAAGCGAAACCTCGAGATCACATCGCAATCTGAGATCAAAGACCTAACTTCTAGTTTAAAAACTCGTTTAATTCTTTCTCCTTGGTAAATAACTGAACTACTTTTATATTTACACGCACATACATACAGATGAGTACGTCTATACCTGCAGGGACGTGGTTTAGGGCGATGCCAGTGCTGTTGAGGGCTTGCTGAACGGAGGCCGGGATACCACCGGTGTCACCGTAGGCGGAGACTGAGACGGGGCCGAGGTAGTTCATGTTGGCGAGGGCGTTGGTGATGTTCTGTGCGATCGAGTGGGGCTCGCAGCCCTTGGGGACCTGGCAGTTCTCGATGTCCCACCACACAGATATCTTGGCCTTCTGGTACTGCGCCTCTGCCATCTCGTACGGCCGGACCTCGCCGTTTCTTCCGCCGTCGCCTCCCATCGTTGTCTCGGGTGATGAAGGGAGTGGAGTGGTACGAGTAGAGGGCGCACGATAGCGGGGTTTTCTCTTTTTCTTTATTCTCTCTTTCTCTCTAGGGAGTGGAGGAGAGCAGTCGGGCAAGAATATAAAGGAGGAGGAAAGGGGAAAGTGCTTTTTGTGGTTAGATTACGGTTGTGTCCCTGAAGGAAGGTGATGAGAGTTTACCTCGAGTCTTTGGATTGACGCGTCGATTTGACTTCTAACGAAGAAAACCCTAAGAGCATCTCCAATAGCCTCAATCCAATCCTAGGCAAAGAGACTATCCAAAAGGCCCAAATGGTAGTTTAGCTAGCCCTTTCTAGTGTGAAGCTTCCAACAGCCTAAGCAATTGGGCCCTTCAAAAAACTGCAAAAAAACAGACACCTGCAAAAAACGGAAACTTGCAAAAAAAATGCATTTGAACTGGTATTGCAACAACTCTTTTATTGTTCATATCAGGTAATAGCTTGAACTGGTAAACAGGTTAATAGCTTCCATTCATCTGTAAATCGAGTTTTCGTAAATTACAACAGCTGTGAGTAATGAATTGAAGTAAACCCTGTCTGCTGCCACCATCGTGTACCAACAGAGAGCTCAGAGATGTACCATTCTCAGCCAATATTGATAAAATCTCATCAGATATATATGGATCCACAAATCCTCAATTCCACTTCTTGGAGGCCCTTAAAGCAATTAACAAACGACGAAACCGACGTATCATCGCTGATTCCCTCGCAGCGGCGTAGCTGCAGTTTCTTAAGCTTTTCACAGCTTCTCCACAGCCAATCCAAACCAAGATCGTCGCGTCGAATCCCCAGGTATGCCAGTCAGATTGGGGCTATCCAAGCCCAGCCTAAGCTGGATTCCAGAATTGCCCAGGATCAAGCATACAGCACAGGCAGCCTAAACCAAGCCCAGCCATTCTCAACTCATTGACAATTATTTCTCTAAATCACATTGGGAATACTACTGCACCTTCAAATCATTAGTAGTTCTTTGAATAAGGAAACTAAATGCTCAATGGGGCATTTTATCAAACAGCTAATATACAAACCAAGCAACTTGAAGGATTGTTCTGTCAGACTTTATACCATTGAGACCTAATCTTCTCCAATTTCATATCTAAATTGATATCGCTGAAAACAATACATAATCTGAACAAGAATCACAAGTAGAACATGTAATTTCAAAAGAGGGAGAAGCATACCTTGTCTTGATGTTAGGAGGATGAAAAATCTCAGCAAACCCACCAGCAATGAATCTGCTTGTTGAAATAGAGATGAGAAAAGGAGGGAAACCGAGAGAAGTAGAGATGTGTTGGGCGGGGAGAATGAAAATGAGTCATGAGAGAAGGCGAGGGAAAGTTAGAGCGGGAGAAGAATAGCCACAGACGAGAGCTACAGTGCCACGCCAGGCCAAACGAGCTACTGTAGCGCGCAACCAAATCCCCGAGCGTGTAGCTAGTCTGCTGGGAAGGGGTTTTTGGACTTTGACTAGTCATTTTGCTGAAAATCCTCTTTTGCTTAGCCTATTGGAGATGCTCTAACGCCCTATTTGGTATCTATGGAAAAGAAAGGGAAGGAAATTATTAAGGTTTTGTTTGGTTGAGAGTTTAATTTAATTTAATTTAATTTTGGTAGCGGGTGAAGAGAGAAATAGGATAATGATTGGAAATAGGGATAATAATTGAAGAGAGAGATGAGAACGTAATAATTGGAGAAATAGGGTAACGATTGGGAAAAAAAATAGGGTAATGATTGAAAAACTAAATAAAAACAAGGGAAAAAAATCGAAATGGTCCATGTAGTTAAGTGTTTGTGTCAACTTGGTTCCTGTAGTTGTAATTGACTCGATTTACACTCTGTACTTTCCCTATTGTTCCAATTTGGTCCAATTGCTAACTACCGTTAGTCATTCTAAATAAAGACAAAAATAAGCCAATTTTTTCGTCTTTATTAAAAAAATTTGGATTTCGATGGTAATTTTTTATTTTTTCGTTTCTACTCGTCATGACGAATCAATAATCTCTGAAAATTTGACAAAAAACTAACAAATACGAAAAAAAAAATTAAATAAGGACAAAAAAATAAACCACTTAGCTTATTTAGCCGAATAACCCCTGAGTTTATGTAATATTCTGACTTTTAGACATGATTTTTTATCATGGTGTGACTTTTGGATCTATATCATGTTGTGACTTTTGTATATGGTTCTATATGCTTTTTCAGTACTATGCATAAAAATAAGGCATCTCAGTATTTGTCCACAAGTTGAACAAGTAGACAATACTAGTGGTTATGTTGCCTCATGACTGATCATGAAAATGCTGAATTGAAGGGTAACTTTTTGTAGAAAACTATAACCAAATTTCTTCTCAGGTACTTCCTTATCAATGGAGAATGGAAGAATAAGTTATGTTTTGGTTCAGAGATATATTAGGTAGGCATGTGCAAAAAATTCATCCACCCGCGAACCCGACCCAACCCGACCCGAAGGGTCTTGGACGGGGTCGAACATGCGGTTCGGATGGGTACAGATTTATTTTCTGTTAAAAATCATATTTCGGTTCGGGGTCCGGATTGGTGTGTTTCTTACCCGACCAGACCAATTCATAAAGAATAATTCAGTTTTTGGTCGGACCCGACCCGACATAAAGAATCGGGCTCGCGAACGAATCTTACCCCTTTTCGGTTCGGTTTGCGGGCCTAAAACAGTTATTGCCCGACATGTCGGCTCAAGTTCGGGGGGTCAAACCCGACCGGTGCACACCCCTAATATTAGGGCAAAAGGGAAATAAGAGAATTATTGTTTTAACTCTAAAAAAGGGGGCCATTTGATTTTGCTATTAAAAGGATTAATGACAAACTAACGGCGGTTAGTAATTGGACCAAGTTAAAACAATATGGAAAGTACAAAGTGTAAATCGAGCCAATTACAACTACAAGGACCAAGTTGACACAAACACTTAACTATATGGATCATTTCAGTTTTTTCCCCAAAAACAAAATAAAACTTCCAAACGAACATAGCCTAAATTTTTTAAAGGAAAAACAGACCCGTTATGTCCAAACAGACCCTAGAAGGCATGTTTTTGGGAGGGGGCCGGAAGAAATAGAATTTCGGATAAATAGAATTTCTATGATTGGAAAGAGCTTGAATAGGAATGTGATTACGCATCTCCAAATTCAAAAAACAAATTACATTCCTATTAGAGGATGAATCTCATTGCTCCACTTTTCCAAGGAATTTGTGATTACATAATACTAATGGAGTATATAATGGAAAATGATATTGTCACACCATTTTTTGATAATGCCACACACTGCAAGTGTATTTTTGCACTAAAAATACACTTGTAGAATGTGACATTATCAAAAAATAGTGTGACAAAATCACTGCCCTATATAATTTATGATGAAAAAAGGGAAGATTAAGACTTTTCTCTTGTACTCCTTAATTCTTATTCCCACATTAATTTGGTTAAACTTTGTTATGGAAAATATTTTGTATTTGAACTCCAATATTATTTGTTTTGATCAGTTTTTCGTTATACTTTTTTGAATTATTTATTCATCTCGGTGAGGGGACATATAAAAAGTACAAAAAACACAAGTCAACTTTTAAAAAATTAAGAAAAATAGAAACAATTCAAAAAATATTTTTCCGTTTTGTATTACTTCTATCTTTAGTTAGTAACTTTTTGAGCTTTTGATCATTATTTTTTATTTCTTGCATTTCTCTCATTGAGACGAACAAATAATTCAAAGAAACTTACAAAAAACTGACAAAAGCAATTTTTTTAATAAAGGCAAAAAGTAATCCTAAAAAAAAGTTAAGCCAAACCAAGTCTGAGTCAATAGTATTCTTCCACTGCACGATCTCTATTCTTCCTTTTTCTCTCTATCAATTTAGTGCCGGTGGCCACTATTCGCAGCCCAATTCTTGCTACTCGCAGTCGATTGCTACCTACAAACCACCACCTTATAAGGATTTGCTACTTGCAACCAACAAATTATCCCTGAATTCCCCTTTTTGCCCTTCTATACAATAAACATATAACCCAATTCAGTCCACCCAATTCAGTCTGTTCATTCCCTTCCCTTTTCTAACCTAGGTTTTCTTCCACAGCTTCAGTCCGTTCCAATCCGCCCCTCCACCACCCACGGGTACCGCCACCACCTACGTACCCACCATTATCGCCACCACCAACCCCCACCTCCCGTCTCTCTCTTTCTCTCTCTCTCTCTCTCTACCCCGTTTCTTTTTCTCCTCTTGTCCCATTTGTTCTTCTCCTCCATCAGTCATCACAACCACCACAACACCACTCTCACCACACCATAATAGCAATACAACTTTGAGGTGAAGAAGGTGTGAGAAGAAAGCACAACACGCCGACATCGCCAACTATTTCGAAGTTGAACATCGGTAAAATTTTGAATCTTGTCATTACGCGGTTTTTTTTTTTGTTCGATTTTTGTTTGAATTTTTTTTGAGAAATCCACAATAAGTACGTACTGCTATTTTGTATGTTTCAGATTTAATCGAACATTAGAGTCCGATTGTTTTCCACAGCTTCGGATATTAAAGTCTGATTGTTTGTCCCATATTCGGATTTTCATATTTGAAATTGATTGCATAATTCGGATTTTAATTTCTATTGTTAGCACATTTAGAATTTAATATCCAAAATGTATTGCCTCATTCGGACTTTAATATCCAAAAGTTTATACCCCATTCGGACATTACAGTCTGATTAGTACCCTCTATGAGTTTCTGTAATACTTACGGTGGTTTGTTGCTTGATAAGTTATAAGTATGCTAGAACTCGAGGATACACATATTGTCTATATTTGGTTATTCAAAATGGCTAAATATTAAGTTTCAATTGGGTTGTAGACATGCTATTTGTATATTATAGAAGTTGAATTGTTAACTCATTTAGAATTTAATATCCAAAATTTACTGCCTCATTCGGATTTTAATATCCAAATTTTTATACCCTAGTCGGACATTATAGTCCAATTAGTCCCCTCTATTTCGGTTATTAAAATCCGATTCACTTATCTTTATTCATAAATTAGTATTCGATTCTCCTATCTTTAATTCGTCTGTTGTAACCATAGTTGTCAAATTGTGAATTGAATCGAGAATCGGATTGACTTTCTTCCGAATTATAAAAGTTGAATTGTTAGCTCATTCATATGGTTTCATATTAGTCAAATGAAACAATGAGACAAACCTTGATTCATGTATGGATTTGTAGCATTCTACGTGAATCGTACGATTTTCTTTTACCTTACGCAACCGTGAATTCATCAAACTATACGACATTCAGTAATCTTGCTTCAAATTATCCAATCCAAGTAGATGTCTATAAAAACCACTATTTTTTCAAAAGGAACAATATGTATTCGGTACGCAAAACCTCAGTCCCCAGCCAACACTGGAAAGAAGCAAATGCTACACACACTACGCTAAATAACTTAATAAGACACACATTAATACATAAGCAAGATTCTACAGTGTAGAACAAATGCAAAAATCACCAAAGTAGTATTCAACCCCACATACTCAAAAACATTTTACACAAGTAAAGCTCACATAACAAGATATGAAATTATCAAAAGAAGTACTACAACAGAAAAAATAGAGAAAACTCCAGTTATCGATGATCACTGTCCATGGATTCCCAGTTACAGGCTTTCCAGTTTCCAGACACAAGAAATGAACCTTTTATTACAAAGGTGCCGATGCCGTGACCGTACTTGAGACTTGGTGTTGTATGACTTGTTTTTGATAGATTTTATGGCCTTGTATTTATTTTGGACACTTTATGGCCTTGTATTTATTTTGGACACTTTATGGCCATGGTTTATGGACTACTTTCTGTGGTGGAATGATTTTTGTTTTATTACGGATAACTATTACCATATTTGTGATAATTGAATACCGTGAAAATATGAATGCTAAGTAAGGCACCAAAACGTAAATTTTATTGTTTGAATCATTCTTGAAAATTTAGATTTAAATGAGGAGTACCGTACAAACGGACAATGCTCTAGACAAACATAGAATACTACCAAAAAAGAGGGTTTGCATAAATTTCATATTTTACAATAAGTTTCTATGAACTATAATTTTACATGAAAGTCGTTCGAGCCAACCTAATCTAGTTCGATTATGTCCGTCGTTGCCACATTGTTCCCAACTATGTTTTTAAACTCTTCTGCAGATGGGGAAGACCAAAACAACTCCGTGACAAATTAACCACTGTACTAGTCTGCTTTGTCAACAACCTCCCGGCATACGAATGGCCCTCCAAGTACACCGCTGGAGGATGGTTGTGGATGCCATTGTGGACAGAGACAGTCCAACCATCATTGCCCTTTACAGCTTTCAATTCAAATGGGCATTCACATTTTTTGGTGTCCGTGGACCGCACTCTCTTCTTCACAGCTACCTCCTTCCCATCAACTTTCTTCACAAACGGCCTATACTTACCATTCCTTTCACATGAAAATCTCATCTGAGGTGAATCCGTTTCTCAGAACCCTTAATCACAATGATAAACCCGTATTGTTTACCAGTGCATCTTATCCAATTTACCAACGCACATAACAAAAAATTATAGCCCGTAATATAAGATTGCACAAGATAAATACTCTATCAAAAAAATACTCACCGTCTCCGTTGTAAAATACTCCGTATAATCGCATGGAGGACAAGTTGAAATAGGTATAGTCGATGGCTCTACATAACTACCAAGTGTTGAAGTGTCACCCTGTAAGTGTAGGTATAGTCGATGGCCCTACAAACCAGGTAAGTGTAGAATTCTCTGTAGTTTTATTCAGATATTAATATCTGAAAACTGGCATTAAATTCGGATATAAGAGTTCAACAATGTTGACAATATTCGGATATTAATATCCAAATAGTTATACATAATTCAGACATTAGAGTCCGAAAAGTTAGTAAAGTTGTGGCACTGTGTATCCAACTGTAAGTGCAGGATTCTCTGCAGTTTCATTCAGATATTAATATCTGAAAACTGTCACTAAATTCGAATATAAGAGTCCAACAATGTTGACAATATTCGGATATTAATATCCGAATAGTTGTACATAATTCAGATATTAGAGTCCGAAAAGTTAGTAAAGTTTGGCACTGCGTGTCCAACTGTGTCGGGCCAGAACTAAAATTGAAAATGGAGGGCGGCCTTACCTCTTGCTGCGATTTTTGCTCCGTCACTACAACATCTGTGACATGTTTCTCGACATCCATTGTGTGATCTTCCAACTCCAAATCATGGTGTATTGATGTGTCAACTATTTCTTGTTTATCAATGGAGGGAGAGGAAGCAATCGAGGTTTTCATTGACAATGTAGGAGGAAGATAGGCAGACTTGGCTGCTGATGGGAGTGGCCTGGTTGTGGGTGATGACAGCTGGACAATGATGAAAATGGAGGAGTTTGAATGGGGGAGGGAGGAGACATTCTAGGAGGGAGGGAGGGAGGGAAATTAGGGAGATGATTTTTTGTGGTTGTATGTAATGAGTTATGTAATATTCTTAAAGGGTAAAATGGTCAAATAACATGAGATTTTAGGGGTATAATGGTCATATTGCATGAGGGCATTTTTGTCCGTAATTGATAAAAGTTTTAATCGACTGCAAGTAGCAAGAAGTACGCTGCAAATAGCGGCCACCTTTAGTGCCACTTTATTTCTTCCAAGCAATTGCAGGGCTTTCTACTTTTCAAATTATTGTTGGATGTTTATTAAAATTTATATTAATGTTTCATTGTGGACATTTTCCCCACATATCATGGTTCAGTCATCGTACACCACTTCAGTATTTTAGTTTTTTTAATTAAAATCTTATATTTTCATGAATTTGTAGTAGTTTACGATGAATTTTTTAATCTAATTTTGTTATACTTCTGTGTGTTTGGACTAAATTATTGTGTATTGTTGTCTTTTTGGTTGCTTTTTTTTTTTTTTTAAAGTTTTGTGATATTCAGTCAATTTTTTTGAATTAATCATTTATCTTGACATACAGAACGTAAAAAGTAAAAAAAAAAAAAAAAAACCAAATCCAATGAAATGATATATGCATGTTGCGCAAGGACATTTCATGGGTAGGGTAATGAGTTTTTTTTTTTGGGTAAAGTAAATTTTATAACCACCACAAGAAAGCCCCAAAACAACACAGGTAGGGGTGTAGGCGGTCCAGATTGGTCCGATTCTCTAGAAAATCAGTAACCGGACCATTTCAAACGGTTCTAGAAAGTTGGGAACCATAACCTAACCAATATATGCATGGAACTTAACCAGAACCAAACCGCAAGACCGGTCCGATTTTGGTTCGTTTTCGGTTCTATCCAATAAGCATCCAAGAAAATAAAAGCTTTCCTAACAAATGATATTTCATTTCTAAATAAATTAAGTTTAGCAAAGAAAATATTAACCTACCAAATTCAAATACATATTTAATTACACACACATATGTATTTCTATATTTATCTTAGTTTTAAACGGTCCAGTTCGGTTCTGACCACGGTTTATTAATTGAGAACCAGTAATCGAACCAAAATTAATAGTTTTTATTGTTTTGGAATCATAACCTGATCGTAAAACCACAGAACTAGACCAAATAGAACGGTTTGGTCCAAATCGGACTGGTTTTACGGTTCGAACAATTTTTTTGAACATCCCTAAGCCCAGAGTATACCCATACGCAGAATCAACAACTAAGCCGCAACTAAACCGCTCCACTAACTTCTACTAAAGAGATACCAAGGAGAAATAGACCAATTTATAGAAAGCATATGAAAACATGTGAAACCCTCGTAACGATTTATGAGATTAAGGATTTTTGTGGGAGAAAAATTGGAAGTTCATTAATGGAGTACCCACAAATTCACAATGTTAATCCTCAAAATTTATGTTTTGTTATATTTTAACCTGTAGTCTTTAGAGTTTAATGTTGGTATCACTGTATTTCAAAAGTTAGTACTATTTGATTTTTTTTTTTTTCAAAATGCTAGAGGGAGGCGAGCCTACATACTTTCATAGAAAATTATTGTTTTTTTAAATACTATTTCGTACATTTTTCTTTCTTTGCTGGGCGCGACCGCCTCTACTGGCCCCTCCTTGACTCCTTTCCTGACGCCACGGTGGTCATAATAGCAAAATATCACAGGAATCACTAGTCTTCATGAGCAACGAGTTGAACTGTTTCGTCCAGAAAAATCTCTGTCTATATATATATATATATATATACACACACACACACACACACACACACAATGAGGATCCAATGAGGGATCCCACACGGGCTTACCGTGCGGGACTCCCCTTTCCCGATCGAATTGTGACGATCCGAGCCGCTCAATGTGTTCAGAACGTGATTTTAAGGGTACCCACGAAGAATCGGCAAAAAAAATGATCGGGAAGGGCTTGATTGGAGCAGTTTTTTACTGAACCGTTCAATAAAAAACTGTTCAGATCAAGCCCTTTCCGATCATTTTTTTTGCTGATTTCATATAAGTACCCTTAAAATCACGTTCTGATCACTTTGAGCGGCTCGGATCGTCGCAATTTGGTCGGGAAATGGGAGTCCCGCACGGTAAGCCCGTGCGGGATACTTTATGGGAATTGGACTAATATATATATATTGGTAAGTGAGAAAAATCTATATTATCACCGAATGAGTACTCATTCATTTTAAGTTATTTTTATATATTGTGAACTTTCATTAGTTTCGTTTCAAGTATATTTTCTTCGTTTATCCTTCTGAATGAGAGGAATAAAAATTAAAGATAAGAAAATTATTGATCAAACTTTAAGATAATCCAGAAAAAGAAAAATAGATATCCAAAAAAATTCTATTGGGATTATTTTTGTCTCCAATGAGTTTTTTTAAATATCGTTATGATTCTTATTTTCTAGATTACTCTTGCAAAGAAGAATAAATAATTTAATTTAAAACTTTTGACTTAAAACTAATAAAGTCTTAAAAAATGTTCCCCCGTTTCAGAACACATTCTTAAAAAATAAGTACTTATTTCACATTTTCAAACTCATTTAATCTATAAAATATTTTCGTAGTCGTCCCTCTAGTTTTACGGTTGTCTTAATTTTGTCCCTTGAGTTTAGGGTTCTCATTGAAAGGGCTTAGAGCTAAAAATCCATTATGATTATTTAAGATAAAATGATCAGAAAAATAAAATCTTCGCACCAGTTCAAACAGATTGAAAATTGAAACACTTAATTTTTAACTATATTTTTTAATATATAAACGATGTAAAAAAATAAGTGTTTCAATTTTTAATCCGTTTGAACCAGTGCGAAGATCTTATTTTTTTGAACATTTTATCTTAAATGGTCATTATTAATTTTTGGCTCTAAGACCTTTCAAAAAGCACACTAAGGGAGCCCTGAAACTAAATAAGGAGTTTTCGGGTGCTCGTTGAAAGGCCTTAAGCCAAAAATTCACTACGACCATTTAGGATAAAATGATCAAAAAAATAAGATCTTTGCACCGGTTCAAACGGATTGAAAATTGAAACACTTATTTTTTTACACCGTTTATATTTTAAAAAATATAGTTAAAAAATTAAGTGCTGTAATTTGCAATCCAATTGAACCGGTGTAAAGATCTTATTTTTTTTATCATTTTATCTTAAATGATCATAATGAATATTTGGCTCTAAAACCTTTCAATAAGCACCCTAAAAGAGTGCTGAAACTAAATAACGAGTCTTAGGATAGATTTGACTGGAAAGTATGATTTTGGATAGAATGGAGAGTAGAAATTGGTTGAATGGTGGATGGGGAAAGGGGATGACAAGGGGTATTTTTGTCCACAAAATACCCCTCCACAACCGAATTATTTTTGGAGACCTCAAGAGGAGCTCAAAACTAAGACGGTACAATCCCTAGAACTAGCGAAAACGAAAAGAAGATAAGAAATAATAGGGGAACGAAACTGGGATGCCAAACAAGGGAAAACAGGTGGGCCCCTCTCCATATACCCCTCTTATTTTTCCCCTCTTCTTTTAACTCCATCCAAGCAGCCTCCCATTCTAGAACACCTTCTTAAAAAATAAGTACTCATTTCACATTTTTAAACTTAAAAATAATGTAAATGAAAAATAATTTTTTGATTTTTTTCATTGTATAAAAAATCTCGATAAGATTTATTAAACAAGATCCATATTACTAGAAAAATTATTTGCATAAACACATTATTTTTTATCTTAAAATTATGTTTTTAAAAAATAGATGCTTATTTCGTGTTCTGAAACGAGGTCCAGTTGACTAGTCTAGATAGTGGACAGTATACCGTGATTATCGGGTGCAAAGGTCACATAGTTGCCTAACTTCTTTTCTCGGCACAGAGAGTGATGTATGGGTTATAATTTCATACATTTGGATGATTGTGTAGTTTTTTTTAGGGAAATGACAATACCAAAATCGTTTGAGTTAGCGCTAAAATCGTTTTTGTTGATGCCAAAACTCTAGTGCACAAAAGGCTTGTACCATTTGCAATGTACAAGACTTTTATGCACTAAAATTTTGGTACCAATAAAAACAATTTTGACATTATTATTTCCTTTTTTTTAATCGGCAAAAATAACAAATTATTAAAAAACTTGACAATGGTGCATCAAGATCCGGGGGGGGGGGGGGGGGGGGGGGTGGGGGGGGTGGGAATGCAACCATAGTTGGATAAGGGGCAAAGCCTAATAACCTAAGGGCATGATGCCAAAACACCTAAAAGCCTCAGAACCCAGATACAACAATACATCTAAAACAAATACAAAGGCCTAAAAATGCCTAGATCAAAAAATTAATGCCCAAAACCTCCTGAAAATCTAAACCCACCAAAGTGAGTTAGGCTTAGACCAAGAATATCCAAAACCTACCCTAATCTTTTGTGCTTCTTCCAAAACCTATTGCCCCACGTCCGACGGTCAAACCACCAGGCAGAACCACCAAACAAACACAAACGGAGCTTCACCAGACAAACCACCACGCCACCATTGGAGAAGACACCATTCGCCATGCCACCAACCTGTCGTGGAAGCTCACTGGAATGATTGTTTTAGTTGAGAAAGAGGTTGTATTACTTCCACCTTGTGTGGAGGTTTGTTTTTAATTAACATTTTACTAAAGGCTGAGGCACATGCGATGCATGTGCAAATTGAATTTTGAAAAAATTTGTAATAAATCCATCATACAATAAACAGGATGCTATTTTGCATAGATTGACAAAATCTCACATAAACATGTATCGCTTGTGCCCCAATCCCTAATTAAAAAAAAAACGAAGAGGAGGAAGGGGGAAAAAAGAAGAAGCAAAGAGTATGTGAAGATGAAAAAGTGAAAGACCTCTGAAAATTCGGATCAGTGGTTTCCTTCTCTTGCCTCAGCCTTATGCCATTAAAGACACCAAAATGCTCGGTGACATTACATACCGCACAAAATGGTTGCCAACACGATGAACACCGTCGTCGAAAACATCCGTTGTTAGAGTTTTCCACAAAGTTGGAAAGTGACAAATTTGAATTTTTGGGTGGAGAGGAAGACTAAAAATCAGTTTGACGTGGAGTTGTTTTTTCTAAGGTAAGCAGTTACTTCTTTTTTGAGGGAGACGTGGGCATCTGTCTGTCTGTCTGTTTGTCTATCTATCAATATTTTATAGGAATGTGTTTAGGCTTATCAATCCTCCAAATGGTCATTCTTAATTTTTTAGAGTTTTGATTTTTTTTTAATTTACAAAAATGGAAGAGAGAAATAGAGGGAGAGGGTAGGGATGGCAATCGTACCCGCCCTGCCCCGAACCCGCCCACCCCGAACGGGGTAGGTTTTTTTTCCCATTTTCGGGTATCGGGGTAAAAATTTCCAAACCCGCCAGGGTTCGGGGCTAAAGTGCCCCGCCCCGAAATTACCCACCCCGGCATATACATATACATATATATATAACACAAAACTTCAGGTTAGGGCGCTCTTACCTTGTTAGGGTAAGAACCTCCCATTTCCCGATTGAATTTTGATAATTCGAGCCGCTCAATGTTTTCAGAACGTGATTTTAACCCACTCGTGAGAAATTGGCAAAAAAAATGACCGGGAAGGGCTTCATCCGAGCAGTTTTTATTTGTTTTTTATCAATGGTTCAAATAAAAACTGCTCGAATGAAGTCATTCTCGGTCTTTTTGTTTGTTGATTTCTCGCGGGTAACTCTAAAATCACGTTCTGAACACATTGAGCGACTTAGATTATTGAAATTTGATCGGAAAAGGGGAGAAAATGGGAGGTCCGCAAATACGGTAAGGGCGCCCTTACCTGAAAGGGACTTTCTATATATTTATATTTATACTTATGTACACGTCCTTTCATTTTTTTAGCATTAATACAAAAAATAATGCCTCGTCACTGTCAAGTAGCCTAAGTAAATTTAAAAAAGAAATAAAAATTGATATTTATTGGTATTTAGTGGATTTTTTAAAAGTTTTCTTAAAATATTTATAATAAATTCTACATATAAAGAAATGGAATGAAGTATCTAAAATATTGATTGCAATTAAAAGTACAAAAGACACAAAAATAATTTCAAAAGTTTTATTTTTTGGATAATTTTTATTCTTATTTAGCATTTGTTTTACTTTTTTACTTATACTTTAATTTTTTTAATTTTTATGGGGCGAGGCGGGGCGGGTAAACCCGTTCCCCGATCAGGGCGAAAAAACCTGGCCAGGGTCGAGGTCGGGAAATGATTTTCGGGTCAGGGTATGCAAAAACCCACCCCGTTGCCATTCCTAAGAGGGAGGACATGGGTGAGAAAGAGAAGGAAAAAAACATGGGGAGGAGGGAGAGAGAGAATATAGGGAGGGGTGGGGGAGATGAGAGAAAATTCTACACGCCCCTCCGTGTAGAATAGGTTGAGTGGCAAAGTGACGAAGGATTGACACGTTGACAATTTGAAAGCAATTGTTTCATCCTTGCTGATGCTCATTCTCTCTTGGTTCATTGTAAAACAGATACTTGATTATGAAAGTGTTAGAAACAAAAATAAATTATAATCATTTAGGATAAAATAAAAAATAAAATAAAATCTTCACACCGGTTTAAACGGATTGAAAGTTGGATATTTTTTAATATATAAATAGTCTAAAAATTAAAGTGTTCCAATTTTTAATCTGTTTGAACCAGTGCGAAAATCTTATTTTTCTGATCATTTTATTCTCTAGGGTCATAGTTAATTTTTGTCTCCAAGACTCTCATAATTAAGTATCTGCTCTACAAGATCTCATAGAAAGAACATATATTTAATTATGAGATCTCTGGAGACAAAAAATAATTATGACTCTTTATGATAAAAAAATCAAAAAAATAATATCTTCACATTAGTTCAAACGGTTTGAAAATTGGAGCATTTAATTTTTTCACTATATTTTTAATATATAAACAGTCTAAAAAAAATAAGTTCTCCAATTTTCAATTCGTTTAAATTGGTGCGAAGATCTTATTTTATTGGTCATTTAATTCTAAAGGATTATAATTAATTTTGTTTATAGGGCTCTCATAATTAAGTATCTACTCTTTCTTTGGGATCCTGTAGAGCAGATACTTAATTATGAGAGTCTTGGAAACCAAATTAACTATAACCTTAGAGAATAATGTGATTAGAAAAATAAGATATTCACACTGGTTCAAATATTGAAAATTGGAACACTTAAAGTTTTTAGACTGTTTATATATTAAAAAATATGGTAAAAAAATTTAAGTAACTTTCAATCCGTTTGAACCAGTGCAAAATTTTTATTTTTTTAATTATTTTATTTTAAAGGGTCATAATTTATTTTGTTTCTAGCACTCACATAATCAAGTATATGTTCTACAAAGTATCAAAAAAGAACGCGCATCAGCAAGAATGAAACAATTGCTTTCAAATTGCCACGTGTCAATTCTTCATCACTTTGCCGCTCAACCTATTCTACACGGAGGGGCCGTGTAGAATTTTCTCTTGGGGGAGATATTTTAGGGAAGGAGTTGAGTTTTTTTTTTTTTAATGAAAAGGAGCTGTGTTTTAAGAAGTACAATAAAGTAATGATAAATGAAAATTGTACTTTTTTTATTTTCCAAAACCTATATCAATGGTTTTTAAAATTATATATTTACTAATTAGAGTTGTGACTGTTTGACGTATGAGACATTAAAATTTTGTTCTATCAATTAGCGGTGTGCCTGTTTGTTACACGGGAGCGAAAAAAATAACAATGTGAATTTTTTTGTCCCATGCCAACGTGCACACCATTATATGTTATTTTGTAAATATAATAAAAAAAATGCAACCGTGTATCAAATATGGGAACCATGAAAAAATATTAAACTATCTTTTTCATTACATATGCCTAGCATTGCGCCCGTCCGATACACGGCTGAAAAAATACCATTGTAACTTTTTTTTATCTCGTGCATAGAACGGACACAAACGCTACTGTTTGCAATGAGAGTGTTTGTTACAATTTTAGCCCGGGCAGTTACTCCATGGAAAGCTTTGAAACAGGTTATTATTATTTTCTTTTGGGATTAAAAGTGGAAAACACTTTTGTGATGGGGGTTCAAAACATGTCACACCGTAAGCTTCTCTCCCTACATATATTAGAATATATATTAAGGGAACTTGAGAAAGGTTACATCAAGTTTGAAGGAGACAAAAGGAGAACCCAACCAAAATTGGATAAACAGAGCGCAAAGCCCTACAACACCTGAGGGCATGACACCCGAACACCTAAAGGTCTCAAAATGCCCAGATCAAACACATACAAGCTCAAACATAAATAAAGGACCTATAACTACCCATATCTAAAAATAACAGCTCGAAAATAACCATAACCCAATGAGCTAGCTAGGCCCAACCCGAGAAAATCTAAAATCTAACCCTAATTATCTGTGCATCTTCAAAATACCACCGCCCGACCATCGACAACTACCACTACAGACAGAAACTACCACCACCACCAAACAAACACCTCCAGAAACCCACCATGCTACCTTTGGCCTCCCATCAGAGATACGAAACGGTGCACAAACATGTAAAACTGCCGCAAAAGCTCACCTTATTGTTAGGCAAGGACCGGTACACACAACAATGTACACGTCAGGAGGCCACGCCGACCATGCCGCCCAGAACCGCTATATCCACCTAGTCGTTAGGCCAAAAATTGGTAAACCTAGGAGAAACAACCAATAAAAAACTGGTTATTTTATGTTCTCATTTCTCAATTTTTTTCATAAATAAAAAAGTAAGCATGTGACAACTGAAGTAGTCTAAAGAAAAAAACAAAATGGTTGATATACTTTAACTGCATTTGGCTAGAATTTTTTCAATGGACAAATGTAATTTATTGGTACAAAAACTTAATAATATAATAAATACACGTTCCGATAAAAAATATTAAGGCCCCCCTCCCCCGGGTCAAAATCCTTGCTACGCCACTGGAAAAGATAGTGGAGGTTTGTTGTCTAGCTTTTATGGGGGCTTTCTCCTCCTTGTATGGACCCATTCTTTTCTCTTTTGAGAGGTTCGTAGTACAACAACGTACTCTTTTGTCTGATATTAGAGTATCCCCATTGTAATAAGCAAATGGATGTGAATAAGCAAATTTAACAACAATACTCAAAAATCACCCCACATTGTAATAAACTGTAACGCCCCGACTTTTCGAGAGCAAAATAAAATAATTTTCTTAAGAAAATTTGCTAAATAAATATGATTTTCCAAAATAAATGTTTAGCTATAACAATCTCAAGAAAATTTACTGATTCAAATACATTAACTTCAGAGCTGACTCTAATCTTGATACCGATTCCAAGCATACTCGATCTTCGCTCTTGGCTTTCCTCCTGCCTTAGAACTGCTTCACCATTGAATCCTGCACTCGCTGGCAAATTGATCGCCGAAGCAAACGATTTGCCAGGATACAGACGTATCCGTGAGTGATAAAATCACCCAGTAGAATAATCCAACCCAACCACCCCTCTTACTTTACAGTTAGCAGATACAAGACAATATTGAATCGAAGAGCCAAACAGAGATTTCATACATGAACCAATTTATTACTATCCATTAACCCTATGTGAGATCTAAAAATCTCATCCACGAGATCCTTTCCTCCCATACCGCTAACTATGATCGTGTCATGGAAAATCCCCCCTTGCTTGTTCTGCACACGAGGTTCTAAATGAATTCACCTAAGTTATGTACCTCGTATGAATTCATTTAGGACCATAACAGGGGGCATGATTACCCTTTGGAACGTTCCATGGCGTACCATACATTAGGGTCGTCACCATTCCTAAGCCACTAACTATGACCGTGTCATGGGACAATCCCCCTTGCTGGCCTGGCAAGGCACGATTACCCTTTGGAACTTCCCATGGCGTACCATACGTTAGGGTCACCAAAATATCATCATTGGGCCCCGCAGGTCACCCTTATCATCACTGGGCCCCGCAGGTCACCCTTATCCATTGCCAAATCAAAATCCACAATCTCACGACTTCAACACTTTTCCATTTTTCCATCAACTTAACATCGTCTAGATGAAATCTATTCGCATGTCACCCCATGTCTCTAGAGTCCAATCTAACATTCAAATCAGATATCGGTGCAATATACAATTAAATCAAATAATAATTTAAAATAAATAACCAACAATGCAATCACACAACCTTCTATGAATGGGCCGTTGCCTTTATTCTTGTATGGTATAATATCAATAAGGATGTAGGATTTTTATAAAGATCTTAGATAATTATTTCAAAGCTCTTATTAATTATTTTCAAGCAATTAGATCTATTAAAAATTAATTAAATACATTAAATAGATAAAAATATTAGAATAATTAACATGACCCTAATAAGAGTCCTAAAGGTGCTATACAACCAGTTGAGTATCAAAAATTTGGGTTCGGAGGGTTGAAGAATTAATTTAAATGAAAGTGTTCAATTAAAACGACCGAAAGTGAAGTAAATAGATAATAAATAATTTACTATTTAAAAATATGTTAAGATTAACATAGTTTCATCTTTGGAACATAAAGAATCTAAATAAAATTACTCGGGCATTAATAATAAGGTTTATAAGGTCGTAAAGTAATTTTGATTGAAATTACTTTAAAAATAATAATAAATAGTGAATTAAATAAAATAAATATTTAATATAACAAGTTACCATCTTTGAGATGCAAGGAGTTTAAAAAAAATTAGTTTGAGTGTTAAAATGTTGGTTGAAAGGTCGTAATCAATTTTCGTTTGTAAATTTTGAACGATAACTAATAAATAATTAAATAAATAGATAATTAAAAAAAATATGTCCTTAACAAGGTATGATCTTTAAGGTGTGAAAATTGTAGGAAAAATAGTTCGGGGGTTAAAAACGGTGTTCGGGATGTTGAAAAGTCATTTCGAAACGAAACAGAGCAAACCGCAAGGTTGGACTGGTTGACCTTGCGGTGGGGACCTCCACCGCGAACTCGGCGACTAGTTCTTGCGGCCCGTACCTCGCGGCCGCAAGGTTCGACGCAGCTTTGATTTTTTTTGTTTTTCGTCACGGTTTTGATGCATGGGTCCATTCGAGGCATGGGGTTAAGTATAATAACACTTACTCCCTCCGTTCCAAAAAGAGTGTCCTTTTTGGGGAAGCGTATCATTTTCAATTGCTTATATCTTTCAATGTGAATGTTAAAAAATATGCAATATGGATCTTGTTTGATAGATTATAATTAGTTCTATTAAACAAAGTTTTTAAAATCACATAAAACTTCATAAATCAAAAGATATAAGCATTTGAAAATGGCACGGAGTCCCAAAAAGGACACTCATTTTGGAACGGAGGGAGTAATATACTTGAAGGAATGATTGGAATGGATTATAATACCTTGAATCGGAAGGAATTGATTTTAATTTGAAACTTGAAATTTGGAGAAGACAACTTCGGGTTTTTCGATCGGGGGACCTTGGGGCCGAATTGGATGGTGTTTAGGGATGCTTGGAGTTGTAGGAGGTGATTGGAACGTGAGAATTGAGTTTCGGTTGGGCGTAAATACAAAACCCGTTTTTCTCTCTCTCACTTTCTCTCTCTAGAACTCCATTGATTGGAGCTTAGTTTTCCTCCGTTTTTCTCTTCTTTTCTGGTCAGTGGGGCGTGAGGAATTTCTTGGTGTGCCCTAGGGTCGACATACTAGGGTATATATAGGAGAATTATGAAGAGTTTCGATTAATAATGGATTTAAAGAAGTTGTATTCTATAGGGCTTTGAGATGGACGAATTTGGGACGAGATATACTGAGGAAGGAAGTAGAAATTGAGTAGGAGAAGAAGAGATGGCAGAAGTTGCATGCATGTGATTAACAAAAAAAATAAAAGTAAGATAATTAAAACTAATATTAATTTTATTTGTATATAACTACTAGATAATTATAATTAAGAAAATTTTACTATTACAAATAATACTTTTTTTGTATAATATAGGTAAATATGAAAACACCAAGTCATGGTAAAATTATGCTAACTAATTTTAGTTGCAACAAAATAAAATTAGGTTCTAGTTTAATCTAATTACACTATTAAATAATGAATAGATTACTATAGACTATTTGATAAAAAAAATAGTTTCTTTATTCGAAAAAAATAGGGCAAAAATCTGGGTCGTTACATAAACAAAGTTACAAGTCTTTTAGCATATAACTAAATTCCACACATTTCTTAACCAAATTTAACAACTTTTACCAATAATCAAAAATCAATAACCGAACTCAAAACTCAATAACTCAAAAACACCCCACATTGGAATCGTCTCATCGAGACGAATAATTTGGTGTGGTCCGGTGCGTGAAAGAAACTCGTTTGCGTTTGGACAAATGTGCATTGTGTATTGTGGGGTTTTTTTGGTTAGGGATGTTGTTTCCCACTTTTCTGTCGTGCAGGCGCGAGTAGAAAATCAATGGCGTCTACGGTGTGAGCACGGGTGTGCCAGGACTTGTCGTTGTCCAACATATGAAAGGCTTGAGCACCTCGATCTATCTTCGTATGTGATGCGATTGCGTGTGACCCAAAGGTTGAGGCCACAAAAAGGTTTGTGGTTTGCCACAACGAAGTGGATTTCGAATTTTCCAACCATGTGAGGAAAAATAGAGAATACCATAAAATAAAGACAAACTCTATTATGTCGGAATAATAAAGTTGGGTATAAGGAAAAGTAAAAAACTCGAACTACTTGATGAACTAATTGAGTTGGTATAGGAAAAGTAAAATAGATGCTTCGCTGGGAAGATTTTGGTTTAAGCGCTGAGCTTTGAGGTGTTGAACCCTTTTTTCTTCTTGAAAATTAGTATTTATAGACAAGGGTCTTCGGTTTTACATGCAAGAGTAATTTCCCTTCTTGCTCTTGTGATGACAACTGTCCCATGATAAAGCCTTCCACTCATGCACCTTGAGAACGTGGAAAGTTATTAACGACTATGGGGAGTTGACGAAGGTTATTTGCCATCATGGGCCATTTTTTATTCTCTTGATTCATGCTCATTAACAGATCATGGGTTCAAATGGCCTTTACAAAGAATACCCACCACCATATTTTCTTTTTTCGTGAGGATACTCCAAATAATAATCATGGGCTATAGGCTCTTTAAATCAAAAAATTACCTGTGGGGCTAAAAAATTTAGATTTAATTTCCAATAAGGATGAACTCAATTTTTATTTACCTTTAACGATAATCTTATATGAACATTACTGTAACGACCCTGATTTTTAATAAATAAAAATTTTGTTAAATATTTGAATTTTATTTTAATTACTTAGAAATTTCTTTTAATTCCTTTTTCATTTCTAATAATCCTTCATAATTAGATTTGAGACTTATAAAATTATATCATTTCGTCCCGAACAATTTAGTCCTTTTCTGATGCTTGTAGAAGCACTTGTATATTTTCCTAGCAAGCTAAATAAAATCTTTAAATTATATTTTTTTGGCTAGAAATCCTATTTGTCAAGAAGAATTAGTTTCTAACCGATTAGTTAGAGAAACCTAAGTACCCATTCAACTTAGTTACATTCTCCTAACCCTATATGAACATTTTTCACCCTCTTTGAACCTTATGAACCTTTTAGACCTAGGAAAGTAATCATTATACTTACATGTCTAGTCAATTCAAGACTTTACTGCTCGTCATTACTTCTTCTAAGAATATCTTTTCTCTTTACCCATTGAATAAAAGTTTGTAAGGTAATTCATATTCTTTGAATAATAGAAATAAGACTTTCTATTTTCTTGAAAATAGCACTACCATGGACTTGTCTAATCAAGATCAAGACCAAATTTATTCTTCCAAGCAACCATAATTATGTATTGTCACATCAAGTAACCCATAATTACTTCCTTTCTCCTTCCTACAAGTAATCTTGACATACACATACATATATGTATGTATATCACCCTAAAAATTTTCTAGAAAGGCTACTTGAAAGCCTTATTCATTCTTTTGCGTTGACAAGTCACTTTCAAAAGCTAACCCTTTAATCATCTCACTTTCCATTGACTTGTCATTTTTTCCACTCATCATTGTGCTTTCTTAATCAAATCACTTTCTTAAAAAGTGCATTACTCTTTCTCCCTATTGAAAGGTCACTTTCAAAAAGATATTTTTTCCAAGAATATTCCTTCTCATCATTTTCTCTTTAACCATTGGGCAATAGTTTGTAGGGAAATTTGTATCCCTTGGATAATAGAAATAAGACTTGCCAATGAGTACATAGATTTGACAAGACAAATCATCTAAAAACCCTTGGACCAAAGGAAGTCATCATTTTGCTTCCAAAAGAAGCAAAATTAGCCTTGCCATGCATGCAAACCTAGGACTAATAGCCTTGAACCTAATAGTTGTCCTCCAAGGCTTACTTTCCTAGATTTTCTCTAGATGTGTGTATGTATGTGTGTGTGTGTGTATATATATATACGTACACACACATATAATACTAGAGAGAGAGAGAGGCCGAGAGTGAGAGAGAGGAGTGAAGTGTGTGCATGTGTTTGGTACACTCTAGCTTTAGCCCATTCTTACACTCAATCTAAGTACAATATGACAACCCATTTCTAGGCTTCTTTAAACATCACCCTAGCCAATCATTTCATTCTTTCTTGCAAGAAACCTTTCTAGGACAAGACAAGACCAAAAATCCTTCATGATAACCTAGGTTATGACCTAAAAATGGAAATGACAAGTCATGGTATGCTTGAAAGGTGAGATGTGACAATACAATGGAGCAAATCCATGGGAAAGAGAAAGAGAGAGATTTTCAACCAAGAGAGAGGGAGAGAGGAGCTTCATTTTTCCTATAAATAGGACCATTATCTAAGCATTCAGCTCACACCTTCATCCTTCAATTTCTCTCTCTAGAAATCCTTGTGTTTGTTCTTTGTTCTTCCTTGTTCTTGGTTTTCTTGAGTTTCTTCTTGAGTCATTTAAGAAACTCATTCAAGACCGCCACTAAACTACCACTCGACCACCCTTTCGATCCAAAAAATTTATTAGTTTAGTCAAAAACTAGTTTCGAGAGAAACCTTTCTCTTTCGAAGCTACCGCAACCTTATCGTAGGAAGTTACTTCGTTCGATAGCCAACGTACTTAATTTTCCGTAGCCGCTCTACCGCCAAGAAGAATGGTAGATTCTCATGTACTTACTATCTCTAAATATAGAAATATGTATATTGTTTGTATGTGGAAATGCATGAGAATTTTAAAGGTATTTATTAAAGTTTTGAAAAGGAAGGGGAATATGTTGAATTTATCGACTTTATTTTTCGGAAAAACATATGTTGTTTTGAACTTCCCTAAGTGGAAGGAAGAACGAATTTTCAAAATATAAACTTGATGGCAAAGTATTCATGTCTGAAGGATGGTTATGAGAATGTATATGTTTGATGTGTGATAAAGCATAAGTGGTATCAATTCCAAAGGTATCCGTCCATCTGACACTATGCCTTATGTTGTGTGGCCAATATGTAAATATGATATTGCGAATTTTTGGTTAATAGAAGCATGATGAAGTAATATAGAATTGGATGATCTTGCTAATTTAGTTTTAAGATTATAATGAATGATTTTATAATTACTAATGTGGAAAGTCTTACCGTTGAGTTTTTGCATAAAAACGGGACACAAAAATCGAGAAAGTAGAAACATGATACTTAGGGTGTTGTTAATGAAAGGTGCGTTTTGAAAGAGGAAATGTTTTGAAAACCGCAATATGGCCGGATGTGGTAGCCCATTTGTGTGGTGTGTGTGTGTGTGTGCCAATGGAAATCTGGTGCGATGGAACCATTATGAGGATACTCGGGAACCCGGAACGGCGAAACCGAGGTTGGGTATGCAGCTTGGTTATCCGCGGAGAGGAGTCAATGCAAAGTTTTTGTGTGCCAATGGGAATTCGGTACAGTGGAACCATTGTGAGAATACTCGGAAAATCGAAATGGCAGAATCGGGGTTGGGTGTGTTAAAAATGCTTTTAGAAATATTGATTTGGTATATGAAAAATGGTGACACGGTCTACGATGAGTCACGTAGGAGAAACTCAGATATCACAGATACCAACATTAGACTAAGGAATGTGGATGTATCATTGTTAGCTGTTTTGATAGATATGCATGTACTATGTGGAAACAGTTATGATCTATTGTTTGTAAGTTAAGGGTTAGTGGCTATAGGATTATTCTACTGCGCTCTTGTAGCTCATGGTGTTACCTTTAATGACCCTGACATATTATACTGATGGCGATGCTGGTATAATATGTAGACTTTGTAGATGATAAAGGTGAGCTATACATCTTGAAGGCCTTTGGAGCTGAAGAGATGGCCCGGATGGAGTAGCAGACGGAGCTATAGCTAGGAACTTTAGTTTCCCTCATTTGTGTAATGAAAGTACTCTTACAAGAGTTATAATGTAATAGGGAAATGATATTGACACTCCAAAAAAACCAAAAAAAAAAAAAGTGGCTTTAGAGTTACACTGATTTTGGAGTGTCTGCATCAATTTTTGGAGTACCAATATAATTTCCCTATGTAATAATGAGTTAAACTCTATTTAAATTTTCAATAAAAAGATTTATTTAACGTTCTGAAAATTAGGGGCGTTACAATTACCCTTTTACCCTTCATTAAATGCAACCACCCCCTCCCACCTCCATTGCACAACCACTCCAAGTTGACAAAAACCTCCGGTCGGCAACTTTTTCGGCGACCAGCTCTGGACGGTGACTTTTTCCGGCGACCACCTTCGGCCGGCGACTACAAATTCACAGTGATTTTTCCAGCGACTTTCACAAATTCATAGTGTTTTTTCTGGAAATTCGCAGTCTTTTCCGACAACTTTCACAAATTCGCAATGCTTTTCCGGTAACTTAAACAAATTCGCAGTGCTTTTCAGAATGCAAATTTGTGATTTTCACTTTTTCGACGGCTTTTTCAGACTGCAAAATTTGTAATTTTCACTTTTCCGGCGAGTTTCACAAATTCTCAGTGCTTTTTTCTAACTTTCGAGCTCATAAATTTCACTAACTTCTGAACTCGTAAATTTCACTAGCTTTCGAACTCGGGAATTCCACGTGCTTTCGTACTTGTAAAAACTAACATGAAAAATAAACATAAATTCCATGTATACAACCAAAACAACAAGCCCAATACCAGAGAAAATAAAAAAAAATTGCACTAGTTGATTAGATTTAGTTTACTGTCAACAAAGCAGATCTAATACTTCCGCCGTATCCTTTATCTCTCGGCCTGCAAAAAAAGTACTGTTTCGCAACTCAAACGGTGTGCTGATTACGCCGTTCCTCGCCGTCGGCGCGGAGCTCCTATGGTCATCGATGACGAGAGCCGACGAGAAGCCGCCGGAGACTCCCGTACCGCCACCCGCGTCCATTGCACCAGCGCCAGCGGAGAAGGTGGAGGAGGCGATAAGCTCTAGGGTTTACGACGTGACGGTTAAGGGCAAAGACGATGACGGAGGGCAAGGGCTGACGCCAGCGAGTGCTCTTGCGCCGGATGGAGACCTGGTGGTGCGAGGCTAGGGTTTGGAGAAGTGGAGGGTCATGGAGTAATGAATTTGGTGGAAGTTTCTGGTAGCGATGAGAGAAAAAGAGAGAGAAGAGGGGTGTTTTTGGCTTAAGGATTTGTGGAATCCTTAACAGTGTATTTTGATTACACTAGTTGATTAGACCGGCCGGTGAATCACCCACTTTAAATCAAGTTTAAACAATAAGGCCCGAATCTTCAAAAAAAAAAAAAAAAACAATAAGGCCCGAATAATCTAAGCCCATTAAAATTAATCGGGCCCAATTAATATTGTCTTGGCCCATTAATTTTAACTCTATACATCTCTATTTTTTGGTCTAATTTAATTAAATAATAATTAAATGACCTTCCAGCACTGGTTCAAGATTTGGTGCAAAAAACGGATGTAAGTAGATGCCAAAATAACCAATGTAAAGGTAAAGATTCTTAAGTGCGATTATGGACTAAATAGATAATCAAATACTAAATGACACATTTTGATTATTGATTTTAATTATTACCATTGCGGATGCTCTTATATTGTTGGTGCAATATATTTAGGCTTCATGCCTTTCCGATAAAGAGAGAGAGAACCAATGAAAATAGTAGAGGCATGCCGTTTCTGGTCCTCATCACTCGTGCGGATGAAAGCCCACTGTGCGGATGAAAGCAGTGGCCGGCGTAAAAATTGTGCTAGGGAGAACCAATGAAAATAGTAGAGGCATCTGGATTTTGACGATGATGAATGTAAAGCAATTTAAAAATAGTCAGTTACTTGAATAGGTCAATGCTAATTTTTTGTGAGTAAATAACAAAAAATATAAGGTTATGTTTGGATGACGGAATCTTCAATAAGTATAGAAATATGATTACTATAAATTAAATTCTTAGAAAGTTTTCTGAGTAGAAATAAGAATATGATTGGTAAGGGTTATATTCCTAAGAATAAAACGTCTGAAGTAATTTTATACCGGTATTTGGATTAATTCCGTAATCTTATGCAAGAATTAATTATTTTGAAATTTTATTATAGTCAATATTTTATTTTTTTATTGAGTGAGCAAGGATCCTAAAATTTTCATAATACTCCGTATAAGGGAATGATCAAATTCTCACTCAATTTTGGATCGTAATTCCTAGGTCGATGCTATTTTTTGTGTGTAAGGTTTTGGGAAATCTGTTAAATGATGGGAAGTGGTGGCCCTCACCCGCAGCAGCGCGGGAACCGCATTTGGTTGGAACTTGGGAGGTCCAAGACTTGTTAGCCTACCCAATTATTGGACTTATTTTAAAATTGAAAATGTTCATTCTAATATTGAATGAAATTTTGTAGGGAGACTTAGCCAAAAAAATTTATATATATATTTTTTGAGTCCAAGGACAATCATTTTTTGCAATCAAATATAAAGGCAAATGTGCTCTATGAAAGTGACTAAAATTCTAAAGGTATCCTATAAAAGTGCCTAATATTCTAAGATACCCTATGAAAGTGCCTAAAATCTTAGGGTACTCTATATATGAAAAGTGCCTAAAATTCTAGGATACCTCATAAAAGTACATAAATTACTAAAATTCTATAATAGAAAAGTGAACCCTAAAATTTTATAAAAGTGTCAATACCCTACTCTAGGGTACCCTACAACCTGTACGAGACTAATTGTAGAGAGAGAGTGCAATCGGGATTTGGCACTGGCGGACCGCAACACCGCCTGGCATTAAAAAAAAAAAAAAAAAGGCGTCAGCTGTCTTTCCGTTAAAAACCAAAAATGACGACATGTCATGTTGGGAAAAAGAAGTTCCGTGTCCTCCCCAATCCCATAGGTTGAAAAAGAAATGAGCTAGTTTTGGCTAATTTCCCCATTTTTTAGTTTAGCTAGTCACCACACTCGCACTCCCCAACAACCTAGGCAAACAAGCTATTCAAATCCAGATAGCATTACTGTATTTTATTGAAGAACTTTCCCTGCTTTTTGTCCTCTTCGTGGCCTTCAACAGAAACCACGGCCAAACCCTACCCACCGACCACCGACATCCCCGTATCAAAACCCACCCCCAAAATCAACTTGAGGCTACAACACAAATCCAACAATAGATCGCACCTCGCAACATCAAAACCCGTCACCAAAATCTACCAATTTTGATTTTCATTTTGATTCTATGAAAAATTCAGCCGGAAAATCAATCATCACCGGAAAATCGATTTATTGAACAAAATCGAAAATTGACGCCAATTGAACCCGACCTCAAGCTCAACGCTGACCAATTCAAACTGAAGAAGAGAGAGAGAGAGAGAGAGAGAGAGAGAGAGAGAACCGTGGCAAGCGAGCTACAAAATCCTTACCCCAATAAGCGAGGCACTGTAGCTCCCAAGCAAACTGGCGAGGTTGGATCAAGTCTGCTGGGAATGGAATTTTAGGGTTTCACCTCGGGGAAGAAGTGAAATGGAGCATGTGCTGACTCTATTGGAGATGCTCTTACAATGGATTATTATTATTTTTTTCAAAACCACCAATTTTATGCTTTGACTTTTGAAGAAGGATTTATAACCAAATCAAATTGAAAGTCTTTATCTATTGAGGTCAGTGAATAAATTGTTTCTAAAAGAACTATCGTTTACACATTAGAATAAGTAAATAACGGCCAAAATGGGACTACATAGTAGTATACAGTAAGCACATGTGATCAAAATTAAGTACTCACACATCTTGGATGATTTGTTGCCTAAACTTCAATTGTACTTCATCATTCAATTTCTTGTTTGTTCTTTTTTTATTCATGTAACTTGTCTCATTGATTTTTGAATTTTTAATTCTCACTTAATTCATTCAGTTACCCATTGACTCTGGTATATTTTTACCTTGCAATGATTATATCATTCTTTAGCACAAGAGTATCTTCATCAGCCTCAATGATAGGTACTGAAAAAAACCAATTTAATTCTTCTAATTCATGCTTTGTGTAAGTTTACGTTGTTGGCGCACTTTGTGTTAGTATTGGTGTTAGAAGGCCTTGGGAGCCAATGGAAGCGAAAACATGCAAATTGGAGGTTGTTGGAAGCGAAGGGTAACTTGAGAAGTGATCGGAGAGCAAAACCAAGCTTGTAGCATCGTTGGTACTGCCTTAGTCCTCTCTGGTCTAGACTAGACGACACCCAAAAAACCAAACTTTATCTTGTAGCATTGTTGGTCAGGTCTGGTCTTGACAAGCACAACCATCGTCCAGACGAATACTCCTGAGCAGTTCCTCTAGCCTTTAGCATTTATGATCCGGACAAACCTCTCGCTGCTTTGGACAAACATATATGGCCGACTTTTAGCATTTTTCAACTAAAAGAATATCATGAAGTAGGGGTGAAATCAGTTCGAGTCGATCGGTCATATCAAATTGATCAGTTTCTGAAGGATGTGCTCAAGACCAATCCTGACTGGTCTAATTGAGGGACTAAAATCGGTTCAGAGCAGTTGGATCCGGTGGGAGAAAGCAGTGTGTTTTTGGATTCTTCAGTTTTTTCAAAATAGTTTGGCCCATCAACAAAAAGTTTGGACCACAAATAAAAAGTAACATAGTTGATGTGATTAATTTTCTCTCTCCAGCTCCACCACATGGTGAGGAAAATTTATGATAAATTATCCTTGTAGTAGACCTGAGTAACATTTAAAGGTGCACCAAACATCCTCTGAGATTTATACCCAATATCATTATGCTTGTATAAAGAGTACCATCTTGATTGCAGAAAGAACAGTAAGTAGATCATGATCAGGTCATTTCAATGTTAAAGTACATATGAAATCGTAATTCCTAATTATTACAGTATTAGTAGGAGTAGTAAACAACTGACAAAGGGCCCCAAACATTCTTTAGTATCTCAAGGACTGCAAATTTACTTTGCCTTCTACAAATGGGAACGATGTACTCCTAAGAAGTAGCATAAGCACCACAAAAGCAATTATCCAGAGCCTAAAAAGGTGCATGGTAACAATTCCCTCCCTTTTGTTTTACAAACGGGGGGTGTTTTTGGAAAACGGGATCCAATCGTTTGTCTTGGCCCGTGCAAGGAAAATATGCATGTCCTAATTTCATAAATAACCCCCATACTATGTCCACTTCACCAAAGCTCCCAAATGCTTTTAGTAAGAACACCTCTTAAATTACTGACTACACCATCCCCACTAGCTTTAATAGACTAGGTTTATTGTCGCGGGGGGGGGGGGGGGGGGGGGGGGGGGGGGGGGGGGGGGTTGGTGTTTGTGGGCGCGCGCTGGTGGTGGTGGGTAAACAGGGACTTCATCATTATTTTTATTTTTCAAACTCAGGAACATAATTCATAATAACGTCATCATCCATCTAAAAATAATGAAAATCAAATAAAGCAATTTCTAGTTTTCAGTATGCTTGAATTCATCAGGTGTATATATACTACATATTTTTAGTATCCAAATGAGAAACCCTAAGTATACCTTCAGATAGGCAGAGATTGAAAATTGGGTCAAGATCACATATAGAGACGAGTTACCTTGCGACTCAAAAAATAAGAAACATGAAAAAAAAAAAAGGAGATCGATAAAAAATGAAACAACTATTGGGAGCATGCATACCAATGCTAATTTTTCTCGAATTTTTATTGTTGTGTGGATCTTGTAACGCCCTGATTCTCCAAGGAATTTCGGGCGCATTACTGTTAAAATATGTTGAATTTCACAAACTTCTAAGCCCCCATTTATCCTTATACAAAAATTACAAATTCAAAATAATACAAAATCTATGTACATATATGTAACAAAAGCAACTCCAGAGCAACTCTAGTTTTGACACGAATTCCAAGCAACATTGGCCCAGACTCAGTTTCAGGGGTCCCACCTGTATCAACTGCTCCAGTGTAGAATCCTGCACGCTCTGGCAAATTGAACGCCAAAGCAATCGATTTGCCAAGATACAAACGTATCCTGAGTGATAATTCACCAAGTAGAAATCCTAAAACCCAATACCACAATATGCAGATCAACAATATAATAATTCATAATACACAGAAGGTACATAATAATAACACATCGTCTTTTTTTTTTTTACTATCCATCATCTTACATGTAATCTAAGGATCCTCTCCACGAGATCCTTTCCTCCCATATCCACTAACTACAACCGTCTCATGAGTCCACTCTTCCTCTTGCTTATCTTGCACCAGGGTCCTAGGTGAGCGCACCTAAATTATGTATCTAGCATGTTCTCACTTAAGACCATAACAAGAGGATTGAGTCATCCCATGACGTATCATACATTAGGGTCGGACATTCACTACCCCATGCTAACTATAATCGTCTCATGGGATCCATTCCATTCCTCAAAGAGAAACTTCCCATGACGTATCATACATTAACATCTCACTAACTATAACCGTCTCGTGGCCGAGATCCATTCCCTTCCTCGAAGAGAAAGTTCCCATGACAGTGGTGGTTCCAAAATCTCGAGGTGGCGTCTGGTGGCACTCCGACGGGGCCAGCGGCGGCTGTGTGCCCACAAAACTCACGGTGCGCACACACCCACGGCCACAACTCTCTCTCTCATTGATCATGGTGGGGTACGGCAGTCCTGTGGTGGCAGGTACGGGCTGGAGGTGATGGGTTCGGTAGTGGGTGGTCCCGGCGGTGGTGGGGTCTGGTGGTGATGAGGATGCTTCGGCTCCTCCTCTCTTATACTTTTTTACCGATTTCCAGCGGTGGTGGGAGGTGTCTTGGTTGGTGTTTTTTTTGGATGTGAGGGACGTGGGTATATAGGTGTTGAACAGGGCCACGGTTTGGGGTGCGATTGGCGTGGAGACGACGCAATGAGCTTCGAATGTGATTCACCGAGACGGATGTTGTTATGGCTGCGAGGGTGGCTAGAGATACAACAGCCGAGAGATTAGGGTGTGAGTTGACAGGGGAGAATTTTGTGGAAAAGAAGAAGACGTGGGGAATAAGAAGAGAGATAGAATTGGAGAGATAAGGGAGAGGGGTTGCCAAGAGGATGAGTGAGAGAGGGAACAGTAGCCAAATTTTGGGGCAACTGTTAGGTGGTTTTAAAATGGAATGCATATGGACATGTATGTATGTGTAGGAGAAGATAAGCATGGACACATATCTATACACCTATATAGATACAAGTTAATTAATGTAACATTATGTTAAACAAATTTTAAATCACCAAAAATTAATTTAGGTTCGAGTTTAATCTAATTATATTTTTATAATTAATTGATTACTATAGACTATTTGATTAAAAATTATTTCTTTATTCGAAAAAAATAGGGCAAAATTTTGGGTCGAAAATCCAGGTCGTGACAGAGCTATTTATGCAATTTATGTTTGTATACAAATAGTAAAGAAAAGAGATGTGACGATTCAATTTTTTACATCATTGTAAAAATAAAGGGAAATGATATTGGCACTCAAAAAATTGATGCAGAAATTAGTGTATCTTCAAAGCCACTTTCCTTTATTTTTTGGAGTGCCTGCATCAATTTTTGGAGTGCCAATATCATTTTTCAAAATAAATTATGCTCCAAAATATTACAACGGATGTGCCGGACTTTGTTTGGTTTGAGTTTTTAGATAGATTTTTCAGGTAATTAGAGCATAGAGGAAAATACATAAATGAAAATAATAATCATGAAGAAAACTTATTAGGGATCGTGTGCAGAGGAAAGGGGTTGGGTCTCTAGACCCAAACATACAAACAAAATGTAGAAGGACTTTCAATAAATTGCCTAAATCCAAGTGCTTCAATAATTCTGCAATTAGGCCCCCGCTAGTGCATCTTGTACCTGAGACCACAAATTACGCGGGAAGTATACACTACGAAGAAGAATGGCTCAAAACAAAGGACTTAGCTTAATCAACGACATCACTACAACAAAATAGGTCAAAGATGAGGAAAAAATTTTGTCGGCAATTACATGATTTTCATCGCCAAACTGATTGCAAATGAAAAATTTCGTTGTCCCCGTTCGTCATTTTTTGTTGGTCGAGAAAGACCCCTGACGACGAATTTTTTTTTTCGTCGGCCTTTTTTGGTTTTGGCGACGAATTTTTTGGTCGTCTATTTCGGTTTTGGGCGACAAAAGAGTTTCGTTGGCGTTGATGTTTTTTGACGACGAAATTTTTCATCAGCGATTGTGTTTGCAGCGCAAAAAAATTTCCACTCTTATGCTTGCTGTTTTTGCTCGTAGTGGGTTTCAAACCCGTCACCTCAAGCCCTTACCACTACACCAACACACCATCTATTTCTAGAAGACTAATATTTATTATATAAACTATTTCTAATTCAATTTTTTTTTTTCCAAAAGCACCACCACTACCACCACCATCACTCTGCCGCCGCCACCACCACCACAATCACCATTCCACCACTACCACAAACACCACCACCACCACCACCATTCCTACAACTCCACCGAAACCACCCCACCACGCGCGCCGCCAATGCATAACTATCGAATTTTTTTAAATTAAACTATGTATAATATATATTACCTTTTTATGATTAAATTTTAAACTAAACTATGTATATTTCATTTAATACGTATATTTCTATTTATTTTTTATGCTAAATAATATTAAAAAATAAAAAATAATCAGCCAAAAAATTCGGTCAACGCCGACGAATTCTAAAATTTCGTCTCTAAAAGCCAACCTTTGTTAACGAATTTTTTTTCCTTGCTAAATAGCTCCCCTATGAGGACGAATCTTGAATTCCTCGCTAAAAAGCTACCCTATGATGACGATTGACGAATTTGGGATTTCGTCGCCAAAACTAAACATTCGACGACGAAATTTTTTTCGTAGCCAATAGCATCCTTTTGACGACGAAAATAAATTTCGTCGCTAATTTTCGTCACCATAGACCAACTTTATCGTAGTGCATAATGGATTATCATGCGGGATCTCATTCCCAAATCATCTCAGTACCATGCCAACTCCACACAGGATCTAATCATTCGTACGCGCCAACTGGCGACATAAAAATAAACTATTAATTATGACCTCGCTCGGTTCATAATTAGTCTATGAGCCTAGATGAGCTTGTACATAGACCAGCAATTAAATTTAGGGGTGTACATCGTCCGGATTGATTCGGTTCTCTAGAAAAACTAGTAATCGGACCATTTCAAACTGTTCTAGAAAATTGAGAACCAGAACCTAACCAATATATAAGTGGAACCTAACCAGAACCAAATCATAAAATCGGTCCGGTTTTGATTCGGTTCCGGTTCTACCCAATTAGCATCCAAACCTATCACCGGTGCGTCAGAAAGAGAGACGTGAGATTGAAATTATAAAGACTAATCTGTTAAATAAGGTTACAAAGAATTGAAAGAATAAGAAGATAATCTATTAGAATAGAAAAGGAAGGAAGAAAATAAAAACTTTCCATACAAATTAAATTTCATCTATAAATAAAGTAAGTTTAGTAAGAAAGAGATTAACCTACTAAATTACACACATATATTTATTTTTATATAATTATATTTTAGTTCTAAACGGTCCGGTCCGGTTCTAACCACGGTTCTTTAATTGAGAACCAGTATCCGAACCAAAATTAACGGTTCTTATTTTTTTGGAACCATAACCTAACCGCAGAGCAACAGAACCGGACCAAATATGACGGTTCGGGAGATTTTCTTGAACACCCCTAATTAAATTCGTGACATTCAGCCTCATTCTCATATTCAACAAATAATTTCAACGATAACTTTGATGAAATCAAATAATATGACATGAATTCAATGAAAGACACGATATCGAAAGAGCACAAAACGAGAGGAAATATTCTTGAAATGAGGAAAGTACTATTATATACTCCCTCCGTCCCATATTATTTGGACTTTTTTGATATTTGTGTCAGTTTTCAATCGCTTATATCTTCCAACATGAATCTCCAACAATGTGCAATATGGATCTTGTTTGATAGTTCTCGATTAGATCTATAATACAAAGTTTTCAAAATTATAAAAAATATCATAAATTTAGAGATATAAGAGTTTAAAAAATGGTGCGAATATCGAAAAAGTCCAAACAATATGGGACGGAGGGAGTACTTCCATTATCTTAAGGCCCCGTTTGATAACCATATTAGCACTTGTGATTGGATTTTCAATCCCATGGGACTATTAATACTGTGTTTGGTAACCCAAAATGAGTTGGGATTATTAATCCTTAGAACTAGCAAGGTGGGTATTAGGGGTATTTACAATACCTTAGGGGAGATGGTATTAATAGTCCAGTTCCAACCCATTCTCATTACCAATCCCTTTTTGTTACCAATTCTTTCTATCAATCCAATCCTATTATCTAATCTCGTCTCAAACAAACATAATATTAATAATTTCATCATCCAATCTCATTTCAAAAAAACATACCCATTACTAATCCCTTTTCATTACCAGTTCATTATCATTATCAATCTCAATCCTAATCACATCTTCTTTCAAATCTTACTCATCTATCACTGATATTAAACGAGGCCTAAATGATCATTGTGGCGGACCGTCGGTAGCTACGTTGACAATATTACCATCTAAGTTCGAATTTTGATGGCCAATGGCGGGCCACTGCCTAGTGCCCTGTCCGAGTCCACGAAAACTCAACTAAACCTATTTCCAAAGGACTTTGCTATAGCAACCAACAAGAGACCGGCACGTGGGGTCCACTTTGAATCCTGCATGGATGATTCGAACAGTTTAATAATTTAAAAAAAATGAGTGGGTCCCCTGAAAATCCAGCTCAATCCGATATGTACAGGTGCTCGATCAAGTCTTCAATTTGTTTCACATCGAGCACCTACACATATCGGATTGATTTGATTTTTCATAAGACTACTCAATTTTTTTTTAAAATTATTGAACAACTCGAATTATCCGTACAGAGCCCGGAGTGGACCCCGCGTGCCGATCAGTGGCTCCTATCGGTTGCTTTAGACTTAACCGATTTCGAAAGCCGCCTCTCAAAGTCTTCAGATCTAAAAGCGACTGATGTATGCATAAAAGACTACGAGCAAGATTGCTACCCCTAGAAACTAACCTATATGCTCCCTCACTCTATATACAGTATATTAGGCATAAAGAAAATTTTAAAATCAGCTCAATGAGATGATAATAGTAAGTGTGTGAATATGTATTACATGGTGTATAGAGTACACAAAAATAAGTGTTTTTCTATCTTCTAGTGTGTTTATCGTCAGCCCACTGAACTAACAATAACAAAACTGTACACATAATTTTGCCAACTAAGGGGTTGAGGTCTTGTCCAGTTTGGTTATCATCTAGTCTAGTCCATTTTAGACCATTTGTAGGCTCTTTCTTGACTAATGACGATGATCGGAACCGTTCACTGTTTAGAGCTTGTGAATAACATTGTCCACTATAAAAATTAGGTTAATTGGACATCGTTTGATATGATATTGAAATGCATTTTATTTTCATATAATTGTGTCAAATGGGTTAAAATTCAGTGTGCAACATTTATTTTCTTACAAACTTAATGCATTTAGAAATCATATCAAACAATACCCGATTAAGATGATTTTTGGCATGATTAATATTTTCGACGAGTTCTAAAAAATGAACAATTGTAATCGTTACTGTGGGCTTGAAAAGGGCTCACAAATGGTCCAAACTGGACCGGACTAGAGGATAGCCAGACTGGACAGGACCTCAGCCCACCCAAAAGTTTATATGGCTGCGTTCTCTTCAACTTAACTTAAATATGAAAATTGTCCTTATTTAATTTTTTTTTTTTGCATTTGTTAGTTTTATGCCAAACTTTTGTGGGCTATTGATTCATCTCGATGAGAGCAATCAAAAATTTAAAAAAAAAAATTACTTTTACCCAAATATTTTGAGAGAGAACCATTTTTTAGCAATTTTTTTTTTTTTTTGAAAAGTAGTTATTTCTCAAAATACTTGCGTAAAAGTAAAAAAAATATTATTTTTTCGATTCCTCTCGTCAAGACAAATCAATAACCCACAAAAGTCTTAGCACAAAACTAACAAATGCGAACAAAGTTCAAATAAGAACAAAACTCACAAATTTAAGTTATATTTAATAAGTTAAGTTCAAGAGAACGCATTCAAAGTGAAAAATGGAAAACAAGCACCCATACCCAAAGTAAATGGGGAATTCTTGTTCAATGGAACAAGGGGGGAAAATTTCTCAACCCATGAACAGATTTTTTAGAAATTACTCTAGATATGAAATGAAACAAAAGTAATTCCTCATACATGGAAAGATAATGTAAAAAGACTAATATAACCCATACACATTTGAAACCCTAAAAATCAGTTTCTCCTTGCTTCCCTTCCCCATTAGGTAGCCAACAAGCTCGAGAAAAATTGGGGCAAAAATCAGTTGCCCAAATCCACAGAATCTGCCTCCATCATTGCAGCTTCCAAGCCTCCATCGCCACCATCATCCTTCGCCCCTGTCGCCGCTCCATAATAACCCCTCTCTGCCTCTCTCTCTCTCTCCTTCATCATCTCTGTCCCACTCCTGCTCCCCATCTCCGCCGCCCAGCCGATACGGTCTCCGGCCCCGGTAGGACAAGAAGAAGGCCTCGAAAGACTTGACTTCGGTGAAGTGGGTTTTCGATAATATAAAAAATCTAGATGTTTATTTTTGGACTACGTTGGTTGTTGTTTGCGTATACCAAGCTTGGGCAAGTTGGGTATGCTTGTGTGGTGTTTGAAAAAATACCCCGTGTATGAACCTAAGTTGCCCACTAAGTTGTCCCGTGTATGAACCTAAGTTGCCCCCTAAGTTGTCACGTGTATGAACCTAAGTTGCTCTGTTTATGAACCTAAATTGCCCCAAAAGTTCTCGTTTATGAACCTAAGTTGCCCCTGATTCAGGACAGGAGGGAAGAGTATTTTTGTCTTCAATACCATGTCTTGGAAATTATTGTTTTCCTTTCTATGATTGGGCAATTCCGAAAAGTGGTTCATGAGTGGGGAGTTTTTTCTCCTCTTACCACTGAAATGCAATTCCCCCAAAGTAAATGCTCACATATCCACCGATCAACCAATTCTTCATTACACCTGGCCCAATAGCCATCAAATAATTCTTTTGATTATGCAATCAAGGCTGTGGGAATGCAAGTGAGGAATATTGAGAGAGAGAGAGAGGCTCAGTAACATGAATGGTCTGAGGAAAGCTTTTAAACTTGCCGACAGTTTTGCAATTTGCAGAAAGCAATAACGGTGTTCCACTTTTGTTAAAAGTTCTTTTTTTTCAAACGGGGATAATTTCAAACTTAAATATAATGAAAATGAAAAATATTTTTTCAATTTTTTTTGCACCGTTCAAAAGATCTTAATGAGATCTATCAAATAAAATTCATATTGGTAGAAAAATTATTTGTGTAAACACATGATTTTTGAGCTTAAAATTACCTTCTTTTTCTAAAAGTTCTTTTTCCAAGAAACCGGAACACCTCTAATTACTGTATGTAACGGTTCCGCTAACAGGTGCCCCAGGGGCAATGGTTTGGATGCAATAAATACACATATCTATATGAATTGTGTTGATGGGAACTCAAAAAACATTAATTTTGACTACTATTTTCTATACTAGTTATAATACTCTTTTCTAATGACAATATTACCCCCATTAGCCTTCTAAAAATTAGGTAAGTGAGATGATAATTAACAAGTGTACATTTTCATATTCTCACTTTTTTTTTTCCACTTTCCAATAAACACATGAAAATAAGAATGGGCAACAGATTGAAATGGCAACACTCTCTCTACTATAGTATCATTTATGGCCAAATGAACAATTTTATTGAATCGAAACAAAAAACTAGAAACATAAACAATATTTTTTTGTAATATTAAAATCCAAAAATTGGGAAGTACTACCACAAACAATTAATAGCAACCCATGAGTCTCAATCTTTCATAGTCTAAAAGCGAGGGGAAAAAAAAACTACACTTGCACGACAACTACTCTGCTGAGATAGAAAACTCGAAGAAAATTAGAAAATTTTATCAAGTTTTTACGGTTATCCAATGAGTTGATTTTTTAAAAGACAAATTAAAAAAAAAAACTTTTCAAATTAATGAGGACTTGAATTATTTGTGTATAATTTTGGAGTAGGCCCCACACACATCATTGCATATGCTCTCTCTAGGCAGAGTTTTTTTTTTTGTTCGGTTGGTAGATATATATATATAAAAAATATTTTTAAAGCATTTAATTTGTTTGATTGTCCGGGTACAATTTGTTTAGTTTGAAAGTGGAGCATTTAATTAATGACGCCAATTGAACCCTCTCGTGACCGATCTTCAGCTCGGCGAAGGTGAACATGGAAGACCTCTAGATTGCAACTAATACATTATTTAGTAGTCTTGGGACGTGCCCTAACACCCTTATTCACCTATTTATATTCGTTTTTGACACCAAATTTTGGGCTAGCATTGGAGGGCCATTTAACTAATTAGTAATTAAATCGGGTCAATTTTTTTATGAGTTTCTCAGGTTAAAAATTAATGGACCACATTCATTCTACAATTTGAAGCAAGCCCGATTAATCAAAGCCGTTCAAGCGGAGTGAGATGCACCAAATAATCTTTCCATTGAAATTAACTTGTTCGGATAAAGTGGATTTGGCCGAACAATATGGGAAATTGGTGGGTTATGCCTTCAGAAAAGGAACTGGTCAGGACACTTGGCATCTTGGTGTTTCATTGGAAGTTTTTGAAGCCCATTATCTGGTCGTTCCACAGCACAAAGGGACTGGAGACTTAATTAACTGAATTTTGGCTCCAAAATAGGGGGAGAAACCGCTAGTAACTCCCATGATAGAAAGTGGATCCGTGGACATGGGACACATGGCAGCACCGTGGATTGGCATGAAATACAATTCTGGGGCTTCATAGATTAAAGCTTTGCCTATAAATACAAGTTCGCATGATTTAGAAGGGGTTACAACACCAAAAACCCGAGTGATTCTATCAAACTCAGACTTCCAACAAGTTTGTTTTATCTTTACTTTTTCAGTTGTCTCAATCCGTTTACTTCATCAAGTAAATTGGATTTTTAACTTTTTCGCACCAACTTTATTATTCCGATATAATAAAGTTTTTATTTTCTATTTGAGTTATCTATTTTTTCTCACACGGTTGAGAAATTCTGAGTCCACTTTGTTGTGGCAAACTACAAACCTTTTTGTGGTCTCACCCTTTAGGTTACACACAGTCGCACTACATACAAAATCAGATCGAGGCGTTCACGTCTTTCATACGTTGGACGACGATAAGTCCTAGCACGCCCGCGCTCATACTGCACACGCCATTAATTTTTCGCTAACGTCTACGCGGCAGAAAAGTGGAAACACCACCATATATTTTTGTGAAATTGACATACTTAGTATTGGATCTCACAAAAATGTGTGATGGTTAAGGATATTGGAGAACCACTAGCTTGGTGGTGCCCTGTGCCCCAAGACCACTGAATATTTTTTCACAGATAGTTGGCCCTACGGTGAAACAGAAAGTTAGAAATAGAGGTAGAGAGAGGGATTGTGTGAGTTTAATTACCTACTGAGAGTTTGAGATCAAGTGAGCTCGACACATATATAGTGATGATTTATATGAGACTAGTGTTTACCCTTGCCTGCGGCACTATGCACTTCGGTTGGAATTGCCCATGCCTAAGTCACTTGCTAGCTAGTGGCTCAAACTCTAAATCGATTCATTAGTGTGTAGTATGGATCCTCTTCTTAGTGGCACAAAAGAGAATTATTCATGCTTACGGTACTCTCCCAACTAAACCTTTAAGCTGGCTACAAAGAACTATCAATTTGCTTATGGAATCCTAGAAAATACCAGCCACTCCCCTTTAATCGTGCAAACTGGTGACGAAAAGAAAGATTTCAATTTCTCACAAATACACACCAGTTTATATACAAATTGACCCTCTTTATTGAAAGCCGCATGTGTTATCACCGACATACACTTCTTTAGGGCTATTATAGCAGGAGCCTAACCTTCTGTTTTTCAACAAGAGATGGGGGAAATCACAGATAGTTAACTGCATAGCAAAGAAATACCCAAATTTGTTATACCTAGCATTTAAATTTAAAATACCCAAATGGAAGAGCAACCACTGATACTAAAAATACTAATTGGTTTCAGCAACTTTCGGTGACACATTGTCTCTCAACTAAGAATATTACTCTCTCCATCCCATTTTTATCGTTCAAAATTCCACTTTTTTGTGTCCTAAAAAGATTGTCCATTTGAAAAGACAAAGGTACAAAAAAAATTTATTTTTCCCATTTTACCCTTCTCTCAAAAGTCAGAGAATACTTTAAATAAGGGAAGTCCACATGGGGGGAGTTTGAAATTTGTGCAAGAGGAAACTTTGAATTTTACATTTGTATGCCTTTTCACCACCACAATTTTCGGGATTGACACCCCAAGTTTCTAGACTCCTGCTTTAAGTGTGAGCAGTAAATTCAAATTGGGGGCAAAATTTTCATCCAAATTAGCGCCTAAAATTTGTTCTCATTAACTTCAAAAAATCACTTAAGGGTATTATTGGAAATGTAAAATTTTGATAAGATAATCATGGTGTTTTCTTAAATTTGTAGGATCCCAAGATTGGACGATGAAAATGGGACGGAGGGAGTAATTAGTTTCAGTAACTTTCGGTAACACATTGTCTCTCAACTTAGGGGATTAGTTCTAGTTCAAGGTCCTTGTCATTCCATCTACATCAAACTTCACAGGACCTATCATTTCTTGCTGTTGATACGTATACGGCTTTGGATTGAAAGATACTCTGTTCTTTTCAGCATCTCTATGAAGGACTCTCACAGTAACTGACAATATCTGACAAATTCATAACATATAAATTAGAGGTGGGTAATAGGTAATTTCGTGTCAATTTCGTGTTATATATCAAAATCTTATTAATAAAATCCCACAATATTTTTCAACTTATCAGATCTTCGTGTCATATTCGGGTCGTGTCATTTTCGGGTTGTGTTGTCATGTCAAAAAGTCCTACTTTTCACTAAATTTTTATTTTTTTTAGTTGACAGTTCATCAAACTAATGTCCAATGTATAGAATTACCCAAAAAAATGTTTATTTTTAGCTCAATTATATGAATTTATTTTATTTTTCGTATCAGACATGCCCACCCCTAATATAAACGTTTGAACTGATGTTCTGGAAAAGTATAAAAAGAAAAGGACCAAATACAGTTGCATTGGAATTTGAAAAGTGTTTTTGAAAAATAGTAGGGGTAATGAGTGGAGAGAGATAGAGAGAAAAAGGTGGAAAGTAGGGGGAATCTAGGGGGAATTTTTTGAAAAATTCTTTTTGAATCGTGAAGGGAACAAGGCATTAGACCTTTGGCCAAAGTAGAAGTTTATTTGGTCCTTGCCCTGCCACGCAGAACTAAAAACATTGTAACAATCCGGATTTTTGACCCTATTTTTTTTAGTTAATATTATTAATAGCATTAATAATAAAAATATATATATATTTCTTATAATTATTTCCCTAATGGATATATACAAATAAAGTTAATTTAGTCTTAATTATCTTACTTTTAAAATTTTGTTAATTGCATGCATTCAACTTTTGCCATCTCTCCCTCTCCTACTCAATTTCTACTTCCTTCCTTAGTGTATCTCGTCCCAAATTCGTCCATTACGAAGCCCTATAGAATACAACTCCTTTAAATCCATTTTTAATCGAAACTCTTCAAAATCCTCCTATATATACCCTAGTACATCGACCCTAGGGCATATCACGAAATTTCTCACGCCCCACCAGTCCAGAAAAGAGAGAAAAGCAGGAGAAAACGAAGCTCCAATCCATGGAGTTGTAGAGAGAGAAAGAAAGAGAGCGAATTGTAGAGAGAGAAAGAAAGAGAGAGAAAAGTGGGTTTGTGATCAAGAACCAACCAAAACCCGAATTGATCATTCTAATTCCTTCCTTCAACTCCTAGCATCGCCAAACATCATCCAATTTGATCCCAAGATCCTTCGATCAAAGAAACCGAAGCTTTCTTCCCCAAAATTCAAGATTCGTTTTTAATTCAATCCGATCCAATTCGAGGTAGTATAATCTTTCCTAACCTTCCCTCTAAGTATATTTAATGTTTTTATGCTTAACCCAATAGCCTAAATGGACCCATGCATCGAAACCATCGCGAAACAACAAAAAAATCCGAAACTGCCTTCAACCTTGCGGCCGCAAGGTTTGGGCCGCAAGAACCAGGTCTGACCTTGCGGTACGCTGCTCAGCCGCAAGGTTGACTCGGTCAAACCTTGCGGCAGGTTTTGTTTTGTTTCGAAATTGTTTTGCGACCTCTCGAACACCGTTTTTGACCCCCGAACTATTTTTCCTAGACTTTTCATATCTCAAAGATCATAACTTGTTAAGGTCATATTTTTTTATTTTTTATCTATTTATTAAATTATTTATTAGTTATCGTTCAAAATTTATAAACAAAAATTAGTTACGACCTTTAAACTAACGTTTTAACACTCAACTAATTTTTTCTAGACTCCTTGCATCTCAAATACAGTAACTTGTCAAATTAAATATTTATTTTATTTAATTCACTATTTATTATTATTTTTAAAGTAATTCCAATCAAAATTACTTTACGGCCTTATAAACATTATTATTAATACCCGTGTAATTTTTTTTAGACTCCTTACTGTCCAAAGATGAAATCATGTCAGTCTCAACATTTTTTTTATAATTAATTATTTATTGCCTATTTACTTCACTTTCGGTCATTTTAATTAACGTTTTCTTGTAATTTAATTATTCGATCATCCGAACCCAACTTTTGACATTCAACTAATTATATAGGACCTTTAGGACTCTTATTAGGTCATGATTAATTATTCTAATATTTTTATCTAATTAATGCATTTAATTAGCTTTTAATTAAACTATTTAATTAGAATAATTAATAAGAGCCTAGATAATATTTTATTAAAATTTTTATAAAAGTTTTACTTCATTATTGACATTGTGGCCATACGAGAATAAGGGCAACGACCCATTCATAAAAGGTTGTGTGATTGCACGGCTGGTAATAGGTTTTAATTATTATTTGATTCAATTGTATATTGCACCGATACCTGATTTGAATAGTAGATTGGACCCTAGAGACATGGGGTGGTATGCGAATAGAATTCACCTAGACGATGTAAGATAATGGATGAATTGGAAAGTTTTATTTTTAGAATGCCTGCAGGCGTGATTTTGAGATGTGATGAGATATGTGATGGTTTGAAACTGGCAAAGTAAGCCCAGTGGTGATTGATGAATTGATACTGGCGAGAGTCCAGTGATGATTTAAAACCTGACGGTTGGTCAGTGATGTTTTCTGATGATAAAATCTGGCAAAGTAAGCCCAGAGATGTTTTGATAAAACCTAGCGGGTAGTCCAGAGATGCTTTGTGATGATAAAACTTGAAGGTGGGTCCAGTGATGTTTTCTGATGATAAAACTTGGCAAAGTAAGCCCAGTGACGTTTTGATAAAACCTGACGGTTGGTCAGTGACGTTTTGCGATGATAAAACCTGACGGTTGGTCAGTGATGTTTTCTGATGATAAAACCTGGCAAAGTAAGCCAAGTGATGTTTTGATAAAACTTGACAGATGGTCCAGCGATGTTTTGGAATGATAGAACTGGTGGGAGTTCCGTGGTGATTTTGATATGGTGATTAAGATAGACAAACCCTAGTTATGGTCTGGGCATGAATAGATTTTCCTCGTTGTTAAGCTATCGATCGATAATGAATAGATTTATGAGTGTGGTACTTTTATGCATTGATGATATATTATTGCCTGCTAATTGTAATGTAAGGGGGGTGATTGGGTTGGATTATACTTCGGGGTGAACTCCTTCACTCAGGCACGGATTATCTGGCATCCGTGTCAGATTTTGCAGAAAATCAGGTGGAGACCCAGGATCCTGAAGGAGGGCAGTACTATCCAGGGATGAATCCAGAGATGGAGACTGAACCAGTGTACGCTTGGGATCCGTATCAATCCTAGAAGACATCTCTGTTATTTTGTCTAGATTTTTACCACAAAGACTATTTTCAATATTTTCACAATGATTTGTAATAGATAAATCTTTAGGATGAATTATCCGGTTGGGATTTTGAAATTAATTTAATAAATTTTTAGAAATCAATATTTAATGCCCTCCGATTTTATTCCGAAAATCGGGGCGTTACAACTTTATTCATTTGGATGAGGTATTAAGTTTGGAGGTATTATGTAAGAAGGGGAAATTGGATAGTAAGGAGTATTATGTAAGAAGGGTGGGTCCACATTGATGTGACGGGGGGATTAAATAATATTTGGTTTGGATGAGGTATAAAATGGGGGGATAAGGTTGTTTTGTAGTTGAATGGAAGAGAGAGGGGGTATTATAGGGGGTATTCCACATAGCCGGCTCTCACCCTAGCCATGTTTAAGCCCCTCTTAGGGCGTATTAGGGGGGGTTATGGAGGAGGGGGTATTAAGATATCCCCCTGTTTTTGGCTTGCCAAAGCACACCATAAAAGAGGGCCCACGTATTAGAAGAGTGTATATTACAATACACCCTTCTATTGTGGCATCCAAACAGGCCCTAAAATCAGTAACAGAAAGGCATGCATTTGTAGTTCTGGGAATACAAGCTGTTCAATTCATACTTTCCAATGCATATGGACTTCAATGGTAAATATACAATCATGAAGCAGACTAATCAATTATTTTATCAGTCCCTGCCAAGCGAAGTAAAATGGCGATCCTCATCACTAATATTCAAAGCTTTCCTATCAATTATCTCATGCTCACATGGCAAAAGGATACTGTAATTCATCAGATGACAAGTTTGAAGTGAACAAAGGAAAATAGGTTTCGATGGCAACAAGACACTACAATTCATCAGATGACGGCTCCAATGGGCATTCCGTTCAAACTTCCAAGAATTAAGTGAATATGCTTCAAACAGGTTTGGCTCAATACATAGAAGTTTATCTTCTTACAGTCTTCTCCAAATCACCATCCAACATTGATTTATTTCCCTTGGCTACACGATGGCCTTCCCTTTCCCTTTAGAAAATTTCATTGCCCCTGGAACACAAAGTGACTATTAGGATGACATAGTTTTCATTGGAACACAGCCTAAAAGCAAACTCATAGAGGTGGGAACGAAAAAACAAGGGAAACAGGTTTCGATGTTAGAAACCATATGCTCTAATGGGCATTCTATTCAAGATTCCAAGAAGCGCTGGTAATCAGAGTGGCAAAAAAAGTGAAATTTCTCCGAAGTGGTTCGAACAGACTCTGCGCCTGATTTTTTTTTCTAGAAGCGCTGGTAATCGGTTCGATGCAAACCTATTCCTAAATCAGATAACTACTTCTACATAGCCAACCCAAAAATTTAAACCAAGAAGCAACAACATATCCAAACTAGCGGTATGCGTATGAATCGTCGCACCAAACGATTGACTTGTAGTAAGAGTTGACAACCAAAAAAGAAAACTCAACCAAACAACAATTTAAACTTCATTAGTTGAAGCCGAATTTAAAGGGTATGATGGTTTGGTGAGAAGTTGAGTGTTGTTGTACGAAGTTCTCGATTTAATCGTCATTAGTTGAAGCTGAATTTCACAAATCTATTGTAAACAGAAGGAGAAGTCGTATGGTTCTATAGTAAGATCACCTCTATCATGATTACAATCCCTTTTTTCCAATATTACAATTCTAGTGCTTGCGATCAAACACCCAAAATTAAATAGCCACATCAAAAACCAACAATGAGAAACTTACACTACGTTGTATAGTCGTAATTGGAAACAAAACATCAAAATTCCAACACCACTGCTCCCAGCTTAGTCCAAACATAATGAGAAAGCTACCTGCTCCTCTTCTTTAGACATGTGCTGGCTAACTGAGGTCTGAAGGGCTCCTGTGCATGATGCTAGCTGCCTAGCAAACATTTCATCACTCGGCTTGTTTGAATTTAGCAGCACAAATAAAAGATCAAAAATATCACTCTCTCCTTTGCGCTTTAAGGAGTATGCTTGTGCCAAAAATATCTCACGATGGGACAACATCGCAGCTGCGGCACCCGAAAGCTATAACTGCAGTTTCATCCACGACACTACATTTCTCACTGGCATTTCATCAAACACTTCGTACGCATACCTTAGCTCACTACATTTATAGTAAAAACTAATCAAAGAACTGCCAACATAAACATTGATCAAATACCCAGTTTTAACTATCAAGCAATGAGCTTGAATTCCATCTGATATTGTCCTCCGACACAAACACACACAAACTCAGAGCATGTGATGGAACACTTGGGTTAGCCCGAGAGAGAGAGAGAGAGAGAGGGAGAGATACCTTGTGGTGGTGCTCTGGTGGTGCGAGTGGCGCCGTTGTTGGTGCTAAGAGGTGCTGTTCTGCCGCTCGTGGTGGTGGTGTGTCGAAGTGGCTAGGGTCGGTGTGGGAGTAAGAGAGGGACGATCGAGAGAGTGAGGGATGGGAGAGGAGGAGAAGAAGAGAGGAGGCGTTTGGGGGCTAAGGTTTTGTAAGGGGATGACATGAGGGAGAGAGAGAGAGAGAGAGAGAGAGAGAGAGAGAGAGAGAGAGAGAAAAGAGGAAAGAGAAACCCCGAGGAGCAATGGATTTTCGTGGGAGGTAGGAAGGGGAAACCGTAGTGAGAGAGAGAGAGGCGTCTGGCTGATTTCAGAGAGAGAGAGAGAGGGTTTTTTTTTTTTTATCCACATGTGAGTTTGAAATTTGAAACGGGAAAGGGAGAGGCATGGCAATTGTGTAATTTATGCTAAAATTATGGACACTTAACTGGGAATAGGAGGATGCATCGCAGCCTTTGGATCAATTCAATCTCAACTCTTGGATCAGATTGTCTTGTTTGGAGGCCCATAACTTTGTGTTTTATTTGGTAGATTTGTTGGTAACTAGTGATGATTCGTCGGCAGCGATGAACTTATAGTGGCTTAGGGTTCATGTGGTTTTAGTAGCTCAGTTCCATCCCCCTTTTAGTTCAATATTTTCGGTTTCGTTCTGTCTGAGAGAATTTCTCAGTTACCCAAAACTAAAGTGGACCATGCTCACTGACGAAAAGTCGAAAAAATCCCATGTGTGGGGTAAATATTGGGACCCTGTCATGAATGGAGTGTTGAATGGATATTATTTTTTGGGTCAAACAGACATTTACAGCCGTTTGTTTTGCAATTTCACATTTGGATTTGTAGTTAATAAGTGCAGAGAAAAATAAGGTAATGAATGAAAATGGAGGTAATGATTGAAGAGATAAAAAGAAAAATAAGAATAATGAACGAAGGGATGTCAGATAGTGATTAGAATTCAAAATAAAAAATCCTTACGAACGGGGTCTTACAGCTCTTTTGGATGGAATGATTTCAAGAGGAAGAAAAGAAGAAACGATCTTGGTTTCTAGCCAAATCACATATTTGGATTAACTATTTTGGTAAGAAATGGAGAGAAAAATACAAAATAAAATATTTTGATTGGCTCCTCCCATTTCTCACCCAATAAAATAAAATATTTGGATTGGCTCCTCCCATTTCACACCCAATCATATAAAAAATGGTGAGATGTTATGAGAAAGAACTCTCTTATCTTATCACACCATTTCTCACCATCCAAAGGGGCTGTTAGTATTGATTGGAATTTTTTTTTTTTCAAATGGAAACTTTGTGTTGAGTGGATATGCTTCGTAATTAGTGGGGTAACTTATCATACTACTTTTCTCATAGTGGAAAGAAAGAAATCAATCCGGGGCCATTCCAGTTTTCATCCTTAAAAGATACTGTAAGTATTTATTTGTAATTTTAAATTTAAAAATAATAGAATTATTGAAATTAAAAAAATATATAAGATGGATATTGTTTGATAGATCTCATTCCTACAAGAAAAATTGAAAAATTATTTTCATAAATCCATTATTTTTAAGCTTAAAAATAAGTTATTATGTTTTAAGTACTTATTTGAAAAAGTGGAATGAAACGTCATTCTACAACCACAAACCCATTCAGACCGTGGCGCACAAAAACTAAGCATCTAGTGTGTGTGGGTCTCACCAAAAGATGTGAATGTACGTGTAAAGTGTTTGTGTGAGTATGTGTGGTTGAATAGTTATTGAAAATAAATTGGAGTGCAGGGGTTGTTCGGCTTAATAAATCAAGTAATTTTTTTTGGCTTTATTCAAATATTTTTTTTTGCATTTATTAGTTTTATGCTAATTTTTTTGTGAATTATTGTTTCGTAATACAAGAGGTATCTAAAAAGCTAGTAATTTTTTTTATGAATTATTGCTTTGTCATATAAGAGTTATCTAAAAAGTAAAAAATTACGATTGAAACCTAAATTTTTTGAATAAAACAAAAATAAGCCAATATTTTACCGTCTATTTTCGTTCTCTCCAAATTTGAATAAGAACAAAAAAAAAAGCCACTTAGAGCCCGTTTGTTTTAGAATTTTGGATTTAAATTTGTAGGCAATGAGTATATAGAAAAATAGAATAATTATTGAAAATATAGATAATAATTGAAAAAAGATAGAGAAAAACATGAAAAATAGAATTATAATTATAATTCAAAACCTTGAAATAAACGGGTCTTAGCTTATGGTGTTCCAGTAAGGCCCCATTAAAAAATAAATACTTATGTACAATTTAAAAATTTAAAAATAATAGACTTACTAAAATAAAAATATACCAAATATGAATTTTGTTTAATATGTATCGATGAGATTTATCAAACTTTATAAAATTTTAATTTTTTTTTATTAAAATTGTAATAACTCTGAATTTCAATAAATGAAAATTATTTATTATTCAAATTATTAATTTAAATTGCTTGAATTACTTTAATTATCTTGTAGTTCGTCGTAATTACGTTTTAGCCTCTTAAAATTTGTTTCTTGACTTTAAGCCCTATCTAGCAAGCCTAGTTAGTTTTTAACCTGCTTGTTGGAGAAATCGAACTAGAAAGCCACTTAGTTACTTTTCCCTAACCACAAATGGATCCTTTTGCCCATCATTGAACCTTATGAACCTTTTCAACCCTAGAATTGGAATTTATTTAATTATTTTCTTTTATTATTTTGGTTTTATTCTTTGTCCCTTGGATAATAAAGTTATGAGAACTATTATCCATTGGATAATAGAAACCCCAATTCTTTATATTAAAGGTATACCTGGTCAAGTACTAAGAGTTAAAAAAAATAGACTTTTTTAATTGCTTAAAAGGACTTTTTGGATTATTTTATTATATAAGTTCCCTAGTGACTATTGTCCATTGGACAATAAAAACTAAGAGAATTATTATCCATTGGATAATAAGTTCATATTTCAACCAAGTATATGGGTTGATTAATCAGTCTTTTTCTTAAATCCCCACGTGACAAGATACCTATTATTTTATTATGTAAGTACTTAGACTTAAGATTCTCCTAAGTACCCTTTATTTATTTTATATTAGGGAGTTGTTCTTCCTAGTGTACACTAGTACCCATGTATATATTATATAAGTACATGGAAGACTAGAATAATACCTAAGTACACATGTGCCAATTTATTAGTTTATTGGGCAAATCTTAGTCCTTTTGATCTTTAGTACAAAAAGTACTTAGTATTTTAATTATATTCTTGCACTTATATATATATATATATATGTGCACATGTACCATGCTAGGGAGGGAGAGGGAGAGAGAGAGAGAGAAGCCGAGAGAGGAGAGATAGAGAGAGAGTGAGCCGAGAGGGAGGGAGAGAAGGAGAGTGAGAGGAAGAGGAAGAGAAGGGATTGATGTGTACCTTGATCTTGATCTTCCAATGTACTTCAAAATCTTTGGTGGCTTACTCTTCCAAGTAAACTTAACCTCCATTGTCCTCTTTGTAGATTTATCAATTGTTTAACACTAGAATCTATTACCAAACCTCATTTCTACCACAAAACCTTCCAAGAATCAAATCTAAGGACAACCCTAGCCATGCAAACCTAGCATTTTAGCCTTTGATCTTCCATGAGAACTTGATTTCATGGATTAAAAAATTGAGTTGTAGAGAGAGAGAGGGGCTGGCCAAGAGAGGAGGGAGGGGAAGCTTTGCCTATAAATAGAAGCTCACCCCAAAGCTTGAACTCACACCTTCAACCATTGCTCTCACTTTTCTCTAGAATTTCTTAGTGTTCTTAGTTCCAAAGTTCTAGTTTTTCTTGAATTCTTGAGAGTTCTTGAGCAAACCACCTCCAAAACCACTTCTAGATCTTTAAAGTAGCTTAGATAGGTTAGGAAGTTGTTTCTAGGAAGAGAAAAGATTATCTCTCTTCCTTTCGAACCAATCCGGAGCCGTTACGCCGCCGAGACTCAAAACCGACAACCAACTTTCTGTAGCCGACCACCGCCAAGAAGAACGGTAGTTTATACCTCTACTCACTTATCCTAAGTATAAGTAGTTTAATCTTGCACTCTAACTCTATGTATTGTATTAAATCGTATGTTGGAAAATAGAATGTCATTTAGAAGTAACTTTGATCATTTCTTTCAAAAGTAGATAAGATTATCTTATATTAAATGTTGGATATGCATGGTTTATGTTCATGATGTTTCAAGCATGCTAAGTAGTTTGGAGTTGGATGATCTTGTTGGAATAGTTTGTAAAATGCTTGTTTATATGTAAAGTCTTACACCGCGGAGTCTTGCATGAGAACGAGACACGAGAACCGAGAAAGTAGAAATATGACACCTAGGGTGTGGTTAACGAGGAAGAAATGTGTTTTCCGAGGAAAAAGATATTTTAGAAACTACATAATGACCATTTCAAGGGTATTATGAGAGTTGTGTGAATGTGTGTGCCAATGGGAACCCTACGCGGCGAAACCATTATAAGGATACTCGGGAGACCGGCGCGGCGGAATCGAGGTTGGGTGAGTAGCATGGTTATCCGTGGAGAGGAGCCAGAGCAAATGTGTGCCAATGGAAACCCGGTGCGGCGGAACCATTGTGAGGATACTCAGAAACTCGGAACGGCGGAACCGAGGTTGGGTAAGTTAAAAAGGAGTTTTTGGAAAAAGAAAATAACAACCCGGTTCACGATGAGTCAACACCAACGATAGTTATAAAGCGATTGTAGTTGTGCTACATGTTATTGTCTTTTGTACTGTGAGTACACGTATCATGTGGAAATCGATGTTTTATTATAAGCTTTTGTTCATAAGTTAAGGGTTAGTAAGTAGGATTTTACTATTGAGCATTCGTAACTCATGGTGTTGCCCTTTTGGTGACCCAGACATATTATATGGGTGGCGACGCCGGTATAATATGTCAGATATGATAGATGAATATGACGAACTCTTCACCTTGGCAGCGTTTGGAACCGAAGAACTCGCTAGGATGGAGGAACAAGAGGAGCAGTAATTAGGAACCCTATTTCCCTTTTGTTTTCTATTTTGTGTTTAAAATACTCTTACGAGAGTTATGTTGTAATAATGAGCAGTGACTCTCTTTAATTTCTGTAATAAATTATTTTTTAACGTATCTAAAATTAAGAGCGTTACAAAAATCATTATTTTAAAATTTAAAAATAAATCATTATTTTGTAACTACTTACTTGTGAAAATGGAACGGAGATTCGAATCCACTGCGGAAATAGAGTTGTAAAATACTCTTGTACAGTAGTAAATTATTCCGACACATGGGCCACATGCCATTAATCACTCACTGGCCAACTTTCCTGTATTCGCATGCATCCAACGATCAGAATCCAGCCCCCTGTACTAAACCCATCTACCAATCCAAAATTTGGATTTGCCGCGCTCAAGTCAAACCAATTTTTTTTTGATCCGCAAGTCAAACCATTTCATAGCTTCGGAATTTGTCATTACCACGAAACCCAAAACTCCCGAACCGAACCAGCGGCCCCCACGTCATTAAACACTCTCTCTCTCTCATCCGAACCTACCCCTGTTTCTAGCTCAGACATAATGCGTAATTACTGCTAATCCCCTGTCCTCTCCCCCCCCCTTCGTTTCTCATCCGTCCGATTACGCGAAACGGAGAGAAGAGATGCGCCTTCGTAGGTGAATCCGACGGCCGCCGTTCGACTTCGATTCTTTTTAATGTACGTACCTTGATTTGTGAACCTTCTAGCGTCGATTGCAGTTCTATACGGTGTGCTACAGTGGTCGTGAATTCAAAACACGCACAGGGTATGTCATTTTCTCCTCTCTCTCTAGAACTACATATGCTTACGCATGTTTTTCTTGTGATTTACCGGCACTGACTGTTGCAACTAGATTTGGGTTCTCTCTCTCTCTCTCTCTCTTCCCAAGTTTGAGGTTGAGAGAAATAGTACTACTACTAGATTTGAACTTTCTCTAAACTCTGTCAACTGTATTTGAATTTTGTGATTCAGATCGATTTTGTTTCTTCTAAACCCTCTTCAAGTACAAGTTTTTTTTGTTTGTTTGAAATAAAAAATGTCCTGACAAATCGGAGTAATCTCTTGCTCATTCCACAGCCTTTTTCACGCCTTTTCGTGAGATGAGAGGTGTTCCATGGACAAATCGCTTGCTCTTTCGATCTTGAGATGGCAAGCTTCGCCGAGACAAGTCTATTAACAAACCCTTGGGTTCTCTCCAAGTTTAAGTTGTGAGTATACGGGCGAAAATGTATTGACCCCCCTCTCTCCTGTGTTTGAAATTTGAATTTCACTGAAGAATCGTCAAAACCTTAATAAAATACTAGTTACAGCCTTTCAAACTTCCTTCTTCTAACTTTCTTGAATATTATAATCTCAACATGCAGAGGGATGTGGGCTTAGCTTTCGCTGCAAGAACGGTGGTGACGACTCGGTTTAGGGCCTGATAAGGTGCATCAAGCCCACCACGGCAAGTCAGAAGAAACTTTGATCTATCCCGACTGCTTGGAAAAGTGTTTACTTTGATTACAGAGAAGTGATGTCCACGAGTTCGGAGAGGCCGAGAGAGGTCGATCCTTTGCTGAAGGATCTGAGCGAGAAGAAGCAGAACTTCCGGCGGAACGTGGTGTCGCTGGCGGCGGAGCTCAAGGACGTCCGCGGCCGCCTCGCCTCCCAGGAGGAGACTTTTGCTCGCGAAACCCTAACTAGACAGGCATGTTTGAAGCCCCTCAAATCCTCTATACCGAGAAATTGGTGTACCTCTGAACTGGTGTATTTTGCGTCGTTAGATTGTGTGAATCTTTTTGTGTTTTAAAAATTTTTATGCGGTCCAAAGGCCGGAAATGCATCAGTACAGAGGTACGAAGAATTGAACTCCGTTTGGAGTTGTTTTGTTTTTGTTGATAAGCGTGTGTTTTTGTTTGTATGTGTGTGTGTAATTGGGAAAAGAAATCATTTCCACTTTTTGTTCTTGTTCTTATTCTTGTCCAGAAGGTAGTGCTGTTTGTGGGACCATCTAATTATTATTGGGTTTTTTTTTTCCTTGACAGGAAGCAGAGGCTAAGGCTAAGAACATGGAGGAGGAGATATCTAGATTACACAAGAGCTTAGAGGAGAGAAATGGGCAGGTTCAAGCATCAGCATCTACAGCTGAGAAGGTACCCATTTTCCTAGTTTTCCCCTGTTTTGATATGTGTATTTCAATTGAAAGGGTTTGGATATAGGTGTCCACTTCAATTGAAAGGGCAGGTTCAAGGATCTTATGTTTGGCAACAGGTGGTTTGTGTTACTAAAAGATTCTATTTTGTTAGGATCCTTGAATAACTACAATCCTTGTAGCATGAAAGATTTCAAATTAAAGTCTAAGAGAGGTATTTGAAATCCATAAAGCTCCCAAACTCAAGTTTAAAATCTATATGTAAGACATGACAGACATCTGATATAAATTTAAGCCATTCTCATCATGAATAGTAATGATGTATCCCTTTCTTTGAAATCTACATGTATCGAAACGGAAGCCTTCGCTTCTTTAGGTCCCCTTCTACTAAGGTTCTTATTTTTTAAGTACTTATTTCTTGTTTTATGAGACAGGTCATTTTCTCACGATATATCACCTTTAATTTAAAAAAAAGTACGTATTTCAAACATCAAATAAGTACTTAATTTAGTCAGTGGAACACACCAATTGATATTTATGAAATTCTGGTTTGATCTGATGAATCTGTTTGATTAGTTCCGTAATTAAAGTTTCAGGGTCTCTTTACATTTGTTGATCTTGTTGAGTTTTGTGTTTACAGCGATTTTCTGTTTTAAGGCTTTCGTGTCTATAGTTTATTGAGCACATCTGTTCCTCAACTTTTGGGCTCCTTTTGATTTTTGGCTTTTCTTATTTGTTTACTGGTCTAGTGAGTATATAGTATCCAACTACCCAAGTATGATGAAGCTTATTATTGTTTCTCTTTCTGATTTGAATGGTTCAAAAACTGTTCTTTATTTTTGGTTATAGTCAGAAGAGAGAGAACATAGAAATTAACAAAACCAAAGCCAATCTATTTGCAGCTGTATTCCAGCTTTTTATTTTTATTTTTATGCAGTTTACTCTGCGAAGTATATTTCTTCTTTTAAAATACAAAAATTCTATGATTCTCTGTTTATACATGAACTTTTTTTTTTTTCCCTGTAACTATATACCTGTTAATGATAGTTATATATGCAGTATTCGTGTTGTAAATTTATATCTTTTCTTTCGGTACGTGCATTTTTCCCCTTTGGTTGGAACTTCTTGTAATGTAAAAAGTTGTTACCATATTGAAGGAGATAATTTGTGGTGATTTTTATTCTTTTCAAAGCTGAAAAAAGTTGGGGTAAAGAAGATTTGTCCCAGCACTGTACGAGAACTAGTTTGGTGAATCCACATATAAAGGAATATTCCTTGGTTAAATATGAATTAGATAAGAGAAAAATCGGCTGGGCTTGTTGGAATCTGAAGGTTGCTTGATCAAATGAGGTTACTAGATGATGAATTCTCCGCAAACTTATTACTGTTTGGTTTTGCCTTATTAACAAGTAGAAGGGTGTCTGGCACTAAGGTGAATGTCTTTCAGAGTTTTCGGCAATTAGTGCCTAGCCTTAGTTTTTCTGTTTTCAATTAAAGGTTCTTACGAATATGGCAGTTTAGTTAAATTTTACAATACTATGAAATTGGGACAAAGTCCACTTTAACCTCCTGTGGTTTGGGCCATGCCCGGTGGTGCAAAAGTGGGTACATAACCTGCCCTTGATTTGTAAAAATGAGCAGATTCATTGACCCATTTCCGTCCATTTTAACGCCAAGTGTGAAACACATGCATTACAAGTGTGTGAGGCCTTGGGATATATAGATTTAGGACGATTTTGTCCTCAGATGTCTGAAAAACCCGCTCTCGCATCTCTTCTCCATTTCTCTTCGCCATTTCTTCCGCTGCACCACCCTCCTCGATTGAAACCGACAATCTCCTCCGACCATAGTTCAACTGTGCTCCCCTCCATCTCTATGTGGCCATTAAACTCCAAAAAACCTTGACCCACCAAGACCACCACATGTTTCCACCATTTTTTCCGGCGAACTCCATAGTCCCCGGCGAACCTTTAGCATCACCACATCCAAATGGCAGCCAACACCACCGCCACCACCCATTCCCAAGATCCTCAACTTACCACGGCAGACTTGCCGAAACAACACAGAAAGGCCGTCAGAAAGACGCCACTAGTCGCTGGAAGGCTGACTCACTGATCGATCAAGAGAGGACATTTTTGAGGATTGTTTGCGGTGGTGGTGAGAGGAGGGAGAGAATCGAGGAGAAAGAAGAGGCCAAAACCCAAAGTGTGTAAGATTATATACAACTATACAAGGGCATATTAGACAGTTCGTCGTTTCCATTAACGGCATAAGCACTAAACCCCTTTTACAAACCACAGATAGGTTATGTGCCCACTTTTGAAACGTATGGGGGATCCGCACATGGCTCAAACCATAGGGGGTCAAAAGTGGACTTTGCAGACAAAATAACCAATGGAGCTTAGTTGCACGAAGCGTGAGCGGAAGTGGGGGCGGGAGTGTGGGAGCAAGGGAATACAGAAGCTCCCAAGGTTGGGAGCGTGTACATATATTGTGAAAATAATTTAGCATAGAGTATTCACTTTAAAAGTACAATCATTTTAGGAAGTAAAAATATGGTATAGTGTTACAATATAGTATGCTTTTCTTTTTAAGATATCATCACTTGGGCTAGATATGTGAGTTCATCAAAGACCAATTAATAAAGCCAAGTGATAAATTCCTGTTTTTCTATACAAAGATCGTCCAAAAGCTCCCATCTTTGTAAGGGGCATGCTCCCATCTCAATGGGAGCGGGCTCCTGTTAAGCTCTTTAGTTGGGAGCGCAAAAGCGGGTTCCCAAGGTAGGAGTGGCACCACTTTAGGAGCTCCCTGCAACTAAGCAATGGACTATCTTTTGCGGACAAAATTTTTGCTACAGGAACTGATAAATATTGTACTTCGTTGTCTGTCTTGGTTACCCACCAACTGTCATTATTACGTAATGGTGAAAGGATGATAAATCCCAAAGAAGAAATTTTAAGGGGACAGTGAACCTCTTAATTTATGCCTACTCCTTAACAAATGTTATCTTCAAAAACCTATTTACTGAAGATTGTTAACAGTTTGAAACTCAATCAGAGTTTTTAGAAATACTTTTTCTGGGAACATTTTATACCAGTTAGCATGCTGCACAGAAATCTATTACTGCCATTTACACCTTGACACCCTTCAAATGGTGGTGTGAAGGGCAACATAACACAGTTGCTTCATGCTTTAACACTTGAATATATAGCACATCAGTGAAGTTAAAACCACTTCTGAACTTTGACTTTCACAGTGATTGCATGTCAATTGAACGCTGAAAGAGTGGAGTGTAATCTCTTAACAAATATGGAGAATCTAAAGGATCGTGTATAGTGAACTCAAAGGAAGACCAAATTGAATAACTTTATGTGGACTTCTCAATAATTTAACCTTTTGGGATGTTATTGGTTATCTAATGAGCATGATAATTTGTCGATTAATAAGGAAATGTGTTTTACGGAATCCATTAATTGAGTGGCGTACTTCTAACATTTCTGAAGGTTGCAGTTCTTAGTTTCCAAAACCTAAGGAGCCGTACTGTCTTCCTACTTCTACACATTTCTGTTGCATTATCAATCAGGGCCGTGGATAAAATGGATACTGTCTGCATGTTTCTGAACTCTAGAATACATTTTGTCCCTTCATAAACATAAAACTTCTTCTACCAGTGAATCCCCAGGAATCCTAAACATCAGTTATGGTTTGTAAACTTCATTTGGTAATGCAATCTTCGTTGTCCCCTTCTGGATCGAACAAAGAACATCGATATAATTCATCTTATTTGAATGTACTCCTTTTGAACATCAGAATATGGCTTATAGAGATACACAGTAATAACATGGTTTGAGTTATTCAGAGTTTGAAATCACCTGTTGCTTGGGCTTACGAGCTGATGGATCTGAGTCCTGTATTTGTTGTATGCTCCCGCTGTCCAGTTTTGTTTCTGTCTTCAATAGTCGTGCCTTAGATCGAATTAACAAATAATGTGTTTTCTTGTAATACTTTTTGAAATTCTTTTAACTCAATCAAAAGAGTGCATTGGGATCACATGATTAATTGTTCAATAAAACTACATCTTTGTTGATCTGTTTGATGGTAGGACCAACGAGCAACAAATATCACGGGAACTGTAAGTGTTTTTTGTTGGGTTTATATTATTAATGTGCATGTAATTTTTAACAAGTGTAAGACTTGTTTAATAATAGATTCTCCATATTGTTGATCCTGAATGTAATTTTATTAATTTAATGCAGCATCTCAAGGAGCTGGATGATATGAGATCACAGCTTTCAGCCACTAAAGCAACTGCAGATGCAAGTGCTGCATCAGCTCAATCAGCCCAACTTCAGTGTTTAGCGTTGTTGAAGGAATTAGATGAAAAAAACACTTCTCTAAAAGAGCATGAGGGTCGCGTGAATAGACTGGGAGAGCAATTAGATCTTCTGCAAAAAGATCTTCAAGTAAGGGAATTCTCACAAAAGCAACTAAAAGATGACGTCTTAAGAATTGAACATGATATCATGCAAGCAATAACCAAAGCTGGAACAAGCAAGGATTGTGAACTAAGGAAAATACTAGATGAGATTTCTCCAAAAAACTTTGAAAATATCAATAAGCTTCTGACTGTAAAGGATGACGAAATAGCCAAATTGAGAGATGAACTCAGGATTATGTCTGCTCATTGGAAGATCAAAACTAAGGAATTGGAATCCCAGGTATATTCTGGTTTTTGTTGCTTAGTTTCTCCTCTTGGTTCTCTCGAGGGTCGAGACCAAGTTCTGGGTTCATTTTGTCCTTAATAAACATTGTTCTGGTTTATTAGGAGATTTTGATATGTTTTTTCGTGTCTTAATAGCTGGAGAAGCATAAGAGAGCAGATCAGGAGTTAAAAAAGAGGGTTTTAAAGTTGGAGTTTTGCCTCCAGGAAGCTCGTGCTCAGACAAGAAAGCTCCAAAGGGTAATCTCTCTCATCCTACATAGTGTAAAATTTTTTTTTCAATGTTTTATCTGAGATTTATGCAAGATGCTTCAGATGCATTTATTCGTTTGACGTTGGGGTTGGCCCAATGCTAATTTTGCACTAGCACCGAAAACATTGAAATTGTACATGGCAAGAAACTCTTTAACAAGTTGTCCTCCGTAGTGTTGAATTATGCAATTAGCTCATTTCTGTGAAAATTTTGGTTCCCCATCAAGTGAAAAGGTCGACGATCTGAGTGTTTTGAAGAGCAAAACAAACTGCCAAAACCCCCCAAAATGGGGAATGGAATATTGTTTTAAGTGAATGATGTTCAAAGGTTCTAGCCCAATGAAGATGATCTGCTTGATTATGTATAACCCCGATAACCCAGAGAGTGAAACTTGAGCAATATTTAGTACGTATATTCACTGCTTAAGAGACTGAGAGCTCAATACATTGCATCATGTGTTTCGCTCATGTTTCCTGTCTCGTTCTATCCTATGAAACAGATGGGTGAGCGGCGTGACAAAGCTCTGAAAGAACTCAGGGATCAGCTAGCAACAAAGCAACATGGCGGAGATTGGGGTAGCGAGACACAGAATTTCTGGGAAAGCTCTGGTTTCAAAGTTGTGGTTTCAATGTCGATGCTCATCTTGGTCTTGTTTTCAAAGCGGTAAGAAGCGATGCTTCGCATGTAGTTAATGCAGGAGATTTAGGCGAGAGCTGTACATGTTTTTTGGTTCTTAGAAATATTAGTCTGAGGGTCTTTTCCTTGTTAATATATACTCCTATCGTAGCTGTTCTTGGATACTCTTTGGTTGTCATTGAGTGACAACAATTTCATTTTTTTTAATCCGTGCGACAATTTCATTAGTAAGCACAGCTGCACAAGGATAATAGTTTAGTAAATCAATGTCTTTTTTTTTTATCATATCTTTTGTTTGTGGTAACATTACCTGCAAAGCATGATAATGACCTTCCCATTCACAATTTTATGTCATGATTTGTCACTACTTATTTCCTTGTGGAAAAAACTTCATTAAAGTATCTTTCTTGCATGTGGGTGGGCCTGCCCCACAATCCCGTGTTATAATAATGGTTGAACCACAAGATTATGAGCATTATTCATGAAGTATCTGGTTGTAATGGAATCTATTATGTCTATCAATTATATTGAACACTTATGGCAGATCTTAGGCCAGGTTCAAACTGAAAAACACTGGGATATACTTGGCAATGTTGGCATCATAAGTTGAATTGAGAGGGGTCTCTCTTAATACTTCTTTGCAGGAAGTTTCTGTGAATTGATTTTAGGTTGAGGTTCTCCACAAATCTTACATAATATTGGAGCTAGGTCTTGGATAATTTTAGCTCACGTGGTCAACTTTGTCCGAATCAATCGCCTCACCTCATCAATCCATGCGTCCACTTGCATCCAGTTGCGAGTGAATGAGTGTTAGAGTTTTTCAAATATCGCTCACCTAAGCCAAGTTGACTAATATGATAATGCTATGTAATCTATAATTTCAATCCTCGAATTCCAAAAAAACATTTATTTCTGCCTCAAAACAAGGCAAGGTAACAATGTGGCTGCAACCGTTTTATCAACTTAGGGGAAATTATGTTAAACCCCCTTGAACTATCACCTAGTGGCACTTTCTCCCCTTTAACTTTAAATTTCAACACTTAGGCCTCGCTTGATAATAATGATAGATAGATAAGATTCATAAGGAGATGAAATTAGGATTGAGATTGATAATGAGAAGGGATTAATAATGAGGAGGAATTGATAATGAGTATGTTTGTTTAAGATGAGATTATTTATATCGTGTTTGTTTCACATGAGATATGACTGGATTGATAGCACAAATTTCCATTTTTTTTCCTTATCCAATCCTATCCCATGACAAACACGATATTAATAATCCCCATCATCTAGTCCCATATCAAACAAACATACTCATTATTAATCCCTCCTCATTATCAATCTCAAACCTAATCCCATTTCTTTTTGAATTCCATCATCTATCATTGTTATCAAACGAGGCCTTGACGTCCTTGAACTATTATTTGACTTTGATCTAAGACCTTTCGTTTGCCATCCGTTACGGATTGGGATGGAAAATTTCCATTTGTCATCAAATTTGAAACCAAAGTACAATATTGCCCTCCTATCAATGAAACAACACCTGTCCAAACACTCAAAGTCTGCTCTCTCTCTCTCATTTTCTCAATTCCAACTCTTTCTCTCAATCATTTTCTCCGACAAACTCTGCAATACCTCGAATTTTTTAGGAGACGGAGGGGGCAACGACTCGGAAGGGAAGAAGATGTCCGTACAAGTCCGAGGATGGAAAAGGATTTCTATGAACACAACTTTCATCGATGATTCCGAAGGTTAACAAATTAGGCTTCGATTTGCTTTGCTTAGAATTCTTGCAGGCCTCGAATGTTTCAACCACCGTCGATTCGCTGCCAGAGTTCAACGAGGGGATGGAGACGACTGTTTGGATACCCAAATTGGTACTAGAATTCTTTCTGTTGACTTCTCTCTGACATATAGATGGTGCTCTGTATGTTAGAGAAGTTGGAGCGGAGGAGGTGGTTGACAATAGTGGGGTCAACAATGCAGACACCGTGGGAGAGGCCAAGGACACTGTTGACTTGGATGGTGATGGATGAGTGGGTGGAAGCGGTGGCGGTTGTGGAGGAAGGATATGAGGTTATCGAGGATGGGGTAGGATTGGGGTTTTGTGGTGGCCATGGAGGAAAACCTCCCATTATATGTATGTACCAGCGCATGCCCGTGCCGCTCAAAGAATACGGCATAATAACTGGCTTTGAGTGTCTTTACTCTTTAACAAGGTGTGGGCAACTGCCCATGCCTAAGGACACACACCCACATAACTTGATCCCAACACAAACCAATTTTTAATTAGTGGGACCACATCGACCAATCTATAATTCAACAGCTCCATCGAGAGTTAGTCACACTTGAAACAAAATAAACTTGAAATGATGTCATCTTGGTCTAAACTTAATGTGATTGCATGTCCAACAAATCATATACAATAGAAATTACAAAATCAGACTTTGTACCGGTGAGTGACCCATCTTTGTCCACTAACTTATAAAAACATAGTCAACTGTAAACATTTCAAACCCCAATTCATCATGAATTACATTGAATCCTCCTTCAGATTCTCACCCATTCTAACCCACTTCAACCCATTCGTATCCCTATCCATTTTTTACCAAAATCAAATCTTCTATTCTCATCTCCCTCTAGCAAGGAGGACCGAACCCCATTGCATGTGATCCTCATGCACCTGCCCACCTCAATTGCTATATTTTCCCATGACTCTCCCATGCAGTTTCTACCATCCGCAACACCAAGTTTCTATTATCCGCAACACCAACCCTTAGTCTGCTTCATATAAACCTGATAAAAGCAAATTAACAAAACTATGAATATCATCAAAACAAATATTTTTTTGTCCCACCTCATATCAATTCAATGCAACATTAAAAACTAAAAAACGGCACAATTTTCAATTGAAATTGGAATACCCAAAAGAAACTGGAACATAAATCATGTTGGAATGAATCTAATGAGACAAAAATTTATGTTTACCATAGTAGTTTATACTCCATCCACAACTCGTCACTTCATATACTTGTCTTGTATTATTGATTCTTGAATGAAGTCTTCAAATTGAAACATTCAATACTTGCGTAGACATTTACCTTTAGGAGAAAGAATTCCATGACCTGATGACCAGTACCCACAAAATGGCACATACCAAAACAACCCAATTGCATGCGATTACACATATATTTAAGAAAAAGTACAAGAGGAAAAATAACAACAAAGCCAATTTCGTATGGTAATTGAACACACAAAAGGCAAGTGGAGAGACGAGGATGCCTGTATGGTTAGCCGTTTTTCACATTCTTATTAACCCAATTTTGCATTTTGAGTGTTTGGGTAGTTCATTCTAGAATCCATTCTATGGGAATGAGTTCACCGATCTAGAATGGGAACCTCTCTCTCTAGAATGGGAGTTCCTTACCCCTGGTGGCATCCATAGCCGCTTGTCGGATTGTCCATCCCCTTTCATCGCTATTTTACTCTCCCCTTCTCTCCCTGCCTCTTTCTCTTTCTGCTCTCTCTACTCTCTTTTCCCTTCCTCCATCCTTTTCTTTCTTTTCTGTATTTTTCCTTGTAACCCTTCCTTTTTCCCAAGCTCGGTTTCTTCGTTCTAATGGCAGAGGTTGATATCTTAGACCTTGAAGAAGGATCTGGTGAGACTAATGAGGTGATTAACCTCTGCCTCGTTGGTAAAGTCCTCAGCTTTAGATCTATCAACATCTTGGCAGTGACTAACATTTGTAAAACGATTTGGAAAACGAGAGGTGGGTTTTCAGTGGTCCCATGGAACAACAACGTGTTTCTCTTTAGATTTGAGGAGGCTGAGGATTTAGAGATCACGCTTCGAGAGGGGCCCTGGTCTGTGATGAATAGTCTGATGGTTCTTCAACCGCTGGTGGACGGGGTGGCCATCCCGGATATGGAATTCAACACCTGTCCTTTTTGGGTCCAGATTCATGGACTTCCAGTTCAAAAGATGACGAAGGCAAATGCTGAAATCCTGGGTAAGGGTTTTCAAGGGCTCTTAGCGATTGATACCTCTTCGGATGGGATTTTATTGGGTAGAAGTTTTTTGCGTATCAGGGTTGAAATAAATCTCTCCCAACCTCTGCCAAAGGGGTTTTGGCTTAGAAAATCGTCTGTTTTAACCAAAGATCTGTGGATTTATTACAAATACGAAAAACTCCTGGATTTTTGCTTTGCTTGTGGGAGAATCGGACATGATAACAAGGAGTGCAGGTTCACCTCCAGAAATGAGGGTTTAAACTTTGGTTATGGGCCTGAGTTGAGGGCTAGTAATATTCGGAGATCTAATATTTCGATTGAAATCATCCGCCATGAGGTTGATGAAGCAGAAATCAGGATAAACCAGTTGATCGGACAGCGGCCGGAATCTCAAAATGGTGATCAGGGTGCGCGCGTGTCTAATGCTTTGGTGGGGCGAGTGGGGAATCAGAATTTCCAATCGTACAACTATTCCCCTGAGGGAGTGAATGTGGCACACTCCCAAGACGCGACATCGTTACTACTGCAGACACGTGTCAATTCCTCCAAGGAAGAAGGTACCCCCTCTTGTACGTCACCCCCCAAAAAGGATAACGGTGCTAATTTTGAATCTTTTTCCTTACTTGGTGATTACCCTTTCAATACTGGGGGCCCAGTTTGTAACCCACCTAACCAAATGCCATTTCCTAACCCAATCCATGGCCCAAGCCCAACTCCTTTGACCCACCAAAACACCCAACCTCATTATTTCGTGACTGAGCCCTCTGATAACCCTCCGTCACCTATTTCTAACCCTACACCTATCATGGATCTTGGAAAGCTTAAGCCCATTACTCCCTTTATAGAAGAGATCAGCCCAAACAACTCTCCCATAAAAAAAACCCCATCTTTACCCTCTTCCACCGAACCCGTTTCCAACACCAAGAATGCTCCTTCTGATCTAGCCCTTATTTCTTGCTTTCGTAACCTTGCTCTGAAAAGGAAAGCGGTCGACGAGGGAGATGACCCTCCCAACTCAAAGCTCCTCTGCCTCTGTACCTCTATTCCTAACCCCTTTTCTAAAGCCGATGTTACACTTGGGCAATCTCGAAAGAAATTCAAAATGGGGGGATCTCAATTACCCACTAAGAAGCAGAAGTCTGAGCTCCAGAAACGGACTGATAATGATGATGGTCTTTGTGATGTCCCAATAATTCAAGTTTTTCAGAGTTTGGAAAATGGTCTGGCTTTGGTTCCTAGTCCAGAGGAAACCCAGGGGGAAAAGGATGTGCAGGTGTTTCATTTTTTTGGAAAGGGGCCTGTGGCTGGCCCGAAACCGCCACCGTCCCAATGCTGATCCTAACCTGGAACTGTCAAGGAGCCGGGCGTGCTTTGACAAGCCAGGCTTTAGGTGATCTTGTGCGTAAATTTCGCCCCTCCATTGTCTTTCTAATGGAGACCAAGAGAAATAAGGTTTTCATGGAAACCATCCGCCGTAGATTTAACTTTGATTTCGGTAAGTATGTTGAGCCAGAGGGGCTATCAGGTGGGTTAGCTCTTTGGTGGAAATCTGATACAGATGTTGTTATTGAAAATGCAACAAAAAATATTATTCACTTAGTTGCTTCTGAGAAGGCCAATTCTACCGTTTGGGTAGCTTCCTTTGTTTACGGTAGTCCGCGTAGAGAAGGTAGAGAGCAGGTTTGGGAAGATTTAAGGAATATCGGTATTTCGGAGCAGTTCCCTTGGTTGTGTATTGGCGACTTTAATGAAGTTTTGAGCACTAATGATAAGAGGGGGGGTAATATACCTAGTCAACGGAGGTTATCGGTGTTCCGGGGCATGCTAAGCTCCTGTGGACTTGTTGACCTAGAGTTTAAAGGTCCGAGGTTCACTTGGAGGAATAATAGAGATGGGGAGGATCTCAATATGGAAAGAATCGATATGGCCTTTGCCAACTCTAAATGGCGAGAATTGCATGATCAAGCTTTGGTTCTAGTAGAAGCTGCTATAGGGTCTGATCATAACCCAATTGTTCTTAATACGGCTCATCCCTTGGAAAAGGTGGAAAACCCTTTCGTTTTGAGTCTTTCTGGACTACAGAGGAAAGTTGCAAGTCTGTAATCTCAGAGGCTTGGTCACAGCAAATTGAAGGGTCTAAAATGGAAAGGGCTTGCAAGAAGCTTAGGGGCTGTAAGGAGAAGCTCAAAGTGTGGCATCGTCAAAACTTTGGAGATCTTCGTCTACAAATTGCAATTCTGAAGGAACAACTGGTGGACATCCAAAAGGCTATGGATGGGGATTTTAACCAAGATGCTGTTGCAACTGAAAGAGTTATCAAAAGGATCTTGAGGACCTATGGCAAAAGGATGCTATGTATTGGCACCAAAGATCACGTATAAAATGGTTACAAATGGGAGACAAAAACTCAAGATTTTTCCATCTTAGCACCATCCACCGGCGCCAAAGGAACCAAATTGTGAAACTGAAAGATGATCTTGGCATTTGGAGATCAGAGTCTAAGGAAATCGCAGGTATTATCAAAAAACACTTTCTCTCTTTATATCGTCCCCCTCCCCCTAGAAATATGGATGATATTTTGAGTCTAATTGATCCTTGTAGACACCCTATTCTGGACTATCTGGATCAGCACGTTTGCGGTCTTTTGTTGCCCCAATGATGATAAACGGTCGAAAACTCTCCGAGGTCGATGGAAGGTCGTGAGCTTTGAGTGTTGGACCCTCCTCTTTTAAACCATTTCAAACCCCTTCAAAACCTTCAAGTCCAGAGCCAAATAAGCCTCAGCAAAACCGAACCTTGCTTACGCCAGCTCCTCCTTGGCGTGCGCCAGGAAAGTGCCACGTGTTGGACATCGCCCGTTGACTGAGTTTGACCTGGCGCACGGTATGGTAAAGGTGGCGTACGCATGGTCAAGGCCGGTCAAATCACCGCTTTTCTGTCACATGCTCGAAACTTTGTAACTGCCAGAGTACATTGCAGAGCCCCTTGATCATTGCATTCTGCAGGGCCGTCCCCCTCTCTCTCCTACACTACCCATCAAGCTAGTCCCATGCATTTAATGCATTGAGGCTCCTTCTAACCTAACCAAACCACCCTAACCCCAGCTGATTAGCCCCTGGTCTCAGCCTCTCTCCTCCATAAATACCCCCCCTTGCATTCATTTGCAAGGGTTAACACACATCAAGAAGCCAAGTCCATCCTTCTCCTCTCTCTTGTCCTTGCTCTCCCATTGAAGGATTGAGAGATAGAGAAGCTCCATACACCCCTCACCACTGATTAGTCACTGCACAGCCTCCATCTTCAACCCCCAAAGCTCACACTCTCCCTTTCATCTCTTGCACCAAAGGTATACCACCTTTGTGCTGCCTTCTGTTTTCGATTCCTGAGGGGAACCAGAAAGGCTCTGGCTAGTAACTGATACTAGTCCAGGCCCTTCTCTGGTAAAATAAATCAATCGTAAGACACAAACCATGGCGCACGCCAGCTTCAGTAGGCCGTACGCCACCTATGGCTGTATGTGCACTGTTGACGTGGGGATCATGGAATGTCTATTTATTGCTTAGTTTCTTTTCTGTCATCACCTTGAGCATCCTAATAACCAGTTTACTGCTTTCTGTACGCTAGCGTTGTTTAACTGTAGTATTCAATATCTATGTCTTTCTTGCTTTACAAGGCCTCTGGGATATTTCTGGTCATGTTCCAGAACCCAGATGATGTAAAGCCAAACACTGGTTAAAAAGTCAGGCCTGGCGTACGGTTCCCATGGGGTGGCGTACGGCACTCTCGACACAGATCAGTGCTTGGCCCTTACATCACCGTTCAGTCCTGGCCTCTTCATATTTCCCCCACTCTGTTTATGGGGATTTCTGTTCCTTTTCATGGTTTACAGCCATTTTATCTGCTTGTAATCTGTATATAGTACCTTATAGACTGCGTGGTTTGTCCTGGGTGTGCACTGGTCCATTCCAGAGCCCAGAGGGTTGAGAGCAGGAGCTGTAGGAAATCAGTAGGTTAGTGTACGCCAGCTATTAGGTGGCGTGCACAGGGTTTGTTGGCGTGCAGTGGCTTGGCCCATGCGTGCCAGCATGCTGCCTGCTCACGTGTCCGAAAAGTAGCGTACATCATCCTGTTGAATGTTTCACAGTGCTTGTTCTCAATCTATGTTCTTACGTTTCAATTCAATTCAAGCAATCAAATCATCATCTACAAGCATTTTGTCATATAAACTGCAATTTGTTACAGTATTAACCCCCATTAACTGTTCCCCTGCCCTAACTGGCTGAAAATGATCAAATGAGAGAAAAATGCAAATGTCTTTATAAAAATGCCTGAGTAGAGACCGATCTCCGGATTGGGCGAGAGGGGTGCCATAAAACCCTTCCCCTCTCATAACCTGGCTCCCGAACCTCAGATATCGAAGGTGACGACGGACCAGTCTGCGCCTCTTCAAATCAAATCAAACCCTTTTTCAAATCAAAGCAAAACGTAGCAAACGTTCTCAAGTTCGGTTCCTTGGGTATTCTTCCGCTAAAACCCGAGTGGCGACTCTGAATCGAAGCGTTTCGCCGCGCTATTTCTAAGAGGGCCGCCCCCAAACAAATTAATCTTTGCAAACCAAAATCGGGCGATTTTTGGGGCGCGTGCCCACAATCCTATTGTTTCTTCTGAGGTCAATGTTGCTCTTGTTAAACCTGTTTCATGTGATGAGATCCGCCTGACAACTTTCCAATTAGGGCCCCTTAGAGCCCCTGGATCTGATGGTTTCCCTGGGCTATTTTTTCAAGAGTATTGGGATGTTGTTGGAAGGGATATTGTGGAGGCTGTCTAATCCTTTTTCCATAATGGTTTCCTGGCGAAAGAGCTCAACCATATTAATGTTACTTTGATTCCTAAAGTAATCTTCCCTGAATCTATGAGTCAATTCCGGCCTATTAGCCTTTGTAGGTTCGTCTACAAGATTATTTCCAAAGTTTTGACTAATAGATTGCAACCTTTTATCAATGGGCTAATCTCTGAGCAACAATCAGCTTTCATTCCTGGGCGTCAAATCCAGGACAACATTATTGTTGCGCACGAGGTTTTTCACTACTTAAAACATAAGAAGGGGGGGCCAAGGGCCTCTGTGGCAGTTAAATTGGATCCGAACAAAGCTTATGGTTGTGTGTGCTGGGACTTTCTGCTCAAGGTGTTAGAGAGAATGGGTTTTGATAAGCTATGGATTCGCTGGATTCAACAATGTGTTTGCACTGTCAAATACTCCATCTGCGCTAATGGGGGTCAAGTATGCCAAATCTCTCCTAACAGAGGGCTAAGGCAAGGGGACCCACTCTCGCCGTATCTTTTCTTGATGGTGGCAGACGTGTTTTCCATCATTCTTCGTAAGGCAATCCAGAATAAATCCATCAGAGGCATTAGAATGAAGAGAAATTGCCCGGTGGTTTCTCACTTATTGTTTGCTGATGATTCTCTGATTTTCCTTGAAGAAGATGATCTCTCTTGTCAAAACTTCAAGTTTCTTGCTTCTTGTTTCAGTGATGCTTCCGGCCTTTCCATTAATGAGCAGAAGTCAAGTCTTTATTTCTCTGCTAATACTAAAGCTGAATAGAAGGATGAAGTTAAAAGAATTCTGGGGATGACTGAAAGAGACCCTAAAGCCAAGTATTTGGGGCTTCCAACTGAATGGGGAAGGTCTAAGAAAGAATCCATGGGGTTTGTCACAGATAAGGTGACTGGCAAGACTCAAGGTTGGGGTGACAAGCAACTTAATCAAGTTGGTAAAGAAGTCATGATCAAATCTGTGATTCAAACCATTCCGGTTTATTCTTTCTCGTGCTTCAAGGCTCCTCTCGCTCTGTGCGCTAATCTAAATTCAATTGTGAGCAAATTCTGGTGGAAAAACAATGAAACAGGGAAAGGAATACATTGGGGAGCATGGAACAAGTTGACTGCTTCAAAAAGTGAAGGTGGCTTGGGCTTCAAGGATTTCGCAGCTTTTAACATTGCTTTACTGGCAAAACAATTCTGGAGGTTAGAAGAGAATCCAAATGCTTTGTGGGCAAAATTTTTGAAGGGCTTTACTTTTCTGGAAGATCTTGCTGGGAAGCTAGAAAGGGTGCTTCTCCATCTTGGATATGGAGTAGTCTGTTGGAGGGCAGAAACTTAAATCAAGAGGGTGTCAAGTGGAATGTTGGAGATGGAGCTACAATTCAGTTTTGGGAAGATAGTTGGGTGAATGGATTGCAGGAAAACAAAGTGTATAGTGCCCCTCCCACTAATTGTAGATGGACCAAAGTGGAGGACTTCATTAATCCATCAAACAAAACTTGGAATTTGGAGCAATTGCGTAGCTGTGTCTCTGAGGAAGAAGTTACTGCCATCTCCAGGATCCCTATCAGCTGTGCAAAGAAGAAGGACAAGAGAATCTGGTTGTGCAACAAATCAGGGAATTATACAGTGAAGGCGGGGTACTACCAAGCTGTCAAGAGGGCAAACTTTGCTCTTACTTCTAAGGCATCATCTTCTTACACTCCTCCAAAATCCATGTGGAGCAGATTCTGGAATGTCCCCACAATGCCAAAAGTGGGTATTTTCATGTGGAAAGTGGTAAAAAATTGGATTGCTTGTAAAGCAAATCTATTTAAGCATAAATGCTCACCTTCCCCCTTATGCCCGATCTGTAATGAGATTGAAGAAACTGTTGAACATACCCTTTTTCACTGCCCATGGACGAAACCTGTCTGGTTTGGGAGTGGGAAATCCTATTGGGTTCAGAATGGTTTGATCAGTGCTGCTGACAGGTGGATGGAGGATTTACTATGTGGAAATTTGGCTAAAGAATCTCCCATGGAAGTAGTTGCTACAATTTTCCAGATCTGCTGGGCCATTTGGAAGGCAAGGAATGCCTTTGTTTTTGAGGGGAAACAACCCAACCCGAAGGATACCATTGACCATGCTCTGGGGGCAAGCAAGGACTACCTCAGTGCTTTGTTTTTGGCCCCTAAGGTTACCCCTCTGAAAGTTAACAGGAATGTTCATTGGGTCTCACCACCATCCCCTGTTATCAAATTTAATTGTGATGGAGCTTATAATCCCTCCCGCAGCTTGGATGCCTTTGGCGTTATCGCTAGAGTTAGTGGTGGAAAAGCTTAGTTATGGCGTGTTGGAAGAGTCCCAGCGGTTTCAGCTATCTCTTTCGAAGCTTGGGCCCTTCGCATTGCTTGTGCCACTGCTTTTGAGATGAATCTTGCTGAAGCAATCTTTGAATCAGATTGCTTGGAAGTGATTAACGCTGTTTTAGATGCTAAAAGCTCTGGACCTTGGGAGATTAGCACGATAATTGAAGATATCAAATACTGGGCAAAAGACAAATGTTGGTCTTTCCTTTGGTGTTGTAGGGAACAGAACAAAGTGGCTCACTGTCTTGCTGATTTATGTCTTAAGAAAAATCTTGTTAACCAGCCAGGTTGTATTCTGCCTGAGGTGGTTTTTTTGTTGGGAAAAGATGTAAATGGTTGATTTGTTTCTAATGAGAATCCCCGTTATCTTGTCAAAAAAAAAAAAAAAAAAAAATTTGCAATTCTAGGCAAGAAGTAAGAAAGAGGCCTGGAGGTCTTTTTTGACTTTTTCTATTTTGGTTTATAAAAAGAAGTACAAAATGTATTCTGTAAATATCTCCAAAACACTATTTATGTGGTGAAAGGATTGGGACTTGAAGCCAATACAGAAAATCATTTAGGAATGTACTCCATTTGCATTTTTGTGGACTTCTTGGAATATGAGGAATGCACATGTCTTTGAAAATGTCAATCCAGATTGGGAGTTAGACCTAAGAACTTATAAAAATAATGGTTGGCTTTTGGGTAAGAACAAAATGTGGGATGAATGATTACCTATGTAGCACTGACACGGATACGGACACGGGACACGGCAATTCTAAAAAAATGGGGATACGGACATGGCAGGGGACACGCCACGTGTATAAATAAATAAAAGAATAAATATAAGTACATATATATTAAAAAATTATGAACCATTGTATATGAATAATTTCACAAATTGTATAAATTTTTTTGAAGGAAAAATTACAGTTTAACCCAAATATTTTGAATAATTTCATATTAACCCCCAAAATTTCAAAAAATATTACATTTTGACCCCTAGCCATGTCCCCAGCCGTGTCCCCTATCAAAAAATACTCCCTCCGTCCCTTTATTAGAGTCTTGTATTCCATTTTGGGCTGTCCCTTAATAAGTGTCCATTTTGTAAAGTTAGTGGGTCAAAGTTGGTGAATTTTCCATTTTACCCCTAAAAGTAGATTCCATTTTGAAAGTTAGTGAGTAAAAATGTAATGATGATGTTTTAATAGAGGGTAATGAGGGAAAGTTGAGGTAAAAGTTGATGTGAAAGGTGTAATGATGATATCTTTTTAATAAGTTGGAATTACGAAGCAGGACTCTTAAAAAGGGACGGAGGGAGTAATAAAAATTATTGGACACGCCACGTGGCGTGTCCAATACATTTCCCCGCGTGTCCCCGCGTTTAATACGTGGACACGGCGCCCTTTTGGAGTGTCGGTGCTACATAGATGATTACTCTCCGGATGATTTTGTGCTCAGACTGAGGAATGCACATGTCCTATCTCACAAGTCTTTGTGGGTTATGAGTCTGTTTGCTCAAAGAATTAAGGGAGTTGGAGGAGTGGTTTTTTGTTAGCGAAGTCTATAACACTGGGGGAGGGAGTGTGTTTTTTGTTCCTATGGGGGTGGGGGGTTGGTAATGTCATGGGTGTCCACATCTTGTGTCAGTCTGTCAAAGTCAGGGGGTGCCCATATCTTGTGTTTGTCTACTTAGTTTATTTGTATTTTGGATGCATATCTCTCGTAAGCTATATTCAATATATATGTTGGTATGCTAGTATTTTTGAAGGAATGATACCTCTGTTGCATGTTGATGCAGTTTTAACTATTGACGGGGAAACAATTTATACTGACATGGTGAACTTTGCTGCACATGCATTTGCTGCCATTTCACATGAGCTATTTAGAGTGTGATGTTTTCACGTATCTACAATAACTTGATGCTGCTGATATGATTCTCATGAGCTATTGCTGCTGTTCTTAGATGCTTTGGCTTCGTATTTGGAGTTTCAAATGACGATTTCAATCAATTTTTTTTGATCGGCAATGATGACGTCAATCTTGATGAAGGGTTGTGGCTTGAGGATGCCTTTTGTAACTGTAGGCTGGGCTTTTTGCTTTGTATTGACGATCTCTCTTGATGTATTACCTCATTTAGGCGTGTTCTTATGTGAGATTTGTTTTTTTGTTTGAACAAATTCCGCATAAGAACTAGTGTGGTGGAAGCATCGGGATTGAACAAAAAAGTTTCCAGGTTTTGGTTGGAATAATTTTGAGGAAAAAAAAAGGCGTATGTTGAAACAAAGGTGATAGGGATTCAAACGATTGGTCTACTTTTTGGGAAATATAATTTGCGAAGGAGTAATCTACCTCGGGTGCAAAGTATAGGTATTATAAACTGTGAACCGTAATCTTGCACATAGTCAAAATCAAACTACCCACGGTGAAATGTTGAAAAAAGCCCTATTCTTAACCTGGATAGAAATCATTTATAATTACGAGAAATAAAATGCATGGTCCTTTTATCTGTCTCCATAAAGCCAAGATTGATGAACCTTTAGAACAACCGCCAACATCAATTGAATGTTACCACTTATGCATTCATGATCATTTATGCTACCAAGTTAACTATCGTGAAATTGCCCATGCCATATACATGAAATTCATTTACACAACCAAGGGGTACTGTCAATCACATCTTACAGGGTGTCTGCTTATCCACCCGTTCCTACACTTGTTTTCGTACAAACTTGCTACACTTGAGGGGTGATAATATCCTCTAAAACTGGAGTCTCTGATATAGGTTCATTTGTGCTATGTAGATCTATTTCAGTCTTTGAATGGTGAAAATAGTGCATGACAAAAGGATATGTTCTATGCGCATATACCTTATCTACTGAATAAAGATGATTATGAGAGAGTTTGCCTTATACCAAAAAGAAAAATTAGCTCTTTCATCCTTTGTTGTGCTAATTTAGAAGCTTCCTAAAGATTAGCTATGGTTATGTAAAATTTGTGGTTATTGCTCCTGATGTGTTTTTACAGGGAGCTAAGTATAGGGACTTGCCTAGTGTTTGGGTGGGCCTTAACAACAAGGAGGAATTGGACCCATCAATTGAAAGACCAACAGTCAGTTCTGGAAAACCTTTGGTATTGCTTTGCATTGTTGGCTGCAAAAATCTCTTTTTCATTTTTTACATTTCTCATAATTCTTGTGAGAATAATCTTGAATGAACAGAAACAGGAGCCAGATTATACTCTATCATTTGTCCGTGGGACATCAACCAAGTATGTGTATTTGTATTCACAGATTCTTGAGACATTATGTTAGTTTTGCATGTTTTGTAACAGACCGGATAATGAATTCAGGCTGTTTGGTCGCTTGTGGTGGGATGAATTTGTGCATGCTGTAGTTACAAGAGCGGAACCTCGGAGGTTTAGGAAGAATAAAACGTTGTGCCCTAAAGTGGGTTACACACAATAACAAGGTCTTTAGACGGGTAATTTGACAACAAAACTAATCCATTACATGAGGTTACCACTCAGACATCCAGATGAGGGAAGTAGATTTTAGTATTGAATTTCATTCAGGCGATGCGATAACCTAAAATAGAGGGATCGTGGAGTTGGAAGATTTCGAAGTGAGAGGAGGAGTTATCATTATCATTATTGTTAATGTTGTAACGCCCCAAAAATTTGGAGACATTAAAAAAATATTGAAAAGAGATTTTCAATAATAATTTTTTTTCAGGCTTTAAAATTTTCAAAGACAATTTTCCCAAGAGAAATCCATAGATTTACTACGCCATTGTTCCGAAAGCCCGTGTCACCATATTACAACCATATCGAATAAAATTTAAGTTTTCGAAATTACAATTTCCAATAAACCAGAAAGCTCTCAAAATATGGTCAATTTAAATTAGCCAGAGCAACTAAAGGACGGAATTCAGAGTCAACAATCTCTTTATCAGTCATCGTCAAATCATTCTTTGCCCACGGCCCTTCTGCTCCATCATCAATACTTGGCTTTTGAGTTATCAGGGCAACATAGTACCGTTAGCGATGACGCTCAATAGCCAAAACCCACTCGAAACCCATAACTTACAAACAAAGACATGTACAATACGGTTAAATTAAAAGGCAATTTAAACAGCAAACGATCAATTTCAATTACTAGTCATTAACTCAGAATTTCGCTTGACATACTTTACAGGTCTTACTCTCACAATTCTAGGTCCATCAGGCTACCCTCAAGGTCCTGTTAGGCTACCCTCAATACCTGAGGTCCTGCTTGGCCACCCTAGCTATACTGGGTCTTTCAGGCTGCCCTCAAGGTCCTACCAGGCTACCCCCGATAACACGAGGTCCTGTCAGGCTACCTCCGCGGTCTTGCTAAGCCCACAACCTTTCACATTATTCCATTTTCCCTTTAATCATATTTTCATGTCTAAGGTGCTAAATCCATACATCGCAACCAACTCTGGGAACCTCCAATCTATCAGTACAACAACATATCACGCAGTCCAACATTTTTATGAAACATGCTAACAGGCTAACAAATATTAATTTCACGATAATAACAAATCATGCGATCAAATTAATTACCCGATGCACTACCATGCGATAAAGTCAATCAAGTAATTATTTTTTATTTTCCCTTGTCCTTTTCACAACTAAAATCTACGTTTACTCTAAATCAATTAGTGTGTTGACGGTATTAGAAAAATTTGTATTTTTGACAAAACTAGGATCGACCGGAAACTAATTAACTTTGGGGCTTTATATTCGATTCCAAAATACTGAGGTGGATTTATAAACTAGCCAAATTGGGGGTTAAACTGTGATTATTCAAAAACCTTCAAAATTTCCAGCGGCTGTCTTTTCTTTTTTTTCTTTTCTTTTTTTCTTTTAGAAACAGAGGCAGTGGTGTTTGACGAAGTGAGCTTCCGGCCCGGACTCGACCGGCGACGTCGGGTTCGATTATTTTCATACCAAAACATGAAACAATCAATACGGAACATATTATATATTTAGGGATGTGAGTTCGGACTACCTCTCGTCCAGCAAAACGGGTTTCGGAAAGGTTCGGCGGCGGGTCGGAGTGGCAACGGAGCTCGGCTGGTGAGTTGTGAGGATGGTGCTACGGCTGGAGGTGGTGATCTCGGCTGATGATGGTGAGAAGTGGTGGTGATGGTGGTACCCGACTGGGGGATGATGGAGATGGTGTCGCTCCGGTCTCCTCCTCTGTCTCTCTCCCTCTCTGTCTGCCGAGTGGGAACAAAGAAAGGAGGCAGGGGAGTATAATGAATTGGATTTGTACATGAAAGATGTTAACTCTCGGATAAAAATGACGTGTCGAATAGGGAGGGAAATGAGGAGGGAATTAAGGGATTTTGACTTTAATATATATATATATATATATATATATATATATATATATATATATATATATATATATATATATATATATATATTCCCTTCATCCGAAAATTGAAAAATGGGGGGGGGGGGGGGGGGGGGGGGGGGCGTGGGGGTTTGGGTGTGGGGGTTGTGTGTTTGGGATGGAAAGTGATCCAGTGTAACATATGCACACACATTAGGAAAATTAATCGCCGAATACGCGCGCGCACATAATCGATTTTGAAATAAAATTAGGTGTGATGACATAAATAAATTTTCAAACATTTTTTTATAATTATTATTCTTTAAAAAAAATACCGGGTCTTTACAAATGTTATTACTATTACTGTTGCGGTAGAAGATGAGACTGAGAGGAGACCTTGAGAGATGTAATTTGGCGAAGTAGGGTTCCCAAATGATGTTTCACCAGACCTTGCATACTCGCTTGAATCGACGATTTGAGGGGTTGGGTTGCAACGGTGATGGTGGCGGCCTGAGGACAGGAAGTGGTGGTGCAGCGGCAGTGAGGGGAGGGTAGAGGAGGGGTAAACTCGAGATCTTCTCTCTTTCTCACGGAATCTCACCAAAAATGTTGAGAAACGAAATTGGAGTTTTAAGGGGTTCGGCTCTCCCATGATTTCTCACCCTCCCCCACCTTTTGGTCATCCAAACGTGTAAGAGAGTCCCCTAGCCTCTCTTTCAGTTTCTTTTCTTTTTTCCCGAACTCCCTCAAACCAAACGAGCTGTGAACCAATCAGCTTACGAGCCGGTGCAGTACCAAAAGGTAGCACATGTTGAATCACCTCACTTCTAGCCACCCTTCTGGGATGGGGAATCGTAAACAGGTAAGCAAATAAGGTACCGATCAATCAGCACCATGTAACTCAAATTTCAACTTATATAATGCGTGCATATGTGATGCAGCTTGACTCGTTTAGTAAACGCGTCAAGCTTGAGTTCTCAGCTCATTCGGCAAAAGCTCGGCTTGGCTAAATTAAAGAGACTCTTTTAGTAAATGACTAAGCTCGGTTCGTTAAGGGCTCGGCTCATTAAGGCTCAAGCCAAGTTCAAGCTCAAAAATTTTGCTCATTTAGTAAACGAGTCGAGTTTAAGCTCCGTTCGGCACGTTTGCAGCCTTGTCACTTACACATGAGTAACCAGTGATGAGACTTGTTGGGCACTGTAAATGGTGGGATTGTGCATTTGGAATTGTCAAATTCTGGGAGCCCAAGACGAAAATGCATTATTATTCGAACCACACAAAATAGAGAATGCATCAATAGCTTTTGAATTCTGATTATCTTGTTAGTAATGTCATATTTTTCTATCGACAAAAAGACTAAATTACCCTGATCTTTTAAGAAAATTTCACACACATTATAATATCATGTTAAATAACCAATGACAACATGATAAAAAATTAATTTGTTGCAAAATTTATTATACATACAGTATCTCCCAAATACTGTACAGATTCATAATTTATTACTCCTAACCACAATCCAAAAAGATTCCCAATCCATAGTACAAAAAAGAAAAAGAAAAAAATACTACCCCCAAATGCTCCCTTAAGAGTTATATTCTAAATTGTAAATGGTAGACTACAAATTTTTTTATTTTAATAAGAACTTGTAAAAGTGTTTGAATAATATGCGCAAATTTGAACTTTAGTTATCCACAAGAGGTTGGACCGGCAATGAACGGGATTTATGGGTGCTTGCCCTGATTTTAATTAGCTCTTTGCTAATGTATGGTGAGATTGGGTCTCAGATTGGTCACTTCAAAATGCCAAGCATTGTTTTCTATAAAAAATTGGTGGGAGGTCCACTATAGCATGTTTGTAACCCACAAGTCTACTTCTAAATTTCATAACTCCTACAGTCCACTAATTTAGTTATATAACCTAATAACTCAATTTACTTAAAAAGAGATATTTTTAAAGACCAAAAAACCCTCCATATAGAGAGAGAAACCCTAGATCACAAAATAGATCTGAACCTCCCCTCTCCCCCCTCTTTCTCTCTCCTCCCCTCCCCTGGTGAACCGTTCGCCTCCAAATTCTCCACACCGACGAGCTCTCCCTCACAATGAACTCTCGCAGAATTAGGGATTCCTCTCGCAGTGAACTCTCTGCTACAATCCCTAATCAACACGATGCATGACTTTCAAATCACTTCGTCTTTCAATTAAACTGATCTTTTATTCCTTTTTAATTTTGCAGCATCAATCTCCAGCACGATCTTTCATAACGATAAGAATTTTGTGCACAAAGCAAAGACTTGGCAATGATCGAGAAATTGGCTCAAATTCGAATAGATTTTTGGTACTTTTGTTTCTGCCTCCACCCTCGATGGACGCCGTCGACATGGCCCTCATGGCCGCCGCCGCCATGGCCAGAAACGGACCGGCCCGTAAATCACCGTGAATTGATTCACCAGGCAGCGAATGGAGAACATACACGAAGTCACGGAGAAGAGTAATTCACCCAGATCTCGGAATCGGTAATCCCATCTTATACATATAATACTTGTTCCTCATAGTAATACTTGTTGTTCTGTATCTTGATCTCTTTGATATTTAAGGTTATAGTCTATTTCTTGCACCAATCTTAAACGAATTTGGATTTTCGATTGGTTATGTGTGTGAAATTTGTAGTTTCAATCAATTATATAACGTTATTCCGCTTTTTCATAAACGTGCTTTAAAGTTGGTTTGTCTATCGTATTAAGAAAGTTGATCCGATCTTTTATTTGTTTTACTGGAAAGAAATCTGGAGTAGTAAAAACAAAAAAGTATAATATTATAAGAAGATTGATCCGGTCTTTTATTTGTCCCGTGTCCGATTATCATCAGTTTTGGAGATTTTTGAATAAATACGTAAGGTTATATATGTGTTCTTCCTAGGGTTAGAGATCTGAAGTTTTTTGAATAAATATATAAGGTTATATTTGTGCTTTTCATCAACCACTTATTGATTTGGTCCACGCAGTGGCCTCTCAGACTTGTTTATGATTTGGAGTTTTTTGAATAAATGTATAAGGTTATATGTGTGTTTTTTCTAGGCCTATACATATAAGGTTGGAACATGTTGTGTTTTTTAAAAAAATATATAAGGTTATATGTGTGCTTTTTGTGTAATACAAAAAATATATTTTTGTGTGTTTTTGTTGTTATTTAATGTCATTTTTTTAAAACATTCTCAGTTAGAGAGAGAGATAATAATATATAACGTTATATTCTTATATATAACATTCTATATTAGAAACATTCTATGTTATTTAATAAAGAGAACATATAACGTTATATATGACCTTTTGTACCATATAACGTTATCTGTGAACTTCTGTCATATATAACAGTATATGCTTCGTTGTTGATCACTTATTGAATTTGTCCACGTAGTGGCCTCTCCGACTTATACGTGAAAATATGTGATTTAAAGCTCGGTTAGCGATGTGGTTTGGTTAGGTTATAGATGATCTTCTCTACTGAGACATATATGTTATATGTGACACTTTGCCCTTGGTACCTAATTTTGTCTTGTAAAACTACAAAACATAGGAACTAATAACGTTATATGTTCTCTTATTGAATTGGTCCACGCAGCGGCCTCTCAAAAACACATATGGATATATCCATATATGATTATATGAGAATATTTGTGACCATATATACATATAAATATGGTTATAACGTTAAATATATATATATATATATATATATATATATAAAAGAGGTTGAATTGACATAAAAAAGTATTTCAATTTGCATAGAGAACATATAACGTTGTATATGAGATTTTGTCATGTAAAACTAAAAAAAAAAGAAAAAAAGAAGAGGAACTAATAACGTTATATGTTCTTTTATTGAATAGCGCGACCTCTCAAAAACACGTATGAATATATCCATATATTATCAGAAGCAAGTCGAAGAGGCCTCTGCGCGGACCAATTCAATAAATGATGGATAACGATGCATATAACGTTATATGTGAATTTCTGTCATATGTAATATGTGTTTTTCCTAGGATGAGACATATAATATTATATCTCATTTTTTAGATATATTAATATTGTTTATGTTGTTTTGAATATGTATATATGTAGATATAGAGGTTATGGGAATACTAATTGGAGGCAAAAAATCACAAATTTTGAAGGATTCGATGAAAGTTTTGATGAAGAAACGGTGAAAAAATGAAGTTCGACCCCCTATGGCCTCATCAATATTCAACTTGGGATTCAAGACGTGACTAGAAACAAGGATAATGGTGGCATGAGATGTGAACATATAATGTTATTTTTTGAGATATATAATATTGTTCGAAAGATATGATATTTTGAGAACATATAATTTTATATGTCATATGTCATGTTTTGTGAGACTTAGAAGTACAGAATCTCAGATATAATGTTATATATTATGTTTTTTTTTTTGTGAGATTTAAAATTACAGAAATTCACATATAATGTTATATATTTTATTCTATTTTTTTGTGAGATTCAGAGCTGCAGAAGCTCAAATATAATGTTATATGTTTTTTTTTTGGTGATATTTAGATATTCAAAAACTCACATATAATGTTATATATTTTGTATGGACTAGCATATAACTTTAAAGATTAAAAACAAGAAAAACAAAAAAAAATGTTGCATGTTAGAAAATTTTTGCCACACATATAATATTGTATGTTAGAAAATTTTTATCACTCATATAACGTTAAAAAATCAATACAAGAAAAATATAAAAAAATAAAAAAGAAAAATTTGTCACATATATAACATTAAATGTTAAGTGTAGCAGGCTCAATAAAAAAATTGAGAAAAATGAAAAAATATGTTTTTTGTTACACATATAACGATTTATGTGACGTGATGGCAGCGGCCGCGATGGTGGTGGCGGCGGCAGCTTGATTGCAACAAAAATGAAAAAAAATGAAAAAAAATACATTTTCGTGTCAGCCAAACAAAGCCCTTGTTTCTTACGTGGGGTATTTTTGTCATTAAAATTATTAGTGGACTTAGTGGGTTATGAAACTTAGAAGTGGACTAGATGGGTTTAGAAACTGCTATAGTGGACTTATGCAAAATTCTTAATTTTTCTACTGGTTATGCTATTGATAGCCTATTGAATTGTTATAAAGGCAAGAAGAATTAAAAAAAAAAATTCCAATACACCTTTTGAAATTTTGAAGGCACTTTAACACATAAATAATTGTATTTTGTTGCATCGCTTATTGATAGTGTATGCACTGTTATTAGCGTTTTCCTTTTTTCATAGATGCCTCAACGGCTCAGCAAAACTCTCGAGATTCTAGCTGCTAATGTAGAAGAAGATTTTGTTGTAGAATTGGATTGGACCTCGAGCAAAGTTGAGGTCGACTCAAGCTTCCGTTGACCCTGCATCCAATACAGTCCTAGGCCCAGTTTGATAGCCCGCTTGGGCCATGGAGGGATGGGGATGGGATAACGAAAGTGGTCTAGTCCAAGAATATATAACGTGTTCGGTTAATTTGATTTTGTTGGGGTGGATTAGGTATCCAAGGGATGGGCAATCCCCTTGACTGATGAGATTAGCCAACCCAAGGGGGCTGTTATTACCAATCCTCTCCCATGGGATCGGTGATGACCAGAATAAAATATTTGCTCTATCGAGTCTCAAATAAAGAAGATACTTAATTATGAGAATTTTAGAGACAAAAATTAATTATGATCCTTTAAGATAAAATGATCAGAAAAAATAAGATCTTTGGACCGGTTCAAACGGATTGAAAATTAGGGAACTTAATTTTTTTAACCATATTTTTTAATACATAAAAAGTCTAAACAAAATAGGAGTAATTTTGTATAATTGATTTTTTAACCATATTTTTTAATGTTTGCTTTATTTTCCGTTTTTATATCAGTTATGCACAAAGGTAAAAATAGAAATAGACATTTTCAATCCAATCTTATTCCATGTAAAACAAACATAGTAGATAATAATCCTATCGTGTAATTCTGTGCAAAACAAATATGCAAATTACTAATCCCACATCATTATCAATCCATTTTCTTTACCAATCTCAATCCTAATCCTACCTTATTACCAATCCCCTAGAGACGAAACCTGCCATCAAACAGGCAGAGCCTCCAAGATGCAGCAAAATGATTCTCCTCTTTAATAAGGGCAGAGCCATGAATCTCTGGTAGGGAGTCAATATTGGGAACATAATTATTATGTCCTAATAAAAAATCAAATAGGTAGTACTCTAGAAAATTATTAGTGATTGATTGTCCTCAGGGAGGCGAAAATTGTGAAAAAAAACATCTCGACAAATATGTGTAGAAGTTTTTTTTTTTTTTTGGTAAAAGAGATTTTATTACCAAAAAAGGAGACAAGATACAATGGGAAACAAAGGGGCACACCCCTGAACACAATACAAAAAAACAGACCCAAACTAAAGAAAAAAACAGAAACCTGGGCTATACAGACAGCTCAAAGCAAAATTTTCCCAGAAATATTCCAGGCTTTACAAAGGTCTTGATTAACACTATTGTTGCCCACTTTTTGCCAAGAACAGACTCTATGCCGAACATCAAGAACAAGCTGCTCCATAGTGCCTTCAAGATTAGGGTGTTTGTTGCAAAAAATGCACTCATTCCAAGCCTTCCATATGTAATACACAGAACCAGCCATGGCTAACTTGTATAGTGCTGAAGGAAAACCTTGTTTCTTCAGATGATAGATTGCCCAGGCTATCTCCTGATCCCAACCTACTGGACACCGACGAACTCCAAATTTTTCAAGGACTCTAGACCAAATTTGGGATGAGAATGAACAAGTGAAGAATAAATGCCCATGAGACTCAGCCACACTACCACATAGAATACACATAGGATCCACTACCAATCTCCAGGATAATAGTCTATCCTTAGTTGAAAGTCTACCCCAACATACGAGCCACATAATGAAAGCCCATCTGGGTATGTTTTGTTTGAACCAAACAATTGAAGCCCAAGGCACCTTTGGATTGGGAGTTCTCAGAGCTTCCAAAGCAGATTTGACAGAATATGCACCAGTAGAAGAAGGAACCCAAACTATAGAATCCTCAATTGAAATGTTAGGCCTCAAGGTATGAAGAGTACTCCCCATGATCTGCATTATAGCCCTATTACGTTGTCTAGGCCAATGCCAATCCTCATTATGGATTATTGATGAAACTTTTGCAAGGAGGGAACTCCCAACATTCCTTACAATAGCCTCCCCAAACACCTTATAAAGCGGACCTTCAGTATGCCAGTTGTCCAACCAAAGAAAAGTTGTACTCTCATTGCCAACCACATACCTGATAAGGGGTTGAACTTGATCCCTTAGCTTGAATAGTTTCCTGATGGTCCAAGAAGAATCTTGTGGTAATCTCATATGCCAAAGACATTTTCGTTTGATGACATATGAATGATGTAGGAAGGTATTCCCGAACAGGCAAGTTTAGTTGCCGAACACATGATGTATTAGGGACACGTGGCAATCATGATAAAGTTCATCGCCGGGCAGTGCGATGAGCAGCAATGTGGACCAGTGACACGTGAAGTCATTGGTCCAGACAGTCTGTTCGGCTGATAAGGTCAAAAAACATGTGAAGTCATTTGACCAGGTATAACAATGTGGACCAGTTGCATGTGATGTCATTGGTCCAGGAGGACTATTCGGCAAAGAGGAAGCCGAACAGTGGAAAAAGTTGCCCTAAGTCGTGACGTGGCAAGAATATTCCAGAATGGTAATATTCCGTAAAAGGGTAAGATCCCGAATATGTAGGATCGAGGCTAGAGACCCAACGTGAGTGGGGTGTTCGGATAATTATGGGAGAGAGTCCCAAAAGGACTGAGAGTCCTATGAAGATTGAGACATTATTCAGATAAGGGAACGAGATTCCATAAGATATTAGGTTTCCTATACGAGGGAGGGATCCTAGGGCAACTGGGATGCTTGGGCAGCAAGCATCCGTGAATCTATAAATACGAGGTAAACCTGAAGGTGAAAGGTACGCAATATTGGGCTATCTATTATTGCTTTCCTACTGATAGTTAGGGTTGTTTACTAGTACGTGAGACTAACTTTGGCATCGGAGGGCCTTTGCTGCGAGAAGCAAAGGTGCGCTCACCCCTTGTCTGTTTTGCAGATTAGGGTTCCGACGAAGAACTAGGGTTCCGGTGTAGAGGCACGTGAGGCCGTTTGCAGTTTGGTACGTTCGGAGCACCGACTGTTTTCATCCCCCTACAATTGGCGCCGTCTGTGGGAAACGAACCAATTTTCCTTGAAGAACAGTTACGATGGAAGAAGATCCAGCAACACCGTTCAATCCAAAAAATCAGTTAAGCGGTGGAGGAGACAAATCTCCACTGGGTGCTCCGAGAAAGCCCACTGGAAGACAGGATAAGACGGCTACGGGCTCCACGAGAAGGAGCAAGTCTCACCGACGAGAGGCGTCTGTTGAACAGTCAAGAAGTATACATAACAGTGAAGATGTCCTCGATCGAAAGAGGAAAGAAATAGAGGAGTACGCTCGTTTGATTAAAAAGCGAGAGTATGAGATACAAGAGTTGCAGCGGGTACGAGAACACCCAGAAGATTCTGGACTCTCGAGGAGGGACTCTGGGAGAGATAGACGGACTTTAGCAGTCCAAAAGCAGGCTCGTTCACGAGAAAGAAGGAGCAGAAGTCCTACTCTAGGGCGACATAAGGTTTCTCCACGAAAGAGGAGAGACAGAAGCAGAAGCCGCACACCGGAAAGACGGAGGGCTTTTTCGCGGAAAAGGAGAAGTAGGGAACGTAGTTCCTCACCCGAACAGGAAACAAGAAAGCATCACCGTGATAGGTATGAGAGACCTGATGCTGACTGGGCCAGAGCTACGGCTCACAAAACAAGGGAAAATGAAGAAGGGTCAGTGTCTGCACGAGAGGCGGCACGTAAAGCCCTAAGTAACATTGCAGCCTCCCCTTTTGCAAAGAGACTGCAAGACGCAAGGTTGCCGAGCAGAGTGAAGCACGGAGCGTTCGTACTTTACGAGACAAATACAGATCCTGTGGCTCACATACAGCATTACCAGCAGGCCATGTTCATGCACGATGGCGATGATGCCATTCTGTGCAAAATGTTCCCGTCCAGTCTAGGCAAAGTGGCGTTGAGTTGGTTTCATAAATTGGCACCACGGTCCATAAGAGGATGGAGGCAGTTGGCTGAGGAATTCACTGCTCGATTCTTAACAAGCAGAAAGGCTCCAAAGACGTTTGAGAGTCTGTCCACCATGAAACAAACAGAGGACGAGCCGATCAGGGATTACGCAAAAAAGTACTGGGAAACTTTCAACGAAATTGAGGGTTGCAGTGAGGACTATGCCATAGCTACCTTCAAAACTGGTTTGCCTGTTCGGGGAGAACTACGTCGTTCATTAAACAAACATCTGGTGGCTACATTGGCCAAATTGATGGAACGAATAGAGCAACACGCCCGAATGGAGGATGACATACTTCGAGAGGATGGCAGGATTGCTGCCGAACAGCCTAAGACGGTTACCAAGAAGGTGGATAAACCTGAACCCAAAACGTACAAAGAGCGAAAAGACTACGGACAGGCTAAGAAGGATCCGTACAAGGAAAAGCCAGTCCCTGATCCCAAGTCTTTCTTTTCTATTACTACTGTTTGGAAGGAGCCAATTTACAGGATTCTTTATCGAATAAAGAATCAGCCATACTTCAAGTGGCCCCCGAGTCTTGGTGGAGACAAAGACGCTAAACGTGCTACGAATCAGCACTGCAGCTACCACAAGGATTGGGGCCACATGACTGAAGATTGTGAGATGTATAAGAGACACCTTGATGATTTGGTCTCTCGGGGCTATCTCAAGGAGTTTATCCAGGAAGATCCCAAAGAAAAAGGAAAAGCCATGGAAATGGATTACGAGCAGAATCCTAGGGGAATAATCCATATGATACATGGGTTGGCCGCACCTTATACGAGAAATGAGGTGAGGCTACTGCAAAGGCAGGTTAAGCATGGCCAATATGTGATGCGGTTGGGAAATAAGAGAGGTCGAGAGAACGGTGTATGCAATGAAAGCATAGCGTTCACGGATGATGATCTGACAGAAGTCCAAATACCCCATAATGATGCTTTGGTCGTAGCCCTACGAGTAGGGGAATATGACATTGAAAGGATTCTGGTGGATTCAGGAAGCTGTACAGAGGTGATGTACTACGATGCATTCAAGAAGTTGGGACTGACCCAAACAGATTTGGAGCAATCCACGACACCTCTGATTGGGTTTGGTGCGGGGGCCGTCTGGCCCCTCGGAAAAGTAACCCTCCCTGTTCGGGCAGGAGTAGTTGTCTTAAAGACTGATTTCCTTGTTGTCGATGTTCCTTCTTCCTATAACGCAATTATAGGCAGGACCTGGCTACACAAGATGAGGGCTGTTTCCTCAACTTACCACCAGATGATGAAATTCCCAGGGTCCAATGGCATCGAAATAATTAGAGGCAATCAGAAAGTAGCCCAACAGTGCCTGATTTCCACGGTCAAGAAAGCTCCAAAGGCCCACCACGTTCACACACTGGAAGTACCAGATCAACCGACTATCAAAGATGTTGGGAGGAATCCAGCGGAAAAGGTGGTTGAAGGCCTGGAGAAAATTCAGATCAACGAGAATGATCATGAAAGATATTTTTTAATTGGGGAGTCACTGCCGGCAGACGAAAGGGCCGAATTAATTGAACTCCTGATGCAATATATCGACGTGTTTGCATGGGTTCCTGGAGAGATGCCCGGAGTTGATGCAGATGTGATTTGTCATCATTTAAATGTTGACCCCCAGCACAAGCCAATAATCCAAAGGAAACGAAGGGCAGCCGTGCAGCATGTGGATGCTGTAATTGAGGAAGTCGATCGTTTGCTGGAAGCTAAGGCTATACGAGAGGTATACTATCCCGAATGGCTATCCAATACAGTTGTGGTAAAGAAAAAGAATGGAAAGTGGCGAGTATGTGTGGATTTCACAGACCTCAACAAGGCGTGTCCAAAAGACAGTTTTCCCCTTCCAAGGATAGACCAACTGGTTGATGCAACCGCTGGCTACGAACGGATGAGTTTCCTAGACGCATATCGAGGATACCATCAAATTGCTATGTTTGGGCCCGATCAAGAGAAGACTTCCTTTATTACGCCACGGGGGTTGTATTGCTATAGCGTCATGCCATTTGGGCTTAGGAACGCTGGGGCAACGTACCAGAGACTCGCCACCATCATGTTCAGAAAACTACTCGGCAGATCTATGGAGGTTTACATAGATGATATGGTGGTGAAGAGTCCAGATAAACAGGGACACGTAGCAGACTTAAAGGAGGCTTTCGAGATACTGAGGAAATACAAATTGAAACTCAACGCCTCGAAATGTGCGTTTGGAGTTGGTTCTGGGAAGTTCCTAGGCCACTTAGTAACTATGAGAGGAATTGAGGCCAACCCAGATCAGATTGCAGCCCTGCAGAAGCTGCAAAGTCCCAAGACTACGAAGGAAGTCCAGCGGTTAACAGGAATGGCTGCAGCACTAAACAGGTTCATAAGCAGGTCAAGTGACAAGTGCAGACCCTTCTTTCAGTTGTTGAAAAAAAGGGAGGAATTCGATTGGGGAGCAGAGTGTGAACAGGCCTTCCAGGATTTGAAGAAGTACCTGGCTGAGCCTCCTCTTTTGTCGACTCCACAGCAAGGTGAGTCTTTAGTTTTGTACTTAGCTGTCTCTGAACATGCTGTTAGTGCAGTCCTGTTAAGGGATTTGGGAGTCGAGCAAATCCCAATTTATTATGTTAGCAAGACCTTGCTGGATCCAGAAACGAGATATCTGCCCCTAGAAAAGCTTGTCTTGGCACTTAGAACGGCCACGAGGAAATTGCCACACTACTTTCAGAGCCACAAGGTTGTGGTTTATACTGAGTTCCCACTGAAATCACTGCTACGAAAAGCAGATTTTTCAGGAAGAATCTCAACGTGGTCTGTTGAGTTGAGCCAGTATGACATTGATTACCGGCCACGTACGGCAATTAAAGGCCAAGTTTTGGCAGATTTTGTGGCGGAGTTTTCTCCTACGGTTGCACCTTTGCCTCCTACGAGAAAGGAGCAAGCATCCAAGCCAGCACCCATGAAGAATCAGCTGTCAGCCGAACAGGACCCCACGGAATGGAAGTTATTCGTTGACGGATCAGCATGTAATACTGGTTCAGGAATTGGGGTGGTAATATTTCCTCCAGGAGGTGTAATGATCGAACTGTCTGTTCGGCTAGGGTTCAGTGCATCAAATAACGTAGCAGAGTACGAGGCACTCTTAGCTGGTTTGAGAAGTGTAAGAACCTTAAAGGCAGAACGAGTCAGGGTGCACTGCGATTCGCAGCTCGTAGTTAACCAACTGTCCGGCGAATATCAGGCCCGGAATGAAAAGATGGCAGCATACATGGAAGCAGCCAAAGATCTACTTGATACCTTCGAAAGGGTTCATGTTGAACAGATAAGTTCTGGACAAAATGCCCATGCTGATTCTTTAGCATGGCTGGCAGCAGCTGTTCCAACTGAACTCAAGCGAAAGGTGGCAGTTGAGTATCTGACAGAGCCAAGCATTGGAAGGAGTATTGAATTGGTCCTGGATGTGAACCAGGGACCAAGTTGGATGGACCCAATCGTGGAATTTTTACGAAATGAAATACTCCCAGTTGATAAAAAGGAAGCTCATAAAATCAGAACCAAGTCCGCAAGGTTTTGGCTGTCCCCAGAAGGGAAGCTGTACAGAAAGTCCTTTACAGGACCATATTTGCTTTGTGTGCACCCTGAGATGGTGCAGAAATTTCTTCATGAAATCCACGAGGGAACATGTGGAAGTCATGCTGGAGGCAGGTCCATTGCCCACCGAGCAATTACCCAAGGCTATTGGTGGCCACATATGCAGGAAGATGCCAAGGTATATGTTAAAATCTGTGAGAAATGTTAGAAGTTCTCACCTATGATTCGAACACCAGCCGAAGACTTGGTACCTCTGACAAGCCCTTGGCCGTTTGCCCAGTGGGGAATGGACATCGTGGGTCCCCTCCACAAAGCAACTGGGAACCGAAAATTCTTGCTAGTTGCAACGGATTATTTTACCAAGTGGATAGAAGCAGAACCACTGGCCAAAATCACTGAACCCATGATAGAAAGGTTCGTATGGAAGAGTATTATTACTCGATTTGGGGTTCCCTATTCCTTGATCACAGATAATGGGTCCCAATTTCAAAAGAAGTTCAAAACATTTTGTGCCCAATATGGAATTCGGAACTACTATTCAACTCCAGCGTACCCTCAGAGCAACGGGCAGGCAGAAGCATCTAATAAAATCATTCTTGACGGGATCAAGAAGAGGTTGCACAAGGCCAAAGGGAAATGGCCCGATGAGTTGCCCCTTGTTTTATGGGCACATAGGACAACACCTAGGAGGTCTACGGGAGAGACCCCCTATTCGTTGGCATACGGCACAGAGGCTGTAATTCCTTTGGAGGTTGGTCTCCCAACCAATAGAACTGTGCTGGTCGAGAGTGGAGGCAATGACAGGGCCCTTGAAATCGAACTTGATCTCGCCGAAGAGAGAAGAGAAAAGGTGCTGGTGCATTTAGCTTCTTACCAAGAGCAGTTGATGAAAAGTTACAACAAGCATGTACACCCTCGAGAGTTTGGTGTTGGGGATCTTGTACTACGGAAGGTGCTCGGCAATACCAAGGTGGCCAACGAAGGCAAGCTAGGGGCCAATTGGGAAGGCCCATATCGAGTTACTGAGATTGTGGGCATTGGGGCCTACAAATTGGCAGATCTGGACGGCAATCCAATTCCAAGGCCATGGAATGTCCATAATCTCAGAAAATTCTTTGTTTAGAAGAATCAAGTTTTATATTAGAATGCACTACGTGATTGTGTGAGAGCTACGAATAAAGCTCCCTTGTTTTTTATTATTTTTTAGTAACAAGGTGTACGAATAATGCCACCTTGAGTTTTCGTGCACTATGTGTTCATGTGGGAATTACGAGTATAATTCCCTTGTTTAGATTCTATCTTGCTGCTTAGTGCAAATTTATAAATAAAGTTTTTTTTTTTCTTCACGTATATCCGATTTTCCGAAATTTTCGTTCTCCACACGAGGAATATGAAATTTGGAGATGTGTTATCTTCCTTTTTTCATATTGGGGAGCACGGACTAGGCACGAATGCCAAAATTGAGATACTTCAAAGAACGAAAACTCTTACCAAATTCTAAGTACGAATATACTTAGCAGAGTCCAAGTACGAAATGCTCGGACGACAGACATAATGAGATATGTCTAAAATTTAAAACCATAAACCTAGTATATGAGCTTTATGAGTATGAGTACACTCATATATTGCATACGAATGCATGCAATCCGTTCGGATACAATCATTTGAGAAAATGATTGTGGTAAAATTTAGGTATGAGATATCTAAGGTACAAGCAACCTACAAATACATAAGTACGAATATACTTAGTACAATCTGAGGACGAAACACTTGGGTAATAAACATAACGAGCGTATGTCAGTTACTGATTTCAGGTGTAAGTTGCTATCAAAAGTACGAAATACTAATAAACAGGAAATCTTAGCAGGAACAGATGTTTAATGCCACGCAGGGCCAGCAAACACTACGGTCACACATGACCTGCAAATTGTCCCAAGAGTTGGGAACAATAAATCACGCTTAGTCCAATTCTTGGACCTCAGAAGCAAGCTGGTTTGTTGTTTCAGTGTTAGGCCCTGCTGGGATGCCACCACCAGTTTCCCCTTCCACAACTATGGGATCATTGGTCGATTCCCGAGCAGAAGACCCCACAGTGACAACCTCTGGAATGTCAGTAGGTGTATCTCCTTCAGCATCAGCAAAATCTTCAATTTGCTGATCGATGTCATCCTCTGGGTTCCCCTCAGGTCCATCCACAGCTTGAGACCGTTTGCTTGGCAGTTCGTTGTCCACCCACAGCGGGGAATCTTCAGCAGCCCCAACCTTGGTCAAGCATGTCTCCCAGCATGCTACCCATATCTGATCTTGAATGGCAGGCATCTGCTCGACGTAACTTGCAGTAGTGGCATCAAAACCCTTCTGGTATCCGTCGTCATAAGCTGCCTTCTTGGCGCTGTCGATTTCAGATAAAGCCTGGTTAAGGTTCTCCTCAGTTGTGTCCAGCTTGGCTTTGGTATTATCTGCTTCTAGTTTGGCTTTATCTCTTTCTCTCTCTAGCCTTGTTACAGTCTGCAGCAGCCTGGTGTTATCCCTCATGAGCCTGTTACGCTCAGCTTCGGTTTCTTGCATCTTCTGCCCCATTGTCACCATTTTTTGAATGAACTAAGAAAATCCAAGTATAAGGAGCAGTGTTACGAATAAAACCAGAAGGATCGCAAGGATAAAGCAGGCAAAAGGCTTACCTTTACTCCACTGACAAGTCCAGTGGCAACAAGTCGATCAGCTGTTGTTCCAGCTTCCTTTTGCATGTCCACCGGAAGCAGCAGCCCTTGTGCGAGTGCGACTGCCGTCTCCGAGGAGCTGGCTGTGTCCCCAATATGCACGTGACGATCCCCCCTCATGAAAGGGCCTGGAGCCCACGTTTGAGGAAGCTCCTGGCGAGGAGGTGACTGGGTTTGGTTGTTTGCCGTATCAATCGGCACATCCGAAGATGTAGGGCCTTCAGTTCTAGGACGCTTGTCCTGGTGAGCATCCCCAATCTCCAAAGAGCTATCGCGTGGGGACGAGGACGATCGTGTTGATCTCCCTCTTGTACGACGAGACTGGGGAGGGGCGACGCCAGTTGATGCCACCCTGCTAGCGGCACCACGACCCCGTGCGGGCACAGTCAAAAGTGTGCTGAGATCAATAGGTTGTCGAGCCATCGTACCTGAGCTTGTAGGAGATTGGGAGTATCCCGAAGACGATGATTGACTTGTGACACACAGGGGGATGGCTTGCTGAGAATGATGTTCGGCGATGTTTCGCCTTCGCCCTGATCTTCTGAGCACTACGTGCGTCTGGGGGAGGCCTTCAGGAACCTGAATTTCACTTGATTGCCCGGCAAGAGTAACTCCTGCCTGCAGTCTTGAACCCCGCGGCTGGGTAGCAGTTGAGGTGGAAGCGACGCTTGTGCTCGGATGCGCAAGTCTTCTATCAACAACTCCTCTATAGGCAGGATCGTATCCTAGTAGCACGTCAGCGTTACGACCTCGTCCAGCTGTTCGGGTACTCGGTTCGCCCGTGTACCTTAAGATCCTGTTTATTTCTTCTGTTCGGACGTAATTCGGTTCTCGACGAGGGCGCTTGTTTGCATTCTCCGCTGAAATAAAGAAATCATAAATATGAATTTAAAAGCATGAAGAGACTAAAGAAAACACAGTAAACGAGAATTACGAAAGAAAATTAGAAGCATACGTGGGTAACCCCATATGTGGGGGCAATGCAAACCCACCACTTGGCCGTGTTCCCCTATTGGCTCGAAGGCACCAGTCACGTAGAGGAAGTCGATTTCATGGTCGCGAGCGGAATCTGGCAGGTTTAGCACGAGACGCTTGTCTGCCCTTCTAACTTTGAAGTAATACGTATTGTAATCAGGGTTCAATACTATGCTGTACCACCATTGGATGTCCCAGATTCCCAACTGAGTCCCCAGAATCCTATTTAAAGCTATAATCCCCATTATCAACCTAAAGACGTTGGTTGAGACTTGCATAGGGGTGAGGCGATACCAGTTCAGAATCTGGCGGAGTAATGGATGAAGGGGAAAACGCACTCCTCCCTCAACGATTGCCACAATAGGGATGCACATCCTGTCCCATGAGCCACCATCCCTGTCCGCCCCCAGTGGGGCGAGTTCGAGCCCCACATTGTCAGGGATGGCATACTCTGCCCTAAAAGCCGCCATGGCTGTAGGATTCTCACAAAGTCTCCTAAACTTACTGGGTTTGGGAACATTTTCGTTCCCATCCGCCATGGCTATTCTAGAAAGCTCTACGACTTCCTAAAAACGAAACCCTACTGATGGGTAAGACTGAGGAGCAAAGATCTCAGAAACCAAATGAGGAAAAAGGAAAGGTGAGAGTCTTACGAAACTTTTGCAGCGGTTGCTCGAGATGCGATCGAGTTGCAGGCGGCGGCAACGGCAGTTGCACCTCTCGTCTGGTTTTCGAAAAAGATGGGAGAAAAGGGCTGAGTTTTGGTAAAAGGGCCGAAGCCCCCTTTTGTTGAGAATTTAAAACGCAATTGACAGAGTTGAAACGTCACCCCTCACGCCGTTACACGAAAAGTAACGGAAAGAAGAGATATCGTTCTGACGCCGTTTTAGAAACGTCAGTTCAGAATTTATGAAGGGCATACGAAACATGCCACGTGGCGTTATTACCCTGAAACGGTATAATGACTAAGCCGCCAAAAACCTTAAAGGGTATTAACGAAATGGCTGCCCGGGGCTAACAAGTACAGTCCAGAATTTTTGTTTCTAAAAGCTTCATCCATCGCCCCCGAACAGAGGCAAGCAGATAAAGCTGGGGAGCAATTGTAGGAAGGTATTCCCGAACAGGCAAGTTTAGTTGCCGAACACATGATGTATTAGGGACACGTGGCAATCATGATAAAGTTCATAGCCGGGCAGTGCGATGAGCAGCAATGTGGACCAGTGACACGTGAAGTCATTGGTCCAGACAGTCTGTTCGGCTGATAAGGTCAAAAAACATGTGAAGTCATTTGACCAGGTATAACAATGTGGACCAGTTGCATGTGATGTCATTGGTCCAGGAGGACTGTTCGGCAAAGAGGAAGCCGAACAGTGGAAAAAGTTGCCCTAAGTCGTGACGTGGCAAGAATATTCCAGAATGGTAATATTCCGTAAAAGGGTAAGATCCCGAATATGTAGGATCGAGGCTAGAGACCCAACGTGAGTGGGGTGTTCGGATAATTATGGGAGAGAGTCCCAAAAGGACTGAGAGTCCTATGAAGATTGAGACATTATTCAGATAAGGGAACGAGATTCCATAAGATATTAGGTTTCCTATACGAGGGAGGGATCCTAGGGCAACTGGGATGCTTGGGCAGCAAGCATCCGTGAATCTATAAATACGAGGTAAACCTGAAGGTGAAAGGTACGCAATATTGGGCTATCTATTATTGCTTTCCTACTGATAGTTAGGGTTGTTTACTAGTACGTGAGACTAACTTTGGCATCGGAGGGCCTTTGCTGCGAGAAGCAAAGGTGCGCTCACCCCTTGTCTGTTTTGCAGATTAGGGTTCCGACGAAGAACTAGGGTTCCGGTGTAGAGGCACGTGAGGCCGTTTGCAGTTTGGTACGTTCGGAGCACCGACTGTTTTCATCCCCCTACAAATGAATCCACTTAACCCACATGGAATTTGATTTCTTGCTGAGAGCCCACAAATGCCTTGCCATAGTAGCGTTATTCCATTCTTTAAGAGGCTTGAAACCCAAACCCCCTTCTTCTTTTGGCGCACAAACACATTCCCATTTAATTTTAGCACCTCCCTGCTTGAGATGAACCCCAGACCACAAGAAAGCCTTAAGCAAACTCTCAATGTCCTTTAAAATCTTCTGGGGAAGGATAAAGATGGAGCACCAATATACTTGCATGCTCCACAAAACCGAGCTAATCAACTGAGTCCTACCACCAAACGATAGCAGTTTTGTTGACCAACTTTGAATTCTCTGAAGAATCTTTTCCTTAAGCTGGACACAATCATTGTATGAAAGTTTGGAAGAAATCAGAGGGACCCCCAAGTAACGCACATGGAGAATACCCTTAGGGATGGGAAGGATATCACCCAACTGGACTTTAAGAGCCCTATCAACGCCGGAAAAAAAAAGACAGCACTCTTTTGAAGATTGGGGCGAAGGCCAGAGTAAGAGGGGAATTCATCTAAAGCAGCTTTAACAGTAGAAAATGATACTTGGTCAGCCCCATAGAGCATAAATAGGTCATCAGCAAAAGCTAAGTGATGGATTTGCAAAACCTTACATTTGGGATGGAAAGTAAACTGGCCCTCTCTAGCTTTATGCTGCAGAATATGTGTAGAAGTTTGTAAATGTGTTTCAGCGTTTCCTTAATTTAAAAGTGTGCATTAAATTCTAACTTTTTAAACATCGGTGAGTATTATGCACAATTATTAATAGATGGTTAGTGAAATTCCAGAGTTAAAATGAGGGTAAATTCATAATTTTAGAGGAATTGCTTAATACTTGGGGCAATTTCGTTCGTTAAAATTGTGGGGTCAGATTAGCAAAATAATACTAGTAGAATTTAAACCAAATTAATGGATAAATATGGAAATAAGCGAGGTCACTTGACCCCACTTGCCTAATGGTAGCTCTGCCCTTGCTCCTGCGCAAATTCCATAGGACGGACTTCATGCCTTCCCTTTCAACTCTTTTGATTCAAGCGATCATGGATCGGTCACAAACCATTTGCTCAGAGAATGCAAATCAATCCAACTCTTTAACAATCAATCAACACGGACAAACGTTCTAGAATGTCTTGGTAGATTCCAAACCAATGAGAACATTACCTTCATAGGTTTTGGTTTGTACCTATTCTTGCTATAGTGGATTATTCATCGGTGTTCAACGACGAAACATTTGCTTATCCAATTCAAAAAAAAGAAAAGAAAAACCCAGTGGATTCAAGGTCCAAATGCATTTTGCTTCAGGTTTACATTGCATAGAATAGAACTAGAACCAAAGAGAAAATTCATCATACTTTAGCTACCATCATTTGAAATCTATCTGCAATTGAACAGCCTCAAAACTATTGAAGTTTGAGCTAAACTTGTTACAGAGCTAAAGAATTTTAAATAGCCAATGAGGTGAGTCCAGCATTGTTCAATATTTTCAGAGAGGTCCTGCCAAGCTATATCAAGAAGGCGACTTCTCTTCCTGAACAAGCATTGAACAAGATCTTGTTATTAGTTCTTCCCTCCAAAAGTTCCCATAGGTTCCCCCCAAAAGCTCCCACAGCTCAGGATCTCTGCAGATCTGAATTTTGGATAAAACTTGAAAGTCAGAGAGGATAAGACAAAATTATGATCTAGCTAAAACGGTGAGATAATTGAGTATTCGTCTTTCAGAAAGCTCAGTTTCAACACTAATACGTCAATCGAAGTGCTACATTATTGAAATTGAAATACTGTAAAAAGACAAACTAAAAGCAAAGCACCACTTGTTCCTTCTATTAAGCTTTCACGAAAAAAGGTTCCTTTTTAATGTATAGTATAGATCTGTCAGTCACAAAATCAAATTCACCCTTGTACATGGATTATCACACAAATTCTTGTCTATTTCAGACAAGAAGATTTCCTACCAGGAATGCAGCAATTGGGCAATATCATAGATTGCTCCAACCATACAACTCAATAGCTAGCTAGAATGCTGGATAGTTCAATATATCTAGCTCAATTTTAGTAGCGATATTGCCAAAAGGAGTGGCTTCTGTATCTATTTATGAAGCTAGGTTTTAATTGCAGCAGCAGCTTTCAAAGGCATCCAATACTCACCAATCTGCAGCACACCAGTTAATAGGCTTACACATTAATAGGTTTGTGTGGTTGAATGTATATACACACGCGAGAAACATTAATTTCCTATTGAAACTACACCAATTCGAGATATTCTTGCAAGGGATAGATTGACTACACTCACTACACAGACCTAACCTTTGTCATATTTTTTTCCCCCTCTGAGCAAACCTAACCTCTGATGCCATATGGAAAGTAGATACCACAGGTTTCAAATACACAACCACCTTAATTAATAAGTAAATCTTTGACCACTGAACCAATGACCCACTTCTTTGAATAAATTTATAATTGGCAAAATCAAAATGCTTTCTCGCTAACAAAGTCCTAAACCAAGAACCCAAGTAATTCGCATTGGAAGAAGGAGAATAACTGCCAATAAAACAAATTGCTAGTCAAATGAACTGAAATAATAGTAGTTCGGCACGGCATTGGAAATCAAAAAAATATAATAACAAGATAAGGGGCATGGAATAGGAAAGCATGTAGTATCAGTACTTGCAAGTGTAAAATCTCATGAACTTACCACCTAAAAGGAGGTGCAAATATGGGGATAAAAGAATATTTTTATGAACTACTTAACACAATACTCAGTCCTGCTTTGGGATTCAGACTCTAATCCATAGCAATTCATTATTCTATTAAATAATTAAAAAAATAGTCAAGGAGAAATATGCCACGGACAGAATCAAATATTTACAAAAAAAAGTATTCAGTTATTCGAGAAAAATCAATATACTTTTAATGTCGAATTAGGATTAAATAGTAGATTATATAACTGACTTTGGGAGTACTCCCCTTGGTTAGGGGTTCGACTCCCCACCGGGTGAATACCCAGATAGTAAGTGGGGGCCGTGACTGGTGTAGCCGCACTAGTTCCCCCGAGGTTTGGGTTGCGCAGTTGGGTCTAATTGTGGCTTGGCTCGGCTGTAGGGTTGTTCCTCGGTTATCAAAAAAAAAAAATGATATGTAAAAAATATTCCACTTAAACCAAAAGGAGGTGCAAATAAGAGGATAAAAGCATTATTTTATAACTACTTACAATACTCAATTTCTTTATCCGGACTCTTATGAGGATTCTTGAGGTTGGCAGTGGGTGAAAATTCAGATTTGTGATCATGAGCTATCTCTCGAGACCCAATGGCTCCTGGGCCACCCTCTAATCCATGTTACGTAGATTCTTCTAAATATGTAGCATATACATGTTCCAAATTCAGATAAGGCTATGGAGTCCAAGAATTTTTGCAGTTCAGATTTATCACACAAAAATACAGAGAACTCGGATTACACTTGAACTCTTGCATTTGTGTGGTCAGTGTTCTTGAGATGGAAATTAGATGAATTCAATACTAACACATATACATGCACAATAGCACCCCAAAACTGAGTCCACGTAAAATAGCACCTCGTTCCTATATCTTCAGTTTACAGTTAAGAGGTTGTCACTTGTCCATCAGTCAAGAAATTATTGCAAGTGATGGAATTACCCATTGTGAGTAATCCCTCCACCCAAGTCCGAATCAGACCAAATTTTGCAAACAATCACAAGGTTAACATCAATAAACTAATTACAAATAAAAATAAAATTCTTCCAACTAAACAAGCTTATGACGACGTGATGTAATGGAATAGTACCTTAACTCAAAGACTTTGAGTCTTTGACATAGTCATTTCAAAGCATCCATCGGAGAGAAGAAACACGGTATGTCTGTGTCAGCAACTGAAGTGCTCCAAGGTGCAATAACATGTTTCTTATTCTTTTTCAGCACTCTTGTTCGAGGATTGTAAGATGCTAGAGCTAGAGTAGTCTTGGTGTCTTGTGTTGGTGAACTTTTGAACATCATCAACAGGCTTCCGTCTTTCAACATTCTCAATGGCCTGACAAGTCCTTTAATATACTTGTAAATAGTTGGTTCTTCAATGACCCATTCCAAAGTCCACGACCCAAAGTCTCCATAGTCTTTCATCGCCCAGAATCTCCATACTTTGCACGAATGGTCGTTGTGAAGGTACAATCGATTATCTACAACCCGAAGATAAGTAAAACCTTCTCCAATGTGGGAAGGCAAGGGAACACTTCCAAATTGCTCTTTCTCGACATTGAAGTAACAAATGAACCCTAAATTCTCAATGCCTATCCAGTGAAGAGCCCCATTCAGAACAATAATTCGGGCGACTCTATGAGTGGGTGGTTGTCCAGTGTCCCCCATGCTCCTCCACTCATCATCAATCCCAATTGTAAAAATGTCACAGTACAATCTACCCGGTCTATCTGTACTAGTTAACCTTAGCACCTTGTACTGATCATTTGATGGACTATGCCCCAACCCCAATCGGACCAATTTATAGGTCTGCAGTGCCAATTTCGGAGGTTTGGGAAGAATAAAATGTTGTGCCCTAAGTGGGGTAAATACAATCACAGTATCAAGGTCATCATTAGACGACCAATTTGACAACAAAATCGGCCCATTACATGAGGCTACTATGTACATATGAGGGAAGTAGATGTCAAGTCTGAATTTCATGGGGCGAGGTATAACCAGGGGATCGTGGAGCGGGAGGATTTCAAAGTGAGAGAAGGGGGTTTTATTATTACTATTAATACCGTCTTGGTAGGAGAAGAGGCTGAGAGGAGACCTTGAGTGATGCAATTTGGCGAAGTAGGGTTCGAGAGTAAGGTCACGCCAGGTCTTGCAAACTCGCATGCAGGTGAAGATGTAGTTGAGAGGGAGTCGAGATAGAATGTCGCACGTGATGTGGCTTGGGAGGTCTGAAATGGTGACGGCGGGGACGGCGGCGCGATGTGCCAATCTCTTTGATCTTCTCATGTTTTCTTCTCTGTCTAATCTGATATGAAACCCCACCTAGATATGAAGATACGAAGGGCGGAAGGGGGTGTTTGGCAACTGAATTTTCGGATTTTTTTATTTTCATTTTTAGATTTTGAGTGTTTGACAACTGAAGTTAAGAATGGATTTTGGGATAATAGATTTTCGGATTTTGGGTTTAAGAGCCAAAAACCAGAGTTGGAAGGGGGTGTTTGGAAGCCAACTTTTTGGCTTTTCATTTTTAACTTTTTGCCTTTTTGGCTTTTGAGATTATGATCAGAATGTATTTTGTATTTGATAGAGTGTTTGGATGATATGTACAGAATGCATTTTGCAGTAGGAGTAGTGTTTGGAAGATATTGAATGAAAATGAATTATGGATTGGTTTTTTACTATGTTGCCCCCGGTTATTAATAATGATGTATAATGTTTTAATCAATTTTTTTAAATTTACTTTCGAAATTGGTTATGTACATGAACTAAATGTGTCCCCCTTTTTTTAATTATATTTTTTTATTTCAATTATTGTATGCTGGTATGTGAAGAATTGGTGTGAGGTGAAAAGAAAATCAGTTGAGTGATAACGTTCAAAAACAGACCCGGGGTTCTACTGTCTCCATGGCACAGCAGCCCCTACGTTTGTAGTTTAAAAAAATTTCATACCATCAATTTGCAATCCTATGGAGCAGAAACGTGATTATGAGAGATTTAAAGACAAAATTTGATTATGTCTCCTTAGAATAATATGATCAGAATAATAAGATTTTCACACATGTTCAAACAAATTAAAAATTGGAGTATTTAATTTTTTAACCATATTTTTTAATATATAAACGATCTCAAAAAATCAAGTGCTCAAATTTTCACTCCTTTTAAATCAATGCAAAGATCTTGTTATTCTTATCATATTATTTTAAATGGTCATAATTAATTTTTGTTTATAGGACTCTTACAATCACATTTTTGCTCTATAGAATCCTAAATAAAAAACATATACTACTTAATATGAGAGCCCTAGAGATAAAAATGAATTAAGACCCTTTAGAATAATATGATCAGAATAACAAAATCTTTTCACCGATTTAAACGGAGGGAAAATTTGAGCACTTAATTTTTTGAGACCGTTTATATTATTAAAAAATATGGTTAAAAAATTAAGTACTCCAACTTTTAATCCGTTTGAACGGGGGTGAAGATCTTGTTATTCTGATCATATTATTCTAAAGAGATATAATCAAATTTTATTTGTAGGACTTTCATAATCATGTTTTTGCTTTATAGAAATGCAAATTGGCAGTAAGATTTTTATTTTAACCAAAACTTAGTCTGGGACCTGGGGCTGCTTTGGCAGAGCCCCCGTGTCTTAAAAACTGTGTCTCGAGAGCAAAATGGAGATTAACTCAAAAGGTAGAGGATAGGATTGTCTTTTGCCATGGCAGAATTCCAAAATGGAAAAATGAAAATTGAAAAAACTCCTCTTTACCTCTTTCTTGGTTTTATTTTAGAAACCTGAAAACTCAAAACTCATTTTCCTCAAAACCCATTTTGCCTCTCCCTGCCAAACACCCAAAACCCAAAAATGACAATTGAAAAATGTAAAAAGGGGTCATCCAAACACCCCCGAAGAGTTTTTTGGATTCTCATTTTCTCATTTTTTGGTTTATTATAAAAATACCCATAATCCTTCCTTCATTTTACTAGATTTGCCCCTCCCTCCTTATCCAATTTTTTTTCAGTGTGGGTTTTTTTTTTTTCATTCTGCTCGTAGGCGTTATTTTTGTGTGTGTGTGTGTGTGTGTGTGTGTGTTTTTTTTTTATTTTGGGCTTCGGATTGTACTTTAATTGGTTTTGTAATATTAAGTGTTTGTGTTTGTTTTATTGTTTCAGACAAAAATACCCTGGGCTAAGTGAATCATATTATTTCAGACAAAAATACCCTGGGCTATGTGAATTGGTTATGAGAACTGCTAAGTCTCATAGTCAGTTCTATGAGAAATGTTCAATTCTCATAGAGAATTGAGGGCTATGTGAACTGAGTTATGAGAATTGTCTATATGAACTGTCAATTCTATGAGAACTGCTAGTTTTCATAGTCAGTTTTATGGGAATTGGCTATGAGAAGTAACCGTTCTCATAGAAAACTAATTTTATGAATTGGTTATGAAAATTGAACTATATGAACTGAAAAATACATAATTCACATAGTCTTACCACACACTAAAATACATAGTTCTCATAGAAAATACACGGTTCTAATAGACAATTCTCATGGACAATGCATAATTCTCATAGAAAAATACACAGTTATCATGAACAACACACGGTTCTCATAGAAAAATATACAGTTCTTATAGTCACAGACGAACAAAAATTGAAAAAAAAAGTAATCAAAATCAAATATAGTTATAAATGTTCTCACCACCATGTCTTAAAAAAGTAATTAAAGTAAAAAAGTAATAATTCACATAGGAAATAAATCATAGAACTGGTTATGTGAACTGAGTTATGAGAACTGAATATGTAAACTGTCAATTTTCATAATCAGTTCTATGAGAATTGCTTAGTTCTCATAGAGAACTGGTTATGTGAACTGAGCTATAAGAATTGAATACGTGAACTGTCAATTCTCATAGTCAATCATAGAATTGACTATGAGAACTGACTGTTCTCATAGAGAACTAGCTTTGTAAACTAGTTATGAGAACTGGACTATGTGAACAAACAAATACACAATTCGTATAGTCTTACCACACACTAAAATACACAGTTCTCATAAAAAATATATAGTTCTGATAGAAAATACACGGTTAGACAGTTCTCATAGAAAAATACACAGTTCTTATAGATAGGTCTCATGAACAACACACAATTCTCATAAAAAATACACATACGAAAAAAAATTGTAAACTCTGTAATAATGCTGTGCAACAACCATAATTATCATTATCGTTTCCATTGTCATTGACTCACCAGAACTCATCTTACATACCAGATCACGAACCAAACTCCACAACATACACCACTAATATATTTTATATGCTCCATAAAATTTGCAAAACAGCTCGCGAGAAAAACAAAGATTCTTTCGAACGAAATCTTTAGAATTAGATCTTTTTTTTTCTTTCACCTGGTTGTGATCGAGAAACGCATGAAAGCTCTAATTCCTTAGCGCCAAGGAGGGAGGGAGGGAGAGAGAGAGAGAGAGAGAGAGAGAGAGAGAGAGAGAGAGAGAGAGAGAGAGAGCCCATTGATTTTCCTTTTTTTTTTTCCTTCTTTTTTCTTTGCCTTTTGTATTCTGATTCCTCAGTTGCCGTCGAAATCGCCGGAAACAAAGTCGTTGAAACTTCGTTTTAAGTTGTCGGCAAAGTCAAAATCACTGTACAAACCAAGGCAAAGAGATTTCGACGGCCGGCGAGTGCAGAAAAGGTTCAGAACAGTAGTTATGGAGCAGATCCAGAGGTTACAGAGCAAATCTAGAGGTTTCACAGTGGCCTCAAGGTCATCGGTTGCTGATAACCAGTTTTCGGTGGTCGTTGGAAGTTGCTGGGCACTCTTCGAAGGTCCGATGAGGGTCGGCTATGGGTAAGAGGTGGTCGGCGGCGGTGGTTGACAAGGGAGAGAGGCGTCGGAGTGAGATCAGAGAAAGGCGTAGATTGGAATGAGATGAATTTGGTTGTAGTCTACTAGCAGAGAGACGAAGGGATGAGAGAATATGAGAACGGGGTAAAAAAGCCATTATACAACATATCCGAGCCTATTTAGGTTCGGTAAAATATTTTAGGATTGGGTTCAAACCGAACCTAAAAGAGGGGACCGGCCCCTAATTTTCTATAAAATGTTACTTGTAACATTGGTCTTATTCTTTTAATTCTAAAATACCAAATAAAAATATCGAATGTCTTCCTTAAATTAAAAAAGGAAAAAAATTACATATAAAAAATAATTATTTTAACACAATAATATAACGGCTAAAAGCAAAAAACGGATCTGATAAAAAAAAAAGGCAAAACAAAACATTACTTTAGAATAATAGACTTCAATAATAAACAGCCCATAAAAACTATTAAATAATAAAGTAAAAAAAGAAGAAGAAAAAAACGCAAGTGACACCTGTTATAAGAACATACTAAAGACAAAGGGCAATATGGTAAAAATGCAACTCATAATTCATTCACAACAATCATCTACCAAACACTACTACAATTTCAAAACACATTCTGCATAAATCTCTCAAACACTTTACCATACTCAAAATACATTCTGGCCATAATTTAAAAATCTAAAAAGCCAAAAAATAAGCTCCCAAACATCTCCGAAACAATAGGGATATAAGAAACTATGTCGTTTCATAAACAATCATTTTACTTACGCACCCCCACTCACAATAGGAGTGGTGCCCGCACACTACACATCCAGTGTGTGTGGGCCCCACCTCTATTGTGAGTGGGGGTGTGTAAGTTAGAATTTTCATTTCATAAAACAATGAGGAGCTGTTGTGAGCTCTTGGATCTTCTCATTGATGTGTTGGCACCTCCACATTAAAAGTCTCACATGATCCTCATAGGAAAATCCTCACGGAGGATTCGGATCCTGGAAAAATATCCAATGTCATACTATAGTTGAGTACGAGGTTGGTGGGATACATGAAATCCTATCAATGAAAATGTACATGAAAAGAGAATGGACAATTTCAAAAGAAAGAAAGAAATGGAATAGACAATTCAGATTCATAGCAGTGTAAACGAACCGGCCATTCTACTTTTATGTACACTTCTATATCTGGGTTTTATATACCCTACCATTTTGGGGTGCAAAAACTATGTCTTCAAGACATTGAAAATTGTTCTCTAATTTGATACTAAAAGAGAGTGACTTTCGCACTCTCGAAATTGTTAACCGCACTTCGTGTGTGATAATTAATTCTATATTGATTTTCGCATTTCTCAAATTGTTAACTTTTGGGAAGTGCGTTTGTAACAACTCCGATTTTTAGTAAATAAAAAATTTTCATTTAAATATTTGAAATTCCTTTATTAATTCTTGGATTGCTTTATAACTTTCTTTTTTTTTAATTTTAATAATTCGTCATAATTAAATTTAAGACTTATAAAATTAAATTTACTTCGCATCGGATGATCTAGTCATTTTCTAAAGACAAGTACGCTTGTAAGAACACTGTATATCTTTTTAGTGAATGAAATAAATTCTTAAAAATTTTATTTTTTGATTAGAAATTTTACTTGGCAAGTATAAGTTAGTTTCTAACCAATTAGTTGGGAAAATCTAATTACCATTTCAACGTAATTACATCCTCCCAACCCTAGATGAAACTTTTTCAACCATCCTTGAACCACGTGAACCATTCCAAACCATAGTTGAAAATTTTCAACTTAAGAAACTAATCATTTTGCTTCCATAAGTAGTATTCCTAGACTTGTCATGCATGCAAGCCTTGGATTATTAGACTTGAACCTAATTACTCTTCAAAAATAACTTTCCTAAATTCCTTATAGGTGTACATGTATACAAGACTAGTGTAAAGGCAAAATATTTATGATTGTCAATAGCATGTGTCAAAACACATTCGTCCGTGTGATTGCGATTATTTATTTATCGAGTTGTAATTTTATTTTATTTTATAGACTAGTGAGTATGTATAGGATTAGAGTGGAAGGAATCTTTTTATTTGTAATTGAGTGTGCATGAATCAAATTACAAGAGGCAAAGTGACTTCGCGAATGGAAGGGTGCTAAATCGGAATGGATCCAGATCAATCGGATATCCATCGGAAGCTACTGATTAAATGAGGCGGAAATTGGAAGTGAATTGGTCAGCATGTGCACATATTAAAACTAATATAAATAGTTGTATTATTTTTTCTCCTAGGGTTGCCTACTGCTATACAACAACAACAGAGGCAGCCAAATATAAGAAAAAGGCAGCTACGTATATAGGCGACATATGAGAAAAAGAGAGTAAAAAGAGACACGGTTCTTGAAGGGAAAAAGTCTCGAGGGTTTTTATTCTTTTGAATCTTGGAGTACAATGGGATCAATGGATCATTGAGTGTACAAGACATCTTCAAGAGGTTTCAACATCTTCTTCAACTTATTGGAGAAAAGCCCTAAGGAGGACTCCTGGGCAAGTTCAAGTCCTTCGGTGGATTTTCGGGAGGCAAACAGAAGGCTTGTGGATTCAAGGCAGCGGTGGTCAAGCATTCAGAGAGGTGTACGTGGATTCGGCAAGAGCGTCTAGGTTTAGGTTTGTGGAGTTCAAACTTATCGCAAGAGTTCTTGTAACCTCGTGTTTAGTAGTGTTTGATTCCTTCCCGTGGTTTTTTACTGTTTTGGGTTTCCACGTATATCTTGGTGTTCGTTATTTGTTTTGCTTTCTGTTTATGAGATTGACTTTGTTTATCGCATGGTGAATTGTTGATTGAGATTAAAACATAGCAAATCTTTAAACCTAGAGGATCTAGGATTTTCAATTGGTATCAGAGCGGGTCGCTCGAAATATTAGGGTTTATTCCTAGAGCGGATCCTAATTTTATTTATGTGCTATTATGGAAACCCCTAATACTCTGCTGTTGCGAAACCTCCTCTTTTAGATGGGTCTAATTATGCATATTGAAAAGCTAGGATGAAGGCTCATTTGAAATCTCAGAACAATCGTGTCTGGCTCTCGGTTGTTAATGGCTATACTGAGCCTACCACAACTGTGGAATGTAAAATTGTCCAGAAGCCTAATGAGTCTTGGGATAACACTGATCACTTGAAAGCAACTCATAATTCATGTGCCCTTAATGCTATTTTTGGTTGTGTGTCTATATCTGAGTTTCAACGTATTTCTACTTGTGAAATAGCTAAGGATGCTTGGGGTATTTTATCCATCACACGTGAGGGGAATAGTCAAGTGAGACAGCAAAAACTTCAAAGTATTATCACTGATTTTGAGATGATACGGATGAATGACAATGAGATGATACGGATGAATGACAATGAGATCTTTGGTGATTTTTATGCGAGGTTGAGTGAAATTGTGAACTCAAGCTTTAACTTAGGTGAGCCTATTTCTCAAGAGAAAATAGTTAAGAAAATCATGCGTTTATTACCTGAGAGGTTTATTACAAAAGTTGAAGTACTTGAATGCATGCCTAAATTTGATTCCATGAAGGTTGAGGAAATTGTTGGTCACCTCTTAACTTTTGAAACTAAATTGTCACAATACAGACCTCAAAAAGAGAAGAACAAAAACGAGGAAAAATCCTTGGCTTTTTCTAGTTTTAAAGATAGTTTTAAGGTCTCGGATAGTGATGATGATGAATTGGACCAAGAGGAAATTGCTTTATTTGTTAAAAAATTTGGAAAGTTTTTTTTAAAAAATAGAACTTTTGGTCCTAATTCAAAAGATAAGAATGGTAGGTCTTCCAAGGGTAAAGAGAGGAAAGAGAGCAAATCATCGGGTCCCCAGTGTTATGAGTGCATGGGGTTTGGTCATATTGCCCAAGATTGTGCTAATAAACAGAAAAATAAATCCTATAATGTCAGGACTTGGGATGATAGTGACTCTGATGAAGAAGAAAATTGTGGGGGAAATAGTAAAGTCATGGCTTTAGGAGCTTCTGTGCATCCCCATGTGAGTGAGTCTAAGTTAGGAGATGAGAGAGTGAATGGTGAGTATTTGAGCAATAGCGAGAGTGAGGAGGAAGTGAGTTTGCAGAAAGCCTACAATGAACTTTACAAAGAAAGCCTGAGATTGACTAAAACTAACATTGAGCTATCTAGTGAAGTGAAGAAGAACGATGAGTCCAATGTAAAACTCAAGCAAGAGCTTTTGAAAGCTCAAGCTCGAGTGAGTCAAGTTGAGAATGATAGAGATTCTTTGATTAATGAACTTGTTGATGTTAAGAGTATGAATGATAACTTGGAATTGATTTGCATGCGTCTTATGAAACTAACAAGCTTCTTGACTTGAAGGTAGCTAATTTGCAAGTTGATCTTGACAAGGCCAATGCTACATTTGAGAAAATGAATGTAGGGTCAAAGGCTTTAGAAGAGATCATTAGAGTACAAAGGGAAATCTCGAATAAAACCGGCCTTGGGTTTCAAAAGGAAGCATCAACTTCTAAAGGCGGAGGTAATCATGGATTTGATAAGGATAAAGGTAACCATTTTAATCCTTCATCTTTCATTTGTGGCAAGAAAAATAATAATACACCTCGAACGCCTACTCCTCATAGCCCCCCTATGCAAAGGGGTTTCATACCCATTTGTCACCATTGTGGTGTCAAGGGTCACATAAGGCCACATTGTTATCAATTGATTGGATACCCCCATGCTCACTCTAATTTTTATGATAAAAATATTTAGGGTAGGACTCACAAGCACATGCCTACATGTAAGACCAATGTGATTCACCAATCTAAGCCTTTCCCCAAGCCTAAGGCAAAAGTTGAGAAAGTGAGAATCTGAACATTTTGGGTGAGAAGTTCGGATGTGAGGCCTCAAGTGAATCATACATGTGTCTCTCTAGATGATATTGGGTCATCCGGAGAGGTTGACCTTGTTTTTTGAGACATGGTCCTTATTCATAGACTAGGATGTTTTACGTTGATAATCTATTGCCTAACTTTGAGTTTCGTTGCTGTTTTTGCATTTCTTGTTTTTTTTTTTTTTTTTGTGTTTTTCAATATATATAAATATTAAAAACAAAAAAAAAAACAAAAAAAAAAATATAGTTGTTTCTTTGACACATATGGTTTGGGGTGTCTTTGCGCGTGCTATGTTTCATCTTGATGCCTTGCAATATCTCATGATAGTGCATTTCATGGTTCGTACTTGTCATGCATGCCTTCTCAAGAGCTACCTTCATGAGAGTTTCATCGAAAAATCATGTGTATGGCAGTCATTGCATGTGTTTGTACACACCCATTTTGATAGCCTTGAGAAGTTGATCCTTATCTCTTTGGGTGAGTATTTGTCCTTGTGGTGGACACCCTATGTCATTCACCTTGGGTATTGACCTTTGGCTTGCATACCCCATGTGAGATAGATTGGATCGGTTTGATGGGTTGAACAAAAAGAAGGGGAAAATATAAAAAATTGAGAGACCTGAGGAAATGGCTACCTCTATGTGCACGTGTAAGCTACCATTGACTTGCACCTCATATATTCTCTTTTTGCGTCATGGATTTAAACTACGGCCTTAGATGTGTGAAAGCCGCCCATGACGGTGCAAAAATATTGTGTGATTATTTGATATAAGGTTGGCATCTCTTGAGGGGGAGAATATCATGTTATATACTCATTTAATCCCGTTTTTGCTATGATCATATTTCATGAGGGTTGGAGTTGGTCTGCCACCCTTGTGGAGAATGATGTAAGTTGGTCCCTTCTTGGTTGATATGACCTCATAGGGATAAGTTGATTCTATTGTTAAGGCTATCATTTAACACACTCACTATAACACTTGCATGATTTCATACCCATGGTCGTTCTTTGAAATTTTCTTAGGGTAGCTCCTTTGAAAGCAATCATAACTTGGGGTACCATGCGATGTTTCTTTTGGCTATTTGAGATCCCTCTCTATGGGAGCATATATTTGTTTGGAGAGTGGGAGTATCTTGGTTTCATTGATATATCTGTGTTTATGCCTAGTCTATATGCGCTTAATTGATTCCTTTGCATGTCCTAGCATATGTTGTTCATTTGTCCCTGCTCTTTCTTTGTCAATCCATGACAAAAAGGGGGAGTAGGATGTTATGGGATTTAACTGTGCGCTTGTTGAGAACATTGCAGGATGATAATTGTGATTGTTGGGATTAGGTGTTAGATTTTTTATTTGATGTGTTTTGTCATGCATTGCCAAAGGGGGAGATTGTAAAGGCAAAATATTTATGATTGTCAATAGCATGTGTCAAAACACATTCGTCCGTGTGATTGCGATTATTTATTTATCGAGTTGTAATTTTATTTTATTTTATAGACTAGTGAGTATGTATAGGATTAGAGTGGAAGGAATCTTTTTATTTGTAATTGAGTGTGCGTGAATCAAATTACAAGAGGCAAAGTGACTTCGTGAATGGAAGGGTGCTAAATCGGAATGGATCCAGATCAATCGGATATCCATCGGAAGCTACTGATTAAATGAGGCGGAAATTGGAAGTGAATTGGTCAGCATGTGCACATATTAAAACTAATATAAATAGTTGTATTATTTTTTCTCTTAGGGTTGCCTACTGCTATACAACAACAAAAGAGGCAGCCATATATAAGAAAAAGGCAGCCACATATATATAGGCGACAGATGAGAACAAGAGAGTAAAAAGAGACACGGTTCTTGAAGGGAAAAAGTCTCGAGGGTTTTTATTCTTTTGAATCTTGGAGTACAATGGGATCAATGGATCATTGAGTGTACAAGACATCTTCAAGAGGTTTCAACATCTTCTTCAACTTATTGGAGAAAAGCCCTAAGGAGGACTCCTGGGCAAGTTCAAGTCCTTCGGTGGATTTCCGGGAGGCAAACAGAAGGCTTGTGGATTCAAGGCAGCGGCGGTCAAGCATTCAGAGAGGTGTACGTGGATTCGGCAAGAGCGTATAGGTTTAGGTTTGTGGAGTTCAAACTTATCATAAGAGTTCTTGTAACCTCGTGTTTAGTAGTGTTTGATTCCTTCCCGTGGTTTTTTACCATTTTGGGTTTCCACGTATATCTTGGTGTTCGTTATTTGTTTTGCTTTCTGTTTATGAGATTGACTCTGTTTATCGCATGGTGAATTGTTGATTGAGATTAAAACATAGCAAATCTTTAAACCTAGAGGATCTAGGATTTTCAACTAGAATTAACCTTTCCTAGATTATTGTAGGTGTTCATGCATGCAAATCTAAACTTAGACCTAGAACAAAAAAAAAAAAAAAAAGGGAAAGAGAGAGGAAAATTTCGGCTAGGAGAGAGGGAGATGGATGATAATTGTCTTACACTTTTGAAGTAAACCATTTTAGGCTACTTTAAACATAATCTTAGCCATTTATTTTTTTCTTTCTTGCAAGCAAACCCTCCGAGACAAGACAAGGCCAAAATCCTTCATGATAACCTAGATTTTGACCTAAAAATATAAATGAAAAGTGAGGGAAGGCTATGGCATGGCCAAGATTTGACAAAACAATAGAGCAGAATAAATGAGAGGGGGGGGGGGGGGGGGGGGGGAAGGGAGCTCAAGTTTTACTATAAATAGCACCCCAATCTTGCTTTGAACCCACACCTTCAATTCCTCCAACTTCTCTCTAGAAAATTTTAGTGTTCTTGAAGTAATTGTTAGAGTTCTTTCCTTATTCTTGAGTTCTTCAAGAAGCTTACCAAAGCCGCCACTAAACCACCACTCAATCACCCTCTCGAACCAAAAAATTTAGTAGTTTAGTCAAGATTTAGTTTCGAGAAAAAAAGAAAGTCTTTTCTTTACTCTTTCGAAGCTACCGTAAGCTTATCGTAAGAAGTTAATTCGTTCGATAGCCACATTCACCTTCCGTAAGCCAACGTATCTTCTTTTCCGTAGCCATACCATGTGCTAAGAAAAACGGTAAAATATTTCTACTCATTTTCTCTAGTAAAAATTTTAGTTATATTTTTTTTATGTTAAGGTAAAGTATTAAAAATAGCTAGCAAACTTGTTTTAATAAAATTTCGAAATGAAATATGGTCATGTTGAATATCTCGACTTTTATTCCGAAAAATATATGTTGTTTTGAATTTCTTAAAAAGGAAGAAAGAACGGATTTTTGAAATGTAAGAAATAATAGTTTGATTGGTAACATAGTTACTTACATTTTTTTTTGAAAGAGGTTATGAGCATGTATACATATTTTTAGTTCTTAATTTACTTGTATTGATATTGAGTTATGTGCATAGCTTGTTGAATTTATAGACTAGTCGATGGATTAAGCATAACAAATACCATAGAGGTGGATGATGTTATTTTAATTATTCTAGTTTAGTTTCAAGATTACGATCAATGATGCATGTTTAAGAGACACCGTATATAGTGTTCTTATGTGGAAAGTCCGACTGTGGAGTCCTTGCAAGAAAACGAGACACAAAAATCGAGAAAGTCTAGAAACATGACACGTAGTGTGTCGATAATAAAAATACTTGTTTTAAAAAGAAATTTTTTTTTTTGAAACCACAATGTGACCGGACTTAGTAGCACATTTTGTATGTATGTGTGTGTGCCAATGGGAACCCGGAACGGCGAAATTATTGTGAGAATACTTGGGAGCTCGGAACGGCAGAACCGAGGTTGGGTGTGTGACTTGGTTATCCATGTAGAGTAGCCAATGCAAATTGTGTGCCAATGAGAACACGGGACGGCGGAGCCATTGTGAGGATACTCAAGAGCCCGGAACGGCGGAACCAAGGTTGGGTGTGTGGCTTGGTTATCCGCGTAGATGAGCCAATGCAAATTGTGTGCCAATGAAAACCGGGACCACGGAACCATTATGTGGATACTTGGGAGCCCGGAATAGTGGAACCGAGGTTGGGTGTGTAAAAAAAAAAAGATTTTTAAAATATTGATTTGGAAAAAAATAGAGTAAAAATGATGACACGGTCTACGAAAATATTACATAGGAGAAACTCTGATTACACAAACACTGACACTAGTTGGATAGTGAATATGCATATGTTATTGTTAACTGCTTATCCGAAAATTGTTGAATATGCATGTGCTATTTAGAAATCGTTGAATTTATATGAGCTAATATACTACTTCTATGCCTTATTGTTTATAATTATGGGTTAGCGGATATGAGATTATTCTTCTGAGCTTTTGTAGCTCACGGTGTTACTGTTGTAACTTGTAACCCTGAAATATTATACTGGAGGCGACGCTGGTATAATGTGTCAGATTTTTGTAACGCCCCGATTTTCGGAAATAAAATCGGAGGTATTAAATATTGATTTCTAAAAATTTATTAATTAAAATTGTCACACCCTCGATTTTCAACATAATTATAAAGGAATTTTCATAGATAGAATCTCACCTAATACGCACAATTCCCCAAAAGAGAGTTGACGTTTCCATTTCCATCAATTTCGCTCTAACGCCCAAATTTTCACAAAAGTACATCTTTGGCTCAATGGCCCCAAATCGTCAAAAGTATTGAATATCAAAGAAATTAAAAGCTTACAATATTCTTTAATCAAGAGATTTACAATTAGAGTTACAAATACATCTTTCAAAAATAAATTACAAAGATGCCTTAATAACTCTTCAGTGTTAGCTTTCAAAATCGTGTCCACAATCCATGCACTCCCAACATGAAGTTACTGTCCCGAGTTAGCACCTGAAAAGAAAGTAAGGTTTGAGCTACACTAGCCCAGTAGAAAGTTCTAATCCCACAATGTATGCATATGAAATGTAGGAACGATAACAAGAGGAACAACAGCAACTGAGACCAATGGAATGGAGCAACAACAGTAATCCAACTTCAATCTTTCATTTCCAAAATCAATCATATTTTTCAACGTATAAACCTTGAAAGCATCGTGGATCAAAATGTATCTCGTACGTGTGTCATGAGCCGAAGCTCGTACTGGGCCAATTAAAGGACCCCAATGTCCTCTGCCAGGCTCTTTACCCATTCGGGATGTCCTGAAAGGAGCATATAGCTCATGCCGGGCCATTTATAGGACCCCGATGTCCTGATAGGAGCATATAGCTCATGCCGGGCCATTTATAGGACCCCGATGTCCTGATAGGAGCATATAGCTCATGCCGGGCCATTTATAGGACCCCGATGTCCTGATATATTTTCGCTGTGTCCGTAAAGTTTCAAAATCCTTTTTCAATCAGTCCGTACCGTTCAAATCCAACTTGGTTTAGAAAATGATTTTCATAAAATCATGTTCGAATGAGAGCTAAGGTCATAAATACGTTCAACAAATCATTTGATACAAGTAATCAAGTTACGGGATCATTCGGGAGGTAGTAGAACAGGTTGGAAGTGATTGAGAACCAAAACGATGAAGTTCGAAGCAAAACAGCAAAAGCTGGAGATAAGCAACAGGTATCGATACCAATAAAATGGTATCGATACCATTTGGTCAGAAATGATTCCAGACGCAAGGGTATCGATAACAATGACCAAAGGTATCGATAACGAACAATTTTTCTGGGCTTTGGAACACAAAGGTATCGATAACAAAGGGTTAAGGTATCGATAACGAATGATTTTTCTGGGCTTTGGGACGAGGTGTTATCGATAACAAGGGAAAATGTTATCGATAACAATGGCCTACGAGCATATCTTTGACAGATTCACATGGGTTTTACAGCAGCAACAACTTCAACAACAAAAACAACGATCACGAACGAGAATCAAGGTACAAGAATCAAGCCATAAACATATATTGAAAGTTAGAACTCCCTACCTCAAGATTGAAGAACGAAATCGAAAGATTTTCCAAGCCCTAGCTCCAAATTCGAAAATGGAGGGATTTCGCCCCTACCGAGCTCAAGCCAATGCAATACGGACCGCAATACACAAGGGAATGAAGGTTTTGAGGTTGGGTTTTGGGTGATTTAGGTTGAAATTTGGTAAGGGTGAGTGAGAGTGAGAGCCGAGAGAGGGAGAGAGGAACGGGAGAGAGAGAGAGTTGGGGAATTTTTATTCCCTGCACTGATACATATATATTATACACACTATACCTAAATCACACACTCACCCCTCAAGCATAGCACTTTAACACTTTAACCCCAATTCTCGAAGTTCTAAATCAATTTCCTCCTTTTTATTCCTTATAAAACATTTAAATCAATTATACGAATTTACGGGTCTCTACAAAAATTCAAAATCCAAAACGGATAATTCTCCCTAACGATTCGTCTATTACAAACCTTATTGAAATACTGAAAAATAGTCTTTGTGATAAAAAACTAAATAAATTAACAGAGCCGCCTTCTAGGATTGATATGGATCCCAAGCGTATTCTGGCTCAGCTCCCACCTCTTGGTTCTCTTCCGCATAGAATTGTTCACCATCAGGGTTCTGTGTTTCTTCCTGATTTTCTGCAAAATCTGGCACGGAAGCCAGGCAATCCGTACCTGAGTGAAAAAGTTCACCCCGAAGCATAATCCAACCTAACTACCCCTCTTAATTTACAATTAGCAAGTAACATGAATAATAATAATGCGATAAAGTAAAACAGAGTTTATTCCACGGAAACCAATTTATTACTATCCATTTAATCCTGACGTGAAATCTAAGATCTCCTCCGCGGAGTCTTTCCTCCCCAACCGCTAGCTAAGCCCTGTCCCATGAGCTCACTTTCTTTTGTTGTCGCGGATTGCACCTCAGTTATGTACCTAGCGTGTATCCCTCTCATTACAACAAAAGGAAGCTTATCATGCCCGAATCATAACTAGGGTTCGCCTATCTTATGCACCACATCACAATCATCACTGGGCTTACTTTGCCAGTCTCAATTCATCACTGGACTCTCGCCAGTATCAATTCATCAATCACCACTGGGCTTACTTTGCCAGTTTCAAACCATCACATATCTCATCACATCTCAAAATCACGCCTGCAGGCATTCTAAAAATAAAAACTTTCAATTTCATCCATTACCTAACATCGTCTAGTATGAACTCTATTCGCAAACCACCCCATGTCTCTAGGGTCCAATCTAACAGATAAATCAAGCATTGGAGCAATATAAAATTAAATCAAATAATAAATAAAACAATTAACGAGCAATGCAATCACACAACTTTTTATGTATGGGCCGTTGCCCTTATTCTCATGTGGCCACAATGTCAATAATGAAGTACAACTTTTATAAAAATTATAATAAATAATTTTATAGGCTCTTATTAATTATTTCTAATTAATAAGATTAATGACAAGCTAATTAAATGCATTAATTTAGATAAAAATATTAGAATAATAAATCATGATCTAATAAGAGTCCTAAAGGTCCCATATAATCAATTGAGTGTCAAAAGTTGGGTTCGGAGGGTCGATGAATTAAATTATAGGAAAACGTTAATTAAAAAGGCCGAAAGTGACGTAAATAGACAATAAATAACTAAATACAAAAAAAAATGTTGTGACTGACATCATTTCATATTTGGACAGTGAGGAGTCTAAATAAAATTATTCGAGCATTAATAATAATGTTTATAAGGTTGTAAAGTAATTTTGATTGGAATTACTTTAAAAATAATAATGAATAATGAATTAAATAAAAAAAATATTTAATTTGACAAGTTACTGTATTTGAGATGTAAGGAGTCTAGAAAAATTTAGTTGAGTGTTAAAACATTAGTTAAAAGGTTGAAACTAATTTTTGTTTATAAACTTTGAACGATAACTAACAAATAATTTAATAAATAGATAATAAAATACAAAAAATATGACCTTAACAAGTTATGATCTTTGAGGTGTGAAAAGTCTAGGAAAAATAGTTCGGGGGTCGAAAATCAAGTTTAGAAGGTCGCAAAACCGATTCGAAGCGAATTAGTCCAAACCGCAAGGTCTGACCCGTTGACCTTGCGGTGGAGCGGCCCAGCCGCAACCTTGCGTCTGGTTCTTGCGGCCCGAAGGTCGCGGCCGCAAGGTCGCGTCCAGTTTTCGTTTTTTTTGGTTTTTCGAGACGGTTTTGATGCATGGGGCCATGTGGGACGATGTGTTATGCTTAAAAACAATAAATATACTTAGAGGGAGGGTTGGAATGGATTATACTACCTCAATTCGGATCGAATTGGTTTTTGATCGAAACTTGGAAATTTGGGAAGAAGGTTTCGGGTTCTTCGATCGGGAGACTTCGGGACCGAATTGAATGACGTTCGGTGATGCTAAGGATTGTAGGAGGCGTCTGGAATGATCAATTCGGGTTTCGATCGAGTCTAGATCACAAACCCACTTTTCTCTCTCTTTCTTTCTCTCTCTAGAACTCCGAGGATTGGAGCTCGATTCTCTCCTGTTTTTCTCTCTATTCTGGACTGATGGAACGTGGTAAGTGTTCTAATAAACCCTATGGTCGGATTAATGGGCATATATAAGGGAATTTTGAGAGTTTCGGTTAGAATTGGATTGAAAGAAGTTGTATCCTATTGGGTTTCGGAATGGACGAATTATAAAACGAAATTATAGTCAGGGAGATGAATTAGAGACCGAGTAGGAGAGCGAGAGATGATAGGATTTTTATGCATGCAATTTAAATAAATAAAAGTAGGATAATTAGGAGTAATCTAATTTTATTTGTATATATATCTATTAGGAAATTATTAATAAGTAATTTTATTATTACAAATCATACTTTTTAACGATATTATTAATTATAAAAATTACGGGTCGTTACAACCTATCCCCCTTAACAAAATTTCGTCCTCGAAATTAAAGAGTACCTTCAGGAGGAAACAGATTCGGATAGTTCGCGCGCATAGTGTCCGCTCGTTCCCAAGTTGATTCTTCAATTCCTCGATGTCGCCAAAGGATTCGGACGAGTTGGATGGTTTTACCTCGAATGCACTTCTCACTATAGTCTTGGATTTCTACTGGTTGTTCTTCGAGAGTGACGTCCCCGTTGAGTTCAATGTTTTCCCAATTGATGATGTGGGAAGGATGTGCCATGTACTTTCGGAGCATTGACACGTGGAACACGTTGTGAACTCGGTCCAGTTGTGGCGGTAGTGCAAGACGGTACGCTACTTCTCCAATTTTCTCGAGTATCTCAAAAGGGCCAATGTATCGTGGTGACAGTTTCCCTTTCTTTCCAAATCGAATAACTCCTCTTCGTGGTCTAATTTTTAAGAACACATGTTCTCCAACCTGAAAGGTCAAGGGTCTGGTCCTTTTGTCAGCGTAGCTTTTCTGTCGACTCTGAGCGGTCAGGAGCCGTTGGCGAATGGTTTGGATCTTTTCGGTTGTCTCTTGAACTAACTCTGGTCCTAGCAAACTTGTTTCTCCTACTTCAGCCCAACAAACTGGTGATCGACAAGGTCGCCCATACAGAGCTTCGTATGGTGCCATGTCTATACTGGATTGATAACTGTTGTTATAGGCAAACTCGACTAGGGATAGGTGTCGTTCCCAACTCCCTTTAAAGTCCAAAACACAGGCACGGAGCATGTCTTCTAAAATTTGGATTGTCCTCTCAGATTGTCCGTCCGTCTATGGATGAAATGCGGTGCTGAGACGAAGGTCGGTTCCCAATGATTTCTGCAGGCTATTCCAAAAGGTCGATGTAAATCGTGAATCTTGATCACTCACGATGGATACTGGTACACCGTGTAATCGCACGATTTCTCGGATGTAGAGTCTGCTGAGGGAGTCCATTGAGTCCGTCATCTTCATGGGTAAAAAGTGGGCGGATTTGGTTAAACGATCGACTATCACCCAAATGGCGGTGTTTGATTGTAGAGACCTGGGAAGTCCTGTCACAAAATCCATGGCGATATGTTCCCACTTCCATCCAGGTATAGGTAAAGGTTGCAAGGCTCCACCGGGCTTTTGATGTTCCGCTTTTACTTGTTGGCAGGTGAGACATGTTGAAACGTATTCAGCTACGTCTTTCTTGATTCCAGCCCACCAATATTGTCGGCGGAGGTCTTGGTACATCTTGGTGCTCCCTGGGTGAACGGCGAAATTGGAATGGTGGAATTCCTTAAGTACTGCTTCTCGGAGGGTACCGATGTTTGGTACAAAAATCCTTTCTTGAAAGCGAAGACTTTTATCAGTGTGGATCATCCACCCAGCTGCTGCTTTTCCAATTGAGAGTTGGTATCTGATGAAATCACACTCTTGCTCAAAGGTTTGGGCTAAAAGGATTTCTCGGTGTAAGGCTGGTGTGGCGACCACGGCGAAGAGACAAGCGCTGGTGCCTTCTGCGGTTGGTTGCAGTTTGAATCTGTTGAGATCTTCCATCATCTTCCATTCTCTCATAGCCAAACTAGCCACGTGTCCTCGGTTCTTGCGGCTCAGCGCATCAGCGACTACGTTTGCTTTCCCAGGATGATAGGACATCATGAAATTGAAGTCCTCTAAGTATTCTACCCATCTCCTTTGTCTCATGTTTAGCTCTTTCTGAGTAAACAAGTATTTCAAGCTTTTATGGTCTGTGAATACCTCAAACTGCTCTCCGTACAGATAATGTCGCCAAGACTTTAAGGCGAATACAACTGCTGCTAGTTCCAAGTCGTGAGTTGGATAATTCCTTTCATGCGGCCTTAACTGTCGGGATCCGTAAGCAACGACTTTTCCATTTTGCATGAGTACAGCTCCCAATCCATCTTTGGATGCGTCGCAATACACAGTATACTCTGCGTCTCGTTCGGGTATGATCAGTATAGGAGCGCTAGTCAACCTCTTCTTAAGTTCTTGAAACGATTTCTCACAAGCTTCATTCCATTCAAACTTAACTCCCTTTTGGGTCAGTCGCGTCAATGGTTTTCCCAAGATGGAAAAATCCTGAATGAATCTTCTGTAGTAGCCAGCCAATCCTAAGAAGCTTCTAATCTCGAACACCGAAGAAGGTCTTTTCCAGTCCATGACTGCCTCTACTTTGCTGTTGTCGATTGCGATTCCTTTTTCTGACACCACGTGTCCTAGGAATTTGACTTCTTTCATCCAGAATTCACACTTGCTGGCCTTTGCATACAAATGGTTGTCTCGAAGTACTTGAAGGACAATTCTCAAGTGGTCTTCGTGTTCTTTCTCCGTTGGAGAGTATATAAGGATATCATCGATGAACACTACCACAAATTTGTCCAAGTACGGTGTGAAAATTTGGTTCATCAGGCACAAGAAAACAGCAGGAGCATTGGTTAGACCAAATGGCATGACCACGAACTCATAGTGTCCGTAACGTGTGCGGAACGTTGTCTTTGGTATATCACCATCTCGAATTCGCAATTGGTGATATCCAGACCTTAGATCAATCTTCGAGAAACAAGTCGACCCTCTCAGTTGGTCGAACAAGTCATCGATTCTCGGTAGCGGGTATCGGTTCTTGATTGTGGCCTTGTTGAGTTGACGGTAGTCGATACAAAGTCGGAGTGTTCCTTCCTTCTTTTTGACAAATAGCGCTGGGGCTCCCCATGGTGAGGTACTGGGTCGGATAAAACCTTTTTCTAAGAGTTCTTGAAGCTGCGTCTTTAACTCTCGTAGCTCTGCTGGAGCCATACGATACGGGGCCATCGAAATTGGGGCCGTGCCGGGTTGCAGCTCGATGATGAAATCCAATTCTCTTGGCGGTGGTAATCCTGGTAATTCATCTGGAAATACGTCCTCGTACTCACAGACGACGGGAGGAAGGTTCAACTCCATTCGGTCCGTTTCTTCCAACGAGAGACTCGCTAACCATCCAGCGAGCTTCCTATGCCACTTTGTTTGGTGCGCGTAGGGTGCAGATGGGTCTTGTCTATCCCCCTTAAACTTGAAACACGTTCCATCTGGCGAGTAAGCCGTCACCATTTTTCGATGGCAGTCTATGACAGCTCGGTGTGCAGTCAGCCAGTCCATTCCCAGTATGACGTCAAAGTCCGTCATTTCGATTACTCGTAAATCGCATGTTAACCGTAGGTTCGATACTTCTAATTCGCACCCTCTACAAATTAGTACTATCGGAATCTTACCCCCTAATGGCGAGGTCACATGCATAGTTGTTTTTAAGGGTTCAGTTTCTAATCCAAGTGCAGATACACATGCGGCAGATATAAATGAGTGCGAAGCTCCAGAATCAAATAGTGCTTGAACGCATGTAGTATAAAGAGTGAGGGTACCTTGGATTACTGCAGGATCCATCTCCTCTTCTGATCCTTGCAGTGCAAACACCCTTCCAGCATTGGGCTGGGTTGGCCCGTTCGATCCTTTATTCTGAGTTGGTGGTTGGTTCCACCCACCGCGAGGCTGATTCTGTCCTCCGGGTTGGTTACCATTCCAAGCCGGCCTAGCTTGGTTCTGATTCTGACTCCCAATTCTTGCAGCCCTGATCTGATTCTGCGGCGGTTGTCCCCCATGGCTTCCGACTCCATTCAACTTAGGACAGTTGATCTGGATATGCCCTTCTTCATGGCAGAAGTAACAGCGGCGGACTGGGTATTGGTTCTGGGGAAATGGGTTACGGTTTGGTCCAGGATTAGGGTTTGGACCTCGGTTTAGTAGTTGGATCTGGTTGTTTGCAGTCGCAGCAGCGATGAATGCTTGCATGAGTTGGAATAGCTCAGTAGCCCCAACTTGGCCATTGGGTTGAGGGCCTCCATTGTTTTGCTCGTTATTCTGGTTGTCTCTGTTTTCCTCCATCTAGATACCGTTGTGTTATAATTTAGTAAGGGGGGTTTGTTATAAGAACATACATATATGTATATTTATTAAATACGTGGAAATAAAACATCATAAGAAACTTTTCTTTTATTAACAAAACAAAACAAACACATCATTCATGCCAAAACACATTACTTAGATGTGTAGCTACCAAAAGTCAAGATAAATCCTACTATCACAATCGTCTTCCTAAAAAAAATGTCAAGAAAATTCCCACTACCACAATTGGTTTCCTAAAAGAAGAAAAGAACGAAAAAAAATGTTGTGCGCGGAATGACCAATAGGTGCTAAAAGAATCGATCAATCGAAAAGCCCAGGGAAATGTTCTGCTAGAAGACTCTGCCTTTCGACGGTGTCCTCCGTGAGCCCGTAACAACGCCAGGTCACTCGCCATAGTGGTCCCTGCTGTCCTCCATTGGGGTTTGGGTTGTTATAAGGTGTTAGACTGATGGGTATCTCTGCATAGGTGACGTGATCGGTGAAATCGACATTCTCTGAAATGACACGATGTTCCTGCTCGGGACGGCGCCTTGCGACTCGTGAATAGTGGATACGGTCGGTGTAATGCTCTTGGAATGCTCGGGGTACGTCGATGAGATAATATCCATTGTAACATGGGGCTACGATTCTTACTGGCCCTAGGTAAGCGGACTGAGATCGGATCTTGAAGGGACAAGGGTATAGCGGCTCTAGCTGTATGTAGACCCAAGTGCCTGGATCATAACTGCAATGGTGTCCTACCCATGGGATCCCTGCAGGTCGAGTCATACTAGGACGAGGTGGAGGGTCAGCATCTATGACTTCGCACTCGTTGTCGGACTCCTCTATTGGTATGGGGGCCGGAGAAGGCGGAGGTTCCTGCATCTCGAGCCGTTGGCTTGTGAGCCACCACTGTAGTTCAGCATCCATATCCCTTGGTGCGTCTACGGGTAACATCCAGCCATAGTCATCCATCTCTAGATCTTCCAAAAATCCATCCTCATTATTAGTGCCATTTCGCTCATCTCCTTCCAATTCTGGTTCCATGTTTCCCATCTCTTCATCCTGATCCTGAAAAGGAGGCTCTTCTGGGTCCTCTTCCTCCTCAGGGGGTTCTTCAGGATCCTCCTCTTCCTCAGGTGGCTCCTCAGGATCTTCCTCTTCTTCAGGCGGTTCCTCAGGATCTTCCTCTTCCTCAGGCGGTTCCTCAGGATCTTCCTCTTCCTCAGGCGGTTCTTCGGGATCCTCTCGTGTTCCCATTTCTACCCCCAGGATGTAGCCTAACATTTCTCGTATCTTGTGCTCTTCGACGGTGGAGCGAGTGATGACGTTAAAGAGAGCTGCGATCTTTTGGTGAGCCTGTCTCATCCGATAAAGGGCAGGAAACATTCTCGCTAGGTAGTCATCTCCCATGGGAAAATCCGGGGTGTTAGTCATGAATGCTTTTAGGCCTTCCACTTCAGCAACTAAGTTGGCTGTCTCATCCTCTTCTGAAGTACGGGAAGGGTTTCGGCTTCCGTCTAAGGTAGGGATTGGAGGTTGGTTTTCCATATCCCTATAATGGGAATAATAGGGTTCACTCCTGATGTCAAAACCTGGGATGCTTTCCAGAATCTCACGGATTTCTTGCTCCAGAATAGCCCTTCTCCATGGGCTTGGATTTTGGGCCGTGTATACCTCCCTCTGGTTTGGCGCATTCGCCCTCAGCTGTTGATACTGGCCGTACATTATAGGGAACTCAGCTGATACGTAAGGGTCTCGGAAAGAGAAGTTAGATCCTACAGTGTTTTCCAGGAAATCCTGCAGTCTGCTCCACTCGGCGGCTAGTTGGTCTGCAAGCGTGGGGTCCATCTATAAAAGCAAAGAAATATATTTATCGTTAATTTTCGGTATTTTTCAAATACTATTATTTAAATCTTGTAAGAATATGCATAGTCTATCGTGATCTACCCAATCTACCCAAGGCCGAGGGTTTGAACCTAAGGCTCTGATACCAAGTTGTAATGCCCCGATTTTCGGAAATAAAATCGGAGGTATTAAATATTGATTTCTAAAAATTTATTAATTAAAATTCAAAATCCAAAACGGATAATTCTCCCTAACGATTCGTCTATTACAAATCTTACTGAAATACTGAAAAATAGTCTTTATGATAAAAAACTAAATAAATTAACAGAGCCGCCTTCTAGGATTGATATGGATCCCAAGCGTATTCTGGCTCAGCTCCCACCTCTTGGTTCTCTTCCGCATAGAATTGTTCACCATCAGGGTTCTGTGTTTCTTCCTGATTTTCTGCAAAATCTGGCACGGAAGCCAGGCAATCCGTACCTGAGTGAAAAAGTTCACCCCGAAGCATAATCCAACCCAACTACCCCTCTTCATTTACAATTAGCAAGTAACATGAATAATAATAATGCGATAAAGTAAAACAAAGTTTATTCCACGGAAACCAATTTATTATTATCCATTTAATCCTGACGTGAAATCTAAGATCTCCTCCGCGGAGTCTTTCCTCCCCAACCGCTAGCTAAGCCCTGTCCCATGAGCTCACTTTCTTTTGTTGTCGCGGATTGCACCTCAGTTATGTACCTAGCGTGTATCCCTCTCATTACAACAAAAGGAAGCTTATCATGCCCGAATCATAACTAGGGTTCGCCTATCTTATGCACCACATCACAATCATCACTGGGCTTACTTTGCCAGTCTCAATTCATCACTGGACTCTCGCCAGTATCAATTCATCACTGGACTCTCGCCAGTATCAATTCATCAATCACCACTGGGCTTACTTTGCCAGTTTCAAACCATCACATATCTCATCACATCTCAAAATCACGCCTGCAGGCATTCTAAAAATAAAAACTTTCAATTTCATCCATTACCTAACATCGTCTAGTATGAACTCTATTCGCAAACCACCCCATGTCTCTAGGGTCCAATCTAACAGATAAATCAAGCATTGGAGCAATATAAAATTAAATCAAATAATAAATAAAACAATTAACGAGCAATGCAATCACACAACTTTTTATGTATGGGCCGTTGCCCTTATTCTCATGTGGCCACAATGTCAATAATGAAGTACAACTTTTATAAAAATTATAATAAATAATTTTATAGGCTCTTATTAATTATTTCTAATTAATAAGATTAATGAAAAGCTAATTAAATGCATTAATTTAGATAAAAATATTAGAATAATAAATCATGATCTAATAAGAGTCCTAAAGGTCCCATATAATCAATTGAGTGTCAAAAGTTGGGTTCGGAGGGTCGATGAATTAAATTATAGGAAAACGTTAATTAAAAAGGCCGAAAGTGACATAAATAGACAATAAATAACTAAATACAAAAAAAAATGTTGTGACTGACATCATTTCATATTTGGACAGTGAGGAGTCTAAATAAAATTATTCGAGCATTAATAATAATGTTTATAAGGTTGTAAAGTAATTTTGATTGGAATTACTTTAAAAATAATAATGAATAATGAATTAAATAAAAAAAATATTTAATTTGACAAGTTACTGTATTTGAGATGTAAGGAGTCTAGAAAAATTTAGTTGAGTGTTAAAACATTAGTTAAAAGGTTGAAACTAATTTTTGTTTATAAACTTTGAACGATAACTAACAAATAATTTAATAAATAGATAATAAAATACAAAAAATATGACCTTAACAAGTTATGATCTTTGAGGTGTGAAAAGTCTAGGAAAAATAGTTCGGGGGTCGAAAATCAAGTTTAGAAGGTCGCAAAAACCGATTCGAAGCGAATTAGTCCAAACCGCAAGGTCTGACCCGTTGACCTTGCGGTGGAGCGGCCCAGCCGCAACCTTGCGTCTGGTTCTTGCGGCCCGAAGGTCGCGGCCGCAAGGTCGCGTCCAGTTTTCGTTTTTTTGGTTTTTCGAGACGGTTTTGATGCATGGGGCCATGTGGGACGATGTGTTATGCTTAAAAACAATAAATATACTTAGAGGGAGGGTTGGAATGGATTATACTACCTCAATTCGGATCGAATTGGTTTTTGATCGAAACTTGGAAATTTGGGAAGAAGGTTTCGGGTTCTTCGATCGGGAGACTTCGGGACCGAATTGAATGACGTTCGGTGATGCTAAGGATTGTAGGAGGCGTCTGGAATGATCAATTCGGGTTTCGATCGAGTCTAGATCACAAACCCACTTTTCTCTCTCTTTCTTTCTCTCTCTAGAACTCCGAGGATTGGAGCTCGATTCTCTCCTGTTTTTCTCTCTATTCTGGACTGATGGAACGTGGTAAGTGTTCTAATAAACCCTATGGTCGGATTAATGGGCATATATAAGGGAATTTTGAGAGTTTCGGTTAGAATTGGATTGAAAGAAGTTGTATCCTATTGGGTTTCGGAATGGACGAATTATAAAACGAAATTATAGTCAGGGAGATGAATTAGAGACCGAGTAGGAGAGCGAGAGATGATAGGATTTTTATGCATGCAATTTAAATAAATAAAAGTAGGATAATTAGGAGTAATCTAATTTTATTTGTATATATATCTATTAGGAAATTATTAATAAGTAATTTTATTATTACAAATCATACTTTTTAACGATATTATTAATTATAAAAATTACGGGTCGTTACATTGTAGAGGAGCAGGATGAGCTCTACACTTTGAAGGCTTTTGGAGCTAAGAAGCTAGCTAGGATGGAGGAGCAGGTGAAATAGTAGATAGGAACCCTAGTTTCCCTCCCTTTGTTGAATAAATGTACTCTTGCGAGAATTATGCTGTAATAAGGAGACAGACTCCATTTAGGTTTTCAATAAAAATGTTTATTTAACATTCTCAAAATTCGGGGCATTACAGCGTTTAACAATTTGAGTAGTTCGAAAATCACTCCCCAAAGACTAAGGTGTGTTCTTGTAAACTTGTAATCTGAAACTTATTTTAATATTTTTATTTTTTGTAACATTTTGTTTAGTTTTCCGTCAAACTTTTGGGATTAATCATTCGTTTCGATGAGTCGAATCGGAAAAATATAAAAATATGAACCGATGTTGAAAAAATTAAAATAAGATGGCATTTTAGACAAATAAAACAGTTATTTGATACTTTTCTCGTTTTTAGTTTTTTTTTTTTTTACTTTCGGTCATGATTTTGTACTTTCTAGACTTCTCTCGTCGAGACGAATGATTAATCCTAAAAATTACGATGGAACGCTAAACAGAAACTTACAAAAAATAAAAAATAGCGAAATAAGTTTTCATATTATAGGGAAAGTATTCAATACACACCTCTTTAAGGACCATATGCACCTATTGTGTGGTTGATATTATGTCATCTCATAAAAAATTATTTGTAGGACCAGTCATTCATTACATTTTATTTTGTATCGTAACTTTTATACTAAAAATTCGTAACTTTTCATCAATATTATTCGTAACTTTTTAGCAAAAGATTTATAACATTTTGTAAGTCATAACATTTTAATGTATTTCAATGAGAATGCATATGATACACACCTAAATAAGGGATGTATATTGTAGCTCTTCCCCATATTATAAGTTTACAAGAATGCACCATATTTGGAACTTGGAGAAAATTGAAGGAAGAAAGAGATTGGTTAATATGAGAAAAATGAAAGAAAATTTATACTGCTTATAATTCTAATTTTTTCTATTTTCTCTCATCTTTTCTTCAAACCAAACAATGGGAGAGATATATATTTTTTTTAATTTCCTCTTTCTTCTATCTTATTTTCCACAAGTTCCAAACAAAGCATAAGTATAATTTTAAGTGGTCCAATTTGTTGTAATCTTGGTTTACCTTGTTAAAAGCAACATTTTTAAGTGGTAGAAGAGATGTAATAACTTTTCTCCCACAATTCAAAACAATAATGAAACATCTCAAACTTCAAATATTAACCAATTTGAAGATTTTAGTACTTTGTACATGTTCCAGCAAACCCCTCAAGCACCATCTCACCCCTCGAAATTAACTTGTCACATTTCAAATTTGAAGACTACTACCACCCACCCTCTAAAATCTAAATGCCAAACTAGTATAGTATTAGCATTATCTGTTGAAGAAAATTTTCACTTTTCTTATCGTTTGTGCTTTAATTCTTTATACTCTGTTATTTAGTGGCTATCAATTTTTATTGAAACAAAGTGTTTGAAGGGTCATGTTTGAATGATCTAATTGAGTACACTATAAAAAGTCACCCTTCAAATTGGTATATGGATTTAGCAAAGCATACTTTTGGTGTTAAAAATTGAAGGATCTACTAACGATAAGGAGTAAGAACTAAGAAGTGTAATCGCTCGGGATTCGGGGGTGCTGTAGTGTGCCATCGATCTCATCAACTAATTAATTCTTCCCTGGAAGAGTTTGTTTTTAATCTGAACCGTCAAAAATACTTTTGAACTGTTACGATGCCGTACGACATGGAGTGCAATACAGTACAATGTTTCCCATTCCGAATCTGATGACCCTAGCCAACTGTGATAACCATCCTTGTTATTGTTTTGAAGAAAAAGAAACTGTTAGCCTTAATTGGCGGGGGTATCAAGTTCTGAGTCCAAACATCAATAGGGAGGTGGTTTGGGACAAGAGAGTAGTTAGATTGAATAGTAGCAAACTAAATTAGGAAGGGAATGCCAATTTATGAGAAGACCCAATTATGTATAGAGAAAGCATGTATATGTATACTGCAAATCAATCTTACATATAATAGTCTTACTCTCAGCATTCAAACAACAATTTGTTCCGAAACCATTTCGATGTTGCGGTGCTAAGAATCTTGTTCTTGCCTAATCCCGATCATTTCATACCACAAGCAAACATGATTGGAGGTTTGTTATGTTTGATGATTGGAGGTTTGTTATGTTTGATGCTTGGAGGTTTGTTATGTTTGTTTGCTTGCAAAGAATGAATCTTACAAACACACAAACAGAAAAGGCTGACACCAAGATTTTTTGTGATTCCGGATTCCCCAATGGACTAATTGGATACATTCACGGTTCATACCAATTTAATGAATGAAGAATGTAAAAGTTATGTCAGCTACACTTGACATGCTATATCTGTGGGCGTTGCCCATAAACTTTGGTGACTTGGCCGGTCAATTTGAACCTTGACATGAAGGCAAACCAAGACTATATTGGGTTCACAAATCCAACACTAGTCTCTCATTGTTCATATCAGGATAAATTTTATTTACCATTTAGAAACGAACTCTTCTTTCTACTTTTTAGTTAGCCCATGGAACCGAGAACGCCTCAATTTGCAACCCCTACTACTATTACCTACACAAAAACTAGTAGATTCAAGGTCCCCATATATTTGGATTCAGGTTACATGGCATAGAACTAGAACCAAAGAGCAAAATTCACCATAGCTTAACTAGCAACAGTTGAAATCTATTTCCAATTGAACAGCCTCAACTACTTAAGTTCAATCTAGAATGGTAAACAAGCTAAATAACTTTAAATAGCCAATGCAGTGAATCAAGCTTTCCTTCAACATTTTCGGACAGGTCCCAAAAAAGTGACTTTTGCTTCCTGAAGCAACATTGAACAAAATCTTCATATTTGTTCTTCTGTCAAAAAACGTTCCCACATTTCAGGATCTGCACATCTGAAGTTTGTGTAAAATTCAAATGTCAAAGAGTATAAGACTATTTATTAGGATAGCTAAAACGGAGAGAAAATAAGTATTTGTCTTTCAGAAAGCTCAGTTATGACAAACCTAGTAGGTCATCAGTTACATGCATGTCCCCAAGATTTACTCATGCCTATCACAGACAGAATGACACTCCTCGTAATTCTTTCAAGAATGGCGTTTTCATAAAGGTAACAATTCCAAAAATTAGTTGTTTTATTATGCATAGCCCCAACCACACAATTTTTAGTAAAAATGCAAACAAGTAGATCAGTCAAATCGTCTCCATAGTTTAGTCATGCTAGGTGAGTTTATAATTTGTCTCTAGCTCAAATTTCCTAGTCATGCTGCTAAAAGGAGTTGCTTCTGTACATATTTGAACAACTGAAGCATGTTTGAAAGGTATCCTCAAACATGGTACAAAATAATACGCAAACTTATGGCGCACCGGTTCATAAATAGATACGTGGACACATTTGTGTATGATGATTGAGTGGATGGACACAAGTAACATTCACCATTAACTTCTTATGACCACCATTAAAAAAAAAACTCCAGTTAAACAAGAACAAAACCAGGAACCCAAGCTTTTCAGAAAGAAAAAGAAGTATGATATGATATGATATGATAAGAAAATGAAAATGTTAGATAGATGAATCAAAATGGAAGTAGTTGTAGCATCATGGATATATACTATGTGGTTCTTCACGTTTGCATGGCAATGATTGATGAATACAAAATATCCACCAAAATACTAAACATGTAAAACATAAACCAGGGGCCTGATGACATGAGTGCTTGCTTCCTTGTGGCTTTTTTGAGGATCGTCTAAACCTAACTTGAGATCCTAAACATGAATAACACTTAGAAACTCCTATCAAATTTATTCCACGCCTAGTCACTTTAAGGGCAATATTGCCAAAGCAAGTCCAAAGGTCAAAGGATAACCGCAAATTTTATATCAAAAACACTCCATGCTAGGAGTGGGTCATATAGGTCTACGTGCACATAACAGCCATATCCAAACATGGATGCAACACGCTGCAAGTAATCTACTTGTAATTTTCAAGTAATAAATGCATAGAGTCATAGGCTTCGTTGATTTTTAAACTACACCACTCTTGGACGCCAAACCTAACCTCCCAAGCTTTACAATCCCACTCAGGTTTGTTTCGTCTTTATTTCCGGCATATATGGAAAGAGAGGCTCAACATACCAAAGTTATGTTAGTAAATTGCCAAATGGAGGAGCATAAGTTAACAGAGCATATTTCTTTGAGAAAGTGATAAATAAAGAGTCCAAACCTAGAGACTGGAAAGAGACACATAGAAACAAGATTCATTTTTGCCAGAAAATCCTGCTAACTGTGAGCTTGTGCACCACCTTTCCAACAAATATAAACAGACTATTTTCATAGTTTGAAATATGCAGGTGGAGAATATACATAACCTAAGAAAGTAAAAGAACCAAATCATTTTGTTGAACACAAGAGTATAACAAATGAACAAGCTTAGCAACAACAGCACAGGTGGGACAAAGTTGCCATGGAGGAAATTGCAGACAGCTCTGACACACACAAGTTTAATTGCAATTTGCACGTGATTTTTTCTCAAAAGACACACAATTATCTCGGATTGGAAATGAGTACCTTTCACATTTTCTCATTTTGCAACATCTCTAAGTGAACCAAACTAGAAACATGAGCAATCCCAATGAACATCGAAACCCCCCTCATAGGCTATACCTAATACCCAACCTTGCCAAAGGGCTCTATCTGTTCCAATAGAGAATTGGGATGATAAAGAAAATATCTTTCACATTTTTCTCATTTTGCAACATCTCCAAGTGAACCAAACTAGAAACATGAGCAATCCCAATGAACATCGAAACCCCCCTCATAGGCTATACCTAATACCCAACCTTGCCAAAGGGCTCTATTTGTTCCAATAGAGAATTGGGATGATAAAGAGAATACCTTTCATGAATCCCAACTTCAGTATTGATAGAAGATGGTTGCGGCTATGTACAACATGCGCACCTTAGCCTTGCTAATACGCAACTAATGAACAAATCAAAGAGTACAACGCAAGTACAATTAGTATACATGAGACATAATTGAGACACATACGCTAACACTCCAAGCGCATGGAGATTGATCATATCTTTGGCTCTTGATTCCATAAATCTGAACATCCCCGTAATGTTCCGACTTAGGATCAAAAAGAAAAAAAAGCATCTCCACTGAATAACATCAAGATTTTTCCATTCTCAAAAACCATTATCAGCTCGTAATAATTAGTTGACCGCATAATGACAAAGTCTTTACTCCAAGATTCCTTGACCCCATAATCATTTATCACCCATATTCCAGTATATTCATTGTCAAAATAATCACACAGCAAGAGACAACCTCGTAGCAGTCCGAATCGCATGTGATTTGTCCAAAAAATTTCAATTGAACTAAACCCAGAAGGTTCGGTACGCCTCGAAATTGTCAATCCCCAAGTCGAAACAACGAATCAAGTTCGGGCAACCAAAGCCAAAAGCAAGCCAATGAATAACATCATTGAGGAATGCATTAAACGAGATGTTTTGAAAATTGCCAGGGACTGTCCCAATGCTTCTCCATGACCCTTCCCAAACCAAACCAAACCAAACCGAGCCTTAAGTCCCAATCACTTGGGGTCGGCTACATGAATCATTTTCCTCCATTGAGCTCTATCAAGGGCCACTTGTTTACACAAACCTACTATACTCATATCGTTGCGCATTACAGTATCTAATGTCAATTTAGGTCTACCCCTCCCAGTGGCATTGCTACCCAAAGCTATCCTATCCGCTATCTTAACTACTGCATCTACTGCATCTCTTGGTCTATGGTAAACATGTCCAAACCACCTTAGCCAAAGGGAATATATTTCCCCTTCCGAAAAGTTTCTTAACTTTTTTCACCAAGGACCGATAACTTTGCGGTGAAAGAACCTTAGGTCCTTAGCACCTAAAACCTTTCAAAGAAGGATGTTAAACAAACAGGTACCCAACACTATTTCGACTGGCGATGTAAAGCTCTCAAATCCATTCTTGAAATCTAGATCTAAATTAGTACAACTAGGCTAAGATATACGTAACAAAATCTAGAAACTAAATAATCATGTGATCAAGTAATAACATAATAAGAGTCATGATGTTAGTATCTTGAGTGGAAGATTTTAGCATGTTCATTCATAGTGGTCATGGAAGAGGAAGGAAGCACGCTACATCAGCGAATGAATCTTTCCAAAATTTAACTCCATGATAACTTATTCTTTGAATGGCTGTTGCTACCGGATTATAAGACACGAGGATTTTCTCTCCGACAATCATCAACGCCGTCCCAGCTTCCAAATTTTTTATTGGTTTGAGGTCCCAATCTAGCCCAGAAGGAAGTGGTTGTTGGATAATCCATTCTAAAGTCCAGGACCCAACATCTCCATAATCTTTCATCACCCATATGTTGACAAGAACAGGAAATGGAGATGGTTGGCAATCATGAATGTATAAACAGTTTTCTACAACTCCAAGATGGAAATGATTCTCAACCAAATGAGAAGGCAGGGTGAATTTAGGCAAGGGTAGGTTTCCACACTGCTCTTTCTCCATGTCAAAATAGCATAGCAATAACATAAAATCTTCCCAGCCTATCCAGTGAAGAGCTCCATTACAAAACACGAAATGATGAATATCATCTAGTAGTTGTCGAGGCCATTCAAAAAAAGGTAGTGGTTGTCCAGAGTTTCCAAGGGTCCTCCATTCATCATCAACCCTAAGTGTATAAATGCTACGGTTCTTTTTCGAAATTTGCAGTAAATCTAACGACCTTGTGAAGGTAGGTTGACCGAGTATACCCAAAGCCGTACCAATACCAATAAAATCGAGGTCGTTTCATCACATCCATCATTGTACTTGGCTCCGTCTTACTTATAGTCGGGTACAAAAAAAATGCTGTCTTGTAATAGGGTTACATATATAAACATTATTTGGACGAGTGTAATATGCCAAACAAATTAAGCCATTGCAAGAATTAACGATATGGAGATGACTACCGGCAGGGTTTCCTATTTGAGTCCGAAACTTCATGGTGGGATGTGGCTTCGCGGCAGCGCAGATCGACTAGGGAATCGTCCAGTGGGAGAAACCCGAAGGTGACTGGGTGGAGGCGGTCGGAGCGGCGGTGGAGGATGAGGCAGAGAGGAGACCTTGGGAGGTGTAGGCGAGGGAAAAAAGGGTTCTAGGGTTAGGTTCCAGAAGGAGGAGCATACGAGTTTGCAGCTGAAGATGGAGTTGAGATACAATGTCGCATGTTATGTCAGATGGGAGTTCTGAAATCGTGGTTGTGGTTGTGTGGTCTTGTGTTTCCTTGGGCGTTTGTGGCGGCGGCAAATGATTTTTAACATTCATCTTTTAATCATCCACGCTTCCTTCCCTCTTTTTGTTTCTATCCACAATAATTTACAATATTGTCTCTGGATGTGTGAAATTAGGGGTGAGTATGGTCCGGATTGATTCGCTTTTGTAGTAAATCAAGAACCAAACCAATACCTACGGATTATGAATTTTAAAAACCAAACCAATCCATAAAATTCATGAAACCTAACCAATCCAGACCTTTAAGATACAGATCGATTTCAGTTTTGAACCATGGTTTGCTTGAAGTTAAAATATTAATTTTATACATGATTTAAAGTACTCAAAATGGCATAGATAAATAAAACCAAAAGTTATATGTAAACTAAAAATTCTATTGAAATCACCAAAACTCATCAAAATCTATCATCACCAAAACTCGTAAACTAATAGAAATTTAGGGCAATTACTATTCGCAGTAAAGGAATGTAGCAGTGAAGTGGAGTACTAAATTAGGAAGTTAATTCACTATGGCATAGCCTATGTTTATTGGTGCATCTATATTAAACTAAAATATATATAAATGTATATATACAGTCTGGATCAGTCTGGAACTGCAACCGTTACATCCACAAACCAAACCATATAATTCGGTTTTGAATTTTTTAAAACCAAGACCAAACCACACTACTTAAAAGTCAAACAAAATAATTTGGTTTGGACTGGATTCACGGTTTAACACATTATTTGCTCACCCCTAGAAAAATGTATTGAATAAATGGTAATATAGTAAATTTAAGTGAATAAAGACAAAAAAAAAGTGTGTGAATTGTAAAAGGAAGTGTGAAAATCAATTCCCAGTCTTTTATCCTTAAAAAAAAAACAAAAAAAAACATAGAGAAAATATAGTAAATTGGATGCATAGAGAAAGAAAAAAACACATCAAAAAGAAGATATAGTTACTTTTTCAAGTAATATAAAGTACTATGTAGTTTACAATTTGTAACAAGTGTAGAATTTAATAAATAAAAAGATGAAAAATGAGAAAATTTCATATAGGAGAGAGATAAGAAGGGAGCTTCATTTAATTTTAGGTTTAGATTCTTTAAAATATAGTATAGATTCTAAATTGATTTCAACAAGAAAAAACTATTTACGTTGTTAACCATTTGAATGGACAATACAAAAAAAAAAAAAAAAATTTTGTACTCATGTGACATCGTTTAATGTGCTCCAAGATCTCGTTCAGTTCGTGACCACCTCTCTCTCTCTCTCTCTTTACTCGGTTGTCTGGTTCAACGTTTGTGCACCTCGACCAATTTTGGGGACCAATCTCACCGTTCACTTGAGAGGTCCCAATTAAAACTAGACCAAAGCTCTGTATGGACTGGCGAAAGAAGTTGATAACGCCTGAAAGGTTTTTAGATCTTAGGAGGGAGCAAATCCCTAAGCCAAGCCTTTCGGGTTATCTTTCTCTCTCTGATTATATATGGCTATTGCATATATGTATACTAATTTATGTTTGTTTTAGAAGTAGGAAGTTTTGAACCTCTACCAGTAGGGTAGAAGTGGAACCAGGATTTTCGCATTGGATAGGTGCATGGGGGCCCTTCGCTCCGTCTGTCAATCTTGCTTTTGTGAATTTTAGTAGTTTTGGATGTTATACAAAGTCACTTTCCCGCTTGCACATTGTGTGACACAGGTCGGAACATGAACGCCAATAATTTCCACATTATAGATTTTATTCAGTCCCAAAAGACTAAAGAGTGTCTAATTGGATGTACTATTGATTTTATTTAATACGTGTGATTGAGAGAGATTGTGGAGAATTTCACAATAGAAAAACATAGGCATTAGAAAAGGAACGAATAATTAAGATTAGAAAAGGAACGAAGATTTCCAACATTAAAGTTTTTCTTCAGTCCCAAAAAACGTGAACATTGAAAAAGGAACATTGAAAAAGTTATAATTTCTTGATTCATTAGTTCAACAACTATGTATCTCAGTAAAAAATTGATGAGAACGTACCCAGTGGAAATGAAGAGGAATTAAGAAGTGCAATATTATGAGAATTGCAGGCAGTAATTGGAGTGGGAAATTAAGGAAAGACCGGAGCAATCGCTCTGTTAGGAGATGCATTCTATTGATTCGAGAAATTAAGGAAACAGAAATTCCCTTTACATAAACAATTCCACAGCTTGCATGTCCGGCCAGTATATATAGCAACAACCACTAGATCCGTCCTGTTACTATAGCTAGAGGTTAAACATGATTCATTGAACCAGTTTTCTTAGCTAGATTTCCTGTTTAGGTCTTTCCGTCCCGTTTTTGCTGTCCTATGTCTTGTTTGGTTTGGTAGGATGCCTTAATGCCGGTACTCTATGGTTTACAAATTTTAAGGTCAATCATGCATATCTTGTTTTTTTTGGGATATGGATTCAGAAGTCAAAAAATGTTAAAATTTTTTGTCCTTTCTGTGTCTAGTTATTTTTTCTTGAATCTAAGGGCTGAATATATATTTTAGTGAACTTGCTAACTAATTCAGCTACGCATTCAGTCTCTGACTCGGTAGTTCTACATTAAGTATATATGTGCGACCTCAATTTCTTGCCATTTTACATCATAATAATTTGGTGTATAGATGGATGTGATTACCATTCTAAATCTTTCGATAATTACTCTACATGGCTATGTCTTTTGGGTGAATGAGGAAATCTACTCTATATACATTTGTTCATCTATGCATATTTTTCTATATATATTAGCTTTCAGCGTTAAAATTTTTGTAACAGCCCCAAAATGTGCATACCGGATACCACACCATAGTGGTTCAAAGCTACACAACAATGGCTCGTATCTATCACTACAAAAGATTGTAACAAATGCACCCCAAATCCTCAATTTTTCTCACCTCAAAATCTCGAAATAAAAGACCATAATGTTGATGGCAACTCCACAAATTCCCATAACTAAGACTTTTCTTACCTAATAATTACACCTTTTCTCAATATTCACCCCTAAGTCACATGATGACTAAGGTGCGGGGAGTGTACCATATATTTCTTAGATATAGCGTCGGCTTTTGTGTGTTTGCGTGCCTATCTGCCACTATTGTATTTAGGCCCCGTTCCAGAATACCTTCTTAAAAAATAAGTACTTATTTCATAATTTTAAACTTAAAAATAATGTAAATGAAAAATAAGTTTTCAATTTTTTTTTCACCGTATTAAAGATCTCAATGAGATCTATCAAATAAGATCCATATTGATAGAAAAATTATTTGCGTAAGCGCATGATTTTTGAGCTTGAAATTGCCTTCTTAAAAAATAAGTACTTATTTGGCTTTCCGGAACGGAGCCTTAGTTTAATATCCACGCATCTCTCACACTTGTGTAGATACTTTTCTATTTACCTACATATCTATACCCCTTTATGTCTTTGTGTGTCCCTTGTTCAGTTTTAAGGCTTTATGTCCAATTTTGGTCTTCGAGTACTTCATTTAGAAATGTGATTAGATCTCCTATAATTTTCAGATTCAAGGGTGTGGTGGCCTTGGTCACTGTCTTCGGCAACCTGGCTAAGTGGTTTGAACCGATGCCTTGTGAGGTTTTATAAAGCAATTTGGTAAAAGCTAATGGTCCCGGCATACCGTTTGGTTTATCGCACGGTGAAAAACCGTCGGTACCGCCTTCGGTAATTATTCAGCACCATGCAATGTATTTGTTTGGATGTTCTCGAAGCCGCCTAAGAGAGGTTGTTACGCCAGATGGGGACCACGAGGATTATGTGGCAACTGTAATCATTGGGGTCAGGTCTGGCCATGTGCTCCGTAACCGTTCTGCTCCACTCGTCATATATGATGTCACCCAAGGCGGTTATCTGAGCGTACCCTCCACGTGCTAGCTTGGAGGCCAAGTAAACTTGGGTCTATAAATACAAAGGGATATTCCTGGAGAGGTATGCCATTTTTTACCCTAACCCTAGATCTAAATTCCTCTCCTGAGATCTAACTTGATCGTGGGAGGGTCACTGGGCTACTCAAGCCTTAGTGACTTGTTACAGGTCCAGGGGAAGCAGGAACATGGAGCCACGGAGGAGGATACCTAACCTGAATCACGGTCAAGATCCCGACAAATTGAACCCCTACAATTGGCGACTCTGCTGGGGATCTAGCCATCCTTTCAACGTTCATTTCCCTCTCTCCAGAAAGCTCTGTCCATCGTTCCCCCTCCAGATATGGTGGAGGTTGAAGAAACCCACCGTAGTGATACCACCCTCAGGCTCGGCCTAATCGGGGACCATAACCTGGCCTCCGGCGGAGCCAACGCCCTGGGGAAAACTCACATGTCTATTGGAGTCGGAACCGTGACCTCAACGCCAGATGGGGCCCCGTCCTCTGAAATCCATACTTACATCCGCCACCTGGAGTGGAAGATCGACGACCTTACGACGGTCGTAGAGCGGGACAAACATGTCCGGGATGAACTTGCCGAGATCAAACATCTCCTACAGATCTCCCCTTCCCACTCCTTTGGGAGCCGTGGCGGACGAAGAAGCCATCACAGGCCCCCTCGCAATCATGGAGGCCACCTAACGGAGTTCCAGCCTCACATCTCGACCAAAGGCCGTCTCGAGCCACTAGAAAACGGCGCCCGCACTGAAAAGGAGGGGTGGCGTAGGGAGTGGACACGATCCCCTTGCCCCAAAAAATTCCAATGAAAGCCATCTCCTTTCGAGAGACTCAGTCCTGGCAGCGTCTCAGCCTCTTCCACCCTTTCTGTCAGAATAGGGAGAGGGCACCACGAGCCCACCCGCAGTTTTACCAAGGTTGCAAAAGGCGGCGGCTTCCAAGAGTTCTAAACCAGGGGATATCGCGAGCGCTTGAAAGACCGATGTGTTAGGAGCCCAGTCACTTCACACACCAAAAGTGGGCGCGATAAAAGCCTGGTAACTGAGTGGCTCGAGCACTATCCTCGAGATAGCTACAAGAAGAATCGGCACGACCGCTCGCCCGAGAAGTCAGCAACCGTCGTCCCGAAGAGAAAGGAGCATGAAAGGTTGGATTAGCTTGTCCCGAAGAAGCATACAGCGACCGAGCGTCCCGACCGTTTGATCCGACCTCATCGTGACGCCAGACTCCAAAGCATGACCTCTCCTTTCGCAAGAGAAATCGAGTCGGTCACCACCCCAAAGGGATTTACCCAACACAAATTTGCAAAGTACGATGGCAAGACCGATGCATACACTCATTTGGTATAATATAAACTTGTCATGTCTCTGTTCCTCACGAATAAACCCTCGGACGATGCCTTCTTATGCAAGATTTTCCCCGCCAGCCTTGGGAACTTATGTCTCACTTGGTTTAACCAGCTCCCTGCCTGGTCAATCTCCTCGTTTGACTCCCTTTGCGATGCCTTCATGGCTCGGTTCGTCACGAGCAACAAGCACGAGAAGGAAATTGATTCCCTCCTCGCCCTCCGTAAGCAAAATGACGAAACGCTCCGCTAGTACGCCGGTTGCTACTAGGAGTTGTTTAATGAAATAGAAAGCTGTGACGGTGTCATCTCGGCCAAAGGATTCAAGCTTGGTCTCACTTCCTAAGACGAGCAGGTCTATGACGACCTCGCCCGCCACAAGCCCAACTCCATGAAAAACCTCATGACTCTCATCGAGGGTTGGTGCCAGCTCATCGAATCCAAAGCTAAGAGGGGCATCGGGAAGCCTATGAGCTTAAAGACAGCATCCGCCTCGGCGCCCTCTCCGACTTTCGTACCTGTTTTAACCCCTTAAAAATAGGTCAATAACATCAAGTAGTCCTCGAGGAAGGCACCGAAGCTAAGCGACTTGAACGCCGAGAAATCCGTCTTTACCATTCCTATCTATTGGATTAACGATCAAGTGAAGGATCAGCCTTTCTTTTCTTTCCCGAACCCAAAACTTGGCACCGAGAACGGGAAAATCAAGAACCATATCGTCCGATGCAGTTACCCCAAAGAGCAAGGTCACTTTACCACTGCCTGCAAGTCCTTCAAGTCCTACTTGGAGCAGCTTATCGCAGGAGGCCATCTCGGTAACCTCTTTGATCACAAGAAGACCAGGGCTCGGTTACAGCGTGCCGAAAACAATACCGAAGAAGAAGTTCAGACAATCCATGTTATCCACGGCCCTCTGAATTCTAAAGCCGCTCGTATCATCCGTGACGAACTCAACGTCGCCTCTTCTTCCAAACAGGTCATGTTAGTCGGTTCCGAGCCAAAGCGCCCTAGAACCGACGATGGCTCCAAATGGACTATCACCTTCATCGAAAACACCTCGATCGTGTGTGTCCTCGTGGACCAAGGCAGCTCGACCGAGGTCATGTATTATTCTCTGTTCAAGGATTTGAAGCTCTCAGACACCGATTTCCAACCCTCCGAAGTTCCCCTCATCGGGTTCAACGGGGCCTCAGTATGGCCCCTCGGCATGATCACTCTTTCCGTCCGCGCTGGATCAGTGGTCCTTGACATGGAGTTTGTGGTGGTTGATTTTCCTAGCCCTTACAATGCAATTGTCGGGTGCAGCTGGCTCCATAAGCTGAAGGCTATCGCCTCCACTTATCACCAGGTGGTCCGTTTCGTTGGTGCTAATGGACGCCAGGAAGACCTGTTGGAGATCAAACCACGGCCAAAGATGTTATGCCAACGCGGTCGGAAGCAGTAAACAGACTTCTCGGGTCAACCGCATTGAGGTTCCTGAGGTCCCAGTTTTGGAAGACGTCGGCAGACCGGCCGACAACAAAGAAAGAAGACCTTGTCACCGTCCCCATCACCAAAGACAATTCCCCTTTTTTCCTTGTTGGTTCCTCACTTAGTGACACCGAATGGAACGAGATGGTTGACTTCCTCAACAAGAACATAGAAGTATTCGCATGGACCTCGTACGAGATGCCCAGGGTCTATCCCTCATTTATCTGCCATGAGCTCAACATTGACCGAGCTAAATGCCCAGTTGTGCAAAGAGCAAGGCGATCCTCCCCGGTCCACTCCGAAGCTGTCATTGAAGAGGTCAACCGGCTCCTAAATGCAAAGGTCATCCAAGAAGTGCAGTACCCCAGGTGGTTGGCCAACACCGTGGTGGTCAAGAAGAAGAATGGCAAGTGGCGGGTCTGCGTCGATTATTCCAACCTCAATGATGCCTGCCCGAAGGACTTCTTCCCCCTTTCGCGGATTGACCAGCTCATCGACGCCACAGCTGGCCATGACCGACTCAATTTTATGGACGCCTACCGGGGCTACCATCAGATTGCCATGAGGAAAGGAGACGTCGAAAACACGGCCTTCATCACCCCCCATGGAATCTTTGGATATCTCGTTATGCCCTTCGGCCTGAAGAACGCCTGGGCCACTTTTCAACGGATGATAACCAAGATGTTTGAGCGTTTACTAGGCGACACCATGATGGCTTACATTGACGACATGGTGGTCAAAAGCATGCTCGCCAGTGATCACCTAACCCACCTCGCCGAAGCCTTCGAAATCCTCAAAAAGCATAAGCTCCGCCTCAATGCCAAGAAGTGCACCTTCGGTGTCAGCTCTGGTAAGTTTCTTGGTCACCTGTATTGAAGCCGACCCCGCTCAACTACTTGCCATTGAAAAACTCTCGGCTACCCACAACAAGAGGGATGTTCAATGTCTAACAGGCATGGCCGCCACCCTGAATCGGTTCATCAGCCGCTCTTCTGACAAATGCCAGCCATTTTTCGCCCTCTTGAAGGACAGCTGATGAAATTTCAATTGGACAGAAGACTGTGATTGAGCCCTCCAGCAGTTGTAGACTTACCTTTTTGAGGCCACACTCCTCATCACGCCTCGGGACCAAGAGGACTTGTTCCTATACCTAGCTGTCTCTCCACACGTTATAAGCTCGGTGCTCGTCCGATAGAAAGGACGGGAACACCAACCCATCTACTACTCCAGTAAGACAATGACCCCCGTCGAGACACGCTATCTACCACTGGAAAAGCTTGTTCTCGCCCTCGTCTCAGCCTCCAGGAAGCTCACTCCTTACTTCCAGTCACATCGGATCATCGTCCTCACCGAGTACCCTCTTAAGTCTCCCCTCCGGAGGCGGACCTTTCTAACCAAATCTCTCATTAGGATGTCAAGCTTGCAAACTATGAAATCCACTTCCAACCTCGAATAGCGATCAAAGCTCAGGTCCTCGCTGACTTCATCGCTGAGCTCACTCTGACCGACTCTCCCAATTTGGCTTCGGCTCCAAGCACCGCAGCGGCGCTCCAGGCGAACCTTAGCACTGCCTGGAAGCTTTTCCATGGAGACGTATGGAAGTTGTATATTGATGGCACCTCCAATAGCAGAGGCGCAGGAGCCGGAATGGTCCTCCTCTCCCCTTCTGGCGTCTTACACGAAAGCTCCCTCTCTATCAACTTTCTAGCCTCCAACAACGAGGCTGAGTATGAAGCACTAATATTCGAGCTCAAAATGGCCGAAGCCCTACGCATCGTAGAACTTGTGGTTTACAGTGATTCTCAATTAGTGGTCAACCAGCTCTCGGAGAAATATGAAGCTCGGGACGACCGAATGCGTACTTACCGTAGCTCTGCTGTCTGACTCATCAAAAGTTTCAAAGTTATTCAAGCCAAACATATCTCTAGGGAACAGAATTTCCATGCCGACACTCTTGTAGGGCTCGCCTCGACTTGCTCCTCCTCGAGACATCGTTCTATCTCCTTCAGCTCCATTGACAAGCCCAATTTCGAACTTGAAGTATTAAATCAAGAGGTACTCAGCATAGAGCTCGGTCCGAGTTGGATGGACGAGATCATTGGCTACCTGCAATATGTTGTCCTCCCCTCTGACAAGAAGGACGCTCACCGAATCCGCAATAAAGCCGTTCTCTTTTGGCTCAATCCGAATGACAAGCTTTACTGAAGATCATTTACCGGCCTGCACCTGCTGGTCGCACACCCACACTAAGTATCGGGCATCATTGAAGAGCTCTATGCCGGTGACAGCGGTTGTCACTTCAGTCGACGCTCCCTCGCTCACCGAGCCATCTCTTAAGGGTATTGGTGGCCAACAATGAATAAGGATTCTGAAGAATTTATCAAGCGTTATAGAAAATGTCAGATGTTCGCCCCCATTATCCACCAGCCAGCTTGGGACCTTAGCCCCCTCATCAACCCTTGGCCTTTCTCTCAATGGGGCATGGATATCATCGGCAAGCTCCCCGTCGCTCCAGACGTGTTCAAGTTCCTCCTAACCGCCACTGACTATTTCTCGAAATGGGTCGAAGCCGAACCCATGGTCACTATCGAAGAAACATATGTCATTCATTTCATTTGGCAAAATATCATCTCTCGCTTCGGTGTTCCCTTCGCCATCATCACGGACAATGGGCAGTAGTTCACTGGGCAGAAATACTTGTCCTTGTTGGATGAGTACGGCATCAAATGGGACACATCCACTCCGGCTTACCCCCAGGGCAACGGGCAAGCCGAAGCTGCAAACAAGGCAATTTCATCCAGACTCAAACGCCGACTCGAGTCAAGCCAGGGCAAGGTCGAGGAGCTACCTAGGATACTCTGGGGCTACTGTACTACACCTCGGCGATCCACAGGTCACACTCCCTTGGCAAAATATCATCTCTCGCTTCGGTGTTCCCTTCGCCATCATCACGGACAATGGGCAGTAGTTCACTGGGCAGAAATACTTGTCCTTGTTGGATGAGTACGGCATCAAATGGGACACATCCACTCCGGCTTACCCCCAGGGCAACGGGCAAGCCGAAGCTGCAAACAAGGCAATTTCATCCAGACTCAAACGCCGACTCGAGTCAAGCCAGGGCAAGGTCGAGGAGCTACCTAGGATACTCTGGGGCTACCGTACTACACCTCGGCGATCCACAGGTCACACTCCCTTCTCCTTGGCATTTGGAATGGAGGCTGTCATTCCCCTCCAAGTTAGGCTCCCAACAATGCGTATTGAAAATTTCAATGAATCAGTGAACAATGACAGCATCGCTTCTGATCCCAACTTGGCCAAGGAGGAACGCGAAAACGCAAGGATCAAGCTCACATCGTACCAACAAGAAGTTGCAAAGGGCCACAATCGTAGCGCCCGTCTTAGGTCGTTCAAACCTAACGACCTTGTCTGGAAAAAAAGTGGTGGAAAAGTCTTTTCCAAGAAAAGGAAGTTAATGGCCAACTGGGAGGGCCCCTACCGAGTCCTCAAGCACCTCGGGTCAGGAAATTACAAGTTGGAAAAAGCTTGACCGTTCTCCTATTGCTAAAACTTGGAACGCAAACAACCTAAAGAAGTTCTATGGCTAGCAGCCCCTCCGTTCTGAGGATCCGTCGTCTTCCCTTTTTTACCAGCATTTATCTTCTAAGTAGTTTTGTTTTAGGGGCAACTTGCGTATGTAACGACAGTACCAAACAAGTATCAATGGAAATTTTCTTTTCTTGCTAATGCTTGTTCTTTCTGCATCTGTTGTTTACTTTTTAAATTCGGTCCGTTGTCGTTCAGACCATTTTTTATCGACTTCGTGGGTTATGTCTTCCTTTGGGTTATTCCCTCGGACAAAATTCCCACCAAGTCACCCCGGCCTTCTTGGTCGATTGGACTTACGGTCGCTCGCCTTAAGGATACTCAGTTTTTTCTGAGCCCCTTATTCTGACCTACCAACAAGTCACCCACTGCTCGGGTTCACTGCGTCCCAAACTCTTGGCCGACGCCAGCTACCCTTCGGGACCCCAACCCACATCCCTTGGCAGCCCTACATTATCTTGAATTTGCCCACCAATTAACCGAGGCATCCTAATCCGAAGCAGGGGCGTAGAAATCTAACCTTGCTTGAAGCGGGGGCTTCGGAAATCGGCCCCTGCGCCTTGGTCGCTTCCTTGCCTGTTTACACAGCAAGCCCGCCCGAAGCGGAGGGCACCCACAAACCATCTTTTTCTGAACCATCTTTGAATATGTTTGGCGAATGCTTCGGTTAAACTTGTTTTACAAATTTCACAAGTCTCACCAAAGCAGGGGGAACAACACCCTAGCAGCAACCACAAATTCATACAAGCATTTCAAAGATAAACATATCATTCGGGAAAAGAAAACGTACTCACACAAGCATTCTTGTACTAAAAATCACGAATTGAATATGCGGTACAAGTTTAAATCCTACCAAGGATCTGGCTTAGGCCAACTGTTCGACGCCAGTCCTACTCAACTATTACATAACATTGGCATGGCAAACTCCAAATCTCTGAAGCCGTCCAATCAAAAACAAGTATATCAAAAATTACAGATGTTTTTGGAAAAGGGTGAGCTAGATCCATCCTACGCGCCTTCGATTGGAGCAGTAGCATTGGGATCAGCCTGGTTCTCAGGGGCTTGCAACTCCTCGAGATTTGGCACTTTCTCATCTTCCTCTTCGGGCAGCAAGAGCTCTTCGGGAGGTGGCTGGGGCACGGCTCGGAGTTCTAAATCTTTAGGAAGATCAAGTTTACTTAACAGGGCCTCGAGCCCGAAGCGCAGCCCATCCAGGAAGAGATCTCTGTACAGCTCGCCCTCGATCTCCCGAACCTGCTTCTTGTATTCCACTCTGGCCGCGTCCCAGCCCTCATCATAACCTTTGTTCCTCGCTGCCTCGACCTCCCGAGCTCGGGTGACCCATAGAGTAGTTGCATCCTCCTCGGCCTACGTAGCTCGGCCCTCGGTGAGCACCCGTTCTCGATCGCACCTCTGAAAATCAGCCAAATAAAGATCGTAGGTCTTCCGTGCCACCTTCAAGTCATCCTCTTTCTGGGCAAGGGCATGTTTCAACTCCTCGATCTCCTGCTCCTGCGCCTTACATCGGTGGTTAACCATCAAAGCCTGAGCGCCAGCCTCCCAACACAAAATAGGAGAATTCATCACAAGTGTAAACACCTAAACGAGGTGAAAAGGTGGAGAGCAGTTAACTTACAGTGAAGAGTGCCTATGCTATGTCCCCGGTAATGTCCTCAGTCAAACCTTGGACAACCTTGGAATCTTGAGGGAGAATGTAGCCCCGAAGCATCCCGAACACAGTGCCAATGTTGGAGACGCTGTCTGCATGATGGATCAAATGTCCAACATAATGACGGAATTTTGGGACCCAGGCTAGATCCCTCGGATGGACCCAGCTGCCACCGTCCCCCTTACCGTCTTCTTATCTCAGCTCCTCTCTCTTCTCTCCCCCCTCCTCGGTGATGAGAATCGGTTCCTTCTCCTTTCCCTCTCCTCCGTCCCTTTCTTCAAGCCGAGCCTTCTTCTCTGGGGGTCCCTCTGGGGAACTGGTGTGGCCCTCGAGGTTCCAGCACCAGGAGTACCAGAGACAGATCCCTTGCCCCGACCCCTCCCTCGGCCTTTGACGCTTGAGGTTCAACACCTCCCGAGTTCCCGGACTAGCCATCTCACCACTTACCCAGTCCTTTCAGGCATTTCTCGGTTGATCTCCTCACGTACAGTTCCCTAAGGCCCAGAAGTGCTCCCTTCTGCTTCGCGTGCACCTCCTTTTCCTCTTCCTCGTCCCCTCCCCTCCCTGCTCTCGGAACCCCCTGCTTTCTCAGCTTCATCTTCAGATAGCTCGTGTAAGTCGGGACATAACCGAGCAGGTCAGGGGCGTATCGGTTTGTGAGTGGGATGGCAAAAACAGCTGTGAGCTGAGCTCGGACTGCACTTTCCCGAAGCCCTTGCACGACCCCATCAACTGCTAAAGAGCTGACAAAAAGGGAAATAGCAAAATTAGTATATACGAGGCATAACAAAATATGTAGAAAATAAATTAAGAAATCCACAGACCGGGAGAGCCAGCTCCAAACTGGACCGTGGTTTTAGTGTCAATGCTCTCTCCGGGTCCGAACATGAAATTCCTAGTGACCGAGACGTATATACTCACCCACTCCTCGGAATCGGGCAGACGGTCTATCAAAAACTCGTCGTACCCTAGCCGGCACGATAGGTATTATCGGTTATTCTCTCGATTGACCCCCACCAGGTAAACCCCAAAGAGCTCCTCCAATCCGAACGTCAGGTTGTATTGTCTCCTCAGGTCAATAATGCTCGTGATAATACGATAGGAGTTAACCGTGAGCTGGGAGGTAGGGTCCGAAGTACCCGACGCGCGAACTGATGAGAAGGAAACCGGATTCCCCCCTCGGTGATGGCCATTAGGAGGAAGATCAACTCCTTTGGTCGGTGTGGAAGCTCACGTGGATCAATGTTCGGTAACAACCGAACCTCGACGTCTGGAGGGACACTAAAAACCCTCTTGAACTCTGCATAGGCCCTCACGGTGCCATTGAAGTATTGATTCAGAAAGGGACACGGCCTCATCGGTCTCCTACGTCCCTAAACCTCCTCGGGAGCGTTCGCATAGGGCCCCGGGCCTCGATCCGAAGTGTTGAGGGCTTCTGTCATACTAGGGTCAAAGGTGGTCACCTGTTGTGGAGCTGTCAAAGGGTCGAAGGGTTTGATGTAGTCCACAGGGGTTCGGTAAAATGCTCGAATCCGAAGCGCTTCACGGATGTCCTCGGGAATCTCAATAGGAGAAGAGTCTGAACTTCTAGAACTATCCGAAGAAAGCTCAATGACCATTCGCCCCTACCTAACAAAGAAGAGAATGTGCAAAAACCCGTTAGCTATATGCCTAGGGGAAAGCATGAAGATCTAATGCTCAGGACAGAATGGTCGTTGCTCCTCAGAGTCTTTAAGATCTCGGTCTTTGTCAGAGCACTCCTCCTCGGGAAGAGTCCCTGAGGCTTGTAACTATTCCTATAAAAGCAGGATGAATATAGGCCTCGGGAAGAGTATAGACCTCGGGAAGAACATGAACAGCGCTGGAAGAATCCAACGCCGCCATAAACCAGACGCCGGCGAGTGGTTGCTCAGTGGTATTGCATGCAAAAATCGATGAAAAATCCGTAAAAAAACGTCAAAACTTGGAGGTTAACGATCAAAGATCAACATACCTAAATTTCATGGGTAGATCAGCTGTCGAATCGCTTGAAATCTCGATCAGAGACGAAGTATCAGCGGCGGCACGGTTCATCTTCGAATGGGAAGGAAGTTGCCCGTCATCTTTCTCTCTCTCTTTTATAGTTGGAGGACTTGGGGGGGGGGGGGGGGGGCAGGAAATGAAGCTTGGAGCCGTTGGATTATTGACACGTGGCACCATCTAGCGGTTAGAAACGAAGGTCTTGCACTGACGCCAGAGCACCGGATAGCCGAACCATTGGCATGCGGACGCGTATCCCCGAACGGACGTTTCATGCCAATCAACTAACATGGCACGTGCCGAGACAGCTATCAATTCCTGGCACCTCGGCGGCAATCAACACATGGCTCCAAAAGCTGGGGCTCGCGGTTTGATAACCCCCGAAGTCGCTCGTTGCCTCAGTAACCTAAGTGTATAGCGGTTTGCGAGAAGGGTCAACTCCCTAGAGCCGAGAAGAAGTGCTCCAGAAAGTTGAGGGGCTATTGTGGTGGCCTCGGTTACCATCTTTGGCAACCTGGCCAACTGGTTTGAACCGATACCTCGGGAGGTATTATCAAACAATTTGGTAAAAGCTAATAGTCCCGGCATACCGTTCGGTTTATCACATAGTGAAAAGCATTCGGTACTTGCTTCGGTAATTATTCAGCACATTGCAATGTATTTGTTTGGATGTTCCTGAAGCCGCCTAAGAGAGGTTGTTACGCTAGATGGGGACCACGAGGATTATGTGGCAAATGTAATCACTGGGGTCAGGTCTGGCCATGTGCTCCGTAACCATTCTGCTCCACTCATCATATATGATGTCACTCAAGGCGGTTATCCGGGTGTACCCTCCACGTGCTAGCTTGGAGGCCAAGTAAACCTGGGTCTATAAATACAAAGGGATATTTACCTGGAGAGGTATGCCATTTTTTATCCTAACCCTAGACCTAAATTCCTCCCCTAAGATCTAACTTGATCGTCGGAGGGTCACTGGGCCACTCAATCCCTAGTGACTTGTTGCAGGTCAAGGGGAAGCAGGAGCACGGAGCCACGGAGGAGGATACCTAACCTGAATCATGGTCAAGATCCCGCCAAATCGAACCCCTACAAAGGGCATATCTCATTACAAAGGAGAGGAGTCAAGCAATCACACAGCTTTACCATGCCCAAGTGAGCTCCTTGTAGAGGAGCATCACAGCAATTATCCTGCATTTCATCCAGTACCTGAATCCTAAGGAATACCCTTCGAATAGACTTGCATTTCATCCGGTACCTGAATCCTGGGCAATTCCATTGTCTAGAGAGAGATGAACTTTCTTTAATGGATGCATTTCGTTATGAGCTTCCATCCCAAGGAATACTGCATAAACGCCCTATCATTGTGAAAGGTGAAGACATGGATTTCAGTAAGTTTGGGTCTGGAATGTGTGATTTGATATATGCGAGTGCCGTTTTCCTGCATATGCCTGATATAAGCTTGTTTGGACTGGACTAGAGAGCTTAGTGAACAAATTGAAACCTTTCGAAGGTCGAATCTTTGTGTCGCATAACATTAAATTCTGTTCACACTTAGGAGGAGATGAGTGCACAAAAGAGATTTAACAATTTGGGGCTTGAATATCTTGCGAAGCGCACACATGATAGTTTATTCTTTAATCATATTATGAGATTTGGTTTGAGTTTAGGAGATCTAAGGCATAAGATCTGGCAAACAATCTTAATTTCGGGGTTTGGTTATTTGTGATCAGATAGATGGAAAGGATGAAGCAGCAAACTGGACAATTGGCTTTTCATTGACATTTTTGAGAGGTTGTGTTTCAATTATATATGATATTGCTGGTGAAAGAGTGTTAAAGCATCCAACTCCAAACCAATTGGCAAAGAGTGGAGAGGCTGTCCAGGCTCATATACTAGTTTTGGAGGAGATAATTAACCAATGTGGGACAAATCCCAACACTCCCCCGCACGTGCGACCCCTGACTCGCACGTGGAGAGGTAAACAAAGGATCCAGAACATACGGATCACAATGAAATAAAGTGCAACTATGGCACAAACAAAGGGAAAAGCCTCCGAAAGCCTAGCTTTGATACCATGTTAGATTAATGAATTAGTTCGTTGTACGGAGTTTCATTATTTATCCTTAGTATGTAAATAGTTAATTAGTTAGGACCTCATTGTAATTGTTGTATCTTGCGTTGTATATATACCCAGTTTAATGAAAGTTAACCCTAATTTTGGGTTTTCCACAAATCGATATTGTCATCTCTCAACTTTACATGGTATCAAAGCTAGGCTTTCGGAGGCTTTTCCCTTTGTTTGTGCCATAGTTGCACTTTATTTCATTGTGATCCGTATGTTCCGGATCCTTTGTTTACCTCTCCACGTGCGAGTCAGGGGTCGCACGTGCGGGGGAGTGTTGGGATTTGTCCCACATTGGTTAATTATCTCCTCCAAAACTAGTATATGAGCCTGGACAGCCTCTCCACTCTTTGCCAATTGGTTTGGAGTTGGATGCTTTAACATGGTATCAGAGCAGAGATCCTAACCCTAGCGTGGGATTTCCCTTGCACCAAATCTTGAACAGTGTCACGTGAACAGTAACCCGTGAACAGTGTCACGTGAACAGTAACCCGTGAATAGTGTCGCGTGAACAGTACGCGTGAACAGTGCCGATGAACAGTGTTTTGTGAACAGTACCATACTGCTATATCAACCAGTTTCAGCCCTATTTGCCACTTAGATTTGAAACCTAGGGTTCACCGACAATCTTCTGGCCCTATTCGGACCTCCGACCACTGCTTTCCGGCGTCGCCTTTTCTCACCGGAGTTCGCCAGAGTTTTTCAGGTCGTTTCACGTTCAGGTCAGGTACTTTAAGACTTCCGCTGCTGCTATTTGAGTTCAACCGAGTCAGTTTGAATTAAACCAGTGAGTTTGGGCACCTTTTCTGCAACTTCTGGGTTGGTTTTCTCTTATTATCGCTTGCTAGTGGTTGGTTTTTCAATTTTTTAGAGGTTATTTTTTAGCCTAGTGAGTTTGGCACCTGGATTGTTCTTGCGGCATTTTTTAGTAGATTGTTACTGCTATCCCTGGTTGTTGGTGGTTGATTGTTCGTGGATTGTTGAAGTTTGGGGCCCCAATTGATTGGTATTGCTTATTTTGAGTTGATTCCCTTGATTGGAGTTGTTTTTTTGGGAATTGTTAGTGTCTGGTACTTGTTCACTACCTTCTGTTGATATGGCGGGTAATTCCAACCATGTTCCAACTGGCCCTCTTTCTCGGGAGGAGATACAAGCTCTCAAGCACCTACTGGCCAGGCTTGATACTCCATCTACTATAGCTCCTACCTCTACTGCAGCTTTCTCTACAAGTATTCCAGCTAATGCATCCTCTTTTCCGTGGATCATAGATTCTGGTGCCACAGATCATATGACAGGTTGTTCTTCATTTTTCGATTCCTACTCTACATGTTCTGGTAAGGATAAGGTTCGAGTGGCAGATGGATCCTTATCTGGTGTTATTTCAGAGAAAGGTTCCATTCGCTGCTCTCCAACCCTTCATCTTTCTTCAGTTCTTCATGTGCCAAATTTTCCTACTAACCTTCTCTCTGTTAGTAGTCTTACACAATCCTTAAATTGCTCAGTGACCTTTTTTCCTACACATTGTGTCTTTCAGGAACTGGGTACAGGAAAGGTGATTGGCAATGGTAGATCATGTGATGGCCTTTATTATCTGGAGTCTGCTCCTCGTCCGTCTCCTTCACCCATGCTAAGTGGTCTGGCTTTGCAAGTAGATACGAGTCCAAGTCTCTCTATGTTACATCAGTGGCACCGTAGATTGGGTCATCCATCTTATGGGATTTTAGAAAAACTTTTTCCTAATCTAACTAAACATTGTCATCGGAGTCAGTTTTTTTGTGAAGCCTGTGAGCTTGGAAAACATAAGCGTTCTTTCTATGCACCTATTAACAAAAGAAGTGAGTCCCCGTTTATGATTATTCACACTGATGTCTGGGGGCCCTCTCCTGTTACTTCTCTTAAGGGGTATCGTTGGTTTGTCACTTTTATCGACTGTTATTCTCGTGCTACTTGGGTGTTTTTACTTAAATCAAAGAGTGAAGTTTTTTCTTGTTTTCAATCTTTTCATGCGATGGTGAGTACTCAGTTTGATGCAAAAATTAAAATTCTCCGTAGTGATAATGGCACTGAGTATATTGATAAAGGTTTTAGGGCTTTTCTTGATGAGTGTGGTATTCTGTTTCAGACGACTTGTGTTGACACTCCACAACAAAATGGAGTTGCTGAACGCAAGAATCGTCATTTGGCTGAGGTTGCTCGGTCTCTTTTGTTTACCATGAATGTTCCAAAATTCTTATGGGGAGAAGCCATTTTAACTGCCGCTTATCTTATCAATCGTATGCCATCCAGTGTTCTCAACTTTAGGACTCCCATAGAGTGTCTTCCTAGCAGTTATCATGCTATCACTCTTCCCCCGAGAGTTTTTGGTTGTGTGTGCTTTGTCCATGCACCCCACCCTTCCGGAGGTAAGTTGGGTCATAAAGCCCATAAATGTATTTTTGTTGGGTACTCTCCTACCCAAAAGGGATACAAGTGTTATGATTCACATTCTAGAAAGTTTTTAGTCTCCATGGATGTCACTTTTTGGGAAAGAGAGTCATTTTATTCCCTTTCCAAGTCATCTCTTCAGGGGGAGTCTAATCAGGAGGAAGAGATGTTTACTATGTATAATCATGGTGAGGGGGAGCTTCTATTTTATAATCATGTTGATGGAGAGAAAGAAACAGTATTTTATAATCAAGTTGAGGGAGAGAAAGAAACAGTATCTGCTGAAGAGGCAACACATGGCATGGGCGATGACACTGATGGACTTCCAGCACGGTTGCAAGGCAACTTAAAGACCTATGCTAGACAGAAAGATGGGAAGTCCTCCCGTGTGATGCCACTCTGTCAATCACCGTTGCCTACTCCAGTTCCAGACTCCTCAGCTGACTCATCTGGTAATGATTCTCCTCCTGTTAATGATTCTCCTCTCTCAGCTGACTTATCTAGTAGTGATTCTTCTCTTATTGAACCTCCTGTTATTGATGATCGTCCTATTGCTAATCGAAAAGAGAAAAGATCGTGTACTCTACATCCCATCTCTCAATTTGTGTCTTATGATCGTTTATCTCCTTCATATTATGCCTTTGTTTCGTCTCTTTCCTCTATATCTATTCCACAGAATTGGAAGGATGCGTTAGTTATACCCGAATGGAAAAGAGCTATGGTAGAGGAGATGACAGCTTTGAAAAAGAATGGCACTTGGGAGCTAGTACCACTTCCTAGAGGAAAGAAATCAGTGGGATGTAAGTGGGTATTTACTGTTAAACAGAATGCAGATGGTACAATTGACAGATATAAAGCTAGATTGGTCGCCAGAGGGTTCACTCAAACCTACGGTATTGACTATGAGGAGACATTTGCTCCAGTAGCAAAGATGAATTCTGTGCGAGCTCTACTTTCCTGTGCAGCTAACCTGAATTGGCCACTTCAACAGTTTGATGTAAAAAATGCATTCCTTCACGGTGATCTAGATGAGGAAGTGTATATGGATATTCCACCAGGTTTTTCTTCCGCTGCAAGTGAGGGAAAGGTGTGCAAATTGAAGAAGGCATTGTATGGTTTGAAGCAGTCACCTAGGGCTTGGTTTGGCAGATTCTCAAAGGCCATGCTGAGTTTCGGCTACAAACAGAGCCATGCTGACCATACTCTATTCATTAAGAGGAGTGATGGTAAGATTGCTGTCCTTATTGTTTATGTTGATGATATAATAATGACAGGTGACGATGTGAATGAAATTCATAATTTGAAGTCTCGACTTGCCCAAGAATTCGAGATTAAGGACTTGGGAGCAATGAGATACTTCCTTGGAATGGAAGTGGCAAGATCTGATAGAGGTATTTTTATCTCTCAACGAAAATATATTCTTGATCTTTTGGAAGAAACAGGCATGTTGGGTTGTAAACCTGCAGATTCTCCTATTGAGCCAAATCATCATTTGAGCGGAGATATGGGCGAACGTACTAATAAGGAGAGGTATCAGCGACTTGTTGGGCGACTGATATATTTAGCTCACACCCGGCCGGATATTACCTATGCAGTGGGTGTAGTTAGCCAGTTTATGCACGATCCTCGTATTTCACACCTGGATGCAGTTTATCGTATTCTGAGGTATCTCAAATCAGCTCCAGGAAGAGGAATTTTGTTCTCTAATCATGGCCATTTGCGGTTGGAGGCTTTTACTGATGCTGATTGGGCTGGTTCTGTGGATGATAGACGTTCTACCTCTGGCTATTGTACCTTTATCGGAGGGAATTTGGTTACTTGGCGAAGTAAAAAGCAATCAGTGGTTGCTAGATTTAGCGCAGAGGCAGAGTACAGAGCCATGGCTCATGGTGTTTGCGAGCTCTTATGGCTCCAAACCTTATTACGTGATTTGGGTTTCATTGACAGCGGTCCTATGAAACTCTACTGTGATAATAAGGCTGCTATAAACATTGCTCATAATCCTGTTCAACATGATAGAACGAAGTATATTGAGATTGACCGACACTTCATCAAGGAGAAACTGAGCGAGGGTTCGATATGTATGCCTTTTGTGAGATCTGGAGATCAGTTGGCTGATATATTCACAAAGGGACTTGGCAGCAAGAGTTTCCACCCTATTGCATTCAAGTTGGGCTTGATCGATATCTTCGCACCAACTTGAGGGGGAGTGTTAGATTAATGAATTAGTTCGTTGTACGGAGTTTCATTATTTATCCTTAGTATGTAAATAGTTAATTAGTTAGGACCTCATTGTAATTGTTGTATCTTGCGTTGTATATATACCCAGTTTAATGAAAGTTAACCCTAATTTTGGGTTTTCCACAAATCGATATTGTCATCTCTCAACTTTACAAAGAGAGATAATGACCAAGATATGGATATGGATATTGATTTGAGGCTGGGATCTTCTTTCTATTATTCTTGAAAAAGAAGTGCTGCTCATGCAGATCTTTAGGCATTTTACTAATTGCTCCAGAAGATTGACCGTGGTAATCCATGTTAGAAAAGCAAGTGGCATCATGGATACGTATTTTGTTGGGGAAAAAATGCTGTTGACAGTTCGTTATTTGGCTATTCTGCCCGGAGAAAGTGCTGGATGGGAAAACTTTGATTCTGTATGTTGAAATTGTTTTAATTATCACTGACGCTTTTCGTCCCATTGGAACGACACTGTCTGATTTGCCAATACGGGGTCTTGATTTCGCTGGTAGTTAAAAATGGTACAAAGACAATGTTTATGTGGCTATTTATCTTTGGCCCTTTTTCTTTTCCCTCTCTTGTCATCATGTAAAAACACAACTGATGCTATCGGGCTATATTTACACCAAAATGTACGAATTAGAACCGAGATAAATTTTGATTTATATGTTCTTGATTTGCTATTACTTGTGAGTTGTGACCATGAGGAAGCAGCCTCAATCTGGTATACAAAATGTTGGAAAGAACGTGAATTAAGTAAAGAAATTTCTGACTGGTTTTTTTGCGCAGTGGACTATCAACTTGAACTACTGTTGGATCATGAAAGAGTTGCTCAATTCTGAGCAAAACGGTGTCCAAGTTGTTGGATGAAGCACATTCTGTCCATCTGCTGATTGAACTTGTTTCTTAAATACAGTACTTGGTCTTGAACTTGAAGACTTGAAGTTGCTCCATTCCCTAGGAAAAATTATTAGGTAGCTAAATAACATGGACATGCAACACCATACGAAGACGGATACTAATGCTTGCAAATTTCTGAAAAATGGAAGACAGACACATCCGGGCTGATTTCTGAAAAATGAAAGACACAGACACATCCAGGACGAGAAAGGATCATCTCATCTCGTGTGGTGACTTTTGTAGTCCCTCATGTGATACAAAATGGGACTCGTCATAATTTTATTCGAAGAGCTTAGCCGTTTATTTTATAGGCCTAGGTCGTTGTGTTTACTGTTCATGCCAAAAATTAGGATGATCACACATTGTTAAAGACTCGAAGAGAAATGAATGATTTGAGTTTGGCCGCACATTACTTTTGTAGGCTTTGTCACAAATACACTTTGTACAGGCGGATGTCAATGACCACTCAACTTGAATATTTCACAGGACGATAAACACATCGAGACCTTTTGCCGTAAATGACATTATGATTAATTGATTAAGGAAATGAGTAAATTGTGATCACTTGGGTTGGGACGTTCCTATCTAGCATGGGTTTTGAGTTTGGGTTGTGGACATAATCCTAGAGTCATGAAGTCGGCCATGGGCCTCGGAGTTAGGCATGGTGGACGGTACATATGCCATCTATACCATGTACATATGGGTTTTGTGGGACAGGTCCCACAGAGATGATTTGAACCGCCCATTTTTTTTTGAAACATTTTTTTGTGAAACCCTGTAAAAAATCAGCTCAACCCGATATTGGTAAGGATTTTTTCTGAATTTGTAGGGGCGAAACTAAGCGGTTAAGTAGTTTCGCCCTCACAAATTCAAAAAAAATCCTTACCAATATCGGGCTGAGTTGATTTTTTTGCAGAGCTCCATAAAAAATGTTTTAAAATAATAGGCGGTTCGAATAATCTTTGTGGGACCCGAGGTGGGCCCCCATAAAACCCATATGTACATGGTATGTACAAGCTCATATGTACCCATAAATTTATTGTAATGGATAATACTTGAGGTCATGAAGCCGGCCATGGTCCTAGGAATTAGGCGTGGTGAACGGGAGCCTAATGGATTGATATTATTTCTTTTGTAGATGGAACTTATGCCGGATAGCATGCTGGTTGGGATTGAAAAAAAAATTGTAATGTGAAAAGTGACATTGTAAATTTGATACGCGTGTTGAATCTATGGAATTGGTAGTGGGTTGTTAACCCTTGAAAGTTGAGAATGAGATTGGTGAATCCACTAAATCTATTGAATAAAAGTTTAAGAAATGGAATTATCGTGCTGAAATTATTGTTAAATTTTACTTATCGTATACTTGTGTTATAAATGTGGTAAGAGATAGAATTATCGTGCTTTAATTATTGTTAAATTTTACTTATTGTATTCTTGTGTTATAAATGTGGTTAATTGATGTATGAGTAACTATTGGTAAAGGTGTGGCTTTGGGTGCCCAACTAAGTGATCATTGCTCATGGTGCTTCTTTTTGTGGCCTTGACATTTTACGCTAGGTGTTGAGAGCAACGGAGGATACGATGAACCACTTGAAGATTACCAGGCGACGAAGCAGCAAAGTGGGAATGAGCTGCTGCAGCCATGACTTTACCAGTAGATTGTTGCTAGATGGATCTATTTTATTTTGATTAAAGTTAGACTCTTGTTAAATTTCAAATTTTCAGACAATATCGTATTTGGACAAATTTTAATGTAATAAGGGAGATAATTTACTTAATTATCAATGAAGTTGTCATTTTATTCTAATAAAAGTAAAAATTTTATTTCTTAGCGTACCCAATTTTTGGGGCATTGTTGTTAGATTGTTTGATATACATTGTTGGGTCCATCTCCTAACAGCTTAAGCTTTTGGGAGAGTTGGTAACTTAACATGGGATTAGAGTTCAGGTTGCAAGAGGTCTTGGGTTCAAGTCTCTCTGTCTGTATTTGTTCCCTGATTGCATTCTGCTTTTCCTCTTCGTATTCTATTTCTTCAGTCGAAGAAAATTGTCCCTGATTGCATTCTGCTTTTCCCCTTCGTATTCTATTTCTTTAGTCGACGAAAATTTGCATTGTTGCACACGAGGAAGGGTATACATTGTTGGGCCCATCTCCTAACAGCAGAATTGGTAACTTAACAGTTACAAGCTATGGGGGGGGGGGGGGGGGGGGGAGGGGGCTATGGCTGCATCCAAACGGGCCGTTAAGGTGTTAGTATAGTTTTACTACCCTACATACCGCATTACCACTATTTAGTATAAACAATTTAAATATAAAACGTCTTCTCTGCTCATCGCTATAAGCGGTCCATTGTGCTCGATTCCCTGTTTGTATATAGTTCCTGTTTTTTTTCATCTACTTGTTGTGAAATAAAGTAAAATTATGTATGTAGGCTCAGTTTATTATGAAATTATGTGTACGTAGACTATTTTCTTTGGATCTAGAACATTGGCCTTCTTAAAAAAAAAAACACTCTATTTTCTCTGTTTGGATGTTATTTAATACTCCTAGTATTTTGCTCTACTTATGTTCTAACTCAAAACTTGGGGAGGGGGAGGAATATATTTTGAAAAGAAAAAAGAAAAAACCGACTAAACCGACTTATCACTTGGTGGTGCGCGACTAGCATCTAGTGACTTTCAAAACATTGCTCCTCCACTGTGAAACCCAAACGGTTCGTCCAAGAGATTGAAAAATGGTGGTGTTGATTTTACTAATTTACTTGGCATATTTGGACTACCTGAAAGTTATTGCCTGGCTTATTGGCAGACTGAATGCAGCAAATTTTGATTGCTTATTGTATGCAGCAACTGTTGATTCTGATTGGTAGACACCCCTGTGCCCTTGTCACGCAATTTTGATCCAGTCCCTGCCCCTAACTTCCTAGGGCAATGTTTTCCCTAATTAAGATCAGTTGATTGTTCGTACAAAGTGCAATCATTTCTTCACGAAGTACTACAAAATTCATCCAAGACATGAAATGCATATGTTTTGTAGCGTTATATTACAAAAATTTACCTTCAGGGCAATTCTCAGCTGAGCTCAATCGTGCAGACTATTGAGAATCCGAGCACACCACGGTTGTCAGAAATTTAGTGTCCTGAAGAAATCACCATTTGCGTCCTTCCTTTGAGGATCATCAATTTGTACGCTAGCCTAAACACTGTAGTTCTGAAGCTATGAGCTTCTCATCTACAAGTCGAAAATGACTTTCCCAATGATATACGATGCTACTGGAATGATACAACGAACAAAGGGTTGCAAATTGATTGCCATGGATGTGGAAGTGTTGTAACTAGGATAACTAGGAGGACCATCGCCGATAACTGATGTGCTACCCGAAGCTGGGTTGCTTGCATTTAACACCGAGGGAAGAGAATCGGAGCTGGAAAGGAAAGTTGAAAAAAAACCCAGACAAGAGTTTATTTCTCCATTCCCTAAAAGGAAAACAAGTAGGAAAAAGTTTCCATATGTAGCCATAGAGTGGAAGACTATACCCAGGAACTATTGATCCTGGTGATGATGTAGTTGTTGGTGATGGAGTCGTTTCTGTTGTCGGTGATGAAGAAGAAGCCAACGATGATTGGTAGATGCATGTTCCAGTGCCTGCAGACGTTTCAGTTGGATATGAGGAGTATATTTGATCTATTGAAGCAGCTAATAGATGCTATACCATATCAGCAGAAAACATTTTCTTGAACAAATGTTTTGGATAGATGACTTCCTATATTTCATGGTGACGTCCTTGAGAATGAGCCAGAAACCATTTCTCAACATTCACCTTGCAAGAAAAAACAGTACTCCGCTAAACAGTACTCGACACTGGATCACTCATATACTATATAGCAATACTATACCTTTCCTATTCATTGCGAGTTGGTTATTCCTTTGTTGATTCGAAATAATTGCACTACTAAAAACGGGCTTTCTCAACATGAATATGATGGTTGCAGTGGCATTGAACATCCCTTCATTGATTCGAAATAATTGCACAAATAAAAACTTGCTTTTTCAATGTGAATTTGAAGGTTAAAGTGGGCATTGGCGAATGTAAGTGCCGGTCGCATGAGTCCTTCAGTTTAGAAAAGGTTTTTGGCTATTAAACTATTATACCTTTAAAAAGTAGAGAATGCTTAACGCCTGGGCCAGCTCAATTTTTGTTGGCAATGAACAACGTCCCACATTAACATTCGTTCGTTTTCTACCGCACCAAACACCAAAAAATGGATCTAAAATCATATTCTGCCAAATCAAACAGAAATTTCTTCACTTACTTGGATTCACGTAGGTTATCACGGCAGTTCCTCCAAAGTCACAGCTCGTTTGCACCGGGTTCTTCTGATAATAACTATTGAAGGCAAACGAGGCATGGCTTTCCAAACTATTCGGATTATAACATCCCCCATCCTCCTGTATCACCGAACAATCCGCGCCTCCAAGCCCACAAGCATAATCAAGCGCTGCCTGAAGTGCACTCTCTGTTGCTCCACTCTTTGCCACACACCAGCTCTGCCCTGAGACAGCCGGAGTTCCTACTGTCACTGGCGTCGTGACTGGAACTCCGGTTGTTGGAGCCGGGTAAGAGGTTACCGGGTTAGTTATCGGCTGGACTGTGCTAGGTGTTGTAACGGGATTTGTGATTGGAACTGTAGTGGAGGAGGGGATGGGTACGGGAGTGGAAGTGGAAGTAGGGTTGGGGGTTACGGTGACGGTGACGGGAACGGTGGAGGGAATGGTGACGACTGTTGGAGTGAAGGTGGGGAAATTTGGTGGGTAGATTGTGTCATGTAGAGTTGTTTTATGGTGGAAATGGTCAATGAGTTCTCTGTAGGGAATTTTATCAAACACCCGGTTTGCTTCTGTTTTAAGATCTTTCTGCTCAATTTCTTTTCTTGGGAGCACTTCTGCAAACAAAAACCCAGTTAGATTTTCCTGTTAGGGAAAATGTGGGATGCCGTGAATTGGATGAATTGCGGTTTCAGAATCAAAATTTGAAAAGTGGGGGGATGCTAGGTACACTTATGCGTGGAACCCACGTTATTTTATTTTTAGGGAGCAATGCTGTGTAGCGTGTTGTGCATGGTAAATTACCGTCACTCCAGTCTCACTTTAATAATTGGAATCGTTCATTTCGTAGAGCTCATCGAATAGAACAAGTATTCCAAAAATTAACTCGATTGGATACCATTAAGTGACTCATCCGAACATAATTTGCTTGAAATTAAGTGTACCAAAAAATAGTAGATTTTATCTAGTGTTTCGGATCCATTTGTTTCAAAATAATAATGTTCGGATGATGCACTTAATTATATCCGATCGAACTAATTTTTGGTACACTTGCTCTACTCAATGAGCTTTATAAAGTGAACGATTTCGATCATTAGCGAGACCGGAGCGGCGATGGCAATTTGCAATACACAGCACGGGGTCTCGTAGCAACGCCCTTCACTCGATGCAGAGATCCACAATGGTATTCGGAACTGTAAGAATTAGAAAGAAAAAATGGGGAAAAACGAAAAAAAATAATGCATGATAATTGGTACATCAGTGTGTCCTTCTCGGTCCTCTCAATGCTCGAACATCCACACCAAATAGGAAACTACGTGGACTGCACAAATAATTAGGGGAGCGCATGCTTCAGATGGTTTCGGATACACTTTTGGGAGAATTTGTGCACACAAACCTGTGTATCTAGAAACATTTACTTTTGAAAACACAAGCACATTATTGAAAACATTTTTGTTGGGTGATTACTTGCAACTGATTTTCTCAAAAAAAATTCCTCAAAAATAAGCTTCAAAATTCCTAACGGAACAAGTTATTTCGTAAAACGAATAATGACACACCAATCCAAATTTTGGACAAATAAAAGCCTGGAGGTTTATCAAGCTACTAAACTACCACGTACTTTACACAAGTACTCCGGAGCAAAAACTGTTTTCGAAAACACAAACGACACAAACACTTCGCATATGAATTGAAAACGTCCCAATACGTTAAATACTTGAAACATGTGAATATTCAGTATACGAATTACTGTACCTGAAGAGAAGAATGTGAGAAGAATCAAGAGACAAAAGAAGAGGTACTTTGAAGCTCCTTCAGCCATTATAGAGTTGCTTCTGGGTACGTAACAGGGAAGACACCCAAATGGATCTTTAATGCAAATTATAGAATGGCTGATTTGAACGAATGATTATGCATATGGAATTGAGAAAGGACCCAGGATTTGAGAGAGAGAGAGAGAGACACAGAATGTTTAATATACTCCATAAAGGTGGAGGAAACTTAGAGTGTTGGCCTTGTGGTCAAAACTTGGGACATCGGTTTGTTGTCTCGAAACCTTTCAAGGGCTACGAACTCATTTGGGGCAATCCTTGCTACGGCTTTAATTGGGCTTCCAGCTAATTGATAATAAAATTGGCTCCAAGATTAGTGATGGTGCGCATAAGCTAATCTAGATATGAAGCTACCAAAAAAAGAATACAAAGGAGGATGATCGAGAAGAAAGAGGGGGAAAAAGTTAAAAGAATATGGATATGCATATTGTAGTAATTAGTGATGATGATGATGAAAGGGGGGCCGGGTTCTCTATTTTGACACCAAGATGAAGTTTTTGAAGGTGGGATCTTCCTCTCAACAGTGGAAGAATCATCCATTCCATGGTTTACTCGGCAAAAAAGAAAAAAAGAATCATCGATCCATGCTTTTTTTTCCAATTCCTTTTCCTTTTAGACCAGAGACAATTAGAGAGAAATCTCGCGTGTAAAGCAAATCTTTTGGAAAGTGGGAACGCACATGCCAATGGATATACATTCTTTAATTTTCATCTTAAAAAATCGAGTGTAGCTCTCTTTCTTTCTTTTTATCGATCATATACTCCGTAATTGATCGAGTGTAGCTGATGCATGAAGATTTGCATGATCGGTGTAGCTGAGGGAGTACTGGTAGGGCAAACCAATGTATTGGCATGGCCGTGGCACAGGGCGCGCGGTTTGAGTCATAAAGCCACTAATTTTAAATGGAGCATATAGATCGTAGCTACTAATTATCGAGTCTAGCAACATAGACCCGAGGTTTATTTTCTGTTTTTTCTTGTTACCCTCCGGTTTTGGAGAGGCTCATTCCCTGCGTGGAACGTTTTGTACCCTTTATGGGTTTTTCTGTTCTCTCTCAATGAGTTGCTCAGAGGGTAGGACGGTGAGACTGGTCAAATTACCTCTGTCGTCTTCATCAACTCCGTTTGCGTTCTCTCCCTGGGTGCAACTTTGTTGACTGTACTTGGTGAATGTCTACTCAACCCTTGTGGATTTGTCCTTCGATAACCCAGAAGTTTAGGTCTTTCTACCCGACAACGGGCTTTGGATGTTGGCATCCTATAGCATACATATGGGCAATTTTCTATTCTTTTTTGAACAATGAAATTATTTGTTCGTTCAAAAAAAAAGTAATACAGTAATGTCGAAGAATGCCTTAATTTTGGAATATGTAGGGTTTTTTTTTTTTTCTTGACTTGCACTCAATGTGATAGATAAATAAAATCAGACTGTTTTGATGTCATCTCTTTTTGACGAACAAGCTCAATGCATAATAATACCAAAACAGAAACAGTACAAAAAGGGGACACTACCGGTCCCAAAATACAAAAACTAACAAAAAAGAGAAAACAAGAAAAACAACAGAAAACAAAAAGGAAAAACCAGCATGGAACCACGACGCCAGAACCGGACCCATCGAACACACTCGTGAGGAGGGGTTGGAGAGATCGCAGTTGACCAGAACTCGAACTCGTCTCGCCGCAGACCAGAGGCAGAAGCCGCTGCAGACGCCGCCTTTGTCGTCGGAACGCTGATTCCAAGAAAAATCAGATCTGGAACCCCAAATTTGACTCCTGAGTCCAAAAATGGAAGGGAGAATGGGAAATCTCAACTCCCAAAGGAGAGAGTCTCAACCACCTCACAATCTTGAACCCGGCGAGAAGAGAAGGAGAAGGAAAGGAATGTCATCTCTTTTGACACAAGCGCTCACTTGAAACTTATGGACACGTATCCCTTAGTTATTTATATTAATCAATGTTTTGAATTCCGGACCGTTGAGCGAATCGGAAAAGGGATTAGACCAACAGATTACCGGTTCAACCATGATTGAACCGGAATCGAACCATGATTCAAAAATATGTCTAAAATTATGAATAATTATGCGAACAATTTTTAATAAAGGGAAACCAACTAAGATTATTGTAGTGGCCCCAGAAATGGAGCTCGGGTCATTCCCGAGCCAAGGACCACGGAGCGTGTTCATATCGGCCCGTCGGTGTCACCACGGAGTGCAGGGGGCCGTACTAGAGAACGGGCACTGGGATGGTATACATACGAAAAGTCTACGATTTTCGACCGAAGGGATACCGATCGGTTCCCGACGGGACGTTGGGCCCACTCTGGCCACTGGATGGCTGATTTGAGTCGTCCAAAAATTGTAAAAAAAAAAAACTAGTGGGCCTATTCGAGAATTATCGGCATCCGATGTGTGTAGGTGTTCGATCCAAACACTCCATTTTTTGTATGTACATGTAAATTTGATTCTTGTGTGGGCCCACTCGTTTTTTTTTATAGAATTTTTGGACGGCTCGAATCAGCTGTCCTGGCCGGGTTGGCCCAGCGTGCCGTCGGGAACTGATCGATATCCATTTTCGGTCGGGAACCGTAGCACCGCTCGTATATGTGTATGCATGCGAATAGTTGTGCATGTAGTACGTCCTAGTAACGATGCGTAAATAATTATTAAATGTACATATCTGCTAGCTAGTGTGTTGGAAAAAAATTGTGTTTATTATTTGTGATGAAACCAATTATATGAGTGCAATAAAATTGGAACTCAAAGCCTGGGAATTGATGGAAACAAATTGGTGATCAAGGCAAGTATTTGTGTGTGACACTCTGTACTTAAGAGTTACGACAGATTTTGCCCCCGCTACGGGGCTCATGATTTGCATTGGACATCTGTTTCCCAGCACTACTTGATCGGAATCCCTCCAAAGCAGCACTTCAATTGGAGGCCTGGCGAACCATCTTGTATTTGTAACTCTCTCATATGAATGAACTTGAATAAAGGAAAAATCAACCATTTAAAAATGAATGAGGTAAATAATATATATAGGCGAACTCGTAACTCTAGGAAAAATCACTAAGGAAAGAGACACATCTGTGGTGGCCTCGGTTATTGTGTCGGTAACTGGGCCAGACGTACCGAGCCTATGCCCCTTTCGGTCCGGCTGGTGAGCCGATGAACGCTGATGGTCCTGATCTTGTGTTCGGTAAAGCGCTCGGATACGCGCTTCGGCCTCGGTGTTCCTGAGAGAATTTGAGTGAGGTAGTTATAACGGATGGGCCCCATGTCACGTATGACGTCACCCGAGGCGGTTACCTGAGCGTACGCCCCACGCGTTGGCTTGGAGGCCAAGTGACCCTAGGTCTATAAATACAAAGGGATGTTCATTGAAAGAGGTAAGCCGTTCTTCCTGATTCCTAGACCTAAACTTCACCCCCAAGATCTAACTTGATCGTCGAAGGGTCACTGGGCTATAAAAGCCCCTAGTGACTTGTTGCAGGTCCGTCAGAAGGAGCGGTGAACGAATGAACCAAGCCTCAAACACGATCTAGGTCCCGACAAATCGAACCCCTACAACATCTGTTCGTGAAGTACGTGTTCGTTCACGGCGAACAAGTGCCAATGAAAAGATGCAACTCCAAAATAAATCAATTTTTATTCACACTTAAAATAAAATATTATATCATATAATATTTTCCAACATAGTGTACATGCAGTGCAAATCATTTCCTGCATATATGAAGAGTAGGTTGTGTGTATCCTGAACTACTTTTTGGTACTTGTAGCTTGTAGTAATTTACAGCTTAATTAACGACGGACACAACTTCTAAGTTCTAATCTAACGAAACGCGCGCTTGCTCATCTCGAAACTGCGATGGAGGGATTGTATTAAACTCTCTCCTTGAAAACCAACGAACACTACTACCCCCACAACTGTCAAAAAAAAACTACCCCCACAACAAATATATACCACCTTCACCCCAAGCAGTAAACATCGAAGCCAACCCAGAAAAAAACATTCACGAACCCCTTTATCTTCTGGCAAGGATTAGTCCGGTTGGTTGATGATCAGTTTGTTCTCTATAAAGTTGAGCAGGGTTCGATTTTTAGGGTCAGGTTGTAATAAAATATTTTTTTATGAATTCTCTTGTCCTAATAATCTGTCTTTGATCGGATTGGAGAGAGTGGAATCAGTGAATCAGTCGAAGTGCACATAAACTACCCGAACACAGCTGACCATCAAACCCATAAAGAAAAAGAAAGAGCAGAACTACAAGTCCGTCTGCTTCTTAAGGCGAGGGATAGAAAACTACTACTACTAGTTTAAGACAAACGTACTGACGTGGCCACATGTGATTTCCCTGATTTTGCTTTCTGTTTTGGTTACTTTCTTGCTTTGTGAAATAAAAGCTGGAATGGGTGACCTAAGGTTTCAATGCTTCTTTCAAGCATTAGGGCCCATTCTATTCTTTTGATAAATTAAGATATTGCGATCAACTTACACATAATTTGACTAATTTGAGAAAATCAATCTCACTGTTTCCTAACAGTGCCCTTTTAATGTCAGCAAAAAAACCTTTATAGACTGACCCACAAGAATTATTTTAGTATTTGAACTTAAAATCTTGAAGGGGACAAACTTATAAGTAACACATCATAACCATTAACCACCCGATGAGCCCCTTGGTTGCATTAGTTCCGATTCTTCTCCACTTACTCATTCATAAAATAGCAGAAACACTGCCGACACAGACAATAGTGCACAACTTTGTGTACAAATTTCTCATGGGGCTCACTTTTGGATCCCCACAAATGATCTAATCCATTCATTAATTTTAAAATATTTTATTGAGAAATTCCCAAAAAAATTGGCTCAATAAGATACATGTAAGTACTTGATCCAATTTTACAACTTTTCATTCATCCAGAATTCCAAATGAAAAGTTGTGAGATTGGATCAAACACTTCTATGTATCCTAATTAGCAACGGAAGATTTGTCTGATACATCCTCAGTGAAATACTTGGTTCCTGAAAGTACGATTACATAATTGAAATTTCTCAAAAGAAAGGGACATGTAAGGTTAAGTCAGTCCACATGGATAAGTTGCCCTCAGTGTTTCAGAGCCGTGATTATGGACATTCAGCATCTAGCAGGGGAAGGAAATTTCTCTTTTTGTTGGTTAGTAGATCGGCTAATAGGGCTGGCTCATGAGATAGCAGCTTTAGCCAGGCGTAATTTGCTTCTGTGTAATTGGAGTGTTAATCCTCCTTTGTCCATTCTTTCGATTTTATGTAATGAAAAGACTGCGTAAGTCAGAGGGGCATTTTGGCGGATTTTAATGAAGACTGCCCTTTTATTTATTAAGGCCAAAGCCAATATTACAAAGGGAGGAGGAGGGAGACAAAGGGCAACTCAGAGGATTTTCAGAAGAGAGGATAATCCAAAATCTGAGTTTTACTCCTACTGACACGTCTTTTATACAGAGGACTTTACATGAGGCTTAAATTAAAATTTAATGAAATTACACTCAAATTCATCTAAAATAAAAGTATATCGGGTGTGCTGAGGGCCCCATCGTCACATGCGTCTGATATTTCATTTGATAATTGAGTGTGAACAGTACCTCCATAATTGAGGTGGTTGATTGAGGAGACTGGCCACCGAAAGTTGGCATTGATTCTTTTCTTTTCTTTTTCTGGAGGACAGCTATCCAGCAATAATTTCTGTCATGTTGTCCCAGTAATCTCCCAAGGTAGGCCCAACAGGTGTATTACCATCATCTTCATAGGGGTCTTGAGATTCCTTTAACAAACAAGTAAATAAATTGTTGTCGTCCTTTGCACTCTTAGTTGAGGTTTTGGATTGTCCTCTCTTCTATAAAAATCCTCTTAGTTGCCCTCTCTCGCTCTCCTCCTCCCTAGTCCCCTAGATAAGATATTCTTTATGAAGAATCCGGTTTCCATCGCCAAAATTCATATAGTGGTAAAATTATATATGAATGAAATATAGATAGAATGACAGAATACCAAATTTTTGTGGGGGAGAGTGGGGGAAGAATGAAAGAGAGGGAAGAGCAATCAGTTCCCATACGCCACGCCTAACTCTTAAGAGTCATAGTCTAGCTAGCTAGGGCATGACATTCCTTTGTCCCATGATTTAACCAACTTGTTATTGACAACAGTAACATACATCGAAACATGCTTGGTAATTAGTGTGATAACTAATCATAACTAACGATCAAGGGCAAATGGGCAATCAATCATGCAATATAAAAATATTCTTGAATCCCTTTCAAAATTTCATGCTTGATCTGTAGTGTACACGTATACATAAGTACCCATGCTTAACGTAACATGAAAGTTCATTCATCTAAAATGTCCCGCACGAGTCTAGAAGGTCAAACCGATTGTAACAAGCAAAGCAAGAAACAGAGTTCAGTACCAGTTGCAGTAAGTTCCGTTTGGACGATTGAGACATCTGCTGGACGGGAAACACAAGAGGTCAAAATCTCAATCGCAAGAACTTCCATTCCGATGGTCGAGACCGCTGTCCGGACAGGAGAAGCTGGAAGGTTAAGTATATGGGTTTTAAACACGACTGCCCGGACAGCTCAACCGTGCATAGCTCAATTTTATGCTGTCGTAACTTAGTTTTTTTCTAAATAAAGACAAAAATACTTATTTTTTACTGTTAAGCCAAAAGAAACCTTAGACTTGGGTATTCCTACTGACCGCGTCGTACCGTGTCAAAAATATATTTATAAAACCTTGGAGTTAACTACTACTCCGTAGAATAGTGATCAAGACCGAGTATCGTTCCAACGGAGACAGTATGGCTGAGTTACGACCAATTCGATTAATTCGGGCAAAAGAAGTTTGGTTGTTTGAATTTGGAGAATTTATTAAACTAAGAGAATTAATTAAATGGAAACTTTTAGCGATTAAAGAGAAAATCTAGGGTTCGAATCCACCTCGACCGCGTAACTCCAACATGCATGGGCAAGATTAATTATTCGAATCAGAAGGGATTATTACTAGGGCTTGCAAACCCTAGCAATAATCATCTAGAAAATAATTGAGTTGTTAAAAGGCATAGATTATCCCATAGCACGGACCGTCTCAAAAGTACGGTCTGGCCGCCTAACGGCACGGTCCGTCTTACGAGTATAATCCATCTCAGAACTCCAACCACAATCGATGAAAACCATTGTATAACTCGTATTTGAAAGCATACATACAAATACTCAATATATCAAAACCATCAAAATCATTCCATTCAATTGAAACGGAAAGGGTTCTTAGTTATACAATCGATCCGAATAATAAACCTAAAACCCATACATAAAATAAAGTTACTTGGTGCGAAGTTTCATCTTCCCCCTAGAAAAGGGGTTTAGCCGGCCATGGAGAAAGAAGATCCGCTTGAAGTTGAAGAACGAATGAAGAACATGGACAAATCTCCCTGTCACGCTGCTGGAAAAAGAACGGAACTTCTCTTCTATTCTCCTCGTAGCCGAATGATCTCCTTTTCCGTACCAATAGCTGCGGGGGATAAAAATAACCTAAAAGTCTTTCTAAGTAATAAAACTCAGTCCCCTTTTATAGTTTCGGTCGAAAACAAAATAAGACTTAAAAAATGGAAACGTAAAATTGACGTGCTGGTCCGCTGGTCCGGACCAGCGGTTCCATTGTCCGGACCAAAATTTCAGCAGGTTCAAACATTGCTCCAGCTTTGGTCGTCCGGACCAACATAGCCTTTGCCATTTCGCTCCTCTTTTCGCCGTGGCCTCCACCGGAACATCCTTAATTCACGATTATTACTCCAAAACATGTCTGAATGCTCCGTAAGCCCTAAAACACTACAAACCAATTAAATCTCGTTAAATAACATTAGATAGGACCAACAAAACCTAAGTTAATGGGAATAAACGGGTGCTTTTCAGCACTTATCACGCCCCCCAACTTACACTTTGTTAGTCCCTAGCAAAGAAAAGAACTAAACAACTAATGAAAGCAATGAAAGATAGGACATTTGAACCCCCGGGTGCTCCGGTAGGACGAGTTTAGTCTCGTAAAAGTGGGAGGGTTATCAGCAGTGAACACCCACAAACACGGGGAAACCTTTCAACACAAAAATCTCAACCTATCATGCAACTCATCGACATATCAAGCAGAGGACACAAAGCTACCACAAAGATATAGCAAGGCAAACATAGTTCCGAGTGAACAATTCAAGAAATAAACTGTGGCACTTAAGCTTAGCGTGTGTGAATACGGGCCTCAATCACATATGAACAATAACCAACTGCTCTCTCCGGACCGAGCCTCGACTTCAATTCTCACCGTGTCATGCACTCACAAATGAAATCACTCGAGACAAGGTGCATTATGAACTCTCAAGTGTGCGGTTTGGAGGATACGTTAATGGAAAGCAAAGAACTCCGCACACTATGACACGAAAAGGATCCTTTATATAGTGGACACGCAATCTCATGAACAAAATACCAAGCATTGGAACTCTCCATCGATCAATCCTCAACCCAACACCCTTAAGATCAAATAGGACTTTATTCAAGGTTATAGCATTAGGGATGAGATAATGTATCAAGGTTAGGGTACAAATAGATTCAAGTGTGAGAACATAGGCGAGTATTTCAACTAAACGGAGCAAATATGCAATGTGTACCCTGCTAACATTAATTCAACTCCACCTCATCTCTCCTTCTAACCCTTCAACATCTTTCAAATACAAAGCAACCATTCCTTTTTTTTTTTTTAACTTATCAGTGCCCCTTTTTCTCTCTCTTTTTTTTTTATTTTGTCGTGTTTCTTTTTTTAAGGGACACCACCAATACTCCACGAAATTCAACAATCTACCCAAAAATTAACCTTTACACTCTCGCCTTTCTCCAAACACAATATGGAAGGTGGAGCTAACCAAGAAAAGGCTAAATCTGTAAGGCTCAATGTGGCTTGCAAGGGATAAATGTGAACACAAAGGAACGAACTAGCCCAAATATCACAAAAGTGCCTATAATCCTCTCCCAGGGGTGTAACATCCATGTGACAAACCAAAACCAAGAGATATTGTTATGCATTCAAGTTCCAACACTTAGCGACCAAAGATGATGAGATTGACAACAAATGCATTTCTTTCCATGACAAACAAAGAGTTTATTCGACACCACTCCAACAAAAAGCTTAAGGCACGAAAGCTCACTCGGGCATAAGTCTCCACTAATCATAGCCTTTAAGAACAGTCAAATCATAGCTCACAAGCAATCAAAGCCCGACGTGCAATGTGCAAAAATGCTAAAACAAAAGCGCCAGCAATCTAGCAAGTGAAACTACTCTGCCAAAGAGATATCGAAATGGTAGCAGCATGCCTATACTCAAGTAATCAACAAGCGAGCACAACAAACAACAATCTCATGCAGAAAGGCTCCCAATTTTTTTTAATTTTCAATTTGCTCAATGTTTTTTAAGACTCGAAACAATCTATTAAAGAAAGCACCCGAAGTATTCTCCACCCCCCAACTTAAATTAGTCACTGCCCTCAGTGATTGCAAATGTACTAAAAGAAATAAGGCAATGGAAAGAAAGAGGGAGGAATGATATCACCTTAAGTGGAGAACTAAGCAGAAAAGATATGGCAGCCGAGAGACCCCCCAACTTGAACGAAACAACCTGCAATGTTAGTCCTCACAAGAAACAGAAAAAATAAAACAAAACAAAAAGAAAACAAACTAACAAAAAAAATGACAGAAAAATGCTTGACAAAAAGTAAAACAAAAATTAAAATCCACCGCTTTCTTCACGCGAAAGACACGGGTACTACTTTTCTCCCTTGTCAAAGACTGTGGTTCCCTACTTGTTGGAAGAGCAATATGCATAGGATTCAACGATATCTTGGGAAGTGGTGCCATCATCTAATAGGCTATCACTCCCTCTGGGGCTGCCAGATTCCTTACCCACCACTCGGCTTATGAAGCAATCTCCGCCAAGCTGGACACTAAAGTCGGATGGTTCAAACAGATTTCTCGCTGCTAACTACGCGCCTGCCATCAGACCCAACCTCCTAAGTACTACATACGTAGCTTTGACAAGGTGGCTATACCAGACCGTTAGAAGCCGTTCGAGCACGACAAACACTAGAGGTTTCTCACCCTCCATGGATTTAAAGTCTCCTAGACTTCATTTAAAACTCAATTATCAGGGTAAACCGGATCAACTAAGACGACTTCCTCAATCACCTCCTCATTATAAATACCTTCCACATATGGTTTTAAACGTTGACCGTTAACTTTAGAAACCGTACCATCCCGTGGATCTTTAATTTCAACTGCCCCGTGGGGAAAAACTTTTTGAATTATGAAGGGCCCATCCCATCTTGATTTCAACTTACCAGGAAAAAGAAGCAAACGAGAATTAAAAAGCCACACTTTGTGATTCGGTTCAAAGGATTTTTGGACAATATGTTTATCATGAAAAGCTTTAGTCCTATCCTTATAAATGCGTGCACTCTCATAAGCATCATTACGCAATTCCTCTAGCTCGCTCAACTGGAGACGACGATGAGACCCGGCAACAATCATATCAAAATTAAACTTTTTAATGGCCCAGAATGCCTTATGCTCCAATTCTACGGGTAAGTGGCATGCCTTACCAAAAACCAACCGATAAGGAGACATGCCAATAGGGGTTTTATATGCAGTTCGGTAAGCCCACAACGCATCGTCTAGTCGTGTTGACCAGTCTTTGCGATCAGTCCTAACCGTTCTATCAAGAATTTTCTTTATCTCCCTATTTGAAACCTCAACTTGGCCACTAGTTTGCGGATGGTAAGGTGTCGCCACCTTGTGGGTAATAGAATACTTACGCACTAGTGCTGCAAAATGCTTATTAACAAAATGGGTACCCTCATCACTTATGATCGCTCTTGGACAGCCAAACCGACTAAAAACGTTGCTCTTAAGGAATTCGAGCACAACTTTATGATCATTTGTTTTCGTGGCCACCGCTTCCACCCTCTTAGACACATAATCTACCGCCACAAGAATATATACATTCCCAAAAGAATTAGGGAACGGTCCCATGAAGTCTATGCCCCACACATCAAATAACTCCACCACTAGAATGGAGTTCAATGGCATCATATCCCGACGGGATATGTTTCCGGCACGTTGGCACCGAAGACACATCTTACAAAACTCGTGGGCATCTTTAAATAAAGTCGGCCAATAAAAGCCACTTTGTAACACTTTTGCTGCTGTTTTCTGCCCATTAAAATGTCTCCCACTTTCAAGAGTATGACAAAACGTCAAAATACTATGATACTCACACTCAGGGACACAACGCCGAATCACTTGATCCGCGCAATACTTAAAAAGTATCGGATCCTCCCACAAATAATGCCCAACCTGAGAAAAGAATCGGTCCTTATCGAGACGGGACCAATGCGAAGGAATCTCACCAGTGGCTAGGTAATTAACAATAAAAGCATACCACGGAGGCCGAACTTGCGACACCTCAAACAATTGCTCATCGGGGAATGAGTCATGGAGAGGCACACTGTCACATGAGGAATCAACAATGATCCTCGACAAGTGGTCGGCCACAGAATTTTCGGAACCTTTCTTGTCCCGAATTTAAAAATCAAACTCTTGTAGCAATAGAATCCATCTAATGAGTCTAGGTTTTGCATCTTTCTTAGAAAGCAAGTGACGCAATGCAGCATGATCAGAATACACGACAACCTTAGACCCGAGGAGGTATGACCTAAACTTGTCTAATGCAAAAACAACGGCGAGCAACTCCTTATCCGTAGTGGTGTAATTCAATTGGGCATCGGAGAGGGTTTTACTCGCATAGTAAATCGCATAGGGAACTTTGTCAACCCGTTGGCCAAGGACAGCGCCAACTGCATAGTCGGACGCATCACACATAATTTCGAAAGGTAATTTCCAATTGGGTGACTGCATAATAGGTGCAGAGGACAAGGCATCTCTCAACTGAACAAAGGCCTTAATGTGGGCCCCATCAAACACAAATGACACATCCTTGGCGAGAAGATCGCACAAGGGCTTAGCAATCTTGCTAAAATCACGAATAAAACGGCGGTAAAAGCCCGCATGCCCTAAAAATGACCTAATCTGCTTAACAGAAGATGGGGGAGGGAGTCGCGAAATTAAATCAACTTTGGCTTTATCCACCTCAATCCCCCTCGTAGACACTACATGTCCTAACACTATCCCCTCTTGAACCATGAAATGGCTCTTCTCCCAACTTAGCACTAAATTTTTCTCAATGCATCGCTCAAGCACCTTGCTCAAGTTGCAGAGACAATCATCAAACGAGGTCCCAAAGACAGAAAAGTCATCCATAAAGACCTCAAGAAACTCCTCCACCATGTCAGAGAAAATAGACATCATGCACCGCTGAAAAGTAGCGGGTGCATTGCACAAACCAAATGGCATACGCCGGTAAACAAAAGTGCCAAAAGGACAAGTAAAGGTAGTTTTCTCTTGGTCAGCGGGGTCGACGGGCACTTGATTGTATCCGGAATAGCCATCCAGAAAACAGTAATAACTTTTGCCCGCTAACCGCTCTAAGATTTGATCAATGAAAGGCAATGGGAAGTGATCTTTCCTAGTCATGGAATTGAGCTTACGGTAGTCAATGCAAACACGCCACCCCGTGGTGACACGTGTCGGGACAAGCTCACCTCTCTCGTTCTCGACCACAGTTATGCCCGATTTCTTGGGCACCACCTGAGTGGGACTCACCCACTTACTATCCGCGATGGGGTATATGATACCCGCATCCAAAAGTTTCACAACCTCCTTCATTACCACCTCCTTCATATTCGGGTTCAACCTCCATTGCATCTCACGCGATGGTTTGGCATTCTCTTCGCAATTGATGCGATGCATGCACACGGAGGGATCAATACCCTTCAAGTCCGCCACGGACCACCCTATCGCACTCTTATACTGCTTAAGCTTCTCAACCAGTTGTCCCTCCTGAATGACAGAAAGGTGAGATGCAATAATAACCGGAAGGGTGTCGTTGGTACCTAGAAACACGTACTTGAGATTAGCCGGAAGTGGCTTCAACTCAAGTTTCGGTGGAGCCTCTATAGACGGAGGGGCGGTCTCATCAGAAAGTGCCGGAAGAGGTTCAAACTGCGCTGTCCACTTTGGAGGTGAATTATTAAGTAACAAATTCACCTCCTCGATGGACTGATCTATATCATACTCCTTCACCCCAAAGTGTGCCAAACAAGCGGCCAACGGGTCATCAGTCAAAATATAAGGTAATGCCTCCTCCACCAAGTCCTCCACGACATCGACTGCGAAGCAGTCTTCCTCCACTGGACGGTGTTTCGTGGCCTTGTAAATATTAAGCTTAAGGGTCATGTTCCCAAAGGTCACCTCCATCTCTCCACTCCTCACATGAATATTCGCATTCGCGGTCGCCAAGAAAGGACGACCAAGAATAATCGGAGTCTGCTTTTTGAGGGTTTGCACCGGTTCTGTGTCAAGGACTATAAAATCAGCTGGAAAGTAAAAATCATTAACCTTGACAAGAACGTCCTCAACTACTCCACGTGGCACCTTAATGGATCTATCAGCTAATTGCAAGGTAACCGACGTGGGCTTTAATTCCCCAAGCCCCAATTGTTCATACACCGAGTATGGAATCAAGTTGACACTAGCCCCTAAGTCTAAAAGTGCGCGCTCTATGGCATGACACCCAATGACTATATCAATAGTCGGGGGTACCAGGATCTTGCAGCTTAAGGGGAGCGTCAAACCGAAAAATAGAGCTCACTTGCTCAGTGAGAAGGACCTTTTTAGGCACATTGGTTTGACTTTTCCTCTTTTGAGTGCAGAGGTCCTTCAGAAATTTTGCATACGTTGGGATTTGTTTGATGGCATCTAGGAGTGGGATGTTAACGTTCACTTGCTTAAATACCTCAAGGGTATCCTCCATAGATGCTCCCCTCTTAGGAAAAGGAGATGGTGCATTCAAACATGATGGAAACGGGGCTTTAGGCACATATGGTGGCGCCTTAGGACCCGCTGACACAGAAGTGGGTGATGCAGGTGTGACTGGAGGGGTTCCCTCCTTACTCTGTGAATTCTCCTCCCCAAAGTCATCAGGGTCGGAGGGAGCCAAATGCTCCTTTGATTTCGCTTTCTTTGGTCGGGTTTCGACCTCTCTCTTATTGCGCAACGTCATGATTACCTTAGCATCAGCGGGGGCGGTTTCATGAACCACAAACTGTCCTCCAGGGGGTTGGACAGGCTGACTGGGCAACCTACCTTCTTCCCTACGATTGAGTGCATTGGCTATTTGACCCACTTGGGTCTCGAGCCGTGAGATGGATTGGGTATTAGAACGCACTTGCTGTTGGGTATCATTTAAATGGTCAAGTGCTTGCAGCACCTTGTCCTCGAAGGATGGATCCCGCGAGGATGGGGTGGGTGCTTGGCGGTTTTGTGAGTGATAAGCAGCTGGATTAAATGGAGTATTAAAAGGCCTAGGCTGCTGGGCAGAGGAACAGCCCTGCTCTTGCGATCTCCATGAGAAATTAGGATGCTTGGCCCAACCCGTGTTGTAAGTATTAGAATACGGATCATTACCTGGTTGGGAGAAACCCCGTGCATTAGCATACCCTTGTGCAGCATCAACCTGCTCCTCCACAAAAATAGGGAATTGTGGGGCCGCAGGACAGTCAGTGATAAAATGGGCTGGACTAGCACATAAAGAACATGCCTCCTGAGAAATTGGAGGTTGTGAGGTGGCTGGTCCCATACAAAGGAGCTTTTCAACCTTTTCAGTCAGTATTTCGACTTTGGAATTGAGGTCGTGAGATGGTTTAATCTCAAAAATACCTCGTGGCTTATCAGGACCAGTAGAGACTGACTTACCTCTCCTCTCAAAAGAAACATTTTGTAGGGACCCTTCGCTCATAGTTTCAAACAATTGCCAGGCTTCCGCTTCACTCTTAACCATCACAGAGCCTCCACATGAGGCATCAACCATCACACGATGCGGCAGAAGCAGCCCAGAATAAAAACTCTGTACTAGTTGCCACTTAGGTATGTCATGGTGCGGACACTTACGAATGAGATCCCCATATCTCTCCCAAGCCTCATAGAATTGTTCATTCTCAGCTTGTTGGAAAGTGGTAATCTCCTGCCGAAGTCTGAGTGTTTTTCCTTTGGGGAAGAATTTCTTAAGGAATGCCGCACTCATTTGCGCCCAAGATGTTATAGAATTAGTTGGCAAAGTACTAAGCCAATGTTTGGCGTTCCCTATCAAAGTGAATTGAAACAAAATCAATCTCAATGCATCCCTCGGAAAATTATGAATTAAAAGCGTGGAACTGAGGGATTCAAATTCAGTGATGGGTTGGTATGGATCCTCTTGAGCTTGCCCCTGAAACTTAGGGAGCATTTGGAGTGTACCGGGCTTAATCTCATACTGATTAGCCGCGATTGCTTGTAATCGTACACACGATGGTGTAGTGTAAGCCGTGGGGGCAAAGTGTGAGTTGAGAGGGAGGGGGTCAGGTACCACAAGTGCTCCATCAGCATCATCTGCCATTGTGACTAAGTTGGTCTTTTTGTTAACCCTACGTTTCCTTTCTAAGTCTAGATTAAGAGGAATAAGTTCGGGTTCTAAAGATCGAAGACCAAGCATGCAAGTTCAATACCCCTCAATTGTAAGAATGGGGTATTCCAGGCACAGACACTAATTTGCCAAAAAAGAAGAACAAACTCACAGTGGGTCAACGAAATCGCTTTATATCACGGCACCGCTTCTCCACAGTGATCTTTGCTCGTTTTATCGCCTCGTAACCTGTAGCTAAGAGTACCAAAACTAACAAACAAAATAAAAATAGAAAACAATGAACTAAACTAAAAAACTAATTAAATTATCGCAACCGTGCAAACTGTCCCCGGCAACGGCGCCAAAATTTGACCGCGTCGTACCGTGTCAAAAATATATTTATAAAACCTTGGAGTTAACTACTACTCCGTAAAATAGTGATCAAGACCGAGTATCGTTCCAACGGAGACAGTATGGCTGAGTTACGACCAATTCGATTAATTCGGGCAAAAGAAGTTTGGTTGTTTGAATTTGGAGAATTTATTAAACTAAGAGAATTAATTAAATGGAAACTTTTAGCGATTAAAGAGAAAATCTAGGGTTCGAATCCACCTCGACCGCGTAACTCCAACATGCATGGGCAAGATTAATTATTCGAATCAGAAGGGATTATTACTAGGGCTTGCAAACCCTAGCAATAATCATCTAGAAAATAATTGAGTTGTTAAAAGGCATAGATTATCCCATAGCACGGACCGTCTCAAAAGTACGGTCTGGCCGCCTAACGGCACGGTCCGTCTTACGAGTATAATCCATCTCAGAACTCCAACCACAATCGATGAAAACCATTGTATAACTCGTATTTGAAAGCATACATACAAATACTCAATATATCAAAACCATCAAAATCATTCCATTCAATTGAAACGGAAAGGGTTCTTAGTTATACAATCGATCCGAATAATAAACCTAAAACCCATACATAAAATAAAGTTACTTGGTGCGAAGTTTCATCTTCCCCCTAGAAAAGGGGTTTAGCCGGCCATGGAGAAAGAAGATCCGCTTGAAGTTGAAGAACGAATGAAGAACATGGACAAATCTCCCTGTCACGCTGCTGGAAAAAGAACGGAACTTCTCTTCTATTCTCCTCGTAGCCGAATGATCTCCTTTTCCGTACCAATAGCTGCGGGGGATAAAAATAACCTAAAAGTCTTTCTAAGTAATAAAACTCAGTCCCCTTTTATAGTTTCGGTCGAAAACAAAATAAGACTTAAAAAATGGAAACGTAAAATTGACGTGCTGGTCCGCTGGTCCGGACCAGCGGTTCCATTGTCCGGACCAAAATTTCAGCAGGTTCAAACATTGCTCCAGCTTTGGTCGTCCGGACCAACATAGCCTTTGCCATTTCGCTCCTCTTTTCGCCGTGGCCTCCACCGGAACATCCTTAATTCACGATTATTACTCCAAAACATGTCTGAATGCTCCGTAAGCCCTAAAACACTACAAACCAATTAAATCTCGTTAAATAACATTAGATAGGACCAACAAAACCTAAGTTAATGGGAATAAACGGGTGCTTTTCAGCACCTATCACCTACTCAAAAACTGATAGGGATATTTTGGTCATAGAAATACATAATCGCATAGGAGTAGTTTGATTACTTGGTCATATTACCAATTTTTAGTGCTTTTTTTTTTCCGGGGTTTTGTATTTTGTATTTTTTCACTGTATTTTTGAACCGTTATAGTCCTTGTACTTGTCTCTTTTTATGAATGCAATATATTTTTGCTTCCTAAGAAAAAGAAAAACAATGACATTTTTGTGTCAAAAAATAAAACATGGAAAATGATTCATTTTTTAAAAAATAAAACAGATATATACCATCTTTTCAAAATAATTTATTTTTCCATCCTCAACAAACTGAAATTTAGTCCTAATTTGTTAGAAGTTTATACACCTTGTTCTTTTTTATTTTAGATAGGAATTCCCACCTTGTTCTTAAACAATCACAATCTCACTGTTGGGAAGTAAATCATATATTTAATAAATACTGTAGGAAAATATATCATCAAATACAATGATGCTGCTCTGCAGCTGACCCCTTCTCTCACACAGATATTTTTTCATGATTTGCAATATAAAGAACTAAAACAAGACACGATCACAAGCAAATACTTGGCTTAAAGCAACATTAAATAAACATGCAGATAAAAATTGGTCATCCCCACAAGCATATTTGAGTTGCAGATACTTTAGGCCTGGGGATTCTCCCACTTGAGGGGCTTCGCCACCTCCCATGTGAAATCAGTATCATCTCTTCCGAAATGCCCGTACGCAGCCGTCTTCAAAAACCGTCCATTACCACCCCTCTTGAGATCGAGGTTGATGGCAATCATTCCGGGCCTAAAATCGAAACTCCCCTTCACAATCTTGAGAATCTCCTTATCCGGGATCTTTCCGGTGCCATACGTGTCGACGAACACTGACAGCGGCTCAGGCACGCCGATGGCATACGAGACCTGCACAATGCACCGGCGAGCAAGCCCACTGGCAACAATGCTTTTGGCAGCCTGCCTAACAATGTAGGCCCCGCTTCGGTCCACCTTGGTGGGGTCCTTCCCAGAGAAGGCACCGCCACCGTGGGCTCCCCAACCACCATAGGTATCGATGATGATTTTACGACCGGTGAGACCCGCGTCACCGTGGGGTCCGCCAATAACGAATCGGCCAGATGGGTTGAGGTGGAAGATGGTCTTCTCGTCGAGGTACTTCTCAGGTATGATGGGCTTGATCACATGCTCCTTGAGGTCAGCAGCAATCTCATCATTGGTGACGGTTTCATCGTGCTGAGTCGAGATAAGAACGGTATGGACCCGTATAGGAACCATGGCTCCATTTTCATTGAAATACTCAACTGTGACCTGGGTTTTCCCATCGGGTCTCAACCACGGGCAAGTCCCGTTCTTGCGAACTTCGGTGAGGCGGGCTCCGAGTTTAGTTGCAAGGACATGGCTGAGGGGCATCAGCTCGGGGGTTTCATCGGTGGCATAGCCAAACATGTGACCCTGGTCACCGGCACCAATCTCCTCAGGGCGCTTGGTGAGGTGGCCATGGACACCCTGCGCGATATCAGGGCTCTGTTGCTCAATGTAAACTAGGACCTTGCAGTTATCCGCATCGAGACCAACGTCGTCTGAAACGAATCCAATCTCGCGGCAGGTATCGCGCACGATCTTCTCATAGTCTACCTTGGCTTTGGTCGTGATCTCGCCGAAAACCATGACCATGTTGGTCTTGGTGCAAGTCTCGCAGGCAACTTTGCTGTCTGGGTCTTGTTCGAGGCAGGCATCAAGGACTGCATCGGATATCTGATCACATAGCTTATCCGGGTGCCCCTCGTTCACGGATTCGGAGGTGAATAAGAAGGTGTCCATTCTCCACAGCTGCAAAACAGAGATATCACCCAAACTAAATCAATTATGCAAATGCACTAGCAATAAATTTATTACAAGGAGAACATGCATAGTGCAATGTATCAGACCAGAGCAAATAATAAAGGGGATAACAGCCGATTACTAAACACAGCAAATTAGGTTCAGGCCTGGTTTGGATCATGGATTTGTGGAGGGCTTTAAGAAGGCAAAGACGAATGATACAGAACGAACTAAATAAATAAATTTAGCTTTACTTATATTTCCTTTTCAACAGAACGTGAATATATGATGGTGGGAGAGAAGGGAGGTGAAATTTTTTATTACCAACACCTTAAAATCCTAAGATACAGAACTGAGAGAAAGGATCTGCTAGTAGGCAAGTCTAGATGGTCTTAACTCGTAAGTTTCAAACTCTTTACAGTCATTGGCTAATCTACAGGCATTTCAACGAGAAGCAAATCTAAATGTCTGGTCTACTTGAAATGAGTCTACCGAAATGGTAATCAACCCAAAACAGAACTTGGGAAACTCTAAATCCATATAAATGAGCAAACATAATTTGCTCAGAACCGAGAAACTGTAAAGGAGAAAGGGATTATTTATGAGTGTATGGATCTGTGCCCAAAGCATCTCCGTTTATATAAATCTCTATAATAAACCGATTTGCACCGAAAAAGGCTTGATTTTATACGTTTGTGCATACTTGCATATATTGAAGTTGCAACTTTAGATTGCCATCAGAAAAGCGGCAAAACAAGTAAACACCTATACCAAACCAACCATAACCAAGAAAGAAACCATAGCAAGTGCAGTTCAGAGTAGTTGTCCCACGTGTGGCTTGGGTATAAAATGAGAAATCACTCAATAATAACATTTGGGTCCTCTCCAATTCATTCTTAATTGATTTTGAGATAAGCATCAAGTTTCTACGCGTACTTCACAGCACATACATAGATGATAGATCCAGATTCAATGAGAGAAAAAAAAAAATCAATAAAAGTAACTGTGGTATAAACATAAACCCACCAGGGCCATTCAGATCCGTAACATTTCTTCAAAAATCTTACAGGTACCACAAACAACACAATCGACATCTAGGACAAATCGACAGATCTGATTCCGAATAGAGTCAAATGCGTCAATATAATTTTGCGAAATTAATAAGAGGGAGAGAGGGTTTTCGAAATTTACCCGAAAATGAACCCGACAGCCGCCGAGTGTGTAGTGAGAGGATGAGAGAGACAGAGACAGAGAGAGAGAGAGAGAGAATGTGTTGCGACACAGGGCCTTGGACTTCGGGTCGTTATATATAAGGGATAGAAGGTATTGTATGAATGAAAATGTCACCGTATACCACCCATATTAAAAGTGGAGGATAATGGATAAAAAGTATATTAATATTTAAAAAAAATGTATTAATTTTTGCAAAATATGTTTTCATATTTAAATTTATTTAAAATTATTAATATATTATTCTCCATCTAATGAAATACAATATATAGTACTAATATCCAAACTTGTTTGGAACCATTCGCATGCTATTATCCTCCGTGCGGAGATTAGGAGGATGAATGAGGATGGATTTTGTGGGTAGGTGAAGTTTGGTGAGTGGGGTCCAGATGTATTAAATGGGGTTGGAGCATCTGTGTGTTGATCTGAATTCTGAACCGTGGGATGGGAGGAAGTCGAACGGCGGAGATTATTTGGAGTTGGTGGGGCGAGAACGACGGGAACAGAAAATACGGAGTACAATTGTTTTTTATTAATGGGAGTTACTTTCGCGACCCGAAAGAGTACACTTCAGTTAAGTGTTTGACTTTTCGATTCACCGCAAGCGTAATTTTATCTGCCTGTCTCGGCTCAATAATTAATGGTTAATATATGTTTTTAAATTTTGATTAGTAATAAATAACTCTGATTGATAAGAGCATCCACAATGTAATAACCAAAACCAAAAAATTGCTAAACGTGTGCTTAAAAAAGTGCTCACATTGTAATAATTAAAGTTAGCAACTTTCTAACCAATAATCAAATTTGGGCATTTGAATAATCAAAAGTAACAATGTGAGACTTCACATTGCTAACTTTAGCAACTCTCTAAATGAATAATTAAAAGCTGACGTGACAAGTTTTGATTATTCACTTTTGATTATTACATTGCGGATGCTCTAATAGTTTATTTTTAATGAAAATCATCAAAAATTCTTTTTGACACGAGAGATTGAACTCCGTAAAACTTATTCACAGCTACTTCGTGAATAAGTCATTCTCCTGTCTTCTAATCAAACATCTTTGAGCAAACAAGAAGATATTCAAAAATCTCGAGGCAAGGTTGAGCGCGAATCTCGAGTACATATTAGTGCGGAGTCCACCTCAAGTGTATAGAACCCATCAATGCATTATCCAAATTCGTGTTTAAGCTTGCCCCATGGACATTGATCGGGGTGTTTACGTTAGTGATTAACTAATAGAGTATGATTTTTTGAATTTGTCCTTATTCAATTTTTATTTGCATTTGTTAATTTTACGCCAAATTTTTATGTGATATAGGTTCTCAATGAGAATAATCAGAAAAGTACAAAATTAATTTATACAAGTATTTTGAGAAATATCCAAAGAAAAACTCAAAAATGTAGGTTTTGGACTTTTTTTGGGATATATTTCTTAAAATATTTGCATAAGAGTCATGATTCTTTACTTTTTCAATTCCTCTCGTCGAGAGGAATCATATCACATAAAAATTTGACGAAAAACTAACAAATGCAAAAGAAATTTGAATAAAGACAAAACCAAAAAATTGTGGTTCATTTGTTAATCATTAGCGTGAATGGGGCCTAAATAATTTCTCCCAAGCAAACGCCCCTGTTAAGTATCACGAACGAGTGTAAGTGCTACAAAGAGGTTTTTGGAGAGAGTGTAATAATTGAACAAAAAATAAGTTAAAATTGTGGACGGATAGAGTGGTTGAATCTAGAGATCCAAATCGAGCACACTCACATGTGTGAATGAGAACTAGGAATTTTGTGATTTTTCCAAAAAATATATCGAAACTTCGGCTCCCTTTGTTTGGATGTAAAATGTTTTTGGGTAAAATAATTTACCCATTTTCCGCCGTTTGACTAGAAAAAGGAGGAACATATTTTCAAAGTAAAACATTTTACGGACCCGTTTTGCTTTCTTTTTAAACCTTTTTTTTCAAAAAGAAGGTAATTTCGAACTCACATATTATGAAAATGAAAAATAATTTTTCGATTTTTTTGAAATTGAAATACCTTCCAAGATCTCACTGAAATCTACTCCTATCAAACAAGATCCATATTGGTACGAAAATTATTTGCGTAAACACATGATTTTTAAAACTTGAAATACCTTTCTTTTCCTAAAATTCTTTTTACTGTTCGGCATGTACATCAAATCAATGAGGTGAAATTGTTTTCATTTACTTTTGTCAGTAAGTCATTTTACATCAACGGACTCCAACGGGTAAACCTCCCCCGTCGACACCGAGTTCCGAAAGAATATCCTCGCGTACAACTCCACAACCATGGCCGTCACACTCGCCGCCCCCAGCAGAGGAGCCACAGTCGAAGTTGTCGCCGGCGATGAGGATGGAGTACTTGGAGATGGTCTCGTCGGGGGCGATGCATCGGGTTGGGTATTCGGTGGCGGGAAGCCCGATGAGGGCATAGGAACCAAGTTTCTTGTACTCGTCGGGGTTGGAGGGGACTAGGGTAAGGTATTTGGCGGGGATGATTTGGTCAGTGTTGATGTTGTCATCGACGACATAGGAGAGGCCATGGAAGGTGGGTGGTGGGGTTATGGGGTGAGGGCGTGGAGGGGGACGTGGTGGCATGGCAGCGCGGAGGGTTCGAGGTGGAGATAGAGAGGAGGAGGGGAGGGCTTTGGAGGGGTAGATGTGGGGAAATGGTGGGGTGGGTATGTACGGGAAGAAGAGGCCGGCATTGATGAAAGCTTTGAGGACGTGAGGAAGTCGAAGCGCGGGACTCTGCTTTTGGTCGATGTCTAGAAATAGGAGGAAGCTCCCATCCTGCTTGCTTCTTCCAATCTAGGTTTTGAAAAAATATTTTTTATGTGTCAATCAAACACGGAAAAATAAAATTTTGAATTTTTTTTTTATAAAAATATTTTACATCGAAACAAACGGAGCCTTCATACTATTTCTCTGTCTACACCAATTTGTGGCATATTTTACGTTTGGGCTCTATTTGTTTGACTGTAAAACGTTTTCAACAAAAATATTTTCCACATTTTCTCTTGTTTGGCTGCACAAATGCTCGGTAAAATCATTTACCCCGTTAATTATTTACTCTAGTTGCCGTAAATTAAATGACTTATAGGAACAAAGCCAGTAAATTGTTTTCTTAGTTGAGGAAGTAATAAACACTTGTCATGTAATGCACCATCATCGATCTCATTCGCTTAGCTTTCAGTGGACAAGAGCACTCTTGGCAACAACCACTGGCTTCACACAATCAAGAAAACCATGGCAACACCTGTTGGTTTCTTTCAACAAACTTTAAACTCATTGTTTTTAAAAATATTTTTTATATGCTAATTAAATATCAAAAAATAAAAGTTTGAAATTTATTTTTTGAAAAAATATTTACACGGAAAACATTTTACATTGTAAAATATTGTATATCAAAACAAATGGAGCCTTGAATTTTGATGCTGAGATGTCGTACTTTTATATTCGATTTCTTTCTCTCTTTTTTCCCCTTTCATTGATAATAAATATCATAACAATACATCCGAGAAGACCATCATTCCACAGAAAGATTTGATAACCAATCAGATCGAGGAGGTCTAGCTTCCCCAGTACGGATATCAGAACCTTGCGAACCCAAAGTTGCCAAAACGTATGCAACTACATTCGCCGATCTACAAATAAAAAGAAAATCACAAATCCTAACCGATCAACTCCGCGGTGAAGATCTTCGATGGCAACTTTCATTTTCATAGGGCAAGACCACACACTGATGGTAAGTCAAGGCAATCGATCTAATCGGACCACCACTATCTCTGCCTTAATTGCTTCATCAAAAGAACATCACCACCATGGCACCACCTTTATCGAGACATGAAATGGTATCTTGATGATAAAGGAGAAGCCAAGACAAAGGGAAAAAAGGAAAACACATAAAAAAAACTTTCAGATCTGAGATCGGGAGAGATTAACCCCACTGGAAGGGAGTTATTAATGGAAAAAAAAAAAAAAAAAAAAGTCATCACCGAAGAGGAAGGAAAATGCCCATCAAGGGTAAAGCCCTCCCCTCCCGCAGCCGTATTAGGGTGAAATATGGAAGCCCATTATTTAACTCTCAAAGTTACTTTTATTTAGAATTAGCCATGGAAAGAAAAATAAAGAAGTTTCTTGTAAATGACTTTTTTCCGGCAAATGAACAACTAAATTTTAATTTTCCTGTAAAATTCTTTTTTCAAATGAACAGTATTGATAAGAAAATTGATTTCTTTTTCTTTTAGTTCATTCAACTTCATTTTTCTTGGTAACTGAACGGGGCCTAAGGGGGGTGGGTGGGGAAGAAGAGAAGTTGTCAATTGTAAAATCATGAAGCTTTTAATAACCGGTCAAGTTGAGATGTTTTTTTTTTTTTTAATTACCGAAAAGGGTGAGAGGGGGTAACGAGTGTAACAACCCCCTTGGCTATGACCATAGGGGCTCTTTACCTGCTGCGGAATGTCCGATTTGAACCATAGCTACTGTCTGTGAGAACAAACCGTTACCATAGCATCACCTAGGTACACAGTTGGCATAAGCTCCCCCTATATGGTTCAAAGACTCATCAGCAAACATGAGGCCGAGCCATGGCTCGAACTCAAGTTGAGATATTCACTTTGCATTTTATAAGAGGTTCACATTTTCGTACCTCTCTTGTTCTCAATTGTGAAGTTCCCAACATAAGAATTGAGAGTTTATCTTTTGTGGTGAAACATTGGGATTTTTATAGTTTTAATAACCTTTTGAATCCCTACCTATGACTTTTACAAATTATTTATGGAACCCCCTTTTCTAAATATATTCAGATTTTCTCAATTTCGGATAATATGAGTTCGAGTTTTGTGTAATTTCCATTATAATGAGAACTACGACCACTCTAAGAAAATAAGTTTATTGGAAAATCAACAAATTTTCAATTCAACCAACATAGAAATTTTTTTCAGCAGTGGAACACTTTGAGAATTCCTCAATTTCAACTTTACGGCTCGTGGATGTCATTCATTCATATCCGTAGGTTAGCCGCTTTTGCCGTTTCTTGTGTTTTTTCTGCTCATAGTAGACCAAGGTAATTTTCTAGAGATTTTAGTGCTTGGTATTGGGAGTTTGTTTCCGCTGTTCTTGATTCCCTGATCTATGTGATACAGTATGATCCTTTGAATTTACTTTTAATGACAACGACAATGAATGTGAATCTAAAAAAAAAACCTTGACAGTTTGTTGTGTGGTGACTGATGAGTAATTTGAATTCGGGAAGAGTTCGGCAATAGGTAGGTATAAATGTTTGAATTGAAGATATGATGATTCTACAACTAGGCAACAGTCAATCTCATTAACTTAACGAATCACCAAAATTGTGCCTCGTATCAAGAAACAAGTGTATTTGGACTGTTAATTGGTACACATTCAAGAGATTAGATTCATTCAGTTCCGTTATGGGAAATAAGTGATTATTTTTCAAATAAATGCTTATTTTTTAAGGCTTTTGCTAATGTGTGCATTGGCTCCGTTCAGTTGTCGAGAAAGTTGTGTGGGAAATTAGTTCCCAAAAAAAGTGAAGTGAGATGAAGTAAAAGAAAAAGAAAATTATTTTCTTGTGAGTGTTCATTTGTCAAGAAAAAGAAACTTTCAGGAAAATTTTATGAGTGTTCACTCATTTTCCTTTTCCTGTGACGTAAAATCCTGTGTTTTTTGCAGGATCATTTTTGCAGGAAAGTAATTCGTACAAGAAAACTTAAATTGATAAGTGCTAGAATTTTCCTGCCAACTGAACATTAGGAAAGTTATGGGAAAATTGATTTTCCCATCCTTTCCTGTACTTTCCTGACAACTGAACGGGGCCTTAGGGGCAAATGTTAAATAGCAGTAAATGAGAACAACTAATCCCACCGACCACTACCATAGAAAATATTGTAAGAAGTTAATGAGAAGAAAAACTTGTTCTACGAAGACCAAAATGCCCTTTTACTCTCTGTGTGGGGTTGAAAACTTCTGGACCCTTCTCTCCCTTTGCGTCGAACTGGGTGGGTGCTCGCCAAACCCGGGGAGGTTGCCACTGAGCCTGGGAAAGGGGTTTGCCGAGCCTGGTATCTGCAAACCGGAGGGGAGTGTTCCTCCAAGGAAAAGCTTCAACGAGCAAGTTAGTATGTGTAGAGACCCGTATTTTTCAAAAATAGTTTAAAGGTTTTATAAATGCTAGAATATCGATTAAAAGAGAAATTTGTGAATTTATTTGATTTGGGGCTTAAATGATAAGAAAATTGTTAGAGGGAGTGTGAGTGTAATTGAGTTGAGTGCTAGTACAAAAGGGGTGTGTGTGTTGTAGGAGATCAAAAATCTCCCTCATCTTTCTCTCTCTCTCTAGCCGACTCCCCCCCTCTCTCTCGGCTCCCTTTCTCTCTCTTGCTCCATCACTCAAAACTTCACTTCATCTTATGAAAATCTCAAGGATCCATCTCTATTTCATCTCTAGAACGCAACCTCGGGCTCGTATTGCGTTGGGTGAGGCTCGGGGGGAAGATCTTGGAGGATTTCAGAGCTTTGGAACTAGGGCTCGTTCGTTGATCTCGTGTTTGAAGCTTCTAACATCAAGGTAGGGATTTCTTACTCATTCTATGTGTTTATGAGTTGATTTCATGCTTTAATCGAGTCTAGATCGTCAACTATTGTGTCTTCGAGAAGCTGTCGAAATCTGCAGAAAATCGTCCAAAATCACCTAGGGATCGATCCCTCATTCAAATTTGGACAAAACCCGAGTTTTTGCCTTAAGGATCGATCCCCATTGGAGGAGGGATCGATCCCTCCCCTCTCTGGAAGTTCTGCTCACTTTTTGGGTTTCAGCCCAACTTCAAACGGCCATAACTTCTTCGTTCGATATCCGTTTCATGCAAATTTTATATCGATTCGAAGGTCTTGAAGTTAGCTTTCATTTCCCACTGGAATCACGTTAAGAATCTTAGTACACAGAAAGTTATGACTATTTGAGTAGAGGTGTGTCAGTTTGCCAATGTCTGTGATTATTCCTAAGGTTGTTCTCGTTCCATGTTATGATTTCCCATATAATTAGAACATGTTTAAGTCACTCTCGGATATGAGTACTTGTGTCCGAAAGACTCGTAGTTTGATCTTGTCTCTTGCCACTCGATAGAGTATAATATTAGTGCCGTTTGGGTAGGGGATGTACCGTAAGATTGATAGGAGTATCTCAGGCTATATGGAGTAATGTGGTGAGTGTTATAGGTAGATATGAGCTATTCTAATGACCCGATGGGTAGTATTGTGGATCGCATCCTTGTACTTTGTCTTGTAGAGCTCCATAGGTTCCTTTGGCACTATTTTATAAGATTCCCGTTTAGAACCTAGCGGGTGGTATGTCAAGGAGTAAATTGTGGTTTCGGTACATAACGAAGGAGTTTATGGTAAACTTAGAGGAATAACATGAACTTAAGGTAATTATCAATGTGCGATGTGACATGTTTACAAGTTTGTATTACAATGTGAATTGGGAAACGTTGACTGCTTGTACATAGAACGATGGCTTATATGTGTGTATGCTTGAATTGAGAATTTTGAATAAAGGGCCCGCAACGCAAGGTGTGGTAATGCGGAAACCCAGGTGAAGAGAATTCACTGTCACGCAAGCGGTGGTAACACAGTTGAATGTCTCTCCCGGGTGAAGAGAATTCACTGTCACGCATGGGGTGGTAACACAATTGAATGTCTCCCCCGGATGAAGAGAAGTTTGATTGATTTTAGAAGTTTATGTTGAAGTTTGGATTGTTTGTTGTTTAGGATCGTGGTTGTTAAAAAAGAGAATAAACAGTTAATTTTACCAAGGTTTTATTAAAGAAAGGAAAGTTTTATGAAATAAAGTCTACGGTGAATGGTATGAAATGAGGAAGTGGTTAGTGACATTCATTCGAGAAGTTATGAAATGGTTGAACTATTGTTGTTATTTGTTTGGTTGATGTGAGTTTTATTGCTGCTTCTAATCGACGTGTTGATGGTTAGGATTATCTCTAAGATGTCTGAAATCCCCAAGTCTAATCGTCTGTTTATGTTGGTAACCCTTCTTGTATTTCATGTCCTTTATTGAAACCCATTCTCTCTTATTTCATGTTTCATCACATTTACATATAGCTTGAGTATAGAATTTCCTACTGGGCTAGTGTAACTCAACAAAATCCTTCTTTTCAGGTTTTAATGCCAGACAGTGGCTTGCATTACATCGTATGCTCAGTGTGGAAGACATTTTTTGAAGTTATTGAAGTCTAGCTATTTAGGGGGTGTTCCACTGACCCTTCTTTTTTAAAAAGTTCTTTTTCTTCAATTTTCAAACTCAAATATAATGAAAATGAAAAATAATTTTTTGATTTTTTTTGCACCGTATAAAAGATCTCAATGAAATCTATCAAACAATATCCATATTGATAGGAAAATTATTTGTGTAAACACATGATTTTTAAACTTGAAATTACCTTCCTTTTCTAAAAAGCTCTTTTTTAAGAAACCGGAACACCACCTTAATCGTCTTTGTAAATCACCTACTTTGATTAAAGATGAACTTGTAACTAATTCATTTTGATTTCTTTTGACTAAACCATTTGTGATTTAATGACTTGTTCGTACTTGTACTTAAATTAATTTGGGTCATGGTGCCAAGAATGTATTTCTCGAAACTTGAGGACTTCGTTTGTAACTAAGTAGGTGGGAAACTCATCTTGGGTATTATCTACCTTATGTGAGTATTCTTTATCAAAATGATTTATATATTTACGTTTAAAATCGAGGGCGTGACAGTATGTGGAGGAAATGAGAGTGTATTTGAACTCTCAAGGGAGCATATCAGGAGGAAGAAGACCCCTCTTACCTGGAGGGGTAGTCCACTATTTATAGGCAAACCTTGGAGTGTTGAGCAAGTAGGTCGTGCTTTACACGCACGTTGTACTGTTCGGATGACGTCAGTTGTCAGAAGATTTGCTCTATCACTCCTATTCTCCACCTGTTTACAGAAGCTTCTAGACCAACTTTTGAATATTTGTTAGATTTTTAGGGAGCAGAATTCAGAAGAACATTATAATAACCGCCGAATTTTAGGGAAACAACCTCCGAACGTTAGGAAAACGACCGCCGAACGTTAGGGAAACGACATTCGAACGTTAGGGGAAGGACCGCCAAACGTTAGGGAAACGAATGCCGAACGTTAGGAAAACGACCTCCAAATGTTAGGGAAGAACCGCCGAACCTTAGGGAAACGACCTCTGAACATTAGGGAAATAACCATCGAATGTTAGGGAAACGACCTCCGAACGTTAGGGAAGAACCACCGAACGTTAGGTTAAGGACTGCCGAACAATAGGGAAACGACCTCTGAACGTTAGGGAAATCATGCTCCAGGTTTTTTGTTTTTTTTTTTGGAAGTTGTTTTCAATTGGATTTTCACTACGGTAATAGAACTTCATGTGCATCCTTAATGACAGATGGCTTTCATTTTGGACCATCTCATATGACGCCCTGCCCTGATTTAATTTGTCCTCCACTAGAGGACGGTGACGTTGGTACCCTAGGATTAGTCAATAGGCGCATATGATTAATCAATGTAATGTATGTCATCCCCTGCATCGAACGGGTGCAACGCTAGTGAATTTTAAAAATTGTGTACTTAGCTTTTTACCTTTTAAGTAGTAACTTTACAGTTTTATAATTTTTTAAAATTGTAGTTCGTAATATCGCACCCATGGTAGCTGGAGATTTTGGATGAGATATGTGTTTTATGTCAATGTTGTGTTCCCTAAGGTTGAGTTCCCTAAAAAAGCCAACTAGGCTTTTTGTTTTGTCTTTATTTAAATTTTTTTCACGTTTTTAGTTTTGCTTTTGGACATTTTTTGAATTTCCAAACAAAATTGGGTTTCGGTCATAATTTTTGATGTTTTTAATTCATTTCATTGAGATGAATCAATAATCCATAGCAGTTTGCCGTAAAATCCACAAATGCGAAAAAAATGAATAAAGATAAATCAAAACCCATGTTGATTTTTTTAAAATCTGATTAGGAATTGTTGGATTTTTTGGTGCAATTTTTCAATTTATTTTGATAGGAATGGTAAGGGATTTCAAAGGTTTCCATGGCTTATTGATGATTTCCTGAGATTGGGTTGGGGGAAGGGGGAACGATACACTTAAGTAGAGGCATTTCTGTCCCATGCTCAAAAAATTTAATTCTTCACAAAGCAAACAATTTACTAATACTCTACCATAAACTTTACATTCCCTATAAAAATTGAGTAAAATAAAAGAGTTAATGCAATCTAAACATATGCCCTTGAGGCACATATTAACAAGACCCATTTTTTAATTAAAGGTGATGTATTATGAGAGAATTATCTGTCTTGTAAAGGAAAAAATAAGTACTTAAAAAATAAGAATGTTAGCGAAACGGGGATCCTCAAAAATTTTGCAATTAGGGTTATATATGTCAATTTACCTACTGCATTTACACAAAAAGGACTCTATATTTGTGTATTAAACGTTTGTTAAAATGTGTATTAAGACAAAAAGTAGGTCCCACAAGTTTATGTTAAGCCATTAACTTAGCATATACATGAGTACCTCAATCGATTAGTTAAAATTAAGTGTGTCATTTTTTCACATTAAATTCTAAAGCTCTTTAAATTAATGTTGAAATCGACATCTACAAAATAGTGATTCAGTGGCGGGATTGGACATTTATGTTTTCTAGTTGGAATTTGAATTTATAAAGATGGGGCGCACTTATTGTTTGGTAGCTCCATGGCCAAACTTGGCACACATACTAGCACACTCCAAAATTAGCACACGCTTACACACAAACTAATACAAGCATTGTGGCACCTAACATATATTTTTATTGCTAGTTCTTAATACAATTAAAACACTTGTAGGGCTTCGTTTGTTTGGGCGTAAAATGTTTTACTTATTTTTTTGGTATTTGGTTGTGTAAAAAATAAGGAAAACTTTTTACATGTAAAACATTTTCTATTAATTGGATGAAAATAACTTACCCTTAAATCTTCTGTAAGTTATTTTCCGAAATGAATCCGCTACCTTCTATTGCAATGCTCACTGCTCAATTTTCTCGATCGTCAGTCATGACCTATGTTCAATTCCAATATTCTTAGATCTCTCCACCGTTTAAGCCCTCCCTCTCCTCAACACTATTTTGTCGATTTCTGGAAATATTTTTCAAGTGCCAACCAAATAACGGAAAAATAAAAATTTGAAATTTGTTTTTAAAAAAAAACATTTTACGTGATAGTAAAATATTTTTACATCAAAACAAACGGAGCCTAGATACCAAATCCATTGTGGGTGCTCTTAATAGCAGATTTTTTTGGACTATAAATACTCCCAAATAGGATGTTTAGGTAAATTTCTAATTACGAGTATTTGATTTGTGGCATGCTTGTGATTTACGTTGGGTATGATCTGCGCATATATATATATATATATATATATATATATATATATTAATCATTTGTGGTGTGCCTGTGACATATCTATGCTTGTGGCACTGCGTGGTGCTCCAAAGTCCAAACCTTTTTTATGTTAAGCATGAAATAAGTTAGCCAAATTATTGGGTGCCCCAAACCTAGCTCCTCTTGATAACCATGAAATAAGTTATCCAAGTTATTCGGTGTCCCAAGCCTCTTCATGATAAGCATGAATAAGTTATCCAAGTTGTTGTCCTTTCATGTGCATTGTTACTTTGTTAGTGTAGTTTATTCCATATAATTTCATAATTGGTTGTATTTGAATTTGTGTCTTCTAGGTAATGAAGAATTGAACATGATAGTAGAGTTCTAGAGTCCGTTCGTTTTGGAATTTTGGATTTAAATTCGTATGTAATGAGTGTAGAGAGAAATAGAGTAATGATTTGAAATTGGGGTAATGGTTAGAGAGAGATAGAGAGAAAAATTAAAGAAATGAATGGAGAGAAATAAGATAATGATTAGAATCCAAAATCTGAAATCCACGGATCGTAGTGACCATGTAATTGGACACGAGTTGAAAGAAGATAGTGGAGGAGTGAAAATGGGTTTTCAAGTTTGAATAATTGGGAGACAAAATTTAAGAAGGGAGCTAGGTTGTATGTTTTTGGTTGGCTAAACATAATTTCGCACATATTCGAACTGTGTAGTGAGGAGATGGAGTTGGCCTAGTGTTTACACAATTTTTTTGGCACCAAACCTCGGACCAACGTTGGAGGCCATTTAAAAAGGGGTCCGTACGGAAACCCAAACAAAATATGGGATTGGCCAGGAATTTTTCGAAGTTTTAATAAAGTGGGCCATGAAATTAATAAAGATTTGGTGGATTAAAATTATTGGGCTGCACAAATGCAATTAGGCCCAGTTGATTTCGGTCCAAATGAGACATGGGATAATGGCCTCTTGGGCTTTACTATTTGAATGTATTTGTTGATGAATAAATTTGTAGAGGACCATGGAAGATGGTTCCAAGGGGATTTAATAGGTTTGCTGGCACTTACAGTTTCAAAAGGCCATTTGATTAAATTGCCAATTATTCATTAAAGAGCATGAAATGAGTTATTAATTAGTGGGGGCAATCCACACTTTGTCAGTAACTTTCCCATTACTCGTGTAGGCCATGGAAGAAGGGAATTCGGAATTGTTGCATAATCGATCCCATGATAACTTTTAGTAACCTCCAAAAACTGAGAGAAGTTTTTTGGTCACAGATGGGTACCAGGTTACCATGCTCACGTAGGGTCCGAGCAGTCTATTCGAACCGTCCAAAAGTGTGTTAGACAGTCTAGATTGAAATCTTCTCTCTCCTCTCCTCTCACCTCACCACTCTCTCTCCTCTTCTCTCTTCTTTTTTTCTCTCCAAATCTCAGTTATCCAAAACCAAAAATGGACGGCTTAGATGTGTCGAGCGAACACCATGTGATACCCATCCGGCACTGAAAAATTTCTCCCAAAAACTACCCATGATTCTCAAGATTGCCCACATGGAAGCTTATCCTCCGCTGAAGAAGTTTGCGACTTCGAGTCTCTATTTGTTCAATCATCATCTGAAACTTAAATGAGGAAATTTGAATTTTTTTTCCCAAATTAATTGGGTTTCCGTTTGGATCAATAATTCCGAAAGGGAAATTATGAAGAGAGTGAAAAAACGGATTGAAAGGCTCAAGTAAAATTCTTGACCGTACTATTTGGTTTTCATGCTATTATCCTTTTCCAGAGTTTTATTTGGGAACTTAGTGAAAGTGAGAGAAAAGAAAGAAACGAAAAAAAAAAATTCTCTCTTTTTGTTTGGTTTGAAGAGAAATAAGAGAGAAAATTACAAATCTAAGTTTTGTAAATAGTAAAATTTTACTCCCATTTTCCCCTCATTTTGTTATCTTTTCCTACGATCTCTCACTTTCATTCAGTTCCAAACAGATTACTCTCCTCATAACTAGTTCATCGAAATGGAAAAAGAAAACCCAAGTTTTGTTTTTTTTGTTTGCATTTATCCAAAGGACCCATTGTTTTGTTTTTTGGTTAGGCTAAAATGGAAGCTTACTGTGAATTTTTTAAAACGCAAATATAAACTCTATGAAACTTATCAGCACTTCAAAAAATAACATGAACAGTTAGGGACGGAACCAGAATTTTACTCTAGCAGTGACTAAATGTATACTAAAAATAAAAAAAGGTGCATTACAATATTAATAGTCATCGACTCCAGAAAAAAATAAAATAACATAATAAAAACTATATTAAATGATGTTTTTCACTTGCACATGGAGTATGAAAAAAGACTAATTTAATTTTGGGCATCGATAATGTCACTCCAACAATAACAAAAGCAGAACTCATGTAGTCCCCAATCATTGGGGGTATGAGCGGGAGAGGATTGAAGACAGACCTACCTTTTGGCAATATGTACAAAGTGGCTATCTCAGAATACCAATTAAACAGTAGTCTCTCTATATGTGTTTTGCTATGGAACCATGCCCCCAAATCAAAGCCAAATGGTATCAGAGAGGGCAGACCTAGAAACCCAATTCAATTTATGTGCATATTACCATACTTCCTTCATTGATAGTCCAGAGCATGAGTATGCACAAAGATAATACCACTCCCCAAATTTATAATGTCACTCCCCAGATCCCTATATGGATTTCCCAAATTGATAACTGCACTCCCTTTTGGGAGTGACATTGAAACGCCCCGAATTTCTCCGTTTTCGTATCCTAATCTACTGCGTCGGTTCACCATCTATGAGTAAAAATTGAAAGGGGAAGTTTTAGTCTACCTAAACAATTTTCCTTCTGCAAATGGTGTATCTTTCTTTCTAAAGGTCAAAAATAATTTATCACGTAGTATGCAACGGTACTCTTTAAAATAAGCAAGCTTTTATAGATAAAAGAGAGATACAATCATAAGCATAGATTCTACTACAAGGCAAGTAGAGATCTAAGATTTTCCTAGTACAAGTTGAAACAATCCTACATACTCTTACTACATGATCCTACAGTAGGGGTGTGCACGGTCCGAATTGGTCCGGTTCTCTAGAAAATCAGTAACTGGACCATTTCAAACAGTTCTAGGAAATTGGAAACCAGAACCTAACCAATATATGAGTGGAACCTAACTAGAACCAAACCGCAAAACCGGTTCGGTTTTGGTTCGGTTCCGGTTCCGATTCTATCCAATTAACATCCAAACCTTTCACCGGTGTATGAGAAAGAGAGACGTGAGATTGAAATTATAAAGACTAATCCGTTAAATAAGGTTGCAAAGAATTGAAAGAATAGGAATGTAATCTATTAGAATAGAAAAAGAAGGAACAAAATAAAAACTTTCCTAACAAATGAGATTTCATCTATAAATAAAGGAAGTTTAGCAAGAAAAAGATTAACCTACCAAATTACACACATATATTTATTTTTATATAATTATATATATTAGTTTTAAACAGTCCAGTCCGGTCCGGTTCTAACCACGTTTCTTTAATTGAGAACCAGTAACCGAACCAAAATTAACGGTTCTTATTTTTTTGGAACCATAACCTGACCGTAGAACCGCAGAACCAGACCAAATAGGATGGTTCGGTTTGGATCGGACCGGTCTTACGGTTCGGACGATTTTCTTGAATACCCCTATCCTACAGGTTGTCAAGCTTTAATCTACATTGCTTCTGCTCCACTCTAATGTAAGACAATTCCTATAATCTTTCCCAACCATTTCACATAGTTTGAGCTATCAGGTTGGCTAGGTGGTTATCTATAAAGACAAAGTTTTATTAACACTAAGGAAGGCTTTCTAGGTTCCACAATTGATTCTTGATTTAGTCATCATCCAATTGTTCGGAAATTTCCAGCTCGGCGGTACTGCCAATTTCCACACCTTACTTCAATTCGAAGATTGTATTGTCAGAATTCCACCCAATTTGGGATGGTAAACTTAAACTCAATTCACGTTTGTGCAATGGTCAAACTATCTTATGGTTCTACCCATTCTACCCATGGCCGAGGTTTTGAACCTAAAGCTTTGATATCAAGTTGTAACGCTCCGAATTTCGGTAACGTTAAGTAGTCATTTTTATTGAAAATCTAAATAGAATCTGGCTCATTATTACATCATAACTCCCGTAAGAGTACTTTCATTACACAAGGGAGGGAAAACTAGGGTTCCTAACTACAGCTCCGCATGCTCCTCCATCCTAACCAGCTTTTCTGCTCCGAAGGCCTCCAAGGTGTACAGCTCACCCTAATCATCTACAAGGTCTGACACATTATACCAGCGTCGCCACCAGTATAATATGTCAGGGTTACCAGAGGTAACACCATAAGCTACAGGAGCTCAATAGAATAATGCATACCCACTAACCCATAACTTACAAACAATAGATCATAAGGTTAACGATTTACCACATTGTACATGTCTACTTAACAACTTACTTAACAATAATACATCCATATTCACTATTTAACAGCGTGGGTATCCATGATTTTCTGAGTTTTTCCTACGCGACTCATCGTAAATCGTGTCTCGTTTTCATTTACCAAATCAACATTTCCAAAATTATTTTTAACACACCCAACCTCGGTTCCGCCGCTCCGGATTCCCATTGGCACACAATTGCATTGGCTCCTCTCCGCGGATACCAAACCACACACCCAACCTCGGTTCCCAAGTATCCTCACAATAGTTCCGCCGCTCCGGTTTCCCATTGGCGCGCACACACACACACCCTACTCACATTGGGCTACCACGTCTGGCCACAATGTAGTTTCAAAAGTATTTTCTTTCTCGGAACACGTTTTTCCATTAACCACACCTAGGTGTCATGTTTCTACTTTCTTAATTTTCGTGTCTTGTTTTCATACAACGACTCCGTGGTAGGAGTTTCTACTTACGAAATCGTAAATCATTCATTGTAAACTTGAAACTAAACTAGCAAAATCATCCAGCTCTATATTACTTAACATGCTCATATCACAACTTAAAGTATAACGCCACATGTACGGACGCCCTTGGAGTGGAGACCACTTATACTTTATTTACACAACGACAAGAAATGCAAGAACAACATAACATGTATGCATTCTCATAACCATTCTAAAGATCAAAATACGAATACTTACAATCAAGCGTAAATTATTATCTTTTAAAACTAGTTCTTTTTTCCTTTGTGGGAAGTTCAAAACAACATCTGTTTTTCCGAAAAATAAAGTGGATTTGTTCAACATACTCCCCATCCTTTTCAAACTTTTAAGAAGAATAACTTTCAAGTTCTCATGCATTTCTAACATACAAACATCATACAATGTACTTAGAGTTTAATGTATACTTAGGATAAGTAAGTAGAGATATTCTACTTATACTTAGAATTAAAGAATAAGGACAATATACATAATCATACAGCTTTTATACTTAGAATTAATGAGTAAGGGAAAATCTACCGTTCTTCTTGGCGGTAGGTCGGCTATGGAAAGTAAGTTGACTATCGGATGAAGTGACTTCCTACGGTAGCGTCCGATAGTTTCAAAGATTTTCTCTCGAAACTAGTTCTTGACTATACTACTAAACTTTTTGGATTGAGAGGTTGGTTGAGTGGTGTTTAGTGGCGGTCTAGGATGAGTTTCTTGAAGAACTTAGGAAGAACTTTAAGAACACTAAGAACAAAGCAAGAATAAGGCAAGAATACAAGAATTTCTAGAGAGAGAAGTTGAAGGTTGGAGGTGTGAGTTGCATGCTTGGACAAGGGTCCTATTTATAGGAAAAATGAAGCTTCTCTCTCTCCCTCCCTTGGCCGAATTCTCTCTCTTTCTCTCTCTCTCTCCCATGGCTTTGTCTCATTGTGTAGTCAAATCACATCAAAGCATGTCATGCCTTGTCATCCAATTTTTGGTCAAAAATCTAGGTTATTATAAAGGGTTTTTAGTCTATTCTTGTACTAGAAATGGCTTGCTTGGAAGAAAGAACAAAAAAAGGTCTAGAATAAGTTGTCATGTGGTACTTAGGTTGAGTGTGGAGTTTGGTTTGATTTGGCTAGCTAAATCTTATGTGCACTTTTTGGATTTTGGCAAGACTTGGTTCTATTACCCAAGGGATAAACTTTTCCCTAGCGATTATTTTCCAAAGGGTAAAGAGTAAATGGAAGAAGTAAGGTATTGAAATGACTAGTTTTTGTACTTTGAGTTAGGTTTTAGGAAGATTTGATGGAAGAAAGAAGGATGGTCCAAAGATTGAGTTGGTAAGTTTTATATATAAAATGACAATGGTGGATAGGTTTGACTTAAAGAAATGCATAAGTAAATCATATCAAGGTACTCTCCCAATCTTCCCCATATCTCTTCATCTTTCACTAGTACAATGTACCTATATATATAACTATGTATATATAAGTATATTTAAGTACATAGGAAATCTAGTCTTATAAATCTAAATATTTTATTGGTATGACTATCTTTTTATTACCCAAAGGATAAAATTTTCCATAGTAGTTATTAACCAATGGTTAAGACTTTCCTATAAAGTCTATATGTCCTTTAGACATATATAGGCATGCCTAAAATAATCTATAAGGTACATATATCTATATATAAGTATCTAGAAAAATTTAAGGAAGATATGGTCAAGATACCTAGAAATATAATAAGCTAAAAAGTACATATATATGAACATATATGTGTACTTAGAAAATCTAGGAAGATGACTTTGATGGGTAATCTAGATTTAGGCGTAATAGAAAAAGGGTGGTAGGCATGACAAGGCTAAGGTCATGGGATTTGGTCTATGACTTGTCAATCTATATATTTATTGGCAAAATCCTAATATCTATTGTCCAAGGGACAAAGATTTCCCTAACAATTATTATCCAATGGATAGAAGGATAATAATGTTGAATAAGGTTTCAATGTACTCTCCATATCTCTCGCTAGTACTATATGATCTAGTCTAGGAAGAAGTAAGGCTTTCAAGTGTCAATCTAGAGAAGATATAGTCAAAATATAATAAGCTAAAAAGTACAAATATCCATATATAACATATATGTGTACCTAAAAATCTTAGGACAATATCTTTGGAGACAAGTCTAGGTTTTCTATTATCTATGAGGTAAAAATTCCCCTAATATTTATTATCCAATGATTAAAGAAGTGAGAGAAGATATTCTTGAATAAGGTCTTGAGATGACTATATTTTTATAATAGACTATGAGATGGTCAAACAATGTACATTAGTCTTTCAAGTACATGATCAAGGAAGTACAAGAATATCTAGGAAAAATCTTTAGGAGATCTTGTGTACAAATATCTAGACAATAGGAAATCTTATTTTTTTTTATTATCCTAAGGTTTGAACTTTTCCTACAATTCCTTATCCAATGGTTAATATCTACCCTCCAATTTGTTACCTAGTGGTTAAAGGGTGATGGTGATGTCAATATTATTCTAGACAAGACATCTCATGGATTTGGAGAGGTATATAATATAAGTTGGGAAAAGTACAATGGGTCATGGATTGGAAAAAAGTACAATGACATATATATATATATATATAGACACACACATACACACACACTTAGGATCTAATGAGGGATCCCGCACGGGCCTACCGTGCGGGACTCCCCTTTCCCGATCGAATTGCGATAATTTGAGCCGCTCAATATATTCAGAATGTGATTTTAAGGGTAACTACGAGAAATCAGGAAAAAAAATGATCAGGAAGGGCTTATTCCGAGCAGTTTTTTACTGAACCGTTCAATAAAAAATTATTCGGATCAAGCCCTTCCCGATCATTTTTTTTGCTGATTTCTCGCGAGTCCCCTTAAAATCATGTTCTGATCACTTTGAGCGGCTCGGATCGTTGCAATTCAATCGGGAAAGGGGAGTCCAGCACGGTAACCCGTGCGGCACCCCTCATGGAAACCGGACTGTGTGTATATATATATATATCTAGTCATCTTATTAACCTATGGATAATAATTTCTCTACATTCTATTATCCAATAGACAAGGTAAACATGTCACACTATTTATGACAAGTCAAAAGTACAATGATGTGTAATCAAGGCATGCTATTACCTAATGGACAATATTTTTCCCTAATTTCTATTACCTAGTGGATATATATAAAAAGGTTTAACTAGGGTTCATCCAGGGTTAGGGAAAGGTACTAGATGAATTGGTAGTTAGGTTTCTCTAACTAATTGGTTAGAAACTAACGCTACTTGCCAAGTAGGATTTTTAGCCAAGAAATATAATTTTAAAGATTTATTACACTCACTAGGAAAATATACAAGTGCTTCTATAAACATACTTGTCTTTAGAAAATGACCAAATTGTCCGATGTGAAAAGATATAATTTTTACAAGCCTCAAATCTAATTATGACGGATTATTAGAAACTAAAACAATTTTTTTTAAAGAAATCTACGTAATTAAAATAAAATTTAAATATTTAACGAAATTTTTATTTACAAAAAATTAGGGTTGTTACAGACATTATAAATTTGGGGAGTGACATTATAATTAAATTACCTTTATTTTTTAGGTTAAGTTTTAGGGTTAGAATTAATGTGGAGTTTTTTTCTTAATTACACATCATCGTTTATAGTATTTCACTTTGGCTCATTGAATTTAGGTTTAGAATACTTTTTTAGGTCTCTTTTCTTGAAAAAAGAAGAAGATTTATGACTAGTATATAGTAAAAAATAAGGAAAAAAATCTAGCAATAGCAAGACTATATAAGTTGGAGATAAATTTTTTTTTCTCATTTAATAATTACATTTTCTAAAATTCTTGTCGTGGAAGTCGCCGCCACTAGACTCCCCCTGATCCTATCCTTGCGAACAGTAGAAGCACCATTGGCCTTCTATTGGAGTTAGGGCTTATAAACAAACCAAATTGTTTGAGTAAAAGTTTGAGTTTGTGTTCGCTCGTTAAAAATTTGTTTGAGATCAATTTGCCGCAGAAACAAATCAAGCAAGAATATTTTTTATACTTGTTAAGTTTTAAACCAAGCTCGAATAAATTAGTGCTCGATTTGTTGGACAAATAATATTTAAAAAATTTGAGATACTTGAAATCCATTTGTGATCGGCTCAATTAAAATTCGTTTTTAGATTGTGTTGTCTCATAAACACACCAAACCAAGATATATATATATATATATATATTATAAAACCCATTAAGTTTTAACCCAAATTTAAACCGTTAGAAACAAAATGTTGAACTCTGTTGGTATATTTATTAAGTTGAGTGGCTTGGGACCGTCAATTAGTGTTCTGGAGTATCAATATGACATTGTTATGTGGTACTTTCCGCAAATAAATGATCGGCACCATACAACGTGTGTCATATGTATTTTTTTTCAATCAATCACCTCACAAAAATGAATAATAAAGTCCCTAACAAATATGATTTGAAACATATTTGTACACCAAAAAATGAGCAATTTAAGTTTCTTATATTTTCACGTGATCCAATTTTCCTTTTACAAATATTTTTCGTTTATGAACAAATCGATGTTCGATCAATCTACAATTATTTACCTGAATGGCATGCTTGCTTCTCCATGCTTGACAAGTTTTACAACATGAACGACCAAACTAAGGTGTTGTTCCCCACTAAGAATTCTTTTGGACTTTTTGGAATTTTGTCTATTCAAATTTTTTTCGCAATTGTTAATTTTGCACCTCACGTTTTAGGTTTTTCAATTTGTCTCGTCAAGATGAATTACAAAAATAAAAAAATAATGACTTTTTATAACCACACTTCAACAAAAAAAAGTCAAAAAAGTTGGTTTTTTTGATTTAAAATTGGATATTTTAAAAAATCTTTGGGTAAAAGTAATTTTTTTCTTTTCCAATTTTTCTCGTCGAGACAGATCAATAATCTACAAAAATTTGGTACAAAACTAAAAAAGGCAAATATTTTTTTTTATTTGAAGAATAACAAAATCTCCAAAATACTAAAATCCACAAAAGTTAGGGTCTAAAAATCGGACTGGGCCGCAATAAACGCATTATTTTAAACCTAAAAGTGGTCGCTTGGCCGCCTATAGATATGGTCGCCTAGAAAAACCTCGGAGAGAGAGTTTGGGAGGAAGGAAAATGAAGAAATGCCGTTGTTGAAGTATTACTGCGATTACTGTGAGAAGCAATTCCAGGACACACCAGCCGCTAGGAAGCGACATCTCCAAGGCGTCCAGCACCAGCGTGCCAAAGCTATCTACTACCAAAACTCCTCCTCCTCCTTCTTACCAGGTTAGGTTAACTTCCAACTCCAAACCCTAATTTCCAAATCTACACACATACATCCACATATGTATCTCGAAATTGATCATATTTGCAACAAGAAACGCCTGCCCACACTAATCATCGAATTATTCTGCTCATTCATGTTGTTTGTGAGCAGATGCCAATCACCAGATGCATCCTGAGTCCTTCGGGAAAGGAGTCTGCAATCGATTCCTCAGAACAGTAACAACTACTCTCTCTCTAGACTCTAATTTCCTTTCTGAGCATACATGCGTGTATAATGCTTCTTTTTTGGTATAATGCAATCGATTGGGTTTTTCTTGAGGGAATTTTGTTGTTGTTGGTGTTTCATGTTCTCTTTTTTTGACAGCTTAGGTGTCCGGGCCAGCTTACGCGCACCTTGACTAATCCTGGGGCCCAATCGACTAATCCCGGGGCTCAATCCCACCGCCCACTTGCTTGGAGCTCAATTAAATTTGGAGCAATTGATAGCACCTGTGATGTTTTGGACCTGAGATCTTAGGAGAGAGCGAACCCCTAAATTTCGGGCCTTGACCACCAGGCCAACCATTTGGCGTTTCATAGTCTCATTCGCTTTGCATGGCAGTAGCTGTCTCTCTGTTGACACCAAAATTGCTGCTGGAGGATTCCCCTAACTCTTGTTTTATGGCAGCTGGTGAATATCGCAGCATCATTTGGTTGTTTCTTCATGTAAAAAATCCGATAATATTGCTTCTTGCAGCTTTCCTGAATGAGTGTGAAAAAGTAGAATCTAAAAGTACACTTGGTTGATGATTTAGGCAATCTTGCTTCGACTGAGAGGCTCACGCTTATGTTCAAGATGTTCAAATTATGTACCTTTTTTCATCACCCATTGTATACTATTTTAGAAGCAATGCGTCCTTTTGTTGTTGCCTTGTATTTTTGCCTCTATTTTGCTGTTATATCAAACAAATTAGTTTGTGTAGAAAGTCAAAAACCATGCTATATGGATGCATGTGCTCAAATGGTTGGAGCTCAAAGTGGGGGATTGAATGGCCTACTGGATTTTGATCAGAAAAAGAAAAAAAAGGACCTACTGGATTCATGTTAAGTGAGAACCAGGATTTTAAGACACAATAGAATCTACAACCCTTAAGGCGTAGCCGATTGGGTATTTGCTTGGGTGTGTATAGGACCATTGATATATCACTACATCATATGTAACAACATCAATAAACGACACGAACCATTATGAACTAAATTTTATTTTATTTTCTTTTTCATTCTTTCTTTAAAGCGATTATGAGCTAAATTACATTTTTGTTATCTGAATTTCAACTTCAACATGTCATAGTTCTGGAAGTGTTTGGTAGGGAGGAATGCCTTGATTGTTTGATCAATGCTTACAATTTTATGATCATGATGATTGCGTTAGGATGTTTTTTTCCATCTTGACTTCTATCTTCTTCTCATGGAATATGATAAGATGAGAGAAAACAGATTAAGGTAGTTTGGACATGTCTATTGTGGATGGGTTGACACAGTAGTTATGAGGAGTGATATGGCTGTAGTAGAGGGTAACACTAAATGGAGGGGTAGGTCAAAATTGACTTTAAAGGCAATAGTTCAAAAGGATCTAGCTTTTTTCAAATATCACAAATGTTCATATCAGAATTGAGTACTTGGTTGGATCGGCAGAATGCCTTGGTTGCCGGTCTAATTGTCATATCAACTTGGGGCTCATTGTCTAGACTGGGGGATTTGCTGTGGTCTATGAAGCATGGATACTCTTTTTTTGGCCTCTGTATCATGTATCGTATCCGTGTTGGATACCGATATGTATTCAATCTATTTTTAAAAGTATCCTGTTTTTAGAATTATTTTTTAGTAGTTGGATATGTTTCGGATACGCTTAGATACGTGTTGGATAAGCTCGGATACGTTTTGGATACGCGTGAGGATAAATATGTTATTAAATAAAATGTATGGGTTAAAATTGGAATTAGAACTATTTTTCTTTTTTCCCCGCCAATCGACACTAGAAAGGCAGAAACACACCGACAATATCCTCTTTTGTCTCTCATCTCTCTCGACGACCTTGTAAGTTTCTTGTCTGTATCTCTCCCTCCTTCCCTCCCTCCCTCCCTTGCTCTCCTCTCAACTCTGTGTATATCAGTGTTCTAAAGCCACCACGCCAATAGCCCTTGGGGTTTGATTTGGCGCTCAGGGAGGTTTGGCGGCCGCCTAGGCGGTGTCTTTGGAGGCCTTTGGTGGCCTAAAAAAAAATAATACGAGGGAGGTGAGCGATTCAGCGAAGCCCTAATACTTATTGTCTTATTCAACTTATTTGCTAGTTGCTACTACTTAATTTCATTTGGGTTTGTACTTTGAATTTGAACTTGCATTATGGATACATGGAATATAATTTGATTGGATAATGGTTTGTAAAAAAAAATCCGCCGAATTTCTTGGCACCGCCTAGGCGGCTTGGCGCTTGGAGGTGGGTCTCTGCCCGACTACCGCCAAGCACCAATTTTGAACATTGGTGTATATATATGTATATAAATATATAGATACAATTATATAGTATAACTTTATGTAAATATATCTCTCTCGGCATGTGAAATGATGAACCTTGTGTAATGGAAGACTTTAATCATTAATAGAATTTTAGGAATTAAAATCATATATATAAATCTTTTTTATTTACTTTTATATTCAACGTATCCCCCAACGTATCATATCCTTCTTTTTGGAAAAATCACGTATTTGCGTATCCGTATCCAGTATTTGTATCCGTGCTTCTTAGGCTATGGTGATTATCAATTTTTTGAGGCATTGATGAACATGTTGGATAGAATTTGGACGAGCAAAGTAAGTGTCCAAGTTCGTATAGCAAACATAGCATTATGCAAATTGTATTTGGCAAGTTGGCAACCTTATGGTTATTTAGAAAACCTTTTATTGGATGTCTATCCATAAGAAATAAGGGGGTAAAAACCCTTTGATGAGTTTTTTCATTGCTTTACAAAGGATATTGGGTGCCTTCTGTTTAGCCTTGGTAATTATGTGAACCTCTTGTTGATGGAGATCTAACTTATGTAATGTGCTATTGGTTTGCGATGGAAAATGGCAGCACCCGATAAAAGACTATAAAAAACGTGGATTGGATGGTTCTAAGTCCCAAGCCTTAATTTGGCATACGTTGGATGATGTGGGCCCTACCTGGGATGTTAATTGGGCATTGGCTGGAACATTAAAGGCTATGACTTTTCATGAGCCTTGTGTCTTTTCATTTAGGGAAGTTTGACCACATATTTAATGCATTCAACCTTTATGTATACATTCATCCTATCCAGCCATCTAGGGAATATGAATAATTATTTGCATTCACACATTCATTCTACCTAGACCTATTGGCTCAACAGCAGGGAGGATATGGTGATTTTTCTTTGCATGATGGTTTCCTCTTCAAGGGAACCCAACTTTGCTTGCCCAACACATCACTCCGTGAAGAAATGATTTGGGAATTGCATCCCGGAGGGGCAGCAGGTCATTTTGGAAGAGATAAGACAATTGCAATGGATGAAGATCGCTTTTATTGACCGAAGCTGAAGCGAAATGTGGGCAGGGTTGTTTCGCAATGCCGTACTTGCCAACTTTCAAAGGGAAGAAAGAAGAATACAGGTTTATACATTCCGCTACCCGTGCCCCATGAGCCTTGGCTGGATTTAAGTGTGGATTTTGTCCATGGATGACCAAAAACCCTTCAGGAACATGACTCTGTCTTTGTGGTTGTGGATCTCTTCTCCAAAATGGCACACTTCATTCCTTGTTCAAAGACATCGGATGCTGTCCACATTGCTAAGCTCTTTTTTTAAGAAGTTGTTAGACTTCATGGATTGCCAAAGACCATGGTCTCTGACCGTGATTCAAAGTTTGTGAGTTACTTTTGGCGAACGCTATGGAAGTTGCTGAATACAAAGCTGAAATTTTCTTCGGCTTTTCATCCTCAAAGTGATGGTCACATGGAGGTTGTTAACCTCAGTTTGGGTAATCTACTTCTGCCTTGTGGGTGATCATGTTGGCATCTGGGATCAGGTGCTTCCCATGGCTGAATTTGCATACAACAGCTCTGTAAACAGATCTACAGGACGCAGCCCTTTCGAAATTGTCACAGGTTTTCTTCCTAGGAAACCAATAGATTTGGTTCCTCTACCTATTCAGGCTCGCCCAAGTGCCAAAGCTGAGGGTTTTAGTCAACACATCCGTGATATCCACGATGATGTGCGGCGAAAGATTGCCATCAGCAATGAGATCTACAAACAACATGCTGATTTGAGGCGGAGGTTTGCTGAATTTGACGAAGGTGACATGGTTATGGTTCGAGTCAAACCATAACGGTATCCTAGAGGGGTTTATAAGAAACTTCATTCAAAGAGTGCTGGTCCATTTAAAGTTGTCAAGAAAATCAGCTGTAACGCCTATGTGCTTGAATTACCTGATGATATGGGCATAAGTAACGTGTTCTATATTGAGGATTTGACTCGATATCCTGGCTGGGCATGTTGAGGATAGTAACTGGGCTGACCCTGTGGCATCTCTCCTGGCATCCAAACGTTTCGAGGATGAAATCGAAGATGTGGTCGGTCATCAAATTATTTCGACTCGACATGGAGGTTATCAAAAGTGTCTTATTAAGTGGAAGGGGCATTCACTTTCAGATTGTACTTGGATTACTGAAGAGGAATTTCACCGCCTCAACCCGGATCTTCATGAATGGTTCCAAGCTTTTAACTCGTCGGGGTCGAGTTCTCTCAAGCCGGGGAGAGTTGATGGAAAATGGAAGCACCCGATAAAAGGCTATAAAAAATGTGGATTGGATGGTTCTAAGGCCCAAGCCTTAATTTGGCATATGTTGGATGATGTGGGCCCTACCTGGGATATTAATTAGGCATTGTCTGGAACATTAAAGGCTATGACTTTTCATGAGCCTTGTGTCTTTTCATTTAGGGAAGTTTGACCACATATTTAATGCATTCAACCTTTATGTATACATTCATCCTATCCAGCCATCTAGGGAATATGAATAGTAATTTGCATTCACACAGTCATTCTGCCTAGACCTATTGGGAATAGGAGTAGTTATTTGCATTCAAGTATTATGGAGTCTATATAAGTCATGTAATCTCAAGAGCTTGAATTATGATTGAACGAATGAAAAATTAAGTAGCTTTCAAGCTATTAGATTGTGTGATGCAATCTTTTCTTTGGTGCGATGCGAAAGAGCCCTTAGGTGTGATGCCTTGGGTTTTCTAGGTGTGATGCCTAGACCTATCTTCTCTAACCGTTCATCTCGTTCTTCTTACAAATTACTATTCACGTCCACTGTTCACAGCCCCAGAAAACAGCCCCTCATCTTTGTGTTTGATTATACTTGGCCCTATTTCAATCTGTCCTACATCAGTTTGATAGCTGTACCTTATAATGGGTCTGAATTATGTACTAGGAAACTAGGAAATAGCTCAAGCTCATCTTATCACTAGTTTGTTAAGGTCATTTACTTCTCTGGACCAACCAGTTTGGATGTCAGATTCTAAGATTGCTTGTAGCTACTAAACGAGACAAAACTTGGCTGACTACCTTTTAAATATGTGCTCACCAAACCAAACCAAGCCTTGGTTCCTAATCAATTGGGGTGGCTGCACGAATCCATTATCAATACAAGAGTGGAGTGTTGTAGTTTTCTTGTCTCTTGCAAGTTTTTGAAACAGGTTTAGTTCTTCAATAGTGTTTCCCTTAGTAGCAGAATCCTTCTAAATGGGTGCGCTCCCTAGACGGGAGTTTGAATCGGCGCTCCCAAGGTGGGAGCCCGCTCCCCTCCAAACGGGAGCGCGCTCTTAACTAAGATGGGAGCTTATCGGGCTGTTAAGGCAGTTATTATCTTACTTTTAAGCGTGTTGTACCATTGTGAAAATAAGAATATGAGAATCATATCAGTCAAGAAGTTTTGCAAATTGAGAATATATAACTTCAAATAATAACACTTTAAGATTGGATATTTTTTTCAGTAAATTATCGCTTTTCCTTTAATGGTTAAGTATTTAAAGATATATTATATACTTATATTTATTATTATCTATATAGGCTACTAAGGCGCTCCCAACCTTAGGAGCTTCTCCGCACCCGCACCCGCTTCGTGCTACTGTGGTGTTTCCTCAAAATAGCCTCATCGGCCACTCCAAATACTAAACCACATCATGTTTTCCCTTGTTTTCTTGTTCATGTTCATCTTCTTCATCAGCCTTTCTCTAGATTGATGCATCCTCAAGATTATTTTTAATGACTTTCAAAATGTCCTCTTCCTTATTAGCCTCCTCCAAATACTATGTTGGTTGGAAATAGGTGGATGACAGTTAGGAACAATATGCATTCTCCTATGGCAATTCTGTAAAAGGAAAAAGAAGAGGGGGAAGGGGGGTAAATTTGTTCATCAGGAATGGTTGTCCTCGTACATTTAACCAGTTATTGAATTACTCCCTCCATCCCATTTTGTTTGTCCATTTTTTTATTCTTGCCGTTCTTTAAACGCTTATATGTCCCATCCTTAGTAGCACGAAGCGGGAGCGGGAGCTGGAGCGGAAGCGGGAGCGGGAGCGGAGGCACCTAGAAGCTCCTAAGGTTGGGAGCACCTCGGAAGCGTATATAGATTTCATATAAATATGTATATAAAGTATCTTTAAATACATAACCATTGAAGGAAAAGTGATTACTTATGAGAATTTTCATGATCTTAAAGGGTACTTATAGGAAGTTAGATATTTTCAATTTGCCGAACTTATTGAGTGATAGGATTTTCATATTTTTATTTCCACAATGGCATATCTCCCTTAAGAATAAGAGAATAGTTGCCTTAACCACCCAATAAGCTCCCATGTTAGTTGGGAGCGAGCTCCGGTCAAGCTCCCATCAATCGGCGCTCCCGTCTTGGGAGCGCACCCATTTTAGAAGAATCCTGCTACTAAGGTCCCATCTGTAAAGTTTTTCATAATTTTGAAAACTGTCTTATAGACCTAATCGGGAACTATCAAATAAGATCCATATAGCATATTTTTGGAGATTCATATGGAAGATTTAAGCTATTTAAAACTGACATGAACATCACAAAGGACAAACAGGGTGGAGGGAGTACTATTTTCTATAATAGTTGTGCGTGCAAATTTACAACAAATATTGGAGAGAGATCTTGCACTTTTACCTTAATTTACGCCACCCTTATATTAGAGGTGCCATACTTTTGGTGCATGTTGAGTCATGGTCTAGTCAATTTTTTATGATTTTGAAAAGGTTTGATGTTGTAATAGTTAATGCTTTTGCACTTCACTTTTCTTCATGTACACTAGTTAATGCTTTTGCACTTCACTTTTCTTCATGTACACTCTTTTTTGGTCTTTACTAGGCGAAGTTAACAAAAATACCCGTTTAATTAAGCCATTTGCCCAAAAGTGAATCAGGATATAGTGATTCCTGTAATGTGCGAAATATGAATGTATTTGTAGAAAGTCGACTAAAAAAATTCACCTTAAACTCATTTGAGCTGGATTGGATTATTAGGTTTACTTGTTTTAGCTGGATTGGATTGAATAAGTTTAATTATTTGAGCTGTTTTCTTCTCATACTGGAAAGGGATCATGCCAATATGGTGATTCGTGTAAATATTATCACCCCAAGCAAAACTTCCAGAGTTTAAATCCTCAAGTCATACCAGGTATCGTTCTTTGATTTATCTCTTCGATCCTCTTTTATTCTTTTTTGGCAAGAAGTTATATGCTCCTACTACTTTTCACTAACCTTGTGGTCCAATACCACTTGATACTTGTATGTTTAAGTAGGGGCAAATAACTTCTGAATATGTAATTGAGTAGATAGAAATGGGGTATTTACTTGACTTGCTATGGAAATTAGCAGATAATATTCATTCACCAAGCATTGCCGAGAGTCAACTAGTCGGAGGAGGACCTTTTCCAGGCATGCAATATTTTTTCTGTTGGTTTGGGTCTCTAATCTTTACTACATTTTGTCATTTTCAGCCGTACAATTCACTTCTCACTTATGCATTGGGGAAGCGTTGCATGCTAATTTCCAATTTGAATGAAGATTGTTAGATTTTGCTAATTTGGTGTATTTTTTTTGTTACTTGCTACCAAATCTGATGATAAACAGATGTTAAACAAGTTAAAATTGCTATGTGGTATAACTGCATAAGTTGGATTGGTTAGATACTTAGATGTATAATCTTGAAAGGGTTACCATTCAATTGTCAAACAAACACAACCTGCTTTTAAATTGGAGTTGTAACAATAAAACAGGTTGGTTCTTGGGTTTGGCCATTTAGTGCAATACCTGTCTATCAGACTATCACACAGCATGAACATATGCTATAAACAAACACGACACCCCTTCTTTTCCTGAAATGTTTAACTGTTTTGTTGCCTGCGATGAGATAACACTACGGCTTTGTATCACTTGTGACGAGATACGGGGATGGCTATGGCTTTGGTTCTTTTCGTTTTGGTATCATGTTTTTGCACTTACTGCCAATTCTCTTCGTTTGGTACCAGGTGGTACGGTTAGGGATAGTATGGGAATTTCGCTGGGTAACCTACCTCCATCACTTAAGCCACCGCCAGAGGGTGGATATCCTCCTCTTCCATTTATTGATTGGGGATATTGATTGGGTATAGGTCTGCTATTTCCTCTTCTCACCCTTATTTTCTGTCACTTGCATAAACAAACCATTCGTTTCGATGTCATCTGCTTCTGATTAACTTTTGCACGTTATTTTTGTAGTATGAGATACGGGTAGCTGTAGAGAAAGGAGCTCGTATGTTTTTGTTCCAACTTCCAAGTGAATATGGAGCTGGTACCATGATTTCTGAGTGGCTGAAGTGAGTTCTCTTTGTTCCTACATTACATTTGAATAATATTATCAGTAGGGCTTGTCATGCTTGTGTCTTTACCTGAACCGCTCTGCACACTCGGGAGTCCATTTGCTTGGTATTAGAGCGTTGACAGTGCAAGCAAGAGGAAACTGAAACCTGTAGCCGACTTCAACTAATAAGACTGAGTTGGATCTATGTTGCTCTCCTCTGTTTGACCCATCTTGCCACATCTATATTTCCAGTACCATTGAATTAGATTCTATTCTCCTATTATCTTCTGAAATGACAATACAACCATAATTACAAGATCTCGTTGAAGATTTGTGTAAATATCATGTGTAAAGAACATGTGTCTGATGGCAAATAATTTGTTTAGTGGAAAAAGAGATTTCGGGTTGAAGTAACAAATATGGTATACTAAGAAACACCTAGATTTTGGGATATACCAGTTAAAACTGGGGCCGGTTTATGAATGTGAGATCTCTATGAGATATATGGGTGGAGGGTCTGGACTTGGCGTAACGGCCAACCAAGGTGGTAGACGAGTTGGCTTGGAATCTGGATTTAAGTGGCCGCTCTTTTTCACGCGGTTGCTGGTTGAACCCACTTGCTTAGTAGCCTTGTGAACCAGATGCAAGTGTAAGAGAGGTTTTGATTTGATTGTGCCTTGGCGGCGGTAGAATACCCCTATGGTTCACTATCTTATTATGGAATTTGCTGCGGTCTGCGAATGTGAACTTCCTATGATCACGCCTAGGAATGTTGCAAAACCATTCTTCCCCTCCTCTGCTCTTTTTCACCGATATAGAAAAGGGAAAAAAGAAAGTGAAGGAAAAAAGGCATTGGATATTAGATACTCAATGGTGGACTTGTGTAGATGTCAGAAGAGTGAAAACCCTTCAAAGGGGTACTTAGGAAGGGTAAATGACTAGCAAAGTACTAATACACAAGCTATTAATGATTAAAGAATTGGTGTTGGCCACTAATTGGTTGTTGTTTTGGGTCCCTTTGTTTTGGTATCATATATTCGGGTTGTTCGGTTTCTTTTATATGAAAAAGTGGCTTAGTTTCGGGTTGGATTAAAATTGTGGTTTCCATTCGGTTTTCTCATATTAGAAAGTGCTGTTTCGTTCCCTGCTTCGGTTTGTTTGGTTTTTGGGATTGAAGTAGTGGAGTAGTGCGTTGCATTCGGTTTGTTCGGTTTTTGGGATTAAAGTTAGTGGGTTGCATTCGGTTTGTTTCGGTTTTGGGATTAAACTAAGGTGGCTTGCATTCGGTTTGTTTCGGGCTTGGGATTAAAGTAGGTGGGTTGCATTCGGTTTGTTTCGATTTCTTTATCTTTAATATTAAAAAATAGTGACTTAGTGCGGGTGGGTCGGGTTTCTTGGATTAAAATAGTGGTTTTCAGTCGGTTTGTTCGGGTTTGGGATTAAAGGAGTGGGTTGTTTCGGTTTCCTTTGATATTAAAAATAGTGGCGTAGTGTCGGGTTGTTCGGGTTTCTTGGATTAAAATAGTGTTTTTCAGTCGGTTTGTTCGGGTTTTTTGATTAAAAAAGTGGTTTTCAGTCGGTTTGTTCGGGCTTTTGATTAAAATAGTGGGTTGCAGTCGGGTTGTTTCGGTTTCCTTTATATTAAAATAGTGGCTTAGTTCGGGTTGGTCGGGTTTTTGGATTAAAATAGTGGGTTGCAGTCGGGTTGTTTCGGTTTACTTTATATTAAAATAGTGGCTTAGTTCGGGTTGGTCGGGTTTCTTGGATTAAAATAGTGATTTTCAGTCGGTTTGTTCGGGTTTTTTGATTAAAAAAGTGGTTTTCAGTCGGTTTGTTCGGGCTTTTGATTAAAATAGTGGGTTGCAGTCGGGTTGTTTCGGTTTCCTTTATATTAAAATAGTGGCTTAGTTCGGGTTGGTCGGGTTTTTGGATTAAAATAGTGGGTTGCAGTCGGGTTGTTTCGGTTTACTTTATATTAAAATAGTGGCTTAGTTCGGGTTGGTCGGGTTTCTTGGATTAAAATAGTGATTTTCAGTCGGTTTGTTCGGGTTTTGGATTAAAATAGTGGGTTGCAGTCGGGTTTTTTGGGTTTACTTTATATTAAATTAGTGGCTTAGTTCGGGTTGGTCGGGTTTCTTGGATTAAAATAGTGATTTTCAGTCGGTTTGTTCGGGTTTTGGATTAAAATAGTGGGTTGCAGTCGGGTTGTTTCGGTTTACTTTATATTAAATTAGTGGCTTAGTTCGGGTTGGTCGGGTTTCTTGGATTAAAATAGTGGGTTGCATTTGGTTAGTAGGTTTTTTGTGCTAGTGATTAACTTCTGCAGTATAATTTTTTGATTGTCTTCATTCAATTTTTTTTTTAAAGTTTTACGGCAAATTTTTATGTGATATAGGTTCGTCTTGACGTCTTGACACAGGTATTTTGGAAAATATCTAAAGAAAAGCTCAAAATTTTTGGATATTTTTTAAAATATTTGTTTAAAAGTTATCATTTTTTTCTTGTCCGGTTCCTTTCGTCGAGATGAATCCAGAGCACATAAAAACTTAGTGTAAAACTAACAAACACGAATTTTTTTTGAATGAGGACAAAACTAAAAAGTTGTAGTGCATAAAGTAATCACTAGCGCGAACGGGGCCAAGTCGGGTTGGTTGGTTGCTTTTAATTAGGCTGCGTTTTTGTTAACTTATTAAGCTGAAATTTATTTCGGTATTTTTTACTTTTGTTTAGATTTTGTCGTGATTTTTGGGGTTGTTTAGATTTTGTCGTGATTTTTGGGGTTATAATTGTTCGTCTCGACAAGACGAATCAAAAAAATATAAAAATATAGACTGATGTTGAAAAAATTTAAATAAGACTATACTTTAAATAAATAAGAAACAACTAAGATAGCTGTTCGATATCTTTTTTGTCTTTAGTAATTTTTTTTTTGTTTTTGGTTTAATTTTGCACTTTTTAAACTCTTTTTATCGAGATAGATGATTAATCCAAAACACAGTACTTGAATCTAACAAAAAATCATAAAAGACGAATATAATACACAAAACGAAAAAAAAATTAAGTTTATAAGAAATTAAGAATGAGGCCTTAAGGAGGGGGGTTTCGGTTTGTTTTTTACGGAGTATTTAAGTAGTGGCCTAGTTTCGGGTTATTCGGTTTCTTGGATTAAAATAGGGGCTGCCATTCGGTTTGTTTCGATTTCTTGTATATTAAAATAGTGGCTTAGTTTCGGGTTGGGGGGTTATATGGGATTAAAATAGTGGTTTCCATTCGGTTTGGTCGGGTTGCTCTTAATTAAAAGGTGGCATAGTTTCGGTTTATTCGGTTTCTTAGATTAAAATAGTGGTTTCCATTCGGTTTGGTCGGGTTGCTTTTAATTAAAAGGTGGCATAGTTTCGGTTTATTCGGTTTCTGAGATTAAAATAGTGGTTTCCATTCGGTTTGGTCGGGTTGCTTTTAATTAAAAGGTGGCATAGTTTCGGTTTATTCGGTTTCTTAGATTAAAATAGTGGTTTCCATTCGGTTTGGTCGGGTTACTTTAATTAAAAGGTGGCTTAGTTTCGGTTTGTTCGGTTTTGTGGATTAAAATAGTGGGTTGCATTCGGTTTGTTTCGGTTTCTTTTTTATTAAAATAGTGCCTTTGTTTCGGGTTATTCGGTTTCTTGGATTATAATAGTGGCTAGGGCTGTCCAGGGGTCGGGTTTGGTCGGGTTGGACCCGACCCGACTTTTGTCGGATTATTGAAACACTCACCCGAAACCGACCGAACTTGTAGTCGGGCTCCGACCGAATTCTTGTCGGGTGGATTTGATCGGGTTCGGTTGGGTTAGCGGGTTCCAAAGTGTAATCGCAATCCCATTCTTCAACCAAATCCACCCGAACAACAATTCCATATTTCCATTCTTCAGCCAGCAATCAAAAAAAAAATAAAAAATGGAAACCTTGCAATCACAGACCACTGAGACCAGATCATAATCATGATTCACAACAAAATATTACAAAATCACGATTAACAATCACAGATCTAAAAAAAAAAATCTGAAAATCAAATTTTTGATTCAAAAATTACAGCGGCCTAGAGGACGAGGAACGACTACGAAGTACGAACTTTAGTTCACTTTCTCCTTCTAAAAATCTTCGGTCTAAAACAGATCTACAAAGTACAAACCTTCGTTCTTCTTCTTCTCCATCTCGACGTCGTTGAGGACGAGGTGGAGACGCCGGCCACCGTAGCCGGCAGAGGACTGGTGGGGAAGCTAGCGGAGTGTGTGGTGCGCGTTTGAGAAGTGTAGAACTGGACTGTGGGAAATAGAGGAGGAGAACAGTCGAACACCATTTGTTTGGTGAGGAGTTGTGGGTTGCGTCTGGGATCTGAGAAGTGGGGAAGGAAAGAAATGGGGTTAAGGGTTTTTTTTTTTTTCACTTTTATACTAAATATGTCGGTTGGATCGGATCACCCGAGAAATAATCTGGTGCATCTGACACCCGACCGACCAACTGGAAAATTCGAGAAAATGGACCCGACCCCGACCGATCGGGTTGATCAGATCTGTCCATTACCTTCATTTTTCGGTCGGGTCGGGCCTGTGGACAGCCCTAATAGTGGCTACCATTCGGTTTTTTTCGGTTTCTTTTTTATTTAAAAATTGGCTTTCATTTTGGTTCGGTTTTTGGTAGTTCATATTTGTACATCAAGAAGGTGGGGTTCGGTTTTATCATACTTGAAGAGTAATCTGACATGTCTTTCAATTAAAAAAGAGTGACCAACAGTGTTGTTCAAGTTTATGGAGAGACATCAAACTCCCTTTGTTGTTAACGTAATAACCCCCATTGATGTTATACAGACCATTGTTTACTGTCGGCGTTGTGACTTTTGAGAGGGGAAAACGTGCTCTTCAATTTTAGAAACCAGAAAAAACTGATTTTTGAAAATTTATCATCTTGTGTGTATTTGCATACCCATTGTTTTTGTTGTTGCCAATATTGTTTACTTGAATGAAGGGTTTAACAACCAAGGGGGCTCGATGTCTCTCCATAAACTCGAACCTCACTGTATCTCAATCAGCTCCTCCCCGCCACCCTTGCACCTATCTTGGGGTGCGAATTCTTGGTGTGAATTTTTGAATTATTGGGGTGTGTGAATTCTAGGAGATGTGAATTTGCCTACACCCTTTGCAGAATACAAACCCCCAAACAATTTACACCAAAGATTCACACACCTAAGAATTCACAACCCCAAGAATTCAAAAATTCACACCACCAAAAAAATACAACCCCAAGAATTCAAGAAATGCATCACTATAGTTTGAATACATCTCAACTAGGTTGATACCTACTCAACTGTCAAACATTTCTATTTCTTAAAATATAATCGTAGGGAATTTTGACTCATTACTCATTCGGGTCACTATCTATATCTAGATTGTAATAGTACAGTACTATCATCCACTTTTGAGTCCAAGAAGTGCATCTGTCCAATTTTTTAGGCATATGATGCATGTAATATACTACTCCCTCCGTCTCTTTTTTAGAGTTCGGTATTCTATTTTGAGCTGTCCCTTAATAAGTGTCCATTTTGTAAAGTTAGTAAGTAAAAGTTGGTGCATTGTCTATTTTACCCCTAAAATTAGATTCCATTTTGAAAAGTTAGTGAGTAAAAGTGTAATGATGATGGGTAAGTAGAGAAAGTGGAAGAAAAAGTTGATGTGAAAGATATAATGATGATGTCTTTTTAATAAGTTGGAATTACGAAGCAAGACACTTAAAAAGGGACGGAGGGAGTATTATCAATATGGTATACGATTCACAATTGGCATAAATTATTTTTTTTGGATGATTCTTACTAGTATTTTTTTCTAAAAAATAAAAAATTACGTTTGTGTTGTGCCCTTATACGTGCTCATACCGTGCTTCGTGCCGATGCTTCACTGTGCCGTGTTGTCCCTGATCGTGCCCGTGATGTGGGCTCTAAAACAATGGCCCAGCCTGGCCCACCTTAGTGTTCCTGTTGTGCTGTGCCGACGTTAAACGTGTTGTGCTTGTGCTGGCTTGGTCTATTTGTGTTAAATTGGACGGATTACTAGTATTATTGCTCCAATTTTATTTATCCATTGTTATCCAGACTTTTTGTCCGTATAATTTCTTTGATATATATAGCTCTCTTCCACTTATTCAGGGTAACCCATGTGAGGTCTTATGCGAGCACGGACTTTGATAACCTATATTTAGTACTTAAAATTAAATCAATTAAGTAATACTACTAACTGATTCAGTAGGTTTGATAACAACATTTTACATTGCTTAACAAATTAAGTGCTATTTAAAATGTAGACTAAAAAGTTTAAAAAAATTAAATAGCTTTGAGCTACTTATGATTGAATTTTTGTGTATTTACATTTAACAACCATACCACCACAACCACTCCTACAACCATTCCACCACCACCTCCTCCATCACCACTTCAACCAACCACCACCACCACTCCTACAACCATTCCACCACCACCACCTCCATCACCACTCCAACCAACCACCACCACCACAACCTCCACCACCATCACCACTCCAGCCCACCACCACATCGCCACCACCACTACCATGCCGCCGCCGCCACCATTGCACAACCACCACCACCTCCACCACTACACCACCACCACCACTCCAGCCCACCACCACACCACCACTATCACCACCATGCCACCATTGCACAATCACCACTCCACTACCACCGTTCACTGCCATCATTCCTGAAACGACCCGCTCCAGGGGATTAGCATAATTTATCTTAAAGAAAGCTAAGCAACAACCTTAAAACGATTCATTCCATAAACTCCAGACAAAGTAGACTAAATAGATTACATTTGGCTTCCAAAATAAAATTTACAAGATGAGTTGCATCCACGTATGATTCGACAACTCTTCAAAAATTGATTTACATCACAAAATGAAGGGAAAAATTCAAAAAAAACCCCTGAACTTTGAACCCAATGTCAAACAGGCACCTGAACTTAAATAAACTTCAATTGAACACCTGAACTTTCACTCCGTTATTCAATTTACCCCCTTCCGTCTCAATCCGTGACTTTCCTAGCGGCAACCGCTGAGTTGGACACCAACAGACACAACAAAACATTAGAGGGAGAAATTGGAGGAAACAACAGTGATCTGACACCTTTTTAAGGCCCCTTTCGGCTAAATAAGCTTACTGGCTTATTTTTTTTTTGTCTTTATTCAATTTTTTTTTTGTAATTTTTTGGGAATTATTGCATCGTCATGAAAAGAGGAATCTAGAAAGTAACAAATTACAATCAAAACCTACTTTTTTTTAATAAAGATAAAAATAAGTTAATAAGCCAATTTTTTCGTCTTTATTAAAAAATGGATTTCGATCATAATATTTTACTTTTTGATTCCTCTCGTTATGATGATGCAATAATCTCCAAAAAATTGACGAAAAACTAACAAATATGAAAAAAAGTTGAATAAAGACAAAAAAATAAGCCAATAGGCTTATTTAGCCCGAACAGGGCCTTAAAAAGGTGTCAGATCACTGTTGTTTCCCTCCAATTTCTCCCTCTAACGTTTTGCTCTGTCTGTTAGTGTCCAGCTCAGTGGTTGCCGTTAGGAAAGTCACAGATTGAGACGGCAGGGGGTAAATTGAATAACGGAGTGAAAGTTCAGGTGTTCAATTGAAGTTTATTTAAGTTCAGGTGCCTATTTGACATTGGGTTCAAAGTTCAGGGGTTTTTTTGAATTTTTCCCCAAAATGAACTATGCCAAAAGGACGCCAAGACGACCCTCAACCACGCTCCTACAGCCTGCCAGACCAGTAGTGGACCAAACTCTACGTCAGATACCTGAAAAGATTGTGAGTGTTACTACTTCATTCAAGCGGAAAGCATAAAACAGTTTACACTAGCAAACATGGATCGAGTAATGCTTCAATCATATTTAGCAAGAAACAATTCATTTTTCACAAACCATTAAGTAAGCACAATATTTCAAGAAGCCATAGGGTTGCTTCCCTCGCAACCAGGAGTTATGACGGTACCGTGACCCTGTGAACAGGGTACTTTCAACAATTTATACCCTGTTTGTGTACAGCAAACAGACAATTTATACCCTTCTTGTGTACATCAAGAAGAAGACAATTCCAACCAACAATACAGCTATGGCATGCTCTTGAATTAAAACCATCTTTCAAGCAACTAGATCCATATTCACAACAGTCAAAAATTTCCCAACATTCGCAGAAAAAGAATAAGTTTATTTTTAGCAAGCCAACTTCAATGAAATAGCACACTCACCTTGAGATCCAAAAGACAAAAGCGAAAGGCCTCCTTCTCAACTTTGAGGTGGAGACTCGTCCCCCAATCCTAAAATATGAATGAGACTACACTTAGAATAACTCATGTTCCAACTTATGTTATAATGCAAGTAAAATGATGGATGATGTGTTCAATGAGATTTAATACAAGAATTTCCAAGAACAAGGCTTAGTCCATGTCCAACATGAACGCTTTTGACCATATCCATTACATAATCATGAATTCTAAGAATTCCACTTAAACCGTTGAAAAGTTAACTTCTTCCTCTTCGAATCGACAGGTCATTCATAAAAAAACGGAGTTCGAATAACCTTACTACGACCTCGCGATTATAACTTAACGATTCTAAAACTGGTGCAGAGCCAGATTTTAAGTAAACTTTAACAGAAAATCTGTTATTGCTCGGGCATAACCACAGTGCACGGGTTGCACCGTTGGAAAGCCCTACAAGTCTAGTTTTCAACAAAGAAAGCGGAATGTGATTTCGAGTCTCGAGCTAGGAGATATGACTGTTTTTCCAACTTGTGTCTGTGCAGTCAGCAATACGAGTTTCACAGCAGCAGTTCGGTGCGTGATTTTTAACATTTTTCCCTCTTTGAAATAAATTCTGAAAATTTTACCCAATCAACTAGACATGCATATCCATCTCCAGTAAAAATTTCAGAAAATTACAAGGTCGGCAAGTTAGTGAGAAAAATTCGTTAAGAACAGGACAGATTCAGTCAAATTCAAGCTCTAACTAACATACCCATAAGCCACACGAATTTGCTAGGTTAAAAATCCATTCTCCTAAGAACTAATTGGGATTTAAACTACAAGAATATCTAGGTATATGCATGTTTGATCAAACCCAAATCATAAATTAGGTGTAATATAGAGTTTACCTTCAATTAGATTTTCTCCAATTTTTTTCCCTTCTTCTTCCTTCTTCTTCTTCTCCTCTCTCTCTCTCTCTCTCTCTCTCTCTACGTTATAAGAAAGAAAAGAACGGTGGAGGGGTGGAAAATATCTAGAAAGCTTATTAGGGAAGATTTAAGGGAAAATTTATCCCATGAGGTGGGGTACATGGTTCAAATGAGCCATGTCTCATCCTTACCATTCATTTCACCTACCAAGTCAATCTCTTTCAATTAACTTAATTAAACCCTCAAACTTAAATCATGTATCGATAAATAATTAATGAATGATATGCGAATAATAACACAACACGTGTATTAAATAGCATGACCTATGCAACATAAAATTAAATGACATATGCGATGCACGTGCATGCTCGGAACGGGTGTTACAATTCCACCACCATCATCCCACCATTACGTCACCACTGCCACCACTCCAACACCACCACCACATGACGCTCACTCCATCCCCACCAACCCACCACTACCATCACAATCATCACTCCACTATTACCATAAGTACATTGTGACTATTAGTAAATTAAGAGAGAATTGGAACTAAAATTGATTCATTATTTTTTAATTCAGTACTTAATATATTTATCAAACAGTTTTTCAGCTTAACTAATTCAGCATTCAACTTTCAGTGCTTAATTTTTCAATTTTCAGTTTTATCAAACAACCCCTTAATCTTTATTCTTTACATTGATTTTTTTACATATTTTAGTTTTACTCATAGTAATATTTATGATATTCGGTCAACAAAATTATTCCGAATTAAACAAAAAAATATTCTAAATTTCCTTCATACTGATATTTGTGAGATTTATTTGTTAGAGTGCGATATTTTCACACACTCTCTCTCGTACAAACACATTGTATTTTTTTTGTTAATTATAAGATTAGTACATACAAAGTCACAAATACGTAATTTTACCGGGAAGAAAAATTTTGTTCAAGGATTGTAAACGCGGATTTCTGTGACTTGTGAGTAATTATTAGTTTAAGAGAAAGGAAGTACAAGATTAGGGTTTGAGACTTCTAGTTTAAGGATTGTAAACTTCTGTGACTTCTACCGCAAATATGTGAATTATTAGTTTAAGAGAGGTAAGTACAGGACTAGTGTTTGAGAGCCAAGTATAACGTACCTCCCTAGAGTTTATCCGTGTGCTTTATATAGATTTATGCGACTTGCTTTCCAAGTTGAGGCATGCCATGCACGCTCAGTAACCGCCTTCGATTGACCGTCACCAGTGACATATTAGATAAGGTTGCAGTTCACGTGTGTGAGCTGTCATCACATGGGCTCGTGCCTAGCTCAGGTGGTAACCGTTTCGGTTTACGTCTGATTAGCACCCAAGATCGCATGATCTTGGGGCTTTAATCCTCTAATTTGTGGCTTTTATTCGTTTAAAGTTGTCATTTTTATCCGATATCGCACGTAAGGTATTTTTGTGTGAATTTCAGGTTAAACGTGCTTTTAAGAAGGTTTTGAATGTCAATCAACGTTCCGGGTTGAACCAAGTGTCCAAATGCCCACCGGTACTCATTTCATTGTCACCGAAGGCTAATGGTGTCACAATAAGCCATGGAGATTGGCCGGAGGTCAAGGTTGGCAAGGAACGTGCCAAAGTGGTTCAAGCGAGCCTAATGCATCGAGGATGGTTCTCAAGGGTATCCGAGAGTCCAAGTGCCCATGGCATATGTCCGCCAAGTCCCGGTGATCAAGAAATCAAGTAATGAAAGGCCATCGGGACACCCCAAGGCATGATAGCCCAAGCTGCCCCTGTTCTGCATTTTCTACACAGAGGTATTGGTACCTCGTTTTTGAGGTACCAGTACCAATGCCCTTCGACCAGCACTTTTTGCTGAATATTTCAACCTTCCAAATATAGAAAGTTTCTACTTTAGGCATGTTTTTGGGATATTTTGGGGGCCTTTTTGTCCATTGTAAGGCTGATTTTGTAAGTTCTATAAATAGGCTTGTATGCCATTTATGGAAAAAAAGGAGACCATTAGTTAGTTTTTAGGCCTTAAGTCTTATAGTTTTTGTTCTAGGTTTCTCCATTGTTGTTCTTAAGTTTTTCAAGTTATTTCCTTCAAAAACTCAAGTAAGTTTAAGTGTTTTGATGTTTGCTCATGTATTAATGTTGTAGCTACTTGTTAGATCTTCTTATAAATCAAGTTTATTTTAGTTTTCATCGGTGAATCATACTTTCTATGCTTAACTCTTTTTCTAGTCTTTTTGCCACGGTTGAGTAGTATATAGGTTTGGTCATGGGGTGAGATTCACCATATGGATTAGTCGATTAAATGGTTTCTCTTAACTTTAACTCAATTTCAAGGTTTTGAATGAATTAAACTCATGATGTCTAGTTTTGATCATGGGGTTGGTGGCTCCTTTGATCAATGAAGTCTATCGCCTTATGCTATGTGCTTGATAATCCTACGCGTGCGAACGATTCTTTTTTGTCTCTCACTTGCGTTAAATGAGTTCAATTTGAATTAGAGCCTCAAGTTAAGTTACAAGCAGTCTTCAGCTTTTAATTCTTCAAGTGGAATCCGGACGGTTTCGGTTCACTCATGAGTTAGATGAAGGAACCATTTGACGGCTAAGTCGTGGGTAAGCTAATCCCTTTGACTCGACCATTTTTAATCTAGTTAAATTCCAAGTTTAAATATCGTCATTCAATTGATCAATACCAAAGCTGGCCGCTTGAACGCCAAAACTCTTTACACAACATCTAATCCGAATTCGCTAAAGAAGATTTCTCTGTGGAAATGATTCCGGTCTTACCGGTTATTATGCTTTCAACGACCTAGCCCTACGCTTGGGGCATGAACCTTTCTAAGAGGTTAGGTCCTGACAGAAGCAACGTCACACCATAACATGTCAAGCAAGAAGGGAGCTGGCACCAATTGGTTGCCGAGCCCCAGTGGCTGAGTTAATGTGACACGTTGTAGAAGATTGCGATGTGTCCTGAATGGGTGGTATTATCTGAATCGAGGTATCCGAGCCTCAGGACTCGAGTAACCGACTGTTAGGAACTTCAACTGGGAGGTCCTGTCGACTGTCGCTCTGGCCGAACGACCTCTCGTGTCCGAACCTTGATATTTCGGCCCACTACATGACTTAGGTGTCTGGATCAGCTAACGCGCGCCAATTTGCGGGGAGTCCAATTAAAACCAGAGCAAAACAAAACTTTGTATGGGTAGGGCCCCAAAGAAGTTGATAGCACCTGAAATGTTTTGAACCTGAGACTTTAGGAGGGAGCAAACTAGCATATGAAAGGTTTCAAACTTGAGACTTTAGGAGGGAGCAAATCTCTAGGTCTCAAGTCTTAACCGCTAGGCCAACCCTTTGGGGTTGATAACCAAATTGAAGTCACTATTCAAATATAGCATAACTGAACTCCACTCAAGCCCATCCAGGGGTAAAGCCTACAAGTCGGTGGGCTTGGGCAACCAAAAGATAAAAGGAAAATACGTAAATAAAAAAAATTATAAATCTAACAAAGAAAAAAATTAGGAGTATGCATACATAGTTTTCATTCAAAAAAAAAAAAATCACTCCCTCCGTCCCTAAATAAGTATCCGGCGCGCAAAACTAGGCTTTACAAACATGCATGGTTTTTATTAAAAAAAATTAATTTTTTTTTCACAATCTAATAGAACTCATCGTTATCTATTGATTTGTGAAAAAAATTTGATTTTTTTAATGAAACAAATGCATTTGTTTGAAGGCCTAGTTTTGTGCGCCGGACACTTATTTAGGGACGGAGGGGTAGAAAGTTTCTTGGAATACAAATAACATGGTCATATATATGGGGATGATTTATTCCAAAAACTTGACATTTGAAATCAATATTGTCGAGAGAAGTAACAAAGAAAGTTTCTTGGAATACAAATAACATGGTCATATATATGGCGATGATTTATTCCAAAAACTTGACATTTGAAATCAATATTGTCGAGAGAAGTAACAAAATCGATTTCTAGCAAGCTGCCTTGGACACCCTGTTGCAAAAAAAAAAAAAAAACTTCCAGCCTTGATTTTATAAGGTCTAATTGAAAATATGGTGGTTTTCAAATGGTATGGGTTGTTTATCAAATTTTGTTGACTATACCAATTACACTTGCTTCGGCTGAGAGGAGTTTTTTGAAATTGAAGTAGATAAAAACTTACCTTAGGATTACCATGGCACAAGAGAGATTATGTTAATTGGTAATGAGCTCAATTGAAAATGTGTGCGTAAATAAGTTAAAATATGATGATTTAATTGAAAAATTTGCTTCAAAAAATGCAAGAAGAAAATGTTTTCTTTGAATCAGATCGTGCTAATTATATAGCACTATAACCGGGGTTGCATTTTGATTTTTTGATGTAATTCAAGCTAAAAACACTATTTAATTTTTTATGACTTAATAGTAAGTGGCAATCAAACTTGAGCTCGGGCTTGGACAATCCAAATGTCGGGGCTGGCATGGACTCCACCTTCTTTGTTAGGAAATGACCTACCAAAAACCAAGCTGGAAAACGGAAGTCACTTTTTCAATATAGAAGAAACCAAACAACCCGAAAGGTGGATTCTTATTTTTTCGTTTTGTGTGTTTTATTCGTCTTTTTGAATTTTTGTTAAATTTGCGTGATATTTTTTGAATTAATCATTTGTCTAGACGGGAGCAATCTAAAAAGTACAAAATTATGACCAAAAGCAAAAAAAAAAAAAAAAACACTAAAGATGAAAAAAATATCAAACAGCTGTCTCATTTGTCTAAAGTGCCGTCTTATTTGAATTTTTTCAACACCTAACCATATTTTTATACTTTTCTGATTCGCCTTGTCGAGACGAACGATTAACAACCCCAAAAATTATGATGAAAAGCTAAATAAAAAGTTACAAAAAATAAAAAAAGTACCGAAATAAGTTTACAAAAACGTAGTAAAAATGGAAGCCCCATTGTAATCCCAAAACCGAAACTGGGATCGGTTTTCAACCCATCAAAATAGAGGACCAACACGAAAGCCACTTGATTTTAGGGGAATTTTTAGGCCAGCCCCAAAAAGTAGGTTTGGACTTAATTTAGTCTTGACAAAAATATTCCTTCTTTATTTTAGTCATTTTTCTTGACTTTTTATGCATTTTTGCTATTTAGCCAATTCTTCTTAACTTTTTGTGTACATATCCATTTTTAATCAAATTTATCTTTTTAGAATCACCTCTTGACCAATATTATTTAGGACAAAAATACCCTTCGCTATGTGAATTGACTATGAGAACTGCCAATTCTCATAGCCAGTTTATATAATATTTTGGACAAAAATATCCCCACCAATTCACATAGCCTGAGTTAACATATTATTTTGAACAAAAATACCATTGTCTATGTGATCTGGCTATGAGAACTGTTAAGTCTCATAGTCAGCTTTATGAGAACTGCTCAGTTTTCATACAGAACTGGCTATGTGAACTGAGTTATGAGAACTGACTATGTGAACTATCAATTATCATAGTTAGTATTATGAGAACTACCAGTTTTCATAATCAATTGAGAAGTGGTTGTTCACATAGAGAACTAGCTTTGTGAACTGGACTATGTGAACTAGTTATGTAAACTAAAAAATACACAATTCATATAGTCTTACCACACACTAAAATACACAGTTCTCATAAAAAATATATAGTTTTCATAGAAAATACACGATTCTAATAGACAGTTCTCATGGATAATACATTGTTCTCATAAAAAATACGCAGTTCTCATAGGAAAATACACAATTCTCATAGACAGTACTCATGAACAATATACAGTTCTCATAGAAAAATACACAGTTCTCATAGAAAATAACACACGGACAAAAATTGAACAAAAATAAAAAGGTAATCAAAATCAAATATAGTTATAAATATTCTCACCGTCATGTCTTAAAAAAGTAATCAAAGTAAAAAAGTAATAGTTCATATAGGGAATAATTGATTTAGAATTGAATTTTTAACTGTGAAGTCTCATAATCAGTTCTATGAGAACTGCTCAGTACTGACTATGTGAATTAAGCTATGAGAACTGACTATGGAAACTGTCAATTCTCATAGTTAGATTTATGAGAACTGCCAGTTTTCATCGTCAATTCTATGAGAATTAGCTATGAGAACTGACTATTCTCATCGATAACTTCTCCGTACACAGCATGTCCACGGCCGCCGTTAACGGCGAGATAGACGAGGAACTTTCTAACGGAAACTCGGAATCCTTTGATGACGACGGCGAGAGATACGCTCCCGTTAATTTCTCCAATTCCGGTGATGTCGATTTCGAACGTAAGTTATATTGGAAGCCACACGAGTGCTGATTTAGAATTTACGAAAATTGCGATCACATGAGTGCTAATTTAGAATTCACGAAAATTGCGATCAAGGAGAGAGACGATTGTGTCGACGACGAGCTGTAAACACAACTCGTGATTTGAATATCGATGGCGACGTTGAACGGATGATTCGTCCTCATGGACCTCATTGGCTCATTCGATGCTGCCGAAGCCCGAGGTGCAGCCACGGGTGACATGCTCTTCGCTGGCGCCACCGTGATGGAGTGTCCTCTGATACACCGATCGCTGTCATCGCCAGAGAAAACTTCCGGCTCGAGAGAGAGAGAGAGGGAGGGTGAGTGAGTTCAGTTTTTTTACTGCATTTTTGTGGGCAAAAAGTCAATAATCAACGTAACCAAGCCTATCTAGGTTTGGTAACAATATTTAGGATTGGGATCAAATCGAATCTAAAAAGGAGGACTAGCCTCTAAATTTCTATTGATTTTAATGAGCAAACCGACGTAACCCGAACCCAACTATCGGTCTTGAACTCATTTAAAAGGTGCATAACAATTTTTTACCCATGTTTTGCCGCTTTTGTTTAAATTTGAGTTATACATTTTGGAATAAAAAGCGTGTGGTCACAAATTAGAGAATGCATTCGGAAAAATATAAACTGAACAAAAAAGGGGTCACATCCAGATGAGTTCTTGAATTCCCAATACGTTATACACTTCTCTTCTGAAAATTCTAATATAATTATACAAATTCTGATTATAATTCAACAATTCATACAGTATTTCATAATCTATATCCACCCACTTGCACACACAATCATGATCATGTGTGAGGCCCATAGACACATTCGTGATGCTGTGTTTGTATGGGATTCACACATGATTGTGTATGTATGTGAAGTGCATATTTATTATTCGTAGAAATGTTGCTAATCAGAATCACCCAAAAACAATGGCTCAAAGCAAAAGTTACTTTTTAATTAAAAAATAAAAAATAATTGAACAAAATGAAAGTACTTCAAATTTACCAAAAAGAGATGTTACATACGCTACACTAAAATCACTATACTATTCACTATATTTTTTTTATGAGGCCCACTCAAGATCCCAAAAAAATACAAAAAAAATGCCCATAAATTTTAAAATAATATTTTATGAGGCCCACTCGATACAGTGTAGTAAACCCCACAAAAAATATAATGAATGATGCAATGGACCTAGGCTTATTGTTTAGCAAAACCAAACTCCACCTTCTAATGACCCACCAAAACCCGAGCTGGAAACCAGAAATCATGTTTTATAGAGTGCAATTTTTAAGGAGGATGAACATTATCCTCATTTTTATTGGTTAAAATAGTGTAGGTTCCATCCATGGAATACACTTTTGGGAAAGCATTACATCACTTGTAGTAAGATCCATATACTTTTTGATGGAATTTACATCGTTTTAACCAATAGAAATGAAGGTAATATTCACCCTCTTAAGTGGAGGGTGAACAAAACTCAATCCCGTTTTCTCTCTCTAATATAAAAGAAACAGAACAACCCGAAATGGAATCTATTATTTAATCCAAAATAACCCAACAACCCGAAACTGGGCTCGGTTTTCAACCCTTCAGATCAATGGACCGAACCCAAAACCCCTTCTTTTAGAGAAATGAGAGAAAAAACCGAGGTACCCGAACCCAACTTCCGGTCTTTAACTCATTTAAAAGGTGCACCAAACAATTTAGGGGTGTTTGATTTTGTTGTTGAAAAATTATTGGTTGTTTTTACTACCTAATAAGTTGTAGTGTATGAAAAATTGTTGAAAGATGTCAAGTTATTTCTACTAATCAATAAGTTTTTATCAATATCAAGTTATTTTCACCAACCAATAAATTGTTGATTAATATTAACAACTTGGTAAAATGCCATAAGTTATGACGAAAATTGTTAGTGAAAAGACTACCTTATTAGTTTGGTTTTTTTATTCATTAAACATAAGAAAAGAGCACCAGCAGTAATTTAGAAGAATTGGGTTTCAATCTCGAACTCGCTATAACGACGACTAAGGGATTGAGACTTTTAATAGTCTCCCCTCTGCCTCATATACAGATTGCTCAAAATGAGGGGAAGCGCCGGAGAAGAAGGATACACCGCAGATCGAGATCTCCACCTTGCTGTTAGGCCCACCCGATCTCGCACAAGATTTGAAATCGATGGAAGCTCCTTCTTACATGGTCCAATTACTCGTCCAAAGGCATGAGGCCGAGCTATGGCTCGAACTCAAGTTGAGATTGTAACGCTCCGAATTTTGGGAACGTTAAATAGACAATTTTTATTGAAAATCCACTACGCCAAATTAAGCTTTTTGCAAAGATCAAATTAATGCCGGTAATAGTATCCCCGGCATTTGTCGACGAAAATAAAAAATGCCGTCTAGGTAAGTGTCGGTAATACATAAACGACGTTTGTACAAATGCTGGAAATAAAACCGGCATTTGTTACTAGTTTTTCCGGCATTTGTAAAGTGCCGGGAAAAAAATTGCCTAATATACATTTATTAACGGCATTTGATGCAAATGCCGGAAAAGGTAATACTCCCTCCGTTCCAAAAAGAGTGTCCTTTTTGGGAAAGCGTGTCATTTTCAATTGCTTATATCTTTCAATGTGAATGTCAAAAAATATGCAATATGGATCTTGTTTGATAGATTATAATTAGTTCTATTAAACAAAGTTTTCAAAATCACATAAAACTTTATAAATCAAAAGATATAAGCATTTGAAAATGGCACGGAGTCCCAAAAAGGACACTCATTTTGGAACGGAGGGAGTATTACCTAGGGGTGTTATTCGGTCGGGTCGGGGTGAATTTGCCGCACCCCGATCGGGTTCAGGGTATTTAATCCGAAGACCGATCCCGACCGGTACTAATTTCGGTTCGGTTCGGTTCGGGGTAATTTCGGTTCGGTCGGGGATTTCGGGGCGTTCGGTCCGCCCGAAATGGGCCTTAGTTGGGCCATTTGGGCCATTTTTAAAAACTAACAATAAACTACGGGCTATGTTTGGGCCATTTTTTTACCCATATTCGGACCATTTTCACATGTTTCTCGTCCATATTTGGGCAATTTTCAACCTTAAATCAATCACCCATGTTTGGGCCATTTTTTCACCCATATTTCGACCATTGTACCTGTTTTTTTTTTTCAAACACCAATTGAAAAAAAAAAAAATACAAGTAGTATGCTCAAACAATTACAACTTTCACAAATACTCTTCCACCTTTTTTTTTTTTTCAATCGATTGAAAATATCTTCTATACTAGTGTATATAACTTGGAGGATGCAGTAGACATGAATGGGAAAAAGGAACTTTGTAAATACAAATAAAATCTAAGACTCACGGTATCCAATTTATTGTGTTAGCTTCTGTTTTGCCAATGAATTTTCCTAGCTACTGTTTAGCGATAGTTTGTCTTATTTGTAATGAGCTACAATGCTATATTGTGGTTGTACTTTAACTCTCTTTACAGACATTCAAACGTCTTAACAGTTGATTATATGCTTTTGATGATAACAATTTTTGTATTTCTCATCTATATTAAGACGGATATACGTACATCTTTCCTTGCAAGGGTAAAAATGATATATGATACTGAATTAGTGTAATTGAAAATCTACGAAAATTTTGACAAAAATGGGGTACATATACAGGTATAGTGTTAGACTTTCAATGGATGATTTCTTGTACGTTTATAATATAATCTCACTACAGGAACATATAATAATAAGGGTTTGTAATGCGTGGACAATAATAGTTTTTATTTTATTTGGACATTTTACATGTTTTTATTTAGACAAACGTAGCTTATGTGATTCTTTGTGTAGAGAATAAATATTCTTTTTCTAAGATTTTTTGTTCATCCCAATAGTTTTATATATTTTGGATTTGTTTCATTTTAGATAAGAATAATCTTTATATCATATGCATCCTGGAAAGTCTCTTTTTGGAGACGTACTCATCTAATATATTAAGGCTCCTAGTAGTGAAAAGGCTATTGGACTTGGGAAGGACAAATAGAAGTTCAGAAGGAAAAATGGTGGCTCTCAGTAGGTGTGTAAAGTACTAGACACATGGATAAAATTAAGTGGCTCCTAGTTTGAGACCACTGGTCACATGAAGAAAATGAACTGTTCCTAGTATGTGGAAATACTATCGGCTATTTGGGATAAGCCATATGTGCTTAAGGATCCTAGATAGACATAACTATGAGTTAAAGTAATTTAGAACAAAGAGAGCAATCGATTGGAAAATTTTGCAAAAACGTAAATAAATCAAGCAATAAAATTCCAAAAAAAAAAAGAAGAGCCAAAAGTTAACAATTCAAAACAATAAGAGCCAAAAGATTAAAACAATTTATATAAATATATATAATATATATGGTTCGGTCGGTTCGGTTCGGTCCTACATCGGTTCGGTTCGGTTCGGTCGGTATAGATTTCCAGAAAACCGAGACCGAACCGACATAGGTTCGGTTCGGTTCGGTCCACCCCGAACTGCCAAAAAACGCCCTTGGACCGACCGAAGACCGAACCAATCAGTCGGTTTTTTTCGGTTTTTTTCGGTCCGGTCGGGTTCGTAAAAGCCCTAATATTACCGGCATTTTATAAGTGCCGTATTTTTTTTTTATTACCGGCATTTTCAAAATGCCATTTTTATATCTTCATGTTTTCTTTTCATTGGTATTACTGGCATTTGTAAAATGCCGATAAAAGTTCTTTTTTTTTTTTGGTGCCAATTTTCATTTTTAATACATGATTTTTTCACTAACAATTATCATAACCTAGTACCATTTTTTATAACACATTTCCTGCATACAAAATTGTAACCGTCCAAAACAATTTGAAGTTCCACTGCCAAAACCAAAATGCAAGTTCCGTATATAAGCAAATTGGACATCGTAAAGACTATTCTCAAGGCAACAAAAAATAACAATGCTAGGTATAAAATGCCAATGTGAAAATCAAACCCAAAGCGTCAAAATATAAGTTTCAATTGCATGTGTATCTCCAAAAACAAAAGATCATACTAACCAAAGCAACACAAAAACCCAAAATATGCTTTTGGTTGCGAACTCCAAAACAAAAACAGTTTTCATTATCAAGAAGATTTCCCATCATTCCTATTGCATGTCTTCCATGTCCGTCTATGTCCTATCAACCTGCAAATACAAGAAACAATTACACATTTATACAGAGGTGTGTGGGTAAGTATACAATTAGTAAGTGCAAGAAACTAAGTGCAAGATAAAGGACACAAGTATCAAATATATCCTAGTTTAAAGATAAAGCGCATAGGGCATCAAACATATCCTAGTTTTAACTTATTTGTAGTAGTGCTCTTGATCATAGCGCATAGGACTTCTAGACACCGCACCCAACAAACTGCGCCACACCCAACCAGAGAAGGACAAAAGGAAAAGGGGAATGACATTATTCGTTAGCTTTTCTCTTAGGAGAAGCATGCCAAATTTTAAAAGGACAAGATATCAGTAAATCCAGATTTGGGAATGTCAACTTGATGATATAAAACTGAAGGTCAAAATCCTTAAAGCAAAATGCTAATATTGAAACTTAGTGTTCCAGGAACTCATTTGTTGCATTTAGATGCATCTGAACACCTTTATGAACAATGAACACTAGCTAGGATATAAACATTACAATTTACACGCATTGGAACACATGAAAATTACAACACACAATAGCATCGCCTTGCATTGCAACTGGGCAATAAGTTAAAACCTCATGCACTGGGTTTATAAGCCAAAGCAGACCTAGCGGACAAGAAATAATAACCCGATAAGAATGAAACGGAATGGAATTCAATTCATATTCCATAGAGGTCACAATATAGAGCTATGTTCTCCTATTAAAGATAACAAAGAGGGATAAAAATGCCGGCAAATAGATGTCAAAGTCAAACACTCGCAACACGGAGCATCAAGAATATACTTTCAAACCTCTGAAATGGATACGGACACAGACACAAAAAGGGACACATTGAATTCTAAACAAAATGGAACACAGCCACCAACACCCAAACCCAATCTATAATTTTCAAGTTTTAATCAACCTTGGGTTGACCCAAGTCCAATTTATCTCCTTTCTTCACCCTTCCCAAAATACCCGTGGTAAATGTACACAATATTTCTGTGAGAATTTGGCTCTAAATTAATGGACCAGGAGGGTGGGCTTGGTGGCCTTTTTAAAGCCTTAGACATCAGTTGCAATTGCAGCCCAGAGAACAAAAGCAACAGAGCATTGAAGATATGGTCTTTGGTTGTGTGTCATATCCTCTTTCCATTGTATAGGCGTGGGTTTGAGCTAAAGTGCGGTAGAGTGAAGGAGTGGCGCGCAATGAGAGAGAACCAGAAGAGAGTGGGAGTTAAGTTTGATGGAGGCAAGAGTGCACGTGCACATGCACTCACTCACAAAATAGAAGAAGACAATATGGGAGAAGAGTACTTTCAATATTATATCACTCACTTCCAAAGACTAAATTACATGCATATTCTAAGAATAACAAAATGGAAATTATTAATGCTAATTATTACATGTGACATTCCAGTTTATCTCTTTCCAAGCTTCCACAAAGAGCACAATCTGGCTAGTTTGTAAATGAATGGAACCTTTCAAATGCATAATATTTTGTTGATCTACGCTTAATGATATATCTTGGTGTGTCCACTTCTTATCAATTTTCAGCAAGCAGAAATAGACTCCGCTAACTTTCAGCAATTTTCAATAAGCAAGTTCAAGATAGCAGATTGTTCAGGTTGCTGCCATTACTTCTATCCCAGTAGATCATGGAGCAGGTCATGGGGCATAAGAAGGGTCCTGAACTGAGGTGGAGTTCCTTCTATTTCTCCTATTTACAAGCAAGCAGGTTCAAGATTTGCAACTGGCCCAGTCGGCAAGCAGGTTCAGCAAGCAAGCGGTGTTGTGGTGCTCATGTCACAACCTCTATTACTCCTATTATCAGGAAGTTATCTTTATCACTCTAGGCAATTACGTTAAGACAATTTACAATCTGCTTGTCGTGGAGATGTGTGATTGATTCCATTAGGTACAGTTTCAAATAGTGTGAGTATGTCTTCCCGTGAATTGGGTGATTGATCCCCAACCCTCTTTTGAGAGTGGAGGTAATATTTAGTGGGGGAATCTGGTGAGGAATATTGGAGGGAGAAGGTGGACCCCTAAATTCCCTTGTAATGTGAAAAAAGAAGAGTGGGAGGTGAGTATCCGAGGGGTCTTTGGCTGGTTAGCACCTATAATGGCAAGGGTTTTCCTTCAGTTTTCTATCATTTCACAGAGTCATCTTGACTATAAACTTGGCAGCAGTAAGGGAGCATGTGTCTTGCTAGTTCCTTGTTATTTGTGATCAATCACTAGATTGCCATTGTTTGGCGAAGATAATGGGCAGATAAGCAAAGATAATGGCTACAGATAAGCAAAGATATACAATTACTAACTAACCAGTTTGATTAATCAACTAAAACTGATTGGGACTCCTTTGTTTCCAGATAATGGGTACAGGTAATGGCTACAGTTAATGGAAGGATTACATAGATAATGGCTACAGATAAGCAAAGATATACATTTACTAACTAACCCCCTATCCCTATATGGACGACGTTTCCCGGTGGGAAGCTTTGGGAGGTGTGGCAGGTGCTTTCCACAATGTTATCCTAACTGAAGGGTTCTTTTCTCTTTACAAGGGCTTATTGCCCACTATTATGAGTGTGACTCCTTTAGGTGCAGTTTTCTACAGGGTGTATGATATATTGAAATCAGCTTATCTGCATTCACCTAAGGGAAGGAAAAGGATTCAGTACATGAAGGAACAGGGCCAGGAACTGAGTGCTCTAGACCAATTGGAGTTGGGACTCGTCAGAACCTTGCTGCATGGGGCTATTTCTAGTGCTTGTGCTGAGGCTAGTACCTATCCATTTGAAGTTCTCCGGAGGCAGCTTCAATTACCAAGTAAAGCAAACAAATTAAGTGCATTGGTGACTTTTGTCAAGATAGTGGAGCGAGGAGGCATTCCAGCTCTTTATGCAGGACTGTGTCCTAGTTGATTACAGGTATATGGATGCACTGCTCTTGATTTCTAGTTATGTTGATGCACAACTAATTCTCTAATATCATGTTTCGTCATCCATTGTCAGAATGTTGTTGTATTGATGTACATGTTCTGCCGTAGTTAATGGTTCTAAGATTGCGCTTGGTCAGTCTTTGAGAACTTATTACAGCCGCTAATAGTGCTAAGAGCCTAAGATAGTTAATAAGGCAAGCATGACTCAATAAATTTTGAAATTTGACAGTCAAAGAAATCCTCATGGAATGGATGTCTATTATGCATTTCTTACTCTCAATTCTATGAAGGATTCACTAAACTCTGCCCTTTTGACATTTCTTTTGTGCATTTATGTTGCATGGACTCTTCAAAATATGGAAAATACCATGGACATTCAACGCTCAGATTATATTATGAGATTGGTGTCCGGCATACTTATTTAGACATTAACCTAGAAAGGCTTTTTAGTAATAGAAGTCTACGATTATGCATGAAATGCTCCAAGGCATAAACAAGATTGGTACTATATTATAAAAAAGAGTATTGGACAAGTATCAGAGAGTGTCTGAGAAGTTTCAGTGTCCGACACTGACACATGTCGAACATGGACACTTATCATTCTATAAGTGTCTGTGGTTCTTAGATTATGAATATTTTGACATGTCCCCATGTCCTTAAGATGCAAAGTAAATGAATCTAACTGACCGCACTTGACTGAGTTCATGTAAAAGCTTTGTGGTCACTTCAACAAATTTCTCTTCATTTACTCAAGTATTTCATTATGGTACTATACTAACCATCTCCTAAGGGGTGTTAAATAACGAAATTTTTTACTGTGGTATTTCATTATGGTACCTGAAGATGGTATTTTTACTGTTAACTAGTACTTGATGAAGCCACTGCCTCTATCGATAACGCAATAGATTTTGTAATCCAAAAAATAATGAGAACGGAATTTACAGATTGCACTATAATCAGTGTGGGGCTCATAGAATACCCACTGTGATGGACTCCACTATGGTTCTTTCCATTAGTGATGGTAAGTGAGCCTTCATATTCTAATCATGTGAAATATGTTATCAAAAAGAGAGACGTCACATGAAGATTTGTACTTTTTTTTTCGCTTCTTTGTTTGTATTTTCAGGACAAGTAGTAGAGTACAATAGGCCGACAAAGCTCATGAGTACGTAATGAAGACTCATAGAGAGAAGTAGAATATGAAGAGATGATGACAGAAATTGATTCACAGAGCAAAGTAAGGCTACAAGATTCTGACCTTCCTTAGTCCACACTTGAAGAGCCTCTTGCACTAAGCTGCCAGCCTGCCAATTTGTATCAAGTTAAGAAGTACGGCTGTGGATGTGGATGCGGACACACTATTTTTTTCCCCTTGAAATCAAGGCACGTCAGACACAGAGAGACACATCTAAAATACAGTACATAAATATTTTGGATTGATCTTAAGAATTCATATAAAAGCCGAATACATTATTTCTATCAAGTTTTTTTTTTCTTGATCAGCCATTATATCTATCAAGTTAAGAGAACAAAACACAAACTGTATTAATTAACACTGAAGATAAAAATCTAAGGTGATTGTTTCACCTCTTGATGTGATCCCAACATGTCCATGATGTGTGCTAATTTGTCAACAATATCTTTGACTTAACAAAATTGAAGGGAAAAATTAAAAACGAAATAATATATTCAGGTGTGTCCGACATCAGCATGGAGAGTATTGTGTTCACTATAACAAAAAGGACATTTTGAGGTAGCCAAAAGTGTCCCAACACGATAACTAATGGGGCATTTCAGTTAATAGGGCATTACAATGAAGTTCCGCATGTATCAATGCAACTATAGGTAAAAGTGCCGCGTAATCAACCTATTGTGACATCTAGAAGTGCTGATATAGCCTATTTGATGAGGCAATTGGAACTGCCTCAATATATTACATATTGCGGCAATTGGAAGTGCCTTGATAGATTTGATATTGCGGCAATTTCAAGTGCCCCAAAAGGGTTTTTTAGTTTAAAAAAAAAAATTAGTCGCAGAATGGCAATTCACTACCAAATTTTAAGCATTCAAACATCCATAGTCTACATTCGCACCAGAGGAGAATATCCATTTACTACTAGTGAAGAGTTCAGTACAAGAAGTTCTACAAGCCAAGATACAAAAAGCTCTAATACAATACATGGCCAAAACACAATAAACTAGATTGCATGTAGAGCAACATTGACAACAACAAACAGCTTCAGATTGCAAGTAGTTGATGTAGTATGTGCACTCATTCTTTCCTCACAGAGTTCTTTTTCTATATAAAATACATCAAAACTATGTCTAACCAACAATGACTTCGACTAATAATTTTTTTTCAGATGAAAAATCATGCTTAACATAAACTTGCCATATTTCATGAAGGTCTTGAACTAATAAAACTTTTGAAACTTCAGAAGTGGGTACCTTGGGCAGGATATCCTGTAGAGAATGATGATCCTAATTAAGAGAGCCCAAATTTGACCTGCACATAGAGAAAATGTTGCCATTATTCTAAAAATTCCACACAGAATATTGATGAGAATGTTAGAATATGTGAATTGAAATAAGGAATACAAGAACAACATAAGGTAGCTGATCAAAAAATTATAAAACAATATAAGATAATATTTGTCATCTAGAACAAGTAAAGAACCAATTAACCAAATAGAAGTCTCAAAATTGCTCAAATAGAAGTCTCACCCTCCAAATTGCAGTATGGGAAAAATATAAATAAAAAAACGCAAATAGAAGTCTCAAAATTGCTCACCTCACGAGCACAAGAAACAAGAAAACAACCGAAGCAACCGTTGACGAATCTGCAATAGCTAGAGTCCCAGAAAATGGAAATTGTGCCACGCCGCTGCCGTAAATCTGACAACTCCTCTTGCAATCGATTCAACCACTTCTTTACTACTATTTGCTATCAAACTCCTATTGGATCTAGATTCATTAAGAAACCAAAGGTGAATAACCATAGATACCTGTTTTGAACGTCAGATTCTCTCACTTGCTAGACATCAATTTGTTTCACATATTAAACTCAAAAAAATAGACCCCAATAAATGCTAAGGTTACCAAAAATTATACATAGAAATCAAAGAATCCCAATCACTTTCTTATAGGCGAAGCAATGGGTGCCCATGAAATCGAAGCTTAAGAAACCTTCACAAAATCTCTGGAACCTAAATTGCCCAATTGAAAACCCTAGAGATTAGCCTGAGTCTATACACGGAGGAATGGACATGCAAAGCCGCATCTGAAACATTCAAAACCTTCCCTATGAATCTACAAAGAAGCTCAGGGATAGATCATTAGAGAAACACAGAACGGAGAGAAGAGAGAGGGTGTGGAAGGGGGCATTTTTTTAGCAAATGAGAGAGGGGGGGAGCTTGCAATCTGAAATTCATTTTGAACGTGCAAGGAAGAGCGCTAAAGGGAAAAGATAAAAGAGCCAAATTTAAAAATTTTAAGTAGCAATTCAATTAAAACGCTATAACTTTAAGAAACAACACTGTATTGTTAAAGTAAAATAGGTCCATCTACTCAAATGCCTCTTCAGGTCAATTAAAACGTGGCACAATTTAGCAAGCGCCTCATTACACGACTTACAAGGCATTTCGTTGAAACTGCCGCAGAGATACGTGTTGGGAAAGGTGTATTTTGTTGTAGTGTTGTGTCTGTGTTTGACAAAAGACGGACATGGATATCTAAGGCTGATAAACACATTTGTACTTCTTAAGTAACGAGTACCATGCCAACTTGATGAGTTATAGAAGAAAATGAATACCAACCCAACTAGTTTTGACTCCGGTGCTAGTAACACCTAACTTCAAGTGATTTTCTCTCCAAATCAACTCACAAAAAGATAATCTCTCATATAAGAGTACAAACAAGGGTGTACAATCCATTTTACAATGAAGATCAAATTAAATAAGAACTCTCGCACAAATGTATAGATATAAAGATAAGAGCATAATTGAATGAATGATTTTGCAGGTGGTAGCTCACTCTAGTATTTTCTTCAAGAGTTCGTTGTCTCTTTCTTCTTCTTCTTATTGATCTATCTATATTTACTAGCAAAGAGGTACGTGCGATGCACATGGAAGATAGCGAAGTAAATGCCATAAAGATCTCAGTAACTAATGCTTTCTTACTACAATTAAACGTTCTTTGATCATCTACAAAAATTTGGAATTTGGGATCCTCCCAATTCAGAGCAAGCATCATATACAAGCAAATAGAGATTACAACTGCAAATACCAAAAGGTAGTCTTTATTTTTTTGTAATTCCTATAACCACAATCATATATTGTGCTTCTGCTAAGTCAACCTACAGGGTTACAATACGGAGCTATTGACCAAGCTATTGAGCTTCATTTTGTCTTCTTTTTTTTCTTCTAAAATTAATTGGAAAGGAATAACTGTTACCACAAGTCTGCAGCATCTCCATAGTTTAATAGATTATTATACTAACAAAACTTCAACCATATGGCCACTGTGTTCACTCTCTTAACATACATTTCAACAAACAGTTTATATGCGTCTTTGAAAGACCCACATCTATCTATACACAAAATCGAGATGGACTCCACCAATTTTGGCCAAAAACATAAACAAATAAAGTTTCTTGTACCATCAACTACAACATCTATACACAAAATCAAAACCAACATCTTAGCAAATCCCACAATCTAAAATGGCAGAAATAGAACACAAGCAGTACATCAATTTTGAAACTATAAGCATGCAATTTTGAAACCCTAACAGAGAGATGCGGGATTCAAGGTTCAAAGGTGAACAAATGAAGAAATTTTGTAAACTCAAAACTCTAAATAGAGAGGGGATGAGAAGTTCAAACCCAGAACGTTGATCAACTCAAAACTCTAAATATTGTACCTCTGCTTCCTAAGCCTCACAACAGATGATGAGAAGAGGTCGTCCAAAGCTCAACAAGGTTACGTCACAAAAAAGATGGGAGGAGGGGACAGGCTTGGCAACCGACCGCGTCATGACTTTTACTTTTGTACTATAGGTCGGTGGAGGAATTGTAAGAAAATAATTTATGTCACGCCCTCGATTTTTAACATACATACATAAACCAATTTGTTAAAAGATCGTCACATAACATAGATAATACCCAAAGAGTTTTCCCACTGTTTAACTTTACAAGCAAGTCCCCAAAAGTTAAAATTATACAGCTTTGGCGCCACGGCCCAAATCTGATTACATGTACGAATCCATTTAGAATATTACAATCTCTTTAGTCAAAAGAAATTTAAGAATAATTAGTTACAAACTCATCTTTACCAAAAGAGAGTTAATTACAAAAGATGATTAAGTAACTAAAACATTGTTAGTTTCCAAAAATCTTCATGTCCAAGCACACCATAGCATGCAGTCTACTGCCCGGCATTCGAACCTGGAAAGAAGGATTTTGTTGAGCTACACTAGCCCAGTAGAAACATCTTTACCAAATTTATATGTAAATATGATGACAAGTGCAAACAAGAGAGGATAAGGAAATGCAGCTCAGTGGACGATAATCAATTAGTTTGTAAATGAACATTTATCAAAATGGAATACATAAACTTTGTGCCACTAATCCCCTCAAATAATCCCAACTCGACTCGCTAACCTAAAACTCCACCATCGGTATTTCCACCACTTGCATTACCGTATAACACCATAAGGATTACCATGTTACCACCCCATGCGTCATGGTGATCCCTAACAACTCGGGTTACCGTAAAACCACCACTTGCGTTACGAAACCCTCTAAGTCTCCGTATTATCACCACTTGCGTTACGACACTTCCTAACCCAACTTCCAACCCAATAGACTATTTTCTCATACCACATGCAACCTAAGACTCCCCCTTAAACCCATTCATAGATAGAACATCCTACATTGTGCCAATGTCATCGCAAATGCACCATGAACGATCGCATAATACCAACAATCTATAGAAAGTACAGTAACAACGTTTAACTAAGTCAAATCTTATCCGGTTCTTGCTAACGGAACTTCAACGGACCAAGGAATACATCGAGCCGTCATAGGAAGTCAATTAGACAAGTTTAAGATAGTTTAGGAGGTGTCCAAGAGGGTTTAGAAGTGATCGGAGGCCAAAACAATCGATGGAGAAGCAAAAAGTGTAAATCTGGAGTTAAGCACCTGGTATCGATACGCAGAAAATCCGTATCGATACAATACTTTCTAATGAGAAAGATAAGTTTATAGTATTGATACGGCACTTAATCCGTATCGATACAGTAAGGCTTCAAGCAGCGAATTCTACAGAATTTCAAGGCATGAACAATAACCAAAACCCAACAATCAAAGGCACGATTCTATACCAAATCAACATATAAACATGTAAAAGAGGTAAAGAAGTCCCTACCTTGCAACAATGGTTGAGATTCAAGCGTTTTTGAACGAGCCCTAACCTCTCGAACTTCGAAACTTCGATTTAAGCTCAACCCAAGGATTTCCAAGCGCAAGAACGTGATTGCAAGGTCGGAGGGAGGTTGTTTCTTGAAGACTTTGAGGGATGGAGTGAGGTTTTGAGTGAGAGGAGAGGAGAGGAGAGAGAGGAAATCGGCAGAGAGAGAGAGAGAGAGAGAGGAACAGATGAGAAAGAGAGAAGTGGAGATAAATGATCTCCTACTTCTCACACACCCCTATATATACTCACATATCTCTAAATCACACACACTCCCTCTAATTTCAATTCCTTCATTCTAGTCCCCAATTCAAATATCCACCGATTAATCCATATTTTCCTCAATTAGTCATTTAATAAATATTTCAAAAAATCAAACTTATTCGGGTCTCTACAATTTAAATCTTCTGTAACTCGACATCTTCGTTCTTCTAAATCTTCAACATCTTCAGCGCAATCTTAGCCTGTGATGGTACATGAGATATCATGTAGTGAAGATGACGATTTTTGTTTGCAGAGAGATCGATCCAGGTTTTTCCGTTTTCGGGGCTTCCGTTTTTGGGGTTTTGATTTGGGGATTTTGTTTGCAGTGGTTTGGGGACTGAAGTGAAGCTGAGATATAGATGGAAAAGGAAAAAATAAGAGGGAAAAAGGAAAAAGTAGGAGGGAAAAAGTACTAAACGACGTCGTTTCAGGAAGGGAGTGAATAAATTGCGCACGATAGTGGTAATATTGGCGCCCATGACGAAACTGAAAACGACATTTTTTGCAATGAAGCCGTTTTTGAGTAGGCATTACTATTAATGCCGAGAATAACTAGTATTAGCTGCAATTTAAGACATGCCGGTAAGAACAATGCCGTTGATGCAACATTTTCTTGTAGTGATCTAAATAGAGTCTGGCTCATTATTACATCATAATTCTCGTAAGAGTACTTTTCATTACACAAAGGAAGGAAACTAGGGTTCCTAACTATAGCTCCGCCTGCTCTTCCATCCGAGCCAGCTCTTCAGCTCAAAAGGCTTCCAAGGTATACAGCTTACCTTGATCATTTACAAAGCCTGACATATTATACCAGCGTCGCCACCAGTATAATATGTCAGGGTCACCAAAAGTAACACCATGAGCTACAAGAGCTCAGTAGAATAATCTTATACCCACTAACCCTTAACTTACAAACAATAGACCATAACTATTTCCACATAGTCCATGCATATCTATTAAAATAGTTAACAATGACACATCCCCATTCCTTAGTCTAACGTTGGTGTCTGTGATATCTGAGTTTCTCATACGCAACTCATCATAGACCATGTCACCATTTTCACTTTTCTTTTTCAATTCAACATTTCCAAAAGCATTTATAACACACCCAACCTCGGTATTGCCGTTTCGATCTCTCGAGTATCCTCACAATGGTTCTATTGCACCGGGTTTCCATTGGCACATAAAACTTTGTATTGACTCCTCTCCGCGGATAACCAAGCTACACGCCCAACCTCGGTTCTGCCATTCTGGGTTCTCGAGTATCCTCACAATGGTTCCGCCGCAAAGGGTTCCCATTGGCACAATCACACCACACACATACCACACAATGGGCAAGTCTGGCCACATTGCGGTTTCAAAACATTTCCTTTTTCAAACACACCTTGTCTTTAACACACCCTAAGTGTCATGTTTCTACTTTCTCCATTTCGGTGTCTCATTTTCATGCATAAACTCCGCGATAGGACTTCTCACGTAAGTACACATAAATCATTCATCGTAATCCTGAAATTAAACTAATAAGATCATCCAACTCTATGTTATCTACCATGTTCAAATTACCACTTAAAGCATAATGCCACATGTACGGACACCTTTAGAGTGGAGACCACTTATGCTTTATCACACAACCACAAGTAATGCAAGTAATCATGTATACATGCTCATAACCATCCTAAGATCAAAATACGAATACTTTCGTTCAAGTTTATATTTCAAAAATCCGTTCTTTATTCCTTTTAAGGAAATTCAAAACAACATATGTTTTTTTTGGAAAATAAAGTTGATATATTCAACATACTCCCCTTCCTTTTCAAAACTTTTAAAAAAAAACACCTTTCAAGTTCTCATGTATTTCAAACAATACAAACAATATTCAATTATAGTTTTATACTTAGAGTTAGCGTATATGGGACTCTACCGTTCTTCTTGGCGGTAGGGCGGCTACGGAAAGGTAAGTTGGCTATCAAATGGAGTAACTTCCTACGGTATGCTTCCGGTAGTTTCGAAAGAGAACAGTTTCTCTCGAAACTAGTTCTTGACTAATCTACTAAACTTTTTGAATCGAGAGGGTGGTTGAGTGGCGGTTTAATGGCAGCTTTGGATGAGTTTCTCAAAGAACTCAAGAAGAATTCAAGAATAATGAAGAACAAAGTAAGAATACAAGATTTCTAGAGAGAGAAGTTGAAGGATGGAAGGTGTGAGTTGAATGGCATGAGGGGGGTGCTATTTATAGCAAAAATCTTGGCTCTCTCTCCCTCTCCTTGGCCGGCCCCCCCTCTCTCTCTCTCTCTCTCTCTCTCTCTCTCTCTCTCTCTCTCTCTCTCTCTCCCATGGATTTGTTCCATGGTCTTGTCCAATCACACCTTTAATCAAGCCAAAGCCTTGTCAATCCATCATAGGTGTAAGGTTAAGTGATCATGAAGGATTTTTAGTCTTTTAAAGAAGATCCTAGGTAATTATACCCTAGTGTAGGCACCCCAATTTGGAAATCCCAAGCACCTTTTAAGTCCCCTATGATAATAAACGAAGCATGATTTAATCCTTTGGATTGATCTAAACCTTTTGGAGCACTACACAAGTGGCCGATAAGCTTTCCAATAATAAAACGTGCCTTGAAAGTTTCAAACAAAGCTCTTTGTACAAAAAGGACTAAGGTAACACCTTAGAATTAGGTATGAGAGTGCCAAGTGACACTTAGAATGAGTGAATACGTGTTTTGGCCATCGTGGCACCAAAGGTCTTCGGTTGAGTCTACTTTCAGCCCAATTTTCATAAATCAAACTTCCTTATTTTTATGGTTAGAGTCCACCATCTTTTAGTACATTTATAACCCTCTTTGTTGATATATAATAAGTCTTAATCCGATTTGGAATGAGGGAGATACGAGGATTTTGCCAATGACTTCTTTTTTGACCACCTGAGGGTAAAATCATCATATCTTTTGATATACAAAATTATTTTTGTCCAAACTACTTGAGTTAGAAAGTAGACTTAATGAGCTTTCCAACGGTTCGAAGAACACCCAAAACTGAGTTCGGGAATGTCCGGGGCGGCCATTCGAAGTTTAACCTGTTGAGCAGTCACATGTACCCTACGGCGGTCAACTCTGCCGTACGGTGGACATATTTCTTCCGTACGGTAGAGTTTTTAACCACCTAAACTCAAGTCGGTTGGGATATGCCGTACGGTGGACACAAAGTCGGTTAAAAATTCGTGCAAACCAAGTTTGCTTGATTCGTAAGCTATTTTCACTGTATAAACACCCTTGCCTATTCCCATTTCGAAGAACAAGCCATTTTTGCTCCTTTTCTCTTTCAAAACACAAAATACTTCAAAAAAATCAAGCCCAAACCCTTCCAAAAATATCCAAACCACAACCAAGTGTTGTCCTTCTCTTTTCCAGTACATCAAAGCTCACCTGCTCACCCAAGTTCACACCAAAGGCCACCATATCAATCAAAAGTCTCCAAAGGAAGGTTTCGCTTCAAAAGGTATAAATTTTTTATCCAATACTTGTCTCTGTATTCTGAGGGGTACACCATTAATCTCAAGCTGATTCCATATACCAGCTTTTGGGTACAAATGGTTCAAATACTGTGTGAAAATCAAAGTTGGAATCCCACCTATCTCCACCGTGCGGTACACATTACTACCATACGGTAGAAGTCTTCAGGGAACAGTTTTATTCACAATTCCTTTCCTCATTTTTTTTACATGACATACCATATCACTTCATGTTCTGTTTCATACTCTGTTTTAAACAATACATGCCATGCTGGTTTAAATTCATAAAAATTGCATCACTCGTTGTTTTGACGTAAACGCTGCTTAACTAACACATGAGCATATATTCCTCTTAAAACATGGAGTGTTACATAGCTTTGTTTTAAAATTGAAAACCACGAAGCCATGTGCCGTACGGCACAACTTTCTACCGTACGATAGTATTCTCGTGGAACAAAATGCCAGTTTCGTTATTTTCTGCAAATTAAGTGGTTATATACAAGCATGTCTTTTTATTTCCAGTGATTAGCTTGAACTATTTTGACTATGTTATGATTCAAAGCATGCCTATTATCTGCTTACGTGCTATAAACTGTATATGTGTATATCTATTTGTGTGGCCTAAAAAGTTAAGCAATAAAATGATTTTAAATCCCACAAATATTAGTAGAGACCGATTTTATCGGGCGAGGGGGGTGCTTTTCCAAATAAAACCTTCCCCTCTCGTAACCTGACTCCCGAACCCAAAACTCTCTGTTTTCAATAGAACAAACCTTTTTTAAAAGGGCAAAAGAGTCACATTTTTCAATAAACGGTTTCTCGGGGTTAATCCTTTTCAAAACCCGGGTGGCGACTTGCCAAACGAACCAACTATTTTTCCCCTTTTTGTAACACTAAAAATACAAAAATACAGACGGGGAGTTTTTCTGGGCATATAGTCCACACCTAGGTTGGCAAGCCATGCAAGTAAGAAGGAAATGATGGCTAGGCTAATGTGTAGTCTTCCCATGTTTAGTCAATCCTAGGCTAGGTTGTTGTCAATTTCTAGGATGATTAAAGGCTAGGTAGTGTACTTGAAATAGTCTAGGAATGGGTTGTCTTATTGTACTTAGGTAGAGTGTGAGGTTGGCTAAAAAGTAGCTTGTGTAAGTGTACAAAACACATGCACACACTCACCCTCCCTCTCTCTCTCTCTCTCTCTCTCTCTCCTTCTAGTACCATGTGTGTGTGTGTGTATATGTGTGTGTGTGTGTATGTCTAGAGAAAAATCTAGGAAAGTAATAAGCCTTGGAGGTTAATTATTATGTTTAGGGCTATTAGTCTTAGGGTTGCATACTTGGTAAGGCTAAGTTTGCTTCTTTTGGAAGCAAAATGATGGCTTCCTTTGGTTTCTTACATGATTTGCCTTGTCAAATCTATGTATTCATTGACAAATTCTAATTTCTATTATTCAATAGATAAAAATTTTCCTAACAACTATTATCCAATGGGTAGAGGAGTAATGATGATAAGTAAGGTTTGAAATGACTAGTCATGAAGTGTAATAATTACCTTCCTAGGTCTAAAAGGTTGATAAGGGTTGGAAGGGTTCATAAGGCTCAAAAATGGTAAAAAAAAGGTTTATCTAATGTTAGGAGAATGTAACTAGGTGAAAATGATAATTAGGTTTGTCTAACTAATTGGCTGGAAGCTAATTCTACTTACTGTGCATGATTTCTAACCAAAAAATATAATTTTAAGACTTTATCTCACTCATTAAGAAAATATATGTAACGCCTCGAATTTTGGGTACGTTAAATAGATAATTTTATTGAAAATCTAAATGGAGTCTGGCTTATTATTACAACATGACTCTCACAAGAGTACTTTTATTACATACGGGAATGGAAACTAGGGTCCCCATCTACTATTCCGCCTGCTCCTCCATCATAGCCAGCTCCTCGGCTCCGAACGCCTCAAAGGTGTAGAGTTTACCCTGTTCATCTACGAGGTCTGACACATTATACCAGCGTCACCACCAATATAATATGTCAGGGTCACCAAAGGTAACACCAGGAGCTTAAAAAGCTCAATAGAATAATCTAAACCCACTAACCCATAACTTTCAAACAATAGAAATTATACAACAAAAAATAACAATAACACATCCACATTTGATATTCAACTATCGTTGGTGTCCACGATTTTCTATGTTCCTCCTACGCGACTCATCGTAAACCGTGTCACCATTTTCCACTTTTCTTTTTCTAAATCAACATTTCCAAAATTTGTTTTTAACACACCCAACTTGGGTTCCGCCGCTCCGGGTTCCTGAGTATCCCCACAATGGTTCCGCCGCTCCGGGTTCCCATTGGCACACAATTGCATTGGCACCTCTCCGTGGTAACCAAGCCACACACCCTACCTCGGTTCCGCCGCTCCGGATTCCCGGGTATCCGCACAATGGTTCCGCTGCTCCAGGTTCCCATTGGCACACACAACACACACATAATGCCACCAAAGTTGGTCATTATGCAGTTTCAAAATATTTTTTTCTTCGATGCCCATTTTTCTTGTCAACCACACCCTAAGTGCCATGTTTCTAACTTCCTCGATTTTGGTGTCTTGTTTTCATGCATAGACTTCCGTGGTAGGACTTTCCGCATAAGCAAGCATTTAACAAAATCTTGAAACTAATCCAACAAGATCATCCAACTCCATACTATTTAGCATGCTTAAATTACCATTAGCGAACATAAATTTACTAACCTTCATGCATTTCAAACATTTTAACAAAAGATAATCTTATTTACTCTAGACAGAATGATCAAAGATACTTCTACTTAAACTAAAGACGTTCTATCCTCCAACATATGATTCTATGCTATACATAAAGTTAATGGACTAGGATTCCTACCTTACTTCTTGGCGGCGGTTGGCTACGGAGATTTGGTCGTCCGTTTTGTGATTTGGCAGCGTAACGGCTCCGGATTGCTTCGAAAGGAAGAGAGATGGACTTTTCTCTTCCTAGAAACAACTTGCTAACTAAACTAAGCTACTTTAAAGATCTAGTGGTGGTTTTGGAAGTAGTTTGGTGGTTGCTCTCAAGAACTTTCAAGAAACTCAAGAAAACTTGAACTTTTGAACTAAGAACACTTAGAATTTCTAGAGAGAGGTTGGAGCAATGAGTGAAGGTGTGAGTTCAAGCTTGGAGTGAGCTTGCTATTTATAGGCAAGGCTCTCCCTCTCCCCCCACAAGGCCGGCCCCCCCCTCTCTCTCTCTCCATATCTCATTTTTTATTCAATTTAGTCAAGCTTTCTTGAAAGATCAAGGCCTAGTTCTAGGTTTGCATGGCTAGATTGAGTCCTTTAGATTTGATCTTGGAAAGATTTGTGGAAGAAATGAGGATTGTACAAGTTTAAAAATTGGTAATTGTACAAGATAGGACAATGGAAGATAAATTTACTTAAGAAAATATGTCATCTTAGATTTGAAAGGATGTAAGAAGATCATGGTGAGGACAATAAATCTCTTTTCTTCTTCCTTGTTGGGACAAATCTAGGTTATTCTAAGGGTTTCTAGTCTTGTCTAGCTCATAGAAGACTAGTTTATAAATGAAAGAGTAAGGAAAAATCTAGATTTAATTGTACTAAGGTTGTGTGAGGAATTGACCAAAAGAAATTGACTAGATTGAGTGAGCAACACATGCACACACATCACTCTCTCCCTCTCTCTCCTCTCTCGGTCATCTCTCTCTCTCTCTCCTTGTCACGCCCTCGATTTTTAACGTAATAATATCAATAATCTTTACAAGGAAAAGTCATGGCGCTATACGTGATACTAACCCCAAAAGACTTTCTCATGTTCATTTACAATGCACAATCAAGTTCAAAAGATTACAACAATAGCACTCCGGCCCTAATTTCCAAAGTTTAATCAAAAGATAATTTAAATGATTATAATACTTCTAAACCAAAGGTTCGAGTGAAAAACTATAATTTACATCTTTCCAACAAAAAAATTAAGGTGCCAAAGTTGCTTCCTCGGCGTTAGCTTTCGAAAAGATGGGATGATATGCATGCCAAGTACTCCATGCTAATGGTCTCGAATTGTACCTGAAAGAATGATTAGGTTGAGCAAAACACGTGCCCAGTAGAAAAATCTATGCTCAAATTATATGCAAATGAGGAGATTTGAACATAAGGTAGTTAAGCTCAAGATAACAGATGAGATTGCTATGGAAACCAACTTCAAGCCGGCAAATCGAGACTCTGGGGGTATTTTTCTATCAATAGTCAATCAAGTAGTCTTCTTTTATATTTCCTTTTTGTTCAAACTTCCATTTAGAACATTTTTCGCATTAAACGACTAACATTCTGGTTCTAGGAACCCCGCACGCCTCGCATTGATCTCCAATATAAGTTTAAGTAATTCCTCCTCCATTAACTCGTCAATAGCGAACTTGGGAAAAACTTTCCGGGTCTCAGGGCCCCATATACCCACGATACTTTCTGGGTACTCATGACCCCGTATATCCACTTCACATTCCGGGCTTAGGGCCCCATATACCCACGATACTTTCCGGGTACTCATGACCCCGTATATCCACTTCACAATTACTCGTTTCGCATTTCACCCTATGTGTTTCCAAAATTCTAATTTCAAGAGAATGGATGAGAGAGGGATAGTGATGTTAAGTGGATAGTTCACACATCAACTCAATCGTACTTTTCATTTCGTTCCCAAACTTGTTATCTCAACTCACCCTTCGAACTACTCGGAATTACGTGTCAAGCTGTCGCATACCGTTTATGTGCTCAAGTGAATCGTTCGTACCAGCTTCGTGTAAGAACTCATATTTTCATTCCGAAGTTCCACTAATTAAAACAACTCAATGGGTATCACGTTAATTAGGAAAATATACATGACTGACAGATTCTTATTATATTCATATAATAATAAAAACCATGGGAATGTCCTAAGCCTTTAGAAAAAAGAAAAAGGGACTTCAATGCGCCAGGAATCTGACAATTCAACAGGTGACCTACCGGTAGGGATTTGGCACCTACCGGTACAACCGGAAACAGTGTGAACAAAAGTTTGCCTTGCAAGGTTCCTACCGGTAGAAAAAGAAAAAGTATCGGTAGGTAAAAAAAAAAATTAACAATCCTACCGGTACAAACTCAAAAAAGTGATCACACATTTTTACGGCAACAAAGTTCTACCGGTAGAGGAAAATGTCCTACCGGTAGGAATCCATAATTTTGGCGATTTTTCACTACTCGACAGATTTCAAACCAATCCCAATAACAACCGAAACAAGTTCGAATAAGGAATGGAAATACTCAATTTACATGTAATAAGAGGTAGAAATCCCTACCTTGAGTTTCAAAGATGAACCCACGAGATTACCTGAGCCCTTGACTCCAAAACTTGAAATCAACAGGAAAACTTTGATCCGAGCTTAAACCCACTGAAATTGACGTTGAAATCACATGTAGGAAGTGTATTGGAGGTTGAATTTCTTGGGTCTTTGGTTATTTGGAGGGTTTTTGGTGAGAACTTGGGAGAGTGAGAGAGGGATTCGGAGAAGAGGGAGAGAGAGAGGGGCTGACGAGAGAGATTAAAAAAGAATGGGGAAAGTTTCTCCCCTGGAGAAATAATAGAAATGGGAAAATGATTCCATGCTCTCACTACACACACGCACCTCTCTCAATAATGACTCTTATGCCCTTACGTAACTCGCTTTAATTCCAAAATAAACAACTACGACATTCTCTCATGTGCCATCCGTATTCTAATATTTTACAAAATCCCTAAATAATTAAAAAAAATATGGGTCTCTACACTCTCTCTTTGTCCTAGTACAAGCATGCATATATATATATATATATATATATATATATATATATATATATATATATATATATTCATCCAAGTACCATATAATCTAGATGGATTTCCTAGTCAAAAATCCCTTATTAAACTAATCCAATTATGCACATGTTCTTATTAAACAAATAGATATGTACTTTTAGAAAATCTAGGGCTTTATATAATATGATATATATGTACTCATGTCCACCAAGTATCCAATAAAATATAAGGCTAGGATTCTCTTATTAATAAAATTCACAAAGTACTAGTACTAATTTATTCATTATAGTACTTAGCAATCTAGGATTTAGATACACTCTTTTTTTTTATGCAAATAAGCACATGGGAAATCTAAGAAAATAGTTTATTTATTAAACCCTAGTACTTGTTGGGAAGACTAACTTCATTATCCAATGGATAATAATCTCCCTAGCGGTTATTAACCAATGGACAAAAGGGTGGGGTACTATAATTATTAGAATAATGCCATAAGTCCCTTAGACATGTGAATATACAATTATTTATAATAATATGATTGTACTTAAAAATTTAGAATATATACATCTTTTAATGGGAAACCTATTGTCCAATGGATAAAAGTTTTCCTAACTTTTATCATCCGATGGTTAAAGATGAAAACTAAAATAATAAAAGGAAATAAATAATGATTTTCTAGTCTAGGGTTGGAAAGGTTCACAAGGCTCAAAGATGGTCAAAAAGGTTCATCTAGGGTTAGGGAATTGTAACTAGGTGAATTGGTAGTTAGGTATCTCTAACTAATCGGTTAGAAGCTAATTATACTTGTCAAGTAGGATTTCTAGCCAAGAAATATAATTTTAACGTTTTTATTTTACTCACTACAAAAATATGCAAGTGCTTCTATAAGCATACTTGTCTTTAGAAAATAAATAAATTGTCCGGTGTGAAAAGATAAAATTTTATAAGTCTCAAATCGGATTATTAGAATTAAAAACGAATTTTTAAAAGAAACCAAGTAATTAAAAATAAAATTTAAATATTTAACGAATTTTTTATTGACCAAAAATCAGGGCCGTTGCAATACAAGTACTTCTACAAGCATACTTGTCTTTAGAAAGTGACTAGATTGTTTGGTGCAAAAAGATATAATTTTGCAAGTCTCAAATCTAATTATGACAAATTATTAGAAATTAAGAAGTAATTTTAAAAGCAAATCCAAGTAATTCAAATAAAATTCAAATATTTAACGAAATTTTTATTTACCAAAAATCAAGATTGTTAGTTTAATTATTTTTTAATTAAAGGTGATGTATTATGAGAGAATTACCTGTCTCATAAAGGGAAAAAATTTCAATGCCTGGTGGGTACCACGTGGCCGTGCTCACGTGGTGCCCGAATAGCCCATCCGAACAATCCAAAAGTGTGTTAGACAGCCCAGATTAAAACATTCTCTCTCATTTCACCCCACCACTCTCTCTCTCCTCTTCTCTCTCCAAATCCAAGCTATCCAAAACGTAAATGAATGGCTCGGATGTGCAGAGCGAGCAGAGACGAATTTAGGTGGGGACACACGGAGCACGTGCCTCACTCAATTCCAAGGGGTTTTTTTTTTTGGAAGATAATGGAAAATTGCATAAGAGGTCTACGCAAGAGGTCTCGTGTTCGACCTTTGACCTCTCTTTTTTTAACGTGAATTTGTTGAGCTTTAAAAAACAATCTTGCTATTGTCAATCTACTGGACTGACGATAAGCACATTAGAAGGCAATAAAAATATTTATTTCTATTTATTTTTTACACCCTTTAATACACATTCACACAATTACTATTGTTAGTCCGGGCTGATTTTAGAATTTTCTTTAAAAAAGAGAGTTAAAAACCAGTTATAGAGTATTGAACTTGCGACCCCGACTACTAAAACAGTAGTAGACAACCACTAAACCACTATAATGTTCAAATTTTTTTATCGAACAACAAATTTATATACAAAATAAGAGAGACCAGACCTTTTAATGCAAATTAAAAAACTTATTGCATACGATGAAGTTTAGTTTGGTATTATTGTACTTGATAATCATTTTTTGTTTGTGGTCAATAGATATTGGTGCCTCCACAAGAGAGAATTTCTGGATCCGTCCCTGACTGGCACTACGTGGTACCCATCCGACATTGAAAAATTTCTCCCAAAAACTACCCATGATTCTCAAGATTGCCCACATGGAAGCTTATCCTCCTCTGAAGAAGTTCGTGAATTCGAGTCTCTATTTGTTCAGTCATCATTAAATCTGAAACTTAATTGAGGAAATTTGAATTTTTTTTTGGCAAATTAATTAATTGGTTTGCGTTCAGATCAATAATTCGGAAAGGAAAATTATGAAGAGAGTGAAAAAACGGATTGAAAGGCTCAAGTGAAATTCTTGATTATACTATTTGGTTTTCATACTATTATCCTTTTCCGGAGCTTTGTTTCGGAACTTAGGAAAAGTGAGAGAAAAGAAGGAAAGTTAAAATTTTTCTATCTCTTATTGTTTGGTTTGGAGAGAAAGAAGAGTGAAAATTACAAATCCAAGTTTTGTAAATAGTGAAATTTTCCTTCTTTTTTCCCCTCATTTTCTTTTCCTTCTCTCACTTTCATTCAGTTCCAAACAGATTAATCTCTCCTCATAACTAGTTCATTGAAATGGAAAAAGAAAACCCAAGTTTTGTTTTATTTATTTATTTATTTATCCAAAGGACCCGTTGTTTTGTTTCTGGCTAGGCTAAAATGGAAAATGCTTACTGTGAATTTTTGAAAACGCAAATATAACTCTACAAAACTTATCAACACTTCAAAAAATAACACGAACAGTAGAAGCACCATCGGCCTTCTATTAGAGTTGGGGCTCATAAACAAACCAATTGTTTGAGTTTGTGTTCGCTCGTTAAAAGTTTGTTTGAAATCAATTTGTTGCATAAACAAATCAAGCAAGAATATTTTGTATGCTCGTTAAGTTTTAAACCAAGCTCGAATAAATTAGTGCTCAATTTGTTGGACACATAATGTTTAAAAAATTTGAGATACTCGAAATCCATTTGTGATTGGCTCAATTAAAATTCGTTTTTAGATTGAGTTGTCTCATATACAAACCGAACTAAGATATATAACGCCTTAAGTGGAGTTTCTATGGGACCGTCAATTATTGGGTACCTCTAGAGTATTATGTGACATTGTTATGTACTAGTATTTTCCGCAAGAGCCACGTGTTGGTCAATGGTTAGCTTTGACCATTGACTAGGACAGGGGCAGCTTGGACTGGCGCGCACAAGTCTTAAACACGCGAGCGCCGGTCAAACCCCTGTCCCGTCACCTTTCGCCAGCCTGCATTTGCCATGATCACAGGACTTTTGGGACATTTTGAGCCCTGTTTATTTGTCTGATGGGTGATCTCAGGGCTAAGGATGTTCTTCTACCCCCTCTCTCACACCTCCTATCATCTTTCCCTTTCACTAAATGAGAAGGAGACTTTTCCTCCAAGCCAACCAGCCATTTAGAGCACTGACTTGGCAAGATTTGTAATGTTAGCAATCATAAATTGATTTTACTGCTACAAGTAATGTAGGTTCATGGATAGTAATACTTCCTCACAACTTCCCAAAATTTTAGATGTAGCTCAGCGATGTCCTTCCGACGGTGTTTAATATTACACAATGGCTACAATTTGTTCCAAGGCACCTTCTATGATTTGAATGTTTGAAGGGATTGGTGCAGGGAAAGGAAAATTACTGAGATGATGTGTTCAAATAGACTAAAGAGTGATTCTATACAAACCAAAAAATTTCTCTCTAGTCCCAATATCTTTTTTTTTTTTTTGGGTAAATCAGTCCTAATATCTTTTTACACCCACTTAAACAATTTAACGTGGTACTATAAGAGTGTCCACAATGCTATAATCAAAAATGAATAACCAAAAGTTGCCACATTAGCTTTTGATTATCCATTTAAGAGATTGCTAAGGTTAATAATGTAAAAGTTCACAATGGCATAATCAAAATTAAATAACCAAAAGTTGCCACATCACTTTTTAAAATTACAGAAAAACTAAAAACCGTGAACATAGAAAAACTATTTAAAATGGAAAATAATTTTTGAACTTTTTTCAAAACTTCAAAAAAAAAAAAAAAAAACAATGTTAAGAAAAACAGCTTTTGTGTAACTACGGTTTTTTAAAAAATAGTTTTTATATAAGAAAAGATTTTGAGAAAAAATATTTTCTTATACAAAACAATTTTTCAAAAAAAGAACAATTTATTTTGTATAAAATGTTTTTTTTAAAAAGCAGTTAAAAAAAAATCTGGGGGAAAACAGTTTTTTAAAAACAAATTTAAAAAAAAAAAGTAAAATATTTTTTTTTGAAAACATTGTTGAAAAAGAAAAAGATAGGGGGGAAAATGGAAGAGAGAAAACATTTATTTTGTAATGATGTGTGTATTTGATTGAGAATGTGAGATTTATTAAATTTGGTTATTGGCAAAATGTTGTTAGTTTTGGTTATCCAAATTCCAAAATTTGATTATTTCTAAGAAAGTTGCTAAATTTGATTATAGCATTGTGAGCCAGATTTTGCACCAACATTTCTAACTTTAAAAACCTATCACTTTGATTATGCCATTGTGGATACTCTAATGTCCTCATCTTCAATGAACTCTAAATATGATTTTTATCTACCCTCCTAAATCCAAATCAACCACCGCATCCGTTCCAATTCCCAGCCTTGCCCGTCATTCCACTAGTAAGCCCTCTCCCTATGAAAAAAATTAGAGTGATTCAGGGAGCTTTTTGCTTCCCTTCTCAACAACTCAAGAAGCTCCATCAATGGTTAAACTTTGATAATAATAAATAAAAAAAAAAAACTGAGAAACACCATTAAAAAATGAAACTTCGATCAAAAAAATAATGGTGAAACTGTCGTTGCACTCTTTTGTCAACCTTCTTTTTAGGGGTAAATCGGCTTGAAATTAAAAGAGGCTAACCAAATATACAGCCTACAGGGGCATACCTGAGGAGGAAAAGAAAGAGAAAGAAATAAAATTTAGAGAATCCCTAACGGCTACATAGAGTGGTGTAGACATCCTAATTTGGCCTGACCATTATTTCAAATCACAGCTTGGGGACCATCCTGATGATGCAGGATAAATGTAATTTATAATTGACTTCTCTTAAATCTGAAAATTTTGGTGAGTATTTTTAGCCACTTAGAGGATCCAATTCAGAGCCAAATAGCCTCTCAGATAGAAATACAACATCCTAGGAAAATACATCTGTCGGCCGCAAGATCTATCGCACAACCTCCACTTCATTCTTTCACCCATGGAATATGGTGTTTGAAATTCTCCAAGAGAGATTGATTCCTCGCCTGCGAGATGCATTCCTCGGCCACCAGATCGTCGTTTTCCAAAATTCTGGAATGTTTTGTCATTCGTTTGATCGACGCACCAAAACCCTAGCAGCCTTTTCCGATTCTTCAGGGCTACGAAATAGATTCTAAGCAGAGATCTTGTTACCCTATAGCTCCTTTCTGATTCACGTCATTTGATTGGCCAAAATGAGTCATCCCATGCCTATATAAAGAGGCACTTAGGGTCCCAAAATTAATAATTCAATTCACCCCCTCTAGCCACGAAACTCTGCAGAAACTATCTCTTATAGTCTCCCTACAAAAGCCCTAACCTTTCATAGGCAGCCACAATCCGACGATTAAACCCCCGAAGTACAGACCCTGATCCTAGAGTTTCGAGAAGAAAGTCCATCAATCACCTCCAATATGAAGCAATCAAACACTGAGGGATCAAGGTGGTGAGTGCTTAGACTCCGAATACCTTGCCTTCAAATAAGGTTGAGAAAACCCCAAGCGTAGGGCCAGATCGTCGATAGCATAATAAATCGGTAAGACTGGGATCGTTCCATAGGGAATTCTAGGATAACTTAAACGGATTGTAGGTTTATATGGTAGAGTGCGGCGTTTAAGATGGCCAACTTGGTTTGCTTTGAAATGGTGGAAAATGCTAGGGCAGTAGGCTAGGAAAAAGCTTAATAAACTTAAAAGAGGCAAGTATAGGGATCGTCTAACCCTTGACAAAGGGTATTACCGGTTCTCAATATAACTCAGGCGAGAGTCACGACCTCGTGCTCACGCCTGGAGAATTAGCATTAACGACTATGTTTAACGAAAGATGTGATTAAACGGAGGTGAACCAACTTGTTTGACAAATTTATCGAACATATAGGAGGCCACGAGCCCTCGGTAAGCCGCTTGCCAAGACCGCTTGACTAACGCCTTACCAAGGAATTAGCACCCCTTGTTTAAACCGAAAATGCAAGTTAAGCCCTATTCCAAGAATCATGATTTTAAAGCCAAAAAAATCGAGAACCGAATAACAACCTAAATCATTGGGAAAGATTATCCCAAGCCTTAGCCAAACGACTACTCACACATAGCTAAAGCATAAATCAAAACATAAAAATAAGACATAAATTTAAACCGATAAAAACGAAAATAAACTTGATTTTATAAAGGATCTAGTCCGCGGCTACAACATTAATAAACGAGAATTGAACGAACGAGAAGTACTTACTTGAGTTCTTTAAGGAAATAACTAAGAAAGCTTGAAGCTTTAATGGAGGCAAGCCAAAAACTAGAATGACTTAAAGTTGTGTTATGAACTAGCTACCAAAAGGTGAGAGATGGCACCTCTATTTAAACAAAATGGGTTTCTCTCTCATCAAATATCTAAAAAGTATACTACTAAAAGCAACTATTCCATAAGTGGAAAGTCCAAAAAGTAACAAATATCTGGCCGAAGGCTCATAGTATCGATACGGATTAAGCAAAGTATCGATACCACGCTGTTAAGTTGAAAAGGCCATTCTCCCCGTAGTGCTTCCGTATCGACACGGGTTAAGGACAAATCGATACAATACAACCTGCCTTCCCACGAAGCCAATGCGTATCAATACAGATTAAGGCAGTATCGATACGGGAAGCTTATCTCCAGGTCTTCGGCCAACCTTCAAGGCTTAACACCCGACGCCTCACGCCTTCGCTCTTAGGCCTCCTGGCAGAAGTTCCATCGGGCATGGATACTTGAACTTCCTTTGGAGTTAGCCTTGTGATCAAAATACACCTTTAAAGGACACTTTACCTAAAACACTTAACAAACTACGTTACGAGCAATATTGAATAAAAACGACAAATTATAACTAAAAACGCTATGAACTAAAGGACTTAAGCACCACAATCAAGAAATCTTAGGTGCTTATCACGCCCCCCAACTTGAGCGTTGCTAGCCCCTAGCAACAAAAATCAAAACAAAAAGAGAAAAACTAACAATCCTTCCAACAAAGCTACTTAGCACAACTCATACTACAGCTAATTAGCAAGAGTTAAGAACAATTTAATTATTCCAAAACAACTCGCAGCCGAAGATTGAGCAATCAACTAAACATTGAACAAATTATAAACAAATTATAAACAAGTATCCAAAATGAGTGTCAAAAGACACAAGGTGGATACAAAGTTATAATCACAAGTACGCAAAAGTAACCATATCCCACAAAAAAGGTGCTCGAATTAGGCACGGAGAACAAAAATATCAAGCCTTTTAAGTGGAGAGCACCATTAAACAGAACTTAAGACTAAACAATTGAAAACTTGATCGCCGAAAGAAACATGCCACAAGCTAAAATATGCTAACTATCATGCCATAAATCAAAATGGAATCAAAGCATACTAGAGATCTACTAAGGGCTTCAAAGCATATATTGACTGTGGTTTAATCAAAGAACGGTTAGCAAAATGGGGTGGCGGCCATATACTACCTAGGTTCAACTACCCTTGGCCGCCACCAACTCCAACTACCAAGTCATAGGCCACATGCCGGCCTCAACAAAAACTTGCTAAACTACCATTAGAGTTCAATTAAACTAACTGAAGACAATGAAATAAAAGGATAAGAGGTGGGTTGTCAACCACCATGCACCCCGACCAAAGTATAGGGATTTCAAACTACTCCCCCGACCCTACTCATCATCCGCGTACTCCGGCTTTCCACATGCAAAATCATCACTGTCCTCATCCGGCTCCATTGGCGGTGGCTCATACGGCTCACTGGCTTGCCCCATCCCTCAACTAACAACCCAGTCCAGCTTATGATTTATCCTTCGTTGCGTCCTCGCATTGTTCCAAACCTCCTTTTTGATCTTCTTCATGTAGCCCATAATAGCCACCCCCGGCAAAACAACAACTTGTTCCACGAAGACGATTTTGAACCTTTAAGGGGCAAGGTGGTCAAGTATGCCCCGCGAGGGGCAGCAGCTGCCAGACGAGACTGAGAGATGCTCTTAGTAAGAATGGAGCTATTAATATCACCCGGATTAAGCCTCTCACGCTCCACAAACTTTGATGCCGGAACATTCTGGGCCAAACAGATAGCAGTAACCAAGCACGGGAAAGGCATCCTTGAATTGGTTGGAGCCCTTGCCTTAAAATCAATCATTTCTTGAAAAATATATTTGGCCCAATCACACACCACATTAGGATTCATAAAAGTGTGAATCATACCTCCCTCATCGATATCCGGCTTGTTTTCCGTTCCCCTCGGATTGAAATTGTAGTGCACTAGCTGATTAACCATACGGTAGTCATCTTTGAATTTCCCAGGCACATGAGGGAGCTTCACATCCCTAGGGTTAGTATACAGTTCTTGGACCATTTCATCACCATTTACGTACTCTTCATCTGGATAATTCACATCACTAGCAGGCGGTTGGTGGTAATTTAAAAGATGCGCAATGAAACCCGAGGTAACTTCTATAGAAATCCTCCCAATCTTCGAAGTAATTTTAGCATCATCATTCTCCTCGTCCTCCAAGGATGGAATTTTCATGTGCTTATAAAATTCTATATTATAACCAGGGTTGGGGGCAAGGTAATAGGACAAACCTTGATCGCGTATACGACGAACGCAACAATTATCAATGCCAAGGTTGTCGACATCTACATGTCTCTCGTTATTGAAACCCCTCTTCTTAAGACCTTCTTCCCGCTTTTTCTGATTAGCCGCTCGTACCTCAACAGCCGTTCTCCTTTTTGCACGGCCCTTTTTCCGAATTCGCAATCATTTCCTCTTCTTCCTCCATTTCCCGAACTATTTCCTCCCGCTTGCCCGCAGAAGGAGGCCGCAGCCTTTCCCTTACCCTTACCCTTATTAGCAACGGTATTTGTCCTCACCATTGTAACAAACAGCCCACAAAACCGAACAACCCCCAAACTTGCAATTCAAAAACCACAGAACCTGACACAAGTAGCCCTGAGAATCAACAGAACTCAGACTACGCAACAAAATGTCAGCCTACTAAAATAGAGCAAAAGTAGCAGTAGACAGAGCCCAATGTCAGGCCCCAAAGCCACAGTACCGTAGCAAGCCTTGAAAATTAGGGTTCAAAAAATTTCAGATTTACTTGGGATTTAGGGATCTAGGGTTCCAAACTCGCAAAATTCCTCAAAGAACTCGAAAATCCACCATTTTGTTGGATTAACATGATGAAACAACGGTGAACACTACAAAATTTTGTGGAGAAGAGAGGAGAGAGTAGATTTACCTTGTCAGGGTAGGTTTCGGCTTGAAAACCTTGAAAACTGTTGAAAATCCTTGAAAATGTGAAGGTTTTTATGGAAGATTATGGAGTTTGGGTGGAGATTTGAGAAGTTTTGGTGGTTTGGGGTTAGGGATTTTGAAGAGGTGGGATGGTTATGGAGGACAAGAGAGAGAAAATGGGTTTAGGGGATGAAGATGATCTGGCTAGGGTGAAAGCAGATTTTCGTTGAAACCCACACATATCGATACAGTGCCTAATCCGTATCGATACACTATTCTCTGACTTCCCACGAAGCCAACGCTTATTGATACAGCTTTCTTGTGTATCGATACAAAGAGTTTATCTGCAGAAATTAAGCTCTGCCACCCGATTGCCCATGCCGATGCCCAAAACCATTTCAGAAACACCCGGAGCCTGTAAAACCTGGAGCCAGCCCATTGCAAAGCACAAAACCAACTTCCAATTATCCACCCTAATATCCGGATTCCTATGGATATGAGAGAGACACGGACTTGACTTTATTTTAAAGGACAATGGGACTCTCTTGTGGTTTAATCAAACAAAGATTGCCTTGTATCATTTCCTAAATATGCCATAGATTCTGAAATGATTTAAAGTAGAAAACGAACACACTTAGGCATGACATGAGATGAAAACCTAACTAAGAATATAATGCGCAAAACAACGGGATATGGGTCAAACGTGCTCACAATACACTCAACACCTAATTTCTCACTCTTTCATCATGCATATGAGTTGGATTTGTACAAGTTCACCTAAAATATTTACACCGAACTCTTGCCAATTAAAGAACTCATGAGCGCTAAGCCACCTAATTCCACTAACTTTGTAATAACGGAAGGATTGCAAAACTGAAAACAAAAAATTTAACCGAAAACAAATAACCATATATATATACCGAAAACAAATAACCATATATATATATATATATATATATATATATATATATATATATATATATATATATATATATATATATATATATATATATATATATATATATATATATATATATATATATATATATATATATATATATATATTCCTCCCCCCAACTTGAAATAGGCTATGCCCTCATAGCATGGAGAACAACAGTAAGGAAAAGGGAGCAAAAGATCGTACCAACGGGGGAATGTCAACCCCCTTATACCTCGACCAAGTTGGAGGCTTTTGCGTCACTGGCTCGTTTCATCATTCGAACGGCTTCCAAGGTCGACTCCTTCGACTCTTCCAACGGAACCACAGCTAGTCACACAGGATCATGGCCAACGCTTTATTGGACTAACAACCGCGACACATAATCGCACCGTTGCTTAGGGCTCCTGAATGCCTCAATCACTCCGACTTTAGATCCAATCCACCTAGGCTGGTGTGGTAGCACGTACACCCTGTAAAAGACTTAAGCTCAAACTACCTACTAAGAGACAAATGACATTAGAACCACCCAGCTCGTGTTATCCGGGCGCCAACAAACATATGTACAAAGAAAAATAATAAAGAACACCTCCCGATTTTCACGCAATCTCACGAGTCATACTTTTCTTCCCGAGTCTCACCGGGTAGACAAGACACGGGTGGCTATACTAGACCGTCAAATTTGTTACATCATGTCCGAAGTAAAATTCACTGCTTGACCTCGCCAAGCAATTAAGCCCAGCGTTCCCTATGATCGAAGCAAAGTGAAGCAAGACAGAGCCTAGTGCCAAAGCATGGGAATATCAAGCCGCACCCAAAGACCTAAATTGCCCCCGATAGGGACATATCTGGTGAGCATGGATCATTAACGGTAAACTACTACAAAGAAAGACTAATTAAAGCTCGATACAATGATGCGTTGGTGAAATCTTCAAATGAGAGAAACCCAAAACATAACAAACATGCAAAGAACAAAAAAAACAATATTCACAAATGTACAAATATACAAAGATTTAATATCAGAACTCGAAGCATCCAAGTCACAGTTGGACTCCGCCAAACAATTAAGTCCAGCATCCCCTAAGATCATAACTAGGCGGGCACAAGGTAGAGCCAAGTGCGGTAATGGAGCACAGGAATACCAAGGCCTAACCTAAGATCCATACCGCCCCTGTTGGGGCTAATCTGGAAGACGTGAGTGGTGCACTGTGAATTACTCCTATTAGAAGAACTAATTAAAGTCCTATGTCACTGATATTAAATTTGCCCTTACTAACCACAGCTTGGCACACGATCCTTTTTTTAGTAGCGGTGTGCGGAGCTACATATACCCAAGTCAATGGAGGGTACCCCCTACCCAGGGGCCGGGTCCGACAAACAGTTAAGTTCAGTGGTTACGCTTTCACACCCCGTGCAAATTAAAGTAACACAAAACTATACTGATGGGCCATCCATGTAAACTAGATCAGCCAGAACCTCATCGGGCTCTCCAACTTTGAAACCACCAAGGAAAGGCTTAAGCTGCTGACCATTTACTTTAAAAGAGGAACCATTGCTCATGCTTTCTACTTCTATCGCCCCGTGAGGGAAAATAGTTTTGACAATATAAGGACCGGCCCAACATGAGCACAACTTACCGGGATGAAGATGCAAACGAGAATTGTACAATAACACTTTTTGCCCGGGCTCAAAGGTTTTAATCACAATTTTTTTATCATGCTTTGTTTTGAGTTTAGATTTGTAAACACTAGAATGGTCGTAAGTATTGTACCTCATCTCCTCAAGTTCCGTCAATTGTTGCTTCCGCTGGGCACCGGCTTGAGCAATGTTGAAATTCAGCTTCTTAATCGCCCAATACGCCTTGTGCTCAAGTTCAACCAATAAGTGGCACGCTTTCCCATAAACAAGTCGGTATGGTGACATCCCCAAAATTGTCTTGTAAGCCTATGGTAAGCCCACAAAGTGTCGATCAAATGTGTTGACCAATCCTTACGGGTAGGATTAACCGTCTTCTCCAAGATGTTCTTTATCTCCCGATTCGCCAACTCCGCTTGGCCATTCGTTTGACGATGGTACGCCGTTGAGACTTTATGAATAATTGCATACTTCTTCATTAGAGCGGCAATTGACCGATTGCAAAAGTGAGACCCTTGATCACTAATGATAGCCCTTAGCATCCCAAATCGTGCCAATATGTACTCATGGAGAAACTCAACTAGCACTTGGGCATCATTGGTACGAGTGGGGATTGCCTCCACCCATTTGCTTACATAGTCAATGGCAAGCAAAATGTAAAGGTAGCCAAACGATGTAGGAAAAGGCCCCATAAAATCAATGCCCCAACAATCAAAAACTTCAATGATCAAGATGGGCGTAAGCGGCATCTCATTCCGTTGCGTCACACACCCCAGAAGTTGACACCATGCACACGCCCTGCAAAAGGCAAAAGTATCCTTATACAAGTGTGGCCAATAGAATCCGTATTGCAAAATCTTGTCGGCGGTCTTCTTAAACGAAAAATGGCCACCACAAGCCTCCGTGTGACAAAACTTAATCACACTTTGTTGCTCAGAATCAGGCACACAACGGTAGACAAGTTGGTGGGCGCAATACTTGAACAGATACGGGTCGTCAAAAGAAAACCGTTTCACTTCCGCTTAAAACCGACGCTGGTCTTGCATATTCCAATGAGCAGGCATCAAACCGGTAACCAAGTAATTCACAATGTCGGCATACCACAGGGCCATGGAGATTCCAAACAACTGCTCATCAGGAAAGGAGTCACCAATAGGAATGTGCGATGTATGATCTTCAAATTCTAAACGAGACACGTGGTCGGCCACCACATTCCCTACGCCCTTCTTATCTTTAATTGTAAGGTCGAACTCCTGCAGGAGTAAAATCCACCGAATCAGTCTCGCTTTGGCATCTTCCTTCATAAAAAGGTACTTGAGAGTGAAATGATCGGTGTAAACGGTGATTGGAGCTCTCATGAGATAAGACCGAAACTTGTCCAAAGCAAAGACTATGGCAAGTAACTCCTTCTAGGTAGTCAAATAGTTCATTTGAGCCTCATTGAGCGTCTTGCTAGCATAATAAATGACATACGGCTCTTTCCCTTTGCGTTGGCCCAAAACAGACCCGACGGCGTAGTCACTAGCGTCACACATAAGCTCAAATAGCAACTCCCAATCCGGAGACCGCACAATAGGTGGAGAAGTAAGACTCGACTTTAGCTTGGCGAAAGCGGCTTCACAAGATGGTGTCCACTCAAATGGCACATCTTTGGCAAGCAAATGGCACAACGGCCTGGCAATTGCACTGAAATCTTTAATGAACCGCCGATAGAAACCGACATGCCCCAAGAAAGATCGGATATCCTTTAAACACTTGGGAGTAGGAAGGTTCCCAATCAAGTCAATCTTGGCTCTATCCACTTCAATGGCCTTGGCCGATACAATATGGCCAAGTACGATGCCTTCGGTCACCATAAAGTGACACTTCTCCCAATTCAAAACTAGATTCTTCTCCTCACACCGGGCTAGCACTAGCCCCAAATTGATGAGACAAGCCTTAAAAGAATCACTGAACACGAAAAAGTCATCCATAAAAACTTCCATAATCTTCTCCACCATGTCACTAAAAAGACCCATAATACACCGAGAGAAAGTACCGGAGGCGTTGCAAAGCCCGAACGGCATACGACGATAAGCAAAGGTCCCGAATGGGCACGTGAACGTAGTCTTCTCTTGGTCTTCCAAAGCCACCTCAATCTGATTATACCCGGAGTGCCCGTCAAGGAAACAATAGAACTTGTGGCCGGCCACCCTTTCCAAGATTTGATCGATGATCGGAAGAGGAAAGTGGTCCTTCCTTGTGCTAGCATTCAATTTTTGGTAATCGATACACACCCTCCAACTGGTTCGAACACGCGTTGGGATTTCCTTGTCATTCCTCACCACTGTCACCCCCGATTTCTTAGGTACCACTTGTATTGGGCTAACCCACTTTGAATCCGTGACGGGGTAGATGATGCCAACATCGAATAACTTGAACACCTCCGCTCGCACAACATCCTTCATTATCGGGTTCAATCGTCGTTGAGGTTGCCGAGATGGCTTGACATCATCTTCAAGATAGATGTGGTGGGAGCAAAGGGAGGCATCAATGCCTTTGATGTCGGCTATAGACCACCCGATGGCCTTGGGATGCTTCCATAGCATGGCAAGTAATTTCAACTCTTGAGGTTCACTTAGGGCAGAAGAGATCACCACTGGGTATGTTTGGCTATCGCCAAGACAAGCACACTTGAGTGTGTTCGGTAGTGGCTTAAGTTCGAGCGTCAGGGGTTCCACACTAGACGAAATGGCTCGCTTCTCAATTGGTGGCAACTCCTCGAATTTCGAAATCCACGGATCGATAGCACGCACCTCCTCCTCACCTAGCAAAGAGCACAAATACCCAACTTCGGGAGCATCAAGAAAATCGGCCTCGGCGAAAGTAAGTGCCAACTCCAACTTATCATTGCAAATGAACTCATTGACATGGTCTTGAACGAGGGAGTCAATCATGCTAACTCCACACACATCCTCATCATCTCCCATTTGGCTCCTAATATGGAACATGTTGACTTGCATCTTCATGTTGCCAAAACTCATATTAAGCCTCCCATCCCTACAATGAATCACGGCATCTGATGTTGCTAAAAATGGCCGCCCGAGAATAATTGGAAAGGAAACCTGAGCCGCCGGCACTGGACATGTGTCTAAAACCACGAAGTCAATTGGATAGACAAACTGGTCAACTTGAATAAGCACATCTTCCACCATCCCCTTCATAACTCGGATACTTCTATCCGCCAATTGCAACGTCACCCGGGTCGGCTTCATTTCACCCAGCCCGAGTTGTTCATACACTGAAAAAGGCAAGAGATTCACACTTGCGCCCAAATCAAGAAGAGCTTTCTCTACCACCTTGCCCCCTATGGTAATGGATATCGTAGGACACCCTGGATCATTATACTTGGGTGGAAGGGTCGATTGGAAAAGCAAGCTTACTTGCTCGATCAAGAACACCTTCTTTTGCACTTGGAGCTGCCATTTGTGAGTGCACAACTCCTTCAAAAATTTGGGGTAAGACGAAATCTGTTTAATAGCATCAAGCAAAGGAAGGTTGACGGTCACTTACTTGAGTACTTCATAGATATCCGTATTCAGATTTGGCTTGGCTGGCGTCCGTAGCCGGTTGGGATATGGAGCAGGAACAGTGAAAGCTGGCGGAACATCGCTCTCCTTTGCTTTTGCTTTTCCTTTCTCCTCTTCTGTAGGTGTTGGCTTGGGAGATTCCCCATTTGATAATGTTTGCTTTGATGGTGTCGGAAAAGGTAGCAAGATTGGCGTGACTGGCGGCTCCACTTGAGCATTATCAACGGCAGGGGCGGACTGAGAATAGGGCACGTGTAGTCACGTGCCCCACCCCTCTTTAAAAGAACGCTCCTTCTCTTGTTCCTCTTACCCCAAATGAAAAAACCCAGGCGCCGGCCCTTGCCTACTCTCGCTGGTCGGCGCTCGCTCCCTCCTTTCACTCACGAGTCACGAACGTCGGAGAACTCGCCTTGCCGTCGCCGATCTCCAATGCATCTCGCCTCGCCGGTTCTCTCACCAATCGGCAATCACCAACCGAACCAGCAACAAATCTGCCCTAACCAGTGATCTGCCGAGATTTGTCGAAGAAACTAGAATCAGTGATTAAATCAAGGTCTCTCTCTCTCTCTCTCTCTCTCTCTCTCTCTCTCTCTCTCTCTCTCTCTCTCTCTCTCTCTGTGCAGTGTAAAAAAATTGGGGGTCGTTTGATACACATGTTTGAAAATCTTGAGATAATAGTATCGAGGGGCCGACCGACCGAGGGGGAATTGGCCCAATTGGGAGACTTACGGATTTGATGGCTGAAGGATGGAGGCCATCCTGATAGGCTTTTCGAGAAGTGGTTCGAATGCATTTTTTTAAACACAGTGGAACAGAGCATAAATATATACTAATATACAACATATATGTTAACAATTCTCAGATTCACTTGTCGTCGGCTCAGCTGTGTTTGTCATCCAACGAAAGAAAAAACTTTCGTTTCTCGATCGAATATACTATGTTTGTTGTTTTAGGCTTGTTGCTTGAGCCTTGAAAGCTTTCTTGTATATAATACTGAGTATGTAAAAAACTGTGTGTATATATAATATTCCATAGAATGAGTGATCAATGGTTGAATGATTAGATAGAGAAATTTTTATTGGAGTTACGAATGAGACCATCATGCAACACTTTCAAAACATGAAAACTCAGCGGGGTCTACTATGAGAGGACTGAGGACACATACATGTTTGATAACTTTTTGGAAGCATACATGTTTATGAACTTTTGAAAGCTTATATCATGTTTATAAACTTTTGGAAGCCTATGTGTTATGGATTTTTTTGCATAACGATCAATGTTTGAGCCTAGTGTTAATTATATTTGGATTGCTTTTTTTTGTTTAACATTATGAATAATAGCCAATAGGTGCCCCCAGTATAGTGAAATCCTGGGTCCGCCACTGATCAACAGTTTTCCCACTTCTCAACGAAATAGTGGCCTTTGCTTGCTCGGGGAAAGTCACCGAAGATCTTTGCGCAAAGTGTTGGCCTTGGGGGTTTAGTTGAGGTTGAGTAGGTAGCTTTCCTTTCTCTTGTTGTAAAAATGCACCAATAGCCGTAGTCAATTTGCCCATTTGATTCCTTATATCATTCATGGCTTGAGTAGTTTGCTCATTGGTGGTGGTTTGCATTTGACAGAAGGCATTCATAGTATCCTCCAAAGATCGTCGTGGAGGCGGTGCTTGTTGTTGCTGGAACTGATTTTGCCCTTGAAATTGACCCGGTGGTATGAATCCTGGCGGGCCTTGAATTGCAGGAAAAAGGGGTGGGCCTTGAAGCTGAGGTTGTCGCCAAGTTTTATTCTACATAGGAGGAGCTTGTAAAGTCGATGAAGATCCCACTTCATTCTGATTACTCCAACGGAAAACCAGATTAGACCGCAACCCCGAATTGTAAGTATTGGAATATGGATCCCACCGCTGGTTCAGTGCACACACCTCTTCTGTAGGTAGTTGGCTATAGTGGTGACGAAGGGCCGGAATGGTATGGCAATTGTCGGTCGAATGACCCACCGTCTCCCAAATAACGCACACTTTCTCCACTTGTTGAACTTCTTTTACTTGCTTTACTTGGGCCGAGTCTAGCTTCATTTTGTCCAACTTCAACGATAATTCATCCAGCCTTGTCTCAAGTCCATTATGCTCATTCATCAAAAACTTGCCGGAATCTCCCGGACCTTGATTTCTCATTGCTTGCTCACCCGGATCTATGTACTGCCAAGTTTGAGCCCTTTCTGCCAAGGCGTCCAAGAACTCCCAAGCGGCATCAGGATCTTTTCCCATGAAGTCTCCATTTCCCATAGTATCGAGAAGCTGCTTAAAATCCCGATCACATCCCAAATAGAAATAATTGATTACTTGGTACATAGGAAAATTATGGTTGGAAACAGCTGCAAGTAGATCCGTATACCGCTCCCAAAACTTATAAAAGACCTCCCCTGCTTTTTGGTTAAAGTTCTGGATTTGGTCCATGAGAAGCTTAGTTCGGCTAACAGGGAAGAACCTTGTGGTGAATACATCCTGCACTTCCCTCCAAGTTCGCAAGGATTAGGGCTTCAAGGAATGAAGGAATGGTTCCACTTCTTAGCCTGTCTTTGAGCAAGAAAGGGAATAACTTCAGGCGAGCTTGGTTTAACTGTCCGCCCACGTCACAAAGGTGCTAACAATGGTCTCAAATTCCCAAATGTGAGCATAAGGATCATCAAGTTCACGCCCCCGAAACTTTGGTATAACCCGGTGGTATTCTGGCTTGAAAGCAAATGCATTGGCGGCAGTGCAATTTGGAATGGCTATCGGGGACACATGCGGACCTCTTTCTAGAGTTAAATAATCACGCAAAGTACGGGCTGCCGGTTGATCTGCCATTGGCCTTAACGGAGGTGATAGCTCGCGGGGTGGAGAATATTCCTGAATGAGATGGCGAGCCCTCGGAGGAGAAGCAAACCTATGTAGCCGATTCAATAAAGGGCTACGATAGACGTTGAGCATACACCCTGCACAAATCTAGTTAACAGACTAGATGGGCTATGTCGCTGCCTCGTTCTCAAACAGTCTCGTTGGGTTATGCCACCACCATGGCTAGATATATATACGCAATAAAAATAATAAAAAGGCAATCGATGCTCAATTTAGCTACGTTAAACCTCAAGTCGAATTGGTGGCTCAGTTAGAGGTATTCGCTAAGTCGAGTTCAAGATACACCAAAGAAAAAATAAATAAACGGAGTACTTACAGTTGTTTGTCGATCCTCCAAATAAGCTATATCAAGAAAATCCTCGGCAACGGCGCCAAAAATGCTTAGACTCCGAATACCTTGCCTTCAAATAAGGTTGAGAAAACCCCAAGCGTAGGGCCAGATCGTCGGTAGCATAATAAATCGGTAAGACCGGGATCGTTCCACAGGGAATTCTAGGATAACTTAAACGGATTGTAGGTGTATATGGTAGAGTGCGGCGTTTAAGATGGCCAACTTGGTTTTGCTTTGAAATGGTGGAAAATGCTAGGGTAGTAGACTAGGAAAAAGCTTAATAAACTTAAAGAGGCAAGTCTAGGGATCGTCTAACCCTTGACAAAGGGTATTACCGGTTCTCAATATAACTCAGGCGAGAGTCACGATCGCATGCTCGCGCCTGGAGAATTTAGCATTAAGGACTATGTTTAACGAAAGATGTGATTAAACGGAGGCGAACCAACTTGTTTGACAAATTTATCGAACACATAGGAGGTCACGAGCCCTCGGTAAGCCACTTGCCAAGACCGCTTGACTAATGCCTTACCAAGGAGTTAACACCCCTTGTTTAGACCGAAAATGCAAGTTAAGCCTTATTCCAAGAATCATGATTTTAAAGCCAAAAAATTCGAGAACCGAATAACAACCTAAATCATTGGGAAAGATTATCCCAAGACTTAGCCAAACGACTACTCACACATAGCTAAATCATAAATCAAAGCATAAAAATGAGACATAAGTTTTAACCGATAAAAACGAAAATAAACTTGATTTTATAAAGGATATAGTCCGCGGTTACAACATTAATAAACGAGAATTGAACGAACGAGAAGTACTTACTTGAGTTCTTTAAGGAAATAACTAAGAAAGGTTGAAGCTTTAATGGAGGATAGCCAAAAACTAGAATGACTTAAAGTTGTATTATGAACTAGCTACCAAAAGGTGAGAGATGGCATCCCTATTTAAACAAATGGGTTTCTCTCTCATCAAATATCTAAAAAGTATACTACTAAAAGCAACTATTCCATAAGTGGAAAGTCCAAAAAGTAACAAATATCTGGCCGAAGGCTCATAGTATCGATACGGATTAAGCAAAGTATCGATACCACGCTGTTAAGTTGAAAATGCCATTCTTCCCGTAGTGCTTCCGTATCGATACGGGTTAAGGCCGTATCGATACAATAGAACCTGCCTTCCCACGAAGCCAACGCGTATCGATACAAATTAAGGCTGTATCGATACGAGGAGCTTATCTCCAGGTCTTCGGCCAACCTCCAAGGCTTGACGCCCGACGCCTCACGCCTTCGCTCTTAGGCCTCCTAGTAGAAGTTCCACCGGGCGTGGATACTTGAACTTCCTTTGGAATTAGCCTTGTGATCAAAATACACCTTTTAAGGACACTTTACCTGAAACACTTAACAAACTACGTTACGAGCAATATTGAATAAAAACGACAAATTATAACTAAAAACGCTACGAACTAAAGGACTTAAGCACCACGGTCAAGCAATCATAGGTGCTTATCAGTGAGGCCCAAGGGCCTGTGGTTCGTTTGTATTAAGTCTTTAAATTCTATTAACCGTTCATGTCACGCCCTCAATTTTCAACATAATAAATAGTCCATTTCAATAAATAATCTTCGCATAATATAGATATTACCCAAAAGAGAGTTCCCTAATGATCACTTACAAAATCAAGTCCCCAAGTTTTTAAGATTTACAATATTGGCACAACCACCCAAATTCCATAGTTAGACAAAGACGGTAAATTTAGAGGTTACATGATATCTAAAGTTAAAAGAGTTCAAATGAATTTACGATTACATCTTTTCAAAAGATCACACAAAGGATGATGGAACCACTTCTCAATGATTTCTTTCAAAAGATATGAAGTCAAGCATGCACATCATGCACTCCGCGTCAAGATCCTTGAGATGTACCTGAAATTAATGATAGGTTGAGCTACACTACCCCAGTAGAGAATTATATACTCAAACTATATGCATATGCGATGAAACATGCAATAAGAGTGAAAGATTTCCAATAAATGATCAAGAGATACAAAGGGGCACCACAATGAACTGGCGGACAACGACTACGGGATTCGATACGTCTTAAAGGTATCCCTAACCATTCATACATCAACCTAGAAGTGGCATTCCACACACATCAATCTAAACAACTTACGACAACTTCTCAAATGGATGCCATGCACAATTAACGTCAATATCTCTTACCATTCACCATAAAGCCTCTTTTCATAGAAACATTCCTTTTTGGTTGCCAAAATAATTTCAAGAAAACTCTCAACCTTTACGGGTCAAACTCTGTTGATTCGAGCTTGAATAGTCGGAGTTCGTTGATTCTGTGCACAAATACCGGGAACCGTTGATTCTTTCAAGAATAGCCGGAGTATTTTTCATAAAAATCCTTTTTCCAAAACCAAATTCCTTTCTTTTCAAAAACTTTGATAGAATCAATCATTTATCTCTTTCTTTAACGGTCACCATCTCAAGCCGCAAATAGTTCAAGTAACAACATATACTTCTGACGTCAACTACACATTCTTCATTTTATGAGAAATTCAACTGCCTTGCCACACCTTGCGTACAGTGAACTCTCTTTCAACCTGAGTTTTTTTATTACCATACCTTGCGTAGCGGACCCTCTAGAGTTTCCGCATTTCCACACCTTGCGTTGCAAGACCCTCCATTCAAATTATCAACTCACACACACATACACATACACATGCATTATCCATCCATATATAGGAAGACAACATTTACCAAGTTCACATTCTTTCATTCAACATCACATAACGTATTACTACTCCAAAACATGTCCCATTGTACATTGATAAATACCTTAAGTCCACGATATTCCTCTAAGTCTATCACAACACCCTACATCACGTACAGAATCCACAATGACTCCACTACACACCACCCACTAGGTTCTAGACGAGAATCTTATAGAACGAGTGCCAAAGGAATCTAGGAAGATCAACAAGACAAAGCACAAGGATACGAGTTACCCTATTCTCATCCGGACCACTAGGCAAACCCCCATCAACCAACTATGCACCACACGATATAAATTATAGCCTACGATATTCGATAACCTCTTTACGATACATTTTTCCATCCCATCATTCACCACATCAAGTCATAGCACCTAACATGTATATATTGTTCATCATATCATGCCACAATGTTTACGTACTCATTCTACGACATAGACGATGGATAGGTACCGTACTCATAGGATTTGACACGTTCCTCTTGCACAACGAGAGTCAAGGAGATAGATCGATCAATGAATCACTTAAGGTACGAACAATTAAGTTTAAAAATGGTTTGGAGGTGTTCAATGAGTGTTAGAAGTGATCGGGAATCAAACGGTCGAATCGTAAACAACATGGGCAAAACTGCCCAGAGAGCCAAGGAGTATCGATACAAAAGTAATTGTATCGATACAGGAACGTTTTTAGTATCGATACAAAAATAATTGTATCGATACAGGAACGCTATGACAGATTCTGAAGCTACTGGAATGCAAATTCCTTCAGCATATCGACATACAAATACTTGTATAGATACGGGGACAATACGAGCATCGATTTTGTGCAGAAATTCAAAGGGCAAACACAGCACAACAACCAATGATCCAAGGCACGATTTCAACATGAAATCAACTCATAAACACATAACAAGAGTAAAAATGTAACGCCCCTAATTTTAGGTTCGTTAAAGGGATAATTTATTACTGAAATTAAATAGAGTCACTGCTCATTATTACAACATAACCCCCGTAGGAGTATTTAAGTCACAAAATAGGAAACAAATAGGGAACTAAGGTTCCTAACTACTGCTCCTCTTGTTCTTCCATCCTAGCGAGTTCTTCGGCTCCATACGCCTCCAGAGTGAAGAGTTCGCCCTGTTCATCTATCAAATCTGACATATTATATTGACGTCGCCACCCATATAATATGCCAGGGTCACCACAAGGTAACACCATGAGCTACGGAGGCTCAATAGTAAAATCCTACTTACTAACCCATAACTTAAGAATATAGGATCATTATAACATCGATTTCCACATGTTATGTATAAAAGCAATCACAAAGACAATAACAGTTAGCACATCCACAATCGCCTTACAACTAACATTGGTGTTGACTCATCGTTAACCGTGTCTCGTGATTACTACCTTTCTTTTCCAAAGACTCCCTTTTAACTCACCCAACCTCGGTTCTGCCGCACCGGGTTCCCGAGTATCCTCACAATGGTTCCGCCGCGCCGGGTTCCCATTGGCACACATTTACTTTGATTCCTCTCCACGGATAACCATGTTACTCACCCGACCTTGGTTCCGCCGCGCCGGTCTCCCAAGTATCCTCACTATGGTTCCGTCGCGCCGGGTTCCCATCGGCACACACACATTCACACAACTCACATAATATCCTTGAAATGGTCATTATGTAATTTCTAAGATATCTTCTTTTTCGGAAAACATATTCCTCTTGTTAAACCACACCCTAGGTGCCATGTTTCTATTTTCTCGGTTTTTGTGTCTCGTTATCATGCAAGACTACGCGGTGTAAAACTTTACATACAGTCATGCATTCAACAAGATCATCCAACTCTAAGTTACATAGCATGCTTGAACATCTTAAAAATAAACCATGCGTTTCCGAAAGATAACCTTATCTACGATCAACGTAACAAGCTTTGATTCATACGATACATAAAAGTAAAGTGCAAGGTTAAGCTTTTTATACTTCGGAAAAGTAAGTAGAGTTATAAAGTAGTAAGATTAAACTACCGTTCTTCTTGGCGGTGGTCGGCTACGGTAAGTTGGTCGGTTTTGAAATCGGTGGAGTAACGGCGTCCGGTTTGCTTCGAAAGGAAAAGAGATTTCCTAGAAACAACTTATCCAACTAAAGTGGACTACTTTTAAGATCTATGAGTGGTATTTGGAAAGTGGATTGGTGGTTTGCTCAAGAACACTCAAGAACAAAGAAAGTTCTTGGACTTTGAACTAAGAACACTTGAATTTTTAGAGAGAAGGAAGAGCAATTGCTTTGAGGTGTGAGTTCAAGCTTTAGAATGGCCTTCTATCTATAGGCAAGACCTCCCCTCTCTCCCCCTTTGGCCGGCCCCCTCCCTCTCCATCTTTCCCCAATTTTTAATTCAAATCAAATCCAATTTTGATGGAAGATCAATGGTAGAATCCTAGGGTTGCATGGCTATGGTGTACCAAAGATTCAAGCTTTGAACAAATATGTGGTGGAAGGGTAATTGGTACAAGATTCCAAGTTTAAACAAATGCAAAAATGTACAAAAGAAGGACATGGAAGTTAAGTTTTGCTTGAAAGATCAACCTTCCAAGAATCTTGTGGTACATGAGAAGATCAAAGGTCAAGTGTACCACCAAATCTCCCTCCTCCTCTCTCTCCCAACCGGCCCTCTCTCTCTCTCTCCCCCTATTCGGCTCTTTCTCTCTCCCTCTCTCCTCTCTTGCTTTCTCATGGTACACATATAAGTACATATATAGCAAGCAAACAAATAAACAAATGGGTGCTTTTGTACCAATGATCAAAAATAGCTTTTAAAAGCTAGGATTTCCTAATAAACTAATGAATTTAGCACATGGTACTTTAGGTAATACTTTAACCATCTAAGTACTTAAATAATATAAACAAGGCACCCTTGTACAATGGAAAGTTCAAAACCCCAATAGAAAAATAATTAAGGGTACTAAAGAATCTTGGTACCATGTACCCTATCTTTAAAATAATGCAATACTTTCACATGTGGGTTAAAAGGAAGTATTAATTTAATTAAACCCCATGCTACTTTGAAAGACTAAGTCTATTGTCCATTGGGTAAAAATTCCCCTAACATCTATTGTCCAATGGATAATAGTTATTAGGCAAAAAAATAATCCCAAAAGTACTTTAAAGTAATTAAAAAGTATTTTTCTTAATATTCTTAGTACTTTGACCAAGTATACATTTAATATAAACAATTGGGGTTCTATTATCCAATGGATAATAGTTTCCCTAGCAATCTTTGTCCAATGGACAAAGAATAAAACCAAAACAATTAAAAGAAAAAAAAATATTCAATTCTTTGACTAGGGTTAAAAAGGTTCAAAAGGTTCAATGAGGGGCAAAAATGGTCCAATTGAGGTGACTAGATGGCTTCCTAAGTTAGTTTTTCCAACTGGATGGTTAGAAGCTAACTAGGTTTGCTAAATAGGACTAAAGCGCAAGAAATGAAAACTGAAGGGTTAAAGCGCAGTTATGACAAACCATCGGAAATTAAAGCAATTAAAATTAATAACTCGAATAATGAATACATTTTTATTTATTAAAATTCAGAGTTATTACAAAGAATCCCTACCTCGAAGTTGGAGAGCAAACATGCAAAGAGATCAGGCCACGCAAACCCTTGAACTCGAACTTTGAAATATGCCCAAAATACTCCTCTTCGAACCAAACCGGACAAGCTACGAACTCAATGGCACGCGAGGAAGGTAGAGAGAGGGTTGAGTTCTTTGGGTTTCGAGCTTTGGTAGAGTTTTCGGTGGCAGAGCAAGGGAAAGAGAGAGAGAGAGAGAGAGAGAGAGAGAGAGAGAGAGACATGCAAGATGAGAGAGAGATATTTGGGGTTTTTAATCCCCTACACACATCGCTCTATACATACTTACACACCCACCAAATTACACTAGCACTCCCTCCAATTACGATTCTAACATTCAAACCCCAAACCGAATCAACTCCACAAATTTCACATTAACCCCCCCATTTCACATAAACTTAACAAAATTCATATTTTTTCTCAATTTCCAATATCAAATAAACTCTTAAATATTTTCTGAAATTACGGGTCTCTATAGTTTGTGTCCTGGTGTGAGGAAGAATATCGGAAGAGATATCGTTCTCTCAACCGGTATATCAATCTAGAGGGATTTCACGGCCGTGATATCCATTCACCAACCATGGAATCTGTTTGCTGGGACAGCTTTCTACTCTTAATTATTACGATGAATGTTAAGTACTTGCTATCCTGGATCACCTATTTAACTGTTTAAAGGCTAAATAACCAGTATTATTTGTGGGAATTAAATAAAGCAAACATTAAGTTTATGTTGAATGATTATGGGCCGGTCTCATGATCGGGCAAAGAGAGGTGTCTAACACCTTCCCCTTGTCGTACTTTGGCTCCCCTACCCGGAATCTCTACTTGTTTTCTTAGTTTTTAATAAATTAAGTGGCGACTCTATTTAGTGGAAATCGTTATTGTGTGGAGATTTTCCTAACCATGGGAATCATAAATGATATTGGTAAAGACATAAATCTGTACCAATGCGTACAAACGCCTTTTTGAGCATGTTTTGGGTCACAAAAAAATGATCGGAGCCGCTCATTTTGTTTAAAATATTTTGTTTATGGTCCTTGCAAAAAATAAGCTCAATCCAGTACCGGTAAGGACGTTTACCAAACATCCAACTTTGCTTTAGAATTCAGACTTGAATTTTGTGACAAAGTTGGATGTTTTGTAAATGCCCTTACCGATATCGGATTGAGCTTATTTTTTGCAAAGTTCATAAACAAAGTATTCTAAACAAAATGAGTGGTTTCGATCATTTTTTTGACCTAAAAGAAGCCCACAAAGTCATTTGTACTCATTGGTACTCTGTACCAGTAGCACCACTTCATGGGAATATCACGATGGCAATATATCAAGAGGAAAACAAGTTTAGAGGATATCTGTATGGCAATACTCCTTTTGGGAGGTGTCCACAAGTGGGATTTAGCAACCTAATGTTTCCCGCCCATCTAACTAGAGGGGGAGAAAACAAAAGGACAAAAATGACTAAATCTTGAGACTTGAAACTTGAAGCTGTGGACATGTCTCCGCAAAGGGGCACTTTGGTCGCTATAAGGAAAGAACTCAAATTTTAGAACCCGTCCAAATCTCTCCACTTATAACCCAACCCAATCCGTCCGTATTATAAACCCATATTTATATGGGTTTAGGTGGGTTGAAAATGAATTCAATATGGGTCAGAATTAAAAAACCCATTCACTGCACAAGAGTGAACCAAAGACGTACGCGACGTTGGAGCGTACGACCCAATCATGGATTATAATCAACATGATTTTCCCATATAAGTTTATGCATTCACACAGCCAGGGGCAGCCTTGGCCCACTTTTTTTTTTTTCCTCTTTTTTTTTAATGAATTAGGCAGAACAAAGTTTTCTCGTCAAGACGAATTAATAGGGATAAAAAGTTTTCGCAAAATGAACAAATGTGAAATTTTTTGAATAAGGACAAAACAGAAAATCCAAATAGCCCAAAAAATCCGTAGCGGAACTTAACCTGAATTCAATAGTGAATCAACCAAGAGCAACTTGAGTTTAGAGTCTATACCAGTAGACCAAGTGCTTCGCAGCGGGCGTAATCCTCTCCATCTCCCTCATCGTCGCCAACTACCTCTTCGTCCAGAACGTATTCTTTGTCTCTCTAGATTTCTTCATTCGCATGTAATTTGAAATCTGAATGATTCCAGTGCGATCGTATTCTTCAATAAAATGATAAGATTACAATTTAGACGGATATCGAAACTTGAATTTTGCATTTTTTTTCCGAAGATGTTCCCAAGTTCTAAAAAATCTATTTCCTCTAAAAACAGGAAAATAATTTGTGAATGCTATAAATGTAGCACCTAACCCCTTTTAGCAGTTTTGTTGCATTTTTCAAAGTCTGGCGGGTACTCATTTTTTCGACCTAGATTCTTTACTAATTTCAACCATCTATTTCCCAGCAGAAATGAAGGAAGGGGAAGGGGAAGGGGAAGGGGGAGGGGGAAGAAAAAAGGGAAAAAAAAAAAAACAAAACAAAACAAAAAACCTGGGTCGGGTTGGGCGGGTTTGGGTTTGGCTTGACCCATATTTGACCCAACCCATTTCAATCCGTTTACTATTTGACCCATATTTGACCCGCCCATATTTGACTCACAACCCTATTCAACCCGCCCATTTGCCACCTCTAGAAAGAACCATGAGCCAGAGGGCTTTAGTAGCAGATAGAACACAGGAACAAATGACAATTTGATGATCCCTTCAACTTCAATAGTATGTAGAGATCTTGTTATAGATGAAGAGATAAAGATGAATATAATTGATACAAAAGACCAGAAGAATTTCTTTTCTTGGCTGCACGTTTATCCAAGAACAGACAAAGTATTAAGGTTTGGGGAGGTTGCATGGTGTTGGAGTGAAGAGGATGGATGGCAACTAGTGTGGTGCATGTTGGTGATCCTATAAAATTAGGTTTAACGCTTGTAGAAGATGAGGGCGATTTGGAGTAATATTAAATCTGTTAAATGGGTGCAAGAGGAAAATTGCGGCTACTGAAAATTGTTTGGGTTCATGCAGAATCTTTTTAAACTAAAAAAAGGACACTTCATTCCTCACAAGTTCCTCGCAAAATTCAAGATCCAAATACTGCATAAAGGCAGCATATAATCTTTCAAGCGAACCAGTATCCAACTTCACCAATCAATTGGGCATCTTCCAAATTCCAAAAAGTAGATATATAATAGCAAACATTGCATTAAATAAGTTGGGATGATGTTCCGAGTGTTGAATGCCGTGTAGAAACAATCACAGCAACTGTATGCATATTTGTAGTGGTACAAAAATCAGCATGCAGCAAAAGGATTTTGGCTCACATTATCTCATAAAGTCGGTCCTACTTTCGCAGCTGCTTTTGGGATTTCTTAATCCTCTTACGTTTGTCACTCTTGGGCCTCATATTTGCAGCCGTAATATTTTTATAATCAGAGTGAGGCATTTCACTGAGCTTTCCAAACCATTCCTCATAGAATTGCCACACTTCTGACCTGATCAACGGAAAACAACAGGAACCAAAAAAATTAATGTTTATTTAACCAAAAAAACTGGTATAGAATGTAAGGGGGGGGAAATGCTTGTAGATCATACCAATATGCCAAGAACTGGAATGGTGCATACTTTCCATACACTGCTTCAACATCTCCTTGAACTGATCTAATGGTAGAATCTATTGCATGAACCTGTACTAACAAAGATTGAAGAGAATCAAAGACATTTCCCAGAGGGTAAGAATGCACGAGTACAAAAAAAAAAAAAACTAACAGAGGACCTGTTTTAAGTGCCTAACTGTTTCAGAATCAGTGGGAATCACATGGTAAAATCCCATGCACATGAGTACATTGGCACATGTAAAGGGGCCAAATCCGTAGATTTCATTCAGTTGATCAGCAAGCTTGCTGTAGTTTGATAAGCTTGGTTCACTACAAGCTTCTTCGATTTCCCTAAGTTGGATTTTGCCTTCGACAATACTCTGAGCAAATTTTAATATACGAATTGCTCTATAGCCAAGATTGCAGCGCTTTTCCAGAAACTTTTCGTCAAGACTTGCTAGTTCTCTTGGGCTTGGAAAATTTCCAATCCTAATGTCATAGGAAAGTTCTCCACAAACTACAATTGAATCAACTTTACTAATTCCAGTTGAACACTGATGGGAGTTACAACATTTATGGAACTCTTCTCCATTTGAAGAAATGCTTGGACATAGTGCCTTTGACCTTCGCAAGCAGTCTGACGTTTCAACAGAACCCATCCTCACAACATCTTCTGCTTCAATTTGTAATTTTTCGTTCAAAAGCCTGCTACCTAGAATTGTGGAATCTCGTTTTGCTCCAACCTTCCACTTTGATTCTTTTCCCGGGGGTGTCTTCGGAACATAGTACTTGATCTCAGCTGTAGATTTTGTATTACTATTACCAACTTTGGCAACTGGTGCACTGATTGATGAATGCTGCAGTTCCAATTGAAGCTCACAAAGTGCTCTTGCCATGCTCAGTGTCCTGGACCACCTACAGCAAAACAAGCAGACATTTAGGGCCTACTTGGTTGACTGGACTAACAGTGAAGGGGTATAAATCCCATAGAATATGTAATCCATTGGACTAACAGTGATGGGATCTAATACCACATCAACCAAGGTATGATTTATCCGATGTTTTTTGTGGGGCTTCCTATCCGGCAGATATTTACTCTTCAATGCAAAAGTTACAAAGAAACATACGATGTGTTTTTTTTGGCCAGATCAACACGTGTTTATAGTCCAATCCAATGCTGAAACCAGGCAAGCAAACAGGCCGTAAGTTCCAATGATTTTCTTCTTTTAACTTTAATAAGTCTGCAGTTCCATATAAAAGCCATTTGCTTAAACAACATATGACCCAAAAACAGTTTTGCTACTTCGTTTGGATCTGTTGATGTAAATTCTATTGTCGGAAAGCTATTGGGCCATATAAATCTGGTCAGCCATCGCCTTTTCTTACACTTAAATAGAAATGTATAGTGTACAGTTGTTATCGAAGAATCAATATTTTTGGAATGAAACATGCACCCCTTCTTTACTAGAACTTATACGTGTGTAAATCTTATCAAGCACATGCTACAAGATCCGTATGGTGCTTAAAAAGGAATAATCCATTGATTATAATGCCAAAATAGAAAATTGACATGGAAACTTGAACCTTTTAAAATCTATGTTCTTGAGGTTTCCAACCATTGAGTTGAACAGTGCACATCAAATGGCAAGCAAGGGAACTAGAGGCTTGCCCCCAAAGCTACACTGGGATCCAACAGAGGACATGAGTTTTGATTCACCCAGGTGGAAAACAAGATTCCAGAAATTACAGGTTTCTACTCTTAATTAAGAATTGCCAAAATGCTGTATGATAAGGAGTAACAGTACAGTAATTGCTAATTAGTCCTTTAGAAAAGAACAGTATGCTTGCATGTTATGAACAGGAAAATGGCTTTCAATCAATGCATGCATTTACGGCATTTACAGTTCTTTCATGCATACAAAGTTACCCTTCAAACTGAAATATAACAAAGCTCCATTTATTTGTACATTGAAATTGCTTGTGTACCCTGTGTTTTCAGATAGCACACAGTGTGTTAGAGATAGTGTTCTTGAAACCATAATGTGTGTGGGAGAGAGAGAGAGATAACTGGCAATTGCAGAGAAGGATGCACTTGACCATGTCTTCGAACAACGTTGGCGACCTAAACACTCTCCCAAAACCCCTCTCCTTCGCTTCTCCATGCATCTTCTGAAACTCCTTCACGCTTGCCTCTTCCGCCTCCGACAATCTCAACATTCGCCTCACTTGATCCTATTAATCCTTAAACAAACTAAAAAACGCAAGCACATATGTATAGAAAGAGACATAGAGGAAGGGTGCAACTAGCCCAACAGTTAGATGTCCAGCTTGGTTTGAAATCTTAATGAGGCTCAAAGCATGTTCAAGTTTAAACTTATTAATATCACAAGCCGATCTCAACCGAGCTTTAATCGAGCTGAACCCAACCGATTTCAAGTAACTTGAATATTTTACACATCATAAACCGAACGAGCTGACCATGGGCGGCTGCACTAGGTTCCGAGCGAGTTCAAGCAAAGCCCTTAGGTCCAGAAAATATACTTACATTTTTTACTTTTTTCTAAATATAATGATTTTTCAATGATATTGTTGGCACTGAATCATTCACAGTCAAAGTAAAGGAAAATTCACTTATTTATGTGGATAAGTACGTAATATATCTTAGCAAAACAAAATAAACTAGGCCCAATAAATTTTGAATCAAAAGAAATATGTTTATCTTGTTATACAGTTTTGTATATAAAAAAATCTCTCTACTTTCTTTCACCATTAAACTAAAATCTTGGAGCCCACTATTAGCTTGTTCAAGCTTCAAAAAATGGTTGAACTTAGATTGTTTATGCAACCCCCAATCATGAAAATGATTAAGAATAAAATAAAATCAATTGTAAAGACGGACACGAGCTCAAACTCAAGTAGTGTGGTTCATTTATCAGCCCTACGTGGAGGCGAAGAAATACCTTCAACGCTTGCTCGTGTCGAGGAGAGAGAGAATCGACGCCGAACACACGGAGACGGAGAGAGTGAGGAGAATCAGAGGGTTGAGAAATTCGGACGAGAACAGAACTAGAGGCGCTGCCATTACCAGATTCCTCATGGGAATCAAGAAGAAGAGGGCGTTGTAGGGTTTTAGAGAGAGGGTCCCAGAAATTGGGAGCCATCATGAACAGGCCGTGGCTGCACACGTTCTTTTCTAGGTCGAAAGTCGCCGCCTCCGCCATTTTTCCCAGCGGCAGCTCCACCACAACGCCGCCGCCGCCGCCCATTTCGTTTCGTCAATCCTCTCACCTCGTTCCGGCGAGCCAAGGGTTTCAGAAGGCGAGTGTTTTGTGCGGGTGTGTGTGTGTGTTGTTTTGCTGTGAAAGGATAACCGATATCCGAACGTTAGTGTGTTTGTTTGTGTTGTATTTTTCCGAATTAAAGGTGATATATCGTGAGAAAATGACATATCTTGTAAAGTGAGAATACTTATTTTTTAAGAAGAGAATTTAGAATAATCTTCTCCTGGTAGGGCTGCAAATGACATACAATAAGTCTATGTACACTGCATCAAATCACTATACAATCCGCTATATTTTTGTGGGGCCCATTTCTGGTCCCAAAAAATACAAAAAAATGCCCATAAATTTTAAAATAATGTAATAAATTGCATAGTGATTTAATGTAGTGTATGTAGTTGTAACATCTCTCAACTACATACCTTCATTTGAAATTAACTAGCGCCCCAATGGAATGACTGAAATCGAATGTCTAAATGATAGTTTCTATAAAAATAGGGCCCATTCATAAACTGATAAGTGTTACTAATTGGAGTAGTTTAGAGCATCTCCAGTTTTGACCCAAATTTAAACTTTGGGCAAAAACCTCAAAAACTCATCTTCAATCATGATTCAAACCTTTCCCCATTTTTGGGTTTTACTCATTTTTTTCCTCCAAATTTGAGACAACTCTTGCCTTGACCCATTTTTCCAACAGCTAGTTGAAAAGGGAGAGAGCGTGTCATACTTGGTATGAACTGTGAAAGAGCTGGTCGCAGAGCTTTGCTGAAAACGGTGTAGAGCTTTGCCAGAGTTGCAGATTTCGCCAGAGATGGTGCCGAGCTTCACCGAAGTTGCAGAGCTTCCCCGGGGTTAGGGGTTTGAGCTATGGAGGAGGAGGAGGACGAGGAGGAGGAGAGAGAGAGAGACGATAAAGGCTTCGATGGTGGTGAGGCATTGTCGATGGGTCTCCGGTGGTAGGACGGCGTTTGTGGGGAGGGCTTCAAAGCTGGTGTAGACGTTTAAAGAGGTAGCCCTAGGGAATTTGGGTGCAGGGAATGAGTTTGATGATTGGAGATGTACCCACCCAAAATAAGTTTTTACCCAAAATTTGACTACAATATGGGGGGGGGGGGGGGGGGGGGGGGGGAATGGGTGAAGGCTGGAGATGCTCTTAATGAGTGAATGGTCACTCCTTGAACTTGTTAATTTTATTAGTTAAGACCAAAAACATAGTATCGCCAATATATTTTGAAGCTTAAACGGCAATAGGATTAGGAAATGGTCTACTTAGAGCATCTTCACTCCTTAATCAGATTTTTATCCAAATTTGAGTAAAAATTTGGATAAAAACTTGATTTGGTATTGTATGTTCCAATGGGTAAACTCAAACCTAAGCACAAATTTCAGTAAAAACTTCATTAATAGCAATATTGTAAAATTAAAGGTGTGAAATTTGCCTTCAAAAATTTGAGTAAGAGTTTGAGTCTTAACCAAATTTGAGTCTAAATTGAGTAAAACTCAAATTCAAAGTTGGTATAAGTTTGGGTAAGAAGTGGAGGAGGGTTTTGGATGAATTTTACTCAAATTTGAAATTGAGTTAAGATTTGAGTAGGGAGTGGAGATGTTCTTACTCTATCCATCAAAGAGCTTCAATTTAGCAAAAATTACGTGTTCTCTTCCCTTTTCAAAAAGTATTTTCCAAAAAATTCTTACTAAATTTTCCATACTTGCAACATTTCTCTTTCTATCTCTCTTCACTTATTATCCGTACTATTTTTCAAAAAACGTTTTAAATACCAAACCAAACACAGCAGTTTTCATCATTTCAGGCCAAGCGAGGAATTTCAATCCCTCATTTTGAAAAATTCCTCTCGGCTTTAACCTTGTTTCCAGGTAGAGAAGGAAGCAATTTTTGTTGCAACGACAACATTTTCAAAACGTCTCATTTTGTCCCAAAAAATCCAAACAAAAATTTTTTATTTAAAAATTGGGTCCACAAAATTTTTAAGAGTGCATAAATACGTTGCGAAATCTATAGGGTGAGTTATTGAGTGATAAGCTTATAGACCAATTTATCTAGTCCATTAGAGTTAAATTCTACACATTCACTAGCAAAAATTTTAGTCATTAATTCATCCTATTTAGTGATTTATAGGGTCCATTGGAGATGCTCTAACCTTCTAGGGATGCAAACCGAATACCCACCGAGTCGAGCTGAGCTTCGAAGTGTTCGAGCTTGTAAGGACCCGTATTTTTTGAATATTATTTAAAAGTTTTATAAATATGAGAAATTGAGAAAAATGTGAAATTTATTGAGTTTATTTTATTTGGGGTCAATGTGTTAGGATTGCTATTTGAGGGAGTGCAAGTGTGATTTGTGTGGGTGCTAGTATATAAGTGTACGTGTGTGTATAGGAGAACAAAATTCTCCCATCTCTCTGTCTGTCTCCCGACGCCTCTCTCTCTCTCTCTCTTCTCCCGATCTATCTCTCTCAGCTCTCTCTCTCACTCCCGATCTATCTCTCTCACCACTCTCTCTCTCTCTCTCTCCTTTGCTCTTACACCCAAAGTTCCAACAATTCTTACACCCAAAGTTCCAACAAAAACACTACCAAGACCCACCTCCATTTGACCTTCTATCCACGTTCTTGAGCTTGAATTTCGTGGTTTTCGCTCAGAGGAGGAGGATTTGGTAGATTTTGAAGTTTTCGAAGTCTAGGGCTTGCTCAAATCGCGTGGGTTTCGATCCTTGACTTGAGGTAGGGATTTCTTACTCTTGTTATGAGTTTATGTGATGATTATGTGCCTAAATCGTGCCTTAGTTTGTTGGATTTCGAGTTTGTGCTCATTCTTAATTTTCTGCAAAATCGCCTGTTGTAATGCATTGGTCATTCTTAATTTTGAGGTACCGATACCTTGACTCTGATTGCTCACTGAATTGATTTGGTACTGATACCTACTTTTTGAGGTATTGGTACCAACGACTCAGAAAACTATTTTTGAATTTTGTTGATCATTCGTCGATTGTATTGACTCTGATCACTTTTAACATACTCTAAACATTATTAAACCATCCCTAAACTTGATTACTCGTGTTCCAAAGATTCGTTGATCGTTCCAATCCCTTTCGAACTCGTTGAACGTAATCTTAGTACCATTGTAAACGAAAACTGTACCGTAAGGTTGTTTAGGAGTACCGTAGGTTATATGAGGCGTTGTGGTGAGTGTGATGCGTAGTTGTGAGTTTGGCTAGTGATTTAAAAAGGTAACTTAGTTTCTCGTGTCCTTATGATTTCATCTTGTTGATCACCCTAAACTCTTTGAGTTCTCGTTTCATCAGATTCTAGAATAGAGGCTAGTGGTTAGCGAGTTGTAAATTTACTTATGAGTTTAGCACATTGTGTAGAATGTGGTGTTATACTCGGGAAAGAATGTGAACTTGGGAAATGTTGTCTTCTTGTGTATGAGTTGATAATGCATGTGTGTGTGTGTGAGTCGAGAATTTTGAATTGAGGGTCCTGCAACGCAATGTGTGGTAAAGCGGAGACTCTAGAGGGCTGCAATGCAAGGTATGGTAATGCGGAAACCCAGGTGGAGAGAATTCACTGTAACGCAAGGTGTGGTAATACAGTTGAATGTCTCGCATGATGAAGGGAATTATGATTGAATTTTGATGTTCATGTCGTTGTTTGGATTGTTTACTGCTTGAGATTTGTGACCGTTAAAGAAAGAGATAACCGATTGATTCTATCAAAATTTTTGAAAAGAAAGGAATTCGATTTTGGAAAAAAGGATTTTATTAAAAATCCTCCGGCATTCCTGAGCGAATCAACGGTTCCGGTATTTGGGCACAAATCAACAGATTCTGGCTATTCAAGCTCAAATCAATGGACTTGACCATAGAAGGTCATGTATTTCTCTACATTACATCCATTTGAAAAACAAAGAAACTTTTTATTTAAGAAGGTTTATGGTGATGGATGAAACGGATTTTGATGATGAGTGATAAAGAAATGAGAAATGAGATTTTGGTGACGATATGGAAAATGAGAAAGATTGTGGAATAATATGAGATGTGGTAAATGGTTGAAAAACCTCCTATTGGTTTGTTATGATTGATGTGAGAATGATAATGGTTTAGACTTGGCAATGAGTCGATAGATCCTTTATATAGGATGTCTAGAGTCTCTCGATCTTAGCGAGTTGCTTGTCGATTGTTGTACGTACCTTGGGCATATCCATCATAGTTCACTCATTCTGGATGCATAACTCATTATATTTTCTTATAACTTGTGTATAGATTTCTCTACTGGGCTAGTGTAACTCAACCTAACATTTTTCAGGTACATTGCAGGTCGCTATCATGGAGTGCTTGGAGTGCATGTTGATGTTGTTGTTTAAAGTTATTTTCAGAAGCACTTGTCTATCTTTGTAAACTAAAATGCATTGTATCCTATTTTCTATTGTGGAACTCTATAAGTATTGGGCTGGTTTGTGGATTTGGGGACTAAAGTATCTTTTGGGTTATTAATTGTAACTCCGGTGAGGAATTGAATTATCAAATGTTACTATTTTTATGTTTAAAATCGAGGACGTGACAGTGCTTGGCTCATTCAAAACAATCCTTAGGTGATAAACGAGTGGAGTAGTTAATTGTTCAAACTTTATTTGAAAACTTAACAAGAATCAAACATGTTCAAGTTTAGCTTAACTGTGAGATGAGCTAATCTCGAGTAGCTTGATTTTTTATGCATGTCATAAGCCGAACGAGCCAAGTAGTAACTTGTTTGAGCTTGATGGGAACATTTATCGAGTTTGGAAAAAATGTTCAAGCTTAATTTGTTTACATAATAACAAACTGACGTTCAACAAGCTTCTAACGAACGAATGAGATCGAAATCGAATAGCTTGGTTCATTTATTAGCTCTAACTATCCTAGCTCAACTTAAGCTGAAATAACCAAGCTCGAGCTCAACTCGTTTATATTATCGTGTTCGAGCTTCACTCGTTTACTAAACGAGCTTAATACTAGAGCTCATCGATTACCAATGAACCAAGCTAATGCTCGAGCTTCCCACGAACATAGCCTGGCCAAACCCATAACGAGCCAAGCCCCAAGCTACTAGCGAATAACTAGTTCATTTGCGGACTTAATTCCAGCGTGATGAAAGTAGAATGGCGGTATATTTGGCTTCAGTGGCAACGTCTGTTCTGAAATGATTGGGGGGTTGAATAGCAGTTTTGGAGGGACTTGGGGTGAGAAGTAGGATTACACTAGATAATTGAGGCCATAGGGAAATTAGTGTAAAAAACAGGGTCCATTTTTGGGCCGAGGTTGGGGACGGAGGTGAGTGCTTCCTCAACCTTTTTAAAAGAGCAGCTCCAACGATAGGACACATTTCTAGGGGAACTTCCGATTGGTCTTGGAGTTAGACTAAGAGTTAGCAAGTCAGTCGGTGCTGATCATTACACTACTTTCCTTCTAACTTGGTTTCCTTAAAAGAAAACTAAAAAAGGTGAAAACACATTTGAGTATGGGAGAGACGAAAGGGAGGCTATGTCGCCGGCTATCTCCTCCGACTACGGCCATCCTCGACGACTCTAAATTAGATGCCGACGGGTCCATACTCTGCCTATTCTTGACAGATCTCGTTGCATCCAATTCCAACGCTTGATCCCTACACCAAACGCATACTTCACCCTCCACCTCTTCGGGCTGAACAAATGGGTCGCCGAGATTCTTCTCAGGTTCCTCCAGTACTCCCCGTATGGTGCGAAACCCATCGCTCTATTGAACAAGAGCTTGTAGGTCAACTCTTTTACGGGCTGGTTCGGTTCGCGAGAACGGGGCTGTTTAAAATGTCCTTAACCGTGTCCGCATCGCGGAGATGATGAATCAACGAGCCCGACGGAGAAAGCAATTAGTTTAACAGCTTTGCATGTTTCGTCGAGCTTTGATAGGACTCGGTGAGTCAGAGAGGAAGTGAAGGGGAAAACAAGGTCGAGGATGGGGAACCGGTGGGCCCAGGGATGGAGGAGTTGGGTCAGGTTTTGGAGAGGGCCCAGGCGATGCCTAAGAGTGAGAGCCATAGGGTGAGGAGGGTGGGGAAGAAGAGGTCAAGGGAATAGATGAGGCAATAGGGACTAGGAGAGAGAGATAGAGAGTAGCATTCCCGTATTCCAACGACATTTGTCGTTGCCGACGGGAAGTCTTTGGTTTGCTTCTTTATGTTTCTCTCTTTTTCCTTTAAAACCAGCTACGAGGGAAAGTGGACCCCACAAAGGTGACTTGTCCAGCCGCATCGGTTGGTTTGGTTGGATGTGTGAGTATGAGTAATTATTCAATAGTTTGGGAGAACCGTCACGTAGTACGCCGGACCATTTTACAACCGCATATTCTTGTAGAGTTCATACACTTCATAGTAGACCCCATCAAAATGTATAGTTATAAAGTGGTTTGGAGTACCACATGACGGTACTCTCAAACTATTGTATAATTTCCCCTGTGAGTATTTGGTGTGCCTATATATAAACACATAAAAATGGAGTGTTTGGATCGGTCATCTACACATATTGGATGCCGTTAATTCCCGTACGGGACCTTTTGGTTTTTTTTTAGAATTTTTGGACCGTTTGGATCAGTTATCTGATGGCCAGAGTGGACCTGGCGTGCCATCGGGAATTCGGTCGGGATTCCTCCCGTCGGGACTGTAGCACCTCTCTATTGAAACCTAAAACAGGTCCTTGGTTTTGATAAGCTTGGCCGCCTATAGATTTGCTCACCTACAAAGCCTCGGAGAGAGAGAGATTTACTGTGCTTGGTTCCCAGCTTGGTTCTCAATTTTGGAAGTAACTTTTAATTTTCGGCACAATTTTTAATAAATTGTGCCGAAACTTGGAATCCATAGCTAAGGAAACCTACTGGATTCTCCTAGTGCAACTCTAACCTCTCACAGCGATTACTGTGAGAAGCAATTCCAGGACACACCAGCCGCTAGGAAGCGACATCTCCAAGGCGTCAAGCACCAGCGTGCCAAAGCTCTCTACTACCAAAACTCCTCCTCCTCCTTACCAGGTTAGGTTAACTTCCAACTCCAAACCCTAATTTCCAAATCTACACACGTACATCCACATATGTATCTCGAAATTGACCATATTTGCACGAAACGCCTGCCCACACTAATCATCGTATTATTCTGCTCATTCATGTTGTTTGTTAGCGGATGCCAATCACCAGATGCATCCTGAGTCCTTCGGGAAAGGAGTCTGCAATCGATTCCTCAGAACAGTAACAACTACTCTCTCTATACAGTAATTTCCTTTCTGAGCATATATGCATGTATAATGCTTCTTTTTCGGTATAATGCGATCGAGTGGGTTTTTCTTGATGGATTTTTTGTGTTGGCGTTTCATATTCTCTTTTTTGACAACTCAGGTGTTCGAGCCAGCTTATGCGCGTCTCGACTAATCCTGGGGCCCAATCGACTAATACTGGGGCGCAGTCCCACCGCCTTCTTGCGGGGAGCCCAATTAAATTTGGAGCAATTGATAGCACCTGTGATGTTTTGGACTTGAGATCTTGAGAGGGAGCAAACCTCTAAATCTCGGTCCTTGACCACGGCAGTAGCTGTCTCTCCGTTGACACGAAAATTGCTGCGTAAGGATTCCCCTAACTATTGTTTTAGGCAGCGGGTGAATATCGCAGCATCATTCAGTTGTTTCTTCGCATAAAAAATCTGATAATATTGCTTCTTGTAGCTTTCCTGAATGAGTGTGAAAAGTAGAATCTAAAAGTACACTTGATTGATGATTTAGGCAATCTTGCTTCGACTGAGAGGGTCACGCACTCACGCTTATGTTCAAGATGTTCAAATTATGTACTTTTTATCATCACATATTGTATACCATTTTAAGAGCAATGCGTCCTTTTTTTGTTGCCTAGTATTTTTGGCTCTCTATTTTGCCGTTATATCAAACAAATTAGTTTGCGTAGAAAATAAAAAAGCATGCTATATGGATGCATGCACTCAAATGGTTGCAGGCTTGGAGCTCAAAGTGGGGAATTGAATGGCCTACTGGATTTTGATCAGAAAAAGAAAAAATAAGGGACCCACTGGATTCATGTTAAGTGAGAACTAGGATTTTAAGACACAATAGAATCTACAACCCTTAGGCGTAGCCGCGTGGGTATTTGCTTGGGTGTGTATAGGACCATCGATATATCACTACATCCTAGGTAACAACATCAAAAAACGGCACGAACCATTATGAACTAAATTTTATTTTATTTTATTTTTCATTCTTTCTTTTAAAGTGATTATGAGCTAAATTACAATTTTGTGATCTAACTTCAACTTCAACATGTCATAGTTCTGTAAGTGTTGGGTAGGGAGGAATGCCTTGGTTGTTTAATCAATGCTTACAATTTTGTGATCATGATGATTGCGTTGGGATTTTTTTTTCCATCTTAACTTCTATCATCTTCTCACAGTATGTGATAAGATGAGAGAAAACAAATTAAGGTAGTTTGGACTTTGGACATGTCTATTGTGTATGGGTTGACACGGTAGTTAGGAGTAGGAGTAGTGATATGGCTGTACTAGAGGGTAACACTAAGTGGACGGGTAGGTCAAAATTGACTTTAAAGGCAATAGTTCGAAAGGATCTAGCTTTTTTCGAATAGCACGAATGTTCATATCAGAATGGATTACTTGGTTGGATTGGCAGAATGCATCAGTTGCCGGTCTAATTTTCATATCAACTTGGGGCTCATTGTCTAGACTGGGGGATTTGCTGTGGTGATTATTGATTTTTCGAGGCATTGATAAACATGTTGGATAGAATTTGGACGAGCAAAGTAAGTGTCCAGTTTCGTATATCAAACATAGCCATTATGCAAATTGTATTTGGCAAGTTGGCAACCTTATGGTTATTGAGAAAACCTTACATTGGATGTCTATCCGTAAGAGATAAGGGGGTAAAAACCCTTTGATGGGTTTTTTCATTGCTTTACAAGGGATATTGGGTGCCTTCTGTTTAGCCAGGTAATTATATGAACCTCTTGTTGATGGAGATCTGATTATGCAATGTGCTATTGGTTGGATAGCTGTACCTTATAATGGGTCTGAATTATGTACAAGTGATGGAAAATGGCAGCACCCGATAAAAGGCTATAAAAAACGTGGATTGGATGGTTCTAAGGCCCAAGCCTTAATTTGGTAAATGTTGGATGATGTGGGCCCTACCTGGGATATTAATTAGGCATTGGCTGAAACATTAAAGGCTGTGACTTTTCATGTGCCTTGTGTCTTTTCATTTAGAGGAGTTTGACCACATAATTAATGCATTCTACCATTATGTAACACATTCATCCTATCCATCCATCTAGGGAATATGAATGGTTATCAGCATTCACTCTTTCATTCTACCTAGACGTATTGGGAATTGGGGTAGTTATTTGCATTCAAGTGTTAGGGAGTCTATATAAGTCATGTAATCTCAAGAGCTTGAATTATGATTGAATGAATGAAAAATTAGCTTTAAGCTTTACTGATTGTGTGATGCAATCTCATTCTTTGGTGTGATGCTAAAGAGGCCTTAGGTGTGATGCCTTTGGTAATCTAGGTGTGAGGCCTAGATCTATCCTTCTCTTACTCTTCTCTCCTTACATAATACTGTTCACGTCTACTGTTCACAGCCCCAAAAAAACAGCCATTTTCTCTCGTGTTTGATCATACTTAGCCCTATTCCAAATCTGTCCTGCATCAATTTTTGGTATCAGAGCGAGTGTTGCATCATGTCTACACAATCCGGAAGGCCGTTTAGAGGAAGATTAACTGATTTAGAGCGTGATGAGATTCTGTTAAAACTTGTGGAGCAATTGGATAATAATAATCTGCGCATCAGCACTTTGGAAGGCCAAAGAACTCAACCTAATGAAGGTGAACGAGAAGGCGAACAAGGCGAAAATTCCGGGAATAACAATCCTAATGAAAATGGTGAGAACCAAGGTGAGCGCACAGACGAACAGTGTGTAGATTCCCTTCGAAGTCAGCAATTTAGGGCAGGCCAAGGTCAAGGAATGCGACAAAATTCCATGTCTGACTGGACCCATAATTTGTTACAGAGAAACCAACATGAGACCTATGATACAGCCGGAGATATCACTAAGAAGATTAAAATGGAGGTTCCAGATTTTGAAGGTAAGGTCAATCCTACTTTGTTTCATGATTGGCTTGCTTCTATTGAGGAATACTTTGACTGGTATGATATGGCTGACGATCGGCGAGTGAGATTTGCTAAGATGAAGCTTGTGGGATTAGCTAAAATCTGGTGGATGGGTGTTGAAGGTGATATTCGGAGGTTGGGGCAACCACCAATTGGTACTTGGCAAGAGATGAAGGCTAAGTTGAGGGAAAAGTACATGCCATCAAATTACCATGAGAAGTTGTGTGAACAACTCATCGAGTTAAAGCAAAACAACATGTCAGTGGCTGAATATATGCAGAAATTTGATGAGCTGAAGATGAGGAGTCAAGTGACAGAAGATTCAAGTCAAACTCTTGCCCGATTCAAGGCTGGTTTGAGGCCAGACATAAGGAGGGAGCTGCTTCGCCAACCCTTGTACAGTCTCGAACATGCCTTCCAGGTTGCTTTGGATATGGAGGAGTATCTGAAATACCCAGTTCCTAAAAAGTTTGGGTCTCAAGTTGGGGAAACTGCAGCTAAAGGGTACAATGATGCAAGTCGTTTCCGGCCTAGTGTTTCTAAGCAAACTTTAGCCAATACGGCTGATCCAAAAGGCAAGAATCCTGCAGCCAACAAAGGGGGAGGAAAGGACAACAGGTGCTTTAAATGTGGTGAAACTGGTCATATGGCCTATCAATGCCCGAAGAGGAACTTACACATGGGAATGGAGCAAGAAGCTGAATTTGACCAACAACATAATGATGACAATGATGATTTTTTTGACGTTGGGGTTCAAAATACAGATGACTTAGAAGAAGAGGAGGTGGACAATTCATCGATCTCTGTGGTTAGACGTATCCTTACAGCACCTAAAGTTGAAAAGGAGGACTGGAGGCGTACTTCTATATTTCAAATGCTGGTCCGCTGTGGAGACCAAGCCCGAAAGCTTATTATTGATGGTGGGAGTTGCATGAATGTGGTATCTGCTGCCACAGTGGAGCGTCTGAAGCTTCCTGCTCAACCACATCCTCATCCGTATAAGGTAGCTTGGATCGACAACACTTCCATTCCGGTAACTCAGCGCTGCCTAGTTTCTTTCTCTTATGGTTCTTATAGTGATTCTATTTGGTGTGACGTAATTCCCATGAATGTCACACATATCCTTCTTGGGAGACCATGGCTTTATGATAGAGATGTGCAGCATTGTGGGAAAGAGAACACGTATGCTTTCTCATTCAAGAACAAGGAGATCGTTTTGAAGCCAATGAATACAGCTGAAATGGAAAAATACAAGGAAAAGAAGCCAAAGGATGTTGCTGAAAATAAGCCTAAATCACTCCACCTTCTCACAAAGAAGTGTTTTCAAATAGAGAGTATGGAACTGGGAGTTATATATGCCGTGGTGGTAAAAGAAGTATCAGAATCAGCTGCTGCAACAGCCTCTGACTTACCATCAGAAGTGGCTGAGTTGCTGTCCCATTTTTCTGATGTTGCACCTAAAGAGCTCCCAAATGAATTACCTCCCATGCGCAATGTCCAGCATGCAATAGATCTCATTCCAGGATCGCAATTGCCTAATCTTCCGGCCTATCGCATGAATCCAAGTGAACATGCAGAGCTTAAAAGACAGGTAGATGAGCTTCTGTCCAAGGGGTTTATTCGTGAGAGTTTAAGCCCTTGTGCTGTTCCAGCTTTGCTCACGCCAAAGAAAGATGGCAGTTGGCGCATGTGCATAGATAGCCGTGCTATAAACAAGATTACAATCAAGTACCGGTTCCCTATCCCAAGGCTTGACGATATGTTGGACATGCTGGCTGGTTCTTGTATATTCTCAAAGATTGATTTGAAAAGTGGCTACCATCAACTACGCATAAGGCCAGGAGATGAATGGAAGACAGCTTTCAAGACCAAGGATGGCCTCTATGAGTGGCTAGTCATGCCATTTGGTCTTACAAATGCCCCAAGTACATTCATGCGCTTTATGACGCAGGTATTACAGCCTTTCATTGGTCACTTACTGGTTGTTTATTTCGATGATATTCTAATATATAGCAAAACCAAGGAGGACCATATCTTTCATCTTCAACAAGTTTTGAGGCTTCTCCGTCAAGAGAAACTCTACATGAACTTAAAGAAGTGTTCTTTCATGAGTCCATGGGTTGTATTTTTGGGCTTCATTGTGTCCTCTAAAGGAGTGGAGGTTGACTCAAGTAAAGTGAAAGCTATTCTAGAGTGGCCAATTCCCAGCTCCTTGCATGAAGTACGCAGTTTTCATGGGTTGGCAACTTTTTATCGTCGATTTATCAGGAATTTCAGCACGGTAATGGCACCTATCACTAACTGTATAAAAGGAGGACAGTTTGTTTGGACCAAGGCAGCAACAAAAGCTTTTGACGACATAAAAAAATTGATGTCTAAGGCTCCTGTTCTACGTCTTCCTGACTTCTCAAAGGTATTTGAAGTGGCGTGCGATGCATCACATGTTGGGATTGGAGGTGTTCTTAGTCAAGAAGGGCATCCAGTTGCTTATTTTAGTGAAAAACTCAATGAAGCCAAGCAAAAGTATTCCACCTATGACAAAGAATTTTATGCAGTGATTCAAGCACTTCGCCATTGGCGACACTATCTTCTTTTTAAGGAGTTTGTGTTGTTTTCCGGCCCGTGAAGCACTCAAGTACATCAACTCACAAAAGAAGCTGAGTCATCGACATGGTAAATGGGTTTCATTTCTGCAGGAATATTCTTTTGTTATCAAACATAAGGCTGGTTCAGAGAATAAGGTTGCTGATGCCCTTAGCCGAGTGGTGTGTGTTCTCTCTTCCATGGCTATACAAGTGGTGGGTTTTGATTTGCTCAAGAGAGACTATCTTTCTTGTAAGGATTTCAGCTCTATACATGCTCAGTTGCTGGCTGGAAAGCAGGGAGGATATGGTGATTTTTCTTTGCATGATGGTTTCATCTTCAAGGGAACTCGACTTTGCTTACCCGACACATCACTCCGTGAAGAAATGATTTGGGAATTGCATTCCGGAGGGGCAGCAGGTCATTTTGGAAGAGATAAGACAATTGCAATGGCTGAAGATCGTTTTTATTGGCCAAAGCTGAAGCGAGATGTGGGCAGGATTGTTTCGCAATGCCGTACTTGCCAACTTTCAAAGGGAAGAAAGAAGAATACAGGTTTGTACACTCCGCTACCTGTGCCCCATGAGCCTTGGCAGGATTTAAGTATGGATTTTGTCCTTGGATTACCAAAAACCCTTCGGGGACATGACTCTATTTTTGTGGTTGTGGATCGCTTCTCCAAAATGGCACACTTCATTCCTTGTTCAAAGACATCAGATGCTGTCCACGTTGCTAAGCTCTTCTTCCAAGAAGTTGTTAGACTTCATGGATTGCCAAAGACCATGGTCTCTGACCGTGATTCGAAGTTTGTGAGTTACTTTTGGCGAACGCTGTGGAAGTTGCTGAACACAAAGCTGAAATTTTCTTCAGCTTTTCATCCGCAAACTGATGGTCAAACGGAGGTTGTTAACCGCAGTTTGGGTAATCTACTTCGCTGCCTTGTGGGCGACCATGTTGGCAGCTGGGATCAGGTGCTTCCCATGGCTGAATTTGCATACAACAGCTCTGTAAATAGATCTACAGGTCGCAGCCCTTTTGAAGTTGTCACAGGTTTGCTTCCTAGGAAACCAATAGATTTGGTTCCTCTACCTATTCAAGCTCGCCCAAGTGCTGAAGCTGAAGCTTTTAGTCAACACATCCGTGATATCCACGATGATGTGCGGCGCAAGATTGCCATAAGCAATGAGAGCTACAAACAACATGCTGATTTGAGAAGGAGGTTCGCTGAATTTGATGAAGGCGACATGGTTATGGTTCGAGTCAAACCAGAACGGTATCCTAAAGGGGTTTATAAGAAACTTCATTCAAAGAGTGCTGGTCCATTTAAAGTTATCAAGAAAATCAGCTGTAACGCTTATGTGCTTGAATTACCTGACGATATGGGCATAAGTAACGTGTTCAATATTGAGGATCTGACTCGATATTCTGGGCATGTTGAGGATAGTAACCGGGCTGACCCTGTGGCATCTCTCCCGGCATCCAAACGTTTTGAGGATGAAATCGAAGATGTGGTTGATCATCAAATTGTTTCGACTCGCCAGGGAGGTTATCAAAAGTATCTCGTTAAGTGGAAGGGGCGTTCACTTTTAGATTGTACTTGGATTACTGAAGAGGAATTTCACCTCCTCAACCCAGACCTTCATGAACGGTTCCATGCTTTTAACTCGTCGGGGTCGAGTTCTTTCAAGCCGGGGAGAGTTGATGGAAAATGGCAGCACCCGATAAAAGGCTATAAAAAACGTGGATTGGATGGTTCTAAGGCCCAAGCCTTAATTTGGCAAATGTTGGATGATGTGGGCCCTACCTGGGATATTAATTAGGCATTGGCTGAAACATTAAAGGCTGTGACTTTTCATGTGCCTTGTGTCTTTTCATTTAGAGGAGTTTGACCACATAATTAATGCATTCTACCATTATGTAACACATTCATCCTATCCATCCATCTAGGGAATAGGAATGGTTATCAGCATTCACTCTTTCATTCTACCTAGACGTATTGGGAATTGGGGTAGTTATTTGCATTCAAGTGTTAGGGAGTCTATATAAGTCATGTAATCTCAAGAGCTTGAATTATGATTGAATGAATGAAAAATTAGCTTTAAGCTTTATTGATTGTGTGATGCAATCTCATTCTTTGGTGTGATGCTAAAGAGGCCTTAGGTGTGATGCCTTTGGTAATCTAGGTGTGAGGCCTAGATCTATCCTTCTCTTACTCTTCTCTCCTTACATAATACTGTTCACGTCTACTGTTCACAGCCCCAAAAAAACAGCCATTTTCTCTCGTGTTTGATCATACTTAGCCCTATTCCAAATCTGTCCTGCATCAACAAGGAAGCTAGGAAATGGCTTAAGCTCATCTTATCACCAGTTTGTTAAGATCATTTAACTCCTCTAGACCAACCAGTTTGTATGTTAGATTCTAAGATTGCTTGTAGCTACTAAACCAGACGAAACTTGGCTGACTACCTTTTAAATATTTGCTCACCAAACCAAACCAAGCCTTGGTTACTAATCAATTGGGGTGGCTGCACGAATCCATTATCAATACAATAGTGGTGTCTTGTAGTTTTCTTGTCTCTTGCAAGTTTTTGAAACAAGTTTAGTTCTTCAATAGTGTTTCGCTTAGTACCATGATCCTTCTAAAATGGGTGCAGTCCCTAGACAAGAGTTCGAATTGGCGCTCCCATCTTGGGGCTTGACGGGAGCTCGCTCCTAACTAAGATGGGAGCTTATCTGGCCGTCAAGGCAGTTATTCTCTTACTTTTAAGGGATTTATACCATTGTGAAAATAAGAATATGAGAATCATATTAGTCAATAAGTTTTGCAAATTGAGAATATATAACTTCAAATAATTACACTTTAGGATCGGAAATTTTTTCCAATAAAGTATCGCTTTTTCCTTTAATGGTTAAGTATTTAAAGATATTTTATATACATATTTTTATATAATCTATATAGGCTACTTAGGTGCTCCCAACCTTAGGGGCTTCTCCGCCCCCGCACCCGCTCCCGCTTCGTGCTACTAAGGTGCTTCCTTAAAATAGCCTCATCGGCCTCTCCAAATACTTAACCACATGATGTTTTCCCTTGTTTCTTGTTCATGTTCATCTTCTTCATCAGCCTTTCTCTCTAGGTTGATGCATCCTTAGCCGGGGGGGGGTTGTTCCTTGCTATAGTAGCTAACGAGTTAGGAGCTAGCCATCGTTCCGGATGGAACTCCTGTACGGTTCGGAGTCGTAGGAAAGGAGCATCCCGCCATTCCTGACATGAGGAAGGAATGGAACAGCAGATTCAATGCCATCCTCTTCTCCTAGTGATTAATGTGCGAAAACAGCCTCTTCTGGGCATGTCCCTGAGACTAGTGCAATCCGGGCATTTCGGGAGAAAACCGTTAGCAATAAACCCCTAAGATTATTTTTAATGACTTTCAAAATGTACTTTTCTTTATTAGCCTCCTCCAAATACTATGTTGGTTGAAAATAGGTGGATGACAGTTACAAACAATATGCATTCCCCTATGGCAATTCTGTAAAAGGAAAAAGAAGAGGGAGAAGAAGAAGTGTAAATTTGTTCATTGGGAATGGTAGTCCTTATAGATTTAACTAGTTTGTGAATTACTCCCTCCATCCAATTTTGTTTGTCCATTTTTGTTATTCGTGCCGTTCTTTAAACGCTTATATGTCCCAATCTATAAAGTTTTTCATAATTTTGAAAACTTTGTCTTGTAGACCTAATCGAGAACTATCAAACAAGATTCATATTGTATATTTTTGAAGATTCATATAGGGAAATTTAAGCAATTGAAAATTGACATAACTGTTCAATTTTAGGGTAATCGTAATAGGAAGAAAACGCATTAGGGTTAATTTCATTCAACATAAAATATATATACAAAGTTGTATAATAATTGCACTACGGTCCTAGATACTTAAGCTAATTACATAATAAGACCCATAATTACACTAGATACAAATAGATCCATCATCTAACACTCCCCCTCAAGTTGGTGCGAAGATATCAATCAAGCCCAACTTGAACACAATAGGATGAAAACTCTTGCTACCTAGCCATTTAGTGAATATATTAGCTAACTGATCTCCAGATCTCACAAACGACATAATATCAAACCCTCGTTCAACTTTTCCTTGATGAAATGTCGATCAATCTCTATGTGCTTCGTTCTGTCATGCTGAACAGGATTATGAGCAATGTTAATGGCAGCTTTATTGTCGCAGTAAAGTTTCATCAGAACACTGTCAGCAAACCCCAAATCACGTAACAAAGTTTGGAGCCATAAGAGCTCGCAAACACCATGAGCCATAGCTCTATATTCAGCTTCTGCGCTAGACCTGGCGACTACCGATTGTTTCTTACTTCGCCATGTAATCAGATTACCCCCAAGGAAAGTACAATAGCCAGAAGTAGAGCGCCTATCATCCACAGAACCAGCCCAGTCAGCATCAGTGAATGCTTCCAATTGCAAATGGCCATGATTAGAGAACAAAATTCCTTTTCCTGGAGCTGATTTTACCTCAGAATACGATGAACTGCATCTAGATGTGAAGTACAAGGATCTTGCATAAACTGACTAACAACACCTACTGCATAAGTAACATCTGGTCGAGTGTGGGCCAAGTATATTAGTCGACCCACAAGTCGCTGATACCTCTCCTTATCAGTACGCTCCCCCACATCTTCACTAAGATGATGATTCGCCTCAATAGGAGAATCTGCAGGTTTACAGCCCAACATACTTGTTTCTTCCAAAAGATCAAGTATATACTTGCGCTGAGAAATAAAGATACCTCTATCAGGCCTCGCTACTTCCATTCCAAGGAAGTATCTCAGTGATCCCAAGTCTTTAATCTCAAACTCTTGAGCTAGACGAGATTTAAGGTTATGAATCTCACTCACATCATTACCCGTCATTATTATGTCATCAACATAAACAATAACGACAGCAATCTTACCATTACGTCGTCGAATGAACATCGTATGATCTGCATGGATCTGCTTGTAACCAAAACTCAATATAGCCTTAGAAGACTTGCCAAACTAGGCTCTAGGTCACTTCTTCAGCCCATAAAGTGTCTTCTTCAATCTACACACCTTTTCTTCACTTGCAGGAGAAGAGAAACCCGGTGGGATATCCATATAAACTTCCTCCTCTAAATCACCATGGAGGAATGCATTTTTCACATCAAACTGTTGAAGAGGCCAATTCAAGTGGGCAACACACGAGAGGAGAGCATAGAATTCATCTTCGCTACCGGAGCAAATGTCTCCTCATAGTCAATACCATAAGTTTGAGTAAAACCTTTGGCAACAAGCCTGGCCTTGTATCTCTCAACTGTTCTATCAGCCTTTTGCTTAATAGTGAATACCCACTTGCAGCCCACTGGTTTCTTCCCTCCTGGAAGTGACACTAGATCCCAGGTGCTATTCTTTTTCAAAGTTGTCATCTCTTCTACCATAGCTCCTTTCTACTTTGGTATCTTGAATGCATCCTGCCAACTCTGTGGAATATATATTGAGGAAAGAGAAGAGACAAAGGCATGGTACGAAGGAGACAAACGGTCATACGAAACAAACTGTGAGATAGGATGTTGAGTACAAGATCTAACACCTTTTCGAATAACAATAGGAAGATTGTCAGGATCCATAGAAGGAGGTTCAATAAGAGAATAATCATTACCAGAAGAGTCAGCTGAGTAATCTAGAACTGGAGTGGGTGATTGTGATTGACAAGGTGGTAATGCACATGAAGACTTTCCATTTTTCCGTCTAGCATACCTCTGTAAGCCAGCTCCCTGCAGTCGTCGTCGTGCAGGTAGTTGTTCCTCAATGTCACCACCAATATCATGTGTTTCCCTTTCAACAGATATTGGTTACTCCCCAGTGTTTTCCTTCTCCCCCTCACTATGATCATAGAACAATTTCTCTCCCTCACTATGATTATAAAAGTTAAACATCTCTTCCTCCTGATGATGCTCCCCCTGAAGAGATGGTTTGGAAGGAGAATAAAAAACCTCTGTTTCCCAAAAGGTAACATCTATAGAGACAAATATCTTCCTTGAATAAGGATCATAACACTTATAGCCTTTTTGGGTAGGAGAGTACCCAACAAAAATACACTTATATGCTTTATGTCCCAGCTTGCCCCCAGAAGATTTGGGGGCATGAACAAAACACACACAACCAAACACCCTAGGTGGAAGAGTCGTAAACAACTGCTTGGCAAGCACTCAATGGGTGTTTTAAAATTAAGGACATTGGATGACATACGGTTGATAAGATACGTGGTAGTTAAAATAGCTTCTCCCCATAAGCATTTGGGAACATTCATAGTGAACAAAAGGGATCGAGCGACCTCAGCAAGATGACGATTTTTACGTTCAGCGACTCCATTTGGTTGTGGAGTGTCCACGCAAGTCGTCTAAAAAATAATACCATTATCATCTAGATATGTCCAAAAAATCTTATCAATATACTCAGTCCCATTGTCACTCCAAAGAATTTTAATATGTGTATCAAACTGAGTGCACACCATCTTATGAAAAGATTTGAAACAGGAAAATACTTCATTTTTTGACTGGAATAAGTACACCCATGTGGCACGAGAATAACAATCAATAAAAGTAACAAACCATCGATAGCCCTTTAACGAAGTAACAGGAGAAGGACCCCAAACATCAGAATGGATAACCATAAATGGAGAATCACTTCGTTTATTAATAGGTGCATAAAAAGAGCATTTATGTTTTCCAAACTCATAGCCTTCACAAAAAAATTGATTCCTAGGACAATGTTTAACTAAAGTAGGAAAGAGTTTCTCTAATATCCCAAAAGAGGGATGCCCCAATCTACGGTGCCACCGATATAACAAAGAAAAAGTGGAACTCATATCTGCCTGTAGAGCTTGTCCACATGATAAAGATGGCTGAGATGGATGAGGTGCGTTCTCCAGATAATAGATACCACCATGTGCTTTACCACTGCCAATCACCTTCCCCGTTTCCAGTTCCTGAAAGACACAGCGAGTAGGAAAAAATGTCACAGAACAGTTTGCAAAATGGGTAAAACTACTAACTGAAAGAAGGTTAGAGGCAAAGTTTGGAATATGGAAGACTGAAGAGAGAGAGATAGTGGGAGAATAGCGAACGGAACGTTTCCTTGAAATAGCAGAGAATGACCCATCGGCAATTCGGACCTTATCCTCACCAGAACATGTAGAATAGGAATAAAAAATAGAGGAACAACCTGTCATATGATCTGAAGCACCAGAATCGATAATCCAAGGAATACCGGAGGAGGCAGTAAATGCACTAGCTGGAATACCTGAATGAGCAAAATAGGATGCAGTAGGAGCTGCTGTGGAAGTAGGAGCTATAGTAGAGGAAGAATCAGCCCGAGCCATAAGACGCCTGAGAGCTTGCATTTCCCCCTGAGAGAAACCGCCAACAAAATCAGAAGGTGACCGAACTCCTGTACTGAACCCAGAATCAGACAAGGTAGCGAACTCTGAAACATGTGCTTGAGCCTGAGAACGCCCGGGACCACGACCTCGACCTCCACGTCCACTGCCTCGCCCACGAAAAGGACGACCATGTAACTTCCAACAGAAATCCTTGGTATGTCCAGTGTTGTGGCAATAATCACACTGGAGTGACATACGGTCTATGGTCCCATTGGTAGTACCTGACTGAGCCTTTCCACTGCCAGACCCAAATTGTCCCTATGGAATAGCAACCAAGGCAAAACGATCAGAAGTAGAAGCTTGTAACATAGCACCCCTTCTGCTCTCCTCCTGCTGAACAATAGCATAGGCCTCTCCCAAAAATGGAAACGGAGCACGACCCAGCACCTGCACTCTAATTGGATCATACTCCACATCAAAACCAGCAAGAAAATCATACACACGCTCTTTCTCTATTCTTTTTAACCAAGCACCAGCATCAACAGAGCAGACTGCCTGAAACCCCTGATAATAATTAAATTCTTGCCAGGCCCCACTGAGATCAGCAAAGTAAACAGCAACAGATCGATTGTGTTGATCCATAGTATGAAGTCGCTTTCGCAACTCAAAACATTGAGCATCATTGCCCTGCTAAGAATAAGTTTGTTTGGCAATAGTCCAAATCTGATATGGAGTGTTAAGAAGCAAGAAAGGACTACGAATATCAGCCTTCATAGAATTAAACAACCAGGTCATGTCTAAAGATCGATGAGACTTAAATGTCTTGAGTTCAACATCAGTAGTAGGCTCAGTAACAGGGCCTTCAATGAACTCAGACATCCCTTTAGCTTCAATAGCTAATGTAAAAGTACGAGACCAAAGTAAATAATTTGTGCCATCCAGTTTGATGGGACAAATATCCAGTGGAGAGTTATCCAGAGTCCCTACACGACTCAACTCATTCTTACCACTAGCGGAAACCTGTTTTTTCTCTTCTGACATCTTGAAAGCAGAACAATAATGCCAAATAAACAATAAACAATGTTCCCAGCAGCTTTAGAACTCCAAAAAACAATAACTAAAGGTTCCAATAGCCCTAGAACCTTAAAAAAAAATCAACTGAATACCTTCGGATTTGACTGAAACAGTGTTCAAATTTCGTGAGGGAAGAAAAAAACAGATCTGAAGTACTGTTCACAAAGTATTGGTCACGAAGTACTGTTCACTCGAGCACTGATCACGATGTACTGTTCACGCCGGCACTGTTCACGAAGTACTGTTCACGCAGCAACGAGAAGGGCGTCGTAGGCCGCCAGGTTCTATTGCTCTGATACCATGTTCAATTTTAGGATAATCATAATAGGAAGAAAACCCATTAGGGTTAATTTCATTCAACGTAAAATATATATACAAAAGTTGTATAACAATTGCACTATGGTCCTAGATACTTAACCTAATTACATAATAAGACACATAATTACACTAGATACAAATAGATCTATCATCTAACAATAACATCAAAAAAGGACAAAAAGAGTGGGACGAAGGGAGTACTATTTTCTATAATAGTTGTGCATGCACATGTTAAACAAATATTGGAGAGAGATCTTGCACTTGTATCTTAATTTACGCCGTCCTTATATTAGAGGTGCCATACTTTTGGCGAATGTTGAGTCATGGTCCAGTCAATTTTTTTATGATTTTGAAAAGGTTTGATGTTGTAAATGTTAATTCTTTTGCACTTCACTTTTCTTCATGTACATTCTTTTTTTGGTCTTTACTAGGCGAAGTTAACAAAAATACCCGTTTAATTAATCCATTTGCCCAAAAGTGAATAAGGATATAGTTAGGGCTGCAATCGAGCCGAGCCGAGCCGAGTTTTACGGTGCTCGAGCTCGGCTCGCCAAATATTCACTTAGCTCGAGCTCGTGACGAGCTGCAAAATGCGAGCTCGAGCTCTGCTCGAGATACATTTATGGAGCTCGAGCTCGGCTCGTTCGGCTCGGAAATGCGTTCGAGTTCAGGGCTCAAGAGAAATCAATTGATGCCCTCAGGTTATAAAGCATTCCGTGGTGTCTTTTTCTTCTGAAGTAGCGATGTGGGACTAAGGAAAAGCAAAAGAAGAAGGAAGGGGTTTCATGGACTTGTCCCACATCGAAAAAATACAAGTTGAAGAGCACTCAACACCCTACAAAGCTTCCTGATGGATCACTTCTTCCACGTGTAGCCACTCTTCAATGACTCATTGACAATCTTTGGTGTTGTCAGTCAAGGAGGAATATATGTATTTGTATACGTATACGTATGTGTGTATAGATATGAATATATATATAATATATAAATATAAATAAATATAATATAGTTGGGCTTGCGAGCTGGCGAGCTGAGTTTCGACGAGCTCGAGCTCGGCTCGTTTATGAAACGAGCCCAATATTTTAGCTCGAGCTCGTTCGTTTGTGTCTTGAACCGAGCCGAGTCGAGCTGTTGTCGAGCCGAGTTTCGAGCCGCTCGCGAGCGGCTCGGATCGTTTGCACCCCTAGATATAGTGATATACAGAATGAGACATGTTGGTTACTTCACCCTCTAAGGGGCAAAATATGAATGTGTTTGTAGAGAAGTCGACTAAAAAAATCACCTTAAACTCATTTGAGGTGGATTGGATTATTAGGTTTACTTATTTTAGCTAGATTGGATTAAATAAGTTTACTTATTTGAGCTGTTTTCTTCTCTTACAGTTACTGGAAAGGGATCATGCCAATATGGTGATTCATGTAAATATTATCACCCCAAGCAAAACTTCCAGAGTTTAAATCCTCAAGTCATACCGGGCATCTTTCTTTGTTTTATCTCTTCGATCCTCTTTTATTCTCTTTTGGCTAGAAGTTATATGCTCCTACTACTTTTCATTAAGCTTGTGGTCCAATACCACTTGATGCTCTTGATGCTTGTATGTTTAAGTAGGGGCGGGGCAAATAACTTGTGAATACGTATTTGAGTATATAGAAATGGGGTATTTACTTGACTTGCTATGGAAACTAGCAGATAATATTCATTCACCAAGTATTGCCGAGAGTCAACTAGTCGGAGGAGGACCTTTTCCAGGCACGCATTATTATTCTGTTGGTTTGGGTCTCTAATCTCACTACATTTTCTGCCTTACAATTCACTACTCACTTATGCAATGGGGAAGCTTTGCATGCTAATTTCCAACATGAATGAAGATTGTTAGATTGCTAATTCGGTGCATTTTTTTGTTAGAGCATCAGCAGTGGAATAAGCAAAAATGAATAATCAAAACATGCCACATCAGATTTTGATTATCCATTTAGAGATTGTTAAAGTTAGCAATGTTAAATCTCACATTGGTTATTTTTTGCTCATAATCAAAACCAATGGAACTATTGCTTCCTTCCATGAGTTTTCTCTAAACTTTTCCCCTTTATTTCACGTAAATCTTTTGAAAAACAAGTTTATGTTAAAACAGTTTTTATAAAAAAAATATTTGTTCTTGAAAAAAAAAACAGTTTAAGTTAAAAACAGTTAGATAAAAAAATAGTTTATGAAAAAAAAATGTGTAAAAAAACAGTTTGTGTAAATACAGTTTTTTTAAAAAATAGTCTAAAAAAAGATTGAAGAAACGGTTTTTGTAAAATAAAAATAAAAATAAAAAGTTCATATAAAGACTTTTTTTTAGAAAAAGTTTCTGAAAATAAAAGTAGTGAGAATAGTTTTTTATAATTATTTTTTGAAAACATTGTTGAGAGAGAAGATTTTTGTGTAATGATGGGTGTACTTGATTGAGTAAATATAGGGATCACTAAATTTGGTTATTGACAAAAAATTGCTAGTTTTGATTATTCAAAAGCCAAAATTTGATGAGTTACTGAGAGGTTGTTAAGTTTGATTATTCCAATGTGAGCACTCTTTTGAGCAAACGTTGTTAACTTTAACAACTTTTTATTTTGCTTATTCCACTGTGGATGCTCTTACTAGCTACCAACTCTGATGATAAACAGATGTTAAACAAGTAAAAATTGCTATGTGGTATAACTGCATAAGTTGGATTGGTTAGATTCTTAGGTGTATAATCTTAAAAGGATTACCATTCAATTGTCAAACAAACAAAACCTGCTTCTTTAATTGGTGTTGTAACAATAAAACAGGTTGGTTCTTTGGTTTGGCCATTTAGCGTAATACCTGTCTATCAGACTATCACACAGCATGAACATATGCTATAAACAAACATGACACCCCTTCTTTTCCCATACAGTTTGAGTTACTGTTTTGTTGCCTGTGATGAGAATCATGAGATAACTATGGCTTTGTTTCGCTTGTGACAAGATACAGGGATAGCTATGGCTTTGGTTCTTTTCCTTTTGGTATCCAGTTTTTGCACTTACTGCTTATTCTCTTCGTTTGGTACCCGGTGGCACAGTTAGGGATAGTACGGGAATTTTGCTGGGTAACTTACCTCCATCACTTAAGCCACCGCCAGAGGGTGGATATCCTCCTCTTCCATTTATTGATTGGGGTTATTGATTGGGTATACCGCATAATTGTGCTATTTCCTCTTCTCACCTTTATTTTCTGCCACTTGCACAAACGAACCATTTGTTTCGATGTCATCTGCTTCTGATTAACTTTTGTATGTTATTTTTGCAGTATGAGATACGGGTAGCTGCAGAGAAAGGAGCTCATGTGTTCTTTGTTCTGAGTGAATATGGAGCTGATACCATGATTTCTGAGTGGCTGAAGTGGGTTCTCTTTGTTCCTCCATGACATATGAATAATCTTATCAGTAGGGCTTGTCATGCTTGTGTCTTTACCTGAACCGCTTTGCACACTCGGAGTCCATTTGCTTGGTATTAGAAATTTAGAGCGTTGACAGTTCAAGCAAGAGGAAACTGAAACCTGTAGCCGACTTCAACTAATAAGACTCAGTTGGATCTATGTTACTCTCCTCTGTTTGACCCATCTTGCTACATCTGTATTTCAATTTTCAAGTACCATTGAATTAGATTCCATTCTCCTATTATCTTCTGAAATGACAATACAACTATAATTACAAGATCTCGTTGAAGATTTGTGTAAATATCATGTGTAAAGAACATGTGTCTATGATGGCAAATAATTTGTTTAGTGGAAAGAGATTTCAGGTTGAACAAATATGGTATAGTAAGAAACACCTAGATTTTGGGATATACCAGTAAAAACTGAGGCCGGTTTATGAATGTGAGATCTCTCTTAGATATACGGGGGAAAGGTTCTGGACTAGGCGGAATGGCCAACCAAGGTGGTAGATGAGTTGGCTGGGAATCTGGATTTAAGTTGCAGCTCTTTTTCACGCGGTCGCAAGTTGAACTTGCTTGCTTAGTAGTAGGGGTGAGCACGGGTCGGGTCGGGGAGCCAACGGGTTGGCCACAGAACAATGAAATCTCACAAAACCCCCAAAAAAATACAGGGAGAGAGAGAGAGAGAGAGAGAGAGAGAGAGAGAGAGAGAGAGAGAGATGTATAAGTATGAGATCACAAAAACCCACACTATTTGAAAACACAGATGTATAAGTATGAGATCTACAAAAGAGAAGAGAAAGTAGTGGACGTAGTGGTGGTGGTACCAGACTACCAATTCTTTTTCGAGCTGCACTTTTTTCCGGGGTTGCTGTCGCAGAAGGAAGTGAGGTGGAGTGGCGGACAATGTGCGGCGGAGGACAGAGAGACGGACGGTGGACGATGAGCGGCGGCGAAGGGGAGAGAGAGAGAGAGAGAGAGAGAGACGGAGCGTGCATCATGCAACTCTTTTTCAGATCTGGGCCTACTGTGTAGGGTTTGGGCATTTGGAAAAAGCAATTGGGGTATATATATCATAAATAGATGGGTCAGATTGGACCAACGGGTAGAACACATAAAAACCTGTACTCCGAACCAAAAACAGTTTTTTTAACGGACATCTACCCGTACCCGACCAAAGTACTTGTTCAGAGCTGCCCGAAACCCCTCGGGTCAGGTCGGGTCGGACCCGTGGGTTACCAGGTAGTTTGCTCACCCCTACTTAGTAGCCTTGTGAACCAGATGAAAGTGCAAGAGAGGTTTTGATTTGATTGTGCCTTAGCAGCGGTAGAATACCCCTATGGATCACTATCTAAGTACGGAATTTGCTGCGGTCTGCGAGTGTGAACTTCATGTTCATGATCACACCTAGGATGTTGCTATACCATTCGTCCCCTCCTTTGCTCTTTTTCACCGATAGAAAAGGAAAAAAGGAAGGGAAGAAAAAAAGGCATTGGGTATTACATTCTCAATGGTGGACCTGTGTAGATATCAGAAGAGTGAAAACCCTTCAAAGGGGTACTTTAGGAAGGGTAAATGACTAGCGAAGTACTGAAACACAAGCTATTGATGATTAAAGAGTTGGCGTTGGCCGCTAATTGGTTGTTGTTTTGGGTCCCTTTGTTTCGGTTTCATATATTCGGGTTGTTCGGTTTCTTTTATATGAAAAAGTGGCTTAGTTTCGGGTTGGGTTAAAATAGTGGTTTCCATTCGGTTTTCTCATATTAAAAAGTGTTATGTTTCGTTTCCAGCTTCGGTTTGTTCGGTTTTTGGGATTAAAGTAGGTGGGTTGCATTCGGTTTGTTTCGGTTTTGGGATTAAAGTTAGTGCGTTGCATTCGGTTTTGGGATTAAAGTAGGTGGTTGCTTTCGGTTTGTTCGGTTTTTGGGATTAAAATAGGTGGGTTGCTTTCGGTTTGTTTCGGTTTCCTTGTATTAAAATAGTGGCTTTCACTCGGGTCGTTCGGTTTTCTTGGATTAAAATAGTGGTTTTCATTCGGTTTTGAATTAAAATAGTGAGTTGCATTCGGTTTGTTTCGGTTTCCTTTATATTAAAAATAGCAAAAATAGTGGCGTAGTGTCGGGTTGTTCGGGTTTCTTGGATTAAAATAGTGGGCTGCAGTCGGTTTGTTCGGGGTTTGGATTAAAATAGTGTGTTGCATTCGGTTTGTAGGTTTTTAAGTCGGTTTGGTCGGTTGCTTTTAATTAGGCCGCGTCCTTGTAAACTTATTAATCTGAAACTTGTTTCAATATTTTTTACTTTTTGTTGTAATTTTGTGATTAATCATTCGTCTTGACAAGGCGAATCGAAAAAATATAAAAATACGGATCGATGTTGAAAAAATTCAAATGAGACAGCAGTTTAAACAAATAAAACCGTTTGATACTTTTTTTTGTCTTTAGTAATTTTTTTTTTGTATTTTGTATAATTTTGTACATTTTTAGACTTCTCTCGTCGAGATGGGTGATTAATTCAATAAATATTATTCAAATCTAACAAAATTTCATAAAAGAGGAACAAAACATGAAACGAAAAAATAATTAAGTTTATAAGGGGGCGTTGGGTAACTATTTTGTTTTCAGTTTTTGTTTTTACTGATTCGTAAACTAACGAAGAAAATTTATTTGGTAACATATTTCTACTTTTTTGCTTTTTATAAACATTGCGAGTCTTTGTACATTATGAAAACTACAAAACTGTGTTTTCTTCAATTTTTTGGGAGGAACACAAACGTAAGAAGGAGATCCCAATAATTTTATGTACCCTTGGTTCATTTGTAATGACACTATATTCAAAGCAACTTGTACTGAAACACACGGGCACACATTAACGCATGTAAAAAACTATAAACCACAGATAAACCAAAACAGGGACAATTGTGTTCTGCCGAGCACAAGTGTTTTCACTTCTTTTTATGAAGAGCAAAATAAGTCTTGTATTTACAGAAGAAATCAGTACAAAATGAAAAAACAAGAGCACAAGAAGTCTACTCCCTCCGTCCCATAATATTTGTCCGGTCCGCAAAATGGAGACGTAAAAATAATACTATTTTTGTAAGAAAAGTTGGGAAAAAATTCAACAACTTACTAGATCTCGATGAGTTTTTTTAACTTGTGAAAAAAATTTGAATTTTTTTTTGAAAAAAATGCATTATTTTGTAGTATCCGTTTTGCGGACCGGACAAATATTATGGGACGGAGGGAGTACTTATTACAGAAGAAGATACAACAAACAAACAGAGTGATACCATATCACACACAGCCTTAAACCGGAATGCGTAAGGTTTTTTGTTCCTCCAACAATTGTCTGAAATTAGGATACCCAAAAACATGTCAAGAGAGGTTGTCGGTCCCACCCTAGTAGTCCCACATTAGCGGCCCACAGCTCCCCTCACACATTTTGGAACTGGTCAAGACAATTACAGCAGAGCATCCATTACACATTCTATTCTATCCATCTTTTTTGGCAAATTCCTTTCCAGCCAAATCTTCCAGTGTTATATTTAGGGTGTCAACAGGACCTCTTCTCACTTCCTCCCCGCGAGCAGTCAGGATGTCCTCAATGCTCCCCGGTAGTCCAAACATCCCCAGATGATCTGCAATCAAGTGTAGATTGTTGCAACCACCACACATTTCTCATGCGATTCATGACACAGTCTTGATTGATCTTGTTTCATAGACCTTGCAAGTAAAGACCATCACAAGATCGTGACGAGAGGATACCTTCAATTTGGAGGTGGCACTAAATTTCACAGCAGGATTGTCATTATTGATTTGGTTGGAGAGAGCTTTTGGTGAGTTAGAATCCCACTGGTCATTATCGGTTGGATTGGAAAGAGGTTTTGATGAGACAGAATCCAACCTCAAACTAGAAGCTTTATGGCTTTCCTCATCTTTGTCAGCTTGTTCACTCGATTCATTCAGAGTTTGAATTTTTCTTTTGCATAATCTATCTATGGTAAATAAAGATTTTGCAGATGGAAGAAACTCCCACAAGGGTTCTGCAACCAGTATATCCAAAACAAAATGTGAGAGGAGAAGAAGATGACGATGATGATGATGACGACGACGATAACCATGATGATGATGGTAACCTATCCTACATGGAATTGGGTAAACTATCACGGGTATGTGTCGACGTGTCAAACTCGGCTACTAATTCTTATGTCAAGGACATTGGAGTGCTGTAAATATTTCCTTATTTTATTCCTAAGGTATATATTGTTCAAAAGGTACCATAGATCATTTCATGCATAATATAAAAGTTCTATGCATAGTTATTATGCAGTAAACATTGGATACTAAATATGCGTTTCAGGTAAGTGTCCAATTAAATTCAAGAATTATGAAATTCAAGAATTATGAACTGTATACTCGTGTAATTCTTATGAGCTATGAACGGGGAACATTTCCATTACTGCCATTCTTGAAAAACAATTTGAAGCTTTGTTGAGGAAAATTATACGTTCTTCAGCCTCTAGCAAATAGTTTTCCTTTCAATTTTCTCCGGTAGAAATTTGTTATGAAACTGAGAATATTTGTGCCTCATGCATCTCCTTCTTTCAAGACTAATTGTAATTAAATCACCGAGTTTAAATAAAGACAACATGCAGAGGAAACATAAGCGTTTAGAGCACCACCCTGTCAAGATGGAAGCTGACAGTCCGTCCATGGATTTAATCATCAACTTGATGAATTAACTTTAAGACATAGGACTTTCCTTGTGATAACTGCTCAAAAGGATCCCGTGATCTTCCGTCAAATAGTCTACCTTTTCCTGGATACTTTGGTTGAAATACCCACAGATTTGATGTTGGCTAACTGACTTCACATAATTCAGAAAAAAAAAAAAAAACAAAACTAGTTTTTGTGAAGCTTGTTGTCTATATCTCTCATTGAAAGGTGTTATTTGATAATGCCAGTCTAGCACAATAGAAAGAACAATAACAAATGCAAGAACATTTACTTCCATAATCTAAGTGTTTTTAACTCCCTCCGTTCCGATTTGTTTGTCCAGTCTTGGGTTGCCAACTTATTAAGGAAACCAAATCTTATCCATTGATTTGAAAATTTACATGATCTTAACCATTGATTTTGAAATTGGACAGTCAATTTAGGATATGCATTAGTCAAAAGGGGGCAAACAAATGGGGATGGAGGGAGTAGTTCACAATAACTTAGGACTTGATCCCATATAGTCCATGTTAGCATCTCCTTCTTACTCAATTCTTTACCAAATTTTGAGTAAAAATTTGAATAAAAGCTTCATTTGGTATGAAGCACTTCAATGGGAAAGTTCCAATCTAAGCATAAATTTGAGTCGAAGGTTCATTAATGGCATAGTTGTAAATTTGAGATGGAGAAAATGGCCTACAAATTTTGAATAAGGAATTGAGTCTCCCTTTATTTGGTTAAATTTTTTTGAGTAAAACCCAATTTGATATGGGTTTGAGTCAAGGGCACGGGCAAGATTTAAGAGATTTTAGTCAAATTTTGATTCTGAGTTCAAAATAGAGAAAGGGCTGGTCATAGTTATACCCTAATTTGAGTAAAAGCTTCATTCAGTATGAAACACTTCAATGGACAATCCCAAATATAAGCACAAATTTAAGTAAGAAGCTCCATTAATGGCAGGGTTGTAAATTTGGGAGGACAAAAATAGCCTTTCAGGGGCGATTTCAGGATTAGAGTTCAGCGGTTGTGACAAAATCGTATAGAGAATTTTTGTGGTATAAAACTCTATATAAATTAAAGTTTTTTTTTATTATAGTTGGAAATTTATAGGGATTGGTTTGTGTTATTTGTTGATCTATATTATCTAATTATTCACAAATGTAACTCAATTTTATTAATTTTGGACTTCGTACTCCTAATCCTAATACAGTGCAGACAATACTAAAGAAAAATCAAATTACATATCAAAAATTATAAACGCACATCTTTGTCCTTTGAGCAAAGCAAAGCGGCAAAACATATATAAATAAAGCTAAAGCGGTTGTATGCAAAAGAAAGGATGGAAATTTAATCTTTCACCCCCTTAATTTTAACAAATTACATGCTGTGCCCTTAAAAACTTCCAGAACCAAGTTTAATTTGGTAGAATGAGAAGTACTCCTACCCTATTAAAGAAAAACAATTCCCTCAGCATTTTTCCCGCACTTTTCTTCTTAACCATTTTTAATTTCCTACTCTCTTTTCACAAATTCCAAACATGCTGCTAATTTGTACTATTTCTATTTCCACTTTCCATTACTACTTTGTGTAACAATTCTACTGCTGGAGTATTATAAAACACCGACTAAAGTCAAATGTATGAATAAATAAATAAATAATAAATGCATTAAGTTTTTCTATGAATAAATAAACAAATAATAAATGCATTACGTTTTTCTCATTGCACAAACATTTACACACAATACTACAATAAGTGTTTTATAATACTCAAGCAGTAGAATTGTTACACAAAGTAGTAATGTGTATAAATGTTTGTGCAAGGAGAAAAACTTTATGCATTTATTATTTGTTTATTCATAATAAGAGAACAATTTTGAAACAAAAAAATTGGTTTAGTTTAAGCTCATTAATTTGTTGGCATGTTTTCCATTTTCTGAAAACATTTGTCTGGATAATCTTGAAAAGTTTCTGCTTTTAAAAATTTACAAGAGCTCACTCATATTATGCCTACTTGCCCTTAGGTGTGTGAGAGCATCTCCACTTCTTACTCAAATTTTTATCCAAAGTGAGTAAAAATTTGGGTAAAATCTTGATTTGGTATGAAGCAATACAATGGACAAATGCAAATCTAGGCATAAATTTGAGTAAAGATTTCATTAATGGCATAGTTGTAAATTTGAGGGAGAGAAAATAGTCTTCAAAATTTGAGTAAAGATTTGGTTCAAACCAAATTTGAGAAATTTGAGTAAAACTCAAATTTGTATAAGTTTGAATAAGGAGTGGTGTTTTGGGTGATTTTTACTCAAATTTGAGTAAGGAGCGAAGATGCTCTTATGTCACTAAAGTTTGATCATGCGTATTATTATTTGATCATGTGTCTATTCATATCCAGTCAAAAGTAGTTTTCTTGAGGCTAACGAGACGAGCCATTTGGATTGTCTACAACATTGTCCGTTGAGACGAAGGTTTTGGAAGGATCTCGTGGACAAAAGATACGGATAAGAGCTAAACCCAAAGCAGCACTTGGGCACACCAAGTGAAAAGTAAAATTCCACCTTGGGGATGAGCACGTCTTCACAAGATCTCAAATTAAATGGACTCTACTGCAACACCTTGTTATAGCAATATAAAGTGAATAACTAAGAGAGAACAAATTTGGTTCAAAGTCCCCTTTCCGTAAAAGCCTATGAATGAAATACGACGAGAGAAGATCAGACCAATTTTGCTAGATCAATGACAAAGCTCCTACTCATTTTCAAGAATTCCACAAATTCTACCCACTCATCTTTCTTGATTCTTGTCAAGCCAAATCTTCTAGTGTTAAATTCAGAGTATCAACAAAACCTCTTTTCACTTCCTCCCCACGAGTAGCCAAGAGGTCCTCGATGCTCCCTGGTTCTCCAAACCACCCAAGATGATCTGAAATCAAGTGTACGTTATTGCACCCACCACACTGTGCCACCACCACGCCTTTCTCATACGATTCTCGGCACGCTGTCTTTATGGATCTTGTTTCACAGACCTTGCAAGTAAAGACCATCGCAAGATCGTGACGAGGGGATACCTTTAGGTTTGAGGAGGACTTGAATTTCACAGAAGAATCAAAGTTATCAGTTGAGTTAGAGAGAGATTTTGATGAGTCAGAATCAGGCCTCAAACTGGAAGCTTCATGGATTTTCACATCTTTTAGCTCACTTGGTTCAGGTAACGTTTGTATTCTTTTTGTGCATATATCAACTTTGCTCAAGAAAGAATTTGCTGAGGGAAGAAACTGCCATGAGAGTCCTACAAGCAACAGATTCAATCATCCAATAGAAAACAAGAGAGAGAGAGAGAGAGAGAGAGAGAGAGAAAGAGAGAAAGAGAGAGAGAGAGAAGGAAACAAAAAATACTCATTCTTTTAGAATGACCGATTGGTTTATCAGCTTCTATGGAGTCATTAATTGAAAATAAAAAAAAGGCTCCAATAGAGCCATAAGCATTTTCCATGCATCTATGCATTTATACCAAATTACCAATTTTGACCTCTTGGAGAAGCTTCTTGTCTTAGGATAATATCATTGCGTCCACATATGATGCTTACTAGAGTTACTCGGCATTAAGCGGTGGCAAACAATTAATTGAATATTAGACCTAGAACTTGATTCTAATACACAAACCGAGGTTTATGCAGACACTATTTGTCCCTATAGTTGCTCAGTTCAAAATTATGTCAATTTCTGGAAGGGATCATTTTTTGTACTTGAAAGTTGGAATATGTATGGCTTAGAGCATTAGCTTTAGGCAATCTATATCGCTCTATATGTAACTTTAGCTAGCCAATGGTTCAAAATAGCCTTGCATCAGGCTCATCACCCGTGAATCATTCCAAGTGGCTCGCCACACTTTGCAATTGCAACAGTTAATCTCTCTTTAAGAGAGGCACTATTCACTCAGCTTTCAATATTTTGTATTATATTTGTGCAATCAATATGTATAAAATGCACATAACAATCAAAACTGCATGAATTGTTCATTTTAGAATATAAAAAAAGTAAAGTAGAAAATAAGGAAGAATGATAAAACAAAGTTGTAATAGAGAAGCTAATGTAACGAGCTTTTAAAAAGGTGACTACTTGAAAAAGAAAATTGACTTTTGAAGAATAATGTTGTCCAAAATTTGATGAGCCTGGTGCTGATGCTCTTAGTTGTGGGCATCCTCAAACGCGGTACAAAATATGTAGTATGCACATTTGGCATCACTTAGCAGAACAATATCAGTAATGGGACTACGGTATGCATTGCCGCAACAGGTTTTGAGATCTCTCATGAACAATTTTAACTCTTATTACAGGTCAAAGGCTGAAGTTGACTTATAGCGAAAAGATGATTGCAGTTACTTAACACGTAATAGTTGTCAAACGAATTTCGTGATCTTTAAGCACTTAAGATGTAAGATTGTGGCTTTCACTCACATAATAATAATTTTGGAGCATTCTTATCTTTGGACATTTCAATCTAACAAATGAAACCCTAATCTTTAACCCCAAGGCGTAAGTTGCAACCTAATTCATGATATGTGCCTTAGGAAGTGGAAATCTAGATGTCAAAACCGCACTTGCGTGAATATCCCATGAAGCTACCCCAAAGACCCCTAGCAGTACTGTAATCACCCAAATGAAGGAGGAATGCACAATGTTATGAGATTATTCTCAATCCACAGGCTGGGGATGTCCACAATTAAGGAAAGGAAGAAAACACTAATCATTATTCATTACCCCTCTCTCTGCTCTAAAAATCGGTCTAGGCGGCCGACTAGTTAGCAACTAGGTGCTAGGCGGGAGTCCAACGCATAGAGTGCTTACTTAAAAATCGGCCTGTCAGCAATTAGTCGCCTAAGGAGTTAGTCCGCCAATTAGTTGGCTTCTAGGCGCTAGATGCCCTCTTCTGTCCGACTACCTCCTAAGCGACTTTTAGAACACTGCTCTTTCTCCATCAGCTATCTTTGAATGTATATCTACTTTGATCCTATTTTACTGGCTCCTCACTACTGCAAGACCTACAGTTTTCAGACAACTTCACTGATTCCAAATCCTTAAAAGATTTCAAAAAATAATACTAATAAAATAAAAATGGCAAGCCTAGTCCACAATGCGGTGCTTCATTTGCTAAGTGATTTAGTTGTATCCTCATAACTATTTAACAAGTAATTTTGTCAGTGGCTCTTGCCTCTTACCAAAAATTAAAACATTTTGCAATTTAGCTAAAATTTCTGTATCTCCATATCCACCTTATAGGGATAATCACCATCAACGAGAACCAGAACTGTTTTGTAAATGACATATTTCACGTAAACTAAATCAAGACTGATTCAATTACCAAAACGGAAACTCAAACGAAAGGGGAATCGAACCAACCTTCTAAAGTTCACAACAGGCCTATTCGCGACAAACTAGGTCACAGATGTGTGAAAGTGTGAGCGTGAGCATGATAGAGAGAGAGAGAGAGAGTGAGAGAGATTACCGTTATAGAGAGAGGACGTTTGAGGGTGTCTAGTGGAAAAGAGAGATAGTAATCGCCTCTGAATCTGTCGAGCCGCCATTGAATGATTGTGGTGCCCAACTTCTCAAGTTAACGTAGAGGCCCTAGAGGAGATGACAAATTTATACTCGCGGTATTAGAAATAACTTGAAAGAAAAGAAAAGAAGGGAAAATTAGAGGGAAATGGAGGAAAATCCGAGGATGTTGCAGAGTGGGTACAAAGAGGTTAATTCACCGTTCATCTCAGTATAGACGGCTCGGATGAAATCGGAGGGCATACAAATCTGAACTATCCATTACTTGGTTAATATCCGAGTCGTCGATTGCTGAAATGACCGGTCAAAACAATCGTTATGTACCTCTCCCATTCCAATTCACCGTTCAAAATTCTAAAATTTATTTTCTCTTCTCGTTCTCTTGTAACCGAAAAATGGTAAAGATTTTTTTTTAACATTTCTTTATTTTCCCCCATTTTCCTTAAATTTCAAGTAGAGCACTCTGACCCCTTTGATTTTGATCTATATACCTATCACGCCCTAAACGCAAAAAACATTTTCCTTTTAGCTTTGGAGCAATAATTTTGGCACTCCAATTATAGATAATAACACTAAAGACAAATATTATAGTGTGGTTTTCAAAAAGCAGAGTGACAAAATCAATTACCTTTATATTTTGATATGACGAAACCATTTTCCTATTTTTCTTGTTTCCGTAACATAAACAATAGGAGGTTCTAAGATATCATCATGTCCAAACCGTAATTTGATTATGCTTATTAAACAAGAGATGGTTATGTTAAGGAATGACGGTCTAATTTTAGTGTGGAGGGAAGCTAATTGGTGTGCTCATGAATTAGCAAAGATAGACTTGAAGTTTGAGCTAAGAGAGTTAATCCAAGAGCAATCCCCTTTGGAGGTCCTAGACTATTTGCGAAACTAGGGAAGTTCAAAAAAATCGCCCGAACCATAAAATTGGTCTGATTCAGACCAAATTGTCCTATTTGAACTGATTCTGTGGTCAGGTTATGGTTCCAAAAAAATAAGAGTCGTTAATTTTGATTTGGTTACTTGTTCTCAATTAAAGAACCGTGGTTGAAACCGGACTGAACAGTTTAGAACTAATATATATAATTATATAAAAATAAATATATGTGTGTAATTTGGTAGGTTAATCTCTTTCTTGCTAAACTTACTTCATCTAGAGATGAAATCTCATTTGTTAGGAAAGTTTTTATTTTCTTCCTTTTCTATTCTAGTAGATTACCTTCCTATTCTTTTAATTCTTTGCTACCTTATTTAACAAATTAGTCTTTATAATTTGGTAGGTTTTTCGTCAATGTTTTTCAGTCGAGTGTCAAGTATTTCGTGAACCATATTGGATTTTGATTCTTAATAAAATGTCTATTATTATTTTATGAGTTATTTGATGCTTTAAATTTTGAATTTTATGAGTTTATATCTTGTGAATAAGTGTTTGGATGCTAATTGAATAGAACCAGAACAGAACCAAAATCGGGCAGGTTTTGCAGTTTGTGTCACGCCCTCGATTTTTAACATAAATAATTATTATTTTCAATAAATAAAATCATTACTGAAGTACCGATAATACCCAAATGACATTTTTTCCCCTGTTCTCAAAGTTAAATTCAAAAGTTACAATCCTGACTTAAGGCCCCAAGTTATTAAAAGACTAAAATTGTATTGCATTTTACAGTAATCATTCTTCCAAATACTTTTTTCAAATCAGATACAAAAGATTGCCTCTTTAATACCTTCAAAAAATATGATCAACGAGCACGACATGCACACCATGCCAACTTCCTTGCTTTGTACCTAAAAATAATAAGTTGAGCTACACTAGCCCAGTAAAAAAATCTATACTCAAGTTATATGAAAATGCGATGAAGCATGCAATAAGAGAGAATGAGTTTCAACAAATGGACATGAGATCAAAAGGGCAACCACAACGAACAGACGGACTAAGACTGCGGGATCCTAGACTTTTTACAGATGTCCCTAATTGTTCACTCATCAACTAAAAGCAGCATTAAACTCACATCAATCTAAATATCCATGACAATTTCTCAACCATTTTATGACTGCTCAAAAGAATACCACGAATAACCTCATCATTCAATACCATTTGTCATCAAGCCTCTTTTTCATAAAACTTTCCTTTTTGATTACCAAAATAGTTTAGAGAAATCTCAAGACCATTACCAGTCAAACTCCGTTGATTCGAGCTTGAATACCGGAGTCTGTTGATTTGTGCCCAAATACCGGATCCGTTGGTTCGCTCAAGAATACCAGAGGATTTTATCAAAAATCCTCTTTTCAAAACTCAAATTTCTTTCTTTAATAAAACTTTGATAGAATCAACATTTCATTCTCTTCTTCGATAGCCACAATCCCAAGCAACAAACAATCCAAACTTCAACAAAAACTTCTAAAGTCAATCAAAATTTTCTTCATCCTGGAGAGACATTCAACTGTGCTACCACCCCTCGCGTAACAGTGAATTCTCTCCACCTGAGTTTCCACTTTACCACACCTTGCATGGCGGGCCCTCTAGAGTCCTCGCATTACCACACCTTGCTTTGCGGCAACCTCTCTTCGTATTCTCTCAATTCAAACATACACACACACAAAAACCACTGATCAATGTACAAGCAAGCAATTTTTTTTCCAATTGCATATTGTAATACAAACTTGTAAACATATCGCATCATACACACCGTTCCTCTAAATCTATCACGATGCCCTTTGTTACATACCGAACTCATAAATGACTCCACGACACACTACCAGCTAGGTTCTTAACGAGAGTCTTATAAAACGAGTGCCAAAGGAACCTAGGAGGATGAACAAGACGAAGCACAAGGATACGGGTCACAATACTACCCTTCAGATCATTAGACGAGCTCATGTCTACCCATAATACTCACCACATTGCCCCTTATAGCCCATGGTACTCCTATTAATCTTACGGTACATTCCCTACTCAAAAGACACTAATATTATACATTAATGAGTGTCAAGAGACAAGGTCAAACAACGAGTTACTAGGACACGAGAAATCATGTCCGAAAGTGATTTAAACATGTTCTATTTACATAGGGAGCCATTATGACGGAACGAGAACAACCTTTGAAGTAGCCAGACTGACACTCCTCTACTCCAACAGTCATAACTTTCTGTGTACTAAGATTTTTAAGGCGATTCTAGTGGCAAATGAAAGCTGAGTTGAAGACCTTCGAACCGATATAAAGTTTGTATAAATCGGACATCGGACGAGGAAGTTACAGCCATTTGAAGTTAGGCACAAACTGAAAACGAGCAGAAACCGAGACAGATTCGTGACCAGATTTCTAAAATCCACCATTAATTCAATTCTCAACGGTTTCAGGTGATTCTAGCGGCATTAGAACGGGCTCTAAGTCTACTCTATTTCATATGAAGGAACCAAAATTCAATCCCGAGTTTAAGAAGGCGAAAAAACCCCCAAAACGAAGACCATGTTCTGCAGATTTTCGGAAATGGAAGAAACAATGTCCAACAATGAAACAACGCACGATCTAGATACATAAACACTGTATAAACGCAAGAGTAAGAAATCCCTACCTCAAGGGTTTTGAGTAAACCTGGACACTTTGTCCAAGTCAACCGTAGCTCTACGAGATCCGATCTTGATTTTTCTTGGATGGATAGAAAGCCCGCGCTTCGTATAACAACTTTAATTCTTGGGTTTTGTTCGGAATCACGCCCGAAGTAGATGAAATCGAGGAGAGAAGTAGAGGGGATGTTGTCGGAGGAGGAGCAGAGAGAGACGAGAAAGAAGAAGAAAAAAAAGAAAGAAAAGGGAAAGAAAAATGATTTCCCTGTATGTTGCAACGTATATATACATATTCACTTATTGCACTTTTACCCCTACACTAATGATTCCTTCACATCGACCCCCTAATCATATAACCACGACACTATTCATATTTCCACGTGTCACGCCTTTACTAATAATTACAATACTTCTTTAAAATAAATAAATAAATAAAATACGGGCCAAAATTACGGGTCTCTACAGTTTGGTTCTGGTTAGGTTCCATGTATATATTGGTTAGGTTCTGGTCCCAATTTCCTAAAACCGTTTGAAATGGTCTGGTTATTGATTTTCTAGAGAACTGGACCAATCCGGACCTTGTACATATGCAGAACGATGTTGATGGCATTGGCAGATTAAGATCCATATCTAATAGTGGCTTTGGTGTTCAGGGCCTAGGTTTTCATTTTTAACCAAACAGAGAGAGAGAGAGAGAGAGAGAGAGAGAGAGAGAGAGAGAGAGTATTTACTTATGAACGTAAACTTTGGTATCTTAAAATGATATAACCCTTATGAACATAAACTTTAGTATCCAAGAGTCCCTTAAAACCAGAGAGAGGAACATAGTTTTATATATGTCAAGCCTCTGAGAGAGGAATGTAGTTTTATACATGTCAAAAACCTCAGGAAGGTCATTATAGTTTCAGATCTACAAGAGGAATTAGAAAAATAAGCAAAAAGAATCACATTTTACAAAAATATTAGATGGGACGACACTAAAGAAGACACCTTTTTCTTTTTTCCGTTTTTAGTAAAAAGATTTTTACTTTTGATCATAAGTTTTTAACTTTAACACTCTTCTCATTGAGATAAATGAATGGTCAATTGAAAAAATTTAACGTAAATCTAACGAAAATACAAGAAGCAATGGTACGACAATCTAATTTTTGTTTATTCACGGAAACAAGAAGTTTTTTTTTTTGAGCCGTGATATTATCTTAAATTAAGAGTTAGGCCTAGCTTATGAGAGCATTTTGTATGAGAATCCAGTGAATGTGAACAATGTATGGGAGCACCTTGTTATGTTTGAAACCATGATATTGTCATAACAAATGAGTAGGACTTGGCATATGAGAACGTAGTGTATGGAAACATAATAGTAGTAGATGAGAACACGTGTTTTTTATTTTATTTTTATGACTTTTGAAACCCTGCTCCTAAATTGTGATTTTGAAAACTTATTCGATTAAAAAATTGGGGTTATAGTGTTATGGTCTTAAATTCCGCACTAACCTTATATCTTTAAAAATAAAATGTTCAAGTTGATCCGCATTTTGTTTAAATTCTTTTAACAACGAATCACATTTTTTAGGGCGCTACAATAGTTTTGCTTTGTTTTGACTTTTGATTTGATTCACGTCAAAATTTTCATATTAATTATTATTCTCGATAAAAAAATAATTATATATATTATTTCTAGTACAAAAGGTAAAAAAAATACGATAAAAATAACAAAAAAATGAAACAACTATATTTATTATTTCTAGTACTGGCTTATCTAAATTTATTTCAATTTAAGTTCATATTCATACAATGTTATAATGTCTCTAGTCGAGAGGAAAAATAAAAAATTTAGGCTATGTTTGGAACCTAAGAAAAAGGAAGGAAAGAAAAATAAAATAAAGTGGGAGAAAAAATTTAATATTTATAAAACTTAAATTGTGATTTTTCTTCTTTTCTTATCTTTCAACCAAATAATAAAAGGATTTTTTTTAATTTTTCTTTCTTTTATTTTCTTTTTCTTATTTTTTTCTTTTCCCTAAGTTCCAAACAAAGGCTTAAATAACGCGGGCTATTTTCGAATTTAGGTCAAATTACGGACCTAAAAAGCCCGGGCCGAGGGTTACTGAAACATTTAGGGTTTTACTTTCTCTATACTGACCTTACAGATGGTATCAGACTAGATCTCTCTCTCTCTCTCTATCTGTCTCTCTCTCTCCTCTTTGAGTAAGTGCCCCATCTCCCACACACACGAATCGCACACACACACGTTGATTGCACGGTTTGTATTCAATGGAGCCCTTAGCATTTTTTCCCTGAAGATTTTCCATACAGTGTTTTTCTGTTTTGATCTTCGGTGATTCGAACTTGTATTCCTATCGTCAATTCAAATTACGCACCTATTATAGTTTTGCAACTACTTTGAGGGGGAAGAACTTCCAAAACTGTCTCATGAAGTTAAACTAAAAGAACTATTGCGGTAGTGTTCGGTTGTCATTTCATTTTAGTTTTAGTTTTGTTTTTCAATCATTACCCTTCTTGTTTCTCCAATCATTACCCTATTTTTTCAATTATTACTTTTTCATCTCTCTCCAATTATTATCTTTTTCTTCAATCATTACTTTATTTCTCTTTCCACCCATTAACAAAGCTAAACTAAACTAAACTCTCAACCAAACAAAGCCGTAATTTGAATTAGGCTGAAATTAAGCTATGTTCGAATGCGTCAAAGGATTTCATCAAGTTACTTAGGGGCCGTGCTGGGGTGAATTGTTGCGTTTGTATGTCCAGAACTCGTCTAAGTTAACAGAGCTTGATCAAGCTCCACAAATTGTATTTTTGAATTTAACGACATGACCAATGAAGAAACAAGGTGATTAGAAAATGAGACTCACTACTGTCATAGTCTAATAATTTGATCTGTTTATTTCTTAGGTCTCTCGATGTACAAATACAATACAAAAATCGAGTTAATCAGATATCGTTAAGAGCCTTGATGAAATTTTTTTTTTTAAAGATTCAGATGACTATTGATATCTGATTAACTTGATTTTTTACGTGCCCAAATTTCAATTACATCACTAGACCACATGGGAAAATCATAATTCTCAGATAATCAGTTTTAAGAACAACTAGTTCCATTTCCATTTGAGATAAACTTATTCACGGAGCCGCTGTAAACGAGCTGTTCATGGAGCAACACGATCTCGGCTGTCTGTTTTGGATTTGGACGGTCCGGATTTAAATGACACTTTTCCGAAGAAGAATTTAACTTTTCCTTCCCCGAAAAAATTTCATTAGAATCCGGATCCAAAACACTTTAGATGTTTGAGATTCACATCAGTAAATAACTATTCACGGAAAGCTCCGATAAAAAAGTTTTTTCTCATTCCATTTTCCCCTCTTTTCTTGTCATGACAACACTATTATCTCACTATTTTGAGCGTTTAATTAATTGACGACAGTCAAATATACCCTACTATTTTCTTGGTTTGAAGGTGGACAAAGAGAGTCGGATCCTCTGTCCCCAATCCTCACCGCATGCCTTGTGTTGCACGATTGGCCCCGTGACAAGAAGGATGAAACCCAGAGAGGTTCAATACAAGCAGCATATCCCAGAGAGTTTAGTAGCCCAGAAGAGAGGTTTCTGAAGTTCAAAAACAAATGTACCCCCGAGGGTTGTGGGAGAGAAATTGTATGAAACAGTTGCACCACGCGGCCGACTTATTTATAGTAGTTGACTGTGTAACAGAAAGTTAGCTCAGCAACGAAGTGCAACTGTTCCATACAACACTTCCTCCAGAGTTGAGGATATCCCAAATTAGAACAATCTCAACTTCCCAGTTAGCACACCAGTGTGGCCAAACAATCGATCACACAAGAAAAACAAGTTCCTGATTCCTAACCACATGAAAATACGAAAACCTCCAAAAACCCAGATTGGATTTTCAACTAAAGTACCAACAAAAGGATCTGTCAAACCCCTAACCTAAGCACTTTACACAAGGTTAATTTCCGAGACAATTTTGGACCCAGAAACTCACAATCCCTGATTAACCATGAATTACACATCCCGAGACAATAAGAACGTCATCAGGTTGGTGGTGAGTCCACGTAATGTCCGGTTTTTCGTCTGTGGCGGCTGTAATCCGGTACAAATCTGAAACTAAGGCCACAACTATCGACCTTGCACTTGTACGGACGTTCCCCAGTGTGAACACGCAAGTGCTCGGTACGGGCCCATGCCAACTTGATCGACATCGTGCAACCCTTCCACGAGCACTTGAGGGGCCGGCCTACTCTCTTTGTGAACTCGTTGATGAAGCCTTGCGTATTTATGAGAGCTAAATATCTTTCCACACCCTTTGTGCGTACACCGGTTACGCTTATGCAAGAGTAGGTCTGCTTTCGTATGGAAACTCATTCGGCAGCCTTCTAGGTCACACCTATTGGACCGATTTCCCTTCTCTTTCTTTTCTTTGCGAGAAACCAAACCATCCAAAGGTTTTTCCCCCCTTTTTCTCGCTTCTGGTTTATTTTCAAACATTACGGTTCTCTCAGTTTTGCCTCTTTTCGCATCTTTCATAGCTCTTGGCCTCAGTCCTTCCCATGGACTCCGAATAAATGAACTGAAATCAAACTCCACTTCTCTCCTCCTTTTGCTTCCATTTCTTGCATTTGACCTAGGGGACACCTCGGTGAAGCCAGTATTTTCCACCTCTTTCTTCTCAGGCAAGCAACTATTTTCACTATCACTCTGCATCTCGCCAACAACATTTGTCTTTAATGCGACTTCCATACTTTCTACGTAATCAAGTACCTCAATGCTCGTATCTATGTTCTCTCCCGAATTGATAAGATCAGATGCATCTTTCTCTTTCATCGCATCTCCATCAGACTTCATACTGCATTGCCCTTCAGAAGTATCCACTGATGCCACATGTATCGTGCTTATTTCCCCTGTGATTTGATGGTCTCTCCGAATATCAAAATCCATAGTACTTTGAACTTCAGTGGAGAGAGAAACACTGGAATTTTCAGCACAGGATTGCTCATTTCTCTCAGAACCATTTCCTCTCGTTGAATCATTAGCTTCGACCTCCACAATCATTTCATTGTCCTCAATCGGCACCTCCTCAACATTTTCAACACCGGAAGTGGCCACTATAAGTGAATCCACAGTTTGTGATGAAAAGGATTTCCCCCCATGATCATTAACAAATTCAGAATCTCTATTGGAAGCCAAGTCACCTAGACCGGAAGACTTTTCTGTATTTTCAGTGTTAGAAACGATATCCTGAATTACATTGTTGTTGATGTGTTCATCTGAACCTCCACAATGTCCTTCTGCTGCACAACGCTTAGACTTGAATTTTTTTCTTGAATATTAGATAAGTTTACTTTCTATTCTAACCGTGCATGGTTCCATCTGACTTGGTACCCAGCACTTCATTTTTCTTCTCCATTGGAATGATCCCAGACGATTTCACATGGACCGAGTTATTTAAGTTCCGTTTTGACCGAGTTTTTCTAGATGGCCATTTAAGCTTTAAACGTGTTGAAATTGGGAGAAGTATCGTCAGAGAAAATGCCACCCAATGCCAAAGCATGCTGCACTTGCATAGATGGAGAATTTTTTGACCTTGACACAGTACCGTAAGTTGATACCCGATTTCGAGGTCCAGTCTTCGCCACATTCGTCGTGTTCTTCATCATCAATTGCAAGATCAATCAAGTTCAGATCTTCCTGTGATGCCTCTCCTAATGGAATATCATTGTACCCAAAAGGACTACCGATTTCCTCCGCAATGGATGCAGTATGAGCCTTAATTTTTTGAAAGTCTACACAAACAAAAATTTGGAAAAATCAATGCAAAGGGCAAACCAATGGATAAGGTGACAAGCAAAAAATACAAACAAAAAATAATATCTTTATTAGAAGTGTTGCTGTTTTTTTTTTTTTTTCCAGCAAAAGAAAGATTTTATTAATCTTTGAAAGAGATTACAAAGATTAAAAGGATCCCGGGCACACCGGCATACACCACCCAAGAACCACACCCAAAGTAAAGCAAGAAGCTAACCAAAAAACCACCCTCCAAAAATCGAGAACCCTCAGACAAAAAACCAACTGCCTACACCCAAAAAAAAATCCAAGATCACCAAACCACCCACCTAAGCCCCAAATACAAACCACGAACAGATCAAGGGAGAGAGATTCATCATTCTCCCAACCCATGACTTCATCCAAATCATCTAGAACACTGATCCTATCTGCTACTTCGGCCTCTTTCATTTCAACAAATTTCTTTAATGCTATGTTTGGATTGGATTTTGAAAAAAATTTCGAAAAATTGTAGGGATAATAAGTGGAGAGAGATAGAGAGAGAAATGTTAAAAGTAGGGGGAATCTAGGAGGAATCTAGGGGAAATTTTTTGAAAAATTCTTTTTAAAAAGTGAAGAGAACAAGGCATAAGTGTTGCTGCTGTTACACAATTACCGCTATTGATATTATCATCATTTTTCTCTAGATAAGTATCTTGGTATTATCATCATCTTTATTACAGTACTATAACTGTCATTGTCAATGTTAAAGCATTCAACTCAAAACCAATTGGCAATAAGTGGAGAAGCCGCCCAGTCTCTTATACTAGTTTTGTAGAAGATAAGTAACCAATGTGGGACAAACTCCCAACACTCTCCCCTGCACGTGCGACCCATGACTCGCACGTGGAGAGGTAAACAAATGATCCATAACACATAAGGATCACAACAAACGATGGTGCACTTATGGCACAAACAAGGGCGAACAAATTTTCTAGATTTGATACTATGTTAAAGCAACCAACTCAAAACCAATTGGTAATAAGTGGATAGGCTATCCAAGCTCATGTACTAGTTTGGAAGTAATTATTAACCAATGTGGGACAAGCTCTAAAACTCCGCACATACGGCAACAATCAACTATCCACGACAAAGGGGAAACCAACCAACAACGACATAGAGCCTTGCCAAAAGCCTCTGAAAGTCTAGCTCGGATACCATATTAAAGTATCCAACTCAAAAACAATTGGCAATGAGTGGAGAGGCCTCCCAGGCTCATATACTGGTTTTGGAGGAGATGATTATCGGATGGGGGACAAACTCCCAACAGTAATCTTCATTACTATCTTGTCAGTGCATGACAACTAAATAAATACACAAGTATTGCACATAAACCGAACACAACAAATTACTAACAGTTTTGACCACTCATGAACTATTAAGTGGTTTCGTTTTCTTTTGAATAGGTGGTTCTTGCTCCACAGCACTTATTTCTGATAATATTCTTGTTATTCCAGAAGTATATTGTTGACATAGGGGGAAAAACCAAGAAGAGATGAGCTCATACTGTTGATTATTAGAGGTTGAAAAGATTGCCTGTCAAAATTTAAAAAGGTTGATGTTATGAAGCGAAGATAACTTACAGACTGAATTCCCTTTTTATAGCTCCCACAAAAAAGGTTGCAGGTTTCGCAAAATGTATTTTCACCTTTTAACTTTTGAAACCAGAATCACAAAAGGCAAAAAGAGTACTAATTTAGCTCCACATGTTGACAGGGTTGTTAGACAACCCTACCTTAGGTGTGCAAAAACATTATGCACTGTCCTTACCTGAATGACAAATTACAAGGACATTCGCTCAACCTTTTGAACGCAACATCTCCCCTATTTGAATTGCATGCTCCAGGCAGAATATCCTTGGTCTCAGAAATCCCCTAGTAGCACTCCATCCCTTGTAAAACCGGGGAGAAGTACATATATCTTCTGAGGAATGAACCATAGATTTGATCGATTTGGCAGTTAGAGATGCTCCATTTGACTTATTGCTCTCATTCCCTTCAATCTTGTCCTTCAGTCCATCTGCAAAAGAAAAACCATGTGATACCCACATGTTTTCTTTGCAAGAGAAATACAACTATGTTGCCACAAATTATTTGTATAGGTACAGTGGAAACTTTCAGCTGGTGATCTTTACGCACTAGAAAGACAAACTTGTCTACCAGCCTCACGTATCCATGTCTGAAACATGCCTGATGTGTCTAAACTTCAAATTTCAGTTTGTTTGTTGGGAACGCTGGAGACACGTTAGGAGGCCAAAATGCAGTTCTAAGAAGTTGGGGCATCACCAAAATTGCTTAGGTCTTGAATACTAATTTAGGGACTGTTGGCTTTATGTCTTATGCGTGTGTTTGCCATCCTTAATTCGACAAAACTAATGTATTTTTTTCTTTTCTACCACCCTCGCGATTGATGATAGTATTGTTTTGCTTTAGACACCACAAACAAAAGACAAAGGGTAAATTTCACTGACCTCCCCTCAGGTTTATGATACTCTATGGTTTAACAAATGACGAAAATGGGGAAGGGTGATAAATATGGTGAGAGTTGTGGCAAAAGAGAGGGCATTTTTGTTATTTCTAGTCAAATTAACGGTTTTTGGATGGAAACGGAAGGGGGAATCTGGATAAAAGTTTCAAAAGCAAGGGAGGTCAATGATATTTCAGTAAAAGCAAGGGAGGTCCTTGCAATTGTCAGAAACCTCAGGGGAGGTCAGTAAAAATAAAAATACATGTTCAACATGTCCCTATGTTTAACTATCCATGTCCTTTATTATCGGAAAAAAGGACGTGTCCACATGCCAATGTTGTGTCAGTATTTGCGGTTCATAGTTAAAATAAAATGGAGAATTGAAGTAAAACATTTAAAATTGGATGGAGGGAGTATTTTTTTTCTTACCTTGTACACCATACTGATAAACACTAAGGCAACCAATAAGCATAGCCATTAATGGTAGTGAGATTGTATACGTTCAGGTACACCAGAACATCTCCCATCTTTGTCTTCCTCGGGTAGTAACATTCTGCACAACATTTTTTTTTCTTCAACAAAGTTTCCTCTTTGCTTTTTTCCTTGGAATCCAAACACAGAGCAAGTGTAATAGGTCGATTCCTCTGATTTTCCGTTGGAGAGTGGAAGAAAAAATCAGAGGAATTGCGGGGATGAATTGGGCATGGGATTTGTTGAGTTCCTGTTCTTTTCTCAATTTCTGGATCCATTAATGTTTTGGGTTTGCTTGTTGAAGAACATTTTTTTTGAACAGCGCTTGTTGAAGAACATGACGGCGGCGAGTGTGCGTCGGATGGTGTGGAGGGGGGCGCCATGGTTGGTGACCTGGAAGAACGGAAAAACCCAATGGTGGAGGCGGCGCGTTTGCTTTGGTCAATGAGGGTGGGTTTGGGGGCTTACAGGTTGATGACAGGGACGGTGGGGGAAATGAATTAAGGGGAAAGTGGGGAATTGTGGGGGTTTGACTATAATGCACTCGTTTTTTACGGCAACATATAATGGAGTTTGGCCCAAGGACCTTGTAAACACGGATTATTAACAGTGGGGATTCAATAGGCGCGTTTTGTAATGGGGACGAAATTAACATTTCGAAAATACTTTGAGGACTATCCGTATAGAAAAGCCAAATTTTAAGGGGAAAGTATTGGGGAAAATGAAGAGGTTATTTTCTTTCCCTGGGATGCGAGTCAAAACGGGATTATAAGAGAATTTGCAATAGTCTTAAGCTTATTCTAGTCAAATTGTCTACGAATTACCTCAAAAACTCGTTTAGCTAGCCACCAAATGATTGAAGTGCCCGACAGCCAAAGCAATTGGGCTAGGCAAATCAAAAAAAAACGTTTTTTATAATAGAAAAACAAAAAAAGAAAAAATTCAGACAACGGAAAAAGGAAAAAACTCAGACGATGTCTTCATCTCCTTTCACCGCCACCACCTTCTCCGGCACCTGAGCACCTCCATAACAACAACCACAGACATACCCACCTCTCTCTCTCTCTCTCTCCAAAAATCATCAGGAAAAATCAAAAGCAAAAATCATACACACACAGCAAAAATCACCATACCCACCATCCCTATCCAGTACACCAGACGACAACGGCGACAGCGTACATACACAGACTAAGTAGATCGTGAAAGCCCAGACGGCAACGGCGACAATCGTGAAAGCCCCAATGCCTGCAGATCTGGTGGCAGAGAGTGAGAACTGAGTGAATAGTGCCTCACCCCTTGTGGTGTGGTACCGCAGCTCCCGATCGAAGTACCGAGCTCTAAGCTAGTCTGTTGGGTGAGAGTTTTTGAGGGTTTGTCTCTCCTCTCAGGCAAGAATAAGGAAGAGAGGAGGCTATTGGAGATCCTCTAAACGGGAGTTTTAACACGCCGGGATGCTTGTCCTGGGAATGCCAATATTTGTTGTAGTCTGTGTGGAACGGCTTTAGAATCAGTTAAATACTTGTTTTTGGACTGTCCCTTTGCTTATGGAGGTGTTACAGGTGGGTTTTAGATTCTGAGGTTGGAACTCCTATATCATTTGTGGAGTGGTTTTTAAGGAGGCGCTGGACACTAGAACTGTGTGGGGAATCTCTGTGTGGAAAAAATGGCCTGGCTCGAAATGGGGCTTTCTTTGATAATGTTAGTCCTTTCGTTCATGTGTCTTGCAAATGTTGACAAGTCTCTTTCTATGATGCATAAGCTAATTGGTAGCGGAGACTATGCATGGAGATCTAGGGTATCTCAAGAAGGGCACGTGCATGGAGATCTCAGGTATCTGAAGAAGGGTGCAAGGCTTTTCAATGTACACGCAAGGGCTTGGTGACTTTTGGTGCCCAACTGGGTGAGTGTCAAACTACTGTATTAATGTGGTGGTGGACGGGGCATGGGTCAAAGCGATGAGACAAGGCGTGGCAGCCTGGTGCATAACATAAGTGATTTGCAAGATGGTACAGAGAGATGCTCAAATCTTGCCTGGAGCTATCTTTGTAATGGTGTGGATGAGGTGTTATGGTTATGTTTTTGGTTCTCCAAAAAAAAAAGAAAGCAGCAGGAATCACCAAGAAACTTTTCCCCCACAACTAAGCTCACTCTCTCCAATACACTAATGTCCAGAAAACGTGGTTTTGGCTGTTATCCTATTACACAATTTACCATGTCAAGAATGCATCTACAACTCCATTCCGTAAGCCATAATTCCTCTAGCATCAGTGTATAAGAACATTAGTACAACTCCATTATAGATTCTCTCAAAAGCTTTAGGTTGGATTTGGACCCTGGAATGGAAAGGAATCACGGAAGGAAAAGAAAAAAAACCGGAAACCCTGAATTTGGGAGGGAAACAAGCACACAAATGAAAAGCCAATCCAAGATAGACATCCAAACACAGCATTAACATAGATCCAAGATCCAGAAATCCACACATCGACACATTGTGCATTATTGTGAATCATCGGACGTAAGGTAATTCAAACGTAATGCTTTCCGAGCTACAGTCAAAGAGATCCCCCCCTAACATTTCACTCCAATCTAGGAAAGGTAAACCACGTTGTACAAGAAGCAAATTTCTTAGATTTATACATCACTGCTTTGGTTCACCTTCGCGTCTGTAGTCCCAGAAACACCCACTCTATTGTTGTCAATAAATCTCTCTATATGTACAACAACAAAACCATCAGGATACTTACTATGAACACTGTGTATGTCTGTCCGGGCAATTCTGTCAACTACCAAGAATTGTGAATCGGATCAAATGACAGAAAGCTTTTGCCATTCTTCTAATTCTAATGATGGAATGGGGTGGCTGAGAGAACCAATTACTAAGGTCAGGCAAAAACACTCAGTAGTCACTGATATTGGCAAAACTTGTGTTGCTTCTTTCCTTTCTCATTCACCCAGGGAAATGACAACAAAAACATCATCAAGGGACCATTTTCTAGGTTCTGCTTTGTTCTCAGGGTTAATTATGGCACACTCTGCACTTGGAAGTCGATAACCTATCACGATTTCCCGTCTTTGGCGACCCCTTATCATAACATCATAAAAACAGAGCTCTTCCTGGTCATATAAATAGAATTCTGCTGGTTTTATGCACATTTCATTTCCCTGTGAAACAGTAAGAACTAAAAAGTCAAGTACACAAATTCAGCGGTAGTGAACTAGTGCTTTGTTAAAGATTACAGATGAGAGAATGAGAGCATGATTCGTGTTGGAATAGGCTGCATCTGCAATGCAATTGCCAGCAGATAATTGCATAGCAGATGGGAACCGTTATGGTACATTTTGGGATTCTATATTCAAGTATATATTCATTATTGGTTGCATGATCCGTTCATCTGATAGTTTACTATGCGCTCACACTTTTATATAGCAAGACATTTCCAATCAAAATGTATTCCGCACCCCAAATAAATAACGCATTGGGTTTTTTTACAAGGGAAGATTAGGAAATAGGAAACTATAATTCCAGGTTTGTTTGGTTAAGCAAGGAGGAAGAAGGAATTCTTACATTGTGGGTTTTTTATGTGGTATTCTACCCTCAAAGGAAATATCAAGAAGCTTGTTTGAATGGTAATATGAAAAGCTAATATTTTTTCCTCCTTTCTGTCCACTTCCTTTCATAAAGGAAAAGGTTCCCCAGAAGGAAACTACCCCTTGTGGTCCTTTTCCTTTCCTCTTCCTAGCAAAAAAAAAAAAGAGGAACATTTGGAATCATACCCCCCACCTCTCCACCGCTTATCCCTCCTAACAAAGCAAAGCATCATGAACGTGGTGAGTAATTTGCATGCTTGTGAATTGTTAATTTGCAACAGATACCGAATACTGCTGACTCATTATCTTATTGAAATTTTTGTAACTTCGTACAACTGCAACAACTCCGTTCTGGAACAAGAAAATGTCATCCTTCTTGTGGTTTGTAATGTGGGTCATTATTTTAGATAAACAAGAAGAGAGGGTAAGTGGTAGAAGAAAGGTCTGAAAAGGTAAGATGCCCCGTTACTAGAATGAATTATATGCTCAATCTTAGGAAAACATGGAACATATGGGAGGGGTATGAAACTGTACCTCTTCTGCAAAGAGTTCCTCAAGTACACGATTTATTTGTTTGTCCTCGGCTACCATCGCAAGCGCCATACTGACCAGCTCATTCGATAGCACATAATCACTAATTCTGGAGACCGAGACAAGGTTTCTAGTCCTAGAATCCAGAATCTCACTTATAATTATGGATTTGTCTGAAGCTTGCTGCATTTCACGGATCCAAGAGCTATGGCAGAACCCAGAATGCCGAAGAGGAATAGACTTAGTATCTCTGTAAGGGAGACGCTTTGACTGCAATCAATTTGATACAAGCAACTTTAATCAGCTCTAAAATGCATTAAATACATACAGCACAGAAGGAAAAAAAAAATCGAAATGGATAGTCAATTATTTTCAACAGATAAGCAAACTAATAATGACCCTACAAAGAATATGGAGTAATAATATTCGGTATAGAATGCCTGGGCAAAGAGTAGCAGTAGTAACTACCTGAATGTCTCGAATGAGGAGGAGGGTTGCAAGTGACCGCGAGTCAGAATGTACAACAGAGTCTTCAACGGACTCATCTGCAAGAATTAATATCTGTCTTCTTGAAGTTAGTTAGTTAGTTAGTTAGTAGTATGCATGAAGCCTCCATGCAAGTTATCGTAACAAACAGGTGTAAATGAATAGGTAACTCTCTCTCCCCTTCAAAACCACCATGTCTACCACTAAGCTCATATTGAGTTTTTCTTTTCTTTTCCAAAGGACAATAGCGGTGAAGTGTGATAGACAGTGGTGTAGGATAGCAGTGGATTGTTGGTGTTCGTACTTTTTGATGGAACATAAACAAATTACTTCCATTCCAAGCAAAAGCTCATATTGGGTTTTTTTTTTTTTTTTTCCAAAGGACAATAGTAGTGAAGTGTGATGGACAGTGATGTAGGATAGCAGTGGATTGTTGGTGTTCGTACTCTTTGATAGAACGTAAACACATTACTTCCATTCCAAGCATCTGGCTTGAAATGTCAGTTCGCTTTCAAAGGGTAGGAGAGGGGGAGACCAAACTTACAGAATCAAATGTTTCCAACGGGAGACTCTCCAAATGCCGTCTAATAACTGCATTCCCTTCACGATGAACAAGTTTTATGTTTGCTAGTCCTGAAATATCAAGTCCACCATCAGTCAACTTCCTTTCCCGTTCTTTTTCTGGAACCTCGTTAAACATCCACAATTCTGAACCTTCTGCCAAGAACGCCTCTAATACCTGAGATGAAAAAAAATAGAGAAACAAAATTAGAATTGCATTAGCTGTTGGTTCTCCCATCTGTCAAGAAAGCGCATGCACGATTATGTTGTTTACTTATCTTTTTAATTTAGCTCTTTGAAAACAAAATATCATTCCAATTGTATATCCCACTATTTCATGTAGTTTTGCCAAGAAGATCTTGTTTTTTGTTTTTGACAAGAAAGAAGATCTTGTTCAAGTATAAGCTTTGATACAGTTTCTGTTCTTTTCTTTTTTGAAACCATGAGATGCCTTTTGAACAGGACTTATTCCTCCACCAGCTTTAAATATCCTATTCCTCTACAATATGGAAACAAGATAAAAGGTGCGAGGTCAACTCCTATGGTTCAAGACCATTTAGTTAGCCATAGATACTAACAACGATATGGAAACAAATCAAACAATATTGCGATAAAAAGAGCATCTGAGACATCGTTTTAAGGCCAGTTAGAGATTTTGCTTTCGTAATGTACAGTGTTTTCTGGATCCATTGCATAAGGCAACATCTGCTGATTCTGCTCATACTTCAGTCACAAGTTTGTAACTGAAAGTATGAATTCCTCTGATACAAACGTTTTCATACAAGGATCTTAAGTTTTTGAAACTAGTTTTGCACTATTTCACTATTCTCTAAAGTAGAATTGCATGAGATGTAACTAACTAGTGTTAGCGCAAATCGTTTTCTTGAAAGAGCTAATTTGAATTTCAGAAGAGATTTTAAGAGTTCAAAGAGTTGATCCAAACTAAAAACAAGCAGTGAATCTCTAAAATCATTTGTTTAGGGGCTAAATGGCAGCTAATCCAATGGAAGAGCCTAAGAAGAATCTTTCAGTTGCCATGTGTTCATTGTGTAGGTCATTTGTGTCTCTGTAAGGGGCGGCTTCAGGAGTTCAACTGTTAAAAATTGTAAAGAAAGTTTTTGTATACAAAGCTCTACATAACATTAACATATTTATTATGGTTGAAAATTATTGGCCTAATTAATTTTGTTTTGTTACACTATATTACTGTAATATCTACTCAATCACAAATTTAAGTCAATTTTCATATAATTTAGCTACGTAAGAATAATCTAGTACCAACAATATTAAAGAAAATAATTAAACTATATGTTACAAAAAAAACAAATTTTAGTTCATGTTTTGAACCAAGGGGCTTCGCTTGAACCCCTTTGGATATGGTGGAGCCGCCCCTGGTCTTTGAGTCTTCTGTTGATAGATATATGGACCATGTATTCCATGAGTGATTTAATTCTGGCCGAAAGAATTAGATCGTATTTGAGCGAATTACCATAATCATATCATCAATGTCACGTCGCCAGCCACAGAAAAGTATCTTCTCTGGATATTTTGGAGGATCAGGTATCCTAGGAAAAACACCTTTGCAAACCTGCAATAATGTGCAGCTTAGATGGTCTATGAAACTGCTGTTCAGATATTCAGTGCAGTGTAATGAACGCATCATTCCTACGAGATATTTGGTTTAATTGGAGAAAACATCAATGCTACAACAGAAAGTGATAACAGCAAATGCAGTGTCATGAAAACAACTTCCGATGTAGATCATTGGAGTAGATGTTACCCAGGCTCTGGTGTGAGTATCAGGTGGGGTGTATATCTAGGGGTCGGACAATCAAAATCTTAAAGTGGAGGATACATAGATACAGATCCGGATTTGGATACCGACTTGGGGATATGGCTAAGTAATGACTTTGTAACATATATTATACACATCAATGAGTGAAAAAAGATGGCCTGATAATCTTTTTCATGCCAAATATATGGACCAAAGATTATCAGGACATAAACTATTTATTAAAATATGGAGCACAAAAGCCCAATAGTGAAGCCCACTTGTTAGAGACAAAGGGAAGCGATTGTGCGTAACAGTGTATGCCCAATGATGTGGCCTTATTTATAACAATGCAGTAGAGCAACCCATATACCACAGCTGTAAATAGAATGGAAGAAAATACAGAAATGACAGCGGCGGTTGTTGTATCTGCGTCTCTCACTCCTCTCAGCATCTCCTCTTCTCAACAAGGCTGGTGGTTCGCTGATTAGCATAGCTTCTTCTCCTTCATAAATTTCGGCAAAAGAACTCAGAAATTCAAATTTCTGAGCCCGCTCTAAAACAGCCACAGCCACCCCCAATCCATATCCCGCACCTGCAACCATGCCATGTATTGTCGACACAGCTACTTTGACGAATTTGAGGATCCATGTAACATAGGTTGGTTTCAACTTTTGTCTTTTCATCCTCCCTAACTAACATACTCCGATTTAAAACAGTCCCTTGAAAATGGCGCACCAACATAACAAGTATAGGTGTTGGTCTCCAATCTCCCTTGCTCAACAATAAATTGCATTATATCACCTACTGGGTTAGTGGCTTTACTTAAAATCGACAATGTTCACTTGTTCTAAGAGAACAATGAAAACAACTTCCCTTTATTTTCGATAATTACTGAAGTATGAGTATATTAAAGGATGATATCATGCTTGCTACAAAACAACAATACTTCTGAATGACCTCCTTTCAGTTAGAAGTAATAATAAAGCAAACTCATCATAAAATGTACAATTCATGAATCAATGAAACCATCAAATATAAGACAATCTTCTTGTTGAAAAGGTAATGTTAAATTAAAGGAATCTGTGTCAAGGCAAAGTGAATACATAAAACTTATAGATGCAAGCATAGGTTGTCAATCAACTAAAAACAGCACGTATACCCCAGGTGCAGCTGCAAGGTCATCAGAATAATATAATAGAATCCAATCTGCAGCTACATGAAGTAAGAGAAGAAAGCTAACCTCTGGAGTGGGACCAGGCGCATAAGTGTCATCATCCTCGGCTATGACAAGGATTTCATCACCTTCCTTTAGAACATAACTATCATCTGGATTTAGTATTATCTTCCCACCATCTGCGGCAACCTTAACTCCACAAGGGATTGCATCAGGGAACGAAATAAGTACGTCTTTAAAACAAAGTCCATCCATTTGAGGCCACCTTTTAATGTAAAACTCCGCATTTTCAAACCCCAAAATGTCCTCCCATATCTGCCAAAAATAACAACAATAAAAAAATAAAGATAAACCAGAACAGACAACTCACTTCTGAAGAACTAACAATAGTTTACATCAATAAGAAGGATTTCAATCACTCAGCAAACAATTACAAAAGAAACTACGACTATGCCAGAAGTCATAATGTTTTCAGAGTGCTTGTGCTAAAACTATCTAAAACAAATCTATAGTCTCAGAGGAACTCAATTACAGAAAGACACCATTACTCAAATAATGAATCAATTGTCCCCAAAGAATCTTCCGACTTCATCTGTCAGCTTCCCTTGTTGAAGAGGGCTGAAAACAGGAGGACCTTGTAGTAGTGAGTTCACTGTTTTAACATGTTCAATTCTGCAAAGATGAAACTTCTATAAACAATAAGGTTACTTCAGCACATTCGATACTAATTCCATATTTCCATCACTGTTAATAAACCATTCACATTCAATCCCATTTCCCTCCCATAACATTGCTTCAGCGAAAATGAATGGCTTCATTGTGTTTAGCAGACCTTTAGATGGTAAGAACTTATCACTACAAATGCAGCAGTCAAGGAAATAGAGTTAATCACCATCATTAGTAATATTAAAATTGCTTCTCTCACCATTTGTTGTGAATGTGATGGATGGCCTTCTCTTCTACGACCCTAAAGTCACCGAACAAATGCCCCTAACTTGCATCTGACAACTTGGTAAAATTAAAATTGCTTTACATTGTTGAATAGCTTGATATGCATTGTTAGGTTCATTTCCTAATAGCTTAAGCTTTTGGGACTACGGTGATTTAACATTGTATCACAGCTCAGGTTGAGAGAGGTCTTGGTTCAAATCTCTCTGTTTGCATTTATTCCCCGTTTGCATTCCATTTCTCCCTTTCGTATTACGTTTCGCTCTGTCTCTGAGAATTTGCATCTCCAAATGCAAGACAGGTTGCACGTGAGGGGGGAATGTTGAATTAGGCTCATTTCCTAATAGCTTAAGCTTTTGAGACTACTGGTAACCTAACATATGCCACTATATATGAACCATTCAATTGTGGCTAATGACAACGGACAGTTGTTACCCTCTTAATTCAGTATTTTCCCCCGCATATGCAATCATGACAGCATTAATCTTTTACAAACATAAAGTCTGTGAACCAAATTCTCATCCTTGTCAGCTTAAAGCCTTTTCTAATGCTCCAAGCAATTACACTAACTTGGATCAGACAGCTCCTCATCAAGAAATCAACAACAAAAAATATCTCATGTGTCAAACAGTTTTTGACAACTAGGCACGCTTGTAAATTGAAGCCATCCCAAGGCCATACCAAGAGAAGCCTTTCGAGTTGGTGGATAAGAATGAACAAATTAACCAATCAAAAGAGTGGTATTGTCACCTCTGGACCTCCTTAAAATTTCTCATAGTTATACTTACAACATCAAACTTTTCTCATCATTTAAGAATATAAATTGAAGTGTAACAAACGTAGCATAGAAACCAAGATTCCCACGGTGGTGAAAGTGGCGTCCATAAGGTCTTATGAGTCACGCGGACTTATTGAAAGGGTGAAGAAAGTCAGTAGACTCCATTAAGAAGTTACAATATAGCCATTGTGGAAATCACGACTTTGGTATATATACATATAACTAAAAGGCATTCATCAAACCTGTGCAAGACCAGGCTGCAGAGCACATTGTATCATCAAACGCCCAATCACATCATGTGCAACAACTGTTTCAATTAGTTCTCCTCCAACAAGCTTCACCAGGGGCTCATTGTCAAGATCACTCATTTCAACAACAACATGACCCCTCAAGCCCTCTTTTACTCCTGTTAGGCTAAGCACAACCCTTAGAGCACGAGCATCACTCTAACGACAAAATGCATTATCTGTTAGTATTTGTTTAACGCAATTGTATAGCATTGGACAAAGGAAATTTAAGCAAATGGAAACAGGAAAACCTGATCTGCATTTTCATCGGATGCTAATACAATGATAGCCCGAGCCTTTGAGACGGAAACCTGGCATTCAACAAGGAGAATCAATACAAATGATCATTAAGACTCAAGTAGCAAACCAGGAGTAGCATGAGAGCATAAAATACACTATGTACTTAGGCTACATTCTTCTAAACTTAACTTATTTCTTTGTTTTATGTGTTTTGTTCGTCTTTTCTGAATTTTTGTTACATTCACATGATTTTTTTTGGATTAACTATCCATCTCGACGAGAGGAGTCTAAAAAGTACAAAATTATGACCAAAACAAAAAAAAAAATCACTAAAGACGAAAAAAGTATCAAACAGTTGTCTTTTGGAGCTTAAGTGCAGTCTTATTTGAATTTTTTCAACATCGGTTCATATTTTTATACTTTTTCGATTCGTCTCGTCAAGACGAACGACTAACCCCTAAAATTACATCGCAAAGCTGAACAAAAAGTTACGAAAAATAAAAAATACTGAAATAAGTTCCAAACGTATAAGTTTAAAAGAACACAGCCTTAAACGCACAAAATCCAGACACCTGACCTTTACACTCCAAAACCCTTCCAAACCACCCTTACCCTGAAACAAACACCCAATTGGACGCGCGCACACGCGCACGCGCACGAGAGAGAGAGAGAGAGAGAGAGAGAGAGAGAGAGAGAGAGAGAGACCTTCTTTAAATCAGCAAGTATAAGAGGACTGCCACTTCTGCATATAACAGAGGTTCCCATGAAGTTAAACTCCAGTTTTGCTATATCTATCTCCATTTCCTCTTTGTCTCGTTCTGCAAGTACGACAACAACACCGCCGCCAATACTTTTATTTGCTATCGCTAGCTGCTTCAAAAGTGAACCCTGTGATCAAACATTGGCAATTACGTCTCTAAGGGGATGCGTACTGTCCGACATTTAAACCTCAATGTTCAAACAGCAAACTCTTCCTTACAACACAAAATAACGCACAGTTGCAAAGAAGTCATCTCAAATGCAGGTCAACAGTCCACTTTTTACTTGCAAAGTGATACAGAAAACTCCAGCAACTAATGTAACCAAAAATACTAACTCCGTGTATGGAATGATTACCATAAAGGTGGAGACAAATGTTGCATTCATCTATATGAATACATGTTAAAATTGTATTCATCACTGTTCAAATTCGGTTCTAGAGATGATTCAGTTACTCAAATGCACCTGTTCTATGGAGCACCACAATTCAAGTGGTTTTTACATGTCTGTCAACCAAAAAAAATACATCCTTGATGATGTGTGCTAGTACCACTCAATCTTAAGTATGGCAGAACTACTAGAGGAAAAACACCAAATTTATTACTAAATCAAATAAGTCCCTGCCTCTCTAACCACTAGAAGATTTCTCACATCACTGTCCTCGTTATCATCGTCTTAGCTTCCTGTTCTACATCACCTTCTTTGCTGCCTATTGTAACATAATTTAGCGCAAATTTTTTCCATGATGATACTTAGAGCATCTCCGGCCTTCACCCATACTTTTACTCAAATTTGAGTTGAAAAATGAGTAAAAGCTTCATTGATATGAGACACTCCATTGGGATAATCCAAAGCTAAGCATACATTTAAGTAAATACTTCATTAATGCCATAGTTGTCAATTTGAGAGGGAGAAAATAGCCTTCTAAAATTTGAGTCTCCCCTGACTTGAGTAAAAATTCGAGTAAAACTCAATCGGTTTAAGCTTTTCAGTCGAAAGAGTGGAGTCAGTTGAAGGACCTTTTACTCATATTCTGGATTTTAAGGCAATAGTTTACAGGAATTGTCCTGAACCAAACAGGCCAATATTGTTCATTTAGGAAACAAGATTTCTTAAACCATCCCAAAAGACATATTACAAATACCATGTGTCTTAATGATATCCAGAAGCCAAGGCAGTATCAAGTCATCTCAACAGCCAAAAGATAAATCAAGGCTTTCATAGCTCAAAGAATAACAACAAAAATCAGAAGTGCATCAACTTCAAAAGTAACCTAGAAAGTTACCAATTTGTCACTCCATCCAAGAATCAATATGTGGTTACTCTCAATGACTTCACTCTTCCCTTTCCGCAATGAATCCACTCTTTCTGTGATAGCATCTGAAACAAGCCCTAGCATCATGGCAAATATAAGCATGCCTCCTGAAGTAATAGAGACTGATACAATCCTTGGCCTTGTGCCAACAATGTCAGCATGATTTCCTGAGTCAGCCACAAAAGTCCATGACTGCCAAAGAGCTTCAGCAAAGCTACAGTTACTCACAGCATAGAGTGCCAAGCCACCAAATCCTATAAGTAATATAGTCGCAAAGAGAAGCGCAAGCAGCTTTGCATAAGGATAAACAGAAAAACACACGTCCACCGTGTATGCAACTCTTTTCTTCAAAGGAACCTCCTCCTTATTATCCTTTTTCCTAGTTGACAGTTTCTTTATCCGTGGAACATAACCAAGATATTTGTATGAAGCAAATGGCATGATGAGAAAAAACAAAACACTATACAGAGCTATAGTTCTACTGTTTGTGATCCGAGAAGAAAATAATGGACTCTTGCTTTGTGATTCCAAAACTTGAATGCCATCCTTATGAACATCTTTGTTGTTACACCATCGACGGAGGTTAAAATTCTCTTCCTGCAAGCAATTCTCACTTCGATTATAAAAAGATTAAAATAAAACCACCTGTCTGTTAAAGACATTCTCCACAATTAAATCAAGTCAAGAAAGCATAATCCTTGAGTTGGTTGCTGAGAAATGAAAGAAGGGGCCAACAACTTTGGTTTTTGCGTGCCTCTTACCTTCGGTTTCCCAAAACTCAACAAGATTGAATGTCAAAGCTAAAAAAATCACCAAGATTGGATGTTCAAAACTTTCTCGGTTGCAGTTACTGATAAATTCAACATTCAATGATTTAACATCTGTTGAAATGTTGATAGGTTCCCAACAATCACTTAGCAACCGACTTAAGTACTATGTGAGCTTAGATATCTAGAAAGATTGGATATAAGTACCTGAAGTTTTGTGACTTTGCTTTGCAAACAAATAGCATATGACACAGCTACTATACAGGTAAATGTTAGCTGCAGAGAGGAATCACAACCATCAGAAACATAACATGAAGAAACTTTAACCCACCCCTTAACCCCCTCAATGTTTGTTTGTCAATCACATAGACTTGGAATGAGAATGTGATACCTGATACCCATGTTTGGACCGAATCTTACATTTATGAATAGAAACCGTTAAGATTTTGTTTACACCCGTTTTTGGCACACAGTCCTAGACTAGCGTTGGGCGGCCATTTAATTGAACTTCAATTAAATTGGGCCAAGAAATGGAGTTAATTGGGTTTAAAATTAATGGGCCAAGGTTGTGTTCAATTGGGCCTGATTAATTTTAATGCAACTCAGTAATGGGTTTAATTTCCTTGGGCCTCGTTATTTAAGTTCGGTTAGGGAATTCCATGATCCACGGCTAAGAAGGAGAAATTCCAAAATGTTCATTTAAATAACTGTATCAGTTATTTACAAAAGGCTACTTGACAAGTTAAATGGCCCATGTCTCCTTAATCCCCACGAAAACAGGTAGTGGAGGAAACCCACTACTTCAAGCATTTCCTCTTGTAACTGCCGTTAACTACCCACTCACGCATGATGGAAGAATCATGGGACACATGGCGTCGGGAGAAGTAGACTACAAATTGCTCTTGCATGCAGAACCGTGGAAGTCTTTGTCTATAAATACTAGTTTGCAAGAAGAAAAAAGGGTCCACACACCAATCAAGCTCAACGCTTAAACCAAAGCCTTCCCAGCGAAGCAATTATCTCATTTCTCACCTATTTCTATCTCTCTTGTACCCCAACTTTATTATTACGACATAATAAAGTTATTCATATCTCTCTTGTATCCCCAACTTCATTATTACGATATAACAAGGTTATTCTACGATGTTCTCTATTTTTTCTCACACGATTGGGAAATTCTAAGTCCACGCTCGCTATGGCAAAACCACGAACCTCATTGTGGCCTCACCCTTTAGGTCACACGCAGTCGCACTACATACGAAGTCAGATCGAGGCGCACTCACACCTTCCATACGTTGGACGACGACAAGTCCTAGCACGCCCGCGCTCATACAGCACACGCGCCATTGGATTTTCCGCTCACGCCCACCCAACAGAAAAGTGGGAAACAAATTTCCTTAAAAAATGAAATTTACGGGCCGATCATCTTTTCGTGGAAATGACATCAAGGACCGTAAAAAAAATTGCACCTCCAAGGACAATGAGAAGTTTTCTCACAGCACCTAAAAAGTGAAGCTTATCATTTTTATTGACAAAAAGTTGTTGTACATTCTTGGTGTGGAATATAAGTTGTCAAAAGCGGCACCTCGTGCAATCTTAGAAAAACAGTTGGGCCCATGAATAATTCCTAACCAAACCTAACGTTTGAAAAGTATTGCCACGTGAAATTCATTACTAGGATTGGGATTCCTGGTAATAAAAGTACAATTGCCAAGCCTTCTCTTTATTCTAAACATCCAGACATAGCATATAAAGCACAACATTTTAGCAATGCTACAAATACAAAATCCGGACCCAAACACAGATATCATCAAGATGGATATGAAACTCGCACCCATCCATGGCTCCGAACACATCTGTGTTCGAATCTCCAAATGCAGGTCCAGTGTGTCCCAATCCTTTTCACAATATTTTATATCACCAAACCCCCAAAACATCATGATTGGTTTCCAGAAAGCCAAATGGAAGTACTGAGAAAGACTAACCAAGTACACCATCCCATAAATGCGAAATCTGCTAGGTTTTGAAGCAGCAACAGAATGAGCAGCTGAACTAGGCGAGGAAGAAGACGAACACGATGCCGTCGAAGGAACCAAACCTTGAACCGCAAGTTGCTTCATTTCTTCTTCCTTGGACTCCCTCGCCGGAAAACTCCTCCGCACTGAATCCGCCCTCCTCTCACCTCCCCTGCCGTTGGAGATCGCCGGCATCGAAGCGCTGCGAAACGCCTCGTGCTTGTGCGATTCGGACGACTTGTTCACGGTGACGACTACTCGATTACGAGCGGCGTGTGGGCCCAGAAACGAGGGGTACATCCAATCCCGATCGGCGGCGGCGGGAGTGGGGAAGGAGCTGAAGGGATGGCCGTTTACGGAGTAAGTTTCGGAATCAAATGAGCGGAGAGAGGGTGGTGGTGTAGAGGTGGAGACGACGCCGAGGACGGCGGGGAAGAGTGGGCCAGGGAAGTGTGGGGCCCGCGTGTCGTCGGCGATTGTTTTGGATTTCTTGAGGAGAGGTCGTCCGGGTTTGGTGGGATTGAGGTTAGGGTTCGGGGTTGTGTTCGAGTTACCATCGCCGTGAGGCATCCTAGAGAGAGGGAGATCTGGAAGTGGAGAAAGAGAGGAGAAAGGAGAAAGAAGTGGAGTTCAGTTCAGCAGGTGATTTTGTTTTGTGTAGTCAGGTGAGATTCGCGAGAAGTGAGCGGGTGGGTGTCGGATCAAGAGTTTTTGGCCAATTTGTCCTTTTTTTTTAACGGATTGGAGATATTAAGGTGATATTCGGTAATCATTCTATTTTCTGTTTTCTGGTTTTATTTTCAGAATTTTCAAAAGTTATCTTTGAAAGTTTGTTTGGTGCATTATTTTCACTTTCAAATTCTGAAAATCACTTTTACTATTTTCACAATTTGAGGAAGTAATAAAACTCAAATTTCACTATTTAAAAAAAAAAAAACTGTTCCGCTACAATTCCTTTGAGGTCTTTTTTCATTTCTTCATCCTCTCTCTCTCTCAAACCCAAACCATTGAAGATTCTCTCTCTCATGAATCTCTTTCTTCTACACAAGGTTCACCTGGACTCGGCACGATCGGAATTCATCTTCCCACCTTCTTGAAAAAATTCAACGATATTTCAGCTCCTTCTCTTCACACCTTGCTCTATCCTTCTTTCTACAGGTAAGTTTTTTGTCTGTTGATTTTCACGTCATTTACGTATTTAATCGTTTCTTCTGCATTTGGTGTATATACCTGGCTGCTGAGAAATTGAGGAAAAAAAGAAAATCATAGGTTCGTCTCGACGAGAGGAACCGAAAAAGTAAAAAATTGACCTTTTAAGCTTTTATTTGAATATTTTCCAAAATACTTGTGTAAAAGATATAATTTTTTACTTTTTTAATTTCTCTCGTCGAGACAAACCTATATCACATAAAAATTTACCGTAAAACTAACAAATGCCAAAAAAAAAGATAAAATTTAAATAAAGATAAAATCAGAATGGACCCCGCAAGGCCGGAACGGCCCTCAGTCCGTATGGCACGTGGGTTGTAGAATCCTAAAAGAAGACAAATTAAGGGCAAGGATAGGAGAATTTTATTACCAAAGGAGTTCTCCAGCAGCTAAGCTATCCTTATTTAAGGAGAGCAGCAGCAGAACCATCTCGGCCTACAGGCTATCACGCACCAGCAGTAATTCGGCTTACACGAGCAGCGGCAGAGAAGAAGGGGAAACAAAAACAAAAAAAAAAAACTAGGAAATTGATTTTTTTTTTTTTTAAAAACAGGTTGACACAGACATGTTTTCTGCTTTCACTTTTTTTTTAGGAAAAGTAAAAACTGATTTCAGCAAATAAAAAACAGAAAATAGAAAAGTGGCAGTGTTACCAACATAGCCTAAAGATTCGAGAAATATCTGCTTCTTGAAACGTTTTGTAAAAATAATCTATTGCGCATTACAAAAAGATGTAAGTTATTTTACGAAACTTGTGTGGCAACAAATTCCATGCAAGCAAATAATGCATATTGGAAATACGTCTTGGGAAAGACATTGCGCATCTATATCCTCGACAATGCTATCCAACAGCATTCACTCACCTCCTTGGGTAACATGGACGAAGTCCAGAAGGTGTTCAACAAGTTCGACACCAACAGTGATGGCAAGATCTCCGTCTCCGAGCTCCATTCCGTCTTCAAGGCCCTCAGCGTTGATGCTGGCACATCCTCGACCGACCGGACTGATGCCGTGACAGAGATCGATAAGGACGGTGACGGCGCGATCGACCTCGAGGAGTTCGCCGACCTCCACTGCTGCGGCGGCAGCAAGAGCAACAACGACAAGGCGGTCGGCGACGCGTTCAAACTTGTTAGTAATTTATTTTAATCAACGGGTATCTATAATCTTAACATGGGGAGATTAATAAATATTTAATATCATGGAGCTTGTAATATAATTGAGATAAGGACAGGAGTGCAATTATAATTCTGTAGTGGGGTGAATTATAATTAGTGAAATAAGAAATAGAATTCTAGTGGGATTAAGTTTTCTTATTTACACTAGGAGCCTAGACTTATTACTCCTTAGGTCCCTATCGTAGACCGATATATACACGTTATGCTCTCTAGGTCAAATTGTGATTTTTCTATTATTCACAAAATAGAGACAAGCTTAGAGAGAGCAAATAAGATCACGAAAGAGTCCACATTCGATTCGTGTTCTAGACGTGCAGGGAATACGATAGAAAATCATAAGGTACGGTCGAGCAGTTTTTGTGGTTTATAGCAAGGCGTGCTATAACAAGTTCAACTAACGTTCGTATCGCAGGGAGTTAAGGTAGAACCCTAATTCAGCTTTATAGGGTTTTACAATTTTTGTTATCTAATCTGTACGCATCATTACTGGGTCTTAGGGATTCGGTTTTCTAACAATGGTATCAGAACAGGCTGTAATCACGCGTATGGATTAAACAGGTCATGTTATCCGTCGATTATAGAGGGTAGAACGTAGACATGTACTAATCCTGTTTTGCAGCGTTCTTACCCAGCTATTATGATCACATAATTTTTGTTGATTTTATGTGATTGGATCTCACGATAATTTTTTCATGGTTATTGTTATTTATTGGGTGCCACGATTATTTTCGTAGTTGTAATAATTAAGATAGCATGTGTTATTTATTGGGTGCCACGATTACTTTTCGTGATTGTAATAATTAATGTAGCATGTGAACTCCAATAGAGGCATAAGATCAATGTTTGTAAGCATTCAACGGTTATTCGGAGATCGAAGATGGTAGATACAAAAGATACAAATTGTTTGGCTTGCAACAGATTTTTTTCAAATTCGTAGGGTCTGATTGCAGGGCTATTTCAACCCAGTAAACATTGGAATGAGAAAATTTGTTCTTTATAAAAGTTGTAGATAATTGAATTTTGAATCCAATCCAATTTGAATCACTTCAATTGGAGGTCGAATGAGGAAGATATGGCCAAAAGACTGTAGGCTATGCAGTTTACGCGGGAATATGTCAAATCCAAATTTTCTTGCGTAAGCATGGTTGGATTTTAGTTGCCTTGATTGATTCAAAGTATCTTAGTCTTCCACACAAGTATAACTGAAGGATTTCAAGTTTAGAAGGATTGCTTAAGGATTTCAAATTTGGAAGGACTCCTTATTGCTTAAAAATTTCAAGTTTGGAAGGATTCCTTATTGCTCAAGGATTGCATCTTTGACCATAATAGCTGGATTCTTTTATCTTGTGTTTCCTTATTATTTATTTTCATATTATTTACATATGTGATAGTTTACCATATTGAGACAACATGGTAATATTTGGCCTTTGACTTAGATCACATTTTTTGCAAACTCAAAAGTTTGATAACCTTCACAAATTTTTTAAATAACGAAGTGGGAGAGAGAATTTATTTTGGATAAGTCCCATGGTCTCCATTCCTAATTTGTATATGATATAATTAATTTTGTGTGTTGGTTTCAGAACTTTCCTCTCTATCAGACAAAATTAATTGTGGCATCATCAGTACAAACTTCCTAAAGGGATAGCTCTAAGATAATTGTTGTATGGGTCACTTCTCCATCTGATGTGGTTCATAACGGAACAATCGGTCTAAAAGCTAGGTAATGGTATACACTTAGTTATAAATAATAATATCATCTTTATCTGAGTCACTGTTATTATTTATAGAATCGAAGAAATATTGGCTATTTAATTTTGCTTGGCATGGTCTAATGTCTAGATAGTAAAATTAAAAGGTTGTGCTTATCTACACGAATGATGAAGAGTAGACGACCTTCCCATCGAGGCATGCTCTTCACGGTGTGTAAGGTTGCCAATATTTTTCTTTTAACATGTGGTTGAGAGAACCAATATTAAAATGAAATTCAAGTTTTTATTGCCCTTCATAATTGTTGTTATGTGATTTTCAGATTCAAAAATGGATTTTTTCAATCTACTTGTTATTATTGTCAAAGAAAATAAACTTACTGTATCGAATTATATTGACTAAAAAAGGAATTTGGATATTGTGTTAACTGCTGAAAGACACAATTTTGTGCTGTCTGAGGTGTGCCCTCCTAAACCTAATGAGAATGCCATAGAACAGGAAGCAAAATTTATAAAAATTGGTGAGTATCACCCATGTTGAAGGGACCTCGATTAGGGATCATGTTCTGAAGATGATAGCTCTTCTTAATGAACTAGAGATTCTTGGAGCTGAAATTGATGGGAAAACCCAAATCGATTTCGTTCTTCACTCACTGCAATCTGAAAGTTTTAAATAATTTCGCCTGAACTATTATATGAACAAAATGCATTTATCTTTGTCAAAACTTCTTAAGGAACTCCAAGCAGATGAGGGTCTTTTGGTTGTGAAGAAACCACCATCATGGTAGTGGCAGAGAAGGTTTTTACTTCTAAACTGAAAGACAAGAAGAAGCAGAACAAGTCTTAGAAAAAAGGTTGTGGAGGCAGTTTATGTGTCTCAAGGTAGAGTGAAAAAGCCTGCGGGCAAGTGTTTTCACTACAAGCAGCAAGAACACTGGAAGAAAGAATGTCTATTCTATCTCAATAAAGTGAATAATCAAGATAGATCTTTTCGCTAGTCGTTGAATCATGTTTAGTGGTATTATCTACCAATACCTAGTGTATAAATACGGGAACCACTAATCATATTTGCAATTTGTTGCATAGTTTCCAGAAAACCAGAAGACTTGGTGATGGAGAGATTTATCTACACATGGGTAAAGCTACGAGAGTAATAGCAGTTGTAGTGGAAAATGTTATTTTAAATTTTATTAATAATAGGGGTTTAATTTTAAGAGATTGTCTTTATGTTCAACCACTTAGAAGAAACTTGGTTTCAGATTCTAAGTTGGTTAAAGATAGATATTTGGTTTATTTTAGTAACTTTGTGGTTATTAAGTTAAATAAACGTTTTCTCTATTCAAGTTCATTGGTTTAAGTTCCTATAGTGCAACTGCATGAATTGAATAACACTAATAATATGCCATGTAAGAGAAATGAGCCTTCTAAATTGAACTAAACGTATCTTTGGCACTTATGCCTTGGTCATATAAATCTGAATAGGATTTTTCGATTGGTCAGGGATGGACCTTTAGGTTCATTGGAAGTTAAGGAACTTCTAGTCTGTAAATCCTATTTAGAAGGTAAAATGACTAAGAGACTTTTTTATCAGTAAAAGGTTATAGCGCCAAAGAGCCATTGAAATTGGTTCATTTTGATTTGTGTGGACCCATGAATATCCAAGCAAGAGGTGATTTTGAGTATTTCATCACTTTGATTGATAATTACTCAATGTTTAGATATATTTATTTGATGCACCATAAGTCTGAATGCTTTGAGAAATTCAGGGAGTATAGGGCGGAAACGGAGAAGCGTCTGGGTAAATGTCTCAAGACACTGCGATATGATCGTGGTGGCGAATATCTCTTTGGAGAGTTTAGGGAGTACTTGTTAGCTGAAAGGATTACATCCCAATTATCAGCACTAGGTATCCACGTCAAAATGGTTTTAGCAGAAGGAAGAAATATGACTTTTATAGATATGGTGAGATCAATGATGAGTTATTCAAATTTACCAATTTTGTTTTGGGGACATGCACTAGAAATAGCAGCGTACATTCTTAACTTGGTACCATCTAAGTCAGTACCATCTATACCCACAGAACTGTGGATTGGGCGCAAACCTAGTCTGTAGCATGTTCGGGTTTGGGGTAGTCCAGCACATATGCTGAATGGGAACGCAGATAAATTGGAATCAAGAACATAAGTTTGTCTGTTTGTGGGGGGTACCTTAGAGGAACAAAATGTGGATTATTTTATAGTCCTAAGAATCAGAAGGTCATTGTTCACACCAATGCTCGATACTTAGTGAAGGACTATGTAATAGACTTCAAGCCCAAAAGCACGATTGTTCTAGAGAAATTGAGAGGAGAAAGACCGACAATGACTTCTTCATGTAAACACCCTATTCCGAACTATCCGGATTAGCTTATTTACGGTCTTTTGTTGCCCTAATGATGATTAAAGATCGAAAACATTCCGAGGTCAATGGCAGGTCTTGAGCTTTGAACTCTGGACATGCCTCATTCAAAACCCTTTTGAATTCCACTTCAAACCCTTCGAGCCAGATGACCCCAGCAGAACCCTACTTGCATACGCCAGTATCCTCTTAGTGTGCGCCAGTGAACTGCCACGTGTCAGTCATCAACCGTTGACTCAGTTTTACTGGCGCACGCTATTAGAATTTTGGCGTACGCTGGTCAAAGCCAGTCAAATCACCACTTTTCTGTCACGTGCTCAAGACTTTGCAACCGCCCCAGTACGGTGGAAAGTCTCCTGATGATTGTTTTCTGCAGGGGACGTCCCCCTCTCTTTCCTACACACCCCATCACCTAGTCCCATGCATTTAATGCATGGGAGGCTTTCCCCTTAACCAAACTAGCCCTAACCCAACTGGTTAAGGCTCCTTCTCAGTCCATCTCCCCTCTATAAATCCCCCCTTGCATTCATTTGCAAGGGGTTAACCACATTGAAGAGTCCAAGTCCCTTTCTCTCCTCTTTCTCTCTTGCTCTCTCTCTCCTCCATTGAAAGAGAAAGAAGAGGAGTCTACTCTCATACACCCCACTGTCATTCAACCACCTCCTTGCTCCCTCTTTCAACTTCAAGCTCAAAACTCCAATCTTGCTCTCAACCTCAAAGGCCAAAGGTGTAGGGAGGTATTCCCGAACAAATACATTTAGTAGCCGAGCACGTGATACACGGAGGCACGTGGTAGGCGTGACGAGCTTATCACCGGGCAATGGGATGAACGGCGATGTGGATCAGTGACATGAGAAGTCATTGGACCAGCAGTCTGTTCGGCTAATAAAGACAAAAGACATGTGAAGTCATTTGTCTAAATGTAACGACGTGGACCAGATGCACATGAGGTCATTGGTCCATATAGACTGTTCGGCAACAAGGTAGCCGAACAGGGAAGAAGTTGCCCTAAATCATAGCGCGGCAAGAATGTTTCGGAAGGGTCCAGAATGGTAATATTCCGCAAAAGAATGGAATCCCGAGTATATAGGATCAATGCAAGCAAAAGACCCAACGTGAGTGGGGTATTCGGATGATAAGGGGAAAGAGTCCCAGAGGGATTGAGAGTCCCAAAAGGAATAAGCTACTATACATAAGGGAACGAGAATTCATGATATACTAGGTTTCCTATACGAGATAGGAACCCTAAAGCAACAGGGATGCTTGGGCAGCAAGCGTCCGCGAACTTATAAATACAAGGTAAACCTGGAGGTAAAGGTACGCAATATTTGGCTATCACTTATTGCTTTCCAACTGATAATTAGGGTTATTGACTAGTACGTGATACTAACTTAGCCATCGGAGGGCCTTTGCCACGAGAGGCAAAGGTGCACTCACTCCTTGTCTGTCTTGCAGATTAGGGTTCCGGCGAAGAATTAGAATTCCGGTGTAGAGGCATGTGAAGCCGTTACAGTTTGGTGTTGTCCAGAGCACCAATTGTTTTCATCCCCCTATAAAAGGTATACCACCTTTGTGTTTCTTCCTGTTTTCGATCCCTGAGGGGAGCCAGAAAGGCCCAGGCTAGTAATCAATACTGGTCCTGGCCTCGAAATGGTAAAATACAATAGTCGTGTGAGATGACCAATGGCGCACGCCAGTATCATCAAGCCGTATGCCATTCATGGCAGTATGTGCACTACTGGTGTGAGGATCATTGATCATCCATTTCTTGCTTTTATTTCCTTTAATCACCTTATAGCATGCTAATAACCAGTCTATTGCTTTCTGTACTCTATAATTGTTAACTGTAGCTTTCAATGTTTTGTTCCTTTTTCTTGTTCTAGAGGGCCTATGGGATCTTTCTAGTCATGTTTCAGAATCCAGATGATGTAAAGTCAAACACTGGACGAAAGGTAGAACTGGCCTACGGTTTATCACGACTGGTGTACGGCAATTATACCATGTTCCAGTGGCTGGCCCTTGCATCGTAGCTCAGTCCGGGCCTCTTGTTATTTCCCCACTCTGTTTATGGGGTTTTCTGTCCTTTTTCATAGTTTCAAGCCATTTCTTATATCTGTATCTGTAAATATGATTACTTTATAAATTGCATGGTTTGTCCTGGGTGTGCACTGGTCCATTCCAGAGCCCAGAGGGTTGCAAACAAAGACTGTGAGGGCATAAGAGTGGAGTACGCCAGTTGTTAGGTGGCGTGCGCAGGTCGTGTCGGTACGCAGTGGCCTGACCAGTGCATACCGGTGTTTTGCCTACTCACATCCCTGAAAGACAGCGTACCCCATCTTTTCAAACTACTCTCAGTGTTTGTTCTTAATCTATAATTCATTTATTGATTCGAGCAGATCATCATCCATAAACATTTTATCATATAAATGCAACTTGTTACAGTTTTAATCCCCATTAACTGTTCCCCCGCTCTAACTGGCTAAAAAATGATCAATGAGAGAAAATGCAAACATCTTACAAAAATGTCTGAGTAGAGACCGATCTCGGATTGGGCGAGAGGGGTGCCATAAAACTTTTCCCTTCTCGTAACCTAGCTCCCGAACCTCAGATATCGAAGGTGACAACGGTCTAGTCTCCATGCCTTTTCAAAATCAAATAAACGTAGTAAGCGTTTTCAAGTTCGGTTTCTTGGGTGTTTCACCGCTAAAACCCGAGTGGCGACTCTGAATCGAAGCGTCTCGCCGCGCTTTTCAAAGAGGGCCGCACCCAAATTTTTCATAAATATAAAAAAAAATTCTGGGGCGCGTGCCCATAGTGGCGACTCTGCTGGGGACTCATTGCATTAGTTGATATTTGGAAATTAATACATGACTGAACAATTTTTGAAACTCTGTCAAAACAGTACGCTCCGCGCTGCTGAAGAACTGAATGGTAACGTAACAGGATCTCAGTATCCGACCAATCCGAACAGGGGCTTTTACTATTCTTCACTTATGTAGTTTTTCTCCAAGTGTTGATTAAATAAAAGTGGGCCAAACTCAAAAAGGCATTTTTAAAACTTTGCGTTTCTCTCTCACTCAATCATTCTTTGGCATTCTTCACTTGCATCGATATTGGCAGCCCCGTTGAGATGTTTTGGGTAACCGGCACAGTTTACTGGAGCTTGGGGCCCTCGAACGCCCAACAACCTTGGACAATGATGAGTCGTAATACCGTTCGACCATTGCTTTGCTACACGCGTTGCAGTGGGAGGTATACCGCGGCTCTAGTCAGAGGAACCCCCTTTGAACCAAAACCAGCCTCTACATGCGTACAAGTCACTTCACTAGAACCTTTCAACCTAAGACAGGAACCTGCAGGGTAGGATTTTCTTGCATCTAACCCCCATAAATTGTCTATGTGTTAAATGCTTTTCCCTATCGCATGCCTGTACATACATACATACATACCATTTTGCGTAGGAACATGCTAGGGTGGCTTTTAGGGTGTCTCTTGTCGAGTCTGTCTTATGTCCGTTAGGATGCTGCTATAGACCGATGACGAGTCGTGCATCTCGATGTTGCACTTTGTCAAACTTTCAAATCCTTTAATCAAAGACACTTTGGGAAATCAAAACTTTTTAAGCCTTTGTCTAAAGCCCAAATCAAAGTTTCAAACAGAAAAACTAGGAATAACAGAGAGAATGTTGTGATACTTACACCATTCAGGTTAAAAGTGCTAATCACTTACACCGCTCAGGCTCCGGCATAGTGCTGCTTACGCCACTCCGGTTACGGTATCACACCATCTACACCGAGTTATTCCAAATTCAAACTTTGAAATGTTGAAAAAAAATAGCCAAAGGCTTAGGCTGTCTTGACATCTCTTAGTGTCAGTTGATTCAATTAAGGATACATTGTCGAAAAGAAAATCCGAGGATTTTATGGCAGCGTCCGAATGACATAGGGCGGTCTCTCTCTAGTTCTAGAGTCTAGGAGGACACCGACGACGTTGACATGCTCATTTTCCATTCTTTCAAATAGCTGCTGCTGCAGGATGTCACTGAGCTTTTATACTTTACTGTCTAGCTGTATTATGGGAAGCTCCGAGTTCAAGGGCCAAACCTACTTGGGACTATCCACGGGGGTTGCTTGAGAATCTATTTTGGGGTTTGTTTCTCGGTCAGTCACAACGGAAGCTCTGGCTTGCACTCTATCAAGAGAGAATTCACCACTAACCACTCCGCACGAAACACCGCCGTCCAGTCCATCTTCACCATCAACGCCCAAGTTGGTCAAGACAGAAATCCTGGATATGGCTGAAATCCCGCCTCCGAACCTTGCTAATGCCTTGGCAGATCTCCAGCACAACTTAGCCATCATGAGGACCGATCAAGCCGATACCTCCATGGCCAATCTGCGCGCTCTAATTGAGGAGCGACTCCCTGCGGGAGGAGGAGGCAGAGAAAGGAATGAGCGTCAACCCGAGGCTGAGGATATCCCTCAAGTCGAAACCCCTCCTCCAAATTTGGAAATGGCTGCTCTGATCACCAAGATGGCAAAGCTTGAAGAAACGGTTTCCAAAGCTGAAAGGATAAGGAGCTGGGGATTTGGACATGGACCGTCTTTGCCCATTTCCGAACGCCAGGCTGCCTGAAAGGTTCAAGATGCTGGACTTCGCGAAGTTCGATGGGACAGGGGATCCCAAGACCCACCTGTTGGCTTATCACGGTGCTATGAAGCTGCATAAGGTAGAAGAAGAGGCCATGGCTCAGCTTTTTCCATAGACTCTGGCTGGTTCCGCTTTTCAATGGTTCTTGTCTCTCGACATTGCCAAGCGCCGAACATGGGAGGACATTGGGGCAGCTTTCAACGCCCAGTACAGTTACAACACCCAGCTCATGATGACCACTTGGGAGCTCGAGTCAACCAAAATGAACGCCCAGGAGTCCTTTGCGGACTTCATCAAAAGGTGGAGAGCTAAAGCAGCTCTCATGACTAATCGACCCAGTGAAAAGGACCAAATCTGTATCATCTCTCGTAATCTGCAGCCCGACTTCACCAAGAACCTTGTGCTTGTTCAGGGCGCCGATTTCGATACCTTCTTTGAATCTGGCCTTGCTATTGAAGAAGCCCTCCAAACTGGAGTTCTGCAGCGAAGTGATACCCATTCTTCTACTTCAAAGTCCAAGCCTCGCGCCTACACGGGCAACCACAATGCTCTGTTTGGCGGTAACAACTACACTAACGCAACATCTGCCAGTAACAGTGCTACGCGGGGTTCCAGCCACGTTGCCGACATTAACCAAGTGCAAACCCCTCAAAAACCCCGTAACCGCAACCAATCCCGAAACTTCGCTAAATTTGAGGCTCCACCGTCTCAAGTGCTAGAAAGGTTGGCCAAGTTTGGTCACTTCAGACCATTGGACCCAACTCCGCTTCCTCAAAACCCGTCTCCAAGCCGTAACTCGAACGCCTTCTGCGCCTATCACCAAATGCCTGGCCATTACACTGACTCTTGCTATCGTCTCCGCCATGCGATTCAAGACTTGGTGGACAACGGTACTCTTCCAACCCCCCCTAAGCCTAATGTCAGTACCAACTCCATGCCCAACTACAATTCCAACCCACAAGTGAACCAAATAAACCTCACCTCCACGACATTCAACCCTACTGACCATATTGCCCCAGAGCATCACCCTAAACCTATTGTGACCATCCCGGCGGAGCTCGATGTTAACATGTTGGCAGTCGGTTGGGACATGGAGGATAAAGCAAGGGAATGGGAGGAGCTAGCCAACGATTGGAATGAACGATATTTCATGGGATTCCCTCAGGCCCCGGCTGTCGACCAGGCTCAGTTGGATCAATGGGTGGAAGAATGGAATGCAGCAAGGACAGATCCGCTCGATAGCCTATCATTGTTTATGCTTTTCTATCAGCCTGAGCTCTTTGCAGCCGAGGCAGAAGAAGAGTATGTGTGGGATCCGGAACCCGATGCCGCGCAATTGGCCTGGAACCAGGATTTCAACATGGAGAAGGCAAACTTTGATCAGGATTTGGATGAGCAGTACTTGGATTGTTACACCGAAGGGGAGGTCATCCCAGATATACATCGACAGCTTGGGGCAGCATTGCCATTGATAGACTAAACGCTGTACATGCAGGTGACCCGACTGTCAACATTGTACCCATAGGAATGCCTGGTCCGGTAGTGCCCCCTCTTGACGATTGTTCGGTCATGGTCTTGAACGCACCGCCCGATGACCGTGGGAGGTGGATGAAATTGTCGACCTTAACAAAAGCCCATTGCCGGCTAATTTCTGGGACGTCGATAAAGTGATTGACGTGAATGTGGGCGACGAAATATGGACTGTTAACTCTGCTTTAGTGGACGGGGGCTTATGGGATGTGCCGTTTGTCACCAATCTGGAATTACCTTTTAAGGAAGCTGCTGCACAGGATCTAAGCTTTTGGGAAGGAATGGTAATGGAAGACTTGCTCTGGGATGTGACTCCGGGACAAGACTCAACAGCAACGGTTGCATCAGCCGACAAAGGGAAGCGCAAGCTGGAAGCGATACCTGTAGATTTCTGCGGCTCGCTTGATACATCTTCTTGGTGGGACGTTGCAAATGTCACGAGGAGTGGTCGAGTCTTTCAGCCACCAAATCTGTCTATTGGAAGCTCGTCCAATCCTTTGGCTCAAAAACCCACTTCTCCACCAACTCCAAAGAATGCGCCACTTGTTCTGAGTGGGGCGCCAGAGGAGGATTTTCTTCAGAAGCAACTTGACAGGATTCCTGCTGCTGTCGTTGTGTGGGGTTTGATATCATCGTCAAAGGAGCATCGTGAGAGATTGGCCACAGTTTTAGCCCGTTTCGAAGTACCGACTGACATCACTCCCGAGGCAATGATCGCCCTGGTCTTGCCACTGCTCTCCAAGCATTCTGTTACCTTCACTGAAAGGGATCTGCCAGTCGATGGGATCGCTCACAACCGCCCGCTGCACATTACCATCAAGTGTAGGGGACACTGGGTGCCGACCGTGTTGATTGACAATGGCTCCGCCATTAATGTCTGCCCGATGAGGGTTGCCTACCGTCTAGGGCTCATAAAGAATGATCTTACACCCTCCAATCTGGCCGTTAAAGCTTATGACAACACACGCCGTGTGGTAGAAGGGACCCTCATGCTCAAGCTCGATGCTGAAGGCTTTGAGATGGATGTAGAGTTTCATGTGGTCGACATCCCCGCTACTTTCAACTTGCTGCTGGGCAGGCCATGGCTGCATAGGCCAGACATTATGGCTGTACCCTCGACTCTGCACCAAAAAGTCATGCTGGGGCTTCCTACCGGAACTTTAACTATATGTGGGGACTCCGGGATCCGCCTGCTCAAGGATAATGGGACACCAGTTTTAGGGATCATGCACGGAGAAAAGGACTCAAACTTTGGAGGTTTCGCTTTCGACACATCCGGCTCAGCCCTATCCATCATCATGGACGACGACTTCCTCATTAGCTCAACTGCTCTCGAAATTATACGGAAGATGTCGTTCATGCCTGGTCTAGGACTCGGGATCAACCAGCAGGGGATCGCTGAGTTCCCCGTCTTTCCTTTCACCGAAGGCCGCTTTGGTTTGGGATACATTCCCCTAGCCAAGGATGCTAAAAAGAGGAAAGCCGTGCGAAAACCTCGAACCCTTTATGGTAATCCTGACAGCTACTTCGTCCCTGAAGGGGGTGGCACTGATTATCTGGGACAGATGGAGCCATTTTGGGATCCTAAGACTCGCGCATGCTGCCGGGCTTCGAAATCTTTGTTGCAGACACTTGGGCTGATGGTGAGGACGAAGTAGCTAGGGAACAACTGGCCAAGGAAGAATTCAAGAAACAGCTGGCTGAGCTCAAGGAAAAGGCCGTCTGGGTGAGGGCTTTCGATCAGGGGAGCCTGGAGTTCCTATTCTCTCAAGTAGGTTTGGTTGGCAAGGAAGAAGAGGCTGAAGTGCTGATGCTTGGGCCTGACTCTCAGGACGCTCTCGATAACCCGACTTCTCTCATTGTGAAGGCAACCGGTAGTATTAATAACTGCATTTTTACTCCGCGTTTAACATGCATTAATGATACTCCTGAATCTGACACAGAGTCTGTCAAGTCTAAGTCCAGCTCAGAGTCGGAGTTTGTGCCTTTCGGCCCTCGACGTCATAGCATTTACTTCGAGTTTAAGTCTACTGTACTTGGCAACCCTTCTAGGCTTTATGAAATGAATGATCCTGCTTCCGACTACTTTGCTGACTTTTATATAGACTGTGTCGACCCCTACGATGAAGGAATCGACTTCGACAGGAACATCCCGGCTGAGTTGCGTTCCCTCATCGAAAGGGAAGACGAAAGGCATGCTCAGCCTTTAAGAGAAGAAGTACTTTCAATAAATTTGAAAGATGAGGATGACCCCAGTATGATGCAAATTGGTTCAAACTTGTCCCCGGAAAACCATGTTGGCACGATCGAAGCGCTCAAAGAATACTTCGAGGTTTTTGCTTGGTCTCACGCGGATATGCCCGGTATCGATCCCGAGATAGTGCAGTACAGAATTCCATTAATGCCGGGAGCAATTCCTGTCAAACAGAAGCCTCGCAGAATGAGGCCAGACTGGGTTCAGAAGATCAAGGAAGAGGTCACCAAGCAGATTAACGCAGGTTTCTTAAGGGTTTCTGAATATCCCAAGTGGGTCGCTAACATTGTGCCCGTTCCCAAGAAAGATGGGAGGATCCGAGTCTGCGTCGATTTCAGAGACTTGAACAAGGCAAGCCCCAAAGATAGTTTTCCCTTGCCTCACATCGATGTGCTTGTGGACAACACGGCGGGGCATGCCTTGCTCTCTTTTGTCGACGGATTTGCGGGATACAATCAGATTTTTATGGCTCCAGAGGATCAGGAGAAGACAACGTTCGTCACCGAATGGAGAACTTACTGCTACGTAAAAATGCCATTTGAGTTAAAGAATGCTGGATGCACCTTTCAGAGGGCCCAAACAACACTGTTCCATGACTTCATTCACACGACGGTCGAGGTGTATGTGGACGACATGATTGTAAACGCAAAAGAGGAAAAAGACTACCTCCCTTCACTCAGGCAGTTTCTCGAAAGGCTTCGCAAGTACAATGTGCGTCTCAACCCGCAAAAATGCACTTTCGGGGTCACAGCAGGCAAAATGCTGGAGTTTCTGATTACCAAGAGAGGAATTGAAGTAAACCCGTCCAAGATCAAAGCGATTCTCGAGATGGAGCCCTCACGATCTAAGAAACGAGTGCGAAGCTTTCTGGGGAAGGTTCAGTTCATCAGCCGGTTCATCGCCAAGTTGACTCCAACTTGCGAGCCGTTGTTCCGACTGCTCATGAAGAATGTCCCATTCGAGTGGACAGACAAATGCCAGGCTGCTTTTGAGTCCATTCAGAGGTACTTGCAGAACCCTCCGGTACTAATACCGCCTATGCCAGGTCAACCTTTGATTCTGTACTTATCCATGACTCCGACGGCAATGGGATGTTTACTAGTGCAAGAAGGGGAAAACAGAGTCGAGAAAGCCATCTACTACTTAAGCAAGAAAATGGTGGGTAGCGAGGAGCGCTATACCCCTTTAGAGAAGACATGCTGGGCATTAGTTTGGCTACCAAAAACCTTAGACACTACATGTTAGCCTATTCGGTGAAGCTGATTTCTCGGATGGACCCTATCAAATATTTATTCGAGAAGCCGGCACTCACCCATAAGTTAGCACGTTGGTTGCTTCTGCTGGCTGAGTTTGATCTCTAGCATGTCACAAGGAAGTCAGTGAAGGGTCGTGCTGTTGCGAAATACTTGGCAGATCACCTAGTTGAGGGGCCAGAGGATATGGATTTCACTTTCCCGGACGAGGATGTGCTGACTATAACTGAGGAAGTGTGGACGCTGTATTTCGATGGGGCTGCTAACCAGAAAGGATTCGGAATTGGGGTGTTGCTGATCATGCCTGTCGGTGCTCATATTCCACTTGCTTTCAAGCTGAATTTCGATGTCACTAACAATCAAGCTGAATATGAGGCCTGCATTATTGGAATGGAAGCTGCGATCGCACTAGGGGGTCGAGAAGCTCGAAGTAATTGGGCATTCGAACTTGGTAGTCTCTCAAGCCTATGGAGACTGGAAGGTTCGTGAGGAAAAGCTGAAGCCTTATCACCAAGATTTGGAAGAACTGATTCCTCGCTTCAACAGGGTGACTTTCACCCATGTTCCACGCTTGAAGAATCATTTCGCCGATGCTTTGGCGACTTTGGCTTCAATGATCGACCTTCCAGCGGGAGTTAATTTGCGACCAATCGTGATCGAACAAAGGGATCTGCCCGCTTACGAGTATGTCAACGCCATTGATGATGTCGATGATGGCCTGCCATGGTACCACGATATCTAAAACTTTGTGGAACGTGGAGAATTCCCAACTGAAGCCACCAAGAAGGATCGAGTTGCCCTGCAACGTCTGGCTGCTCAGTACATCACCTGTGGGGGGAAGTTATATCGAAGGACTCACTGTGGGATGCACATGCTATGCGTTAATGGCGCTGAGGCAACTAGGATAATGGAGGAAATTCATGAAGGAGTCTGCGGTCCTCATATGAGTGGTGTTATGCTTGCTAGGAAGATCCTCAGGCAGGGCTACTACTGGTCTACAATGGAGTCACAGTGTATTGATTACGTGTGGCGGTGCTACAAATGTCAGATTCACGCTAACTTGCAGCATGTTCCTCCGTTTGAGCTTTATGGCATGACCTCGCCCTGGCCTTTCTTGGTATGGGGAATTGACGTAATCGGGATGATCAGACCCTCCGCTTCAAACGGTCACAAGTTTATACTGGTAGCCATTGACTATTTCACCAAGTGGGTTGAGGCCGAGTCTTACAAGACCTTGACAACGGTTCAAGTTGCGTAGTTTATTCGGAATAATATCATCTACCGGTATGGTGTTCCTCAGGCTTTTGTATCGGATAATGGAAGCCACTTCAAAGGCAGGGTCCTAGAACTCTTCGAGGAATTCGGGATCAAGATCCACCACTCAACAACCTATCGGTCACAGACGAATGGGGTTGTCGAGGCCGCGAACAAAAATGTCGAGATGATTATCAAGAAAACCGCTGAGTCTACCAGGGACTGGCACGAGTTGTTACCTTTGGCCCTCTGGGGGTACCAAACGTCAATCCGCACTTCTACAGGCGCAACTCCGTTCTCCTTAGTCTATGGAATGGAGGCAGTACTTCCCATTGAGCTTGAGATTCCATCTCTGAGAATCATGGCTGAAAGTGGTCTCGAGGAAGCTGAATGGCTGAGTGGAAGGTTTGTCAAGCTCATGTTGTTTGATGAGAGAAGGCTTCGCGCTCTGTATCATGTTCAAGGGTATCAGCGCCGAATCACCCGGGCGTTCAATAAGAAAGTGAAGTCGAGAGGTCTGGTCGAAGGGGACATGGTTACAAAGGAGATCCGGGCTCCAGTGTTCGATCCTCGTGGGAAATTCCGGCCGAAGCGCTCTGGCCATACATCATCAAGACCATCCTATCTGGGGGTGCTGCTAAGCTCATCGATCTCGACGGAAATGAATTCAATACCCTGGCCAACCTGGATCAACTCAAGCGTTATTACCCCTGAGAGATGCTCGTTGGGTCAAAAACCACAAGGGTGGGCGATTTCAAGCAAAAGTTAGAGCAGCCTGCTAGACCGAAAAACCTAAGAAGGCGATCTAGGCAAAAATAAATAGGCAAAATCTCAAAAGCTCGCCAGACCGAAAACCTGAAAAGGCGATTCTAGGCAAAAGTTAGAGTGTAAAAGGAGAGGTAAAATAACGAGCGAGCCTTAGCCTGAACTGCGTTCTGACATGATTCCCTGAAAAGGGATACGTAGGCAGTCTCACCTTGAGGCCCGGTCACATTCTATCAAGACGATCCAGGGCTTGACATTTTGGTTTTGCATCAAAGGTCAAAAAGCTCAAGGACAAGCTGAGGCAGCATTGGAGAATCAGAAGGGGGAAACCATTCATCTTTCAACTTTATTTGCAAAAATTGCTACTTCTAAAAACAAGCTGAGCATAAAAGCCTTAAAAACACTAAAGCATGAAAAATAGAGCAAAATGCTTGAGAAGCCTAACGGCTCACAGCTTATTCTAAGTACAGCAAGGTGGTTTGGAGTCAGTCGATGTTTTCTCTTGCATGCACATCTGCTCTTAGCCACTGTCTGTAGCGATTCTTCTGCCTTGGGGTAAAATCCGACACTTCTGCCTGGAGAACCCTCAGGCCCCAGCATCTCTGGTAGCCATTCAGCGTCTGAGCGTTGAAGTTGGGAAGATGGAAGCCTCTAATGCTACTGCGGTTGTTTTCTTGTGAAGCGCCATATTGACGATTGCGACCGGAAATGTAAAACGTGAAGCTAGTTAATCCCGCAATAACCATCCTGTCGAAGCCATCAGAACGGACAGCCATGTCCGGAAGGTCAAACCAAGGGCACCTCCAGACAATTTCCTCAGGCTGCATCTGCTGCATGAACTCATACCAGCCTTCTATGTCCAAGTCAGGATATCTCATCTCCTTCTGGTGGATCCTTCTCGGGAACAAATTCTAGCCCGCCACCGTTGGATGCAGTAGATTCAGTTTATCTGACAACCACAGCTGCATGAGCGAAAAGAGAAGTAAGAAGTCAGATAAAGCCTGAGCGAAAAGACAAGTAAGAAGCTAGGGAGCAGCCTAAGCCGAGTTCCGAGGTAAAAAGAGAAAGTGCGAAAGCCGGAAAAAGGTGAGCTGAGTGAGTTTACCTGCAGCAAAAGTGGGCTCCCGCTGAATACGGCCAACTGGCCCGTGCTCACTAGATCCAAACCCAAGAGTGTCTCAGCCAAGACCAAAGGGATCACGTTCCTTCGTGCCCCCATTTGAACAGCCACGCTCACAAGCAAAGGGCTGACCTGCCCATCGGCAGGAATGAGCAGGTAGGCGGCAAGTAGGCAGATTGCTAAGGCAAAGCGCCGACGTGCTTGAACTTTGTCGCTATCCAAATCGTCGTCTAGACTGTAAATGTTACACCCTCGATTTTCAACACAATTATAGACGAATTTTTATAAATAAAGTCTCACATTAAGACGTACAATCCCCCAAAAGAAAGTTGACATTTCCATTTTCAACAATTACGCTCTATCGCCCAAATTTTTACGAAGGTACATCTTTGGCTCAATGGCCCCAAATTAGCATAAGTACTGAATATCAAGAGGAGTTACAGGCTTACAATATCCTTTAATCAAAAGATTTACAATTAGAGTTACAAATACATCTTTCAAAAATAAATTACAAAGATGCCTTAATAACTCTTCAGTGTTAGCTTTCAAAATCGTGTCCACAATCCATGCACTCCCAACATGAAGTTGTTGTCCAGAGTTAGCACCTGAAAATAAAGTAAGGCTTGAGCTACACTAGCCCAGTAGAAAACTCTAATCTAACAATGTATGCATATGAAATGTAGGAACGATAACAAGAAGAACAACAGCAACTGAAACCAATGGAATGGAGCAACAACAGTAATCCAACTTCAATCTTTCATTTCCAAAATCAATCATATTTTTCAACGTATAGCCTGTGAAAGCACCATCTGTCAAAACGTGTCCCATACATGTGTCATGAGCCAAAGCTCTTACTGGGCCAATTAAAGGACCCCAATGTCCTCTGCCAGGCTCTTTACCCATTCGGGATGTCCTGATACGAGCATATAGCTCATGCCGGGCCAATTAATGGACCCCGATGTCCTCTGCCAGGCTCTTTACCCTTTCGGGATGTCCTGAAATGTTTTCGCTGTGTCCGTAAAGTTTCAAAATCCTTTTCCAATCAATCCGTACCGTTCAAATGTGTATTGAGGTCATGGATACGTACAATGAAGACATTAGGTACAAGTAATCAAGTTAAGGGATCATTCGGGAAGTTCTCGGAGTGGATCAGAAGTGAACGGAACCCAAAACAGTAAAGGATGGATCAAGTCAGCAAAATTGTCCAGACACAAAGCGTTATCGATAACCTTTAAGAATGGTATCGATAACGATGGATTTAGTCAATTAAAATGTAATGTTATCGATACAATGAAAGGAGGTATCGATAACAAAGGGGGTTAATATCGTTCCAAACGCAAGGGTATCAATAACGATGACAACGCTAGGGATAACGATGACAAATGTTAGGGATAACGATGACAAATGTTAGGGATAACGATGAATTTCTGGGTTTGGAACATAATGTTATCGATAACAAGGAAATGTTATTGATAACGATGGCTTTCGAGCAGATTTTTGACAAAATCACGTGGATTTCTCAGCAGCGACGATATCAACAAGAACGACAACAATCACAAACAGGAATCAAGCTACAAGAAACAAGTCATAAACATATATTGCAAGTTAGAACTCCCTACCTCAAGATCAAAGAACGAAATCAAAGGAATCCTCCAAGCCCTAGCCCCAAATCTTGGAACTGGATGAGATACGCTTCCACCGAGCTCAAACCAACGCAATACGAACTGCAATACACGAGGGAAGAAGGTTTTGAGGTTGGGTTTTGTGTTGTTTGGGTGAAATTTGGTAAGAGTGAGAGTGAGAGAGTGAGAGTCGAGAGAGGGAGAGAGGAACGGGAGAGTGGGAAAAGAGGAAAAGGGGAATTTGCTTCCCTGCCTCTCACACACATATGCTATATACACACTACACACACACATCACACTTTCACCCCTTTAAATGCAACACTTTATCATTTTAGCCCCAATTCTCAAAGTTCTAAATCAATTTCCTCCTTTTATTTTCCTTTAATCATTTAAATAAATTTTATGAATTTACGGGTCTCTACAGTACATCTCGATCAGTCGCAGAATGTTCACTTGGCCACCCTCAATGATAGTGTTCGCCAAACCCCGAGAAATGTTGAGCGAGCTGACCAGCAGTTTAGGCATGCTCACTTGATAGGGAGGAACAACAAGTGTCAGGGATGAGTAGGTACGGAGGTATGCTTGGAACTCCTCGATGGTCAGGCACATCTCGTCATCACCAAAGCGAAAGACATGGACGTCAGGGTCCTAGAATCTGAGGGCAGCCCACAAAAGCGCTGGACGGAGCGGCACGTGTCGAAGAAAACGGAACGAAGCACGACCATGATATTGAAAATTGAGTCAGTCAACGCTCAAAAATTGCACTAGCCAGGGCTTAAGCAATGTTGGGAGGGGGTTATCCATGGAAAATGCCAGAATATGCTAAAGAAAAGGAGGAGCAAATGGAGCTGTGAAGGCCACAATGCATGCATCCCAGCTTTATAGGCCTTGGCCATTCATTTCCATTTCACATGATTCATTCAGGCAATGTACTAGCATCCAAGGAAACACTATGGCAAGGACTCTGCCTTCTGAAGCCTCAGAAACCGTGTGAGGATAAAAACAAAGTGCCCCCTGAAAAAGGACAGTTGGTCAGTCAAGTGGGTCTGTCTCTCAGAAACTTGGCGTATGCCAGTTTATAACTAGCATATACGTGTCCCCCACTTACTAGCGTACGGGGCCAAATCCCTGGCGTACACCAGTTAGGTGCACCAGAAACCAATTTGTAGCAGCTACTGCCTCCGCATGGTCGTTTTCAATTCCGGGGCTTGCTTTGGTCAAATGTTGATTCCTACAGGTCTTAAATGTCATTTGGGACTGTAGCAAGGTGTCGGATTCCAAAAGCCACGCCCATTAAAGATTTCGGACCCTCGGTGGCCCGTTTCAAGCTAAAATCAAGGATACGGAAGGTCGAATCTCGTTTCAGGGGCTTTTGCCGAGTTTTGTCATATCGTACATGTTACATAGGACTTATGTGACTATGCGGGGGTGTCGGTTTTAGTTCGGAACCATATCGAGTCATCTTTTGCATCTTATGTCCATTTTTTGCGACATTTTTAGCTTTTTATCGGTATTTTCCTCGTACCAGGATGTTGTTACCAATTTTGGTGGTCCAACAAGTCATTATACACCTATATTGTCTTTCAAAAGTGTCAGTTTCTTTCGCGTAGGAGAGTTTCGAGTTTTGGCCTACTAACGCCCAAAATCTCCCGTATCCTCCGCGTGTCTGGGATATATATCGTATCCTAGGGCTTCTCTGTCCTTCTTTTTTCGAGCTAAGTCGATCATGCGCATATGCAAGTATCTGTTGTCGATTCAGAGCAATTATTAATGCATGTTCGACATTAGTGGATGGTTTGTTCGTTTCCTTTGCCAAATCTCATCAACAGAAGGGAATTGATAAACAGAAAATGCAGATATTATATGCTACTCCATGTCCAACATTCAAAAGCAAAGGCAGAAATGTATCAAAGCGGCACAACGGCCCGAGCAAAAGTAAAAGTACCAAGGCACACTCGCCCAAAAGTTAAGAAGGCACGCAGGCCCTATGTCCAATGTCAAGTATCCACTGTATCAAAATGTCAAAAAGGGACGGCAAAGTAAACCAAGGCTCGGTGATAGCCCTCAGTCATCAAAAAGGTCCTCGTCGTCGTCGTTCTCCTCGCTCTCCTCCATCTCTCGCGGGTCCATCCGGAACCTAGGATCGTCCGCGGAGTCAGAGCCGCTGCTGAGGGACGTGTGCTCCTCCTCTTCTTCTTCTTCCTCCTCCTCTCTTTTCTTCTTTTGTGAAGGACCTTTAGCAGGCCTCTTCTCCGCAGGCCTCTTCTTCAGTTCTCGGCAGAACTGGAGCACCTCGCTGGCTAGAGTGATCTGCACTCCCCTCTGTACGCTAGCCGCTGGCCGAGAAGAGCTCGACGCTGTCTTCTTTTGTGGAGGAGGCCGCACGCTTTTCCTCCTAGGAGCCGCCCTAGCCTGTCCCTGCATTTCATTTAGCTTTTTAGCATCTATTGTGCATATTGCATATATATTGAAATGCTGAAAGCAAGAAATGTTCTATCAAAAGTCAAAGACCAAAATTATACCTGAGGCCGCACAACAAGAGCTGGAGTTGGAGGTGGATAATGTAGCCGCAACTGGGCGCTGCTCGCTATCCTATGAAACTCCGTGTCCATAGCCTTGATCAGGCGCACCGCCTCTCGCACCCACTCCATCGGGGCCTGTATTACAGTTTTGTCAGAATTAGAACGCAAGCCAGATATACATGTCAAATGTGAAGAAAGAAAAGTACAAAGGATGAAAGAGTGTCATACCAGTCCTGTGATCTCTGCTGGCTCTATCCTAGCGGGCTTAAATTGAACTGTGGCCTCCTCTCCTTGTGCATCCCGCACCGCTAGCGTCTAAGAAAGTCGAGGAAGGCCCATCCCTGTAGCATATCCGTTTCTCTCCCTCGAGCGAGTAGTCCTGCTGCCCTGGCCGCGCCTCTCCTCTCTAGCTTCCATAGCCTCGCTCTCCACGGCTATGTGCTCCATCACCCCTAATGGCCTTGCCAAGTACTGCCTCCGGTAAACAGCATAGTCTCGCTCAGACCTCAAGAGAGCAGTGAAGTCTGTCGGGATTATGAAGCGCTGCAGCTCAGTCAGAGTGTACTGGTCTGTGTGTGAAGCACGAGGCGGAAGCGGCCCAGGCGTGACAAACTCCGATGACTCGAGTGACTGCCGTGTCACTCAGTCGCCCAAGTACCACTGCCACTCGAAGGCAGACTCAAGCAGCACGCGGCTCGCAGCTACCACTCTACTCTGTGCAAGGTACTCCGGCTCAGCCTCTGCATTTCTCCATGGGTCCCACTCCACCTGCAAAGCAAGCAACAATCAGACAACAAGCAATCGATCAGCGACAACATTGAAGCAATTCAAAGGCATGGGTAATTAGAGATTATGTGTTACCTGAGTGCCCGACCGCTCATCGAGGTACGCCCTGAAAGCTTGAAGGCTACCCCTCGACTTCTTCTTGCCGATATATAGCGGCCCCCATACCAGAGCACGTGGAAGCATCTTCAAGTCTGGGCATGTATTCTCCGGAGGGTACATTTTCAGCACATCATAGGCCCATAGCTGCAAGTTTCAAACAATAAGCATCAATGCAACAGTCATAAGTTAAAAGGAAGGGAAATGCTCGGAAAGTAAAAAATCACAAGTTCGTTTTCTTACCTCCCACACCCTCCAATAGCCAGCGATTGCTTTCTTTCTTCGCGAGAACTCTCCCATGAAGCTGTAGCAGGTCCCCAGAGCAGCTCCTCCCCAATCGTATCTGGCAGCTGTGCGCAAGTCGAAGAGGGCCGGCAAGTAAGCCAGGTGCACCGTAGCCCGCTTGTTGGGATATAGCGTGGCCCCGAACAAGTACAGCAAGTAGGCCCTCGCCATCTGCTCCTCTTCCTACTATGTGACCGGGACCCTGCCCTTCAGGTACCAGTGAAATTGGTCATGGGGAATCGTCTCTGAACTACCCCCTGGCTCCTGTCCCAAAAACCACTTCAGCGCTGCCTTGTCACTATGAATCCTCGAGTCAAATGGGATAGGCTCTCCCCCTACCCTCAGGCCAGTCAGAGCTGCGAAGTCAGCTAGGGTCACGGTCATCTCTTCGATCGGAAGGTGGAAGGTATTGGACGCATCCCACCACCTCTCGGCCAACGCCGTGAGCAAGGCATGGTCACTTTTCGTCGCTGCCAAAGTAAGGATGAATGGCCTAAACCCTGCAGCATCAACCAAAGCCCTGACCCGCTCGGGCAGCTCTCTGTATAGCTCAAGCGAACTAGCGGGACCACCATGCCCTCGCGTACGGACTGCTCCTCTCTGCACATCGCAAAGGCAAGAATGGGCAATAACTCATCAGCATGCATAGTATAACAGGCAGTCGAATCAAGAAAAGTTCATAAGTCAAAAGCAATCAAATCAAGATTAAAGGTGTCTTGAACGCTTCGCGGTCGATTCAAGGTTTTCAACTATTATGGGGTCGAATCAGGTCATGGGCATATTGTTAGTCAATTCAAGCGTCTGAAGTATCCTATTCAGTTAATTCTCTTCTCAAAGGAGCATTGTTCAGTCGAATCAAGCAAGTATGGCATTTTATTAGTCTGTTAGCCGAATTCAAGTCCTCTAAGTGTGTTAACAGGTCAAGGTAATCTACGGTCGATTCAAGTTCATTATCACGCGGTTCTTATCAGAGTTCTAAGCAATCTATGGTCAAGTTCAATCGCCTTTCCAAAATTCTTTTTGTCGAATCAAGCTCTAAGGTACAAGTGTCACCATGTCATCAAAGTTCATGCATAACAAGATACAAACAGATACAATAACAAAGAATTGAAAGCTAAGAGCAAATTCGAGGGAATACCTGCGCCCAGTCTACAGACAAGTGTCTCTCAGGGTCTCTCAGAACAAGTTCTGCGTTGTAGTCGTCTCGGTGAGGGATGTAGCTCTCAAACCCGGATGGTATGAACAAATGTGGTTCTGGAGGGACATAGGCCCCTGCCACGAACGCCACGCGAGGTGCGGCCTGTATAGCCTCCGCCCACGTCACTGCATGCTCACCAGCTCGGCCATCCTCCTCCTGGGCCTGCTCTGCTACCTCAGCCTTTCACGCAAAGTCCTCCACCTCAGCTCTAGGCCTCGGCTTGCAGGCGTTCCTCCTCCTACGCCTGCTCTATCTGTCTCTGCCTATCCTCGCAGGCTGCTATCACTGCCAAAACCATCCCCGGATTCTCCCGAAGCTAGCGACCAAGCTCCTCCTCTGTCACAAACTCTGCAAAATCTCCCCGTCTAATGGGTATGTGTGTCGAAGACCCTACCGCTGGCCTGAACTCAACCGACCCAGCGGGTACCCCTCTAGAAATCTCCTTCGCAACAACATGACCTTTGCCCTTCGCCAGATCCCTCACCGGTATGTCTGGCTGGTCGCCATCCTCACCGTCGCCACTGCCGCTGCCCCCTGCCGCAATCAAGCCCGTCACCACCAGACCCTCTACTCCACTTTAGAAGTCTAGCCGACTCACCCGTGGGCCCCTCGTTTCAACAGAGGCTGGAGTACGCCCCACCGGCCCAGGCGTACGCCGCCACCTGCCTCCGCTACATGGCCACCATCGCCGCCTGAAATCTCTGTACCATTGGTCGACGACGCACCTAGGGTCGTTCGATCGTCAATTTGAGACCCTAAGGTCTCGATTTCACCCCTTGTTTGGTTTTCTCTATCTCCACCATCACCATTGCCGCCGTTCCCGCCACTGCCGCCGCTTGTTTCTGCCATGGCTGAATATGGGTAGTTGGGTTTTGGAAATAGAATGGAAGAATGAGAGAGATTTGGAAGATTTGAGAGAGTTGGGAGAAGTTCGGAGTTCAAAAACCGTAGGAGAGCGGTTTCTGCATTGATTCAGAAGTTTATACGACATGGGGGACGTGCTGGGCTGGATCTGGACCGGGCCGAGCAAGATTCCTGGTGTACACTAGCATGTTGACACCGTACACCACTGTGGCTTGGGCCGTAGGCCCAAATCTCACTTGGATCAAAATTCTGACCCCAACGGCCCAATGATTACCCGTGGTGGGCCCATCCTCAAGCAGAGTCCCTTCCAATTTCCAATCAACGATGATTTATCTGTCCGATCTCAAATCAACGACGATCTATCCGTTCGATCTCAAATCAACAACGATCTATCCGTATGATCTCCAATCAACGACGATCTATCCGTCAGATCTCAAATCAACGATGATCTATCTGTCTGATCTCAAATCAACGACGATCTATTCGTCTAATTTCGAATCAACGACGATCTATCCGTCCGATCCCCAATCAACGACGATCTATCCGTCCGATCCCCAATCAACGACGATCTATCCGTCCGATCCCCAATCAACGACAATCTATCCGTCCAATTTCGAATCAACGACGATCTATCCATCTAATCTCAAATCAACGACGATCTATCCGTCCAATTTCGAATCAACGACCATCTATCCGTCCGATCCCCAATCAACGATGATCTATTCGTCATATTTCGAATCAACGATAATCTATCTGTCTGATCCCCAATCAACGACGATCTATCCGTCCGATTCAAATAAACTACGGTCCATCTGTCCAATTTATCTTCTTTCCCCAACAGAGTCAATGCTCTTGCGGATGATTATTCCCCAGCAGAGTTCGCCTTCTTCGGTAGCCTGTACTGCCCCTCCAATACAATCAAGCAGTGGTCGATCCGTCTATTATATCTTCAGCAATGGCAATCTTTCTCAAATCATCTGCTTGGCTGAACACAACCGATCAGGTTCTTTAAAATTCATGTCTTCTTTGACCCGTATTCTGCTCTGGATAGCCTAGAGGATGGGTGTCTAGAAAACCTTTGACGTTTCTTGTACCCAGTCAATGGTACTCCAAGTGCCGTCAAAGAGGGGCTACTGTAGACACCCTATTCTGAACTATCCGGATTAGCTTATTTATGGTCTTTTGTTGCCCCAATGATGATTAAAGGTCGAAAACATTCTGGGGTCAATGGCAGGTCTTGAGCTTTGAACTTTGGACATGCCTCATTCAAAACCCTTTCGAATTCCACTTCAAACCCTTCGAGCCAGATGACCCCAGCAAAACCCTACTTGCATACGCCAGTATCCTCTTGGCGTGCGCCAGTGAACTGCCACGTGTCGGTCATCAACCGTTGACTCAGTTTTACTGGCACACGCCATTAGAATTTTGGCGTACGCTGGTCAAAGCAAGTCAAATCACCACTTTTCTGTCACGTGCTCAGGACTTTGCAACCGCCCCAGTACGGTGGAAAGTCTCCTAATGATTATTTTCTGTAGGGGACATCCCCCTCTCTCTCCTACACACCCCATCACCTAGTCCCATGCATTTAATGCATGGGAGGCTCTCCCATTAACCAAACCAGCCCTAACCCAACTGGTTAAGGCTCCTTCTCAGTCTATCTCCCCTCTATAAATCCCCCCTTGCATTCATTTGCAAGGGGTTAACCACATTAAAGAGTCCAAGTCCCTTTCTCTCCTCTCTCTCTTGCTCTCTCTCTTTCTCTCTCTCTCTCTCCTCCATTGAAAGAGAAAGAAGAGGAGTCTACTCTCATACACCCCACCGTCATTCAACCACCTCCCTGCTCCCTCTGTCAACTTCAAGCTTAAAACTCCAATCTTGCTCTCAACCTCAAGGACCAAAGGTATACCACCTTTGTGTTTCTTCCCTCTTTTTGATCCCTGGGGGGAGCCAGAAAGGCCCAGGCTAGTAATCAATACTGGTCCTGGCCTCGAAATGGTAAAATACAATAGCCCTGTGAGCTGACCAATGGCGCACGCCAGTATCATCAAGCCGTACGCCATTCATGGCAGTATGTGCACTACTGGCGTGGGGATCATTGATCATCCATTTCTTGCTTATATTTCCTTTAATCACCTTATAGCATGCTAATAACCAGTCTACTGCTTTCTGTACTCTATAACTGTTAGCTGTAGCTTTCAATGTTTTGTTCTTTTTTCTTGATCTAGAGGGCCTCTGGGATCTTTCTGGTCATGTTCCAGAACCCAGATGATGTAAAGCCAAACACTGGACGAGAGGTAGAACTGGCGTACGGTTTATCATGACTGGCGTACGGCAATTATACCATGGTCCAGTGGCTGGCCCTTGCATCGTAGCTCAGTCCGGGCCTATTGTTATTTCCCCACTCTATTTATGGGGTTTTCTGTCCTTTTTCATGGTTTCAAGCCATTTCTTATATCTGTATCTGTAAATATGATTACTTTATAAACTGCGTGGTTTGTCCTGGGTGTGCATTGGTCCATTCCAGAGCCCAGATGGTTGCAAACAAAGACTGTGAGGGCATAAGAGTGGAGTACGCAAGTTGTTAGGTGGCGTGCGCAGGTTGTGTCGGTACACAGTGGCCTGGCCAGTGGATACCGGTGTTTTGCCTGCTCACATCCCTGAAAGACAGCGTACCCCATCTTTTCAAACTACTCTCAGTGTTTGTTCTCAATCTATAATTCATTTATTGATTCGAGCAGATCATCATCCATAAACATTTTATCACATAAATGCAACTTGTTATAGTTTTAATCCCCATTAACTGTTCCCCCGCCCTAACTTGCTAAAAAATGATCAATGAGAGAAAAATGCAAACATCTTACAAAAATGCCTGAGTAGAGACCGATCTCCGGATTGGGCGAGAGGGGTGCCAGAAAACCCTTCCCCTATCGTAACCTGGCTCCCGAACCTCAGATATTGAAGGTGACAACGGTCCAATATCCATGCCTTTTCAAAATCAAATAAACGTAGCAAGCGTTTTCGAGTTCAGTTCCTTGGGTGTTTCACCGCTAAAACCCGAGTGGCGACTCTGAATCGAAGTGTCTCGCCGCGCTTTTCAAAGAGGGCCGCACCCAAATTTTTCATAATTAAAAAATATATATATTCTGGGGCGCGTGCCCACACTTCAACACCAATAGAACAGGAGGTTACACTGCAAGAAAGAGTTGTTGACACACTAGTACCTCATCGTAGTTGGAGGGTTATTGTCCCACCCAATCGGTATACGTTCTTGGGAGAATCTTATGATATGATTCTTGAAGAACAACATGCTGAACCCTACAACTACAATTAGAAACTAGAAGATAAAGATGCAGAATTTTGTCAAAAGGCTGTAAAATCTGCATTCCTTAATGGAAATCTGGATGAACGAATCCACATAATGAAACCAGATGGATTCATAGCAAACGGTCAAAAGCACATGTTGTGCAAGTTTAAGGATTCTATTCATGGACTCAAGTAAGCATCTAGATCTTGGAACATTCATTTTGATCAAGCAATCAAGTTTTTTTTTGGTTTTGATCAATGTCCGGATGAGTTATATGTATACAAGAAGCACAACGGAAAAGTGGTGGTGTTTCTGGTACTATATGGAGATGATATTCTGCTAATCGAAAATGGTGTGGGAATGTCTTCGGTAAAGGTGTGACTATCTAGCCAGTTCGATATGAAGGACTTGGGAGAAGCACGTCACATCCTTGGGATTAAGCTTATGTGAGATCGCAAGTATAGGATGTTGGGCTTATCATAAGCTACTTATATCGATGAGATCCTTGCTCGTTTTAGCATGCAGGATTCCAAGAAAGGGTTCTTCCCTTTTTAGACATGGAATCAACCTATCTAAGGATCAGTGTCGTAAGACACCTAAGGAGATGGAAAAGATGAAGGTAGTTCCTTATGCCTTAGCAGTAGGAGGCCTCATGTATGCTTTGATGTGTACTAGACCTGATATTTGCTTTATCGTTGGCATGGTTAGTAGATTTCAGATTAATCCATTGCAAGAGCGTTGGACTGTGGTGAAACATATTTTCAAGTATCTAAAAAGAACTAGAGATTATATGTTGGTTTACCAGTCAGATAGTCTGATACCTTATGGGTATACAAACTAAGACTTTGTGTCAAGTAAGGATTCTAGAAATATACTTCGAGAAATGTGTTTACCTAGGAGGTAGAGCCATAAGTTCGAGGGTATCAAGCAATCGTGCATTGATTGATTCTACCATGGAGGCCGACTATGTGGTAGCTTCTTAAGCAGCCATAGAGGCCGTTTGGCTTAGAAACTTCTTGATGGATTTAGAGGTGATTACTTTAGTGCAATTAGCTATTACATCTATTGTGACAATAGTGGTGAAATTGCTAACTCTAAGGAGCCATTGACTCATAAAAAGGAAAACACGTCAAGTGTAAGTATCACCTGATTTGAGAGATCGTTTAGCGATGTGATGCAGCTGTGACCAAGATTGCATCGGTAAACAACCTGACAGATCTTTTTACAAAGAGCTTACCGGCTAAGACTTTTAATAGTCACGTAGAGGGAATGTGAGTGAGATGCGTGGCAACATGATTTTGATTCTTAGTGAGAGTTTGTTAGAAAATTATACTAAAAGTCATACTTTTGTGTAATGGATTAATATTTTACTGCTATTTATTAATCAATTTTATCCATTTTTGGTGAGAATCTTTTATGGGCAATGTTTGCATAATATTATTGTATGTTGTGCATGTTTGTCTTTTATTTTACAAAGTAGATCTGGTGTGTAGAGTTCGGCTTACACACAAAAGATCAGATCATCAGTTCTTGTGAAATATAAGATATGGTTCACAGTCCTAGATGGAACTGGACACACCATCGGTAGAACTGTAGTACAATATTTAGTAGGCCTGTCTTAACTACAGGAAATGGTCTAGTTCTAATTCACTGTGCTAGTACACTTTGTGTGTATTGAACGGGACCGCATTGAGGTAATTGTCTTTATACTAACATTATAAGACAATTGGAACCTCATGGTTATTATGAATGCTTATGCTCTCAGAGGTGTATATTTAATGTTGTTGACTTTCATTTTGTATGGCCCGGGATCCTCGATTTGGTTCCTTCCTTCGCTGGTTCAGGGGTCTCCTAGCTTTCCCCAACCTAGCCTGCATAATGAACGCACGACGAAGACCTAGCCAGGGGTTGCCCGGCGAGGCCCTCCGGCAAGAGGATAAGTATGTGCAGAGAGAGAGAGAGAGAGGAAAGAGGCTAGTGTATTGAGTAGGTATTAGTGTGTACCTCTTAGGGTTCCTTGACTTGCTCCCCAAGCTTGGGCACGTGCCTTGTACGAGCCAAGTGAGGGAGCGCCTAGCTGGACGGCAAGCGCTCGCAAAATACAGAGTCGCCACTCGGGTTTGAAGGTGCGACACCCAAGGAACCGTATTTCGAAGCACTTGCCGCACTGTTTGATTTGAAAAAGTGAAGGAACCAGTCCGTCATAACCATATCTGGGTTCGGGAGCCAGGTTATGAGAGGGGAAGGGTTTTATGGCACCCCTTTCGCCCAATCCGAAGATCGGTCTCTACTTAGGCATTTGCGAAAATGTTTGTTTGTTTGCGATTCTGTTTGATTAATCAATTCTTTAGCCAATTAGGGCAGGGGAGCAGTTAATCGGGGATTAAAACTGTAACATATTTGCAAGATGTGAAAGATAGCATGGATGAGCAGCTAGTATAGGATGAGAACAGACTGCTGTGGGAGTTTAAACAAACTGGGAGGCCCCTGTTTCAGATTGTCGTGCGCAGGAAAAAACCAGCATGCACTGAACAAATCACTGCATGTTGTTCACTCCTGCTCGCACAACTCCAAAACACACGGCGTTGGTGAACTCAAACCCACAGCTCTTATTCTCAAACCCTCTGGGTTCTGAAAGGACCAGTGCACACCCAGGACAAACCACGCAGTTATAAGTAGCAAAGTATATAGTTTAAAGGCTGAAAAGCCCTACAAATTAATAAAACACCACATAAACAGTGTGGGGATAAAATAATGGCATAAGGCCGAGCTACCCGTGCAAGGCCACTCACTGGTCAGAGGCAGTCTGTCGCGCGATGGACTCACTTTGTCGCGCGATGGTGCGCTCTAGCGCTCTATCGCGCAATGGAGCGAGTCTGGCGCACGATGGTGGGCCCTGGCGCAACCAGACCAGTGCTTGGTTTACATGTTTCTGGGTTCTGGGACGGGTCCAGAATGATCCCAAGGGTACTACAAAACAGCAGACATGCAAATTGAACTACGGCTAGCAGTTTCTAACAAAGGAAAGCAGTAAACTAATTTTTAACATGCTTAAAAGTGATTAATATGTAAATAAATACAAAACAGTAGGACATTAATCCCCATGCGGTCCATCACACGCTGGACTGAGACAGTCGCGCGTGAGAGTGGGACCATCGCGCGTTGGTTCTTGCCATGACGGTTTTTGAAACCTTGCTAGCTTTTAGGACCAGGACTGGTATTGATTACCAGCCTTGGCCCTGTCAACCCCCCTCAGAGATCAGAACAGAAACAGAACAAAGGTAAGCTATACCTTTGGTTTTGGGTTTGAAAGGACTTGAGCTTTGATGTTTGAGGCTTGATTGAGTGGTTGAATGCTTGATAATTGAAGAAGAAAGTGATTGTGCTTGATTGGGGTTTGAAAATGGTTGTGGAATGTTTTAACCCTTTTAATTTTGTAACCCTTTGAAAAAGAAACAAATGGGGATATTTATAGGAGGAGATGGAGGTGAATCTGGTTAGAAACAGAGGAGTTCAACCAGTCCACGAGGCCTGGCTGAGGTTGCATTGGTGGCCAACTGTCCTCCTTCAGAAAGGTTGGTGGTAGGTTGGACCGTCACGCGACAGAGTCAGTCTGTCGCGCGATGGGGCGCCCCGGCGCGGGATGGTTGCGTCCTGGCGCGCATCAATAGGGTTTTTGGTTTTTGAAGTGGCTTAGGCTAGGTTAGGTTCAAGTGTTTTGCAAACACTCAAAGCTCAAACACGCTATCATTCCCAGGGTGTTCTTGATCATTTCATCATCAGGGAATCAAAAACCGTAAGTAAACTAATCTGGGAGCCCAGATTGGGGTGTCTACAGTAGCCCCTCTTTGACGGCACTTGAAGCACCATCGACTTGGTACAAGTAACGTCAAAAAATTCTAGACACCCCTCAAGGCAATCTAGAGCAAAGCATACTAGCAAAGTAGACAAGTAAACTTAAGGAACCTGATCGGTGGAATGACTGGCTGTCCATTGCCGGGGATGGAAGTAGAAGTGGACGAGCGAATCGCCGCTTGTTGATCGAATTTGGACAGGACAGGCTGTCGCTGTAGATGTGGACAGGACAGGCCGTCGTTGCTGGGGATCAAGCTATCCTCGGCACAAAGTATTCCAACAAACATGGGTAGGTCGTGTCAGGCAAGTTGAATTCCATCTGTTGGGAATCAAAGCCAATCTCCCTATCAAAGACCATCCGAGACAGAGCAATAAGCCTACTGGAAGATGCGCATGAAGCTAGACTGATGTAGAGGTAATTGTTTAGAGCAGGCTGAGGCGAACTCTCTTGGGGAACAATTAGTTGCGGATGGGTGGACCATTGAACAAACCGTCGGACGATAATCTGATCGTCGTTGTGGATTGTATGGACGATATGGCTAAATGCCGTTGATGGATTTGACAGGACCGGCTGTCGTGGATGCGGACGGAGAGATCAATGAGCTGAGTGATCAAATCACTGAGGAATTCGACAGGATAGGATGATCATCAGTATAAATGATCCAGCCGTTGAAGTCTGGATGGGAGGATCATCATTATAAATGATCGAACCGTTGCAGACAGGATAAGAGGATCATCAGTATAAATGATTAAGTGGTTGAAGTCTGGATGGGAGGATCATCAGTATAAATGATCGAACCGTTGTAGACAAGATGGGAGGATCATCAGTATAAATGATCAAGCTGTTGAAGTCTGGATGGGAGGATCATCAGTATAAATGATCGAGCCGTTGCAGACAGGATGGGAGGATCATCAATAGAAATGATCGAGCCCTTGAAGACAGGATCGACTGTTGTTGATTTGAGACGGGCAGATCAGTGTGCAGAACGATCGAGCCGTTGAGATTTTGGACAGAACCGGCTGTCGTTGAATTTGAGACGGGAAGATCAGTGTGCAGAATGATCAAGCCGTTGAGATTTGGACAGGACTAGTTGTCGTTGAGTTGAGAAGGCAGATCAATGTGCAGAATGATTGAGCTGTTGAGAAATGGACAGGACCGGCTATTGTTGTATTGAGACGGGCAGATCAGTGTGCGGAATGATCTAGCCGTTGAGATTTGGACAGGACCGGCTGTCGTTGAATTTGAGACGGGAAGATCAGTGTGCAGAATGATCGAGCCGTTGAGATTTGGACAGGACCAGCTGTTGTTGATTTGAGACGGGCAGATCAGTGTGCAGAAGGATCGAGCCGTTGAGAAATGGACAGGACCGGCTGTCGTTGATTTGAGACGGGAAGATCAGTGTGCAGAATGAACGAGCCGTTGAGGAATTTGACAGGACCGGCTGTCGTTGATTTGAGACGGGCAGATCAGTGTGCAGAATGATCAAGTCGTTGAGGAATTTGACAGGACCGGCTGTCGTTGATTGAGATGGGCAGATCAGTGTGCAGAAGGATCGAGCCATTGAGAAATGGATAGGACCGGCTGTTGATTTATTCCGCAGAAGATTTTATCGCATCCTGCCATGTGAACAATGCTGCAAGAGATTTTCAATCGCATCCGTCGGCAAACAAATCATGGATCCAGGGGAGATTTCTTCGCATCCGCTGACCAACAATAACAAAACCGCAGGAGATTGCATCGCATCCTTCGGCAAACAAATCGAGAGTTAGGGAGATTTCCATTGCCTCCAATAACCAATGAGAACAAAACCACAGGAGATTGCATCGCATCCTTTGGCAAACAAATTACGAGTTAGGGAGTCTTCCATTGCCTCCGCTAACCAATGATAACAAAAACTGTAGGAGATTGCACTGCATCCTTCGGCAAACAAAGACTTGATGGTAAGCATTCTGGCCACCTTCCTGTTTTCAACAGTTGATATACACAATATGCAATGATGTATACAAACAAAATGCACAAATTGAAAATGAAGATGCAAGCTAATGGCAACTCCTAGGAGGACAACGATGCCTAAGAACTATCACTGAGCCCCAGTACTTTACTGTATTTTGCTTCTGAGATAGGCATCCAGATAGAGAGACGCTTGAGGGGGCCAACATGCCCAGTTGACATATAGCGGTGTGGCATTGGGCCTGCATGCCCTTTCTACGATGCTTGGGCTGATAAGCCCCAAAAATATGCTTTGCTTGGCCTTGGGCTGACGTGCCCTTGCCGTCCACAAGATTCCACAGCTTGTGGATTACAGAAGCAAGGGTAGCAATGTAAAAATTGCATTTTTCTAGTTTATTGACATATAAACCATGCGCTAATATCTAATTTGCATTGACAAGTGAACTGAGTCGACAAACAAACATGCGCACATGCACGAACTCGTCTAGCTCGAATGAAAAGGGAGAAAAGATTCCCAGGATACGATGCGGATCCTTAGACACATGGAAAATAATGAAATTTTGGGCATTAACGTGCCAAAACTCACAATATCCCTTTAGACAGGTGAAACTGACATTTGTAAGGTCAAACATATGTATGGTGACTTGGATGAACAAATAGAACTGAGAAAAGTATCTCAACATGACAATGGATTGAAATCTAGAAAAATGCCACAAAAACGGACATAAGACGCAGATAAAGACACATATAGGGCCGGACTGAAACCGACACTCCCTTGTAATCACATTAGGTCTGCACGGTATGACAAAACTTGGCAAAAAGCCCCTTGAATGACATTCAAAAGCAGTAGCTGACTATTGTTGATTGCTGCTTGAATTGAATACGCGCGAATAGGTTTGAGACCACCGCGCAGTACTTTTGGACAAGCACGCGTGAATACAAGTCGGCTGTAGCTGCTCACACTAGACTTCGCTGTACTTAGAATAAACTGTGAGCCGTTAGGCCTCGCCAACATTTCGTTCTGTTTTTGATACTTAAATTCTTTTAAGGCTTTATGCTCAGCTTTTGAAATTGAAATAGTAGTTTGAAATAAAATTGAAAGACAAAAGGTTCCCCCTTCAGACTCCTCCTATGCAGCTTGAACTTTGATCCTCTTCGACCTTTGATGTGTACCAAACGTCAACCATGGATCCAATTGATAGATTGCGACCGAGTCTCAAAGAAAGACTGCCTACGTATCCCAAGCTAGGGAATCAGGTCAAAACGTAGTTCAGGCTAAGGTTCACTCGAGTATTTTACCTCACCTTTTACGTTCTAACTTTGCCTAGAACCTCCCATTCAGGTTTTCTGTCTAGCGAGCTTTCAAATATTGCCTTTACTTTTGCCTAGATCGCCTTCATAGGTTTTGGTCTAGCAGGCTGCCCTAACTTTTGCTTGGAACTGCCCACCCTTGGGGTGTTCAGCCCAATGAGCTTCTCTCAGGGAAAAGGCTTTTGAATTAATCCAAGTTGACCAAGGTATTGATTTTGATTGCCGTCGAGGTCGATGAAATGGCTGCAGCCCCAGATAAAACGACTTTGATAGCATAGGGTCCAGAGTGCTTCAGTTGACATGCCTCTCCCTAAGCCAGTTTTGAACTTTCTAACTTGTGCTTGGCGGCATGTTGTTCCTACAAACTTGAACATGGTATAAAGCGCTGGACCTTCTGAGCTTCTGCTTTTTGGCTTGGCATCCGGTAGCAAAGGGATTCGATATTTCTTTATCTCAAGATCAATACCAGGCGTGTCTTTATGAGACCATACCAAGTCGTTGATGAATTCTTCGAACCTGTCTGACAGGGTACAATGCTCCTCTGGGAACCGCGTTGAACTAGTTTGAACCATTTGGAGGTCTACTTCATCTTTCAAGTTTATTTGAAAACTACTATTTCAATTAATAGGTTGAGCATGCCTTTTGTCTTCCCTTTCGGCGAGGGAACACATTTCCTTGGGGATAATCCCATCGAAATCTATCCCTTCGTCATCAGGGATGACACAGTTTATTCAAAAGTCAGCAAAGTACTTAGAAGCAAGATAATGCATATCATAAAGAAAGCCCCTCGGGGTTGCCAAGTACAACAGACTTAAAATTGGAAACAAAAGCTACGACGTGGAGGGCCAAGAGGCACAACCTCCGACTCAGAGCTAAACTTAGACAAATGCAAACGACTCCGTGTCAGACTCAGACGAAATGCCAATGCAAAATCTCCGCATCATCTCCCGCAATCTTCAACAAGATTATGCCAGGCACTTGGTTCTCGTTCAAGCATCTGTAAACTTTGAGACCTTCTTCGAATCTGACCTGGCCATTGAGGATGCACTGCAGAGTGGAATTCTGCCTAAGGGAGAATCTTCCTCACAGAAAGCGAAGCCATGGCCCTATTCTGGAAATAGTAGCGTGTTGTTTGGCAACAGCAACTACTCCAATACAACTACAAGTGGGAGCGATGCTCCGGCTTTTGACTCCAATCGCGCTGTCGATGTCAATCAGGTTCAAAACGCCCAAAGCTTCTGGGCCCAAACCCAACCTCGGAGCTTCTCTATCTTCGAGGCACCTCTGTCCGCAGTGATGGAAAAACTCATCAAGTCTGGGCATCTCAAACCCTTGATCCCAACTTCCCCGCCAAAAGTCCTACCTTCTGGTTACAAGCCTCACCTCTTCAGTGCCTTCCACCAAATGCCTGGCCATCCTACTGACTTATGCTATCGTCTCCGACATGAGATTCAAGATCTCATTGACAATGGCACGGTTCAAGTTCCACCAAATCCCAATGTCATTTCCAACTCCTTGCCTCAACACAACTCTGACCCTCTGGGTGGTCAGATATCTATCATCTCCACTCAAATCAACCTGAGCTCCACCATTTTCAACCCTAGCCACTATATCGTCCTGGAAAGCCAACCCAAACAAATCGTATCCATCCCGTTCGAACCAGAGGTTAACATGATGGCTGTAGGTTGGGCAATAGAGGTCTTCACTGCCGACACTTGGATTGACAGTAATGAAGAGCTTACAAAGGAGCGGACTGACAGGCTGAGGTCCATTGATCAATGGAGCACCAAGTAGGTTTGGTCAAGGAGAGCACGGAAGCCGAAGTGCTGTTGCTTGGGCCTGACACCTGCCAGATCTTACCTCTTTTTGTGGAAGAGAAGGGTAGCTGTTAAAATTGCATTTTCAAAACCACGGATCCCTCTCGCTCGGGCGATCAGTCATCAATGCGGTTTTGGCTCTCCACCTTTTAACAAAATCTGCAAAGGACTCCTTTGCTTCCATTTTAATGGATTCCAACTCATGAGTAGTCATCTTGAGTTGAGAGTTGTAGCTGTACTGTGAGACAAAGGCAGCCCCTATGTCTTCCCAAGTTCTTCTTTTGGAGATGTCGAGCGACATGAACCAATTGAAGGTAGGCCCAGAGAGAGTTAGAGGAAAAAGCTGAGACATGGCCTCACTTTCCACCCCTAGCAGCTTCAGGGCAGCATGATAGCTTACTAGATGAGTCTTCGAATCACCACTCCCATCGAATTTGACAAAGTCAGGCATTTTGAACCACTCGGGGAGCCTTGCATTGGGATACAAGCAGAGGCGATCCAGGTCAATTCCCCCTGCACTGATTTTCTCAGATTTCGAAACAACTTCTTCCAATTTAGCCATCTTGGCCATGAGAGCAACTATATCAGGGTTTTGAACAGGCCTAACAATAGTAAGGTTTCGATTTGGAGCAGGGACCCGAGCCTCTCTTGGGGAGGGCTGAACAATGAGTCGGCCCTCATGGTTTGGATCCTTGACCAAAATAGGTTCTGCATGAACATCCTCATCATCCTCGCCTTCCTCTTCAGCCGCAGGTGGAAGACGAGTGTTGATAAAGTCATTTAGACAGGTGATGGAGGCATCGGTCTGAGTGGCCCTCTGTTGCATAGAAGTGATACTGGTCTGGACGTTTATGAGCATGATTTCCAGAGTGAGCGGTTGTGGTTGATCTGCCATCACAGGTTTTTCAATGGAATTTGATGAAGAAGCTGAAGATAAGGAAGCTGGCGGCGTGGCTTTCTGCAATATCGATGGCGCACCCGACTGTAGGGTGGCCAATACTGATCCTAAAGAAGCCTTCGTTGTAACTGATTGGGGTCCTAGCTTGACAAGCCTTTGAAACGGATTCTGAAGACGTTCCCAAGTAGGTTTGGTTCTTCCTTTCGGTACTCTCTTGTTCGGTTTAATGGCTTTGAACTAGACAGTAAAGTAAGTGAAAGCTCAGTGACGTTCCTGCAGCATGCTATGTACAAGAATAAAGCAATGTACACGTCATCGTCGTTGGCGTCCTCCTAGACTCTAACTAAAGACAAGTCTGTCTTATGATGTTCGGACGCTACCAGAATCCTCGGAAATCTTTTCGAGGTTGTATCCTTTAAATAGATTAACTGATCCTAAGAGATGTCAAAACAGACTAAGCCTTTATCTATTCCGTTCTTGAAGTTTCAACTTTGAATTTGGAACAACTCGGTATTGATGACATGGCACCTTAACTTTGAACACCGTGGTGTATAGTGACTTCACACTTCAACCTGGGTAGTGCCAGTGACATGGCATCCATACGTTGTGGTTCCTTATTTTTGGTTGAAACTTCAATAGGCCATGAGCCAAGGACTTAAAACGATTTGATTTCCCAAAGTCTCGTTGATTTAAGGACTTTGAAAATTGATAACATGCACCATCAAGATGCATGACTCTTCATCGAGCCATGGCAACGTCTTAATAGGCATAAGACAGACTCGAAAGAGAGACAACCTAGAAGCCCTAAACATGCTCCTACGCAAAACGGTATGTATGTACAGTGCATGCTATAGGGAAAGCAATAACACATAGACAGTATAGGAGGGATAGATGCAAGTAAATCTTACCCTGTAGGTACCTGTCTTAGTTTGGAGAGTTCTAGTGCTTTGTATATGCAAAGGCTGGTTTTGGCTTGAGGGGGTTCCTCGGACTAGAGCCAAGATATACCTCCCGTGCCCGCGTAATCGCAGAGCAACAGTCAAACGGTAGAATGACTCATCATCGTCGAAGGTTGTTGGTCATTTGGGGTCCCCGGGCTCCGGTAAACCGTGCCGGATTGCCAAAATGATCCAACGCGGCTATCCAACATCGATGCAAATGAGAATGCTAAAGAATTGATTAATGGAATAGAATCGCAAATTCGCAAATGCCTTTTCAAATTTGGCTCTCTTTATTTAGTCAATACTTAGAAGAAACTACACAAGAGAACAATCGGAAAAGCCCCAGTCAGGATGGCCGGACACGAGGTCCTGTTAAATCACCAATCCTTTCTTTAGCAGTGCGAAGCTCACTATTTTGACAGACTTTTGTGGGATTGTTCCCAAGTGTATTAAAATCCAAGTATAGACTAAAATTGATTCGATCCCCAGCGGAGTCGCCACTGTGGGCAGCGTGCCCTTTTCTTTTAGGGAAGGATTCCGTTCCCTTCCTAAAGAGAAAGTGTCGATTCGAGGGAGCGCCTAGCTGGATGGCAAGCGCTCGCAAAATACAGAGTCGCCACTTGGATTTGAAGGTCCGACACCCAAGGAACCATATTTCGAAGCACTTGCCGCGCTGTTTGATTTGAAAAAGTGAAGGAACCAGTCCGTCATAACCATATCTGGGTTCGGGAGCCAGGTTTTGAGAGGGGAAGGGTTTTATGGCACCTCTCTCGCCCAGTCCAGAGATCGGTCTCTACTTAGGCATTTGTGAAAATGTTTGTTTGTTTGCGATTCTGTTTGATTAATCACTTCTTTAGCCAATTAGGGCGGGGGAGCAGTTAATCGGGGATTAAAACTGTGACATATTTGCAAGATGTGATAGATAGCATGGATGAGTAGTTAGTATAGGATGAGAACAGACTGCTGTGGGAGTTTAAACAAACTGGGAGGCCCCTGTTTTAGAATGACGTGCGCAGGAAGAAACCAGCATGCACTGAACAAGTCACTGCATGCTGTTCACTCATGCGCGCACAACTCCAAAACACACGCTCGTCGGTGAGCTCAAACCCACAGCTCTTATTCTCAAACCCTCTGGGCTCTAAAGGACTAGTGCACATCCAAGACAAACCAAGCAGTTATAAGCAGCAAAGTATATAGTTTAAAGGCTGAAAAGCCCTATAAATTAATAAAACACCACATAAACAATGTGGGGACAAAATAATGGCATAAGGCCGAGCTACCCGTGCAAGGCCACTCACTGGTCAGAGGCAGTCTGTTGCGCGATGGACTCATTCTGTCGCGCGATGGTGCGCTCTAGCGCTCTATCGCACGATGGAGCCAATCTGGCGCGCAATGGTGCGCCCTGGCGCTCTGTTGCGCGATGGAGCCAGTCTGGCGCACGATGGTGCGCCCTAGCGCAACCAGACCAGTGCTTGGTTTACATGTTTCTGGGTTTTGGGACTGGTCCAGAATGATCCCAAGGGTACTCCAAAATAGCAGACATGCAAATTGAACTGCAGCTAGCAGTTTCTAACAAAGGAAAGCAGTAAACTGATTTTTAACATGCTTAAAAGTGATTAATATGTATATAAATACAAAACAGTAGGACATTAATCCCCATGCGGTCCATCGCGCGTTGGGCTGAGACAGTCGCGCGTTGGTTCTGCCATGACGGTTTTTGAAACCTTGCTAGCTTTTAGGACCAGGACTGGTATTGATTACCAGCCTTGGCCCTGCCAGCCCCCCTCATAGATCATAATAGAAACAGAACAAAGGTAAGCTATACCTTTGGTTTTGGGTTTTAAGGGCTTGAGCTTTGATGTTTGAGGCTTGATTGAGTGGTTGAATGCTTGATAATTGAAGAAGAAAGTGATTGAGCTTGATTGGGGTTTAAAAATGGTTGTGGGATGTTTTAACCCTTTTAATTTTGTAACCCTTTGAAAGAGAAACAAAGGGGAATATATATATATATATATATATATATATATATATATATATAGGAGGAGATGGAGGTGAATCTGGTTGGAAACAGAGGAGTTCAACCAGTCCACGAGGCCTGGCTGAGGTTGCATTGGTGGCCAACTGTCCTCCTTTAGAAGGTTGGTGGTAGGTTGGAACGTCGCGCGACGGAGTCAGTCTGTCGCTCGATAGTGCGCCCTGGCGCTCTGTCACGTGATGGAGTGAGTCAAGCGCGCGATGGTGCGCCCCGGCGCGGGATGGTTGCACCCTGGCGCACATCAATAGGGTTTTTGGTTTTTGAAGTGGCTTAGGCTAGGTTAGGTTCAAGGGTTTTGCAAACACTCAAAGCTCAAACACGCTATCATTCCCAGGGTGTTCTTTATCCATTTCATCATCGGGGAATCAAAAACCGTAAGTGAACTAATCTAGAAGCCCAGATTGGGGTGTCTACACCGAGGCACGGTTCAAGCACAGCCATTGACAGACTTGGTCTTGTTATTCAGGACAAATGCGGTCAGTTATGCTCAGCTCACTACAATAGCCCCTCAATCTCTGCCGACGCCGAACGTGTGGCAGGGATTGATGTTGAACAATGGCCGAACCCGTCAATTGCCGAACGCGAATCAATGATTAGATTTTGGCCGAGCCTCGTTCACCCTTATCCTCGAGGTAGTAGCAACCGTCAGGGCCAAATACCAACGGGAGAATGCCAAATGTCACTCCCTATTTGGGCACGGTTGGTTGAAAGGACCCTAGGAACGTGGAGGAGTTCTGCCAGGTTGTCCCATCAATGCCACACGTCAAACGTCAATTGACCAATGGTTCGGCAGTGTCAGAACGGGCGGGAAACTCAAAACCCTAACCCTCATTTATAAATACATCAGTTGGAAGAGAGAGAATGGTTACAGTTGCCTTCTCTCTCTGCAACTCCAATGCCAGAGCTCCCTCCCACGTCCGTTCGTCTTCCAATCTTGATTCCCACTAGGTTCATCATTAGATTTTGCTGAAATTTCTAGGTATGTGCTCGATATTCATCCCTCTATTCATTTTCGTAGTTTTTACCCCCTTTTTCCTTCGTTTTTTTTGGGTTTCTTGGCATCTTTTGCTCTGTATGAACAGTATGCCCTAGGGATGAACATCACTGTTCATCCTTGTGTTCAACTAGTTCTTCTGGGCCCCGATTCTGACGTTGGTGGGCTTTGGCTGACATTGGGTACGGCCGAGCCCCATGACTCTAAGTCTTAGTTTTCCTGAGCTTGAGTCTTCATAGAGTGCAAACTGAGTGGGCCAGTAAGGTAGCCGAGCTTGAGGAGATCCTCGTCTTTTGCCGACGATAAGATTTTTCAACATTTACTTGTTTTGATGGGTTTGGCTCACCAGGTCATAGTCATCTCTTCCAATTTGAGAGCTCAGGGGATGACTCTAGAGATTTGATAATCCAAGAATATTTGGAAAGGCACAAAAGCCGACGCCAGATTTCCTCTATCGCTTTGAACATGTCCACCGACTCCAACGATTCAAATGCCGAACGTGATTTTGAGTACGGTGATGACAGGTTCAATACCGAACCTGAGATATCATTTACACCGTCTACTTGTTCCGAGGTCGAGCCCCAACTTGGACCAGAGGCTGAATCTAAACTCCGTTCCCAGGCAGAAGCCACCTCTTCTGCACGATCTAGACACAGTGAGGCCCCGTCCTAGAACAGAGAGGTTGTCGAGCTCTATGAGAGGGCTCAGGTTTGCCCCCATGCCCATTTCTTTAGCGGATAGCCCGGTGAATACGAGAAGTTCTACCGATAGTACAACGTCCCCGACGATGTTGTCGTTAGCCAAGTGGTTAGCAACAGGATAAGGGACCAAAGAGAGCACCATCCTGAGCATATCACTATACCTTTGATGGCTATATGTGAGGCTGGGCTGCAGTTCCCCCTTCACCCGTTCTTGAGGGAACTCTTGGCTCGGTTCAACCTCATCCCCCACTATTTTGCCATCAATAGTTATAGAATAGTTATGTCCGTGATTAAACTAAAGGAGCTCCACGATCTAGAATTTACGGTCACCGACCTCTTTCATACGTACATCATGTTTAGGCACGGCCAGATCGAACATCCATACTTGTCAACTCGAAGGGATAAGGAGCCTTTAATAGATGGACTGCCTGATATCGATAAATGGGCTAATCTCTACGTTAAAGTAAGCGAAAATTACTAGTTCGGCGATCAATCCGTACTTAGGTACGTGGTGCCGAAGATAAAAGATTTCCGAGGTAGTTAACCTTTCTTTGCTTTTGCCGATGCCAATTTTTGCCTATGTAATTTTCAAGTTCTGATCGTTGGTTTCATTTGCAGATCACTGGTCCATAACAAAAACCCAGGAATCCCTTTCCGTGGAGTCACATGTCGACATTTTGAACTCACAAGCCTGCCGAGACGCGCCGACCTTACTTGGGTATACTCTGTCGTACAAAGGCAAGCTAAGGAGGAGAGAGAAGGAAGGCGAGCCGAACAAGAGGGCTGGTGGCAAAAAGAAGGGTGGAGTGCAACCGGGTAGAAGTAAGCATACCGATTTGAGTAAGAAGGGGAAGGAACCGAGGGTGAAGTTCCCCACTTTCAGGAAGACAGCCGAATTCTGGTTCCAAGAGAGCCAGCAATCTGAGATTTGTGGTATAGACATCCCTCTCCAAACCCTTGTACCCGAGCCCATCAGAGAGATGGGAAGAAGGAACGTGGTCCGCGTGAACATTAGGGATGGCGCCGTTGTTCGGCAGAAAGAGACCGACGTGACCGAACCTGTTGAGAAGAGGCAAAAAGTCACTAACAACTTTTTCCCAACTAAGCCACCGAAACCACTCCAGAGCAAGAAAGACAGGAATGAGTCATCAGCTGCAGGTGGTTTGAAGGCAGTTCAAAAGTCAACGGGCTCGACTGCCCAAGCTACTGTTCAGGAGTTTGCTCCATCCTTCGCTCTGGCCGAAGGCAGGGTTGTTACAGTGGAGGACTCTATAAAAATGGAGTTGGGGCTGGCTGTAACGATGCTTTATGGTTTGGCTCTGTCGTATGATATGCAGAAGGTTCTAGAAGAACTTCAGTCGAGCCTGGTGTATGCAAGTGCTTACCTTGTCCAGGTATTTCCGAACCTAACTCGTTTACAACATTTTTTTGTGTCAAATTCGGAGCCTGTCTGCATTAGATAGCTTTCTTGAGCTTCTCTTGTCTTGTTTGGCAGGCTGGGCAAGCTTTGCTTCGGGCATCGAACAAGGCTGAGCTTGTTACCGCTGAGAGGTCTCGTTTTCGTGACGACCTTAAGACCTAGCATGAAAAGGTGAAATCACTGAAGTCCAGCTTGAAGACGGCAAAGGCTCGGGTGGCTAAACTTGAGAAGGAGAGAGATGAGGCCGATGACAAAGCAAAGAAGGTCGAACACGAGCTTGGAAAGGTTCTGAGGAGGGAGAAAAGGAAGATGAAGGAAGTTGATGAGAAGGCCTATCAAGCCGGTTACGACCCGCGCTGGGGCCGAGTATATGTGTTTCGTTCCTTCCGATATAATGGAATAATACCCCAAGCGAAGGGTTTAATATGTCGGTTGAAGCAAAATAATCCGGAAGACCAGGATCGCACCCAAGGGAATAATTATACGGCTTGGTTGGATTTATAGATGTAAGCTGGGGTTTTCGGCCTTTATGCAGCCAACTTTGTTTTACTTTAAACGGTGGAAATAAAAGGCTAACTTAAAAGCGAATTAACTAGGAAAAAGATAGGCTAGGTCTAGGAATTATTAACACCCACGACTCGAGCTAAATCACACTTTTCACCCAATTACGCACTTAAGATACTTAAGTAAAGTTCTCAAACCGGAAGATGAAATGATTTGATTACCAAGCTAGCTCTAGAATTCATTTGGCAAACGCCTCGAGCGACAGAGCTCCAAGCATCATGTGTGGTGAGTAGGCGATGCTCTCACCTACACATGATCAAAGAGGTTAACACCTCGGTAATTTGTCAAACGAACCCAAACCCCACATTAATTTTCAAACCAAAAATTAAAACTTTATCGGGTGAAAAGATGCAATTTTTACTCAAGCCATGGGGTGCTAATCACCCCATGACCTAACCCTTAAAAACTACTCACACATATCTATGAAGATAAGAGCAAGCACAAATCTACTTAGCATAATTGAAATGACAAGACTAGAAATAAACTAGAGATTAAGATATATCGGGAGAAAAGCAACAACTTTATTTAAAGCAACAATACCAAAAACTAACAAATAAAGGCAGAAATTAAAATATTCAAAGCTGGAAATTTAAGAACACTCAAGAACAAAATTAAGATGCAAGCAAATCTATCCTAGATCTAGAAAAGGTACCATTTAATCTAGCCTACTTGTTTTTCAATCAAAATGACATAAGCTTTTATACTCCGAGGCTTCACGCGCAGAATATTCCGCGAGATGCTCTGAAGATTGGCCCCTAAGGCCCTCGGCATCGATGGCAATGGGCTTAAGCTGCATCACTAAGGTCCTCGGCATCGATGGACCATAAAACATCCCATCGATGCCGAACTGCTTAATGCTGATACCACTAATTGCTTCGGCATCGATGGGTCTTCTCCCTTTACATCGATGCCGAGCTCAATAGCTCGTGCTTGGTCGTTGCCTTGCCTTGCCTTGCCTTGCCTTGGCCTTGTACTAGACGTCGGGCAACTTCTGCCTTGGCTCTGCCTTGGTTGGGTAACTTCTGCCTTGGCTCTGCCTTAGCCTTGAAAATTCCTTTATTTGGCGATTTTTTCTGCAACACAAACCAACATACTCTACGAGCAAACATAGATAACAACAACTAATTATCAATTAAATTAAACTAAAACTAGGCACTAGCGCACCCTTCATTACATTTTCGGGTGCTTATCAATATGAGAGATGCTCGGTCGATGGTAAATGACGCAATTAAGATAAGGATCCTTATCGCATACCGAAAGGGATATAAAGATGGGGTGAAGGCTGCTTGCGGAGTTTTGCAGCTGGAGGTTGATATGAACTTGACGAAATCGATTCTAACCCAGTTACTCTCGAGATTGTCCTTCCTTATACCGAAGAGTAGTGTGCACCCCTCCTTCCCGAGGAGTTTCCCGAGAGTGAAGATGATGTCGAAGACCTTACTGACGCCGATGCCAATGTTGGAGATGGCGCAGGCAGGAAGAGGACTGGTGAGAGTGAAGATGGTTCTGGTGGGAAGAAAAATGGTGAAGGTGGTGAGAAGGTTGTTGAGGACGCTGAGCAGGAGCCTATGAACATTGACAAGAGTGTTGAGGCCAAGGTTGAAGTTGCCGCTGATGTTGCTGTAGAGGGCACTACTCAAGCGTGATGATTAACTTTCTTAAGTCTTCTTTAGTTTTTGAACTTTTGAACTCTTGTTGGACTGGACGGCTCCGATCTTGGAGTTTACCGTTCCAGATGTAATAGTTTGTGGGGGGTCGGCCCGAACGGTTTACCACGCCGTACCTCCCAGCTTGGGGATTTTCATCAACACTTGTTTTCTTTTGAATGGATGACTTGACTTCTTGTTTGCAAGGTTTTCTTGCTTTGCCGAGTTTGATTGGTTGTTCCCATGTCTTTGGAAGATTTTGACACGCTTGCTTGTTTGAAATGGTGGTTATTCGTAGCCCCCACTTTGGTCTGGGTTCGGCTAAGTAGTTGAATGTATATCAAAGTGGAAATTGCTTAATTGTAGTTGAATAATTGCCGAGCCTTGACCAAAGTAGAATAATCAAATAGAATGGATATGTCGCTGAGCTTGGCGTTATCCTCGGCCATTGTGCCAGATGAGGGGGTAATACTTAGGATAGCAACCAAAAGTTTGGTAGGTACCCCCTACCTGTGGTTGGGGCTCGATTAAGTTATCAGCCCCAGAAATTGAATATGCACGGAGTTCTCCTTGTTACAGATCAAGGTTTGGCCAAGAAGGTAAAGAAGAAAGGCTCTTACCACTTGCTGCGTCGACACCTCTAACTCGATGCCTACATGATCAAACTATTCCCGAAGCCAAGAATAAGTAATGTGGCCACCCCTTGGCACTTCAGGAACTTTCCCTAGAAGATGCTTGAGAGCACCTTCTCGCTCATGAATCTTCGGGTCTTCGGAAGAGGATTGCCGCTAACCCTCAAACCTGTAAGTAAAGCAAAATCACCCGGTGTGATTGTCATCTCTCTGACCTCAAGAAAATGGAAAGTATTGGTGGTATCCCACCACCGCTCCACTAATGTAGTAGTCAATCTCAGCTCCGCTTTTGGAAGATGAAAGCGCAGTATCAGTTGCTCGAAGCCTTGAGGGCTCACTACTGGGCAACTTGTTGCACTACATCTTCACAATCCAAGAGATCTTGCTGCTTTAAGCCCGTTTGTTTCTTCGTATGGCATGAGTGACTATGTTTGTTCTTATTAGAACAGTGGTAATGCACTGGTTGAATGGAGCAGTTTATAGTCCTCTACAGTTTTGTGTAGCCTCAATGTGCCAGTTGGTTCGGTGTTAATGCACTATTACTGTAGGCAGATTAGAGGCTTCTTTTCTGCCTCACTTGTAGGTTATAGTGAGCCTAAGGAATTAGGATGAGGGTTTATTAGACCAGCTACAATGGGCGTGGTGTGCAGGGTACTTTGGGGGTAATGTAGTTAGATGTCGACATCTCCATAGCAAGCCTCTTCTTGAATCCTAGTTCCTCTACAGTAACTGTTCCTTAGAAGTGGGTACCATGCTTGACACTTCTGGGTTAGGATGGAGTATTGAAACCTTGGTCTACTTATCCCATATTTGGAGACTCGTGGTGATTGGTATTTGGCTGAGGGCGGGTTATTTTCTGGCGAGCCTTGGGAATTTGGAAGAAAGTGTGGTAGTCTGTATGGAATGGGTGTGGTGTGCAAGGTAGGGCCCCCGGTCGGATGGCGACATCTCCGGTTCAAGACTCTTCCCGATGCCTAGTTCCTCTGTAGTAGCTGATCAGGCTCCCCTCATTGCCGAATTACTATGTTGCTGCAATTTCCCAGTGTTGGTTCATCAATTGATTGTTATTCGATCATGACTATTTACCTTATATCGTAGCCTGGCGGGATGTGCTAGGTTGAAGTTAGTTTCATGCTATTTACTACTCGCATCACTTCGTATCATTCCCCGTTGTTCTATCTTTCCTCATAGATGGATAGTGCAACAGGGTATGATGACAAAACACAATGCGCTTTTGCTATTTTAACTTACTCTACCCTACTCTCCATGCGGGTTGTGCACGGATTATCGCACTTTTTTTCACTCTTATTTGTTTCCTTTTCTTTTCCTCCTGGGGTATGCCCCTTGCAGACTGTACATTCGGTTAACCTTTTTTAATTTCAAACTAATTTACCCAAAAAAAAAAAATTGCTCGAAGCCAGCCAAAGCAACTACATCTTTGGCATCCTGGGAAAGCCTCTCGTACCATTCAAAAACCTGGGGATAGCTCCCCCACACGCGAAGCTTCTCATTTGCCTGGCAAAATGCAAAGAAAGGATCAATAACAAAGCATAAGGAAATCTCCTACACAGGGGGCAATTTCTAAAACCCAATTTCATTTTCAAATATCAATCATTGCTTATAAAATTCTTTTTTTTGGCTAAATCAGCTTGAAATTGAAAAAAGAGGCTACCAGAATATACAACCTACAAGGGGCATACCCTAGGAGGAAAAGAAAAAGAAAAAACAAAATAATAGTAAAGAAAATTGTCTACGCCAAGAGGCTACATGGATAAATGATATGCGATGTTTCCAATCCATCTAGTAAGAGGGAAGGAAAACGTCTTAATGAATGTCAAAGCCTGTGCTTGGACCTTTCGGTTATGGATGCCATTTGTATCCTAGGCTTCCTAAGCATTACAAAAGAGACATGGAACTAGCATACACAGCTTATTTTGCCAAGGGATCAGCTCATTTGTAGGTTGCTAGAACTAGCATACACACTGAACTACACTTAGAAGAACTCAATTGCCGAGAGGAATCACTAACAATACATAGCTGTCAAGTCACCAGCTATTTTGTGTAGCAACCAATCAGCAGCAACAAAATTGTTTGCTACTGGACTGAAGATGTAACAGCAGAAACTAGTAGCAGCTACAATAGACAGAATAGCCATAGCCGTGGGCTAACGTGGTAACACAACATAATTCAACTGAATAGCAATAAAACTACAATAGCAGCAAGTAATCTGCAGCCGAAAAACAGTAGCAAAACATCACCGCTCATAGAAGGTAGCATTTTGCAGCCGTAGCATTTACCATCTGAGCTTGATAACATCAGATAACAGAAAATAGTAACAGAAGCTGTAACAGAACAACAGTAGCCCTAACAAATGCAATAACAGAACAGCACTTCAGTAGCTTCAGCAAATCAGCAGCAATGGCCATAGTAGGCAATCACAATACTGATCAGTAGCAGTCAACAGTAACAACTAGGGACAAGCCCCCTAAAAAAGATTAAACATTCCAAGGGACAACGCCCCTTGGATAGGTCAAAAAATAGCTAGAACAAGCTACTATAAGCAAAGCTAATATTGATACCAAGACATATCAGCCAGCAACAGTCCGAGCTTAAAAGAACAAATAAGCAAAAGTAAATACAGTACAACAAACAATATCATTGACAGGAGAAAATGTACCTTTGCGTTGGTGAAACCGAAGTGTTGCTCTAGTTCTCTGTGCAAGACCTCGGGCGAGACATCGCTAAGAGGAGGACAATATCGCAATGAACCGCCTTGCCCGATTATGTGAACTGGAGGGATATACAAGGCGGCATCAAAAGGGGCAAAGCATCGTTACCTGTATCGGAAGGAGTCTCAAAATCTGTCTCAAGAGGATTGGGTTGTGAAAAGCTTCCTCTAACAGTGGGTGTACGACGGCTTGAGCGAAGAATGCGAGTACTCAAAACCCCACCAAGAACTGCGGCCTCGATGGCCGGAGCTTTGCCGGCATCCCTTGATGCGGCGGAAGAAGACGAAGGAATATCGGACGGAGGAGGTGGAGGTAACAAAACCATAGAGAAGAGCGGCATAGAAGGAAGACGACGGAGGTGGAGGCAGTGATGATAATGCACGACGGGATCGGGAAAAGAAGAGGAGAGAAAGAGGAGAAAAGAAAAAGATGGAATGCCCGTGAAATCGATTGAATTTAACTTAAATCGATTTTCCTGACTTTTGGCTTTCTGGCGGACGTGCCATCGATTATTCGGCCGAGGCATCAAATCTTCGGCCGTGGGATTGATCTCCTGGCCCTCCAATCTATTTTCTATAGCAACATCAGATTTTGCTCTGCGCATTAATTCAAGCAAATATGAAGTTTTGGGTCCACGGCCAACAAAACCAATAACAAATGGATGGTTAAAACAAGCCTTGGGGGCATTCTCGAGCAAATCCAATGTAATCAGAATAAGCCTTAAAGATATCCCTGAGCACGAAGAATGTCAAACATTGAACCCGCTTGGAATTCTCCAGAAGCTCTCTCCATAGTAACAAGCTCACCAATTACTGGTCACTTAACTAACTATGAACTCCGAGTTCTTACTCCTAAGGACCCAAGGATACTTCAAACTCAGGCTCTCCGCCCCAATTGCTATACTCCAGAAGTACGATAGCCGTCAGATCTCTATGCTTAGTGGCTCTACACCCCTAAACTCATTGCTTCAAGCTCCATGCCCACTATTTCAACAGCTCCATATTCACTGTCTCAGCAGCCCTGTGCTCAAGTCACTCAACAGCTTCGTGCTTACTCATTACCATCAATCCATCCAGCAGCTTTGCTCAACTCAAGCAGCTCCATCTCGACAAGCCTCTATGCTTACTCACTCAGCGGCTCTATGCCCACTATCTCAACTGGCTCTACGCCGTTTACAATCAGCAAGATATCATCTGTTCTCTAACTCTATGGTTGAATGCCCAAAGTCCAACACTTTGAATGCTCGAAGCTCTTCGAATGCCCAACCAATGTGTACTGGATGCTCAAATTCTACACTTGAACGCTCAAGCTCTACTATTGAATGCTCAAAGCCTGTACTTTGAATGCTTGGATTCTACCCTCCGAATGCTCGAGCTCTACGCTCTGAATGCTCAAGTCTAGAACTTGAAAGAAGCTCTATGCTTAAAACAAACACACACGCACGGGCCCATGCACATAAGCATCAATTGCATCACCATTGTCATCATCAAGTCTACATCATCATATTTGTTCATCATTACCACATCTAACTATTATCATACACATACTATGTTTTGCATCTCTCACTCATAAAATATGTCAACCCTGCGCACAACCGGCTCCGCGCCTCAATTTCTATTGAGCGGTCCCGTGCCCCGATCCTCTGGCTCTGTGCCAAAATTTATAGAAGAAGGAAAAGCTCCGTGCTCAAACCCTCACTTCAAGCTCCATGACTGCAACTAGCTCTGTGCCTCGGTTCCATCACTTCAAGCTCCAAGCTCCAACTCTTTAGTGTAACGACCCTGATTTTTGCAAAATAAAAATTTCATTAAATATTTGAAATTTTTTTAATTACTTGGAAATTGCTTTTAAAATTCTTTTTTGATTTCTAATAATCCGTCATAATTAGACTTATAAAATTATATCTTTTCGTCGCGGACAATTTAGTCCTTTTCTAAAGACAAGTATGCTTGTAGAAGTACTTGTATATTTTTCTAGCAAGTTAAATAAAATCTTAAATTACATTTTTTGGCTAGAAATCCTACTTGGCGAGTAGAATTAGTTTCCAATCAATTAGTTAGTGAAACCTAATTACCATTTCAGCTAGTTACATTCTCCTAACCATAGATGAACCTTTTCCACCCTCTTTGAACCTTATGAACCTTTTAGACCTAGAGAAGTAATCATTATACTTACATGTCTAGTCACTTCAAGACTTTATTGCTCATCATTACTTCTTCTAAGAATATTTTTTCTCTTTACCCATTGAATAATAGTTTGTAGGGAAATTCTTATCCTTTGGGTAATAGAAATAAGACTTTCTATTGTCTAGAAAATAATGCTACCATGGACTTGTCTAATCAAGACCAAGACCAAATTTGTTCTTCTAAATAACCATGATTATGTATTATCACATCAAGTAGCCCATAATTCATCATTACTTCCCTTCTCCTTCCTACAAGTAACCTTGACATACATATACATATAAACATATATGTATGTGTATCACCCTAAAAATTTCTTAGAAATGCTACTTGGAAGCCTTATTCATTCTTTTGTATTGACAAGTCACTTTCAAAAGCCAACCCTATAATCATCTTACTTTTCATTGACTTGTCATTTTTCCCACTCATCATTGTACTTTCTTAATCAAATCACTTTCCTAGAAAGTGCATTGCTCTTTCTCTCCATTGAAAGGTCACTTTCAAAAAAGATATTTTTTCCAAGAATATTCCTTCTCATCATTTCCTCTTTAACCATTGGGCAATAGTTTGTAGGGTAATTTTATCCTTTGAGTAAAAGGAATAAGACTTGCCAACCTAGGTTATAATCACCTAGGATTGCCTAAAAAGCCTTAAGATTCTACTTGATTTTATAGCCTTGTGCCTAAATTTGGAAAAGACAAGTCATGACATGCTTGAAAGGTGAGATTAGACAACACATGAAGCAAACAAATCAAGAGAGAGAGAGAGAGAGAAAGAGAGAGAAAGAGAGAGAGAGATAGAATCGACATAGAGAGAGAGAGAGAGAGAGGAGTTTCATTTTTTCCTATAAATAGGACTCTTGTCCAAGCGTCCAACTCACACCATCCATCCTTCAACTTCTCTCTCTAGAATTCTTGTGTTCTTGCTTTGTTCTTGAAGTTCTTCCTTTGTTCTTAAGTTCTGTAAGAAACTCATCCAAGACCGCCACTAGACCGCTACTCAACCACCCTCTCGATCCAAAAAGTTTAGAAGTTTAGCCAAGAACTAGTTTTGAGAGAAACCCTTCTCTTTCGAAACTACCGGAAGCTTACAATAGGAAGTCACTCCGTTCGGCTTACTTTTCCGTAGCCACCCTATCGCCAAGAAGAACGGTATAGTCCTTTGCCCACTATCCCAACGTATAAAAGTAAAATCGTATGTTTGAAATGGAAGTAGAAGTGTTTATATTGTTTGTATGTGGAAATGCATGAGAACTTGAAAGGTGTTTATTAAAGTTTTGAAAAGGAAGGGAGTATGGTTAATTTATCGACTTTATTTTCCGGAAAAACATATGTTGTTTTGAACTTCCTTAAGTGGAAGAAAGAATGGATTTTCAAAATATAAACTTGATGGCAAAGTATTCGTATTTTGATTTTAAGGATGGTTATGAGAATGTTTATGAGATTACTAGGATTACTTGTTTGATGTATGATAAAGCATAAGTGGTATCCACTCCAAAGGTGTTCGTCCATGTGACACTATGCTTTATATTGTGTGCTAAATGTTGAGCATGACTACATGATAATATGAGCATGATAAGTAATATAGAGTTGGATGATCTTGCTAGTTTAGTTTCAAGATTTCAATGAATGATTTATGTGTACTGACGTGAAAAGTCTTACCGCGGAGTCTGTGCATGTAACGAGACACAGAAATTGAGAAAGTAGAAACATGACACCTAGGGTATGTTAAACACAAAGTGTGGTTTTGAAACCGCAATATGGCCGGACTTGCCCATTGTGTGGTGTATGTGTGTTTTTCAAAAACCCAATGGAACCCGGAGCAGCGGAATCATTGTGGTATACTCGGGAACCCAGATCGGCGGAACTGAGGGATGAATTGTGGTTTGGTTATCCATGGAGAGGAGCCAATGCAATTGTTTTAATGATTTTCGAAAACCCAAATGGGAACTCGGACCGGTAGAACCATTGTGGGATACTCGGAAACCCAGAGCGGCGGAACCGAGGGTTTTGAACTGTGGATTGGTTATCCGTGGAGAAGAGCCAATGCCAAATTCCATGTTTTGTGTGCCAATGGAAACCCAAAGCGGCGGAACTATTGTGAGGATACTTGGGAACCCGGAGTGGCAGAACCAAGGTTGGGTGTGTAAAAACGGATTTTGAAAATGTTGATTTGGTATATGAAAAATGGTGACACGGTCTACGATAAATCGCGTAGGAGAAACTCAGAAAATCATGGACACCAACGTTAGTTTGAATCGTGAATGTGGATGTGTCATTGTTAACTGTTTTGTTAAATATGCATGTACTATGTGGAAATCATTAACTTTATGATCTATTGTTTGTAAGTTAAAGGTTAGTGGGAATGAATTATTCTATTGAGCTCTTGTAGCTCATGGTGTTACCTTTGGTGACCCTGACATATTATACTGGGGGCGAAGCTGGTATGATGTGTCAGACTTTGTAGATGATCAGGGTGAGCTGTACACCTTGGAGGCTTTCGGAGCCGAAAAGCTAGCAAGAATGGAGGAGCAGGCAGAGCTGTAGTTAGGAACCTTAGTTTCCCGTCCTTTGTGTAATAAAAGTACTCTCATGAGAGTTATGATGTAATAATGAGCCAGACTTTATTTAGTTTTAAAATGAAAAATGTTTATTTAACGTTCCAAAATTCGGGGCATAACATTCAGGCTCTTGCCTTATGACTGTAACCAGTCTCGTGCCTCGGTTCTCTCATTTCAAAGCTCCGTGCTCAAGTTACTAGCCTTGTGCCTCGGATATCTCAAAAAAAAAAAAAAAGGCGTCCGATCGTCTTCAAAAGATGGCTTGGATTCCACCCCAATTACATCAATTCCATCAAGATCATTCGCAAGGATAGGCTACCCTACCGAGCTCCCCTTAGTCAAAGTAAGAATGATCATGAAAAGCAAACGACTCACCCATTGTGTATTGATCTACCCCAAAATACTGAAGATGCTTTCTACAAAAATTTCCTTGGCAGCCCCGCGCTCCTTCAACTACTCTCCCCCAAAATCCTAGCATGGCTCAGGTACGTTGCACTACGGCCTTTTAAAGCCCAAAGGTACGTCTTCTGTCCTCAACCCTCTTGAACTTTTATTTTTATTTATTGCACCTGAACTACTATTGGTCTGAATTTTCCTTGAGAAATACGTAGGCAGCGTTGATTCCCGCGTGAGACCACTCGGTTTTTTTTAAAAAAATTTTGGACGGCTCAGATCGGTCGTCCGGTGGCCAGAGACGGCCGTCGGTACATTTTTCCTACAGGGGCCTAACAAAAGGGTGTTAAGTGTCAACTCTGAATAGTTAGAGGGTGCACAATGTCAGGTTTTATAGTCTGAAGGGGGTTAAGTGAAAATGTGAATTAGTTGAGGGGGGCATAGTGTAATTTACTCAAAAATGAAAGAAGCCAACCAACCGCGAGAAATGATAGTATCCATACTCCGGTTTCACCCAATAAACCCATTTTCGGTAAATATCTGGAGAGCAAATCCTACGGTGCCGTATTCAGGATTCAAAAACAATATCCACCAGTCTTTAACCACAAGTGCCGATTACGTCGATCATTCTCTCATAATCCTACAGTGCCATACTCATGTTATGTCTTCTTTTAATACTAATGATTGGCATGTTTCATAAAATTACTAATTCCCTTAATTTTTATATAAAACAGTATAAAACTTATTACTTATTATTGTTTTTAATATCTAAAAAAATTAACTGTTAGTGTGCTAAATACTTATTAGTGGGAATCCCTAATCTCATAATTTACTAATTAGCTTACTGGTTATTATGAAAGCTACTATTAATTTACAATACTTTATTTTGTTATTCCTAAAAATTTACTATTTAGCACACATGATATGTTTACAATACTTTATTTTGGAATGAAGTATTTAATCACTAGATTCTTTTAGCGCTATTATTTTTTATTAACTAATTCTTTATTTCCTGTAATCCTTTTATTGTTATAAGTTGATTAAAAATCCTAGAAACATATTATTCATCCTATGAAAAATTTTCTTTACAGCTCTTAACAATCTCTTAATCATTTTCTTGTCTCCGAATCACACATCACAACATTGTTCCCATTAATCCTCAAATTTTAACACAATAATCAGTAATCAATTAAGTCAGAAACTTTAATAAGCATAACTTTCAAACAAAACAGAATTTCATTAAACTAAAAACACTAGAACTTATTTCTCACAAAAATTAATATTCTGCACTTTTTACAACCTTGCGGTCATGATATTCAACTGTAACAGAGTGTTGTGGCCTCGAGCCATGGGTTTACGGCTGCAAATGCATTTCTGGTTTAGTGCAGTTTCGACCGAAATTGAGTTTTGATGATTGGGGTCGGTTTAGACCCTCTCCTAAGGCCATAACTACGATATCATACTTAGAATTAATGGAGAAAAAGATATATCTACCTTGAAATTTGGATTTTAAGTGAAAAATGAGATAAGCAGCAAGGATGGACTGAAATGGAGCTTGAGGAAGAAGATGACAATGGAGGGGGATGTTTCTCTCTTACTCAGTCTTCTGAAAATGTAGGATACACGCGTGTGTATGAGAATTACGTGGGTGTATAGTGTGTGCAATCTATCTATCTATCTATCAATATCCTATAGGAATGTATCTAAGACCCACAATCCTCCAAATCCTAATTTTTAAGATTTTTGACCTTTTAAAAATTAAAAAAATCCCACGTACACGGTACACCTGTCCCACTCCACATGCGAATAGGCCATAACTGAAACAGAAATACAAAGACTACTCCCAAACGGGAAAAAAAACCACCCACGTCCATACTCCCATCTCAGAAGCCACTCCCAACTTCCATGCCACATGTTGCCCACTCCCAACTCCCATGCCACACGTTGCACACTCCCAACTCCCATGCCAAAAATCAGTCCCATATAAAACCGGTCCCATGCCACACGTTGCACACTCAAAAGCCAAAAGTCAGTCCCATATAAAACCGAAATGTATACTGCCATTAGATCCTTTATTCTCCACACTAAACCATGAGCTCTCTTCATGGTTAAAATTTGTAATCCTCTCCCTTCCAACGCACATTCAACCAAAATTTGCCTTACTCAAAGGTTAGTCTTCATTTGTAATTACCTGCTTACAACCGAATCGCATTTCATTTCTTAATGTTGTTTATACTATTTTTCCCAAGGTCTTGATTCCAAAAAGTTGCTACCTTCAATCAAGCCAAAAATTGGTTCAAGCTCGCCTCCTTTATGTATGAAAATTTGCCGGACCAATTCCCAATTGCTTAAATATTGGTTTTCAAGCAAATTGCTGTGTTCAATCAATTACGAGCATTGTACCGAACCACACTACTTTCCAATTTGCTACAGGAGTTAGTTTCACATGTTATATATCCGTGTATGATTTGGGTCTACATGTTACTTATTATGCCATGTACATATACGTGTATTTTTATCTCGCCCATGCATGTTGAAATAGCGTCGTTCCCGTTCGATGCATGGGACAAACAAAATTTTTTGTGCGAGTTTGATATCCTATAGAAATGTGTGTGAGCTTTTAAACCCTCCAAACTCCCTCCCCTAATTTTCTAGATTTTTCATTTAAAAAAAAAAACCCACGTTAAAACCTATAACTTCATACCCACGTCCCAATTTTCTTTTTCCTTTTTCAAATATATTTGTTTACAAAACTCCATATGGAACCAATTCCTTTAACTTCCCCTTTCACCTCCCAATTTCTTTTTTCTTTTCTAATTATTTTTGTTTACAAAAAACCACATGTAACCACTTCCTTAACTTCCCCTTTTGCACACCCACGTCCCCACTTTCTTTGATTTTTTTTTTTCTTTTCCCAACCCACTATTACCACCAAATCCAAGTACAACAGGTCTGAGCAATCCTAATATTAATTCTTCCCCCAGTGATGGTTTCCATGATTAATATTTGTTCATGGAATTTTAAGTAGCAAGTTCGGCTCCGTTTGTTACGAGAATTGCTCAAAGGTTGATTTCCCTCTCCAAAGTCTTACACATTTATGAGAATTTGATCATAATATTGCGAGATTTTGTTAATCCTTTATGTGCTAATTCTTTTGGCAGGTTTAAGGTTTTGACAATTGAAAGCAATTCGGATCTCGCACCGCTCAGTTTTGCTAACCACTAGGTATAATTACCTCTCTGCTTCATATACCTGTCTATCAATTTTATTTTATTTTTTGGCATCCAGCCAACTTTTTCCCCACATTCTCATAGTATTTTCCTTATATTATTCACACTTTTTGAAAGTAGGAATATAGAATAGGAATAATTTCTATTTGTAGGAATATAGAATAGGAATAATCAAGTGTCCACGGTCCATTGTGCTTTTTCAAAATGTGAGTATTTTACTAAGACACCAGTTTGAAGAACCAAATCGCACGCAATGAGTAGTTTCAAACTTTAGTTCATGGTGTGTTCTGCTATTGATAATTGGTAATTAAGGATTGGGGGACAATTGGCCATAGAACACACCAGTTTCTCAGCAGTTTTTTGATTGCCACTAAATTTTTATGTGTGTGTGTGTTTTGCTCCCTATTTGTAAAACTCTCAATAAAGCCCAACATTGTTAAGTCTAGGTGTTTGGTTCCACATTCTCACACCAAACAGAATTTTTAAAAACAAAACACCCTCCAACTATTCTCATAATGCCAACTGCTGGCCCACTATCTAAAAATGTGCCCCAATTGTTTCTCTTGAGTACTTTTAAGATCAAATTCAGTACTTTTACATTTTATGCAGGTTTTCATGAGGCCTCCTCCATGTTTGCGTCATAATGATCACTCAAATATGTTGAATGAAGTATACGATTTTGAATCTAGACGTCATAGGGAGGGCAACCGAATAAAAAATTTTGTTACACAAAAAATAGAGGCATGTCGAGCCTTGCAAAATCTTGGAGAAAATATAAGTGAACAATACCATATAGGATAAATAGTAGACCTCCTATCACTAAGCTGGATGCATGTGAAGTGAACAATATTTCAAAGACATGTTATAGAAAATGCTGTGTAGACATGTAAAATTTCTAGCCTACACAAATCGCCACGTGTTGCTAGGGCATACAAATTGGCCAATTAAATGTCGCCAAGTGCCTACAAGACAAAGTCAAAGTTTCATGGACAAGCCAATCAAGTGATGCCAAGTGTTCGTGGTCAAAGGTCAAAGACATGTAGATGGACCAATCAAATGGTGCCACATGTCAAAATGACACAGTTATTATTTTATCAAGTCCGGCCAATCAAATTGGGCTACTTGATGAATAATAATATATCTCTTTATATATAATTACCCTTTTCTAAAAAGGAAAGGTAATTATTAAATTATTATTATTCCTTTTAAATTCAATAAATGAAATAATTAAAGAGATAAATATGGAAGGTTAGGGTTGGAGTCTCCACCCAAATCCTTATAAATAGAGGTGCTCCCTCCCATATTTTTTTCCATCTGCACATTGAAGCACACAAGCTCTGAAGATCAAAGCCATCAAGCCCTTCAGAAGTCTTCAAGTTTGCATCCGACAAGAAGGTTCTTCAGATCAAAGCTTCAAAGCTCTGAAGAACATTCAAGTCAAGTCCACATCAAATAAGACGGTTCTTCATATCAAAGCTTCAAAGCCCTGAAGAACGCTCAAGTCAAATCTCCATCATCAAATCCAAACTCCAGAACTCTGAAGATCAAAGCTGCGAAGGCCCTTCAGAATCTTTCAAATCCACGTCAAGCGAGACGCTCTTCAGTTCAAAGCATCCAAGCCCTGAAGAACATTCAATTAGCCAAGTCCACAAGTCCGTCATCTCCTTCTACAAAATTGAAGAAGATCTCAAATACCGATTTGAGACCAAGCTCAAGAGCCCTCAGATCAACATCCACAAATCCGACGTCTCCTTCTGCCAAATTGAAGAAGATCTCAAATACTGATTTGAGAAGAAGCTCTAAAGCTCTCAAGTCTAACACCTACAAATTCACCATCTTTTTCACCTAAACTGTAGAAGGTCAAGCAATTCAACTTGAGAAGAAGCTTCAAAGCCCTCAAGTCAAAACCCGTCAAGTTGCCATCATCTTCGCAAAGACCGCAGAAGATATCGCCGTTCAAATCGAGATCAAGCTATCAAGCTCTCGTTTCAACAACTCGAAGAGAAGAATCAGAGGATTAATTTTCTTTGAAATTTGCATCAGAGATTGTAACCCTAAATTTCTCAAATTAATAAAATTGACTTATTCAGCATCTTTCCGTCTTTTTCGCAGACTCGAATTTTGCGTGATACAGATTTTGGCACGCCCGGTGGGACAATCTCTGCCTCTCATCTCTTTTCTTTCCCAATCAGATTTGAAGGTTACACATATTATCAAATATGTCTAGAGGAAATAAGGGTGCATCTTCCATGATGCCATACAAACCAAGCCTCTTATCAAGTATTTTGGGGGCAAAAGAAGTTGACACCAATAAGAGCGAACACGTGTTCCTACACCCGTCCATCCTCCGAAGGTCGAGGAAAAGCAACAAATCTGCACCTTCCTCTCTTTATGAAGATCTGCACTACACTGATGACGAAGTCATGCCGGTCATGATGGTGCAATCATCTACTCTTGAAGAACAACTTGCGGCGTTAACCAAGACGGTTGAGAAGCTTGTGAAGTACAATCAACGACAAGAAGTTCAACTTAAAGAGCTTTCAGATAAGGTGGATCAAGTAGGAATGTCAAGGTGCAGCGAGAAGGAGTCATCTGAATCTGTGACCGAAGTAGCTCCACGCATCGTCCTCAAAACTTCGCTTGAACCTATTCAGCAAGACGTTCTCAAAACCTCACACAAAGCTACGCCAGAAGATATTTTCTTAGTCTCGCGCGAAGGTATTTCACACAAAGTACTTAAAGTCTCAACAAACCTAGAGACTTCAAGTAAAAAGATGCAAGTCTCCATTGATGGATCAATACCTGCTAATCAATTGAAGGAATTCATCATGGGGGCAATTGCTGAAAAAGATGCGAGGGGATCTCAAACTTTTCGATCATATGCCAAGCCGTACACACGGAGGATCGAACAATTAAAGATGCCAGAAAATTATCGACCTCCGAAATTCCAACAATTTGATGGCAATGGAGACCCCAAACAACATCTTGCGCACTTTGTGGAGACATGTAGCAGTGCTGGAACAGATGGAGATCTGCTTGTTAAACAATTTGTACGATCATTGAAAGATTATGCTTTTGATTGGTACATAGACATGGAGCCAAATTCCATAAACAGTTGGGACCAATTGCAGCGAGATTTCCTCAATAGGTTTTTCAGCACACGGCGCATTGTCAACATGACTGAACTCTGCAACACTCGCCAGCAAGAAGGTGAGTCAGTCATTGACTACATCAATAGATGGAGAAGCTTGAGCCTCAATTGCAAAGATCGCATGTCAGAAGCCTCGGCCATTGAGATGTGCACCAAAGGGATGTGTTGGAGCCTTCAATACATTTTGCAAGGCATACGACCAAAGACTTTTGAAGAGTTGGCCACACGAGCTCATGACATGGAGCTTAGCATCTCAATTTCTGAAAAAGAAGACGACTTTTTTCAAGAACAACAAGATCAATGGCGCCAAGAAAACTCTTCTTCAAGTAAATTGAAAGCAAGTGGAGAGCTTTCATCCCAAGAGTCTGATTCTTCTGTTGGGTCACCAAAATCGGAACACAACGACAAAAAGGATGAAGATGAAGCAACATCGTACTCAGTCTTGACGATCTATGAGCCTTCAAATCTCATAGCTCCACCAAGTCAACAAGCTATTCTTCAAAGAACGTCAAATTCAAATATGCTCCTGGATACGAGCCTAAACTTTCTTCCATCTTCGCAAGTTTGAAGATTCTGCAACACTCCATGACGCATGAGTCCAAATTGCATGTTACTCCTGGCCTGCATGAGTTTAAACTGTGAATGGCAAACCAAAAATAAAACACAAAAACAAAAAAATGAACTACGTTTTGACTTGATCCCATTTTGGGTACGTAGGCAGCTTGAATTTTGAGCTCAGTCATCTGAAAACAAAAACAAAAAAAAAATTCCCTTTTGAACTACGTTTGGCTTGATCCCGTTTGGGACCAAATCAAAGAAATCAACATGTGGTGGATCGTGTAGACGGATTGTTCATTTGACTTCTCAAAAGAACTGGTATATCCTTAGTCTCGTGGTTCAAATTGAGATTTCATGCTCTCCAACACATCTTCTATGCTCAAACCGTAGACCTAAGGCGCTCCAAGCATTTGCCACATCAAAGTGTCCCGTCAAACTTCATGGAGGATGGTAGGAGGAATATGCTCGTTGCCTTGGCTTGCTTTGACATGAACTCTCCTGCTTCGTTGGTGATGGCAGAAGGTCGCTCTCTTGCCTTCGTTTGCTTTTGCTAAATTCCTTTGACTCCATGGGTGTTGACAGAAGATAGAGTCGCTCCATTGCCTTGGTGAGCTTCTATTGTGGTCCCTCTAACCTCATGGATGATTGCAAAAGGTAGAGTAGCTCGCATGCCTTGACCTGCTTTTGTCCGAATCCATCAAACTCCAAGAACGATGGTAGAAGGTGGAGTATGTCGCTCCCTCGCTCTCATTTGTTTCTGCTGTGGTAACTCCAACTTCATGGGTGATTGGAGAAGGTAGAGCAACTCGCTTGCCTTGACAAATACTTTTGGCATGAATCAGCATCTGGCATGAATCCTTCAAATTCAAAGGATGATAGTAGAAGGTAGAATCACTTCCTCTTTCTTGTTCGCTTTTGTCGTGGTCACTCCAACTTCATGGCAGGACCTTCCTAGCAAGATTGGCTTCAACACGCCGATCAAAAGAAAAGATTGGCTCCAACTTCATGGCATAACTTAGGCAATGGCTTCAAAATCGTGGCATGCGTCAAGGACCATCCTAGCGTGGCATGAGCTTCTTGGCAAGGCATTGGCTTCAACATTGTGGCAGGCTTCAAGAACCTCCTAGCACGGCTTCAGCTGGCTTCAACACTGTGGAAAGCTTTAAGAACCATCCTAGCATGGCAGCACCTTCCATGCAAAGCATTGGCTTCGGCATCATGGTAGGCTTCAAGGACCTTCTTAGCATGATATAGGCTAGCTTCAATACCGCGGCGACCTCTAATGAGCTCTCTTCCTTGGCATAGTCTTGACACAAGAAATTTGCAAAGTAGCAAAAGCCACGGAGCCTTAGCCCGAAGAAGCAGCGGCCGTGAAGCATTAAGCTTGAAGAGGCAGTGGTGGAGCAAAGCTCGAAGACACTATGGAGCCTTAAGCTCGAAGAAGCAGTAGCACGGAGCCTAAAAGCTTAAAGACGCTGCGGAGCCTTAAAGCTCGAAGAAACTGCAGAGCATAGCTCGAAGAAATTGCGGAGCAGAGCTCGAAGAATCTTCAATGTTCAAAGAAATAACAACAACGGAGCCTTAAAGCTCAAAGAGGCAATGGCCACGGAGCTTAAAGCTTGAAGAAGCAAAGCACTAAATCTGCGGAAACAAAAAGAGTCTTCAGAACATAAGAGCGAAATTTAAAGCATCTCCATTAAACGGAAGGTTATAGTAAGGTTCAGAATTTTGAGACAACTCTCTTGAGTAATCAGTGCTAGAGATCCACAGATTTTGTGCTTGCTGGTGCTGCAAAACAGGAAAGAGGAAACAGTAGCATGTCCATCAAAAAAAGACAGTGCACTTGATAGCAGCACCGTAGTCCACTACTGGCAAATTCATTAGAAGTAAATAAAAGTGGTCCACCGCTTGCTTGATGTAATTCTCCCATATTTTAATCCATGCATGTTTAAGATAAGAAAATCATAAAGTTCAGTTTTTCATCCATGCATGCGTGCGGGTTGTGCTATTTCGAGAAAAAAAAAAAGACTCGTTAATTTTGGTGTCACGAAATATTGTGGGTCTTCACATATTCGATGCAAAAAGCCAAAACAAGGTAGAAAAAGGATCACATGTTCTGATGTTTTTCTTTTATCAAAAGAAGGAACGATGTTTTTTTTTTCACAAAGACTCGAAGCCAGAGGAAAAAAAAGGGCAGAGGATATAGCCATATTTGGTTCGATGAAGAAAAGAGCCAAGAGAAAAAAAAGGACGCTACAACCTACAACCGACGGGGCATCACATCTGTTGAAGGAAAAAAAAATTGTTCCTTGTTATAGGGCACAAGTGACATCAACACCTCAAAGAATGATGTGTGTGTACATATATACTTGAAATAAAACGTCAAGAACAAAGAGGACAAAAGAGAAATTGAAAGAAGAGAGAAATAGTTCACCTGTGATGGTCTGCCAATTCGGTGGGTTATTGCCGACTTCGGAAATCATAAGAAGAGCACAAGCTATTGCTCTTAATTTATAGATGTCGTGCATAAGAACTCCTGTTTAAGGAAGGAGATTTTGTCCTTACCTAAATTCATGAGTTCCCTTATTCAAATTAATTTCTCTCCAAGCAAAAGAATTAGGGCGTCAAGCACAAGCAAGGCAGGCCCTAAATCTATTATGCGTTGGACGGTCGGGCCTCTGTGTACAATTGCGAGGTTCGCTCGGACATAGCTTAATTGGGCTATTAAACTTCAATTTGATAGGCTAAAATATTTCATGGTGGATCAAACCTTAACTTACACAGAAGTTGGGTTTATCAAATTTTGTCACCTCTGAATATGAAAAATTCAGTGTGTGAATTGATAAATTTTAGCTCGGTCAATGAGTTGAAATTTTAAAAATCAAAATTGACACCAAATGTCAAGCACAAATTATCGCCGCATATACAAATTTTCGGCATCAAATCAAGTCAAGTTGACATTTCAAGACTCACTCACTTTTGTGAATGAGCAAGTCTCGAGGGGGCATCTGTAGACATGTAAAATTTCTAGCCTATCACAAATCGCCACGTGTTGCTAGGGCATACAAATTGGCCAATTAAATGTCGCCAAGTGCCTACAAGACAAAGTCAAAGTTTCATGGACAAGCCAATCAAGTGATGCCAAGTGTTCGTGGTCAAAGGTCAAAGACATGTAGATGGACCAATCAAATGGTGCCACATGTCAAAATGACACAGTTATTATTTTATCAAGTCCGGCCAATCAAATTGGGCTACTTGATGAATAATAATATATCTCTTTATATATAATTACCTTTTTCTAAAAAGGAAAGGTAATTATTAAATTATTATTATTCCTTTTAAATTCAATAAATGAAATAATTAAAGAGATAAATATGGAAGGTTAGGGTTGGAGTCTCCACCCAAATCCTTATAAATAGAGGTGCTCCCTCCCATATTTTTTCCATCTGCACATTGAAGCACACAAGCTCTGAAGATCAAAGCCATCAAGCCCTTCAGAAGTCTTCAAGTTTGCATCCGACAAGAAGGTTCTTCAGATCAAAGCTTCAAAGCTCTGAAGAACATTCAAGTCAAGTCCACATCAAATAAGACGGTTCTTCATATCAAAGATTCAAAGCCCTGAAGAACGCTCAAGTCAAATCTCCATCATCAAATCCAAACTCCAGAACTCTGAAGATCAAAGCTGCGAAGGCCCTTCAGAATCTTTCAAATCCACGTCAAGCGAGACGCTCTTCAGTTCAAAGCATCCAAGCCCTGAAGAACATTCAATTAGCCAAGTCCACAAGTCCGTCATCTCCTTCTACAAAATTGAAGAAGATCTCAAATACCGATTTGAGACCAAGCTCAAGAGCCCTCAGATCAACATCCACAAATCCGACGTCTCCTTCTGCCAAATTGAAGAAGATCTCAAATACTGATTTGAGAAGAAGCTCTAAAGCTCTCAAGTCTAACACCTACAAATTCACCATCTTTTTCACCTAAACTGGAGAAGGTCAAGCAATTCAACTTGAGAAGAAGCTTCAAAGCCCTCAAGTCAAAACCCGTCAAGTTGCCATCATCTTCGCAAAGACCGCAGAAGATATCGCCGTTCAAATCGAGATCAAGCTATCAAGCTCTCGTTTCAACAACTCGAAGAGAAGAATCAGAGGATTAATTTTCTTTGAAATTTGCATCAGAGATTGTAACCCTAAATTTCTCAAATTAATAAAATTGACTTATTCAGCATCTTTCCGTCTTTTTCGCAGACTCGAATTTTGCGTGATACATGCTGCACATTTGATGAATGCTTTGATGGAAGAGGAGTATAATGTCCACTATTTGTGGATGGAGTTTGAACAAGGGCCAATGATGCCAAACTCAACTGTGAGAGCGCACATTCTAAATAAAGAGAACCAATTTTGTAGTCTAAGGAAAAAAGGTTTCATGCCAAACATTGAGAATTTGGTTTAGGCTATAGTTAATACCCTTATTAATTGCTATTGGAGGCTTGTAGCATCGCCCCGTTGAATATCAAGTGGTGGAAAAGATCTGTAGAGCATCACAGAGCGGAGTTCCGGTAACATTGAATAATCACCAAAGAGAGAGCCATATCCTTAAACGCGTCAGATGGGTCCCAAACCAGGGGCACCACCAACGAACGTGACTCACGTGAGCAAGTTGTATAACGTGAGAGCACAGTCGGCCCTATGTATTTAGATACCTAGGAAAACTCGCACACGGGTTCAGTGGCGGATGCAAAATTTTTTCTCTCCCGTAAATTTGTGAGGTCCATATGTCATTCACAAGTAAGACAGATGGAGATAGATATGGTACGGGACGCGAGAATTGCAAAAAAAAAAAAAAAAGGGAACACGAACACCACGGGGAACATGGAAAAATACATAATCGGAATCTCAGATGTTGTTCGTTTGAATTTTGTGTCTGAAAAGAATGAAAACCAATTAAATTTCTAATTTTACCTTGTACTTTTAAATCATAGTCTAAACTAGGGTCCTATCAAGTCGAAACTTTTACCTCTTACTTCTTAAATATTCTCTTTCCTTGTAGACCGAGTCTAACTTGAGACACGTGTGTCCTTGAGGTGTCCTGGGTGTATCCCAGGCTTAAAAATTGAAAGTAATTTGACAGATACATACATGTTTCGGTTTCTCCCCCGCCTGGCCCATACAGATATGCATTAGGCATGTTGATTCTTCACAGCCCCTAACTTAAGTAATTCATGGGATAGACGTGGTAATGGGTGAAGCCTTTCAAAATGACTTTAATGGGATCTTCTCCTTGATAATTTTATTTGGAATAAACTACACTCTAATAAGCTCCTGATGCTATCAATCCTTTTGTAGCCATTTAACTTTAGTTCCAAATCTTCTTTCTTCCTCCCTAGCTCCCTTTGTCCCCCTTGCCCTGACTCTTGTATGTGAATTTGTGCACTATACTGACACAGAGACCCCCATCACTTGCATGTGTGTTTTGTTTGTGCATGTACATGCCTCTGCCTATATATGTAGAGGGGTAATTATTTGCTCAAAACCAACCTTGAGGAAGTGAATGGTCCTCTTCAGCATCAGAGTGAGATTATTGAAAATTTGGTGGAATTAACCCAATTCCGTGGTGCTTCTTTTGGTAGATTTATGCTTTAAAAAGCCTACAAACACTAGAGAGTTCAATTTAATGTGTTGCATATAGCCTCCAATCTGATATCCGGATTTCTAGAACTACGTTCTTAATGTTGGAGCTTTGCCACTATATTTTCCACTGAACTGAGAGAGTTTTATTTGATAACTTATTGAATTTTGTCACCTTACTTTCTATGTTATTAGAGTAATTTAGTATAGAAGTGGTGATTACTTTTCTAGAATAACGAACTGCCAACAGATTTTGTGATTTGAGTTTTGGGTGGTCAGGTAATGCTTAATTATTGCCTTCCCCTTGAAATATCTATCATAATCTAAATTGAAGAGTAATACTAGCTGAATATATAGATGGACACTCTGATCAATGCTGAACACTTATTTCCCATGTGCTTGTTTGTTTGTATGCTTTTATTGTGTACAGATGGAAAACACCCCTTTTTGCCATAATGATGTTTGGAAAGTTGGTTGTTTGCTTGATTTGTGCAGTCAAATAACCATCCTAATGGTAGTACTGAGAACTTCAAGGTTCAGTCAGTTGCCAAAGTTTGGTTCTAAAGATGTGTTTTCTGCTACTTTTTTCTTGGAGTTCTTGATGCTGCTACTTTTTTGTTTTCTGCTGGATTTAGGCATTGGAGTTCTTGATGCTGCTACCTTTTATTTTCTGGTGGATTTAGGCATGCTCTGAGAATGACGAAGTGCTTGAAATTGGCTTTAGAGAATGATGAGAGCTTGAAGTTGGCTTCAGAGAATGACGAAGTGCTTGAAATTGGCTTCAAAGAATGAAGAATTCGTTGTAGCTTAGGCCATAACTCCATACTTGTGGTTCAATTAGTTTTCTTTGTCCTTTTTATTGTTGAAGCTTTTGTTCTGCATTTTTTTATGTATTTTCAGAAATTTGATTCATGTTAGATTAATTCAAAGTAGGCTTTTCAGCACGATGTTTTTATCTATGACATGTTTTGCTATGACATGTGTTTGTGCAAGATGCTACGGGCTGAATACATATTTCACGTGTATTTATTATTGGTTAGAGATTCAGGCATTTTTTAAATGCACAAAAAAAAAAGAGAGATGCATCTTTCAATCACATTTTAGACTGTGATGATAAAAACATTTAATCACGGTTTTAGACGAAAACTATGATCTAAAAACCAGAAAAGATCACACCTAACTATTTTCCATCGTAGTTTTTAGACATGAAAGATCACAGTGTTTGGTGGTGATCGTTATCGACATATAATCACGGTTTTTTAGGAAGAGTGTGATCAAAACCCGGGAAAGAACACGGAAATGAGTTTCCTTCTCGATTTTGCCTAGAAACGATCACACCTATCTTTCAATCAGGGTTTATAACCGTGATAAAAGAGAGTGACTTACAATCACACCCACATCTATCATGGTAGGAGGAGTGATAGAAGACTAACTATCACAGCCAATAGCTGTGATTGTTATGCTTTATTGTAGTAGTGTGGTAGCACAAGTCAGCGTATAGAAGAATAAAGCTTGCACAACTTTGCAGAAGGTATGCTCACATTAAAAGAAAATATTGAATTGAAAGTAAGGGAATCAACTTTAGACAGAAATCAATTATTGAGTTGATTTAAATTCAGAAAGATAATCAAGTTTTTTTTAAAGAAGTAACCTAACAGCAATCAATTGAAAAAATTTACCAGTCATAAAGTTATGAGATTTATATTAGGAAGTATGCTCTCAATTGAATGGATATGATCTATTGAAAATTCGATCCAATGGTTGTAGAGGGTATTGGGTTTTTATGGGTAAACAAAAACCGTGCTGTTTTATAATATAGATAATATAGATATATAGTCCGTTTCAAATGAGGATCACCTCAATTTAGTTAAAATGCAGACCTCTCTATTTCTCCCATTTTCCGATCAAATTTCAATAATCGAGCCGCTCAATGTGATTAGAACATGATTTTAAGAATATCCGCTAGAATCAGCAAAAAAATGACCATGAAGGGTTTTATTCGAATAGTTTTTTATTGAACAATTCAATAAAAAACTGGTAGAGATGGATAAGGGGAGGACCTCTTAAAAAAAAATATATATATATATATATATATATATGTAAATATTGTGTTCGGGGAAGGGGAGAAAGAGATGGGGTGCCACTGGTGGGGGTAGTAATAAATAGAAGGAAACTTATTTCAGCGGATGCGGAAACGTGCCCTGCGGTGTTCGGTGGTCCGATTTTCGATTTTGGGAAAATTTTTAAATATTACCGTAGCGTAACAAAAATATTCCGGGGTTTGCCGTGGTCTCGGTTTACGGAGGGAAAAAAATCTCATTGGTTGCGAAAATATTTACACGAAATAATAACAAGCATTGAATAAATTAAATGCACAATAATTAATTAACTAAAACTGGTTAATAGGGATAATAAAATTGAAATAATATTATGAAATTTTTATTTATTAAAAATTTCAAAATATTACAAATTATTTGAGGACTGACTAGATCAGATGGAACTTTAAAGGTTAAATTAAAACTCGAGTACAGACTAAATATGCACCTTAACCTACTTTAACCCAATTTTTCTATGATTCCCCAATGTGGTATTGGGGCATGATACCCCCATTTAATATGTACCATTAGATTAGGTTTTAGATTAATCTGGCCCCTTGGATCAAAATCACCCCCAAAAAGTAAGATGTTTTTGTATTTTTTCAGCCAAAAAAAGTTATAATACTTACCATGAACACTGACTCTTTTTACTATATTTTATGCTGATACTTAGCACAAAATAAGGTATACTTACCACAACTAAAGGCTGTACTTCAACGTTTTTTTCCCTTTCTCTCTCTAACTTGTTCTCCAGGTAGCTGGTTTGGGCAGGAAAATATTCCTTTTTGTTGAAATTTTTTTAATTATTGAAAATTTATAAATTCACACCATTTTTTGTTCTATTCACCCTACTTTTTGTCATTTTCCTAATCATTTGTGCAACAGACTACCAAATATTGGGTGAAAATATAAATATAATTAAAAAATTAATTTATAAACTAAATTTTTGTTTAAAAATTTTGAAACTAAATATATAAGCCAAAAAATTGCCTTACTTTTAAAATAATATTTTTAATATATTCCATTAAATTATTTTGTAAGTAAAAAGTAATATACAAATATTATTATAAAAATAATTATTCATTTATTGTTTTGAATAACTTACAATTAATGTTGTTCATATATTTCATCAAAATTTTACTTTGTGTATATATGTTTCTTATAACAAATTCTTGAAATAGAAAATATAAACTATATAATTGTAATAATCTCCCAAATTATATTTAAATAATATAAATAAATTATTTGTAAATAATTATAAATTTACGATGCCTGAGTAAATAACTATACAATTAGAGTATTTAATTAGTATCTATTCGAACATAAGAAAGTAATTGAAATAGTTTCTGCAATCAATTGACGTGATATTGTACTGATTAGTAACTATAATTGATGTTAGATTATTCAATTAGTGGTAGAGTGACGATTAATCACCATAATCGACTATAGTAGCTATAGTTATTTGACTAAGAGCTTAATTGATTTATCATATTCAATGATGGATGATTGACTATAGTAGTCAGAGTCATTGGCCAATAGTATTAACGCTATAGTAATGGTTGAACATTAATACAATTGGCTTAAATGAATTGGTTAATTTAGGTTGATAGTGATCACGTCATTAGTAGATGTAGTAGTTAACAATAGTGTTGGTTGCGATCAATGAGTGAATGCTATAATTAGCTAATGTAGGAGCAACCACTAACTATTGATCCCTAATGGCCATTCAATAAATTATTTAGTTTTTATTAATCATTAAGGTATTATACTTTAATTACAATGTAATACAAATTAAGTAGAATTTAGTGACATTAAATTTATTATGGTAACTATCTATTTAACTACCCTTATTATGATACATTAGTTACGTTATATAAATGAATACCTACCCGTCATTAATGTCATACTTACCATAGAACAAAGCTACGCATACCATAATACCTGATAATTGTTACCACCATGTCATTCGGCTATTCATGATGTGAACATCCCATGGTTTATGCTAGTACTTACCATAGTATAAGGCTACACTTACCACAAAACATGATCAAACTTGCCAGTTAGCTACAATTACTTACTAATATAAATTTGGAAAATATATTGTGGCGGATGAGGCTCGTAGGGTCGCCTGGAGATACGGTTCGGTTACTTGGGTTCAGCCTATCGTGTCTAGGGACACCCATCTATTGGACTGATTCACTAGACGGATGGGACGGCATGTTGTTTGTTCGGCGGATCGTCGATCATGACGTGGTCTAGATCCCTCGGCGGACGTGGCGGTGTGTGGTTCGTTCGGCGGGTTCTCACCGAACCTCATGTGTGGTCACCTCGAGGAAGGTGGACTGCGTACGGTAATAGAAATGGGTTCGGCGACGGCGTGCCGGACCCATGGTAATTCCCAGTCGCAGTCAGATTGGTCTGGCCGGCATAGTGCCTGGCCACCGGACCACCCCTATCCCCTGATGAGAAAAGGAAGTGTTGGATAGGGAGACAGGTGGCGTAGTGTTGCTTCCCTAAACAACGGGAGCAAATCGTGGAGACCGTTTTCGGCAACCCAGATCTTTTGCTTGATTTGAGGGGGCGTGGTGATCAATGCGTGATCTTCGGAGGTGGGTTGATCCACTCATTCCCTCGACCTATATAAGGGGCAAGGATGACAGGTAAGAAACAACAACCTAAGAAAATACGAGATATATCCTTCTCTTGAACTGACTAGACCGTCGGGTGCCTACCCCGGATCACCACCACCCGGGTTTGGGCACTAACGCGGTTGTTTCTTGTGCAGAATTACGACCAAGGCTAGCCAACCTATTGTATCTCCCCTCAAGGTTCCATCGGAGAAAGCACGCCACCACAATTGGCGACTTTGCTGGGGTGCTTTTTTCCAGGAACTACTTCTGGTGGCGTCTCCTCGGAACCTCTCCCCATTTTTCCCACTATCCAAGGATGATTGGCGCGAACGGACGACGGCTTGGCCTTGCCCACTTCATGAACCCTCAAGCCCTTCAGGTCTCCCCGACGACGCAACAGGTGCGGGAGGACCTAGGACTTCTGGGAACCCCTAGGAGGCCTGATGGTACCATGATTACGGGCTCGACCACAACTGGAACAAGTGACCAAGTTGTGGGAGCAGCGTCGTTCCACATCGATGGGGTTAACCGTTCAACAGCTAGCCTCCTTCCACCTCCACCCCCTCCGCCAAGTCTCCCGGTGAGCATGGCGGAGGAGTTGTTACGACTGAGAACGCAGGTGGAAGAACTCCAAACGCATCGAGACGCTTCTCCCTCTTCGAGATCTAGGGGACGGCGTCGAAGGAGTACAGCCCGTCCAGGTCAAACTACAGACACGGCTCGGGCCTCCGCCTTTACAAGGCTCGGCCCTTTGTGTCGTATAGATACTAGCGGACGCGTTCATTTGGAATCCTGTCACCGGACGCCCTCTTATAGTGGTCGATCCGGTCATAGCCATCTGGCCCCACCTCCTGAAACAAGTGCCACGGCTTCTAGCGCCCGCACCAGATTCCACGAGCGAACCCCGTCCGAGGTGGCGCCTTGGGCCGGTGACGTAAGGAATAATGTGAACCCCCGTAATAGCCGTCCCTCAGGACAACTGGATCGGCGAGACGGTCAATCCCCAGCCAGGGCTGAGGAACAACGGAATGACAGATGGAAGGATAGGGCTAATCTCCGCCGATCATCTCCGGAGCATTCTGAGCGCCGTTCCCAAAGGCATCCCAGGGATTCTGTTGACCCAAGCCATGTTCGGAAGGACAGCCAGGGCCTGCTGCCGGAGGAAAGGTGTGAGGTCAGTAGTGACGGGAGGGTCCTATCCGTGGTAAACACCCGAACTGGAGAGAGGACAGCCTTTCAGCTGACACAACCGCCACGGGAACCCCTCCCTAGGAAGGCCCGCGGAACAGATTCTAAGAAACGGAGTTCTCCGGAGCCGAGCGTCGGTGGTCGGGGATTTCAAGAGCCAATGTCGGACAAACGCTCAAGGGACACCATCCATGAGGCTTATGTTACACCTTTGGCAGGAGCTCCTTCGAGCGGAAAAGGAGCGGTGGTAACGATGGCCGGAGAGGTAGGGTCACCTTTCTCGAAGGCCATAATGGAAGAGGTTCCACCGATCAACTTCAAAGTCCCGAAGTTCAACACTTACAACCCAAAGTCGGATGCACCGACCCACGTGCAACAGTTTAGATCAATGGCTGCTCTATGCAGACTTAGCGAGGCAATGATGTGCCGAACCTTTTCCGTTAAGCCTACCAGATGCTGCCATGCTGTGGTACATGCAACTTAAACCGGGATCGATAAGCAGCTTCGGTGAGTTGGAGCGTTCTTTCACCTCCCGTTTCGTCGCGAGCAATCGGTGGCCGAAAACGGTCGAGGCACTCACCGACCTGAGACGAGGGATCGGCGAGTCGCTGAAGGACAACTCGGATCGTTTCTACAATGTGTACAATTTGGTTGAAAATTGCGACCAAAAGACAGCTGCTACCTCGTTCAAGCGAGGTCTAGATCGGACTTCTGATCTCTCCAAAGAATTGATGCTCCGGCCGCCGAACGATATGTCGGATTTGATGCAAACCGTTGCCCGATATATTGAACTCGAAGAATACATCAGTGGCCCCGGGGTTGCAGAGGTAGCCGATCCGGCTAGACCGGCAGTTAAAGAGGCGAAGAAACAGGTAAACAGCATTGCCAAGAAGGAGGGCAATGGGTCCGGCGGAAATAGGGGCGGCGGCAGATCATGGGACAGACCTCCGAGCGATGGACGAGACCACCTCGCCATCACCACTTATTTCAAAGAGCCGATCTATCGCGTGCTCCGTGAATGCGGACGCCTACCAGGATTTCGATGGCCAACGGGGGAAGCGGAGAAGCTTGGAACCGCCGATGGGCGGGAACCAAACCAGAGAGTATACTGTTCGTATCACAATGAGCAGGGGCACTACACGACGGCATGCCAGCTGTTTAAACTTTATCTTGAAGAGCTTGTACATCAAGGGAGAATGGATCGGTGGATAGACAGGAATAAGTCTCCGGATGCGGGGATCCAGCTACAGAACCGAGCCCTGGAAGGAGTGGTCCAATGTATTCATGGACCTATGGATCGGAACCACGCCAACAAACTTCATGATGAGTTGTATCGTTCGTTACCTGAGGTGATGATGCTACAACCATCTTTGAAACGTAAGATGGAGGCTCGTCAAACCTGGGCGATTACATTCACCGAAAAGGACATGGAGGGGTTGTCACAGCCTCATAGCGATGCCTTGGTCCTTTCACTTCCTGTAGGGCGGAAGATGGTTCGGCGGGTGTTGGTCGATCAAGGAAGCTCGGCAGAGATTCTCTACTACTCTGCGTTCAAAGCTCTTGGCTTCTCAAGGGATCAGTTGTCCCCGGTGGACGCCCCTCTTGTCGGATTTGCCGGGACTCCGGTATATCCTCTTGGCCGGATAGTGCTTCCAGTATTTGCCGGATCGATGCAGCTGGACGTGGAGTTCATCGTGGTGAGTTCGCCGAGCCCGTATAATGCAATCTTGGGTCGAAATTGGTTGCATGGCATGAAGGCTGTCGCATTGACTCTCCACCAGTGCGTCCGGTATATAGGCAAGCTTGGGCAGCAGGAAACCATTAGGGGCGATCAAATGGTTTCCAAAAAGTGTTTTGTTAACTCCATTCGCGGCAGTGGCAAAGCAAAGGAAGTTCATTGGGTCGAAGTCCCCGAGTCGACAGAAGGGAGCGTCCCCGGCAAGGATATGGACGAAGCGTTACAAGGCCCGGATGAGATCGGTAGACCAGCAGAAGAAAAAGCAGTGGAGGATCTGGTCCGAGTACCAATCAACGAGGATGGTACCCGATTCTTCATGGTTGGCTCGGGCCTCGACGAAGCCGAGCGTAATGTGTTGATCCAGTTCCTCAAGGATAACATGGAGGTCTTTGCTTGGACGCCATATGAAATGCCCGGCGTGAGCCCCGATGTCATTTCACACTCCCTGAACGTCGACCCGAGGAGGCGGCCCATCATGCAGAAGCCACGCCGCAGTTCGGCGATGCATGTGGACGCCGTCAATGAAGAAGTTGAGCGACTCATTGAAGCTGGGGCTATTCGTGAGGTTCAATACCCTACCTGGCTGGCAAATCCGGTAGTGGTCCGGAAGAAGAATGGAAAATGGCGGGTTTGTATCGATTTCACCGATCTAAACGACGCATGTCCAAAGGATTGTTTTCCTTGCCCGTGGATAAATCAATTCGTAGATGCCACCGCTGGGTATGCTCGTCTAAGCTTTATGGATGCATACAGGGGGTACCACCAGATAGCTATGAGTGAGGGAGATCAGGAGAAGGCCGCCTTCATTACCCCCAGTGGTACTTACTGTTACCGGGTGATGCCCTTTGGCTTGAAGAACGCTGGGGCTACGTTCCAACGTATGATCTCTCATATGTTCAAAGGTTTGCTCGGCAGAATCCTTGAAGCGTATATCGATGATATGGTTGCAAATAGTGAGGATGCAGCCGATCATGTTCGTCACCTCGACGAAATATTTGGCGTACTTAAGAAATTTGGTTTAAAGCTTAATGCTGAGAAATGTGCCTTCGGCGTTGGATCTGGCAAGTTTCTTGGGCATCTGGTAACACGTCGGGGAATTGAGGCCGATCCAAGCCAAATCAAGGCCATTCAAGAGTTAAGAGCCCCGGCCACGGTGCGAGAGGTGCAACGTCTCGCCGGCATGGCTGCAGCTTTAAACAGGTTCATCAGCAAGTCCTCAGATATTTGCCGTCCTTTCTTTCAATTGATAAAGGGGAACGGCCGAAGGAGCTTTCAATGGACGGCAGAGTGCGATCGCGCTCTCGCCGACTTGAAAGTGTGCCTATCCCAGGCCCCCTTTCTTGTTGTGCCCAAGGACGAGGAGGAGCTCTATCTTTACCTGGTCGTATCCCAACACGCCACTAGTGCGGTTCTGGTACGGCAGGAGGCCAAGGAGGGGGGCAGCGACCAACAACCAATTTATTACATCAGCAAGACGCTTCTGCTCGCCGAAATCCGTTATTTGCCTATAGAGAAACTGGTGCTCGCGTTAGTCACGGCAAAGAGAAAGCTCTTGTCTTATTTCCAGGGCTTTACAATTGTGGTTGTCACCGAATATCCGTTGAAGACTGTACTCCGGAAGGCAGACTTGTCAAATCGGCTATGCAAGTGGTCCCTTGAACTGGCCAATTTTGACATTCGGTATCAACCGCGGACGGCGATCAAGGGGCAGGTGCTGGCAGACTTCGTCACCGAGTTCTCTCCGAGGATGCCGTTTGATGAGAAAGATGATGTGGCTTCGGTGGATGCTGCCGGCGCAACGGATGGACCTCGGTTGAGCCATCCGACCCACGACGAATACATCACCAAACGGCCTGTTCCGCCTCATCGAGCGAAATTATTCACCGGCCATGCCTGGCGTCTTCATGTAGATGGGGCGTTGAACAATCGAGGTGTTGGAGCCGGGCTAGTGTTGGTCTCGCCGAACGGGACAATGCATGAGCATGCCCTTAGCGTTGGTTTTCCTGCCACCAATAACGAGGCCGAATACGAAGCCCTCATTGCGGGGCTTAAAACCGCGCGACATTTTGGCGCCGAGGAGGTCCAAGTCTATAGTGACTCTCAACTGATTGTCAACCAGCTCAATGAGGACTATGGAGCGATGGATTCACGTATGAGCAGGTATGTGGCCGAAGTCAACAGTTTGGTCGGTACATTTCAGAAGGTGTTTTTTGATAACGTTGGACGAGATCTTAACTCTCATGCCGACGCTCTGGCCGGTCTTGGAGCCGTCTGCGCCCAGTACGATGGCAGTAGGATGATAAACCTCGGGGAGATCCCTTCACCGAGCTTTCAAGCATCATTTGAAGTGATGAACATCCAATTGGAACCAAGCTGGATGGATCCTCTCGTTGCTTACCTCAAACACGGTACGCTTCCCGCCGACCGCAAGGACGCCCACAAGATCCGGTGCCAGTCTGCCTCATATTTCCTCGATCCCTCAGATGTCTTATATCGACGGTCGTATACGGGTCCAGACCTTCGGGTAGTCCATGAACGAGAAGTTCCAGACATCCTTCAGGAACTCCACGGCGGGAGTGCAGGTTGCCACACCGGGGGCCGATCCTTAGCAGATCGTGCTCTTTCTCAAGGTTACTGGTGGAAAAAGATGGTGCATTCGGCCATCGAGTATGCCAGGCGATATGAATCATGCCAGAAACACTCTCCTCTCCTCCACTAGCCGACCCTGCCTTTGCAACCTATCTCTAGCCTTTGGCCCTTTGCCCAGTGGGGAGTAGATATTATCGGTAAACTGCCCAAAGCCCCCGGTGGTTTCACTCACATCATCACTGCCACGGATTATTATACTAAGTGGGTGGAAGCCAAGGCGCTCATAACAGTCTCGGCCGCCGACGTGGAAAGTTTTCTTTGGAAGCAAATCTTCACGAGATTCGGGGTTCCTTATGCCATCGTATCGGATAATGGTACCCAATTCGTAGCCGACACCGTCAAGACTTTGTACAAGAAACGGGGAGTTCAGATGAAGACGGCTTCCGTTTCCTATCCGTAAGGGAATGGCCAGGCTGAAGCTGCCAACAAAGCAATTTCCAACGGGTTGAAGAGACGACTCGTCAATAAACGTGGCAAGTGGGCGGCCGAACTGCCTGATGTGCTGTGGGGGTATCGTACTACTCCACAGTGTGGAACTGGCCGGACCCTTACTCGATGGCGTTCGGTGTTGAGGCTGTGCTTCCTGTGGCGGTGACCCGACTGACAACTCGAACCAGAACCTTCGACGTTCCGACAAATGATGCTATGTTAGCTGCCGAATCAGATCACCTTGACGAGCTTCGAGACGACGCTCACATCAAGTATGCGGCCTATCAGCAGCAACTGGCTCGGAGCTATAACAAGAATGTCCGAACACGGCCATTCAACATTGATGATCTTGTGCTTCGGCAGGTGGTTCAGAAGAAGGAACTGAAGAAGTTTATGCCCAAGTGGGAGGGTCCCTTCCGCGTGGTTAAGAAGGTCGGCTATGGTTCCTTTGAGCTCTCAGAGATGGATGGCACGGCGATACCGAACCATTGGAATGCGCAGTTGCTCAGAAAGTTTTATGCTTAGTAGTTTTCGGATGTTTGCTTATTCGTTTGTTTCAATTTTTGAATAATGTTCGGCGATACAGTACTTGGCCATCGTGATCCATCTAATTTTTGTTTAAATTCTGTATTTTTCCGACATTTTGTAACCTGAAGGGTGCATCTCCCAGCTTCGGCTGTACCTTGCTTCGGCATATCCTGCTCATTTGTCAGAAGCTGCCGAAGAAGGGGGTGGGTACGGCAAGCTGGGTGTAGTGGGCGTAGAACGTTCGAATTCATGGGCATGAAGTGCAAAACATGAACCGATGCATGCAGTGCAATACAATAACTGACATGCATGAAGTGCGATCAGTTGAACATGATAGACTAAACGTTGAAGATTTCAAGTCAAAACGTTGAAGATTAAAAACCATTACAAGTCATTACAAGGATGGGGCTATCTAAGATCCCCCAAAAGACAAAACAAAAAAAGAAAGAAAAAAGTCTAGTTGTTGGCCACATCGGTGAGGTCCGGCTGCGATTCGGTGGTCGAACTCGGCAATTCGTCATGGGGCAGCATCTCCGGCGGTTCCATAGGGGGCACGACTGGAGGCTCCCTTCGGTGATCTACCTTGGGAACTTCGGCATAATTGAGGCCGACCTGGTACCCACGGAGGAAGGAGTAGTGGTGGGTATCTTTCATTCCCTTCAGCTCCCCTTCTCTGAAGGCCTTGGTCACCAGATTTTGCACCTGTTCTTGGTAGTATTCACCGGCCTCGTTGTAGCCGGCGTCACCGACTTCCTCCAGCTTTTTCGGGAGCTCCTCCTCCATTTGCTGTTTCTCCTTTTTTAGTTGAACATTCTCCTCCTCGGCATCTTTCAGTTGGAGGAGCAACCGGTCTCTCTCTTGCCGAACGTTCTCGGACTCGGCGATTTGAGCTTCCAATTCTTCAAGCCGGTCGGCGAGTTGATCCGCCTCTTTCCTTTTTGCCTGCAGATCCACTCTCATAGATCTCTTGGTATCCAGGAGGGCATTCATATCAGCGAAGGCTTTGCTAGCACATTGCCCGGCCTGCAGTCACACAAATTTAGTATACGAAAAGGGAAATCGTTCAAGAGTCAGGGTCAGGAAAGCACGTACCTTGGCAAGGAAGAGACACAGTTCGGCCATGTTGTTGGCCTTCCCCGTTTGAAGGTTCTCCATGTCCTTGGGAAGGGCTAGGCCCTTCAGGAGGGTCATGGCCAGGAGATGGCTCTCCTCTAAGCTATCGTCGGCGGCGATCACGTGGCCATCCGAAGATGTGAAGTCTGGAGTGAATGCCGCCGAAGGCTCATCTGGGTTGTCAGAATCATCTTTGGATCGGCGGGTTGACAGCACCTCCACATCCACAGCAGCCTTTGCCTTCTTTGCGGCCCTTTGGTCCTCTCCCTCAGCGGCCGGATCTGTTTCTCTTCGGCGGCTGGGTTGGGACTTCGCATGTCTTGCACTAGGCTGTTTTTGCTTCTCCTGTTGGCTGGAAGGGATGGGCTCTGTCTGCTCTTTTCGCTCCGGCAGTCATGAAGTTGACAGGTCTTTGGCCTGGTACTGCAGTTGCAGTGCCTGTCCAGCAGCGGTGGCCAGATCGACGGTCTTTCTTACCATTTTGCTCTTGTCCTTTCGGTGAGCAAATCCAGCGTACGTCGGCTCGTAGTCGAGGAGGGTCGGAGCGTCACGGTTTGGGCACTGGAGCAAAGCAATCAGGTTCGGCCACTTGCCAGTAACAAAGAGTCCTTTGTTTGGCGCCGAGCAATCTGCAAGTGAAATGTTTGAATGATGCAGAAATCAGGAAAGTGTAAAGCAAATGGAGTAAAAGAGTACCAGGTTTGTCCCCGCTACCGGGGGACCCTCGTACTCGAGGGATTCTATAAGGCCTTTCAATCGCCGATCCGGTTCTGGTTGGGAAGGGGTAGTCAAGGAGAGGGTTGATCGGTCCCCATTCGAAGTTGCCGGACACTTTGACCAGGACATTGCCCCATTTCTCGGTATCATAGAGGCGGTCCACTAAGTGATCGAAGTATTAACGGGTGGTGAGGTAGTACTTGTCGTACTTGGGGTTCCTCGACACCATATACATCAACATTAGGTCCCCCAGTGTGAACGGCAGGTTGTTCGACTCGGCCAACCTTATCGCCGAATTGAGAATTCGCCAGGTGTTTACCGCAACCTGGATTGGCGCAAGTTTGTAGTCCGACAGGAAGTAGCGTAGGAAGGGGCTCAAAGGAAATCTAACCCCACCTTCGGTGATGGCAAAGAGGGGGAGTACAATGAAATCTTCGCCGAAGGTGACTCGATCGGTGGACACCCTCTCTACCAGGACGTCGTCGGGGATCGAGTATTTCGTCTGAAATTGTTCTATGAAGCCCCCAGGTCCGTCGCTGTAGAAATGGTTGTACGACATTGGGCCAAGCCCGGACGGCAGTGGGGGAATAGTGTCGACGTCCCGTGGTGGTCTAGGAGGGGGGTTTGATCCTCCTGCCCCGGATGCGTTCAGAGGCTCGGCGAATGATGTAGAGGTACCAGCTTGGGCATCAGCTGCCATCCGTTCGGCGAGATTCTCTGGGTCAACATCTGCTCCGGCGGTTTGGCATGGAGAAGTCCCCTGGGCTATCTGAGAGCCCCTCACTGCACTATCGTCCGATTGGAGCGGAATGTGGATTCCAGGGATGACGGGCATTCCAGGGAACTGGGGAAAGTTACTGAAGCTCTCATTGAAGCTCCTGTATCCTTTGCCGAGGCCCTGGATCATCTCCAACAGGCTTGGATAGGCTTCGGGATCTACGTCTGGAGAGTTGATGCTCGAGTCCACCATGCTGAAGACCTAGAAAAAGAGAAGGGGGAAGGGGTGAGAATTCCTACTTCAGCACGGCTGTTCTCTTGCACCTGACTCCCGCCGAGGGAGATCCATCGAGGACGTTTCCCAAGATGGGAGGATGGGCGCCGGTCCGTAAGCAGCAAGGGCCCTCGTCTTAGGGATTCCAGGTCAAAGATTACGGCCAAAGGCGGCAGGAAAAGTTATTTTTTAGAACGGGCATTTTGGCACAATGAGGGCCTTAAAGCATGATGGGATTCGACAGAATAACCAGTAGGAGCATCGGAGATACCTGAAAATCCGGGCGTTGAGCGACGGAGAGAGGCGGAGCACTGACGGGTTGCTGGTGGCAGAAGCAAATACTCTGACGGTCTAGAGCGAGAGAGCGAGAGCAGGAAAAGTGATTCCGTCTCACTCCCCCCTTTCTTATATAATGGTAGAAAATGGGGGAAATGGGACTTGGAGGGTCTCGCGCTGGAACCGAAGCGACACCACGCCATCCATTCCCGTTGCACCACGTGGAGGCCAATGTTAATCCGTACTCGTGGGATCCTCCGTTTGTGCCACGTGTCGCCGTATATCGTCCTACGCCACGCCCCAACCGTTCGATCTCTGATCCTCAACGATCCCATCAATCCCTTCTGCAGTAGGACATCATTGTTCTGAGAGTTCAAACCGTCTTTTCATATTCCCTGTGGCGACATAGTGAGGTTCGGCGAGCTCCTAGAGGAGATCTGAGGCACGGGGACCACCAGTCAACTCCCTCCGTTCTTTAACCAGGGACGGAAGAAGTTGAGGGGCTATTGTGGCGGATGAGGCTCGTAGGGTCGCCTGGAGATACGGTTCGGTTACTTGGGTTCAGCCTATCGTGTCTAGGGACACCCATCTATTGGACTGATTTACTAGACGGATGGGACGGCATGTTGTTTGTTCGGCGGATCGTCGATCATGACGTGGTCTAGATCCCTCGGCGGACGTGGCGGTGTGTGGTTCGTTCGGCGGGTTCTCGCCGAACCTCATGTGTGGTCACCTCGAGGAAGGTGGACTGCGTACGGTAATAGAAATGGGTTCGGCGACGGCGTGCCGGACCCATGGTAATTCCCAGTCGCAGTCAGATTGGTCTGGCCGGCATAGTGCCTGGCCACCGGACCACCCCTATCCCCTGATGAGAAAAGGAAGTGTTGGATAGGGAGACAGGTGGCGTAGTGTTGCTTCCCTAAACAACGGGAGCAAATCGTGGAGACCGTTTTCGGCAACCCAGATCTTTTGCTTGATTTGAGGGGGCGTGGTGATCAATGCGTGATCTTCGGAGGTGGGTTGATCCACTCATTCCCTCGACCTATATAAGGGGCAAGGATGACAGGTAAGAAACAACAACCTAAGAAAATACGAGATATATCCTTTTCTTGAACTGACTAGACCGTCGGAGTGCCTACCCCGGATCACCACCACCCGGGTTTGGGCACTAACGCGGTTGTTTCTTGTGCAGGATTACGACCAAGGCTAGCCAACCTACTGTATCTCCCCTCAAGGTTCCATCGGAGAAAGCACGCCACCACATATATTGTGGCTTGGGATAGTACATACTTCTAGTTATATCAATATTTCGAAGAGTTGTACTCCTATTTTGAAACAATAAAATTTTGGCTATTATCTCTTGATGCAATCATACCACGATTTTTGCTACTACTTACCATTCTGAAAGGATCTACTGACTACATACTTAGCCCTAATGGTAGGTTCTTATCTCCCTCCATGGAGGCCACTGTTCGAGTCCCACGAGGGGTGGGGTTTGGGGTTCAGGGTAGCCTTTGATAGATGACAGATACCTAATGTGTCAGTGTCGGTAATGACAAATGGAGATAAGGACATGCGGAGAGTAATAAAAACCGAGTTACCTAATGTGAACATACCACGGTTTATACCAGCACTTACCTTCTGGAAAGGATACACTTACTACATATTCAAACTTTTTTGCCAACTTCTTAGGCGCAGCAAGTCTGATACCTACCCCACATTGTGCCATTAATTGTACTAGATTTCTCTATACCTACCTTAAACTCCTCAAACTTATCCATCAGATACTCTAGCAGAATTTTCACTATTCCATACATCTTCCTTCTTGTCGAAGGAAATGAATATTGAAGAAGCTCCCTTACTTTCAAAAAAAATATATTGAAGAATTTCAACTTGTAAGTTTATCTACAATATGAAATCTTATTTTCATTTTGATTCTTAGATGTTGAATGTAATTGATTTTTTTGAGCAAAAGATGATCCCATTTTATCTCAATGATATATTTTTTGGTTTGTTTATATAATAATGACCATAATGATTGCATTTTATACCACGATATGAGAAAATACTTACCACTAATTGTCGTTGTAGTTGACTAGATTTTGACAATGATTAGTTGGATGAATTAACGGTAGATGTGTATAAAATGACATTTGATTTGCATGAGGATGGAGGAAGATTCTATAAAGCATATGCCAAAGCGAAAGGCTTCAGTATCTGAAAAGACTCTAGTGATGAAGAACTTCTCCACGTTTTTTCATTCGATGGTAAGTATGTTCAATTTTAATGAAGTTCATCCAATATTCGTGGTAAGTATGATCATTGACATAGTAAATACCTTCAGTTGCAAAGAATGTTTTTCATAGTCTGTGGTAAGTATGTCCAGTTTTAAGTAAATACTTTCAGTATTCATGTTTTATGTGCAGTTGCTCTCAATGATCCTTTGAGCTAGCTGCCTCTAGCGAAAAACCAAGACTGCAGTAATCCAAACACATCATCGGTCAAAAGGTCATTTACTGCATATAAACCAAACAATTAAAATGACTTCATTAGATTTTTAAGTCGAAACCTAAAAATTAAAAGAGTTGCTTCAATGACATATGACATTTAGCTAAGAACTATTCACTAATCCCATCATTAACGCAAATGACACTAGCCACATCTAATCAAGTTTGAACATATATACGTATAAATTGTTAACAGAGATTTAGAAGAAAAATGTGAACCTGCTCTCAATTGGAGGTTGTGAAGGAGGACTCCCAAGTGTCCTACAGCCGAATCAACTAGCGATGAGTTTGCAGCAAAAGATCGAAGCCTATGAACACCATAACGGTATTGAGGGATTACACATATATTGAAATTCAACTTCACAGCAAACAAATATTACTTAAAAAATAAGAAAATAAAACTATAGATTGGAGCCTATAGATTGATTGACTTCTTCGAATACATATAGAATTCATATATACGTATATTCTTGTATCCACATACCTAAATGAATAGGTACTCCCAAAACAAAAACTACAACAGGGCATAGCCCATGCCTAAAAAACAAGGGAAAGCTAGCATAAAAGAGAAACTAAGCACATAACATCAGAGATCATAATCAATCTCACTCATACAATAATTAGAGAAAACATTACCAAATTTGCCAAATGATAAACTGAATTGTTGGTCATTTGTGTACATTAGCAACATGTGGCTTCCTCTACCCACGGACGTATCCTTCGGGTTTAATGAGAGATTTATGGTTTGGGAATTAAGGATACAATGACATAGGGTTTTCTGAAGGAAAATCCATTAACTCTATTGATTTTTACCAATTGTGAATCCCATAATACCATTCATATGTACAAAAATGGAGCCACATGAAATTCATAGAGCCTAGAAAAATTTCAATTCTATCAAAACCAATTTCGACAACAAAATCCTAAAGTAATAAATCTATACTCGCCTTCACTAATAATGGAAGAAAATTCTTTGAAGGATACGCAGATACACACCCGAACACAATAGGGAAAAAAACCCTAATTGTCGTAGCCTCTATCCGCATGTGCCTTTTCATCGAAGAATCAAGCACTGTATTGAATATTGATAGATAATGGCGGTGATATCCGTCTGATAGTGGTGGTATGGATCGAGTGTCCCGTAGTGGTTTTTGCGGAAGGATAGTTTGCTCACCCTTGAAGACCCATTTAGGGCTTCCCCATCGCGACCGCGAGAGAGAGAGAGAGAGAGAGAGAGAGGAGTACCTCAACTGGAGATGCTGCAGCAAGCGGCGAGATGCTGTGTAGGAACTCCCGTGGAAGAGCTAGAGAGGCGTGAGGTAGTCACAGAGGCGGTGGTGGTGAGGCGTGAGGGGATTCAATTTTGAGGAGATATAGAAGAGAGAGACCGCCATAATTTTTACTGTAATTTTTAGAACTTTCAAAATAATTTCAACCGGTGGAGTAGGCAACAGGAGAAAGAGAGAGAGACGGGGGGCTCGACCAATGGTTGTGATTAAGAATGGAGATCCAGGTTTAGGATAATTGGGACACCCATGCCCCAATACCGCTTTGGGGCATCACAGCCACTGCCACTTTAACCATTTTCTTTGTCAAAGGTCGTTTTATTTCAAATGAACACAATGCGGGGTGGAGCTAAAGGAACGGCCGGTGACCGGAATGAAATCATAACCCGTCTAGGTGCATCCCCCTCCCCAGAAGAAAAGAAACCCCTCTTCGTCTAACTCACGCATCTCTCTCTCTCGATCGAACTTTTCACACACAAACACACCACACATGTATCTATTAGCTGGAGTAGTTGTTTTAGGGAGGTGCTAGCGTTTTTTTGTTTTTACCTAAACCCATGGAGTCATCGTCAACCGCGTCAGGCAAATCCATTTTCCGGTACTGCTACTGTGCCTGCTTCGGACGCCGCTGTCGCTGTTTCTGCTGCTGTTGCTATTGTTGTTCTGAACCTTGATTATCCCAACCTTACATAATCCTCCCCCTCTCAATTCTCTATTTCGCAAATTCTAGAATTAGAAAGGTTTTTGAAAGGACGTTTTTCACGCTCCCCGAACTCATTCTATTGGGGTTAGGATTTTTCATTGGCAGTTGTATGAATTTGGTCCTATGGATTTGACACAGACGCAATCGAATCTCTCTCTCGGGCTTCTCTCTCACTCCTCAACAGCCCCTACTCCCCGCCGTTCCCAGGTCACCGACGACGAACCGTTCTCGTTCCAGATCGACTCCAGCTCCCGGGATGCGCCGCCTTTTCCGCTGCAATTGATGGAAAAGCAGACCAAGGACGAGGTCGAGAACGAGGACAGAAAGAGTGATGATGAGGTGAAAGAAGACGATGAAGGAGAAGAAGTCGAGGAGTTTCGGATTCTAGGGCATTCCATGTGTTTAAAGAGGAGGAGGGATGGTGAATCGTTGTCTTCGTATTCATCATCGTCAAAACGGGCTTCGATTGAACCGCCGGTGGGGCTCGAATCGCGGCAGAGTGCGGTTAGGGTTTGGGGAAACCAACCACTCTGCGTTGCAGACCCTGATGTTTTCGGAATCATGGAGAAGGAGAAGCAGAGGCAGTTCAAGGGGATTGAACTGATAGCTTCAGAGAATTTCGTCTGCCGGGCTGTAATGCAAGCTTTAGGGAGCCACTTGACGAACAAGTACTCTGAAGGAATGCCCGGTGCGAGGTATTACGGTGGTAATCAGTTCATAGATGAGATTGAAACCCTATGTTGTGAACGTGCTTTAGCTGCTTTTGGTTTAGATTTGGATAATTGGGGCGTCAATGTTCAACCTTATTCCTGCACATCGGCCAATTTCGCTGTTTACACCGGGTTATTGTTACCCGGAGATAGGATAATGGGATTGGATACCCCTTCTGGTGGAAACACCAGTCATGGGTATTATACTCCTAATGGAAGGAAAGTTTCTGGGGCTTCGATTTTCTTTGAAAGTCTACCGTATAAGATTAACCCGCAGACAGGTTATGTTGATTATGATAAACTCGAGGAAAGGGCACTTGATTTTCGCCCCAAGATACTTATTTGCGGTGGGAGCTCGTATCCGCGGGAGTGGGACTACGCAAGGTTTAGACAGATTGCTGATAAATGCGGAGCAGTGTTAATGTGTGACATGGCTCAAATTAGCGGTCTTATTGCGGCTAAGGTGATGATTTTGTTTCAGTTTCTGACAAATTGATAATTGAAGTTTCTTCCTCATGTTCTTACTAAATTAGCGGTCCTTGCTTTAGCTTGAAGGATTCTGTTTCCCAGATTTTTCCTTTTTGGTCAGTTGTTTATTGTGGTAACTGTGCATGCTTGTGTTGTCCTTTATGGTTCATTATTTTGCTTTGTTTGGATTAGAATTTGGAAAAAAAATTAAAAAATAGTAGGGGTAATGACTGGAGAGAGATAGAGAGAGAAATGTTGAAAGTAGGTAGAATCTAGGAGGAATCTAGGGGGAATTATTTGAAAAATTCTTTTTAAGTTTCAAAGAGAACACGGCATTAGACTTTTGAGTCTGGCCTTTTCTCTCTGGATTATGCAACTAGCAGCAATTATGCGGGCAGAAGGGAAATGAAAGAATAAGTCTTGGGTGTTTGGTTTTGGTCCTTCATATGGGTGAATGTTCTTTATTGTTCATAATTAATTTCTAGTAAGAATGCATTTGGTCTTTGCTGGAAGAAAATAATCCTCTCTGTTAGGCCTGGCAGTGAGGACAATCCTCCTTTGATGTTTTGAGGAAAATATTGGTAACAAAATCCCAAAGTCTTTACTAACGGGGGTGTTAAATTGGTCAGCTCTTGTTTTTCAGAAGTCGAACTAATTCCTTTAGCCTGCAGAAGTTGAAATTTGAAAGTTCTTGCAAGTTTGTTAGAGGTTGTATGTGCTTCAGGTATCTATTGCGGTCTGCGTGCATGACAGTTTTTTTTTCTTATTTGATACGGCAAAATCTTATTAAGAAACTTGATAGGGTACATCAAGTGGGGGAGAGGGGAGGGGAATCCAACCACAATTGGATAAATAGAGGGCAAAGCCCTACAACACTTGAGGGCAAAGCGCCCGAACACCTAAGGGCCACAAATGCCCAGATCAAAACAAATACCCAGATCTGTGTGCATGACAGTTTTAAGTGCTTTTCTTTCCTAATTCTGTGGATGAGTACCAAATTTTGGGAAAAGTGTTAGGATAGGGTACATTACTGGCTGAGCAAATTCGCGCTCGTGTATTTATAGTTTCTTTCCCTTAAAAAGAAAAAGTACCAATGCTATATTGATAGTAGAGTCAGGAACGGGCTGGCATTTGATTGATTAAAGTCCTGAGAAAGCCATCTATTTAGTCATGATTTTTTTATTTTTTATTGGTTAAACTTGCTCATGTATCTTACCAATAATGCATACTAGCTGCATGACTAAGATAATTTTCTTGTTTATGAATAAGGAAAATATCTAAGATACTTGTTAATAATTTCAGCATCCTTCTTGTTATCGTTATATCTGTGTATAGTACATGCTTCACAATTCTTAGAGAATAAAGTAAGAGTGTCATTTCTCAGTTCCGTTCACGACTCCGTGCAGAAATCAGCACATGCTTGGGTGAGTAAAGGGTAGGAATGGCAATGGAGTGGGGCGGGTTTTGATGTAACCCGACCCTAAAATTCCCGAACTCCCCCAACCCCGCCCCAAAACCTGATCGGGTAATGAAAATTTCCCTCGTCCGCGCCCCGCCGCGTCTTTTTTTCTCAATTCTCCATCAAAAGAATGCAACAATGAAACAATTCCCTTGAGAAAGTAAATCTTACAAGAAGTTCAATCCCAAATTTTCTTAGCATAACAACTAAACAAGTTCATCAATAAGCAAGTAGCTACTCGAAAGTATCTGAGCATAATACCGAACAACTCAAGTACTCGACAAGGGATCTTGCAACAAGTTTATCCAAAATAAAACTACGAATTTCAACTCAAAACACAACTAGGAAACTAAAATAAAACCGCCAAAAAACTCGTAGACAAAATTTTCAACTTCTGCGCAACCACGGAGTGAGATGGTGGAAGTATGCCTGAATAAAAAAAAAAACCAGAAATACAAAAGTGAGCCGTTTCAATCCACAAAGTACTATTTTATTTTAATAGTTTCGACAAATATGAAAACAAATATTTCATAATTAAACTTACCAAATCGGTCTTCAACCATTGTAACACAGGACTGACAGCTATCAACATCCATGTCATCAACTTATGCAAACTGTTCAGTTTTAGGGTAATCGTAATAGGAAGAAAACCCATTAGAGTTAATTTCATTCAATGTAAAATATATATACAAAAGTTGTATAATAATTGCACTACGGTCCTAGATACTTAAACTAATTGCATGATAAGACACATATTACACTAGATACAAATAGATCCATCATCTGACACTCCCTCTCAAGTTGGTGCAAAGATATCAATCAAGCCCAACTTGAACACAATAGGATGAAAACTCTTGCTACCTAGCCCTTTTGTGAATATATTAGCTAACTGATCTCCTGATTTCACAAATGGCATACATATCAAACCCTCGTTCAACTTTTCCTTGATGAAGTGTCGATCAATCTTTATTTGCTTCGTTCTGTCATGCTGAAAGGGATTATGAGCAATGTTAATGGCAGCTTTATTGTCGCAGTAAAGTTTCATCGGAACAATGTCAGCAAACCCCAAATCACGTAACAAAGTTTGGAGCCACAAGAGCTCGTAAACACCATGAGCCATAGCTCTATATTCAGCTGTTGCGCTAGACCTGGCGACTACCGATTGCTTCTTACTTCGCCAGGTAATCAGATTACCCCCAAGGAAAGTGCAATAGCCAGAAGTAGAGCGCCTATCATCCACAGATCAGCCCAGTCAGCATTAGTGAATGCCTCTAATTGCAAATGGCCATGATTAGAGAACAAAATTCCTTTTTCTGGAGCTGATTTCAGATACCTCAAAATACGATAAACTGCATCTAGATGTGAAGTACGAGGATCATGCATAAACTGACTAACAACACGTACTGCATAAGTAATATCTGGTCAAGTGTGGGCCACGTATATTGGTCAACCACAAGTCGCTGATACCTCTCCTTATCAGTACGCTCCCCCACATCTCCACTAAGATGATGATTCTCCTCAATAGGAGAATCTGCAGGTTTACAGCCCAACATACCTGTTTCTTCCAAAAGACCAAGTATATACTTGCGCTGGAAAATAAAGATACCTCTATCAGACCTCGCTACTTCCATTCCAAGAAAGTATCTCAATGATCCCAAGTCCTTAATCTCGAACTCTTGAGCTAGACAAGACTTAAGGTTATGAATCTCACTCACATCATTACCCGTCATTATTATGTCATCAACATAAACAATAAGGACAGCAATCTTACCATTACTTCATCGGATGAACATCGTATGATCTGCATGGCTTTGCTTATAACCAAAACTCAACATAACCTTAGAAAACCTGCCAAACCAAGCTCTAGGTGACTACTTCAGCCTATAAAGTGCCTTCTTCAATCTACACACCTTTCCTTCACTTGCAGGAGAAGAGAAACCCGGTGGAATATCCATGTAAACTTTCTCCTCTAAATCACCATGGAGGATGCATTTTTCACATCATACTGTTGAAGAGGCCAATTCAAGTGGGCAGCACATGAGAGGAGAGCTCGCACAAAATTCATCTTTGCTACGAGAGCAAATGTCTCCTCATAGTCAATACCATAAGTTTGAGTAAAACCTCTAGCAACAAGCCTTGCCTTGTATCTCTCAACTGTACGATCTGCCTTTTGCTTAATAGTGAACACCCACTTGCAGCTCACTGGTTTCTTCCCTCCTGGAAGTGACACTAGATCTCAGGTGCCATTCTTTTTTAAAGTTGTCATCTCTTCTACCATAGCTCCTTTTCACTTAGGTATCTTGAATGCATGCTGCCAATTCTGTGGAGAACTATGTTACATGGATCCTTGATTTTGGCTCAAGTACCCGTGTCGGTGTGTCCGACACTCGTATCCTTTTGGACACTCGGATCCTCTAACTGTTAAGATACTTACAGAAAAGGACTATCAAATCAACTAGAAAAGCGATATTTCCAGTATTTCACAGAGACAAGAAATAGGGAAATAGCAAAAACATAATTTTCTTAACCCTTTCTTGTTTAACTGCATTTGTAAACATAGTTTACAGAACATAATCTTGGAAAATTATGCAATATATAATACAAAAAAGAGTTCAGGACGTGTCCCCGTACCCGTACCCGAGTTGGGGACACATATCCACGTATCCTAAGATTTAAGTTTAGGAAGGTCCGACTCTTGGACTCGCACCCGCACCCGATACTCGCACCCGAGTCCATGTAACATAGGTGGAGAATATATAGAGGAAAGAGAAGAGACAAAGACATGGTACGAAGGAGACAAACGGTCATAAGAAACAAACTGTGAGATAGGATGTTAAGTACAAGATCTTACACCTTGTCGAATAGCAATAGGAAGATTGTCAGGATCCATAGGAGGAGGTTCAATAAGAGAATAATCATTACCAGAAGAGTCAGCTGAGGAATCTGGGACTGGAGTGGGTGATTGTGATTGATAAGGTGGTAACACACCTGAAGACTTTCCATTTTTCCTTCTAGCATACCTCTGTAAGTCAGCTCCCTGCAGTCGTCGTCGTGCGGGTAGTTGTTCCTCAATGTCACCACCAATATCATGTGTTTACTCTCCAGTGTTTTCCTTCTCCCCCTCACTATGATCATAGAACAATTTCTCCCCCTCACTATGATTATAAAAGGTAAACATCTCTTCCTCCTGCTGATGCTCCCCCTGAAGAGATGGTTTGGAGGGAGAATAAAAAACCTCTGTTTCCCAAAAGGCAACATCCATAGAGACAAACATCTTCCTCAAATAAGGATCATAACACTTATAGCTTTTTTGGGTAGGAGAGTACCCAACAAGAATACACTTATGGGCTTTATGTCCCAGCTTGCCCCCAGAAGGTTTGGGGGCTTGAACAAAACACACACAACCAAACACTCTAGGTGGAAGAGTCGTAACTCGACAACTGCTTGGCAGGCACTCAATGGGTGTTTTAAAATTAAGGACACTGGATGGCATACGGTTGATAAGATACGTGGCAGTTAAAATAGCTTCTCCCCATAAGTATTTGGGAACATTCATAGTGAACAAAAGGGATCGAGCGACCTTAGCAAAATGACAATTTTTACGTTCAGAGACTCCATTTTGTTGTGGAGTGTCAACGCAAGTCGTCGGAAAAATAATACCATTATCATCTAAATATGTCTGAAAAATCTTATCAATATACTCAGTCCCATTATCACTCCGAAGAATTTTAATATGTGTATCAAACTGAGTGCACACCATCTTATGAAAAGATTTGAAACAAGAAAATACTTCATTTTTTGACTGGAGTAAGTACACCCATGTGGCACGAGAATAACAATCAATAAAAGTAACAAACCATCGATAGCCCTTTAAAGAAGTAACAGGAGAAAGACCCCAAACATCAGAATGGATAACCATAAATGGAGAATCACTTCGTTTATTAATAGGTGCATAAAAAAAGCATTTATGTTTCCCAAACTCACAGGCTTCAAAAAAAACTGATCCTTAGGACAATGTTTAACTAAAGTAGGAAAGAGTTTCTTTAATATCCCAAAAGAGGGATGCCGCAATCTATGGTGCCACCGATGTAACAAAGAAAGAGTGGAACTCATATCTGCGTGTAGAGCTTGTCCACATGATAAAGATGGCTGAGATGGATGAGGTGCGTTCTCCAGATAATAGATACCACCATGTGTTTTACCACTGCCAAACACCTTCCCCGTTTCCAATTACTAAAAGACACAGTGAGTAGGAAAAAATGTCACAGAACAGTTTGCAGAATGGGTAAAACTACTAACTGAAAGAAGGTTAGTGGCAAAGTTTGGAATATGGAGGGCTGAAGAGAGAGAGATAATGGGAGAATAGCGAACGGAACCTTTCCCTGAAATAGCAGAGAACGACCCATCGGCAATTCGAACCTTATCCTTACCAGAACTAGTAGAATAGGAATAAAAAACAGAGGAACAACCTGTTATATGATCTGATGCACTAGAATCGATAATCCAAGGAATACCAGAGGAGGCAGTAAATGCACTAGCTGGAATACCTGAATGAGCAAAATATGATGTAGTAGGAGCTGCTGTGGAAGTAGGAGCTATAGTAGAGAAAGAATCAGCCCGAGCCATGAGATGCCTGAGAACTTGTATCTCCCCCTGAGTGAAACCGCTAACAAAATCAGAAGGTGACTGAACTCTTGTACTGAACCCAGAATCAGACAAGGTAGCAAACTCTGAAACATGTGCTTGAGCCTGAGAGCGCCCGGGACCACGACCTCGACCTCCACATCCACTGCCTCGCCCACGAGAAGGACGACCATGTAACTTCCACCAGAAATCCGTGGTATGTCCAGTGTTGTTGCAATAATCACACTGGAGTGACAAACGGTCTATGGGCCCATTGGTAGTACCTGACTAAGACTTTCCACTGCCAGACCTAAACTGTCCCTGCGGAATAGCAACCAAGGCAGAACGATCAGAAGTAGAAGCTTGTAACATAGCATCCCTTTTGCTCTTCTACTGCTGAACGATGGCATAGGCCTCTCCCAAAGATGGAAACGGAACACGACCCAACACCTCCACTCTAATTGGATCATACTCCATATCAAGACCGGCAAGAAAGTCATACACGCGCTCTTTCTCTATTCTTTTTAACCAAGCACAACCATCAACGGAGCAGACTGCCTGAAATCCTTGATAATAATCAAATTCTTGTCAGGCCCCACTGAGATCAGCATAGTAAACAGCAACAGATCGATTGTGTTGATCCATAGTACGAAGTCGCTTTCGCAACTCAAAACACTGAGCATCATTGCCTTGCTGAGAATAAGTCTGTTTGGCAATAGTCCAAATCTGATATGGAGTGTTAAGAAGCAAGAAAGGACTACGAATATCAGCCTTCATAGAATTAAACAACCAGGTCATGGCTAAACATCGATGAGACTTAAACGTCTTGAGTTCAACATCAGTATAGGCTCAGTAACAGGGCCTTCAATGAACTCAGACATCCCTTTAGCTTCAATAGCTAATGTAAAAGTACGAGACCAAAGTAAATAATTTGTGTCATCCAGTTTGATGGGACAAATATCCAGTGGAGAGTTATCCAGAGTCCCTACATGACTCAACTCATCCTTGCCACTAGCGGAAACCTGTTTTCTCTTCTGACATCTTGAAAGCAAAACAATAATGCCAAATAAATAATAAACAATGTTCCCAGCAGTTTTAGAACTCCAAAAAACAATAAATAAAAGTTTCAATTGCCCTAGAACCTCAAAAAAAAAAAAAAATCAACTGAATACCTTCGGATCTGACTGAAACAGTGCTGAAACTTCGTGAGAGAAGAAAAAAACAGATATGATCGGCGAGGAAAAAAAAACAGATTTGAAGTACTGTTCACGCGAAGTACTGTTCACGCAGCAACGAGAAGGACGTCGTAGGTCGCCAGGTCCTATTGCTCTGATACCATGTTCAGTTTTAGGGTAATCGTAAGAGGAAGAAAACCCATTAGGGTTAATTTCATTCAACGTAAAATATATATACAAAAGTTGTATAATAATTGCACTACGGTCCTAGATACTTAAACTAATTACATGATAAGACACATAATTACACTAGATACAAATAGATCCATCATCTAACACAAACTCATTTGAATTATTACCTTAAAAATAAACAAAATGAACCACATGTTCTTTAGATTAATATCTATCCAATTCAATTGCAAAAAGACAAAACAAGACACTAGAAAAGTAAGTGGAATTTAAATTACCTTCAGATTCATGAGCCCATAACCAACTATGGGCGCACATCAATGTCTCTATTGTCTTGGGATGGAGCCTACTACGATGTGGAGTCACAACCCTCCCATTAGTGCTGAAAGCAGACTCGGACGCAACAGTAGAAACATGTATAGATAACACATCCCTAGCTATGAATCTCAAAGTTGGGAACTTCATGTCATTTTTTCACCAAGCTAAAACATCAAAGTCTTGATTACATCTCAGTATCACATCATCTTCTAAATAACTATCCAATTCTGACTTTTTATCGAATACTTTTCTTGTCTAATTACTTCTAACAAATACATCGAAGTCAGATAAATCATCTTCAGCTTCAACAGTAGACTCAACTTGGCATGAAGAAGCAATGCCACCATTGTTTAGTTACAATAATTGTGAACCCTCTCAATTTCAAAAATAGCATCCTCCCCATAGATCCGATTGAAATAGTATTCTACCAACTTCATCGTGAACCTAGGATCTAACATCGCCCCAACACCCAAAACACTATGAATTGTTATCATATTTCTCAATTATTTGCGATGCCATATCTCTCATCATCTCCCTTTTTCTTTGTGTAAAGATCTTCCATCTCATTACTTTCATACAACTTAGCCCATTCTGCTAACGCCATTTTTATCCTACAAACCTTTGCAAAAAAACAAGTTAGATGTTGGATACTTTGTCCCACTAAACACCTCTATGGCCTTATAAAAAGCTTCCAACCTCTTGCATACTTCTTTGGCTACCTCCCAATCAGGACAACTCTTGTATTGACTTTCATAGATTTTCAAACGAGAGAAGACATCCTTATAATCTATGGCAGTTTGAAGCATCAAAAACATAGAGTTCCACCTCATAACACAATTGAGAGAATTTTGTACCACATGAAATACATAGTTGTCAGGCATTTTCTTTAAACTTCTCCTCTCTTTGGCGACAATGTCCAATATGCGACACTTTCTCTAATTTTGTCAATTCCCCCCTTAATCACCTCTAAACCATCCTTCACAATCAAATTCAAAATGTGGGCAGCACACTGCATATGAATTAACTTTCCTTGGGACATAAGAGATTCAGGTTCTAACTTTCCAATGAGAATTGAAATCGTGGCATCATTACTAGAACAATTATCCACCGTAAGAGTTGAAAGATTTCTATCAATGTTCCAATCCAAAAGAGTCTCCATCAATGATTCATACAACACTTCCGCCCAGGGACGGACCTATGTGGGGGCATGCAGGGGCACGTACTCGAAATTAAAATATGTTTTGAATATTTTTGTATAAATTAGCATAATTATGAAAGTGTGCTAATATATAAACACACTTGCATGTCTCAAAAATACACATATAGAATTAGTTTTATGCTTGAATTTCATCATATGGTGCATTTTGAATTTCATCATATGGTGCATTTATACTTGTTGCTTTATGAGCTGTTTGTCTATTTGGAGCTATTCTTTCTTGATTCTCTTTATTTTTAACTGTCTAGGAAAATATTTTACAATAACATCATTAACAAAACTAGTTCGATCATTCTAAAACTTGTTGATGTTCATTTAAAACATACTTTAAAAATTGTCTAAGACCGTGTTTTAAATGGCGAAAGGCGCACCAAGGCGCAATGGTCCCTTGGGGCTTTAGTGCAAGGCGGGGCGCGCGCTTTATTGATGCGAAGCGCAAAAAAAAAAATTTCTTCGCAACGAGGCAAATTTTATTAGAACAAGTTTTCAACACAAAAAAACACTTGTAAAACTTTCAAATGTCATAAAACATAATATGTCAATGGTTAAACGAAAGTACCAAACACTAAACATAACATATCATCCATGAAAATCTAACATAATAATGTTTAGCCTTAGAGAGAAAACAAAAGGATTAAAGGCAATAAAATCTAGAGGCATGCATCGGCATTAATCATCATTCTCAGAACCAAGAACTTCATCTTCAATTTCATCATCTGATGATTCTGATTTATATCCTTCCACATCTTCTTCCTCCTCATCATCTGTCTCCCATTCTCCCTCTTCATTCTCCTCATCTATAAGAGATGTCTATCCTCTTGAAGCCTTAGCCTTTGGAGTTGGTTTTGCCATTTTCGCGATAGGTGTTGGGTCCTTTTTACTAGAATTTTCAGATGTCATCTACAATTATTAATAAGTACAAATAATACCATGAAGTCATAAACACATATGGCTGGGAAAAAAAAAAACTGGTGTTCAAAGAAAAGAAAAGAAAGCTGGTGTTCAAAGCTGGTGTCCACAGTCGGCAGCCCACAACCCAGGAGTTCAAAGAAAAGAAAGAAGAGGGAAAAAAAAACAGAGAGAAAAATTGGCCAGGAGTCTCGGAGAAGATGAGGAGAAGAAAGAAGAAGAAAGAAGAAGTCGCGGAGGAGGAGGAGGAGGAGGAGGTTACCATTGCTGTTGTCGACAGAAGTTGCTCTGGATCGACTGAGACTCTCGATTGACTGAAGCTGCAGCTCCTTTCTCGATCGCCTGAACCTGCTCTGCTGTTGGGTACTTGGGTTACGTTGGGTATGAATCGTATGGTTGATTTAGGGCTAAATCAGACTTAAAAGAAAAATTATTCAGTGCATCGCTGCCATTGCATGTGTATTCTTCACCGTCGGATCAATTTTTTAATCAAAGGCTAAAAGCGTGCGCCTCTGCGCCTTGCGCCAAAGCATGCGCCTTTCTGCTTTGCGCTATAGCGCTATTCTTTGAAGCGCAACACCTATGTTGCGCTGCGCTTTGCGCTATAGTGCGCGCGAAGCGCGCTTTTGAAATCACTGGTCTAAGATTTTGTATTCATTTTTACCTAATTTAACTTAATGTACACGTTATAAACTTTTGTAGTTAGTAATACATGCATTAATTTTGTACGATCTTACTGTGATTGTCTAAAAAAATTAACTTTCGCCATTATGATTAACAGGGTGTCCCCGCTAGGCTACCCCACTTGGCTATATTCCTGGACTCGTCCTTGCTTCTGCCGTGTGGGCACATGGCACATAAATAAACCTAAATTCAAAACACATACAAAATTTAGGAATTGCTTTAACTTGAAATTTAAAACACGTTTTTTTTTTTTCATGTAGTTCATGTAATATATATATAAGGGGCGGTTCCGGGAACACTTAAAAAAACCCTTAAAAAACCTTCCAAATCTTAATCTCATAGTTCCCGATCAAATTTTGATGATCCGAGCCGCTCAATGTGTTCAGAACGTGATTTTAAGGGTGCCTGCGAGAAACTGGAAAAAAAACTAACCGGGAAGGGTTTGATTTGAGCAGTTTTTTATTGAACCGTTCAATAAAGTTCAATAAAAAACTGTTCGGATGAAATCCTTCTCGGTCATTTTTTTTGCTGATTTCTCGCGAGTACCCTTAAAATTACGTTCTGATTATATTGAGCGGCTTGGATCATCAAAATTCGATCGGAAACTTGGGGTGGTTTTTTTACGTGTCCCCGGAACTGCCCCTATATATATATGTGTGTGTGTGTGTGTGTGTGTGTGTACCTCAAAATGATGCTTTGTGACTTCCAAGAATCATCAACATAGTGGCCCGTGATGACCATAGATCCTCTTTTCTTATTGCTTGAAGTCCACTTGTCAGTCGCAGCCCTACTTTGAATTTTCTCAATTGCTTTTATTGCCTTCAACCATTCACCATCATATATTCCAAAAATATCAGATTTGAGGGTGTTTCGAGAAACCATTTGAAATAAAGGTTGAAGCACCAATGCAAATCTCTTAAAACCCGGTGTGTTCTACCATGGACAACGGATACTCATGCATTTGATCATGCAAGCAAGATCTCTCCTAGCAAAATTTTGGTTGAAAGTATAAGCTTCAAGCTTTTTTTTTTTCCATCCCCGGTCATAAAGCTTTTGAGTTAGAACCTTTTGTGATGAATTTGCAACCTTTCTTCTTGGACACCTTTTGTAATGTTCATTCAAAGCTTTGGTTCCATTCTTAGTGTTAGCCACAAGCATTGTTTTTTTGTTTTTGCAATAATGACACTTTGCCTTCACTTTTCCATTGATTTGACCCTTGTCAAAATGCTGCCAACAAGAAGCATTTCCTTTAGCCAATGGTTTCCATTGATTTTCACCTTCGCCTCCACCATTTTCGCCTCCATCCCCGTCTTCCTTTCCGTCACGTCTTCATTGATGATGTCCCCAAGTGTTGGAGGTTTTGGTGGCAAAATTGATGCTATCGAAGAAACAACGGTAGAAACGAGATTCTCTTGTGAAGCTAAGGCATTAGTGGTAGAGTTGTCTCCCGGTGAAGACATTTTTGTTGCGTAAAAAAAAATTATTAGGCATCCGAAAGATTTTATAATTAATTACTCATAGGATTGAACAATATCAACTAGCTCACATAATATACTTATCCAAGCCATATCAAACAAGCCTTTTGTTCCCTTTGACTAACTGATAGGATTAAAATAGCAGTACCTAAATTTAATACTGAGGTGTAAGAAAACAAAACTCTACTTTTGAATAAGAGACAAGTGGGAAACAAGGAGATAACAAAAGTTTTTACATAGAGATTGACAATAAGAAAAAACAGATAATGAAACAAGTGTTGGAGATAATGAAAGTCGTTACATAAAGATTAACAATCTGCAATATATTATATTTATATATAGTACTATACAAAAAAAACTGATCCCAAAGTCTTTCACTCTTTCTTCTCTCTTTTTGCTTTTTTCGAACTATATAAAGAGAACTCTTAAGTTCATAACAGGAGAGAGAAATCAAAATGCAATTGAGTCCTACAGATGCACAACGTATTCACTTTCAATACATTGGAAAAAAACACGAGACAATGATGGGTTTTAAATGCTTTTGTTTGATTTTCTATTTTGTTTATTGATCTGATACCGATTCTGAGCAAGAGAAATCCATACAAAGAGAAATCAGACCTGATCCGGCAAGACGGAATCCGAGGAGCAGTGTTTCATTGTGAGAGTAACTCAGCCAAGAGGCTTGATGGTGGACTGTGGTTTGTAATCACCGCTCAGGTTGAGGTTAAGGATTTGGGAAAATTACGGCACTTCTTAGGTATTGAGGTGGCACGATCCAAAGAAGGTATTAGCTTATCACAAAGGAAGTATGTGCTGGATATTCTTGAAGATATTGGTTTGTTGGGAACTAGGCCAGTTGAGACTTCTATGGATCCCAATGTCAAATTGTGAGTTGACCAGGGGAACTGCTCTCCAATCCTGATCAATATCGTCGTTTGGTTGGTAAGTTGAATTACCTTACGATTACACGTCCGGATATTTCTTTTTCAGTTAGTGTGATGAGTCAGTTTATGTCTACTCCTCGCCATCCACATTGGGAAACAGTTCTGAGGATTGTGAAGTACCTTAAGTCACATCCTGGACGTGGTTTGATATATCAAGCTAATGGACACGTACGCGTTGAGGAGTTCACTGATTCTGATTGGGCAAGATGACCATCTGATAGAAGATCCATGACTAGATATTGTGTTTTCCTTGGGGGAAATCTTGTTACTTGGAAGAGTAAGAAGCAGACCGTGGTTGTCCGGTCTAGTGCAGAAGCAGAGTATAGAGCAATGACGCACACAACGTGCAAGATTGTAGGGTTAATTCCAGATACACCCTCTGTACTTAGATCATTTTTCAACTACACCCCCTCTACTTCATTTTTAATCACTCGCACCCCTTGTATTTAAGACTAGTTTGGAACTGTTAGTATTTCCGTCCAAAGTAACGAAAAGACTGAAATATACCCATTCGTATTCCCTTTCTTTGAAAAATCATAAACTTATTCATATAAGGTCCAAAAATACTCAAACCAGCGCCCAAACTTGCGTAACATCCATATGTATCTACTGTAAAAATTGAGAAATTAGTTATCAACCAAATATTGTCCAAATTTCAAAAGAACAAGCTGTTCTAAAGAAAAACAGGGCAGCCAATCATGTCTTCGTAGAAAATCCATAACTAATTCATTTCAACTCCAAAAATATTGAAACCAACTCTCAAAGTTTCGTAACGTAAAATATTATTCTCAGTAAAAATATCAGATTCATAACTTAATAGGATAGTTCCCAGAAATAAAAAGAAGATGGCTTTGCCCAGATTTCGAAACATGTGTATCAGTTCATATTCCGAAAATCATAACTAATTCTGTGTTGATTGGTTTTGCATGTTCTTGGTATCACAATTTTCGTCTTTAAACGTACTTTAAAAGTTATGAAGACTTCAAAAATTGAATCATAGCAGAAGGTTTCTCAAAATACGAATTTTTGATGGTCCAGAAAGCTGTCAAGAAAGTTTAAGAAGTTACCGGCAAGAAAATAAATTGTCAGATGAGAGAATGGTGACGGGAGGTGGTGGCTCATGGTGGAACTGAGGTGGGGGTGTGGAAGAACACCATCCTCCTCGTCTTTCTTCAAATTTTGTAGCTCCCTCCCTCAAAAATTAAAATACATGTTTGACTAGTTTTTACCAAGATGATAAAAAAAATGTTATAACCAAATATATTTACACATGCATGAGTGTAATTCTATGTGTCAAATTGGCCATGCCATGTGTCTATAAGCGTGACATGTGTACTTGCATGCGCAAGTGGTCCCAAACGCCCGAGCACACGCGTAGCCGAGAAGCTGTCCGGGTTTCGGTCTCAGAAAAATATGAAATTTACACAGTACCCTAAATAAATTATTCTTAGAATAACCCCATTCTCGGAATTTCAAGAAAAAATCCAGAACACATAGATTTGAAATGTCTGGCCAATTAACTTGTAAAATATGTTAGTGACTGCGTCCTCGACCAATAATTAATGGTAGTGATGAATTATCATTGTAAATAGGTTTTGGATTTGGTCGTAGAGAAGATGTTTTAGAAGGGAAAATTCCCGCCAACAAGCCATTACCTGCTTTTCTGTTATTTTGGACGGAAATACTAACAGTTCCAAACTAGTCTTAAGTACAAGGGGTGCGAGTGATTAAAAATGAAGTAGAGGGGGTGTAGTTGAAAAATGACCTAAGTACAGGGGGTGTATCTAAAATTTACCCACCAGTGCAGACCGTGGTTGCCCTGTCTAGTGCAGAAGCAGAGTATAGAGCAATGATGCACACAACGTGCAAGATTGTATGGTTGCAGTCCATGGTTGGAAGAGTAAGAAGCAGACCTTGGGGGAAATCTTGTTACTTGGAAGAGTAAGAAGCAGACTGTGGTTGTCCGGTCTAGTGCAGAAGCAGAGTATGGAGCAATGACGCACACAACGTGCAAGATTGTATGGTTGCAGTCATTTCTCGAGGAGATAGGATTTTGTGTGCAGTTGTCTATGCCTTTGTACTGGATAACCAAGCTGGTATTCACATTGCATCTAATCCAGTATTTCATGAGAGGACCAAGCATATTGAAGTTTATTGTCATCTAGTTCGTGAGAAGTTAACCGGTGGTGAGGCCCAACCCTGACAACCCATAGCATATATATCAAAAGCTTGCCCTATTTTATTACTAGGAATATATAAATATAGATACATATATCGATCGGGGCGGGTATTTCGGGGCGGGGTATTGTTCCCCTGAATCCGGTCGGGTTTTATAAATTTTACCCCGACCCGACCTTATACCCGAAAATGGGGTGGAAAACCCTCCCCGTTCAGGGCGGGGCGGGTCCAATTGCCTAGCCTAGTAAAGGGTACCACCGTGTTGTTTGGCAGCAGAGTGCATTTTAGTGTTTGCTATTGGATAATATAAGATGAATGGAATTTATGAATAGCTACACACTCCACCTTCTTGGTGTTGGGTTAAAGCGTGTTACTATCAATTATTGAATTGGGATCTTCTAGTTTTGGTCTTAGACTTGGTTATTCCTGCATTGGGTTTTTTGGATTCAATCCACCATGCTAACTTCCTACCTGTTGTTTAAGAGTGGTTCCTTGCTTTTGTTTCAAAAATTATATTCCGTCTTCTCAATATCTGGTGGTTGATTTTCTACAGGAATGTGTAAACCCCTTTGATTACTGTGATATTGTTACCTCGACAACTCATAAGAGTCTTCGAGGCCCTAGGGGAGGTATTATTTTCTATAGAAAGGGTTCAAAGCCTAGGAAGAGAGGAATTCTTTTGACTCAAGGTGATGGTAGTGACAGATATGACTTTGAGGAGAAGATAAACTTCGCTGTTTTCCCAGCCTTGCAAGGTGGACCACATAATAATCACATTGCAGCCCTTGCTATAGCCTTGAAACAAGTAGTTACTCCTGAGTACAAGGCATATATGCAACAGGTGAAGAAAAATGCTCAGGCTCTAGCATCCGCTTTATTGAGGAGAAATTGCAAATTGGTAACTGGAGGAACTGACAACCATTTGTTACTTTGGGATCTACGGACTCTTGGACTAACGGGTATTATATATCTTTCTCTATGTCTTCTTCTGTATATAACGGAGAATCAAGTCTCTACTTCTCTGGCGAGTCTAACCCCTTCATTTGGTTGTTTGTGTTGTTTTGTTATCATTTGATTTTTTTGAGTTTCTACACGGCCTAGTGATTGGATTGTAGGCATAATCTAGGCATGCTGTTATCAAAACTCTTCCCTAGAAAGGAATGAAAATGCGGCATTGGTTTCTATCATGATATGAACACAGCGTCTTGCTAGAAGTCTGTACTTCTGGACTTCCCACATGTTAGTTTTCCTCTCCATAATATTTTTCACGCTTGACTTTACGAGCTCAGAGTTTATCGCAAAGCTTGATTAATCAGATAAATTTACAAGATTGCACTTCAAAGAGAATCCATGGCGAGTTTAGGAAATTAGAATTTCATTTTGTAACTTGAGCTTGCTTCCTTATATAAGGATCCTAGTCTTTGTAGTCAAGTCTTAGAGAAAAGTGGGCTTTTAATCAGATTGCGGGGGACAAGAATTTGAGTCCTTTTGCCCGTCCCGATTAGCGGTGGGCCCTTTTGAGTTGGGGCTGGTTTATTGTACTCTCTATTCGTCATGCACATACAGTGGCGCACAGAACTTCTATATGAAAAAGTGAATGTGCGCACTTTTCTTTTGTACCCTGTACTAATTCTATTATCTATGCTAGAAATGCATACATGTACTTGCATATGCAGGACGTTCATTTTTCGGCAGATGTGTCTATTAGTTATCCATGCAAATTAGTGTAGAGCTTTCCATTTGCAAATCTGTTGTAGTGTTAACACTGAGTTCAGGCAACTTGTAAATGAATTTGGTTTGGTTTTGGCTGACCACCTTTTTTTTAATTTTCCATGGAAATCCCTAGTATTTAGGCATCAGGTGCTTGATATTTTCTTTGATAAGTAAGCCATTAGGTGCTTGATCAACTGCCCCTACTACAACTTCCAAGCTCTACTCCTAGAAAAGTTACGATAAAATGTGATGCTTCACACTTTCGATTAAAGTTGTGATGATTGTATGTTTACATGTAGTAGAAGGGCTGTGTATATTTATTTATTTATTTATTTATTTGTATCAGTTATCTAATTTACTCCTATTTATGTCCTGTTATTGAACTATTTTGTGGAAATTAAAAGGGCAAATTTCACTTACCTCCCTTGAGGTTTCTGACAATTACAGACACCTCCCCTCACGTTTTTGAAATTGCACTTACCTCCCCTGTCAATCTTGTCAGCTAACTTCTGTTAACAGAAAGTGTGAATTTCCATTTCTACCCCTTTATTTACCTCCCTTGAGGTTTATAATAATATTAGATACCTCCCCCGAAAAAAATAGTTTTTTTTTTTCTTTTGTAATTGCTTTGACTTCTATTTTTTCCTTTCTAATACAAGCCAAAGAAAGTTGATTGAACATTGAACTAAAGTGTTGTAACCCAAATTAATTATGATGTGCGTAACCAAAACACCCTGAATTTTAAAAAATACGTTGAACTAATATGCATAACTTAATTGATGAGTGTAATTTCAAAAACTTGATAGTAAAGTCCTTTATCTATAAAGCATAGTTTGTTTGAGCTAATATGCAAAAAAAAAAAATTAGCATAATTTTTTTGAGTTCATTTTCATAATGAAGTATTTTTTATCAATGTTAATGTAAAGTGTTTGAAGGTTCATTATTCAATGAATATGTGGCTTAGAAATTCCAAAAGTTCAAGAAAAAAAAATTCGATGGGAGATGGCTAAAAATGTTTAACATATTTTTTTTGGGGTGTAAAAAAAGGCAGTATAGGTTTGCAAAATATAATTATTTTAATATGGAGCTATATATTTGAGATTTTTTTATTCTTTGCCAAAAAAAATGTGAAGTATCATAAAAAAGTAAAGGGGCTCTAATTCTTTTGTGTTTATGCCTCGTATGTATGTGGCTAAATAAAAATTCAGAATTTTTTTGAAGCTTTAAAAAAAATTATACATGCATGTTTAATACCAAATGTCGATATGTATTTAATTTAACATACAAATGTATTTATGGATATGTAGAATAGAAGATACCATTATAACTATTTTTTTCAATATTGATTTAGTTTAGAGGAGTAATTAATTATTTATAACATGTATTCACTAGCTAAACATCAAATTAGCATATAAGAAAAAAATATTTTAGGACAAGATAATTAACATATATATAATATATATCATGATATTTCTAAGTAAATACAAATAAAGATATGGATATTTATATGCAAAATTGTTGACTCAAGGGTAAAATGAGTAGTATGATAGATGTAATGGATGATGTCAGCAATTTCCGTCATACTTAGTGACGGTCAACTAACGGATGGGGGAATCTGCAGCCGACAACTAAAGCAGAGGGGAGGTAAGTGCAATTTTAGAAACCTGAGGGGAGGTATCTGTAATTGTCAGAAACCTCAGGGGAGGTAAGTGAAAATTTCCCAAATTAAAATTGTTTCTTTACTTCTAAAGACAAAAATTCCAAGTTTTATGAGAAAAGGAAAAGAGTTATATGTTTATTATATGAAATATTGGTGGTGTATGCTGTTTTTCCGGTGTTTTTTTTCCCGCATAGGCGCGCCTCGCCTTGCACTTCTCGCCTAGGGCCCAATAGGGGTTTGCATGCCCCTTGCCCTTGACAACTTTGGTTCTTTCTTCAGTTTTTCTTAAGTTGTAGGAGTACTTAAGTGGAAGACTTGTGGGCTTGTTTGTATGACTATTGTTATGTGGTATGAGTATTTTCAAATTTCTAGTTTGATGTAATTTTCATTATATTGGAAATTATATTCAACTGATTGGCCACCCAAAAAATCATCTTTACTGCCAGCTTTTGGTGGTGTTGTTATACGTGAAATTGAAAATGGTTTGAGACTTGAGAGTAATCATGCAGCAATTGATTAGTATCACAGTTGTTCATTTATCTGATGCTTTGTAATCCGAGAATGTCCTTATCTTCTCTCTCCCTTGTAGGTAAGAACTTTGAGAAGGTCTGCGAGATGTGTCACATTACTCTTAATAAAATCGCAATATTTGATGACCATGGCACTATAACGCCTGGAGGTGTAAGGATCGGTAAGTGAAGATGTATTGCATATAACCTCCAATTTATTGTTTTGATTCTTTTGTGCTTTACATGACTTTTGTCTTTTATTATGGCTTGCCACATGTTTTTTGGGCCATCAGGTACCCCTGCTATGACATCAAGAGGTTGTCTAGAGGCTGATTTTGAAACAATGGCTGGCTTTCTCCTTAGAGTTGTACAGATTACTAGTACAGTCCAGAGAGAACATGGGAAGTTGCAGAAAGCTTTCCTCAAGGGTCTTCAGAACAACAAAGATATTGTTGAGCTCCGAACTCAAGTTGAAGATTTCGCGACACAGTTCGCTCTGCCTGGGCTCGACTGATGAAAATATACTTTTGGCTTGACACATGGTAGCAAGTGCTGTTTCACTTATCAGTTCTGGTATTTTTGCACTTGCTTTTGCTGCTCTAGATTGCTTGCCTTGAGCAAATTATGTCTGCAAACTACTCACGCTATGGGTGTTTAGTTGCCAAATACGATGGTAGGGAGAAGCAGTTCTTGGAGCCTTCATATCTTTTGGAAAGCTGAGCAAATATATTGGCATTTGATATAGGAGGCTTACCCTGAATCTTCTTCAGAAAGTTTTTTTATTTGCCCTTGATAAATTGTCTGGTGATTTATATAAAGTTTGTTTTTACTTTGTTTCCTTAATATGTTGGTTCATTTACTTAAGATTCATGGATTGGATTTGCTATTGAGAATACGTCTTGTGAAGAGGAAATCCATAATTTATTATCAGTGTTAGCTTACATGAGACCTATTTGGCACTCCAATGTTCCATTGGTAATGTTCCATTTTGTTCATTTTGTGTTTTTTGGCCAGTGAGAGGCATAAAATGGGTGTTCACCATAACTCAATACAGTTTTCTCAACAGCACCTTTCCGATTTCCATTGGTGTGTCCCAAACAGAGTCAGTTTGGATTTTTGTTCTGAGGGGAATCAATCAAGAAGACAAATTTCAAGCTGGAAAAATGCACTCCTTGCATTGTATTTGTATGAATTTTAATATGGAAAAATGCGCTCTTGTTTTTTTGACTTTTTTTTATCAGAACTCTCCAATGTAAAATTACTTGGAACTAATTAGAAAGTCGCTGGAGTTTATATTGATTTTGTAAATTTCAACTGCTTTGGAACGAATGAACGTCACGTATAAACTTCACTCATGCCACGTTTATAGAGGATTCTAGACCTTTTACTCAGTTGTTGAGAAGCCCGTTGCAATCAAGCCGTTGTCTGAAATAGGATCACAACTTCGAGTCACTTGAACAACTACTACCTTGGAGTTATAAATAATCCAATCAAGCAGACCCTCCCAGAAAGGAAGTATGAATGGACTCGCCGAATAGAACTAAATATAGGCCAGATATCCATAACAAATTCAAGTACCATATAGGCAAATCATTGAAAGTTTTCAAGCTACTTTCCCACCAATTTCCATCCGTGCACAAGACATTCTGATTTCAAATAATATCTCAGTTCCCTTTGGTTCATGAACGATATTCCCTGATGTAAAGCTATTAGGCTATAGTGGTGAAGCCATGCATAAGTCTACAATCTCCTAATAGTCTTGTTCTCTATAAATGCTAACAAGTACCATTCATTCATACATATCTGCTTAACTAACATACAGAGCAAAAATCCAATTTCAGAAAAGAGAAGACCATTTCCTCTAGTGACAGAATTATCCTGAGATTCACTTCGACTGATTTGGCCTTGAAAAAAATCAATTACACTGCCTTCTCTTCTCTAGAGTCGAAATTTTTTATCGATGATTCCATAGACAGTCCATCGGGTGTCTTCGATCTCTGTTAAAAACTTGGTATGAAATAATACCAGCTATATATGCTCTAGAGTCGAAATTTTCTAAGGCTATCGATGATTCCATAGACAGTCCATCGGGTGTCTTCGATCTCTGTTAAAAACTTGGTATGAAATAATACCAGCTATATGCTTATGGAAAATCACATTCACAACTCTGACTTGTCTTCAGATTCACTATCACTAACTGAACTTTGTGTTTTGATAGGAGATACTACCCGTTCTTGCGTATCAACTTCTTCACCTAAGATTTTTGCAGTGAAGCTTCTTGCTTCAAAGTCAAGATCTGGCCACTCTGCAACAATTCTTCTAGCACCCTTTGAAAATATAAGGAAAATGAACAAATTGATAGGACATAAATCAGTAATCATAACTATGGTTCATGTTGTGGAGGGTTTGTAGCAGGATGCTTAGAAATTCATATTTACCTGCAGCTTGGGCTCCTTTGTCATGGGGTTGTTGCAGAGATCAATGGTTTTTGCCTTTGATTTTGTGGCATTACCACACCAAGACTCGCACCATAGCCATTCTTGGGGTAGAGAGAAGATAGGCACCGTCTGCTGCGCATAGTTTGGAAGATCCTGAATAGAAATAGATTTGGTAAACAAAAGTGGGAAGTCTGTGGAAGGACTTTTTGTTTCCTTTAATTCACAGAACATGCAGGGGAATGAGATTCCACAATTGATAATAAACATTAGTCAGCTCATTTTTCAAATCAAAATCATTAAAAAAGGCACTCAACTGAAGAACAGTTCTACATTCGACGAATGGCTCCTGTTTTACGTAGGGCTGCAAATGAGCCGAGCCGCTTGCGGCTCGAAAAAAGCTCGTTCAAGCTCGACTTGGAAGGTAAACGAACGAGCTTGAGCTTTTTTCAAATCGTTTTGTTAACAAGCCAAGCCCAAGCTACCAATAGCTCAGCTCGGATGAGATCGCGAGTCATATGATAGGCTGTGGTAAATATGTCAAACTAGTAATGTTTCGAGTTTGTGAACTTTCTGACTCAATAACCATCTGCCATGTGTTGAATCTGGGCACCCACATTTGATTCAAAAAAGACAAGCGCAATGCTTTATAACAAAAGCAATAGGTGGTAATTCTTTTCCCATTCAACGTGGGACAAATCACGGGTAGTGAAGGCAAAGGTAAGGTTTCCCAGCGAAGTTTTACCTTAGTCCCACATCAGAAAATTCACAACTTGTCCACAAATGAGAATCCTATATAAAGAGAGGACCTAGCCTCTTCATCTCACACGTGATATTGCACGAAATCGAGCTCTAACGAGCCGAGCCCGAGCCATGATGAAAACCTGCAAGCCGAGCTCGAGCCTAATTTCTTCAGCTTGTTTTGAGCTCGAGCTGACCCTTTCTACAGCAAGCCAAGCCTGCACAAACCAAAGCTCGACTCAACTCGGCTCGTTTACAGTCCTAGTTGTACATGTTTTTGCATAGTATTTAGAATGACTCGTCATCAAAGCTGTTGGAGTTTGTCCCAAATCAGTTAATTATCTCCTCCAAAACTAGTATATGAGCCCGGGCGGCCTCTTCATTCATTCCCAATTGGTATTGAGTTGGATGCTCTAACATGGTGTATTAGAACTAGGGTTTCAGAGAATTTGTTCCCCCTCGTTTGTGCCATAATCGGACCATTGTTTGTTTACCTCTCCATGTGCGAGTTAGGGGTCGCACGTGCGGAAGAGTGTTGGAGTTGTCCCACATCAATTAATTATCTCCTCCAAACTAGTATATGAGCCTGGGCAACCTATCCACCATCGCCAATTGGTATTGAGTTGGATGCTTTAACAAAAGCATTTAAAATGAGTTCAGTTTTTGCATGTATAGAATCAACTCGGAGAAGACGTTATTCTGGAGTTCATTGGCAAAACAATTCAAGCAAGAAGAAAGAAAACCGAGTATCATTATGGTGAAGGCCCCCTATTCTGAAACAAAAATCAATTTGCTAGAAGAACTAGGCATTAAAAGGAAAGATAACATCAACTGCTCACATGTATGGGAATCCAGATGCATCGTGTAGTGGCCCCGGAAATGGGGTTCGGACCATTCCCGAGCCAGGTACCACCGAACATGTCCACATCACGGAATGCAGCTCCGTCCCGTATTCTAGTGCGTCGAGGTCCCGTTATCATATCGCTCGGTTACGCTGGGCTGCACCAGGTTCCTAATGTCCGAACGATTTGGAAGCGAAGTCTTGCCCTCGTGCACCAGAGCCCCTCAGTCATGTATGTCATTGTGACGCAGGCCGAGGTGGTTACAACACATGGTCATCATTGCCGCCAGCTCAGGCCATGTGGTCATTAATTGTCTTATCCGGTGCGTCATGCGACGTCACCCGAGGCAGTTACCTGAGTGTATACTTCACGCAATTACTTGGTGGCCAAGTAAAGTGGTGAGGTCTATAAAAGGAAAGGGAAGATAACCTAGAGAGGTACGCCATTTCTCCCTAACCCTAGACCTACCTTCTCCTTCCTAGTTCTAACTCGATCGTCGGAGGGTCACTGCCACCAGCCCTAGTGACTTGTTGCAGGTCGGGCGGAGGGAAAGCAAAGCTAGGCAGAGGGAGCCAGAAACCAGTCCAGACCAACAGATCCTCAAACCTAACCCGACACATCGTAAGTAGGACAACAAGAATTGCAGGATGAAAAATACCATAGGTGAAAATAAACACTTGGAACATTGTTGGAGTAAGAGCTGCAATCTTTAGTTTGATACTTGCCTGATCTAGATTGGAAAGACTGTTAGGATCCTTGCTAAGGTTTTCATAGAATACTCTCAGGTTATCTCCAGCTGCAGTTTCCCGGAATTTAACCAAATCCACAACATATAATGCACTGCAAGTCATGTAATACAAATTAAATTGCAGCTCATGCACAAGGGAAAAAAAATACAATCAGTAATTCTACGATGAAAGCACGTCCCTACCTTATATGATACGGCCTTCCTCTTAAATGTTCGTTCCAAAAACCCTATTCAACAGAAGCCACAGGAATTTAAGCAGGAGTCGCACAAAATCTTCAGTAATAGTAGGTAACTTAAACAGCAAGTCAGCACTTTGTGTCTAAGTTGTCATTTGTTGCAGCTTAAATCGTTGTGAAAGCTGTGTTGCAACAGGGGAAGCAAAAAACATCAAAATGGAGCTTCCCTACTATCAGCTTTATTTCCTGCTTAAGTTGTTTTTGCCCCATAAGGGGAAGCAAAAGCGCACCAAAAATCTGACGGATTTTTAAAGAAAATTGTTAAAACTTGGACTAAGAAGCTGCAACAAACAAATCCTGGCCGCACAAGGAATAATGAGAAGCAAAAACAAAATTATCTACTTGTCTCCAAAATCGATAGCCATCCATGTCCTTATTATTGTCACAAAATGGAGTATAGGCCAGGGGTCGTCCTTTTATATCCATGTCATAGAGTTCTCCCATGTCTGCCCGGACAACCTGATCTGCATCCACAAATATAACCTGCAAAAGAAATGTCATACATGTAAATCTACAGACATGTATGAGAGGCAGGCAAACATTTGAGATAAATGAGCAACAAAGCCGCAGATCATTTTATGCAGTTCGGAGACAAACCTTCTCTAAAGAAATAGGGAAAATAACGTCAAGGAACAGAATTTTATATGCCCAAATGATTCGCTGCTTTTCTTTCTGTTTGTTTAACCATGTAGGCCATTTGTATGTAATCAATTCATATTCAAAACCATATTCTTGTGCCATATGAGGAATTACGTCCTGCATAAGAAGTCATGAACAAAAGATCATTTGCATATTAGACATCTAAGTATAGGCCCCCATGGGCTATCATTGTACATCTAAAGTTCAGAACCACCACAGAAAAAGGTTGAATTAAAATAATAGAACCTTGAATTGGGGAGAGAGATAATTCTTTATGAACCAGAACTTTACTGGTCGACGAGTGTTCTTCAGAACACTAAGTATCATGATTTTCAGAAAACGTTCATATCTGCAGAAAAGAAAGAAAAGGAAAAACCGTGTAAAAATGCGCAACCATACAGGTATGTGACTATAGAAAGCTATGAAGCCTATGATATAAGGCAACACCTAATGAAGTCGCTTACGAAGAATGATTCCTTGAACGAGAGGGGAAAAAACTGCCAAATGGTCTCAGCCAAAAAAATTAAAAAAATCCATTTCATGACCTACAAAAAGGATTAGATGCATAATTCCAACACTCTACATCATTGGTAGTTGTTACCATTTCATTACCAATCCTTCCTTTGACCGAATAAAGCACTATATCTGACTAGATCATGCCAAGCTCTTAAGATTAAAAAGGTAATGATTCTCTTGCTCTTTTCCATTAGCACATACATAGCAAAATCAAAGTCAATTAAATTCTTTAACGTAACAGAATAAACAAGATAAAGTTTAAGGTGTAATCAGTTTGAGAGAGAGAGATGCAACCAATTCAAAAGATAGATTGATTACGAGAGAGAAAATCCCTCAAAGGAATACAAAGAGTGTAAACTCTAATATCTATTCTTTAAAATGAAAAAAAAAAAAAAAACTACTCCCTCTACCCCAATTTGTTTGCTCGTCACAGGAATTATCCCAGTTCAGATTTTCGGTTGAAAAGTGTCAAGATTTTCAAAAATACCCTTTTTGCTTGGTTTTGTGTTAACTTGGTATTTCCTTCGACTCAAAACTAAAGGGGTAAAATTCGAACTTTACCCTTTTGGTGATTTTTAATTATGGAAAATTGCAAACAATTTGGGAAGCCCAAAAAGAAAGGAAACCTGAGCAAACATAATGGGACAGAGGGAGTATAAAATAAGAGACCTAAACACCTATTTACCCTACTAACACTAGAGGATGCTAAATAACACAAATACCATCAATCCACTACATCAAACATATTCAACTCTACAGGATATTGATCTCCATATCCATCATTATTCTTGGACACTTGAACGAAATGCAAAAACTTTTTAAAAAGATTATGTGAAAAAGATGCATTATCCTTAAGCCACCTTTCCAAGAATAACCTCAAGACAGAACAACAGAAAAAACAAATGAATGGAGAACGGGTAAAGAAACTTACAAGTGTCCAGAAGCTATTGAAAATATATTAATTCTTTTTCCACTTCGCACGCCATTTGCATGCTCCTAAAGTTAGGTAAATATGCATTTAGAAGGGGGAGATAGTGGGAGGGGAGGAGGGGAAGTTATTTAGAGTTGAACCACAAGAAGAGAAGATTCCCCACCGTAGTGCTCCCACTCTTCTTTGAAAACTCACTGCCACCAATAAAACCAGAAGCCCATTTTAATAAATTTGAGTTCCAGGCGTTCTGATTACCCTGTACAAATATTCAAAAAATGGTTACATTTTTGGAAATCATCTAGTAAGTCAATTGACTAATAACAAGTGCTCACCTTTTTCTTCCCATGCGAACTGTTGTCATCATTAGAAGGAGCAAGCAGTTTCTCATGCTCCTTTCCCTTTTTCTTTACCACTTCCAGGTGAACCAATTTACCCCGCAAATCATTTATGGTGATACGTTTTGAGGAATGCAGGCCCTGATTTCCATCACCATCTTCTTTCATATCATAGAGCGCAGAACTTCTACCTGGAGCAAGCTGCAGATACCAAACCCCAGGAGAAACTTTCATTTGCCAATAACCCAAATTGGCCATCACAATGGTATCAACCAAGTGTGGTGAACTTTTAGTTCCAAGGATCAGTTGAAGACCTCGGGGGGGTTCATGATCTTTCTCTGCACAGTGACCTGTAATAATAGTTCATCAAGGAAATTGATTATGTAATCTATGGTTATTCTAAGACCACCACCATTCTATCTTCACTGGGCAGAGTAAAAAACGTCATTCATGGTACCATTGTAATTCTTGCTTGCTTTCCTAATAGATTGCATATAATTGTTTCATTCTTTCACTGATTACCAAAGCAGCCCCAAACTTACGTGGTCGTATCAAAAAAATTACGGAAAAAATTCAAGGGACAAGGTAAAATTACTTGCACTGAAGGCCGAAGATGAACTTATTGAATATTTTGAGGGCAGTTTACCAACGATATCATAAATACTTAAATACACATGAAACAAAATTAGAAATGTACACGTCATAAAAATTAGACGCCATCATGCCAGCATCAAAAAGGGCTTTGTTCCAAAAGGTTTATGAATCTACCTGTAAGAACAAGAGCTTCAAGTTCGAACACTGCTTGCAGTGTCCTTTGCTCGCCAAGATTCTCAAGCAATATATTGTCCAGGTCATGACTGAAACATTTAAAACAAAAAAAGAAATAAACTAAAATACACTACAAACTAGAAACATACATGTGCGATTTCTAAAGTTTTGTAGAATAGACATCAAGCTAAAATATTTGGTACAGATGCTTACACAGCAATAACAGGCTCAACAAGCCAAGGCTCAGGAACATCAAGATTCATGGTGAGGGTTTCGGACAATGGCATATTGGCAAAAAAGGCTTTGGGGCCATATACCGTGTAATCAGTACTGCTGAAGTCATCCTGCAATATCACGGCAAAAATGAGGCACCAAGTAAAGGACCTCAAATAAAGGAGGAGACAATAACTAAAATGCTTTTGTTTCACCATCGTCGGTACTACATATCTGTAGTAATTCTTCAGGGGAAGGTCAACCAGGGAACTCTGCCAGAAAAGCAGCCATATATTAGTTCATCGAAACACCTTTTGTTATCTACAATTCTAAATCAGCCCTTCACGAGACACTTGAGATTGAACTTTTACAATATGGAAGGCAAAAGAAGCTAAGTGATCTAATATATCACAAAAGTATAGAAGAACAAAGCAGCAATGGTTGTTAGAGTCATGCCATTCACTATAAACTCTACAATTCCATATGAGTTTCAACCACTTCAATTCAAATCTTGCTTTGAATTAGAAATTAAGGGATACTTGTGATACAATTTGCGATCCACTTCGGTTCCCTACGATTCATGCGGTACAGTAGGATTAGGAAAAATCCAGTCTTATATATTTTTACCCATGAATTGCATATAACAACATTGTTCTCTCCATCAAGGAAAAATGACATTGACTTAGTTGATCGATTTCTCGTATAATAGCTGAATAAAAAGCTACAGTTCAGTTGTATTGATATTGTTTTATTTTAAACAGTATGTATTCTTTTTTATGCATATGCGTTTATAAATCATCCAATAACGTGCATCTTGTGATTCACTATTCGAGTTCCGATTTGACAGCAGAAAGCAACTAACAAGACCAATGTGCTCAAGAATAGTTGACATAAAGATCACAGTAATCTCATCCGAGCTGAACATAGAATACAGAGAATGTTCCATAATTTGTCATCAACCCACTATAATTTCCAAGATAAACAAAAGAACTCTGATCAAGTAGAACTCAGTAAAGCAGTTGATGGTTACTTGATTGCCGGATCTAGCCAACAAATTGATTCCCATAAAATCAATATTCATAAAGAGTACTGCAACAGTTATCTCATGAAGTAACAATGCATCTGTATTGAGTCATCAACCATCCAAGGAGGGTTGTGGGTGCAAGAATGCCATTTGGTACGAGTACGTTGGAGTGTCTCCAAGCGCAACATTTTAGACACTCACCTTTCACATCCGAACAGACATAATAGAATCAAATAGTAGCTGCAACCAAGTCAGCTTTACAAACTAAATCTTTTTTCCTCCTTCTTTGGCTATTTCTTTTTCCTCGTTTACAAGTCTTTACCTATCTTCAATGTTCTAAATGGCACTTGGTGGTAGTCGGGCAAAGACCCACCTCCAAGCGCCAAACCGCCTAGGCGGCGCCGAGCAATTCGGCGGATTTTTTTTTTTTAACAAACCATTATCCAATCAAAAACTATATTCCATGTATCCATAATGCAAGTTTAAACTTCAAAGTACAAACCCAAATGAAATTAAGTAGTAGCAACTAGCAAATAAGTTGAATGAGACAATAAGTAGTAGGGCTTCGCTCACCTCCCTCGTATTATTTTTTATATTTTTTTTAAGGCCTCCAAAGACGACGTCGCCGCCGCCGCCGCCGCCAAGACCGCCAAGGTTGCCAAGACCGCCAAGCCGGCCTAGGTGGCCGCCAAACACCGCCAAACCTCCCTGGGCGCCAAATCAAATGCCAAGGGCTATTGGCGTGGCGGCAGGGCACCTCTTAGCGCCTAGGTGGCCTAGGCGGCCGCCATTTAGAACACTACCTATCTTATTGTCAAGCATAACAGATTGGAGATCCCAGTTTACCATTCACGTGGACTGAAAGAAATATATAACAAGAGACAATCAATCTGCCAAAGCGTTTCACTCTTCATTTTAACCATTAAGAATGAAGCAAATTCAAGCACCTCATTAAGAAATCACACACGTAAACCAGACCAACCATGTGTACCGAACATTCATTCAAACTCAAATCCTCTATTTTGGAACCCACCCAATCACAAATCCTCATGTCTTTCCTACTTGTCTTCAGAACCCATGAACAAAAGTTACACAGAAGGAATCATTCTTTAACACATTGAAGACAAGAATTAGCTTTATCATGAATCAGAATGAATTAGCTTATGAGGCTTAAAAGAGTTCGCAAGAAATAAATTGATTGTTTTCAATAGTTTACCAAGTCAGATTGTTTCAAATGGTTTAACACTACAGGAATTGTTTGGAAGGTTCATGTGTAATTTAAGAAAAAAGACATCAACCACTCTTGCTGTACTGCATAAAGATAATGGAGATCAGAGTTTAAAGTGGAGCACAGCTCACTTGAATATCTCCTGCCACCCTCGAATGATAAGGTACAGGGTTTGTGTCCCAGTTAGGTGATGGCTGTGTATCTCTCACTTTTATTACAGAAAATAAAGGGTGGAGAATAAGAAATAAGAACATAAATGAGAGAGAGAGAGAGAGAGAGAGAGAGAGATTTAACATCGTCAAACAAAAATATGCAAGAACACAAATAATCACAGACGCTCTTCTTGATCACCTAAATGTTTGAAGTTTCAAAAATATTATACAGCATATAGAAACTCAAATAATCTGTCATTTGTTATTCTCAGTGAGTTCATAGCTTCACAGTGCAAGAAGTAGACAGGCTTAGTCATAGGTTTTCAATATTTACTAACGAGGACCAACTCACCAGTGGATTAAGTACAAGCCGCATGCTTGGCTGAACGGATTTCCACAAAATTTTAAGAAGCGAAGACAACTTCTGACCAGAAGGGCTCAAAGGGTCAATGACAGCATCAATATGAATGCTACTACTTTCATTCTCAAGAATAACTGCACTGCACGCAACCAATAACAATTAAAGGAAATCAATTTCAGGGAACTGTAAATTCTGGGCCCCAAATGACTAAGAAACATGCATCCAAGTGATAAAAGAACTTGATGACACAGTGAGGGAAGCCTCAAAGGACACCATTGACTGACAGGACATGCAAATAAATAATACTCGGAGTAAAATTTGTTCCACCTGTCAAGTTACTAGTAGTCCCCAAAACTTATGCTATTAGGAAATGGAGCCACCAATGTATATCAAGCTATCTAACATCCCCCCTCAAGTGCAACCCTGTCTTGCATGTGGAGATGCAAATATTCATACATATCGCAAAAGAATGCAAAGGAAACATAGTACATACAGGGAACAAATGCGAATATAAACACTTGAACCCATGTCTCCTGCAACCTGAGCTCTAATACCATATTAAGTTACTAGTAGTCCCCAAAGCTTAAGCTGTTAGGAAATGGACCCAACAGTGTATATCAACCTATCTAACACCAATATTCTAGTTAAAATCAACAAACAAGCCATTATGCTCCCTCACGTTCAGCAACTTAACAAGGTCACCAAGACAAAACATAGAGAAAAGCTAAAAAGAGCAATCCTAGATGTGAGAATGCACCAAAATACATTTTCTGCTGCTTCTTTTTTTGGGTACTTCGGATTATTCATTTTCTGCTGTTTTGCCAGAAAGTAATCATTACCCAAAAAAAATGTCATGATTCCAACTCATTATCAACGAAACCACACCCAATACAATGCAAAGTAAACTTGCGTTTGGATTAGCTTTGGTGTACTTATGAGTCAAAACCAATATCAGCATGATATTTGAGAAGCTCAAATATGTTTAAGAGATGAGAAAGGCTGAAAACCCAAGATGCCAACGATGGCAGCCTTTGCCTAATGGAAGCTTTTAAGGAAAATGCTTAAAATGGCAAATTGGGCCGTTGGGCTGTAGTTAAGATTGAAAAAGTGCATTTGATTGATGTGAAAAATGTATACAAGTTATGTAAAAGTGTACTTAAATGCCCAAAATGTGCAAAAGAGGAGTGTTTGGCATTTTTTGTCTCGTTGACAGCAGGACCCAATTTTCAACATGGAAACTACAATAAGAAGTGGTATTGGTCAGCCTAGCATGAAAGAGGAAAATGGGGAAAAGGTCTATATACCTCAATAAAATTAATTACCAACTGAAGATCTTAATCAAAATTCTGATCTATCGTGCAGATATAAACACCCAGATGAAATATCTCATCCTCGGGTCATGTGTAAAACCAAATTAATTTCTTTCACAAACATTGTAGCTAGCCTTAATTCTTCATCAGCCACCTTCCCTTTTTTAACAAGACTTCTCCACATACTGACCTTTTCATCCAAATAAAAAACATGTTCATTTTATTGAGGAACAAGTCCAGGACATCATTGAGTGTTTTTTTTTTTTTTTTTTGGCTTAGAAAACTTTAGTTTGTACGAACCTTGGTTTAGAGGATATGTAGTTCACACTCAATAATGTCTGAAAGGAAAATATGAAGTATAAACTGCAGTCCTCAAATCAAGGTGCCCCTGTTGCTTGGGGTCACGTTAGACGGGACAGATTACAATTTACAAGACAGGCTAAGCTAGGAATAGATGGGGAACAGAAATTGGTCAACTAATCAGGCTAATAAGCTTGAGGTAAGCAATGAAAAATGACAAGCTAGTAAATGTTTGTTTCTCTTGACACTTTCACAACCTATATAAACATTCTAAGAATTGGTGTATTCCTTCAACATTTCTTATATGTTCTTACTTATATCTCCTCAAATACATCAGCATTTTAACTATATGAGAGAACAAAAGCAGTTTAGGATGAGATAGGACCAAGAAAATTTATACTGCCTTTGTCCCTCTCCTGGTAACAACTAACAAACTTCTGAAGAAGGGACAGAAACAGTTAAAATTAACAACGTAAACAATAACCTACTTGTCAAGAAGAACAACCAATGATGTACAGGAAACCGCCCTGAAGTCTAAAATAAAATAGTCCGCACCTGTATTCTGCATTCAAAATCTCAAAACGAGCACTTTCAGAACTTCGATCCCTCGTAGCAATTGAAGATGAGACGGACATAATTATGTCACTGATGAATTTGCTGCAAGCAGCAAACGTGCAAACAAAGAAAACAAGAAAACCATCATCCTATGTATGTAACAAGTGAATTTGCTGCAAGCAGCAAATGCGCAAACCAAGAAAACAAGAAAACCATCATCCTATGTATGTAACAAGAAAGAGAGTAGTGAAAAATGCATAACAAAGACAACACGTCAAACATGGTACTCACAAGTACAATACAAACTAGATTGCCCAGAAAGATTCTTGCCAGGCAAGTATTCCCTATAAAATAACATCACAAGAAGCTAATATGACACACCAAATACTACAGACAACAAAAAATTAGCTGTCCAAACATTAGGGAAACAAAATGACAGACAAAGGTGTGCAAGGGAATGATGATGAACAACTCCATGAGAAAGGGCAATATAGCTACATACCAGACAAAAGTTTTTGTCACTCCAGCATAGATACACACCAGAGGTGTATGTATGCTGCATGCACACATTACCTGTGAATGTGTGTAGCAGAGAGAGAGAGAGAAAGAGAGAGAGAGTACCTATTGAACAATCTATAAATTCTCAGGTCATTCATTCCCTACAATACTCCAGTATAGATACAAACCAGAGTGTATGTATGTTGCATGCACACATTACCTGTGTATGTGTGTTGGAGACGATGGAGAGAGAGAGAGAGAGAGAGAGAGAGAGAGAGAGAGAGAGAGTACATATTGAACAATCTATTAATTCTTGGGTCATTCATTCCCAACCTCTTAGACTTGAATTCAACCACGTAACTGCTATATGCCGTTCACAAGGCCCTCCAGTAGAGTTTTCTTTTCTTTTTTGAGGTAAATTATGGAAGAGCATCGAAGGGGATGGAACCCATGTACAAGAGTGACATTGAGCCTGTACACACAACAAGTCCCATAACAGGGAAAGGCTAAATAGCTATGAAGCACCGACACTCCAAAAGGGCGTCGTGTCCACGTATTGGACACAGCGGGGACACGTTCCAATAAATTTTATTATTTTTTGATCGAGGACACACTGGGGACACGGTTGGAGGGTCAAAATGTAATATTTTTAATTTTGGAGGGTTAACTATGAAATTATTCAAAATATTTGGGTTAAACTGTAATTATGCCTTCGAAAGAAAATTATACAATTTGTGAAATTATTCATATACAATGGTTCATTAAAAAAAATTATATTTATTTATTATTGATTTATACACGTGGCATGTCTCCCGCCGTGTCCGTATTCCCATTTTTTTAGAATTTCCGTGTCCGTGCTACATAGCTAATAGGAGGGGAGGGGAAGCGACTACTACAAATCAACCATAATTGGAACTGGAAAATCAACATATTGATACAAAGTAGGCAATATGGGCCCTGATTCCCAGCTATAATGAATATAACAAAAAAAGGGACTTCAATTTATGTATGGAGTTTCCAATTCCTCAAAAGGTCCTCCTATTACACTCTTTCCAAATCAACCACATCAAACTCAAAGTAGCTACAAGGAACCGTTCCTTTTCCTCCTTGCAACCCTTCCTCGTCACCAACTATTAAGAAGCCCCGCCACATCTCTTTGGAAGATCTAATGCATCCCGAAACAAGCCAGTATCAAACTCGACAATGCATGTGCCACCTTGTAATGCATTAGAAGATGATTGGCCATTCATTGTCACAGTTGCTTGTAAAACCGGTATCTTACAATTAGATTGTCACTCATCAAAACAATCTCACACGCGGTATTATCGTAAATAAATAAAATCAACCTTAGAAGAAGCTCCAACCATTTATGTTCCTGTTCACAGAAATTGCCTCCACTAAGACCAATGCCCCCTAAAATGAACAAGATGTTCCATTTCCCAGTCTCAAACAACCATCCTACCCTCCAAGCCAGTCCCAGAAAGGCACGACTCCTTAACATCTAAAGTAATAAGAACCGTCGCCTCTCTATCCACAGCCAATCAGGAAATAGCTATGAAAGTGGCCTCCAAAGTCTCCTCTCTGCACCATGTACAAAGCTAGAACTTGGCTCTCTAACCATACCCTATGTTACTTAGATCCTTCAAAATGTATAAAATATCCATGAGACGCTGTACACTCGACACATGGATAAGGGTAAGGGTCCAATGTCTGAAATCTTTAGTTGGACATTCACCTAGCACGCATGTTACTTAATTCGAATGCACCATGAACTATGCGTGGAACTCCTAATTATGCATGGAATGCCCTACAACCCTATCTATCCAAGAAAATAAACACAATATTTGCAATTTTTTTGAATATTTGGCACATCCCCGTGTTTCTTATATAGAAATGGGAGAATTACATTTCAATGGAAAAGGGGTTGGCACATCCCCTTGTTTCTTATATAGAATGGGGGAATTGCATTTCAATGGAAAGAGGGGCAAACAAATGCAAACTCATGGACAAGTTATTGGGAATCATCAAGTCATGGAAAGCCAAAAATAATTGCACATACATGCTATCTTAAAATTAGTCGAAAAAAATGCCCCTGTACCCAAATGACGTCGTTTGCCATTGTCCAAGTCATACTTTATTTTTTGGGAAAAGTACCCTTTGCTCCTTGAATCGAATAGTGTTGCACCTTATGTGACATTTAATTGCATTTTGTATGGTATGGATTGCCCCCAATGAGGACAAGTTAGATGCCATGGTGATGTCTAAGTCAAACTTTACGTACAGGGAAATGGAAATATTGCTCCATGAGGTTAACATTCTTGCACCTTTGGTCGAAAAATTGCACTCTTAATCGAACTAAATTGCACCCAATTCAGGACAAGTGGGTAGTATGATGTCAAATCATATATTTTTTTTATTGGAAATGTATCCTTTGCTCCTTCAATCGGATAGCGTTGCACCTTATATGACATTCTATTGCACTTTGTATGGAACGGATTGCCCCCAATGAGGACAAGTTGGGTGCCATTGTGATGTCTACGTCAAACTTTACGTATTGGGAAATTGAAACATTGCTCAGTGAGTCAACATTCTTGCACCTTTGGTCGAGAAAATTGCACTCCTTATGGAACTAAATTGCACCCATTTCTAGACAAGTGGTGTGATGTCAGAACATACTTTATGTTCTTGGTAACATATCTTTTGCCCCTTCAATAGAACAACATTGCACCTTATATGACATTATATTGCACTTCGTATGAACATATTGGCCCCAATGAGGGAATTTTTAGTTTTCACTTACAATAGGTATATTTGTCATTTAAGCAACCCGGTTCCATGTATGCCCAATTAATGTTTTCCTTCCTATGCCAGGCACAATTTCATAAAAACCTCTTTGTTTGCCCTCTTCATAGTGAAATGCAATTCCCCCAATAGAAATTAGATGAATCTAACACTACGACACAATACAACATAGGCCATCCACATTCCATTTCTCTCAACAGAAAATACTATATCTGATGCTTTGCACAGATTTCCTCTAGTATAGTTTTCTAGTCTACACCAACATAGAATACCCCTCTAAACGCCTCCCTCTCCTATGCAGCCACATTTATGAGATCTGTGATTGAGAAATTGGACGCTACTACTTTGCATTGCATTGATTGATCTCAAGTAGTAAATTTGGTAACAATAGTGTGAGAGGTGGCTAAGCTTCGTTTCTGAGGCAGTTAAGGATGAAAAAAGGATGGCTGGTTCTACAATGTATGTATCCACTTGAACTTAGTATTCACTTTCACAACCTCCTGTGAAAGGTATGGCACCGCCACAGATAAAGCCGAACACATCAATCCTAGGAACTAAAGTGGATAATAAGAAAGAAATAGGATAACAAACGAAGTACAATCAACAAACCTTGTTAGCATGTCAGGATCAATGCCCTCCCATTTCACTTCTTCAATGACCTCCAGAATATGCTTAATTCTGTTCTTTAACTCCACAGACTCTAAAAGACGTAGATCATGACTCAAAAATGTGCCATTGTCAACGTGGATCACCTATCATATACCAAGCGTAATTTAAATGTAGAGAACACTACCTTATCAAAAAGAATATGTAGCGAACACTATAATGTTCTGGGTAAATAACAAATAGTGTACTTCCCAAAACAAATACGTGCAATCAAAGTTCAAAATATACTTCAACTCGTCAGAAGCAACCCATATGAAGCTCACCCTTCCATTAGTAATGACAGCAGTACTGCCAGATTCAAGCCCGAGTTGCCCATATAAGAATTGTCCCACCTGCGACGTGTTTGGAAAGGTAAAGTTTAACATATAAATTTTCCATTCAATTGTCACTGGGTAAAATAAAATGGCATAGGAAATATGCAACTCTTCAAATGTGCAACTATTCGGAGAACTTGCAACACTTTAGAAAGGGAAAAGGTATTCTCAATGGGCGCAGGGAGTTAAAAAGGAAAAGAAAAAGGGTCTTCCCAGCAGAGCTTGTTGTTGGAACTAGGGAGCAATTCCATTACCTCCTTTTTTATAGCAGCTTTGACCTGGTCTTTGAACCAGAATTTTTGGTTAAAGACACTTTGTCTCGTCTGGTAGCACAGTCAAGTTACAGGCAAGTATGAGTCAGAATTACGTCCTTTTCTTTTTCATTAAAGTATTATCTTCTCTCTCTTTTTTTGGTCAAATGAAGAGTAGGTTAGCAAGATACAGGCTTCCTGGCATTGTGGTATGTTTAAGTAGATGAAGCTTTAATGATTACACTTCAATGCCTGAATATATCACGAAAGCATGCAACCGTAACATTCTTGGTATTTCAAATGAACTAGGAAAAGAGGACATGATACGAAATACAGAGGAAGCTTAACACGTCGGTGCTACTGATTAATAGATACCAATATCTATAAAAGAAAAATTGCAAAAGAGAAAATTGGTCAAGTTATAAGGATTAGAATGTACGGTCCAGAAGCCCAAAGGATTCTTAGCAATATACCTTGTTCAAATGTTCTCTCAACTTGTCAACCGAGAGTTCTGAGAGAGCAGTTCTCAAGCACTTGGATGGTAAACCATTTGCATCGGCTAGATCACAGACCTTATCAATAAATGCTTGATTGCCTTCAGAAACTACGGAAGAAGCAAGCTTGTATTCATGCTCATAAAATGCACACATTTTATCCAAAAAATCCAACACCTTTCTCTTATGACTGCACGATGCCACAAAAGCATGCACCAAGTTACAGGACGTATACAAAGAAATAAATCTTTTGCCGTAAAGATTTAGATTGCCTGTAATGAAATTTATGACAAGTTTGGAATAGAATACCTATATGACGACGCTGCAACTTCAGATGCCTTCACAAAGAGGAGACTAGGAAAACCCACATTTGGATTGGCATTAAACAGCATTCCTAAGCGAGCATTTTTAGAACCTTCTATCTGCAACACATAGTAATCACTAGTTAGTCAAGGAAAAAAGGAAATACCAAATCATTAGCATTATTGATGATGATATTAATAACAGCAGAAATGTCAATCATCGTGGAAGAAGTGTGACTCCTGAATATGAGATGAACATTGAGTATTTTTCTGTAAATTTATTACCAGGTACCGTATCCCTTCACGAAGCAAATTGATCCCCTTTTTTGATGTGACATCAATGACAAGAAGATGGGTCACAGGCTTCAAATCATCTACAGCTGCAAGAAAGATGATTTCAGGAAAAAGAAAACTTCAGATTCAGCAAGTCTACAAAAGTTAAGATAGGAGGCCTGGGGCTTTAGCTCTAGTGCAGCTTACTTTCAGGAGAGTGCAAAAAACTGACATCATTTTGGATAAAATCGTTTCGAAGAAAAGCTCTAGACAAAGAAACAAATTTCGGTTTCACCTTGCCATCCGCAATAATCTACAAAAGCAAAAATAGCATGAAGAGTTACCTAGTTAACAATGAAGTTGAAAAAACATTAGCATGCATTTCATAGAACATCCCGAATAAGTCTCCATATACACAATACCTGCGGATTATACCGAGGAACCCCACTTTCTGACAGAAATTTGTCCAGCACGTCAGTATGAGAATTTATATGGCCGTAGTAAACTTGTTCCTGTATTCTTGGGAGCTCATCGTTCATTGCATTCATAAGAGCATCCTGATGGTAGTAAATCCCCCGGAAAGAAAAAATAATGTCACTGAAGATTATGAACAGAGTATACTGGAGATCAACTGTCAAGTGTCAAGGCTCATGATTTACATTTTTTACGTTTAGTCAATGGAACACATAATAGATTCCCGGGTCAACAATAACAGAGAAAAAAAGCAGCCAGCCATACGGAATTTTACAGAAAAGAATAACTGCGTTTGCCTCAAACCATCATCGGCGTAGCTAAAGCCTAAATGTTTGTGTCCAAGTGTGTGTTAGATGACAAAAAGTCCTGTATGAATCAGGTGCTAAATGCGGGATGTGTCAAGGGATTCCTACTTTAGAGAGTGAATGGGCGCTCCACTATATATGTTGACGTGTGTGTTAGAAGTGTATAAAACTAACAATAAGACTAAAAACTACGATGGGTCTTTTCCAGGTCTCTTCTTCAACAAAAGGGCACTTAAGACTTGAGAGAGCTAACTTATGACACTAAATGGGCCCTTAAGAGACCTGATGGAGATACTCTTACATGACAACATCTGTCACTCTTCTGCTAATTGCCAGCACAAACCTGCATCTCTACTATTACCAAAAAAAAACAATTCTAATATCAAGATCAAATGAAATTTTACCTCAGACGCGAAACGAGAAATGTAATATGCAAGGAAGACAGAATCAACAAGAGATTTAAGCAAGTGTACCTCAGTAGAATCAAGGACAAGACCATTCATCAAGAGGCAGCATTGCAGGTTAGCTAAACCCAGCTTAAAAACAAACATGGAACTCTCTTGGGATAGTTCATTGAAAGTCAGCTCCTTTTCCAGTTTTAGTAAAGTATCTTGAGGTGGAGATTTAACCTTTGACCTACAAGAAAAACGTATGGATAGATTACAAGGAAAGAGAAACATAATGGATGTGAATCCATATATATTATCTAAAGTGGACAAGCACGAAGGACCCCTATCACTCTTAGAAACGCAAGCAAAATGATCAAAAATGGCAACCCAAAAATGCTTCGGGATCTGAACTGTAGAATCTCTCTTAGACTAGCAACAATTTAAAGATCAATTTTTTTCCATTTAAGAGAAAGAAAGGAAGAACGCTTACAATAAAGTTTCAACAAACGCCCCTTCCACGTGGTGCATTTCAGGATCATCTTCGGGATCTGCTGACTCGGTCCGCAATCTGTTAATCTGCCGTATACATGCAAGATCGTAATCATATATACAGAATTTTTATTATCATTCCAGATTGGGAAAAAGAAAACAATATAATCAATTTAGAGCAGTTTTGGGATGAAATTCACCCAGAAACACGTGGCATAGCTACAAAAAAGTGGAAAGGGAGTCTCAAGATATTTCCGAAGTAGTCCCACATGCATCTTCAGTTGTGCACAAGGTCTGATGTAGGACAGGATTTGAATGCAGCCAAGGATATGCTCAAACACGAAGAGAAGTGAATGTTTTGGGACTGTGAACAATGTAGGTGAACAATAGAAAGAGAAGATGGCGTTTTAGGAAGATAGGTCTAAGCATCACACCTAGGGACTCTTTAGCATCACACCAAAGAAAAGATTGCATCACACAATCTAGCTAATAGCTTGAAAGCTACTCAATTTTTATTATCACTCATAATGATTTGCCACAAGGCTTACAATCTTATTTATACCCATTTCAACTTGACTCTTGAACTTCCCAAAAATAAATAGTCTTTAGACTCCCAAAGACACATTGAACAGTCTCTTTGATCAACTAATTGACTCTTCAACTACATCTAACATTAATGACATGGAAAAACCAAATGACTCTTTGATCAACTAATTGACGGTAAAGCCCAAAGACACATTGACCAGTCTCTTCGACTGCATCAAAGACATGGAAAAACTTAATGACTCTTCGATCGACTAATTGACTCTTCGACTACATCTAACATTAATGACATGGAAAAACCAAATGACTCTTTGATCAACTAATTGACTGTAAAGACTTTGACTAGAATTTAAAGAGACATTTTGACTTGACTAGAACCAAAAGACAGTTCTATGAGTCCAACCCATGTCTGACCAATATCCCAAGTTGGCCTTATTCATTCCACATGTGCCAAATTAAGGCTTGGGCCTTAGAGCCATCTAGTCCATAAGGCCATAACTTCCAACCATGTAAAATTACCGAATTCCCGTGACCTCTTTGTATGGACCGCATCAAGGTCACATACCCAGACCCATTGAAGACTCTCCCATAAAACACCGGAGGGATATTTCCATTTAACATTCACCGGATGTGGAGACAACATTATCAGGAAAAGTAACTTCGAAGATAATCGTGGAAATATGTGTTTCCAAGGAACACTACTACCGTGAGATCTAGGTTTCGGAATGCACTTTTCGAAATATGCAACGCCTTCGTTCCAGCGCGATCTCTCATAGTTTATCAGGAAAAACAAGTGTTATGAGCCAAAAATCAATAGTCTATACATCTTTCTTGATGCACTTGGTGGGGTATTCCTTTTTGTCTTAGGACTTTTTTTGAACATGGATTGATGCTTGACCTAACATACCTTTATTATTTATCAAAAATAAATAAAAAACCAAAAAACAAAAGAGGGTAGAGTTTTTACAAGACAAACACAAAAAATTGGACATTATGCTCCTAGAAATGCATTTTGCATAAATAATTTGAAACATAATGTTTTATTTTATAGGGCGCTTATAGCTTGAACTAAGTAGATTACACAACCCTATCTAAGGAACCCTATCCTTATGCACCAAAATTCAGAGCATTTGGTACCACATTCCGTTCCCATTCATCATGTTGGAACCACATTTTGGGTGCAATAGGTCAAAACTTTTGAGACAGTGCTTCATTGAGCTGATTCTCTCAGTTTACCGGACCTGGTAGCAGTTAGCTACTCCACTTGAAAAGTGAGCAGAAACATGGTCAATAAGATGTGTGATGTGACATTTTGATTAATATGAATAGGGTTGCTGAAGATAGCAGTTTCTCTTATTCTTTTAATCACACTCAAGCATGTCCTTCATGGGACCCCACAGACAGATAAACCCAATCCAAATGAAATAACCAGACATCAGAGTCCTCATTTTACCTGACAACAACTGGAGTTCGAGACTGCAAAAAAACATTAGATGCAGGTAAATGAGAATTATAAGTAAGCAACGCACGCAATAGCAGGATGAGATCAAGCATCCCACAGATAAGTTAATGGCCATTATGTAACAGGCTTCTTGTAGCTTGTATTCTCCCTAATTCAATTATTGTTGACAATATTAGCAGCAAGAGAAAATATGAAGCAAAAAGACAACAAAAGATAACAAGAATAGACAAAGGATTTTCTGCATCTCAGCTACGACAACAAGAAAGGTAAAATTACAAGGTCATACACTGCTCAAAAACTGGAAAGCCATTTGAGCCCCATGCTGTTCCTCAATGTAAATAAACAGTCGTATGATCTGCAAAACAAAGTCGCATTAACAATTATCATCAGCATTACAACAAATCCACAAAGAAGTGAACAAAGCACGCATCACAAATGGCTGCTTACAACGATTTTTTGATAGTAAGAAACATCATCAAGTGTTGCAACAAACTTTTTTAAAGAATAGTGGTACCCAATAAAGGACTCATGAGACTTCCTCTATCAAGAAAGACGCAATACCTCCTCTAACATGGAAAACTCCCCTAAGTATGGTTCAAGATCAGGGATTATTTCCAGGTTGCATTTCAATTGAGGCAATAATGTCCACAACAACATTTGACTGGTAAAACACAATTCTACTTTGCTAAAAAACACCATAAACAAGAAATTAAGTTGGACAGAGAGAAGAATTACCAAACTGGATACATCTTCCCCAACACCAGCGTGATTCTCCATGGACGCTGATGGAATTTCACCGCCTTTCGTTTCAACAGTCTTAATGAACTTTGTAGAGAACAGTATCACCCCAAATCTCATGGGAAGATTATTCTCATACAATGAAATAATCATATCAACGGACTACATAACCCAAAAGAAAGAAGTTACACGAGTAATTTTTGCAGTAATGAAATGCAACAAGGAACTCAGATCCAAAAAAACAAAGACATGCCTCAAGCCCACAAGTTGAACCAGGATCCAAAACAAACACTGCATGGAACAGGTTTTTACGGATGTAACGCAGTTGTCCAGGGAAGACAGGCATCAAAATCTGCGGTGGCAACGTAAAACAAAAAGAACTTCATGGAACTCCATTGCAATACAAAGGCATCTAAATGTTTGGTTCACTCGCATATTTGCTTATTACCTTAAATAACCAATAAGCTAAACACAGGATAAGCAAAGTTGTTTGGGAAACCAATTGCTTATTTGCCTATTCTGTGTGTTGCTTTTTGTTAAGGAATCTAGCCCCAACAAACAAGCTTATTTGCTTATCGCTCATTGAATAAGGAATTAGCAAGCCAACAAACAGAGTCATACCACAAAAAGAAACTGTACCTCATTAATATTGCTTCGCCATCTCTTGTACATAGCATCTAGCTCCAAGTTATTAAGGTAATGAACATGTGTTGACCGAAAATCCACACGGAATGTACTGGACTCGGAAGGAGGTAGAGTTGATAGGAGTTTCCGCACTGTACTTGGAGGGATCTAAACTTTTGGCAACAGTAGTTAGCAGATGGTCTACAGACTAATTCAAAAGCTACTGTCAAAAAAAATCAATAACCAGTACCATTTTTTAACTTTTTATTGCCAACAATATCAGGTTCACATACTATTTCACTAGGATGTTTAAGATCTAGAAAGGTGATGGAAACCAACAAAAGCTTATACAATACAAGGTAGAGGTGTAACCTCACAAAACTGTTATGCATGGTCTACACAATGTTTTCCAACTTCCAAGTGTGCAGATATGTCAGACCTATCCTAAACTTTGTTTTCATAAATGAACAAAAATACTCCTGTGGGAAAAATGAACTGCTTGCTTATGTCAAAGAGGCGACAGCACCACTATGACAAAAAAAAAAATTCACAATTTTCAATTACATGTCAAAGATCAAAATCTGTGAAAATAACACATATTGCGCCCTTGCATTCACTGTAAAAATAAAATCTAACATCTTGACCAAAATCAGGTTGTTTAACACCATCTAAATTTCCTCACGTTATCTCCTAAATAGCTACGAAGTGGAATGCCCCAGTGGATAAGTATGCACACATTACAAGCTCCTTTTGCCTATGAAGCATGAACACTTGTTAGAGCCTAGAGGTCACGTACGGGTGTCACACTGACACTCGTTCAAACGTTTTCAACACCCATATCATACTGTCCTATTCTTTTCCATTTGAACACTGGACAATCTAAAACATGATTTGGCAGGAAACTCTCAACACATTCTTTGAATACTCCCAGAACGCATTAGTGTGTCAAATGAAATAGTAGCTCCAGTAAAAGCTTAAGAAAGTCTTCATTTGATAGATGATGGTTGATAGATTACAAAGAAACATGTGAATGGTGAAACTTATGTTTGAAAACTTTCACGAACAATGTAATGACGTATATAAACTATAAACACATGTGTGGTGTTTTTATTATAGATAGAGCAATATTATTATAGCACAACAAAAAAAAAGGTAGACATACAGATAGGATCCGGGCCATCCGGCGAATTATAACAGAAAAGCAGAATGCAATCAAATTAAAAAAGACCATACTAGCAACAAAGATGAAAAAATTGTGCTACATCACAGGATGAAACATCAAAGCAACAATCAATGCAAAGATAAAATTTAGGTCGAAAACAACGATCCAAGGAAAATATCCTGAGGTATATCATGTCACATCAAGCTTGGAAAAGATTAAACATAATTACCTTCAACCTCTGATATTGATCAGCCAAAGATATCTCCCGATGGACCATGTCAACCAACCTTCAAAGAGCATCAGTACGCACAAACAGTTATTAACAAAAGAAGATAGTTACACTTCTAAAGAAGATCACTTCAGATTACTGATTTAGCAAAGATTACTCAAGGTTAAGGGTGAGCCCCGACCGACCTTTGTAAGCTGATTGTTTATAGAAAAAACTTAGAGAGATATGTCCTCCATTTAGAGATTAAATTCACCACCATCCCCCCACTCCCACCAACAAAAAAAAGAGGAAAAAATAACATCAAAGGCATATTGAACGTGCTATTTAGTGGTTAGAGATGTACGACAAGCAAAACATTCTGAATTTTCTCTACCCCGTAATTATTGTAATTCCAAGAAGGTTGGCTTCTCCTACTTCCCCATGCTTCTGTCGTAAAATATTCTTGCTTTCCAACTACAAGCAGATGTAATAGTATATTGAACAACAAAAAGTATGAAATGAAGAAAAAAAATTAAGTGAAAGAAACAAAGAGGGACAGAAAGCTTTACAGATAAAGGTCAATATCTTCAATATTCAGTAAAGCCCCATTCAGAGCCATTAGGGACTTGCCGGGAGGAATCATTCGCTGGTTTGAAATTATTTCCTCTTTAATCGACTCATTCAGCTGCGCAAGTTTAAATTAGATAAAGATTTATCACCTACTAAGATGGCACTTGTAATCTTAAGTTCAGTTCAAATCAAAACTGCACACATGTGCAACAGCAAATTTTACCTTCATACGTGATAACGAAGAGACAACACTAGGGAAATTCTGACTAACTTCTTGCATAGACTGCAAGGGATCAGAGGCTTGGATAATCCTTTGGGCAGTTTGGTGCCCTAAATCTGTAGCAGAAAAAACACACTGATCTCATTACATAGTACATAATATTCCTAATTTTAAGAGGCGAAGGAGCAACTATATTAAAAGAAGGGAAAGAAAAGACACAACACGAATAACTTGAATCTGTGGATAGGCAATGATGGTAATTACCCTTTAATTCCCAAACATCAAGCGTATCAGATACAGTAGATGAAAGCAGATAATCTCTAAAAGTCATTACTTCAGTTGTTAGTTCAGGCTTGCGTTCCTGTGCAAGGAAACCAAGACATGTAATATCAGCTCCATCAAAGCTGTGAGACATACTACTTATACAGTTATAGTTCAAAATCATACTACAAAAGCAATGTTGCAGTACAATCAAGGTTATAAGAATAGGATTTCACTGCCCTCAAGGAAAGAACAAATGCTTTGACTATTACAACTAACTGGGAAGGCACATGACAACATGATAAGCAAAATATTTGGGTTTTCTCCAAAAGTTCCTTTCTCAAGCTAGCTCTATCTCTCGTGTAATATTGGTAGTAAACTTCCTCATATTATTCAAAATAACAGTAACAACAACATACCAACTAATCAACCTACTTATAGAAAAGAAAATGTATGTGTAGTAATCATCTTACAGCAGACTATCAAGAAATCCCAACCTTCCATAGGCTTTGATGTCTATATTTTTACTTTGTTGAATAAAACCAGTCTAGGTATAACTGGCACTTATACGAGTTTGTCTGTGTTGGACGCTTTCTTGGATATACACTATGACCCTCCTAGAAGGATTTTGTTGAGTGTGTACATAACTTTAGTCATGCCTAGAACCTTAGAAACTGCAACGAAAATACCACAAAAACATACATCTATTTGTTAAATCCATTTACTAGTTAAATAAAAGAGAAAGCGACTGGCATAATTAATTAAACTAAATAGAACTAAAAAAGACATTGGTATAAGTAAGCAGGACTGTTGAGCGTTAAACAAAAAAAAAAAAAAGGACTCTATTTTCTTTATGCGATTCCCTCATTATAAAATTCTAATTCCCTAGACCCCATTCCGCTAAAGTTCTTATTTTTGAAGTACTTATTTCCACTTTACGAGAGAGGTCATTCTCTCACAATAAATCACCTTTACTTCAAAAACTAAGTACTTATTTGAAAAGTAAGTACTTATTTCCCTTAGCGGAACGGGGCAAATAAGAAAGTTGGAGATTAGTAGAAAATGAAGAAACAGCGGTCTTTGATTACTTCAGCTGAGATATTCAATGAAAAAGGGTTCCAAGTGCAGAAAACAAACAATAATGGTCTCAAGTAAGTTTCATAACACCTGCAAAATAAATCTAGATCATGATTCGAGGAAAGATCAGCAAATAAAGCACCTATATAAGGGGCCAAAGAATTGTAACATGGAAACAAATGACTTGTCCAAATAACAAACCAGAATTTTGGAGAATATGAACCCTCTAACTTCTTGGCCGAGATCTTCAGTGTGAGGATCTTCGAGAGTTACACCTGCACCTCAGACACCAGACTGTTCAATTTAGTCCTTAAATGAAGCAAATAGTTGAAGCACTAATGTACCTATAGAAAAGATAAGATATGCATGGTATAGATGACTTAAAAACAGACAAATCAAAATCGCACATTATGAAGTATAAACACAAAAAAAAAAAACAAAAATGGGAATTAGGCCAAAGGTCTTGTAATGTGCTTTTAAACAAGGCTTAGTCCACAAAAGATTCACTAAACTCCACTCGCCTTCCAGTGACCCTTCTGTACAGACAATGCATCCTTCCGATTCACTCATTCTGTCACAAACATTCCTTGTCCTTGGTCATTGCTGTTAAGCAAATGTGTGCCTTCAAAGGAGATTGCTGAGATCTCTTCTTCTGTGCAGTTGGCTACAGCTGAAATGGTGACTTTTATCAGGGTCAAGACGAGTTTTTCCACATTGCGAAACTCTTTAAAGATGAACTCACTTCCAGAAGATGGACAAACTACTGTGACGGCTTGGTAGATTTTAAGCCAGGAGCCACACTTGCAGCTGTGAAATGGAATGTATCTTGGTGTATCATATTGTAATCAAACTGTAGCTATTTATGGCAAAGATTAGGCGTAATCATATCACACTATTTACTGGGAAAAAGCAAGAGAAGCACCTTAGAACAGAAACAAAAATTGGAAGAACTTTCGGGACACTCGTGCCATAAATCAGTCACAGGTAATTGAGTGCTCAAAATCATGAGGATGCTCATAATTTCAGCTAAGAGAACAATTCCCATTCTCTAATGAGATGCATTACAGCTTTCAAGAATACCATCTATTTCATAGAGTCTTCATACCAAAAGACAGTAAACATTTGACTGGATTACAATGTTGGAACATTAAGTTGACAGCATCGCATGAGTTAAGCATGTAACCTTTTTTTATTGTACTGTCATCCATAGCCTTGTACTCCATGTTCTTCAGAGCGAGTTCTACACCATAACCACCCAAGTTTACAGGATCACTTGCACCGACAACTGCACAATGACCACTTTCCAATTGACAGCCAGAAGGTAATACAGGTCTAACAACATACTTGACTTTTCCCTGCAAGTTAAAAAAAACTTGATTCAACAGCAAACTCCATTGGAAGGGGAAAAAACATAGAAACCAATCACTACGTCCGACAAATTTGGGCAGCATTCGGATCAAGGGTTCATGGAGGGAATTATCAAGAGACTTTTTAAAATAAAGGAAATGATGGGGCAACAAATAGCCTTCTTCAACTAATCTATTTTTCGTAATATTTCATTTCCCTCAACAATTTTGGTAAAATACAGCCTTGGGAACTTTTCAGCCCAACTTACAAATAATAATTTTAAAAATCTGGGAGAAAACACTGCTCAGTATCAGGAAGTAAACCTCTTTGGCTGATGCCACTAAGGTGTCATGAAATTTTCTGAAGCATTCGGTACCAAGAGCTCCATACAAAATTGCCACGGGACTTCCAACACCGGAATCAATATGGACATGATCAAATGCATAAAGTTCTGGCTGCTGAAATGAATCCCCAGATCTGGCAACAGAAGACAGATATTATTAAGGGCACAAAACAAAAAGGCAGTGACTTAGTTTGGGCAAAACAGAAATTCACATTTGAATCTGTAATGCATGAGCAGAACTTACAATTCCTTAGGGATATGAAGCCACGTTAACAACTCCGCAACATCAAAAAAAAGTGCCCCACCGGTATCTACCCAACAACACTTCCCTCCACGACTTCTTGGGTTCATGCCAACAAGCAATGGGTCAACCTTCTTGCTTTCAGTTATTTCATTTTTTTCAGTTCCTCCATTGACAGAGTTAGAAATAACATCGGCATAGAGGGGAAAAGAAGAAAGAGACTCTACTGCCAATTGACGGTACAACACTAGTCTTGGGGATGCCGATCGCAGAGTAAGAGAGAACTCAAAAAGTGATGCCAGATGTTCACTTAACAAAGATTGTCCATATTTAACAATTTTTTTCAAACAATCTTTGGCTGTATGTGAAACATCATCTTCATCGTGATGCCAAGCTTCAATGAACTCCCAGAAAAGGCCTTCCCATTCTTTAGACAGCAATTCCCTATCAAGCAACAGAATGAGGTTAATGAGCTCTTGTAAATCCCAGTGACAACTATTTTGGAAAAGAAACTGTTCATTTTTGTTTATGCAAATCAATTATCACCACTCAGCCTGCTTAGAGGAAAATATCAAATATAATAATTGTACTTATAACATGTAATTGATTATTGCTAACAAAGTAAATTTCAAGTTTATTGCTACCAAATTAATTCATTGTTAACAAAATAAAATAGTTTAACCTAACAGGCTCAGTGGAATTTTTACCATTTAACTGGGCCTCGGGTCAAAATAATTTTGACAGAAAAAGGATTTCATACACCCTTTGATAAGAAACCAATACCAAGCAAGGGAAAAAAAACTGCAGTGTACCCCTTGGAACCCAAGCTCAGTTCGGCACATGAAAAATTAAGTATAGCAATAATTTCAAACTAATGCTCAAGAAAAATAACAAATTGTGCAAAAATATGCTGAGTTAAAGAGCATCTCCAGCCCTTGCCCCTTTTATTCACTTAAATTCAAAATTCGAGTAAAAACACCTCACAATGAACTCCACTGCTTGACTCAAACTTATATGAAAGTGAGTTGTACTCCAATATTGACTCAAATTTCAGAAGCCTATTTTGTGCCTCTTAAATTTACAACTATGCCATTATTAATGAAGCTTTCACTAAAAATTTATCCGTAGATTTGAGTTTCTCCATTGAAGTACTTCATTTAAATGAAGCTTTTACTCTCAAATTTGAATAAAAATGTAGAGAAGCTGGAGATGAATTAAAGAATCACGTAGAAACGAATACAATATGGAATTATAAACAAAACAAAATCTATGTACCATAACGGTAAAAAAGGAACATACCCAGCTTCCAAAAGTATAGGGGTACCGGTCCACTTGGCCTGAAGAGCCACCTGTACATTCTTGGGTCGACGGCTCTCCACCAATGCCAAATGCCCAGACAAACTCACGACCACAACGAAAGCCATCACTACCCGAAACCCAGATCTGAAATCGGTTTCCATTTTTAATACTTCTATGAAAGCTGGATCAGAAGAGGAGCATTGATCAGCGATGATTGAAAATATCGCTTCTGGAAGTGAGTGAAGGAGACGGAGACTGGATTGGAGAGAGCAATGCTATTGCTAGGGTTCCAATTTCACCACCATCGTCTTGACTCGACGACTTAGATGTTGTGAATGAGTAAGGCCCAGTATGGGTGCTCTTTAAAGCATCTTTGGGCTTCCAATGAGATTTCAAAAGGTTTTAGAGATAGAAACTAGTAGCAGGTAGTAAGAGCCAACAAGCCCTAGTTTATGGGTGAGCTGGAGCTGGTGGAGCTGTCTTAGGCCTTTGTTGCTTGTTGGGCTTGACCTTCTGGTGGAGGAATATAAATGGCAACATCGAGGGTCAGGACTTATTTTGATAATTAATATTTGTTAAGATTATTTTCATTATTAACAAATACTTTCAGCATCTTCTTGCCGGGTATTAATTATCAAAACACATCCTTAACCGTCATTTTTTCAGTATAAATTGGGACATATTTGGAAACCTAATTTTTTGCTTTTCGTTTTCAGTTTTTTTGTCTTTTTGGCTTTTTAAATTATAGTCAGAATGTATTTTGATTATGGTAAGAGTATTTGGGAGATATGTAAAGAATGTATTTTAGAACAATAGTAGTATTTGGTAGATGAATAATGAAAATGAATTATGGATTGATTTTTTTCCAGGTAGCCCTTAGCCTTTATTTATTGTGTTAAATAAAAGATGTTTGAATATTTATTTCCTCCTTGTTTTTTTGATACAGATTTTCTTTTCTTTTTTTGGTCAAATGTAAATTATTGTTACAGATTTTCATATGTGAGGTGTAAGGTACAAATTTGAAAGCCTAAATAAATGGTGAAATTCAATTTCTCATTTCCTTCCCAACTCCGCCCAAAATTTAGGCTCCATAATCACATGCAATGTATTTTTATTTGATTTTTTTATTTTGGGAGTTTAGAATAAATATATATTACCATGTCATATATTTATTTTGGAAACGATGAGTGGGAGCAAGCCACTTGACTTGTTATACTCAAGGTCATTACAGTCCTTTTTTATCACTGATTGGGCTTGGGCGTTGGTGAAAGCGGGAAGAGTGGAAGAGGTTTTTGATGATTCGTTGGTTAGTGATGGAAATTTTTGAATAGGAGAAATCCGAGGGAGATAATGGAAAGGTTTGTGCTTGTGGGTATTTTGTGTGCTCATGTGATGGTGGCGTTGAGGCATACCATTTTGGAGGCTCTGAAAATATTGGAAGGAGATATTAAGGTTCCTATGATACAAGATAGACCAATTTATGGGGACGGGTTGTCTAATGCATAAAGCTTTGGACTTGAATGAAATTCGTAGGAAGTTCAAAGAAAGTAGTGCTCCATTATTCGCAAAGTCAAGTGCAATTTCACCAAATCTGGGTATCGAACCAGTAAACCATAATCTCAAAATGTCAATGTCTGACATCTCAGCTAGCTCTCAACCCCGGTTGCCACTACCAGGGAATCCTTCCAACACTTCTCCTACTAGGGTTGGAAGTCGCAGCCCTAAATCGGGAACTGCAAGGAAACTACAGCAAGCTTTATTTGAAGAAGGTTTGATAATGGAAGTAGAGGAGAGAGCTCGTTATGATCAACAACAAGAGGTACAATCCTCCTCCCTAAACCCTAATGTCTCCAAACAAGAAGCTGGTTCAAATGGTGACATCCAAATCTCTGTACCAGGCACTTCGAACCCTAAAATCCTTTATAATGCTAGAGGGGTGCCGTATATTCAAGGGGATTCTAATATGGGCTATCCAGCTGAAGCCCTCAAACCTCGTTATGCCCAACCATCACAAATCATACCACCAACCAAAGAAACTTCAAAACCTCCTTAACGAAATCTCTCACCTGTCTATGGCCCCCAAAATTCCCAACCTCCGAAGCCTCCCTTCACAATGGGTAGAGCCCCTCTTGCAAAAGATTGGGCAGCACTATTTCGTTCACAAGGTCCATCGAAATCAATGAAATTGGATTTTTATCCAGAGCTTCAAAAAGGGAAACAAGCTGTGGTTGAACTTGATGTCACTCACATTGATGAAATCAGATGGAGCCATTGTTTAGTTGGCCATTTTTTGGAAGGCCAAATGGAATTCGCACTAGTTAGATTCACGACCTATAAACTCTGGGAAAGGAAAAGGGATTAATTTTAGTCAAAACCAATGATGCTGGTTTTGTGTTCTTTGAATTCCAAGACAAAGAAACAAAAATGGCAGCATTGGATGGAGGCCTTGGTTTTTCTCTAAGAAATACCTCGTTCTAAAGAATTGGCATACGATGATGTCTCCTACCAAAGATAATCCATCCAAGATCCCAACTTGGGTCAAGATTCACAAGCTTCCTCTTGAGTGTTGGACTGTTGATGGGTTTAGTCGAATTGCAAGTACTATTGGGAAAAAACCTATCCATGTGGATAAGGCTACGGATCAGAAAAAGAGTTTAGCCTATGCCTGTGTATCGAAATTGATGCAGGTGCTAAGTTGCCCAATGAAATTCAAGTAACAGTGGAAGGGGAAAGCGTTGTCGTCCAAGTGGAATACCAATGGTTACCTCCTGTGTGCTCTGAGTGTAAGGTGTTTGGTCATTCTCACTCCAGGTGTGGGAAATCCATTCACCCCAAAACTACCGCTCTATCTGAGGAGTGGCAAAGTGGTAAAGGGAAGCCCACCATTGGTAATGCAAGGGGGAGTACAGCTCCGGATAAATGCACAATCCCTGCCATACTGAGACCAACACAGCTCTCCCTAACATGGAACTCTGCTCTACGAATCTTAGCATGGTGGACATGGAGGAGGAAATTGTTGCGGATATAGAAGTTGAGGCAAGCCAAGGTCCCAAAGGTGGGGCTGCTTTCGAGAATCAATCAGATGCTGTAATCCCTCAACAAATTAACTCCCAGTTGGTGTCCATTGTCTTGGTTGAGGCTGTTGGACCCTTAAATGGCTCTCTAACTCCAACACCTGATTTTAATGTGCAAATTGGGGATGCCTCTCAGTCCTCCACAGCAATCAAAAGGACAAGGAAAAAGGAGCGCCAAAAACAAGCGCTCTTCTTACGGTAAGGGAAGTAACTCCTTCCTTAATTATTTTGTTGGGCAGCGTTTAAGTACTTTCTATTATCTGCCATCACAGACCTCTTTTGGTGTGCTAAGTCTTTATTACAGTAGCTAAGGATCTCGTTTTGTCTTTAATAAGTTTATGCTTAATACGGACATTCGCTTTGACTTTTGGAATCTTCAGGGTTTAAATGATCCTATTAAACAAAGGGCAGCAAAAAATTTTGTGAAAAACAACAATCTGTCCTTGGTCGGTTTGCTTGAGCATAAAATAAAAGAGCCAGGAGTTGGTAGGGTGATTAACTTCATTCGTCCCAATTGGCATTTCGCGCACAACTTCGCACAAGCTCCATTAGGGAGAATTTTGGTGTGTTGGGATCCTCAAATTTTGTCTGTTAAGATTCTGGACCAGTCAAGTCAGTTTATACATTGTGAGATCCAAGCTTTGAATGATGACCAAATTTTTGTAACCATTTTTGTCTACAGGTCCAATAATTACATTGAGAGGAAGAAGCTCTGGTCCAGTCTTCAGAACATTAGGTGCCTTATACCCTGGGCTGTCCTTGGGGATTTTAATGCTATTAGAATTCCTAATGAAATGGCTGGGGGGCTTAAGCATTGGCCTCCTCACGTGGATGACCTCAACGATTGCTTATACAATACAGAGCTTGATGATCTTAGATATTCAGGCTGCTATTACACCTGGACTAATAGGCAACATGATCCTAACCATGTCTCCTCCAAGCTTGATAGGGTCCTTGTCAATGAAAGCTGGATCAAATGACACAGCTGCTCCACAGCTCACTTTCCCACCCCTGGGATATCTGACCATTCTCCTACCACTGTGTTTCTCACTCCTTCTCATAAACCATCCATTAAACCATTCAGATTTTTTGACTTTCTAGTAGATCACCCCCTCTTTCTCACCACTGTTCAATAAGTGTGGAGGAAGATCATTATTGGAAACCCTATGTTCTGTGTTGGTGAGAAACTTAAACTCCTCCAACATGAGTTTAAGAGTCTCAACACTAAGGAATATAGTGTAATATCTGATAGAGTTCACAATTGCAAACTCCAGTTGGAAGTTCTTCAAAAGGAGTAATGAGCCAATGCTAATAACTCTGATACTCAATCAAAGGAGAAGGAGGTGTATAAGCAATTCATTGGTTTGGCCAGAGCTGAGGAGAGCTTAGACAAACAAAAGTCCCACATTCAATGGCTCAAGCTTGGAGACCAGTGCATATCTTTCTTCTTTAAATCTATTAGTAATAACAGAAATCGAAGTAAAATCACTAGTCTAGTTTTGAGGGATGGCTCCAATACCCAGGATATAGTAGTAATTAAGGACACCTTTGTCAATTTCTACTCCAATCTACTTGGTACAGCCCACTCCACTCTTTATGAGGGCTCATCTAGAGTAGAGCAGCTAATCAACAAGAAATTAACAGGTGAACAAAGTTTAGCTATGATCCATGAGGTCACTGATCTTGAAATTAAAGAAACCATTTTGTCACTCAACCCAACCAAAGCTCCGGGCCCTGATGGGTATAATGCTGGATTCTTTCAGAATGCCTAGCCTGTAGTTGGTCTTGAAATTACTGCAGCTATTAAAACATTCTTTAAGACTGGCCAACTCCTAAAGGGAGCTAATTCCACTCTAGTAGCTCTTGTTCCCAAAATTCCCAACCCTTCTAAAGTCGGGGACTTCAAACCCATTTCATATTATAACACCATATACAAATGCATAACTAGGATATTGGCTAAAAGAATCCAAGCAGTCCTTCCTAGCCTCATAGATCTTGTTCAGTCAGCCTTTGTTAAGGGTAGAAGAATAACTGATAATATCTTCTTCACACAGGAATTGATGAAAGGGTATCACAAGTCTTCACCCTCCCCAAAATGTGCGATGAATGTGGATATCATGAAAGCCTACGATAATGTTCGGTGGGAATTTCTTTGGGATGTACTTGCATCCATGAAATTCCATCCTAAAATGATTAGGTGGCTTCAAGCTTGTGTCACCTTAGCCAACTTCTTGTTAAGTATAAAAGGTGAGGTAATTGGGTTCATTCAGGGTAAGAAAGGCCTAAGGCAGAGTGATCCTATCTCATCCTACCTCTTTGTCATAGTCAAGGAAGTCCTCACCTGTCTCCTTAAGGAGAAGTCACTGCTCCTTAATTTCCACTTCCATTGGAAATGTGGAAACTAAGTTAATCAATCTACGCTTTGCTGATGATCTTATGATCTTCTGTAAAGGAGAAATTGACTCTATCAAGCACATACAGTCATCTATTTGGGAATTTGAAGCCCTATCTGGCTTGTCACTAAGTCCTGGCAAGAGTAACATATTCTTTTCTAGTGTGCATTCAAGTGCTAAAGTAACTATACTTTAGCTGCTTGGCTTCCAAGAAGGTACATTACCAGTAAAGTACCTTGGTGTTCCTCTTCTTTCCACTAAATTGAAGCATTCGGATTGTAAACCCATGATCGATAAAATTACTATTAGAACTAAGTCTTGGGCAAATAGAGACCTAACATATGCATGTAGAGTTCAACTGATTGACTTTGTCCTCTTTCCCATGCAAACATATTGGTCTTCTCTGTTTATTCTGCCCAAGAAAGTGATCAAAGAAGTGGAAGCCATACTTAAAGCCTTTCTCTGGTCAGGACCTGATCTTAAAAATTAGGTGCAAAAGTCTCGGGGGAGCATTTGTGCTCCTCCAAACATGAAAGGGGTCTTGGCTTCAAATCCATGCACGTTTGGAATAAGGCTACCATTGCTAAACACATTTGGTTCCTCATATCTGGTGGAGAACAATCTATGCGGTGTCAGTGGGTTAAGTCATATTTACTATAAGGAAAGAGCTTTTGGGATCTGAAAGTACCCAGGAGTCCCTCTTGGGTCCGGAGGAAATTACTCAATCTTAGGCTTCTTGTCCGTCCTCACATTAAATCCATAGTTGAAGATGGTCACCACATATCATCATGGTATGATAATTGGCATCCTCTGGGCCCTTTGGTGGAGTTATTTGGTCCTAAAATCATGTATGATTCAGGACTACCACAAAACTCCATTGTCTCTCAAGTAATTAGGGACTCTCAATGGGCTTTTCCCATTGCTCAAACTTGGGAGCTCAATGTGTACTAACTCTGAATTTCAATAAATAAAAATTTGTTTATTATTCGAGTTATTAATTTAATTTGCTTGGATTGATTTAATTTTTCTTGTAGTTTGTCATAATTACACTTTAGCCCTTCAAAGTTCGTTTCTTGACTTAAAATCCTACTTGGCAAGTAGGGCTAGTATCAAATCGATTAAGTTGGAGGAACCGAGCAACCAACTCACCTAGTTACTAGATGAACCTTTTGAACCTCCTTGAACCTTTTTGCCTTTATCCATTGGTCAATAGATGTTAGGGTAATCTTTGTCCATTGAACAATAGACCTCCTATTAAAATATGTTGATTAGTACCAATATTATATTACATATATGCACATGAGCAAAGGACACCCATGCATTATTTATTAGAGATTCTCCCACCCCCTATTATCCATTGGTTATTAACCGCTAGGAAAACTATTACCCAGTGGGTAATAGCTCCTTTCTTCCAACAAGGTACAAGACTTTGTTTTTATATTCAAGTATTGATTTCCCATGTACTTTTATGCATTAAAATATTGGGGTAAATCAAATTCCTAGATTTCTAAAGGTACTTTATTGATTAAACTAATGCAAGTACTTTATTGTTATTTTAATGGGGAGAATCCTAACCTATTATTTAATTAGGGTACTTGGTACCACTTCTATATTTAAATATTGGGCATTTGTACACATGTATCAAAACCCTATATTTGTTTAGTACAATATCTATTAGTTTAATCAAAACATGTGCCTAATTAGAATTCTTTAATAGGGTATTTGCTTTGGAAAATCTAGTACTTTGTACTTCTATATTATCATATATGCATATATATATATATATGTATGTAGTGTACTAGGAGAGAGAGATAGGGGGAGAGAGAAAGAGAGAAAGAGAGATTGCCGAGAGAGAGAGAGGGGGAGGAAGAAAGAGAGAAGAAAGAAGGAAGATTTTGGTTGTACCATGCCTTAATCACCATGATCTTCCTACATCCTTTCAAATCCATGGTGTATCTCCTTCCTAGCCAAAAATCTATCCCTTCATTGTCCTTCTATAATTGTTTAACACAAAATCTTGTACAAACTCTCCTTTCATCCAAAAATCTCCCAAAATCCAATCCAAGGTACAACAATCTAGCCATGCAAGCCTAGGGTTAGGCCTTGATCTTTCAAGATTGCATGACAAGTGTTAAAGATTGAGATGTGGAGAGAGAGAGAGAGGGGCCGGCTTTGAGGAGAGAGAGGGAGAGTTTTGCCTATAAATAGCAAGCTCACTCCAAGCTTGAACTCACACCTTCACTTCTTGCTCTCACTTCTCTCTAGAAATTCTAAGTGTTCTTGGTTCAAAAGTTCAAAGTTTCTTGAGTTTCTTGAGAGTTCTTGAGAGCAACCATCAAACCACTTCCAAAACCACCACTAGATCTCTAAAGTAGCTTAGTTTAATTAGTAAGTTGTTTCTAGGAAGAGAAAAGTTCATCTCTCTTCCTTTCGAAGCAATCCGGAGCCGTTACGCCGCCAAATCACAAAACTGACGACCAAATCACCGTAGCCGACCACCGCCAAGAAGTAAGGTAGGAATCCTAGTCCATCAACTCTATGTATTGTATAAAATCGTATGTTGGAGAATAGAATGTCATTAAGAAGTAACTTTGATCATTCTTTCTAAAAGTAGATAAGGTTATCTTTTGTTAAAATGTTGGAAATGCATGATTTATGTTCGCTCATGGTAATTCAAGCATGCTAAGTAGTATGGAGTTGGATAATCTTGTTGGATTAGTTTCAAGGTTTTGTTGAATGCTTGTTTGTCCTACCGCGGAGTCTTGCATGAAAACGAAACACAAAAATCGAGAAAGTTAGAAACATGGCACCTAGGGTGTTGTCAACAAGAAAAATGTGTTTTCCGGGAGAGGAAATATTTTTGAAACTACGTAATGACCAGTGTTGGTGGCATTATGTGAAGTGTGTGTGTGTGCCAATGGGAACCCGGTGCGGCGGAACCATTGTGAGGATACTCGGGAACTCGGCGCGGCGGAACCGAGGTTGGGTGTGTGGCTTGGTTATCCGTGGAGAGGAGCCAATGCAATTGTGTGCCAATGGGAACCCGGTGCGGCAGAACCATTGTGAGGATACTCGGAACCCTGAACGGCGGAACCGAGGTTGGGTGAGTTAAAAAGGAGTTTTGGAAAAAGAAAAGTGGAAATAATGACACGGTTCACAATGAGTCAGAAAAGTCAGCACCAACGTTAGTTTGAATAAGAAATGTGGATTTGATTAACTGTTTTGTCAATATGCTTGATCTATGTAGAATCGTTATTATAATCTCTTGTTCATAAGATAAGGGTTGTGAGTAGGATTATACTATTGAGCCTTTGTAGCTCATGGTGTTACCATTTTGGTGACCTGACATATTATATGGGTGGCGACGCCGGTATTATATGTCAGATCTTATAGATGAACACGGTGAACTCTTCACTTTGGAGGCATTCGGAGCCGAAGAACTCGCTAGGATGGAGGATCAAGCGGAGCAGTAGTTAGGAACCCTAGTTTCCTATTTTGTGTTTAAAACACTCTTATGAGAGTTATGTTGTTATAATGAGCAATGACTCTCATTAAAGTTCTGTAATAAATTATCCTTTTAAGATACCTAAAATTAGGGGCGTTACACAATGAATAAGGAGCCAATTGCCTCATCCTCTTCCTACTCATATAGTCTTTGAAGATCATGTTAATGGTCACTTACCCCAACTGGTCAGTTCACTATCTCCTCATTGTGGGATAACCTTAGGACTCATTATCCTAAGGTTCCATGGAACCATGTTGTTTGGTTCCCCGCTCATATTCCTAAGTGTAGTATCATTTCTTGGCTTGCGATTCTTAATAGGCTTTACACTGAGGATAGATTGGTATTGTTTGGTACCAAGACCTCCTCTAATTGTAGCTTATGCCCTGGAAGTGAAAGTCATGACCATTTATTTTTCAATTGCCCTTTCACCACACAAGTTTAGGCATTGGTTACTGCCAATATCAATGTTAACTGGTCCCCCAGGTCGTGGGCTGATTGGGTAATGCTTCTCTCGTCTTTCAAAGGCAAATCACTTAAGTTGGCTTTTACAACCTCGGTTGATCATATATGGATTGGGAGAAGTTTTCAGAAATTCCAAACTATAGCATGTCCGGTGTCGGTTGTGATGCATAAAATCTACTAGGTTATAAGGTTTAGATTGTTGTCCTTGGTTAAACTTCCTTAGGGTCCACAAGCTAGCTAGTCTATAACCGAATGGAAACTTCAGCAAAGTTAAACTTGTTTTTATTGTTCGAGTACAGTACTAATGTATTTCATTTTCAGATTGGACAGGAAATTTGAGGAGGAGCTCGGTGTTCCAAAAGAGCTGTTTTGAGCACAGGAGCAGGAACCAACTGTGGAGCAGAAGGGTCATGGCTGCTAGCTGTACAAGGTTGAGCAGCAAGCAGCTTGTACAATGGAGTGTGTATCCCCGTGCATTATATCTCAAACAGTGCAGATGAGAAAGGCAGTTGCTACAGATCGGTTTCTATGCTGCTATTACTTGTAAATAGCATGTATATATCTTACTCTCATGTGTGTAAGTGGCTTGGCTACTGTCCAAGAGTTGAGTGCCTTCGTATATTGTGTGTTTCCCGGTGAGCTATGTGTTCGAACTCCATCCTTTCTTGGAGAGGAGATAATAAATAGCGGGGGAATCATGTGAGAACAATTGGAGGGAGTTGGTGGAACCTAACCATTTTGCATCTGAGTGAAAAGAAGAGTGGGAGATGTGAGTCTTTCAAGGGTGTTGTGGTGTGAGCACCAAAATGCAAAAGGGAATGTTAATGTCATCTTTATTGTTATTTTATTTTATCTCTATCTCTATATTAGTCTGCTGTTGAAAATGTGGTTCCTTATTATAGTTGCTCTGTTGGATAATGGTTGTAACCTACAAAATTTTGCATGTCATGTTGGATAATGGATGTTGGGTAATGGCTATAACTAATGATTTAGTGAAGTATACAAGCTCTTCCATCTCATTCCATGTTCATTATTAGGAGTAATCTTAGGTAAAATGTCACCAATCAAAGGTCTAAGTGCAACAATGTCCATTGGACGTCACTTGGGCAATTGATTGTAACTAAGGCAGTTTTCATTTAGTATCGACCTATCCTTGGGGGGTTGTCCCTTGGAATGTTTATGCTTTTCTAAGGGGCATGTCCCTAGCTGCCTGTTGCTTTTTTTGAACCAATTTTTGCTGCTAGCTGCCGTGTGGATACTGCTGATTTGTGGCTGTCTTCTTCGGCAGCTGTTGTTCTGCTGATGTTTTGTTGTGGCTGCTGTTTGGTGCAGTCAAGTTGGTGTTCGATAGATTTGGCATGTCTGGGTGGTTCTATTCATAGGGACTGTCCCCGGGATTATCTTTTATTTGTTGTACTCTATTTTTGGTCTGTCGGTTTAGTTGGGGATTTGGTGTAGTTATGTCAATTGTAGCTACCATCGTGTGGTGTGGCAATGGGCAGGAATCAAATCGGGCAAGAATCACTTCCAACCTTTTAGTTGTTCAAGTTTCAGTGAGCTCAAGGTCAAGTTCTTTTGAGAATTGTGTGTCATATGGATGTTTTCGGCCATGAGGTGCTTTTTAAGTCTTCCTTTTGAAGAGTGGAGCTCTTCGGAATTAGTTAACCGTATTGTTGGCTCATTGCTATGTGGACTTATTTTGTCATTTGTTTTCTTTTCCTCTATATAGATGAACAGGAAACAATTGAATCACTCTCTCTAGTCTATGTAGCCGATTGGCATAGGCACTCTCAATTTATTTTCTTTTTATTATTTTTTTCTTTTTTGTTCCTCCTGGGGTATGCCCTTTGTAGGCTGTATATTCGGTTAGCCTTTTTTATTTTCAAGCTGATTTACCCAAAAAAGACAAGGTGCAAAAGGAAGCAAGTGTTGTAGATACTTTTTGTTTTTTGCAGCTTAGTGAAGATCCTTAATCCTTGGAACTTCTAAGCAATAGTTTTTGATAAAAGTAATCTTAACGCCCCGAATTTTGGAAACGTTAATTAGACAATTTTATTGAAAAACTAAATAGAGTCTATCTCATTATTACATCATAATTCTCACAAGAGTAATTTTCTTACACATGGGAGGAAAACTAGGGTTCCTAACTACAGCTCCGCCTGCTCCTCCATCCGAGCCAGCTCTTCAGCTCCAAAGGCCTCCAAGGTGTACAGCTCACCTTGATCATCTACAAAGTCTGACACATTATACCAGCGTCGCCACAGATATAATATGTCAGGGTCACCAAAGGTAACACCATGAGTTACAAGAGCTCAGCAGAATAATCATATACCCACTAACCCATAATGTACAAACAATAGATCATAAAGTTAACGATTTCCACATAGCACATGCATATTTAACAAAACAATTAACAATGACACATCCACATTCACTAGCCAAACTAACGTTGGTGTCCATGATTTTCCGTGTTTCTCCTATGCGTTTCATAGTAGACCCTGTCATCATTTTCACTTTTTTTTTCCAAAATCATTTTTAACACACCCAACCTCGGTTCCGCCGCGCTGGTCTCCTGAGTATCCTCACAATGGTTCCGCCGCGCCGGGTTCCGATTGGCACACAAAATTTGCATTGGCTCCTCTCCGCGGATAACCAAGCCATATTACCTATGAGGATACCAAGTCCAGCCCCCATTGGCAATCTTCACAATGGGCGACTAAGTCTGGCCATATTGCGGTTTTCGCAATCCACGCAATGGGCTACCAAGTCCGGCCACATTGCGAGTTTTCATTCACACAACGGGCTACCAAGTCCGGCCACGTTGCGGTTTTCGCAATCCACCCGATGGGCTACCAAGTCCGGCCACATCGCGGTTTTCCATACACACAATGGGCTACCAAGTCCGGCCACAATGCGGTTTCAAGACATGTCTTGTTATTAACCACACCCTAGGTGTCATGTTTCTACTTTCTTGATTTTCGTGTCTCGTTTTCATGCAACGACTCCGTGGTAGGACTTTTCACTTATGTAATCATAAGTCATTCATTGAAATCTTAAAACTAAACTAGCAAGATCATCTAACTCTATATTACTTTATCATGCTCAATCTCAACTTCAAAGCATAACGCCACATGTACAGACGCCTTTGGAGTGGAGACCACTTATGCTTTATCACACAACCACAAGTAATGCAAGTAGTCGCGATAACATGTATACATTCTCATAACCATTCTAAAGATCAAAATACGAATACCTATAATCAAGCGTTTAATTTATTATCGTTCAAAACGCCGTTCTTCTTTCTTTTTGGGAAGTTCAAAAGAACATATGTTTAATATACTCCCCATCCTTTTCAATTTTAAGGGAAAATACCTTTCAAGTTCACATGCATTTTTAAACACAACGTGAATATTCTTCTAGAGTACGGGGAATCTACGTAGATGAACTTTATACTTAGAGAGAGTGGGTAGAAGTATTCTACATATACTTGAGAGTAGTAGATAGGAAAAATCGACATGATCGTAATTTCATTTTGAAGATTTTAGTAAAACGAGCTTGCTAGTTATTTCTAATACTTTAACTTGCCTTATCATAAGCAAAAATAACTAAAGTTATACTAGGGAGAATGAGTAGAGATTAATCTACCTTGATCCGAAACTTGTCGGGGCCGAATAAGCTAGTTGGAAATTTCTACGGGCGGTTAAACTCGCAAATTTGGACCAAACTTTGGATGGCAGTAACTCGGTCAATATTTGGCCGAATATGATCGTTCTTGCGTCGAAATAGAAGCACTAGAAGTGCTCTACAACTTTTGTGAAGGAAGTTGATCCTAGAAACTACTTTAGGTAGGAGAAAAATGGTGATAAAGGAAGAGAGAATATGCTGTCTAGAGCTGGAAATCCGAGATTTTTACTGAACTTCGGATGTAAATATCTTTGTCATTTCTTCACCTATTGGGGGATGTAAATATCTTTGTCATTTCTTCACCTATTGGGGTAGTTCTTGGGTCTAACTTGAAGGTCTTGAAGTGCTCTACAACTTTTCCGAAGGGAGTTGGTTCTAAGAACTACTTTAAGCAGGAGAAAAATGAAGATTTGTGAAGGGCAGTAGGCTGTCTGGAAAATGGAAATGGTTTCTAAAGAGAAGTGAGAGCAAAGGAGTGAAGGTGTGAGTTGAAGCTTGAAGTGAGCTTGCTATTTATAGGCCAAGGCTCCTCCCTCCTTTCTCTCTCCCATCCGAATTCTCCCTCTCTCTCCATATCTAATTCTTTATTCAATTTGTCATACTCTCTTTTGAAAGATCAAGACCTAGTTCTAGGCTTGCATGGCTAGTTTAAGTCCTTTGGATTGGCTTATGGAAAGATTGGTGGAGAAAAGGAGGATTGTACAAGGGTTTTATATTGGCAATGTACAAATAAAGACAATGGAAGATAGATTTGCTTTTGAAAAATATATCATCATAGATTTGAAAGGACGTAAGAAGATTATGGTAAGGACAATTAAATCTCTTCTCTTTCTTCCTTTCCTAGTACTAGTACATATAAATATATAAATTTCTATGTACAAATAATAAACAAAACATAGATAAAAATGTACCTAAGATACTATGTGATCTAATGGGATTTTTCAAGGCCAAGATTTTCTAATAAAGAATGCTATTAGGCACATTTGTATTTGCAATATATTTATTTATCCAAGTACTATGTAATCTAGGTAGATTTTCTAGTCAAAAATCCCTGATAAAACTAATCCAAATTGGCACATGTTATCATAGAATATTAGACTATGTACTTGAAAATCTAGGTAGTAAATCCATGGTACATATATATAATCTAGTATATTAACACATGGTGAATCTTAGGAAATTTTTTTTAATAAAAACCTAGTACTCATTGGAAGATTTACTCTATTATCCAATGGATAATATTTACCCTAGCATGTATTGACCAATAGATAAAAGTAATAAGAAAATTTACATATTTGAATAATAATTAAATAACTAAAATATCCTTTTAAGCATGTATAAAAATCTATATTTAACTATATAATAGTACTTAACCAATCTAGTAATGAATATCTTTAATAGAAAATTTAGGTTTTCTATTGTCTAATGGATAAAGATTTCCCTAACTTTTATTGTCCAAAGGGTAAAGAAAATAAAAGAAAATATATAACAATTTTCTAGTCTAGGGTTGGAAAGGTTCACAAGGCTCAAAGATGATCAAAAAGGTCCATCTAGGGTTAGGGAATTGTAACTAGGTGAATTGGTAGTTTGGTTTCTCCAACTAGTCGGTTAGAGCCTAACTAGACTTGCCAAGTAGGGTCTTTAATCAAGAAACGAATTTTAAGGGGCTAAAATCTAATTATGACGAACTATAGGAATTAAAAGGAATTATTAAAAGCAATCTAAGTAATTAAAAGAAAAATTCAAATATTTGACAAAATTTTTATTTACTAAAAATCAGGGCCGTTACAGATCGTCTTCCAAAATCAAATCTAGTGATTTCGATTCAAGATTGTCTACTCTTCCAGTCATTCAGCTTTAGTGTTCGATGAGTGAGACGGTGAACCAGCAAGCAACAATAACTGAACTCTACCACTATTTTCTGTCCGGTTTAGAACACCAGGTGTTGCATGTCATAAATCCATTTTTCATGAGATCTTTGTAGTATTGTTGGTTTGTAGGTATTTGAATTAACATACTTTAGATGTACTAATTTGTCCTTGTTGAGGTGTTTCTGAATTACTATAAATTAGGTGTAGAGGATCGAACCTCAATTGGTTTTTGTGTTGTTAAAATGAAAGAAAATATCGATGAGAATATTGAGCATTGCTCTTCGAGTGCCGCTAAATGTCCGAAGAGGTACACTTCATCGCTATGGGATGAATTTGAAAAATTGCCTCGCAGTGGTGATGGAAAAATTAGGGCCAAGTGTATTTTCTGTGGGCAACAATATATTGTTGGTGAATCAGGCACGTCGAATTTATTCCGCCATATGGAAAAATGTCCTAACAGAGGGCCTCATGACTTTCATCCTTCTATTAAGGTTGATCAAGAGATGTACCGTGCGAAAATGGCCATGAGAATTACTAAGCACAATTACCCTTTTACATTTGTGGAACATGAAGGAATTAGGGACATACATTCTTTTTTAAATCCAACGGTGAAATCTGTTTCAAAAAATACAGCAAAGGCAGATGTATTGAAGCTATTTGAAAGGGATAAGGTAATGTTCAAACGTACATCAGAATCTGTTGCAAGTAGGATATGCCTAACTTCAAATTTATGGGCTTCCCTAACTAGTGATGGATATTTAACTCTGCACATTACATTGATGAGGATTGGGTTCTACGAAAAAAAGATCTTGAATTTTCGCCATGTTCCTCCTCGCATTGTGGATCAATTTTGGCTAAAAGAGTGATTCATTTGTTGAAAGATTGGGGAATTGACAAAAGACATTTTGTAGACACCCCAATCTGATTTCTCGGTCATTTTATCTCTTTTTCAGTTTCTTGTTCCCCCGATGATGAATCAGGTCGCGAACAGTATTGATTGAAATGGCTTGAGTTTGGTGTGTGTGGAACCCGTCCTTAACCCTGAAGCCTTTAAACCCAAACCTTGACTAAGGGTTTGACTCTCGCGCGACTTACGGAGACACTCGCGCGATGCTCTACTTGCCAGGTGGTGGTCAAAGTCAAACTTTGACTGATTGACCATCGCGGGGAAGCTAGAACCCTCGCGCGACGGTCTCAATCCATCGCGCGATGGTCGACACCTGTCGTATCCAGCTGGATTTTGCGATGATGAGGCGTCTGCAGGTCCATGTGACCCCGTTCCATCGATTGAACAGCGTTTGCTCGGCCAGCCTTGCACCACCTAACCCCCCACTCTCCCATCAACTTTGCACCCTACTTCCCCACCAAGTAAGTGCAGCCAGCATTGTTGGCTGGCTGCATGACCTTGTCTAGCCACCCACAAACACTCCTCCTTTCTATAAATAACCCCCATTTGTTCTCTTTCAAAGGGGTTACCTAAAAAATCTCAAAAGAAGAACAAGAACTACAACCTTGATCTCTTCTCTCATTCAAATCCCTACCACTCACTCACTTGTCAAAGCCATACCACCTCACTCAAACCATTTTCAAATCATTCAAGCAAAGGTATAATTTTCAGCCTTTACTGTTTTGATCCCTGAGGGGGGCTGACAAGGTCAAGGCTGGTAATCAATATCAGTTTTGGCCCCAAAGCCAGCAAATTTACAAGTTGCTGAGAACAGAATGACCCACGCGCGAGATACCCACTCTATCGCGCGACGGTGTGCCGTTTGCATGATAAGGTTCTCGTGGGGATGGGCTTCTCGTTCTGTTCAATTTATATGATTTTATGTTTTCCTGCCTAATCATATTTGATACATCTCACTGTTTTGCATGCTAAAATCAGTAGTTTAGTTTAGCTTGCTTTCCCTGTTCATGTTGGAATGCCCCTGGGTAGCTTCTGAATATGTCTCAGAACCTAGGCATGCAAAGCAATTCCTGGAAGTCCAGTCTAAACAGTCGCGCGATGATGTGACTCCATCGCGCGATGGTTTAGGCATTTCCAGAATTTGCCCTTGCATGGGCAATTAGGCTTTAGGCCTCTCTTTTAACACCCTCACTGTTTAAGGGTTGCATTTTATCCCAGTCTTGATAATTTGTAAATATTGATTTACTTTCAGTACATATAAACTGCGTGGTTTGTCCTGGGTGTGCACTGGTCCTTCCAGAGCCCAGTAGGGGATAAAATTTAACCTGATGGTGGGACGTGAATACTCGCGCGAGTATTTGAGTCTATCGCGCGATGGTATGGGTTGCATGTAACGGTTCCCGTGCATGCAAGCTGGCCACTATTCGCAATAAACTCAAAACCATCACACTGCTTTCACATCCCGAGATCAGCGTTAAACATTATCTCATTTTATTCTTTATTGTTCCATGTATCCATGCCATCACCTCTCACATATTGCAAAAGTGTTACAGTTTTAATCCCCATTAAATTGTTTCCCCGCCCTAATTGGCTAAAAATTGATTAATCAAACAGAATCGCAAATAAACATCTTTCGTAAATGCCTAAGTAGAGACCGATCTCCGGATTGGGCGAGAGGGGTGCCATAAAACCCTTCCCCTCTCGTAACCTGGCTCCCGAACCCAGATATGGTTATGACGGACTGGTTCCTTAACTTTTTCAAATCAAACAGCGCGGCAGGTGCTTCGAAATACGGTTCCTTGGGTGTCGGACCTTCAAACCCAAGTGGCGACTCTGTATTTTCGCGAGCGCTTGACGTCCAGCTTCAAAAAGCGCTCCCGCGAACCGGCAGCATCTCTCCTTTCTCAAAAAGGGTGGGGAACGGAATCCCTTTCCTTGGGAGGAGAGAAAGATCGGGCAAATCGCATTTGCCCACAGTGGCGACTCTGCTGGGGATCGAATCGATATTGATTTATACTTTGCAATTAATACGCTTGAGAACAATCCCACAAAAGCCTGTCAAAACGGTGAGCTTCGCGCTGCCGAAGAAAGGATTGGTGATTTAACAGGACCTCGTGTCCGGCCATCCAATCTGGGGCTTTTCCGATTGTTCTCTCGCGTAGTTTCTTCTAAATATTGATCAATAAAGAGAGCCAAATTTGAAAAGGCATTTGCGAATTTGCGATTCTGTTTCATTAATCAAACTTTTTAGCATTCTCATTTGCATCGATGTGGGATAAGCCTCGTTGGATCGTTTTGGCAATCCGGCACGGTTTACTGGAGCCCGGGGACCCCGAATGACCAACAACCTTCGACGATGATGAGTCATTCTACCGTTCGACTGTTGCTCTGCGATTACGCTGGCAGCGGGAGGTATATCTTGGCTCTAGTCCGAGGAACCTGTTACAAGCCAAAACCAGCCTTTGCATATACAAAGCATTAGGACTCTCCAAACTAGGACAGGTACCTACAGGGTAAGATTACATGCATCTAACCCCCATATACTGTCTACGTGTTACTGCTTTCCCTATCGCATGTACTGTACATACATTGTTTTGCATAGGAGCATGCTTAGAGTGGTTCTTTCTTTCGAGTTTGTCTTGCGCAATCTAAGACGTTGTTGGACCCGATGAGGAGTCGTTCATTCTGTCGAATGTTTGTTATCAATCGCAAAGTCCTTAGTTCAATGAGACTTTGAGAAATCAAAATTTACTACATCCTTGGCTCATGCCCAGTTAAAAATTCAACCGAAAATATGGAACAACAAAAGTAGTGATGCCATGTCACTGGTGCCACCCAGGTTGAAGTGCGAAGTCACTATACACCGCCGTGTTCAAGGTTAAGGCGCCATGTCATCACCACCATGTTGTTCCAAATTCAAGTTGAATTTTCAAATGGGACTAGTCGAAGACTTAGTCTATTTTTGACATCTTTTAGGATCTGACGATCTACTCAAGGACACATGGCCGAAAAGAATTCTGAGGATTCTGGCAACGTCTGAAATTCGCAGAACGAACTCGTCTCTATTTCTGTGCATACATACCGTTCCTGCGTAGAAGCATGTTTGGGGCGGCTCCTAGGATCTCTTTCTTTCAAGTCTGTCTTATGTTTATTAGGACATTGGCGTTGCCCGATGAGGAGTCGTGCACCTTGATGATGCACATTTATCAATTTTTCAAGCATCCTTAGGTCAATTACACTTTGGGAAATCAAGACCTTCTAAGTCTTTGGCTAATTACCCAATCGAGATTCCAAACAGAAAACAAGGAACGAAATGAAGAAAATGCCGTGATACTTACACCACTTTGGTTATCATGCGAAGCATGCACACCATTTAGGCTACGACACTGTGCTGCCTACGCCACCTTGGTCATAGTATCACGTCATCCACGCCAGATTGTTCCAAGTCCAAAGTTGGAATTCTCGAGACGGAATAAACCAAAACCTTAGATTCCTTTGACATCTCTCGGTGTTAGTTGATTCAAGAAAGGATACATCTTGAAAAGATTTCTGAGGATCACCGGCAGTGTCCACACGTCATAAGACAGACTTGTCTGCTAGTATTAGAGTCTAAGGGCGACACTGACGACGGTGACTGTGTTTTCGCTTTAGTCTTTTATTTAGATTAAAGTTGCTGCAAGGCCCCTATTAAGCCTTTCCTCACTTTCTGCAAGCAAAGGTTCTGAATCATTGCACCGCCAAGGAAAGTATCGAGGCAGAAAACCAAACCCACTTGGGAACGTCTGCACCGGAATCCGATTCAGAGACTAGTCAGATTGCAAGCCCGGTCAGTCACAACGGAAGACTCCCCGCGTTCTCTGCTCGCTACCCTGCAGTCAGCTTCGTCTCCTGTCCTTGAGGAGACAGACTCTCCGGAACCACCCACCCCCTCCTCTGCATCAAGCACCTCTGGACCAACAGTCATGGCAGATCAACCGCAACCACTCTCTCTGGAAACCATACTCATGAACATCCAGACTAGTATTACTGCCATACAACAAAGGGCCGCCCAAACAGATGCCAACATGACCCGTTTGAATGATCTCTTTAACACTCGTCTTCCTTAAGCTGTTCAAGAGGAGGGCGAGGCCAAAGAGGACGTGCACGAGCAACCTATTATGGTCGAAGATCCGGACCATCCAGGGCGTCTGGTCGCTTTGGTCAATCCTCGGGGCACTCGAAATCCCACTCAGAATCCAGGCCTCACCGCTGCTAGGACTGTTCAGCACCCAAGATGGCCAAGCTGGAAGAATCTGTTTCGAAGTCCGAGAAAATCAGTGCTGGAGGGATCGACTTGGACCGTCTCTGCCTTTATCCCAATGCCAGGCTTCCCGACAAATTCAAAATACCCGACATAGCCAAGTTCGATGGCAGTGGCGATCCTAAAACCCATCTCTATGGTTACCATGCTGCCATGAAGCTCCTGTCCGTCGAGCCTGAGGCCATGTCTCAGCTGTTTCCTCAAACCCTCTCGGGTCCCGCTTTCCATTGGTTTCTGTCACTCGACATTGCCAAGCGAAGGACTTGGGAGGACATCGGGGCTGCGTTTATTTCGCAGTATAGCTATAACTCCCAGCTCAAGATGACTACTCGGGAGTTGGAATCCACCAAGATGGACGCTAAGGAATCCTTCGCGGATTTTGTCAAGAGATGGAGGGCCAAAGCCGCTCAAATGATTGATCGCCTGAGCGAGAGAGATTAGCTTCGTATCATCTCCCGCAATCTTCAGCCAGACTATGCTAGGCACTTGGTCCTCGTTCAAGCATCCTCCAATTTTGACACCTTCTTCGACTCTGGCCTGGCCATCGAAGATGCATTACAGAGTGGGATTCTGTCGAAGGGAGAATCCTCCAATCCACCGAAGTCAAAGCCTCGGGCATATTCGGGAAATACAAATGCACTGTTTGGGGGAGGGACTTACTCCAATACTGCAACCAGTGGTACCAATGCCTCTTCCTCAAAAACTGCCAACCCCATTGCCGAGGTCCATCAAGTTCATACTCCGCAGAGTAATCGGCCGCGTAATCAACCTCGTAGCTTCTCCGCTTTTGAAGCACCGTTGTCTTCAGTCATGGAGAAACTGGTCCAATCGGGACATCTGAAGCTCCTCGACCCAACTCCTCTGCCTAAGAACCCTTCACCTAACTTCAAAGCCAATCTCTACTGCACCTATCACCAAGGCCGGCCATCTTACCGATTCTTGCTTTCGCCTCCGACATGCGATTCAGGATCTCATAGATGAAGGGACTCTTCATGCTCCACCACCTTCAGCTCAAAAACCAAACATCCTCGCCAATTCCATGCCAAAACACAGCAATGCTCCACGCATTAACCAGATATCCCTCAGCCCCACTATATTTAACCCCACTGACCATATAGCCCCAACAAATCAACCTAGGCCAATCGTGCCTATCCCTTCTCAACCCGAAGCCGAGATTTCTTACATCCACTCCGAGGAAGGACAGTCGTCCAATTTCAATGCGCCCTCCGCGCGTCTACAGAACGGAACGTTTGTATTCAACGCTTCTATCAGTGACCTGTTCCACCAGCCTATTCCTGCTGTGCAGCTCAACTCTGCCTCTACTGTGGGTAACCCGTACTTCAACGTGACGGATCCGAACCCCTCCTTAAGTCTATTGGACCGCTTCAGAGCTGCTATTCCCCCTCAACCAGAGCAACAACTCGACATGCAAGCCGTAGGGTGGGCCATAGCTGATAATAATGACTATGCCACCCCCATAATCAATGAATGGACAGAACTGGAGTTGGATGGTTTCCCTCAGAATCCCGAATACGTCCCCTTTGACCACGCCTAGTATGATGCTTGGATGGCCAATTATGAAGCAGCCATGCTTGATCCTTTGGATGGCTTCTCGTTGGACATGCTCTTCCAACAACCTCATCCTGTTTTGCCCGAGGAAGAGTACTATTGGGACCCCGAGCCCGCTTGGCAATTTCCGTTAGGATTTGACCCTAATCCTCTCCAAGGTTACGCTCTGCCCAACCATGAAATCCAGTATTTGGAAGAGGACCTTATTCAAGATGAGACCCGTGTCCTAGGGGAATGCTTCTTCCCTTCCACTCTTGACAGACTGGTTAACTCGGTGGCTGATCCCGAGTATGATCCCACGTTCTACATCGTCGACGAAAATCTCCCACGCCCTGTAGTGCCTTCCCCTCCTGAAGAGGATTGCAGCATCATGGTTACGGACCTTGTGCCACCAGCTGATCTTTGGGACGTCGATGATATAGTCAACATCCAGGTTGGGTCCAAGGTTTGGACTGTCAATCGCTCCCTCGCTGATGGAGGGCTGTGGGATGTCCCTTTTATTGCTAATACAGGACCAGTCCGAGAAGCTGTAGCCGTTGGGGATCCAGACTTTTGGGAATCACTCTTGATGAAAGATCTGATTGAGGATTTGGGTTTGAACATGGAAGTGCCTGTAGCTCCTCCGACCTCTGACAAAGGGAAACACAAATTGGGGGAAGTCCCTGCTGGTCTGTGGGACGATAGTCAAGACCCTCAAATGGTGCCCTCTTTAGAGAACGTTCTTAACATTACAAGAAGTGGACGAGTCTTTTAGCCTGCTAATCTGCAAGCAGGGAGTTCGTCCAATTCTTCTGACCGGAAGAACGAACCTCCTATTTTCTCAAGGTCTGCACCACTTGAAGTACCAGTTAACGCCCCGAATGACGACGTGATTCAAAGGCAATTGGAGCGGATTCCCGCTGCCATATCACTCTGGGGACTAATCTGTTCCTCCCGGGAGCATCGTCAGAAATTCTGCCACACTCTTTCTCGTCTTGAGATTCGACCGGACGTCACGCTTGAAGCAATGATTTCCCTTATCCTCCCGCCTACTTCTGAACATACAGTGGTCTTCACTGATAAGGATCTGCCGTTTGAAGGAGTTGACCACAATCGACCCTTGCATATCACAGTCAAATGCCGAGGACTCTGGGTTCCGACCGTTCCTATCGATAATGGCTCAGCGATCAATGTTTGCCCTTTGAGGGTGGCTCACCGTCTGGGACTGACTAAGAAAGACTTTGCACCTTCCAGCATGGCTGTTAAGGCATATGACAGCACACGTCGTCTGGTCGAAGGCACACTCGTGCTCAATCTTGATGCGGAGGGATTCAAAATGGATGTCGAGTTCCATGTGGTTGACATTCCAGCCTCCTTCAATCTCTTGCTAGGAAGACCGTGGCTTCACAGATCTGACATCATGGCCGTGCCATCTACTCTTCATCAGAAAGTCATGCTGGGACTTCCCACTGGGACTTTGATTATCTGCGGGGATTCAGGCATTCGCCCACTCAAGGAGGACGGCACACCTGTTTTGGGTATCGCGCACGACAACGAAGACGTCGATCTCGCAGGTTTCTCTTTTGATACTTCTGGGTCGGTTATGGCCATCAACGTGGATGGGGACTTCATCATAAGCTCTGTCGCTCTGGACATTATGAGAAAGATGTCCTATCTACCTGGCCTTGGCTTAGGAATTCACCAACAAGGGATTCCGGAATTCCCTGCGTTTCCTTCCTGTGAGGGCCGCTTTGGCTTGGGATACTCTTCCTCTGCCAACGATGCCAAAAGAAGGAAATGCACGGGAAAACCTCTCTTTATGGTAATCCCGACAGCTACTTCGTCCGTGAAAAGGGGAATGATATCTATCATGGGCAAGCTGAGCCCTTTATCGACTCGGTCACTGGGGAACTGCTGCCTGGTTTTGAGATCTTTGCGGATGATACTTGGTCCTCCGGTGACGAAGAGCCAGCTAATGCAGAATTCAAGAGGAAGCTTAGCCAACCCAAGCCGAAGACTGACTGGCTGGGATCTCTTGATCATGGGAGCTTGGAGCAGCTGTTCCGTGAGTTCTCTCAAGTGGGTTTGGCCAAGGAAGCTGAAGAGGCCGAAGTGTTCATGCTCGGGCCCGATGCCCTCGAGGACCCCACCTCTCTTATCGTGGAAGCTAAGGGTAGCCTAAAAAATTGCATTTTCAAACCACGCCTTACTTGCATTGATGATATAGCTGAGTCTGACACCGAGTCTGTCAAGTCTTTTGAGTCTAAGTCTAGCTCTGAGTCGGAGCTTGTGCCTCTCGGCCCTCCACGTCATAGCTTTCACTTTGAGTTCGACTCCCTTGTACTTGGCGACCCTGCGGGGTCTTATGAAATGAAAGACTCCTCTTCTGACTACTTGAATGATCTTTATATAAACTGTGTCGACCCTGACGACGAAGGGATAGATTTCGATGGGGATATCCCCAAGGAAATCCGTGCCTTCATTGAAAGGGAAGATGAAAGGCATGCTCAGCCATTAAAAGAAGAGGTAATCCTAATAAACTTGAAAGATGAGAGTGATCCTCGGATGGTTCAAGTGGGCTCCACGCTAGCTCCAGAGGAGCATCGTAATTTCAAAGAGCTCCTCACTGAATTCAGCGATGTTTTTGCATGGTCTCATCAAGACATGCCTGGTATCGATCTTGAGATAGTGGAGCATCGAATCCCCCTATTGCCCGATGCTAAGCCGGTAAAACAGAAGCTCAGACGGATGCGACCGGACTGGGTGCAGAAAATCAAGGAAGAAGTCACCAAGCAGATTGACGCTGGTTTTCTCGCTGTCTCTCAGTATCCCACTTGGGTGGCCAACATCGTCCCTGTTCCTAAGAAAAATGGCCAGATTCATGTCTGTGTTGACTTCCGGGACTTGAACAAAGCAAGCCTCAAAGACGATTTTCCCTTGCCACACATCGATGTGCTCGTGGATAATACTGCGGGGCATGCTTTGCTTTCATTCATGGACGGCTTCTCAGGCTACAATCAGATTCTCATGGCACCCGAAGACCGCGAGAAAACGACTTTCATCACTGAGTGGGGGACTTACTGCTATTTGGTTATGCCGTTTGGTTTGAAGAATGCCGGTCCTACTTACCAAAGAGCTGCCACGACTATCTTGCATGACATGATGCACAAAGAGGTTGAGGTCTACGTTGATGATATGATTGCCAAGTCAAAAACTCGGGAAGGGCATGTCCACGTGCTAAGGAAACTTTTCGAAAGGCTCCGCAAGTTCCGGATGCGTCTTAATCCACAGAAGTGCACCTTCGGAGTCACGGCAGGCAAAATGCTAGGTTTCATGATCACTTCCCGTGGGATTGAAGTCGATCCGTCAAAAATCAAAGCAGTACTCGAAATGAAGCCACCTGAGTCTGAAAAGGGAGTGCGAAGCTTTTTGGGGAAGGTTCAGTTCATCAGCAGATTCATCGCCAAGTTAACCTTAACTTGCAAGCCGATGTTTCGTCTACTCAAGAAGGACACCCCGTTCGTATGGTCGGACAAGTGCCAAGCAGCTTTCATTTCAATCCAGGACTATCTACAGAACCCACCTGTTCTCATGCCGCCTGTACCTGGAAAACCTCTGATCCTCTACTTATCCGTGAGTTCTACGTCCATGGGATGTTTGCTAGCTCAAGAAGGGGACAAGGGAGTTGAGAAAGCTATTTACTACCTTAGCAAGAAAATGGTTGGAGCCGAAGAGCGCTATACCGCCTTAGAAAAGACGTGCTGGGCCCTTGTCTGGGCATCTAAGAAGTTAAGACACTACATGCTGGCTTACCCAGTGAAGTTGATTTCTAGAATGGATCCTCTCAAGTATCTATTTGAGAAACCTGCGCTCACTGGTAAGTTAGCACGTTGGTTGCTTCTTTTAGCAGAGTTTGATCTCGAGTATGTCACAAGAAAATCAGTAAAGGGACGTGCTATTGCGGAATTCTTAGCTGACCACACCGTGGACGGACCCGAAGATTCAGATTTCGTGTTCCCGGACGAGGAAGTGCTGACAGTTGTTGAGAATGTTTGGACTCTTTACTTCGATGGGGCAGCCAATCAGAAAGGGTTCGGAATCGGGGTTTTGCTAGTCACTTCTGACGGTTCTCATATTCCGCTTGCATTCAAGCTTAATTTCGATGTCACCAATAACTAAGCTGAATATGAGGCCTGCATTGTGGGAATGGAAGCTTCGCTCACACTCGGTGTTTAGAAGCTTGAAGTCATCGGGGATTCGAATCTTGTCGTGTCTCAAGCCAATGGAGACTGGAAAGTACGCGAAAAAAAGCTGAAACCTTATCATCAGGACTTGGAGGGATTAATCCCTCGTTTCAACAAGGTGACTTTCACTCACATTCCTCGGCTGAAGAACCATTTCGCTGATGCACTTGCTACCCTGGCCTCCATGGTCGAACTGCCGCTAGGTGTCAAACTCCGCCCTATCTTAATCGAACAACGGGACCATCCCGCCTATCAATGTGTCAACGCCATCGATGATGTGGATGATGGCCTACCCTGGTACCATGACATATGGAACTTCATCGAGAGTGGTTTGTACCCGTCTGAGGCTTCTCAGAAGGACCGAACTGCGTTACGAAGGATTGCTGCTCATTACATCATCTGTGGGGGGAGGTTGTACAGGAGATCTCATTGTGGGATGCACAAACTGTGTCAACGGCACTGAAGCTGTCAGAATTATGGAGGAAATCCACGAAGGGATTTGCGGTCCCCACATGAGCGGCGTCATGCTTGCTAGGAAGATTTTGCGTCAGGGCTACTTCTGGTCTACTATGGAATCTCAGTGTGTGAATTGCGTGCGGCGATGTCACAAATGCCAAATCCATGCTAATCTGATGCATGTTCCACCTTCTAACCTATTTGGCATGGCTTCGCCTTGGCCTTTCTCTGTATGGGGTATTGATGTCATCGGCATGGTCAGACCTTCCGCTTCAAACGGTCACAGGTTCATCCTAGTAGCAATCGATTACTTCACTAAGTGGGTCGAAGCTGAATCGTACAAAATCTTAACCGCGGTCCAAGTCGCTCATTTCATTAGGAAGAATATCATCTATCGGTATGGCGTTCCGCAAGCATTTGTCTCGGACAATGGGAGTCATTTCAAAGGTAGGGTTCTGGAGCTCTTTGAAGAATTCAAGATCCAGATCCATCACTCAACCGTCTATCGCCCTCAGACGAATGGAGCAGTCGAAGCGGCAAACAAGAATGTCGAGACCATCATCAAAAAGTCTGCGGAGTCCGCCAGGGACTGGCACGAGCAGCTGCCTCTAGCTCTTTGGGGGTATCGAACGTCGATCCGGACGTCAACAGGGGCAACCCCTTATTCCTTAGTCTACGGGATGGAAGCAGTTCTCCCCATAGAGCTTGAGGTACCATCTCTGAGGGTCGCGGTAGAATCAGAACTTTCGGAATCTGAATGGCTCAGTGGGAGATTCGCCGAACTCATGCTTTTTGATGAACGAAGGCTCCGGGCTTTGTATCATGTTCAGGGGTATCAACGGAGAATTGCCCCGGCGTTTAACAAGAAAGTAAAGTCTAGGGACTTGATTGAAGGGGACATGGTCACAAAGGAGATCCGAGCACCAGTTTTCGACCCTCGCAGCAAGTTCCGACCTAAGCGTTCCGGGCCTTACATTATTAAGGCCATCCTTTCTGGGGGAGCGGCTCAACTCATTGATCTCGACGGCAACGAGTTCAACACTCTGGTTAACCTGGATCAACTCAAGCGTTACTATCCCTGAGAGAAGCTCGTTGGACCGAAAACCACAAGGGTGGGCTGTTCCAAGCAAAAATTAGAGCAAGCCTGCTAGACCGAAAACCTGAGAAGGCGGTTTAGGCAAAAATAAATAGGCATCAATCACAGCTCGCTAGACCGAAAACCCGAGCGGGCGGTTCTAGGCAAAAGTTAGAGCGTAAAAGGAGAGCTAAAATACCCGAGCCAACCTTTGCCTGAACTACGTTTTGACCTGATTCCTTGAAAAGGGATACGTAGGCAATCTCTCCGTGAGATTCGGTCACCATCAATCAACTTGATCCGCAGTTTTCCTACCACCAGAGTTCGGATCGATATTCAAGAGATGCTGTGGTTCAACACCTGAAACAAACGGGGAAAGCTCTCCAACTTTCACTTTTATTTTAATTATAACTTCTATTACACAGGCTGAGCAGTCTTAAGCAAACATTTAAGCATAAAAATAGAATAAGGTGCTCGAGGCCTTAACAGGCTCACGGTTTATTCTAGATCATTCGAGTCTGTCGAAGAGTCAGTTGTTGTTTTGTCTGCTTGCGACCTCTCTTTTCAGCCATGTTTGATACCGGTGCATAAGCTCTGTGCTGAAGTCTGGGTCAGCTCCTCCGAGTTGTCTCAAGCCCCAATTGTGCTCGTATGCTCTCAAATTCTGGAAAGTAAAGACAGGGACTTGGAAGTCCTCAATCCCAGCTCGGTGAAGCCCTTGGCTTATTCCCAACTGACGGAGAATACGACCTGGAATATAGAACGTGAAAGCGGTCAGTCCAGCTATCACCATCCTCTCAAAACCTGCAAAATTCAAAGCCATATCCGGGATGTTCAGGGCCTCGTGCCTCTAAATGATCTCATTCGGTAGCATCTCTCTCATGAATGTATACCATTGATGTACGGTCATCTCCGGGTAAACCATGCCTCGCTGGTGCATTCGGCCAGGCAAGTGGGGCCAATTTGCTTCCGGCGCAATGAGCAATCCTAACTTGTCAGACAACCAAAGCTGCAAGAGCGGAAAAACAAGTAAGAAGCCACATAAAGCTTGAGCGGAAAAACAAGTGAGAAGCTCCAATATAGCCTTAGCCGAGAGACGAGTGAAAAATAGAATGTGCGAAAAACAGAAAAAGGTGAGCTGAGTGAGAATTTACCTGCAGCAGAAGCGGGCTACCGCCAAAGACGTTTGTTTGGCCCGTGGAAACCAAATCCAAACCCATGAGTGTTTCAGCCAGGACAAGCGGCACCACATTCTTTCGGGCACCCATTTGAGCAGCAACGCTCACCAGCATTGGGTTCACCTGCCCATTCGGAGACACTAGTAAATAAGCAGCCAGCACACTAATTGTTAGGGCAAAACGACGCCTAACCTGCAAAGCCATATCCTCTATATCCCCTTCTAGCCCGTACCATTCCATTAGGCGCATGATATTGATTTGCCCTCCAACTAGCAGACTTTCGGCTGCTCCCCTAGTGATGTCGAGACTGGATTGTAGGAGCTTGGGTATATTTTTCCGGTAAGGTGGCACGACAATCACGCTTGAAGCAACACCTTGGAGATACGCTTGGAATTCCTCCACAGTCGGGCACAACTCGTTGACCCCAAACCTGAACACGTGAACCTCCGGATCCCAGAATTGCAGGGCTGCCCTCAGAAGTTCAGGGCGAACCCTCACATCACGGAGAAAACGAAATGCGGCCAGCCCGTGAGATCGGAATGAGAGCCAATCTCCAGCAACGAAAGCGGTAAGCCATGGACTAATCAACACTGGAAGGTTATTTGCCATCTTGATTTTTGTGGGAACGTCAAATTATCAGGAGAATGCCTGTACTGAACAAAGCATCGGCCTCTATATAGCCAGAATACGTGAAGCACCTCTCTTTCACAGGGCAAATATCTCTGCTGGATGCTGTCCTTTCTTCTGAGGCCAAGGCATCTCTGCACCGTCCCCTGAAAACCTCTTAGAAAAAGTGATGACGAGGCCTGACCACCCTGGAATTCTGAGACGGTCAAATAAAGGTAGCCTGGCGTGCCTCAACCATCCCGCGATGATGTCACTCCATCGCGCGACTGTTCAGAACCCCTCCATCGCGAGATTGACTCATTTCATCGCGCGATGGTTCAACCTGCAATTTGACAGATTACAGCAGCTACTACCCAGCCTTGGTCATTTTGGATTCCGAAGGTTACTTCGCAACTTTTATGGTTCCAGCAAGTCATTACAAGCATATATGACTGTATCCAAGCACCGGATTCGAAAAATTGCGTTCAACGAAGATTTCGGACCCTTGGTGGCTCGTTTCAAGTTCAAAAAGCCGTTTTAGGGAGTCAAAACTCGTTTCAAGGGGCTTCCCCCACTCTCTCATGCCGCACAGGTCATGGTGACCTAATGTGACTGTACGGAGGTGTCAGTTTCAGTCCGGGACATAATAGAGTCTTATTTTGTCACCTCGTGTCCTCTTTGTGTCCTTTGTGGCATTTTTGGGTCTAGTTTGCATTTTAGAACGTATTTTTCGAAGTCCATCTACTCTCATAGGTCGTTTTGCACATACGTGACCTCACCATAGTGTCAGTTTCACCCCAATTGAGACGTTTTCAGTTTTGACTTGCAAATGTCCAAAACTCCATCATATTTTCCGTATCCTAGCTGTGTCCTAAGATATTTTCTCATTTTCTTTCGAGCTAAGTCCCGTTTGTACGCATCTGTGTGTCTGTGAACAGTCTCGGTACATCGTCAATGCAAGTACGGTATTAGTGGTATATATTTGTCTACTTTAACCCATTGCAAAGATAAAATAAGCTGAAAATGCAAATTTTATGGCTAAAACCGTGATCTATCCACATCCAAATAAAGAAAGCTACTGCACGTACGGCACTTCGGCCACTCAAAGCTATCATGTCAAGTTCAGGCACACTCGCCCATCGAGTCAAAAGGGCACGCAGGCCTCAAAACATCTGTAAAAGTATCAGCTATGGCACTCTGGCCTTCTGTCTATCTATGTGGGCACGCAGGCCCAAAAGCAAGAATCAAGTGCAAAAGTGGGATAAGGCCCCTCGGCGGCCCTCAGTCATCGCCGAACCAGTCGCCCTCTCCGTCGTCATCCTCGTCGTCTCTCTCTGTGGGATCCACTCTGAAGCCTGGATCGTCCGCTGAGTCATCAGACCCGCTGCTCTCAGACGCATCCTCTTCCTCCCCTTTTTCTTCCTCCTCCTCTTCGTCCTCCTCCTCGGAGACCTCAGGCAGGATCAGCCGCTTCTTGCAGACCGGCTCGTCCTGTGAAGGCCTCTGGCGCATCTTCAGCTGGTACCTCTCCTTGGCGCGCGCCACAGCCTCTCGGGCTGCCTCCTCGCTGCCAATAGGTGGTTGTGAGCCCCGTGCTTGTGGCCTGGCACTAGGCGTAGGAGCAGGAGTCGTGGCAGCTAATTTCTTTAGTGGGGGATCCCTCACACTTTTCCTCCTAGGAGCCGCCTGTCCCTGTGCCTGCGTTATAAATATTATACATTAGCATGTGTTTGCATATTCCATGTTCTAAAAGCAGGTATGATCAAGCAAAATCAAGAAGCAATCAAAGCATACTGTCTATTGTGCAAGCATGAACATATGTCTCGTATCGAAATGCAAGAATGTATCGAATGCAGACATGTCTTGAAAGCAGGAATGTATCATTTTCTAAAGGATATACCTGAGATCTCCGAGCTGCTGGCTGAGGATAGCGCAAGTCCAACGGTAGGCCACTCGCCGCTCTCCTAATCACGTTCTCCAACGCAAGCATGCGCCGGACAGCCTCGTTCACCCACTCATTGGGGACCTGCAAAGAGGATTCAAATATGAACAATTGAATGACAGTTCAAACTTTATCGGAATATAGTAATGAAGGCAACAATATCTTACTGGCACAGTAACGGGCGCAGGCTCAACTCTGGCCGGGGTAAGATGCAACTCAGCTGGATTGCCCTGAGAGTCTACCACTGCTATCTGCCACGTCAGCTCTGGTGGCCCGCCTCTCACTAGTCCACTCGGACCTCGCCTCGGACGACTCTCACCACTGCCTGGTCTCCCTGAAACGGCTCTCCTCTCCTCAGCAGCTCCGCGGGCCTGACTCCGAACCTCCTTGAACTCTCGTACTCCCAGTGGCCCCGCCAAGCGCTCCCTCTGATAGGCTGCATAGTCCATGTCAGGACGCAAGTAGCGTGCCAAGTCAGTATCAGGCCGTGTGAAGACCTCCAACTCAGCCAAGGTGTACTCTCCTGTGTGTGAGGCCCATGGTGGAAGCGGTCCAGGCACCTAAAACCCTGCATAGCCAAGTGACTGGCGTGTCACTCGGTCACCCAAGTACCACTGCCAACCAAAGGCCGACTCCAGCAACACCCTGCTCGCCGTGACAACCCTGCTACGAGCCAAGTACTCAGGCTCAGGCTCCGCCACCCTCCAAGGATCCCACTCAACCTGTAAAGGCAAGCAATGCAAGCATCGGTCAGCGACGGCATTGAAGCAATAAAAAGGCAGGTGCATTTGTTATTTCTACGAGGTGTAATGTTATACCTGTGAAGGGCGTAGCTCGTCGAGGTATATCCTAAAGCCGTTCAGATCGCCTCTGCCCCTCTTCTCACCCATGTTCTTCTTGCTCCATATGTGTGCGCGCGGGAGAATCCCCAAGTCCAGGCTCTTCGTCACCGGACGGCACATGTTCAACACCTCATAAGCCCAGAGCTGCACGATTGTCAAATACATCAAATCAGTAGTGTATGCAGGAATACTATTGAACAAGTTATGCTATTTAAATGAATGCAAGTATGAATTGGAAAGTGTGCATTAGTCTGTTGTGAATCATACCTCCCAAATCCGCCAGTACCCGGCAGTGCTCACCTCCGTCCTCGACGAGTCCCCAAAGAAGCCGTAGGCTGCACCCAGTGCTGCTCCACCCCAATCAAATCGCAAAGCTGTCCTCAGGTCCCTCAGCGCAGGCAAGTAGGACAAGTGAACCTTGCTACGCCTGTTTGGATACAGGGTAGCGCCAAAAAGGTACAACAGGTACGCCCGGGCCATCTGCTCCACCTCCTGATCGGTCGTCACCTTCTTCTTGAGATATCGGGTAAACTGCCCATACCTCGCCATCCCCTCCTCAATCTTGGGCACCTCGCCCAGAAACTACTCCAGGGCTGCCTCGTCCTCCTCAATCCCCGAGTCAAACGGGATAGGCTCACCCCCAACCCTTAAACCTGTGATCGCCGCAAAGTCAGTGGGCGTCACTGTCATCTCCCCAATCGGTAGGTGGAAAGTATTTGTGGTATCCCTCCACCTCTCTGCAAGTGCAACCAGGACGGCATGGTCATTCCTCATCGGCGTGAGAGTTTGAATGAACTCTCCAAAACCTGCCTCGTCCACCAACTGCCTCACTCTCTCCGGCAAACTCTGGTACAACGCTAAGGAGCTGCATGCACCCCCGAAGCCCCGGATATCTCTCGGCCGCGCCCTCTCCTATATCAGATACAAAAACAAACAACAAAGAATATATCAGCATGCAGAGTTTCATTTTCAAGTTCTAAGTAATCAATGCAGCTTAGCTACAGATGGTTGGTTCAAGTTATCATGTCTCATGCACGACGTTCAAACATGGACCTCTGGTATCGCTACTCGAAGTTTACTTCAGAGGGTTACTATTACTCTACAACTTAACATTTGGGCGCATGCATTGTATTTGAATGGCGTCTAATGAAGGAAATGAGTGTTCATCAGAAAGTTACCTCAGACCAGCTGCGCGAGATATGAGTGTCAGGGTCTCTCAAAACCAACTCGGAGTCATACTCTGCCTGTCATGGCCGATATGCTGTGAAACCCGACGGCACAAATAAGTGAGGAACAGGTGGCATGTACCTCTCTACTGAAAACGGAGCCCGAGTCAAACTCTCCGCCTCCGACACCGCCGTCACCCTGGGGCCCTGTACTCTAGCACCAACCCTCTCCTCGGTCTCAACATCCCTCAAAAGCTCCTCATCGGCAGCCCGCTCTCTCTCGGCTCTCGCCGTAGCTTCCGAAGCAGCTATCTCCCGCTCTCGCTCCTCTCGAGCCTCCAAGACAGCAGCCCCTATCATGGGATCCTCCTCGAGGAGCCGGGCTAATCTCTCCTCGCTCAGAAACTCTGCAAGGTCCTGTCTCGTAATTGGTCTATGGCCTGACGATGTCGCTGCTGGCCGAAATAGTACCTCTTCCTCGGGAACCTCTGTGACACCCTCCTCCTCGGTCATCGCACCCTTGCCTTTCGCCAGATCCCTCGGCGGAATATCACTTAGCTCGACATCACCGCCGCCGGCACTCCTACTGCCCATAACCTCGGAAGTACCACCAACTACAATGGAACCGCTCACGGCCGTGCTTGGGTCCATTTGCCCGACGACAGAAGGCACTGCCCCGACTAGCTCTGTCGCGCGACGATCTGGCTCCGTCGCGCGATGATCTCTGTCGCCTCCGACCTCCTGCATGCAATCGTCTTCGCCGTTGCCGCCGCCCACTACCTCTGCACCAGCGCCTATGGCAACCCCCATCGGCGGCTGATCCCCTGTCTCGACCTCTATGGGTCTTCCCTCGTCCTCCGGACGATCAACAAGCTCTCCTCCGCCACCCCCATTGCCGTGGTCTGCCATGGGAGAGTGTATGCGTGTGGATTCTTTGATTTTGGAAAGAGATCAAGGGTTTCAATGGGTTTTTGAGAGAGTTTGGGAGGTGAAAGGAGTTTTGAAATGTTTGAAACCGCTGAGTATCAGTTTCTGTAGCGTCTCTGAGAAGAAAAAGGGAAGAAAACAGGCACGGGCCGGGTCTGGGCTCGCTTCAGATCCAAGCCCTAACTGGAAACCCTCGCGCGATGGTATGACATCATCGCGCGACAGTTCAACTGGGCCCTTGACCAGATTTGACCCCTGGCTCGGCCCAATCTTGTGTTTCGCTTTATTGGTGGCCCAGAAGTCTTACTTGGGCCTTGTAATTAATTTTTGATCCCTGCAAAGATGTCCAAGATCAAAGATGCCTAATTTCCCAATCAGCGACGATCTAACCGTCCATTTCCAATCAACGACGATCTAACCGTCCATTTCCCAATCAACGACGATCTAACCGTCCAATTTCCCAATCAGCGACGATCTAACCGTCCATTCCCAATCAGCGACGATCTAACCGTCCATTTCCTATTCAGCGATGATCCAACCGTCCAATTTCTATTCAGCGACGATCCAACCGTCCAATTTCTAATTCAGCGACGGTCTAACCGTCCAATTTCTAATTCAGCGACAATCTAACCGTCCATTTCCCAATCAACGACAATCTAACCGTCCAATTTCCCAATCAGCGACGATCTAACCGTCCATTCCCAATCAGCGACGATCTAACCGTCCAATTTCCATTCAACGACGATCTAACCGTCCATTTCCATTCAGCGACGATCTAACCGTCCAATTTCTATTCAGCGACGATCCAACCGTCCAATTTCTATTCAGCGACGATCCAACCGTCCAATTTCTAATTCAGCGACGGTCTAACCGTCCAATTTCTAATTCAGCGACGATCTAACCGTCCATTTCCAATCAACGACGATCTAACCGTCCAATTTCCATTCAGCGACGATCTAACCGTCCAATTTCTAATTCAGCGACGATCCATCCGTCAAATTTCTATCCAGCGACGATCCATCTGTCCAATCCCTTGGTACACGGTATTTGTACATACTGTCTTGCACTTTTCAATTAATTGGCCTTTGGGTGAATTAGATGGGTGTCTAGAAATCTTTGACGTTACCCGTACCGACTAATGGTGCTTCGCGTGCCGTCAAAGAGGGACTACTGTAGACACCCCAATCTGATTTCTCGGTCATTTTATCTCTTTTTTAGTTTCTTGTTCCCCCGATGATGAATCAGGTCGCGAACAGTATTGATTGAAATGGCTTGAGTTTGGTGTGTGTGGAACCCGTCCTTAACCCTGAAGCCTTTAAACCCAAACCTTGACTAAGGGTTTGACTCTCGCGCGACTTACGGAGACACTCGCGCGATGCTCTACTTGCCAGGTGGTGGTCAAAGTCAAACTTTGACTGATTGACCATCGCGGGGAAGCTAGAACCCTCGCGCGACGGTCTCAATCCAGCGCGCGATGGTCGACACCTGTCGTATCCAGCTGGATTTTGTGATGATGAGGCGTCTGCAGGTCCATGTGACCCCGTTCCATCGACTGAACGGCGTTTGCTCGGCCAGCCTTGCACCACCTAACCCCCCACTCTCCCATCAACTTTGCACCCTACTTCCCCACCAAGTAAGTGCAGCCAGCATTGTTGGCTGGCTGCATGACCTTGTCTAGCCACCCACAAACACTCCTCCTTTCTATAAATAACCCCCATTTGTTCTCTTTCAAAGGGGTTACCCAAAAAATCTCAAAAGAAGAACAAGAACTACAACCTTGATCTCTTCTCTCATTCAAATCCCTACCACTCACTCACTTGTCAAAGCCATACCACCTCACTCAAACCATTTTCAACTCATTCAAGCAAAGGTATAATTTTCAGCCTTTACTGTTTTGATCCCTGAGGGGGGCTGACAGGGTCAAGGCTGGTAATCAATATCAGTTTTGGCCCCAAAGCCAGCAAATTTACAAGTTGCTAAGAACAGAATGACCCACGCGCGAGATACCCACTCTATCGCGCGACGGTTTGCCGTTTGCATGATAAGGTTCTCGTGGGGATGGGCTTCTCGTTCTGTTCAATTTATATGATTTTATGTTTTCCTGCCTAATCATATTTGATACATCTCACTGTTTTGCATGCTAAAATCAGTAGTTTAGTTTAGCTTGCTTTCCCTGTTCATGTTGGAATGCCCCTGGGTAGCTTCTGAATATGTCTCAGAACCCAGGCATGCAAAGCAATTCCTGGAAGTCCAGTCTAAACAGTCGCGCGATGATGTGACTCCATCGCGCGATGGTTTAGGCATTTCCAGAATTTGCCCTTGCATGGGCAATTAGGCTTTAGGCCTCTCTTTTAACACCCTCACTGTTTAAGGGTTGCATTTTATCCCAGTCATGATAATTTGTAAATATTGATTTACTTTCAGTACATATAAACTGCGTGTTTTGTCCTGGGTGTGCACTGGTCCTTCCAGAGCCCAGTAGGGGATAAAATTTAACCTGATGGTGGGACGTGAATACTCGCGCGAGTATTTGAGTCTATCGCGTGATGGTATGGGTTGCATGTAACGGTTCCCGTGCATGCAAGCTGGCCACTATTCGCGATAAACTCAAAACCATCGCACTGCTTTCACATCCCGAGATCAGCGTTAAACATTATCTCATTTTATTCTTTATTGTTCCATGTATCCATGCCATCACCTCTCACATATTGCAAAAGTGTTACAGTTTTAATCCCCATTAAATTGTTTCCCCGCCCTAATTGGCTAAAAATTGATTAATCAAACAGAATTGTAAATAAACATCTTTCATAAATGCCTAAGTAGAGATCGATCTCCGGATTGGGCGAGAGGGGTGCCATAAAACCCTTCCCCTCTCGTAACCTGGCTCCCGAACCCAGATATGGTTATGACGGACTGGTTCCTTAACTTTTTCAAATCAAACAGCGCGGCAGGTGCTTCAAAATACGGTTCCTTGGGTGTCGGACCTTCAAACCCAAGTGGCGACTCTGTATTTTTGCGAGCGCTTGACGTCCAGCTTCAAAAAGCGCTCCCGCGAACCGGCAGCATCTCTCCTTTCTCAAAAAAGGGTGGGGAACGGAATCCCTTTCCCTGGGAGGAGAGAAAGATCGGGCAAATCGCATTTGCCCACACATTTACCCTCATGTTGGATAATGCGAAGTATAATGATGGTCTTGTTGATGTTGAAGCGTCATATTTTGTTGAGCAACTCTTTGTCTTGTGATGGTAAGTTCTTTCATATATGTTGTGGTGCACATGTGTTGAATCTCATAGTTCAAAGATGGTATGAAAGTGGTTAATGAAGCAATCCATAGTGTTAGAGAAAATGTCAAGTATATTAGAGGTTCAGAAGTAAAGAAAATCAAATTTGCTGAATGCCTTGCTCAATTACCTTCAAGTTGTAGTAAGAAGGTTCGGCAAGATGTTATGACTAGATGGAACTCAACATACTTGATACTTGAATGTGCCCTAGTTCATCGTCTTGCTTACTCTCGATTACAATTGGTTGATACAAATTTCAGGACATGCCCATCAGAAGAGAGTGGGAAAGGGTTGAAAGAATAACTGTGAAGACCTATGCAATAATCTTATTTTTAGTAAAATTGTGCTTTGATTTACTTTGGTTATTTGATTGATGTGATCGCATGGAAAGGTATTTTTGTCGTTATGTATGAGACGTTCAGTAGATAGTTAAACTTTAGGTTTCGGTGTAGAAATAATGTTTTGGAAGTGTTAGTAGCGATGGGGGTTTGTTCGATGAACGTTGACAAAAATTTCAAATCTGTCCGCGATGTACTTGTACCGTAGTTTCCCAGTACCAGTACATCCTGCAAAAATTTTGAATTTTCAGCATGCGATTTAGACACTATAAATAGACCCTTTATGTTATTTTCTCACTCCAACCCCCTGAACCCAGCCCTAAAATCGCCCCTCTCCCTTCTCTCTTTAATCTCTCACCCAAATTCTTGGATTTGCACATCAAACACCTCAAAATCTTCAAGATCTAGGGGTTGTTCATCCTAATCTCATATGAAATCAAGGTTATTGCACTCAAAGAGGTAAGAACTCCATCATTTTTGAATTTCTCTCAATCACTTGTTAAACCTCACTTATTCCTCTTGATCTTGGAAAATCTTGGACTTAGGTCTCGTATTGTAGCTTGGGAGGAGCTAGATCTTGGTGGTTTCAAGCTTGGGTCACTTAGGGTTTTGCTCAAAACCTATTGTGGTAGGGATTTCTTACTCTTGTTGTGTGTTTATGCAGTGTTTATGTATCTAGATCATGCCTTGTTTTGTTGTTTGAGGTCGTTTATTCCATTTTCGGAAATCTGCAGAACAGGGTCTTTGTTTTGGGGAGTTTTCGCCTTCTTAAACTCAGGATTGAATTTTGGTTCCTTCATATAAAATATAGTAGACTTAGACCCATTCTAATGCTGTTAGAATCACCCGAAACCATTGAGAATTGAATTAATGGTGGATTTTAGAATTCTAGTCACGAATCTGTCTCAGTTTCTGCTCGTTTTCGGTTCGCGCCCAACTTCAAACGGCCAAAACTTCTTCATTCGATGTCCGTTTCATGCAAACATTATTTTGATTCGAAGGTCTTGAAGTCAGATTTCATTTGCAACTAGAATCGCCTTAAAAATCTTAGTACACAGAAAGTTATGACTGTTGGAGTGGAGGTGTGTCAGTCTGGCTACTTCAAAAGTTGTTCTCGTTCCGTCGTAATGGCTCCCTATGTAAATAGAACATGTTTAAGTCACTTTCGGACATAATTTCTCGTGTCCTAGTAACTTGTTATTTGACCTTGTCTTTTGACACTCATTAGTGTATAATATTAGTTTCGTTTGAGTAAGGAATGCACCGTAAGGTTAATAAGAGTACCGTGGGCTATAAGGGGCAATGTGGTGAGTGTTATGGATAGACATGAGCTTGTCTAATGATTTGATGAGTAATATTGTGACTCGTATCCTCGTGCCTTATCTTCTTGAGCTCCATATGTTCTTTGGCACTCGTTTTTATAAGATTCTCATTTAGAACCTAGCGGGTGGTACGTCATGGAGTTATTGTGAGTTCGGTGCGTGGTGAAGGACATCATGATAGACTTTTAAGAATATTGTGAACTTAATGTATTTATCAATGTACGATGGGATGTGTATATGAATTCGTAATGCAATGCATGATGATAAATGAACGAATGTGAACTTGAAAAATGATGTCTGCTTATATACGGATTGATAATACTTTTATGTTTACGTGAGTTGTGAATTCTGAATTGAGGGTCCTGCAACGCAAGGTGTGGTAATCCCGAAACCCAGGTGGAGAGAATTCAATGTGACGCAAGGGGTGGTAACACAGTTGAACGTCTCGCATGATGAAGAAAATTTTGATTGACTTTAGAAGTTTGTGTTAATGTTTGGATTGTGGTTGTCGAAAAAGAGAATGAAAGGTTGTTCTATCAAGATTTTATTAAAGAAAGAAAGTTGAGTTTTGAAAAGAGGATTTTTATCTAAAATCTCCGGTATTCTTGAGCGAATCAATGGATCCGATATTTGGGCACAAATCAACGGACTCTGGCATTCAAGCTCGAATCCACAGAGTTCGACCCGAAGTGGTCTTGAGTTTTCCCTAAAATTGTTTTGGAAATCAAAAAGGAAAGTTTTACGAAATGAGGTTACATGGTGAATGGTATGAGTTGAGGAAGTTGATGTGGTGTTCATTTGAAAAATTATTTTCCGAGTGCCGGTATCCAACTGCGAATTTATACTTTCATGTGGTGTGGAAGATACAACTTCTCATTAAGGAGGAGATGGAAAATTTAGACGATGTTATAAGTTCCATGGCAAAAAGGAAGAAAGGGAAATTCAACAAGTATTGGGAATGCTATAGCATGGTATTATCGTTTGCCATTATATTAAATTCTCGATACAAGCTACAATTTGTTGAATTTTGCTTGAAAAAGCTAGATTTAGTGAACTTTGCTGATTAGGTTAAAAGCATTCGTGAGAAGCTATATTTATTGTTTGAATACTATATTTATTGTTTGAATAACTAGATTTTTTTTATTGGAGATTATATATTGTATGGATCATATAACAGTTGTTTATGTACTTGTTGAAAAATTGTCGGTTGAAGAGGAGGAGGAAGAGCAGGAAGAGCTTGTGGAGGATTTTGGAGAGTTAGTTGCTGCACTCGGCGCCAATACAACCATTAGTGTCTAAGATTATTGGTGATTGTTATTTTTCCTATTGCTGAGTTCAAATTGCTGGTAATTAACAGGTATATATTAGAGGGAAAAGAGCTGGAGTTCTACATGAAGAAGATTCAGCAGAAGAAGGGAAAGGGTGCCGCAGCTACCGCTGCTTGAAGCGTTTTCCAATTTTGTTACCTATACTTAACCTAGAATTCAGGGCTCTACTTTTTCCCCCAATTTTTGCTTAATTCTAAGGGCTTGGACTGCTTGGTACTGATGATTGATTAAGTTGACAGTTAGCTTGAAAATTTTATTTTCATTTTGTTGAATGTTAAGAGTGAGTACTCTCAAACTTTGGTTTTTGTCTTGAATTTTGATGGGGTAAGTGTATGAGGTTTCCTTCTATTCAATTGTCCTGTATGTGAAGTATTGTAATATTGTTTTGTGACTCTAATATTTGGCAAGGAATTGTTCGACCCATATTTCACTCGTAATGGGGGAAAAGGGGGGAAGTGGGTCGGGTCTGGTTTGTGTATGACTTGTACTGTATTCAACCCGACCCGTTTCAACCCGCTCATATTCAACCCATGACCCATTTCAACCCGCCCATTTGCCACCTCTAGTTTAATGTTATGCTTTCAAGTGGTTATGTTATGCCATTTTTAATAAGTATTACGCCTTCGAATGGTTATGTTATGCCATTTTTGAAAAAGTGTTATGACCTGTATAATAATAATAATAATAATAATAATAATAATAATAATGTTATGTCCCTAATCCACTCAATGGCATAACATGTGGTTTGGAATCAAGGCATAACGGGAAACACCGTAAGGGTAGACACCATAACATTATCCAGTATATGGGCATGAAGTCAAATTGTTCATCAAATTTAGACGCAAAGGAATTCACGTGAAACTTCAGTCTGTTTGTCTAGAATTGTTCAACTCTAGATCATAGAATTCTTTTGGGCTTTTATAGGCCAGTAATGCTACAGCCACAGAAAACTAAGGGGGAATTACAAGACGAGAATAAGCGTAAAATTTTCTCAATCCATGAACATGTTTTTTGGGAATTGTTTAGATATGAAACGGAACAAAATAAACTCCCCATACATAAAAAAGGTAATGTAAAAAGACTAATATACACATACAAAAATCCAGATATCTCCCAATCTTCGGCCACTCCCCTCTCTCTGTGATAGTATCCCGGTCTCTCTCTCTCTCTCTCTCTCTCTCTCTCTCTCTCGCGCGCGCGATCGGCTCAATGGCTTCTCCTGCAACTCTCGCCCTCTTCATCCTAATCTCTGCCGCGTTTCTTCTACCAAGAATAGCATCTCTCCAATACCAATACCCATACCCTCAAGAACTCATTAGTGGCTTCCAACCTAACTTCATCAGTCTCGCAAGTCCAACAATTTCTCCTCTTGAATCTGTAAACCATTTAACGCCACAAACCCTAGATTCTATTTGGTCCACGAGAAAGAGAAGAAAATGGAAATAAAAATTGATTTTTGGAAATTGTGTGTATCGACTGTGGGTTTGATTTATGTGAACTTAATCATGGGTCTTGTAATTTCAATAAAAACTATATGAATTTTTGTTCTTATTATTGATTTAAACAACTTTACATCTTTTATATTCGATGCAGTCATTTATAATCAAACTAGAAAGATTGGACTTTACTAATACCTGACGTAGTCATTTATAATTAATGACTTGCTCTTTTATACCTTAGACAATAAAGACAAGGTCCTCTCAGAACTCGGAGCGTCGAAGTCACAGCTGGACTCCACCAAACAATTAAGTCCAACGTCCCCTAAGATCGCAACCAGGCAATAAACAATATAGAGCCAAGTGCGGTAGCGGAGCACATGAGTATCAAGTCCTAACCTAAGATCTATGCCGCCCTCGTTGAAGCTAATTTGGAAGACGTGAGTGGTGCGTTGTGAATTACTCCTATCAGAAAAACTAGCGAAAGTCCTATGTCACTGATATTAAAAATTGTCCTTACTAATAGGAACTGGGCTCACAATCCTTTTTTTATTAGCGGTGTGCAAAGCTATATATACCCAAGTTAATGGTGGATACCCCCTTCCCGGGGGCCGAGTCCAACAAACAGTTAAGTTCATTGGTTACGCTTTCGCTCCCCGTGCAAATTAAGTTAACAAAACTAAGCTATAGGGTCATTCGAATAAACAAGATTGACCAACTCCTCGTCTGGCTCCCCAACCTCGCAATTGCCAAGGAAGGGCTTAAGCCATTGACCATTTACTTTAAAAGCGGAACCATTACTCGTGCTCTCTACTTCTATCACCACATGAGGGAAAATAGTTTTAACAATGTAAGGACCAACCCAACGTGAGCGCAATTTTTCAGGGTGTAGATGCAAACAAGAGTTATATAACAACACTTTTTGTCCTGGTTCAAAGTTCTTATGCACAATGTTCTTATCATGCCTAGCCTTGAGTTTTAATTTATAAGCACTAGAATTGTCATAAGCGTCATACCTCATCTTGTCAAGTTCCGTCAATTGGAGCTTCCGTTGAGCACCGGCTTGAGGCATATTGAAGTTTAGCTTCTTGATCGCCCAATAAGCTTTATGCTCGAGTTCTACCGGCAAATGGCAAGGCTTCCCGTAGACAAGTCGGTATGGAGACATGCCCAAGATTGTTTTGTAAGCAGTATGGTAAGCCCACAAGGCATAAGTCAAACGCGTTGACCAATCCTTACTGGTAGGATTAACCATCTTCTCCAAAATGTTCTAGATCTCCTAATTCACTAGCTCCGCTTGCCCGTTGGTTTGAGGATGATATGCCGTCAATACTTTATGGACAATGACATACTTCTTCATCAAAGCGGCAATTAACCGGTTACAAAAATGTGAGCCCTGGTCACTGATTATACCTCCAGGCATCCCGAATATGGAAAGGATGTTGTCTCTCAGAAATTCAACCACAACGGAGTGATCATTAGTGCGTGTAGGAATTGCCTCTACCCATTTGGAGACGTAATCAACCGCTAACAAAATATAAAGGTTTCCGAAAGACAAGGTGTAAGGACCTATATTTTTTCGAATATTATTTAAAAATTTTATAAATGTTAGAAATTGAGAAAAATTTGAAATTTGTTGAGTTTATTTGATTTGGGGTTAATGTGTTAGAATTACTATTTGAGGGAGTGCAAGTGTGATTTGTGTGAGTGCTAGTATATAAGTGTGGGTGTGTGTGTAGGAGAACAAAGTTCTCATCTCCTACTCTCTCTCTCTCTCTCTCTCTCTCTCTCTCTCTATCTCTATCTTCCGACCTATCTCTCTCTCTCTCGACTCTCTCACTCTCTCTACTCCATCACTCACAAATTCACTCTTTAGCTCAAAACCCATGGCAAACAACCACCAATCCATCATCCAATCACGTTATTGAGCTTGAATCTCGATGGGTTAGGCTTGGAACAACGTATTTTCGTTGGTTCTTGGAGATTTGGGGATTTGAAGTTCTAGGGCTTGTTCAGGCTTGATCTTGTGCTTTCGATCTTCAAGGTAGGGAATTCTTACTCTCTATACATGTTTATGAGTTGATTGTGTGCCAAAATCGTGCTCTAGTTGGTTAGATTCGAAGTTGTGCTTTTTCTTGATTTTTCTGCAAATCGCCCACTGTAATGTAGTGGTACCAATACTACTTTTTTAAGGTACCGGTACCTTTGGTACCGATACCTTAACTCTGATTGCTCACTGGATTGATTTGGTATCAATACTTACTTTTTGAGGTATTGGTACCAATGACTCAGAAAACTGCTTTTGAACTTTGTTGATCATTCGTCTATTGTATTGATCCTTGATCACTTCTAACACTCTACAATCACATTCTAATCACTTCTAAACATAGTTACTCGCATTCCAATGATTCCTTGATTATCCTCATTCGTTGGCTCTCGTTGTGTAGAGTTCTAGCATCTCATGAAATGAGTATTGTCTCAATATCTATATTGAGTGTTCGTTTAATTATTAATGATATTATGAACTGTTAAAATAGACAATGTGAACTCGTCGAACCTTATGCGTGTTGTTAAGATTGAATGTTAGATGGAAGGATGGATGGATAATTATACATGTAATATGAGAACCTGACAATTGATGCCATGTAGTATGAGGAGTAAATTGAGATAACGAGTTTGGAAACAAATTGGGAATACAAGTTGGTACGTGGGCCATTTATTTATCATCTATGTCCCTCAATAACTACATTCTTGCAAACTAAAGTCCTAAAAAAACACTTATGGCGGAATGCAATACAAATGAATTGGAATCGGCACACGGGTTCTTGATACCCAAAACTAAAACAGATGTACGGGGTCACAAGACCCGGAAATGTATTGTGAGTATATGGGGCCCTAAGACCCGAAAAATTTCTTAGCTCACTATTCGGTATGTTAATGGAGGAAAAGCTACTTGAGTGCATCTTGGAGATCAACGGGATATGTACGGGGTCCTTAAGCCCAGAATGCAAGGCACTTAATGTAGAAATTAAATTTTGATTAAATACAAAGGGAAATGCAATAGATGGTGGATAGATTGACTAGATGGATTAGCTAACAACAGAGAAGTATTCCTTGAGTCTTGGATTTCCAGGGTACGACATTGGGTCCAATTGCATTCTCCTTGCTATCCAAGACTTTGTTTCTTCAATGTTCATCTCGGTGCATTATCTATCTCATATTCACATAGTTTGAGCAAAGATTTATCTACTGGGCTAGTGTAGCTCATCCTATTATTATATTTAGGTATACCTCAAGGGCATTGATATGGAGTGCCTGTTGTGCATTTGACCATGCTTTTGAAAGCTAACACCGAGGAATTACCATGGCATAATCCTTTGAAAAATGTAATTGTAATTTCAGTCATATTCTTTGACTTACTCTCTCTTTGGTTTAGTGTCTAAGAATTTGGGCCGGAGTGCCATTATTGTAAACTTTTAAACTCGATTGTTCTTTTGGATGAATTATGGAAAGCATTTTGGGGTATTATGATGTATTATTGTGATGGACTTCTTTGGAAATGCTATTATTATTATGTTAAAAATCCAGGGCGTGACACGAGGGAAAAGGGCTCATGAAGTCGATCCCCCAATAATCAAAGACTTTTGTGATCAAGATGTGTGTGAGAGGCATCTCATTCCGTTGAGTAACGCATCCCAAAAGTTGGCAACATGCACATCTTTTGCCAAAGTCAAAAGTGTCCTTGTACAAGGATGGCCAATAGAACCCGCTTTGCAAAATCTTCGCGGCGGTCTTTTTAAAGGAGAAATGGCCACCGCATGCTTCCGCATGGCAAAACTTCATGACACTTTGTTGTTCGGAGTCAGGAACACAATGCCGGACGAGTTGGTCCACACAATACTTAAAAAGGTATGGATAATCCAAGGAGACCTTTTCAACTCGGCTAGAAAATGATGCCGTTCTTGGGTAGACCAATGAGTCGGAGTCAATCTCGTCGCCAAATAGTTGATGATATCCGCAAACCATGTGGCCGTTGAAATGCCAAACAATTGTTCATTAGGAAAGGAGTCACCGATAGGGATATGAGAAGTGCGGTCCTTGAACACCAATCGAGACAAGTGGTCGGCCACCACATTCTCTACGCCTTTTTTATCCTTGATTGCAAGGTCAAACTCTTGCAAGAGGAGGATCCACCTAATCACCCGCACCTTGGCATCTTGTTTTGTGAAAAGGTATTTGAGTGCGGAGTGATCGGTGTAGACCATGATAGGAGCTCCCACTAAGTAGGACCGAAACTTGTCCAATGCAAAGACAATAGCAAACAACTCTTTCTCAGTTGTAGAATAGTTCATTTGGGCCTCATTGAGAGTCTTACTGGCATAGTAAATCACATACGGCTCTTTTCCTTGCTATTGTCCCAAAATGGCCCCGCCGGCGTAATCGTTTGCATCACATTTTAGTTCGAATGGTATATCCCAATCCGGAGAACGAACGATGGGTGGAGAAGTAAGACTTGACTTAAGCTTTGAGAAAGCTTCCTCACAAGTAGGAGTCCATTTGAATGGCACATATTTTGAGAGGAGATGGCACAACGGCCGAGCAATAGCGCTAAAGTTTTTGATGAACCGCCGATAAAAACCAGCATGCCCCAAAAAGGAACGGACGTCCTTCAAACACCGTGGAGTGGGGAGGTTCCCAATTAAATCAATCTTTGCTCTATCCACCTCGATACCTTTGGACGAAATGATGTGGCGAAGGATGATGCCTTCGGTTACCATAAATTGACATTTTTCCCAATTCAACGCCAAGTTCTTCTCCTCGCACCATGTTAACACTAGCTCCAAGCTGGTGAGACATGACTCAAAAGAGTCGCGAAACACGGAGAAGTAGTCCATGAACACTTCCATGACCTTTTTCACCATGTCGCTAAAAATTCCCATAATACACCGACAGAAGGTGCCGAGGGCATTGCATAGCCCGAACAGCATGCGTCGATATGCTAAAGTCCTGAATGGGCATGTGAAAGTAGTCTTCGCTTGGTCCTCCAAAGCCAATTCAATTTGGTTATAGCCGGAGTACCCATCAAAGAAGCAATAGAATTTATGGCCGGCCACCCTCTCCAATATTTGATCGATAAAGGGAAGAGGAAAGTGGTCTTTTCTTGTGCTCGCATTTAGCTTGCGGTAATCAATGCACACTCTCCAACCGGTTTAAACACACATTGGGATGAGTTCGTTCTTATTGTTCCGCACAATCGTAACTCCGGACTTTTTAGGTACCACTTGTATCGGGCTCACCCACTTCGAGTCCGCAATGGAATAAATAATCCCCACATCCAACAGTTTAAGCACCTCCTTCCACACTATGTCCTTCATTATTGGATTCAACCACCGTTGAGGTTGGCTGGATGGTTTAACATTGTCTTCCAAGTAAATGTCATGGGAGCAAAGGGCCTTTGATGTCGGCAATGGTCCACCCGATCGCCTTGGCATGCTTCTGCAACAAGGCAAGAACTCCAACTCTTGAAGATTCCCAAGAAAGGAGGAGATAACTATCAGGTATGTTTGGCCATGCCAAGATAAGCGTACTTTAGTGTATCCGGTAGCACCTATAACTTAAGCTTCAGGGGCTCAATACTAGACGACATGGCCCTTTTCTCAATCGGGGGTAATTCCTCAAAACTTTGGGATCCATTGAGTCGTGGCACACACCTCCTCCACATCAAGCAAGGAGTGTAAATATTCCACTTCGGCCGATCTAGAAAATTGAGCTCGTCGGCAGTGTGAGCGACCTACAACGCATGCTTATAAAGAAACTCGTCGACGTGTTTTTGGACTAGTGAGTCAATCATGTTAACTCCATATACAACATCATCATCCCCATTTGGCTCCCAACATGAAACATGTTGACTTGCATCTTCATAATCCTTAAACTCATGTTAAGCAATCCATCTCGACAATGAATAACGGCATCCGCTGTTGCTAAAAATGAGAGCCCTAGAATGATTGGAACAGACGCTTGTGCTGCCTGCACTGGACAAATGTCTAAAACCACGAAATGAACCGGATACACAAACTGGTCGACTTGAACAAGAACGTCCTCCACTATACCCTTTTGAAACACGAATACTCCTATCCACCAATTGTAGTGTCACCCGAGTCGGCATCATTGTTCGCAAGCCAAGTTGTTCATGCATTAAGAATGGTAAGAGATTCACACTCGCTCCTAAATCAAAAAGAGCTTTCTCCACGACCTTGCCTCCAAAAGTAATGGATATCGTAGGACACCTGGCATCGTTATACTTGGGAGGAAGGACCGACTAAAAGAGAGAACTAACTTGCTTGGTCAAAAACACCTTCTCTTGAACTTGGAGCTTGTGTTTTTGCGTGCACAAGTCCTTCAAGAATTTTGCATAAGACGGAATTTGTTTAATAGCATCTATCGAAGGTTAATCGTCACTTGCTTGAACACTTCATAGATTTCTGTGTTCAAATTTGGTTTGGCCGGCATCCGTAATTTGTTAGGGTATGGTGCGGGTACGGGGGAAACTTATGACGAATCACTTTCCTTTTCCTTCCCTTTGTCCTTTTCCACCGTAGATTGCTTGGGAGATTCCCCAAGTGTTGGCGATTGCTTGGATGGCTCCAGGGGAGGTAGTAAGAGTGGTGTAATCGGTGGATCGACAACCGCATCATCCACTGCCTTTCCACTCCACAAAGAGATAATTGCCTTGGCTTGCTTGGGGATAATCATAGAAGAGCTACCAGTCAAATGTTGACCTTGGGGATTTGGTTGAGGTTAAGCAGGGAATTTCCTTTCTCTTGTTGCAAAAGGCCCACAACATTCGTTAGCTTGCCCATCTGATTCTTCGTTTCTCCCAAAAGTTGGGAGTTTTGCTTATTTAGGTTCGTTTGGTTTTGCACGAAGGCGTGCAAGGTATCCTCCAAAGATCGCCTTTGTTGTTGTTGTGGAAAAGGGTTTGAACCTTGAAAAGGGCCGTAGGGTATGAATCCTGAAGGTCCTTGGATTTGTAGAAAACAAGGTGGCCGTTGGATTGCATTTGGCCGCCATTGTTGATTTTGAGGTGATGGACGTGCTTAAGAAGGCCCACTTTGGTCTTGTTGGTTCCCACGGAATGTAGGATTTTGCCTCAATCCCAGATTGTACGTATTCGAGTAGGGATCGAAACATTGGTTGATAGCGCTCACTTCTTTAGTGGGATTTTGACTAGCGTATTGCCTGAGCATAGGGATGATATGGCAGTTGTCGATCAAATGACCCAAAGTTTCACAAATCACACACATCTCATCCATTTATCGCACTTCCTTAACCTTTTCCTCTTGGACCCCATCCAACATCATCTTATCCAACTTCATCGATAACTCTTCCAACTTTGTCTCGAATACATTGTGCTCGCTTACTGAGAACTTGCCGGAGCCACTCGGGCCTTGGTTTCTCATTGCCTGCTAGCCTGGATCCACATATTGCCAAGTCTGAGCCCTTTCCGCTAGAGCTTCCAAGAAATCCCAAGCATCATCGGGATTCTTTCACATAAAATCACCACTACCCAATGTATCAAGGAGTTGTCGGCTCTCTCAAGTGCAACCTAAGTAGAAGTAGTTAATTAGTAGGTACATGGGGAAATTATGATGTGGAATAGCCGCAAGTAGATCCTTGAAGCGTTCCCAATACTTGTAGAAGGCCTCCCTGTCCCATTGCTTGAAATTTTGGATTTGATCCATGCGAAGCTTTGTTTGGCTGACCGGGAAGAACTTCGTGGTGAACACATCTTGAACTTCACCCTAATTTTGCAAGGATCGGGGCTTCAAAGAGTTAAACCACTGCTTGGGTTTATCTTTAAGAGTGAAAGGGAATAGCTTCAGACACGCTTATTCTAGCTGAGCTGGACCGGTCACAAAGGTGTTGACAATAGTCTCGAAATCACGAATGTGTGCTTAAGGGTCCTTAAGCTTAAGCCCCCAGAACTTAGGTATAACCCGATGATAGTCTGACTTGAACGCAAAAGCATTGGCGGCAGTGGTGGTTAGAACTACTATAGGAGACAGTTGCAGAGCCCTTTTCATTTAAATAGTCACACAACGATTGAATCGATGGATTTGCCATTGGCCTCGAAAGAGGAGATAACTCATGTGGTGGAGAATATGCCCAAATAATACTACGTACCCTCAGAGGAGAAGCAGACTGATGCAGCCGATTTGACAAAAGGCTACGATAGACGTTAGGCATGCAAAACAACTTCCTACTTGAAAACTAGTAACCCCTGCTAAAATAATTAATAGGCTAAAGGGGCTATGCTGCCACCTCTTTCTCAATACAGTTCCATGGGGTTAAGCCACCGCCACTTTATAGAGATAAAATGCAATAAAAAGGCAATTGATGCTTAATCTAGCTTCGTTACACCTCAAGTTAATTTGGTGTTTCGGTTAGAGGTATCTGCTAAATCAAGTTCAAATTACACTAAGGAAAATATAAACGGAGTATTTACAGTGGTTTGTTGAACCTCCAAATAAGTTATATTAACAATCCCCAGCAAAGGCGCCAAAAATGCTTAAGACTTTAGAATGGATACTCTTGGATGTTTAGCCCGAAGCGTGGGGCTTCTAGTCGATTGTAGAATAACTCGGTAAGACCGAGATTGTACCACAGGGAATCAGTAATAGCTTGCTCAGATTGTAGGTTTTATGTAAGGATTGTGGCGTTAGTCGGCCAACTGTCGGTTTTGCTTTGAAAGTGGAAATACTAAGGCGAAAAGACTAGAAACGAGTTTAATAAGCTAAAAGAGGCAAGTGTAGGAATCATCCATCCCGTGACTTAAGCCGTTATCGGTTCTCGATTATAACTCAAGTGAGAGTCACGACTGCGCTCTCACGCTTGGAAGTTGTAACTTTAAAGACTACGTTTAATCAAATGATATGATTTGCCGGAGACGAACTAACTTGTTTGACTAATGGATCAAACTTGTAGGAGGACAGACCTCCAACCATGTCACATGCCAAGACTGCTTGTCAACACGGCACCGAAAGAGTTAACACCCCTAGTTTAGACCGCAAATTGCAAGACCAGTTCTATTCCGAAATCCATGCTTTTAAGCCTGAGGGTTCGAGAACCAAACAACCTCCTAAGTCTTTGGGAAAGATTAACCAAAGACTTAGCCAAAAGACTACTCACTCATAGTTAAAGAACAAAGCATAGCATAAAAATGAGACATGTTATTTAACCGTGGGAAACGAAAATAAACTTGATATTAGGTAGTATCTAGTCCATACAAACAAATTTAATAAAAGACAAATTAACGAACTACAAATACCTTAAGGTGTTCTTTGCAAGGATAAAACTAAAAAGCTTGAAACAAAGCTATAGAGTTCTTAAAACATAAAAAAGACTTAAAACTAAAAGACTAGATAGTGGCCAAATATAGCATACCAAGCTATTTATATGGCTTATAAAATTAGCCTACAATGGAGCAAAAGGTCCCCAAAATATCCCATTAACTAGCCTTATGTAGAAACTTTCTATACATGGAAGGTTGAACAATCCAGCATAAAGTTCTGGTCACAGAGTAGAGGTACCGAAACCTAAGTTTTGAGGTATTGGTACCCAGCCAACTGTGAAGCACTGGAGCAGAAAGGTATCGATACCTATTTTTGGAGGTACCGATACCTTGTTTTGCAATCTCTAGAACTGGACAGCTTGCTTCATAAGTCTTTTTGATGCCTTGACGGCCTTCCGACTCTTCATTCCTTGATACTCGAGACTTGACGGAGGAGTGTCATGTGGTCTTGGTCTCTCGAATGCCCTTGAGGGCTATCCTTGATGCATTCGCCTCGCTTCTTAAGCTTTGGCTCACTCCATGTCATTCTTGACCACCCGGCGTCCTCCGTGGCTACTTGTAGTGCCGTTAGGTTTCGGTTGCGATGAAATGTGTGGCGTCAGGCACTTGAATGCTTAGCTACACCCCAGAGCATCCCTTGGCGATCAAACATGCCTTATAGCACGTTTTACCTGAAACACTTACAAAAATACCTTACGTGCAATATCAAATAAAAACGACAACTTAAATGCATAAAAGTTACAAACTAGAGGACTTAAGCACCAAGATTATACAATCTTGGGTGTTTATCATTCGCTGCCTCTGTCAGTGTTGAGTTTTAGACAAGTTGGGAGAGATGTGGGGAAGTAGAGTGGTGGTTGTTGTCGAGCTATGACAGCGGAGGCGGTGAAGAATGTGAGGAGGAAGAGGAGTTTTAATGGGTGAGGCATTGAGAGAGAGAGAGAGAGAGAGAGAGTGCAAACACCATGGCACTGTGGGGAGATTTCGGTGGGGAGAGACAGAGAGATGAGAAATAGGTATGAAAGTGCAACAATTTTAGGAGAGAGGGGCATTTTTGTCTTCAAAACCATGTCTTGGCAATTAATCTTTTCCTTTTCATGACTTTTTAATTCCAAACTGTGACGTCAGTCACCTGTTGGACCCACCGACTCTCATTTTCACCTTTCTGGGCCTCGTTAATTCCTCTCTCTCTCCTTTCTTCTCTCTTTACATAGATACACCCTCTCTCTCTTCACTGTGGCAAAACCTCAAAGCACATAAATTTTTTTATGAAAAAGCATGGACTATTCAACGAAAACCATCTTCGATCCTCACGCCACCGCCGACGCCGTCTACCTCCGTTTGCCTCTTGGCTCCGGTCACAGTTCAAGCCAGATGTGAAGGACCTCCACGTTTTCTTTGCCGAACCAAACATCGAACAATGAAGCAAATCTACGTCTGAGAAGACTGTCGAATCTCTATCCATTGGTGATCTTCTCCCACTAGATGAATCTCTCTCCTTTTACCATCTCCAAGCCCAGAAGATTGTCACCAGAGTGATCTTTGACGGCCAATTAATTCATACACTACATCAATATTGCAGAAAAAAGGGAATTTTAAACTTGGGCCTTTTTCAATTTAAGGGTTTGGGTTTTTTGTTTTTGAAATTTAATTAGTAGTTGGAAGATGATATCGTACACAAAGAAGACATATGTTTGGTATTTTTTTTCTTCTAGTGAAGTCTTTGGTGCTTTTGGTCATATTTTGTTACTTTTTAGACTCTTTTTGTCCAGACAGATGATTAATTCAAAAAATGTGACACGAATTTAACAAAAAATTGAAAAATATGAACAACACACAAATCAGAAAATACAAAAAAGTTAGGGATAATAGAGCCCAAGCAAATTAAGTAGTAAAAAATTACGAGCATTGATACATTATATACATGGAATTTAAATTTACATGTGTTTGTGCAGGATTGTGGGTGGGTGTGATAAGTCTTGGTACACAATCAATCACTCAAATACACATGAGGCCCACACTCATAATTGCGTGTAGATCCCATGTGTATGTCAAGAGTTGTAGCTGGGTTGTGGTTGGTTGGTTGGTCGTGTATGTAGCATTTCTTGTGTCAAAAATACCCAATTTGTTTTGTTCTGAAACTTGATTTCAAATATACTACCAAAGAAGAGGATAAAAGAAGAAATTTGGACTGGAACATACGGGAGTTTTCCGTCGAAGTTGGCAAATGCTATGGTGTCTACCTGCCAAAAGGGGACACCATAGCACACCGGTTATGTCTCTCAAAACTTTTTTGTTATGTTTTCAAGTGGTTAGGTTATGCCATTTTTGTAATAATGACATAACAAATATTATGCCATTTTTAAAAAGTGTTATACTTTCGAGGGGTGTATTATGCTTTCAAGTGGTTTGTTATGGCATTTTTTGAAAAAGTGTTATGACCTAATATAATAATTAAAAAAAAGGTTATGCCCCTGATCTACACAACGACATAACATGTTATGCCATTTAATGGTTTTGATATTGTAAATGGTTTTGTTATGCCATTTTTAAAAAGTGTTATGCTTTCGAGGGTTGTATTATGCTTTCGAGTGGTTTGTAATGCCATATTTTGAAAAAGTGTTATGACCTAATATAATAATAAAAATAAAAAGGTTATGCTCCTGATCACACAATGACATGACATGTTATGCCATTTAATGGTTTTGATTATATTGTAAATGATTTTGTTATGCAAAAATTTACGGTGTCTCCAAAATAAGCGGAGACACCATAGCACTATCCCCGAAGTTTGTCACCGATCAAGCGTGGAGTAACAGGGCTCCTATTGGTTATAATTAGCGGCAAAATCAGAGAGTGATTTTCTCTTTCGGGCCCCAAAGAAAGAGGGAAAAAGGAGGGTCGGTGGGTCCAGGTGGCTAACATCAGATGATGTCAATTTAGTAGCTGAGTCTAATGTAGTAGACACGCATATAGTAGCATCCGCACCCATTTCTTTAAATTGTGTACCAAATTACACTTTTAATAGTCACTTTATTACTTTAGCTATTCACTTTTAAAATGTTTACTTCATCAAACACTTTAGGGATTTTTACAGGCTGGTCCAATTTATGGACCCATATTCCCACCAACTCCTGCCCAAAACCAAAAAGCAATGCTAAGGACTTTTATGCTGAAACACACACAACCCCCCCTCTCTCTCTCCAACTTCCTTGCACGCCGTCATGCAGAAGGCATTTTTGAAGTTTTACTATAGTAGTAGTATCATCGTAGCTGCTGCTGCATCGACGGCCAAAACCATGGCTTCCGTTGTGGAACTACTATCATCAGAGAAGAAGGAGGAGGAGGAAAAGAAGAGGAAGAGTGAGAAATACAATATGTCGGACCTCAAAACTGTAACGACCCTAATTTTTGGTAAATAAAAATTTTGTTAAATATTTGAATTTTATTTTAATTACTTGAAATTTGCTTTTAAAATTCCTTTTTAATTTCTAATAATCCGTCGTAATTATATTTGAGACTTATAAAATTATATCTTTATGCACTGAAAAAATCTAGTCACTTTCTAAAGACAATGATGCTTATAGAAGCACTTGTATATTTTTCTAGTAAGTAAAAATAAAATCTTAAATTACATATCATGGCTAGAAATCCTACTTAGCAAGTAGAATTAGTTTCAAACCAATTAATAAGTGAAACCTAACTATCATTTCACCTAGTTACATTCTCCTAACCCTAGATGAACCTTTTCCACCCTCTTTGAACCTTATGAACCTTTTAGACCTAGGGAAGTAATCATTATACTTACATGTCTAGTCACTTCAAGACTTTACTTTTCATCACTACCTCTTTACCCATTGAATAATAGTTCATAGGGTAATTTTTATCCTTTGAGTAATAGAAATTAGACTTCCTATTGTCTAGAAAATAGTGCTACCATGGACTTGTCTAATCAAGACCAAGACCAAGTTTGTTCTTTCAAACAACCATGATTATGTATTGTCACATCAAGTAGCCCATAATTCATCATTACTTCCTTTCTCCTTCCTACAAGTAACCTTGACACATATATACATATATGTATGTATATCACCCTAAAAATTTTCCTAGAAAGGCTACTTGGAAGCTTTATTCATTCTTTGCATTGACAAGTCACTTTCAAAAGCCAACCATTTAATCATCATCTCACTTTTCATTGACTTGTCATTTTCCCCACTCATCATTGTGCTTTCTTATTCAAATCACTTTCCTAGAAAGTGCATTGCTCTTTCTCTCCATTGAAAGGTCACTTTCAAAAAGATATTTCTTCCAAGAATATTCCTTCTTATCATTTCCTCTTTAACCATTGGGCAATAGTTTGTAGGGTAATTTTTATCCTTTGAGTAAAAGGAATAAGACTTGCCAACCTAGGTTATAATCACCCAAGATTGCCTAAAAAGCCTTAAGATCCTACTTGATTTTATAGCCTTATGCCTAAAATTGGAAAAGACAAGTCATGGCATGCTTGAAAGGATTGATTGGACAACACAATGAGAGGAAGAGAGAGAGAGAGAGAGAGAGAGAGAGAGGAGGCCGGCCAAGGAGGTGAGAGCCAAAATTTGCTATAAATAGGACCCCCTTCATGCCATTCAACTCACACTTTGAAACTTTTCAACTTCTCTCTCTAGAATTCTTGAGTTTGTCCTTTGTTCTTCTTGTTCTTGAGTTCTTCAAAAAACTCATCCAAGGCCACCACTAAACCACCACTCGACCACCCTTTCGATCCAAAAAGTTTAGTAGTTTAGCCAAGAACTAGTTTCGAGAGAAACCTTTCCCTTTCAAAGCTACCGAAGCTTTCCGTAGGAAGTCACTCCGTTCGATCGCCAACTTACTTGTTCGTAGCCGCCCTACCACCAAGAATAACGGTAGAATACCTCTACTTACTTACTCTAAGTATACGTAGATTTTCCCTTACTCATTAAATCCTAAATATAGAAAATTTGTATGATCATGTAGAACGTCCTTACTCTCTAACAAACTTGTTTTTACTAAAATCTCGAAAATGAAATATGATCACGTTGAATCACTTGACTTTATTTTCTGGAAAAACATATGTTTTTTTGAACTTCTGAAAAAGGAAGAGAGAATGGATTTTGAAAATGTAAACTTGAATGAAAGTATTCGTATTTTGATCTTAATGATGATTATGAGAATGTATGTGTGGGCAGCATGCCCTTTAAAAAGGATTTCGTTCCTTTCTAAATGCCAGATCGAGGGAGTGCTAAGCTGGATGAGCGCTCGAAAGACAGAGAGTTGCCACTAGAGTTTGAAGTTCTGACACCCAAGGAACCGTATTTCGAAGCACCTGCCGTGCTGTTTGATTTGAAAAGTGAAGGAACCAGTCTGTCATAACCATATCTGGGTTCGGGAGTCAGGTTACGAGAGGGGAAGGGTTTTAAGGCACCCCTCTCGCCCTATCCGGAGATCGGTCTTTACTTAGGCATTTGCAAAAACATTTGCGATTCTGTTTGATTAATCAATTCTTTAGCCATTTAGGGAGGGGAAACAGTTAATCGGGGATTAAAACTGTAACACAATTTGCAGGATGTGATAGATGATGGCATGGATGCGAAAGCAATAAATAGGATAAAACCAGGTTCTGTTCAGAAGAGCAAGCCCAGTGTACTGTTCCAAATTTGACATGCGCAGGAAGGAACTCACATACACTGACCAAAGCCACCGCACGCGGTTCCAACTTGTGCGCGCCAATATGCAACACGTGCGCGCGGATGTGCCTTTCTCACAGGCTCTGTTTTTATCCTCCTTTGGGCTTTGGAAGGACCAGGCACACCTAAGACAAACCAAGCAGTTTACAGGCAGCATAATACACAGTTCTAAGCAGTTTAAAGGTTGAAAAAGCCCTACAAATTAACAAAACACCTCATAAATAGTGTGGGGACAAAACAGAGGCCTAAGGCCAAGTTACCCATGCAAGGCCACTCACTGGTCAAAGATAGACTGGCGCGCGCGTATGGCGCCCAAGCGCGCGCGCATTGAGCTCTGGCGCGCACATGTCTGAACCATTTCACCAGTGTTTGGTTTACATGTTTCTGGGTTTGGAACATATCCAAAATGATCCTAGGGGTACTCCACAGCAGCAGATATACATATTGAAATACAGCTAGCATTTCTAACAAAAGAAAGCAGTAGATCGGTTGTTAGCATGCTTGCAGTGGTGAATATGGAAAGAAATGCATAAACACAGCAAGACACCAATCCCTACGCCAACATGCGCACGCAGTCATAGAGTGGCACACGCGTACTATGGACCCGCGCGCGCTGGTTCTTACCGCTACGATTTTTGAAACCTTGCTAGCTTTAGGGCCAGGACTGGTATTGATTACTAGCCTTGACCCTGCCAGCTCCCCTCAGGGATCAGAACAGGAAAACAAGAGGTATGTTATACCTAGATTGAGATTGAAAGAGGTTGAACTTTGATGCTTGAGGCTTGATTGGGGTGATCGTTTGAGTATTTTGAGGAATGTGAAATTGGATGAAAAACACTAGAGCTTGTGTGCTTACTCTTTTTAATTTTTGTAACCCTTTTTTTTGGAACCTTTAAAACCTTTAAAATTTGTAATTTTAATGGATGAACCATGGGGGGGTATATATAGGGAGAGATGAGGTAGGTATGGTGGCAAAGAGAGGAGCTTAGCCAGTCCATAAAGCTGGCTGAGGGTTACTTGATGGCTAAGCTTACCAACCCATAAAGGTGACGGGGACAGGCTTTGACCGATGCGCGCGTGCCATACCATCACGTGCGTGGGTCAACAATCAAGCTTTGACTGTTGACCACCACCTGTTCGTTTGAATCGCGCGCGCAGGTCCTAAATCAACGCGCGCGAGTCAAACCAATACACATGTTGGTCCTAAAAATAAAGAAGAAACCATGAAGATGAATTATCCCCACCTGTTCGAATCCAAGCATGCACCTAATTTCGAGGACAAAATTGTTTAAGGGGGATAGGTTGTAATAACTCTGAATTTCAATAAATAAAAATTTATTTATTATTCGAGTTATTAATTTAAATTTGTTTGGATTGCTTTAATTTTCTTGTAGTTTGTCATAATTACACTTTAGCCCTTCAAGGTTCGTTTCTTGACTTAAAGCCCTACTTGGCAAGTCTAGTTAGCTTCTAACCAACTTGTTGGAGAAACCAAACTAGGAAGTCACCTAGTTACATTTCCCTAACCATAGATGGACCTTTTTGCCCATCTTTGAACCTTGTGAACCTTTTCAACCCTAGACTTGAAAATTTTTTATTTATTTTCTTTTATTATTTTGGTTTTCTTCTTTATCCATTGGACGATAAAAGTTAGGGAAACTTTTATCCATTGGGTAATAGAAACCTTATTCTTTATATTAAAAGTATTCATTGAAAGATTTGATTAAGTACTAATATCTATAAAAAAAAATAGAATTTTATAATTGATTAAAAGGACATTTTTGAATATTTAACTATAAAAATTTCCTTATTACTTTTGTCCATTGGACAATAAATACTAGGGGATTTATTATCCATTGGGTAATATGTTAAGTCTTTCAACTAAGTACTAGGGCTTAATAAACAAATCATTTTCTAAATCCCCATGTGATGTTGTACCTATATTATATTATGTGTGTACTTATTGGATTTAAAGCCTAAGATTTCCTAGGTACCTTGGTACTATTTTTATATTGGGATTTTGTACCCAATTAGATTAATTTAGTGGGGAGTTGATCTACCTAGATTACATAAGTACCTATGTATATATAATATATGTATTTGGATGACTAAAGAAATGACTTAGTACACGGAGTTGATCTACCTAGATTACATAAGTACCTATGTATATATAATATATGTACTTGGATGACTAAAGAAATGACTTTGTACACATGTGTTAATTAAATTATTTAATAGGAAAATCTTAGCCTTTAAAATCTCCTTGACTCAAGTACCAAAAGTACCTATTATTTTATGTGTTCTTGTACATTATATGTATATATATGTGTGTATATACTAGTGCAAGGGAGAGAGAGGGAGAGAGAGAGAGGAGGGCCGAGAGAGAGAGGGGACCGAGAGAGGGAGGAGAAAGAGGAGGGCCGAGAGAGAGAGGGGAGAGAGAGAGAGAGAGAGAGAGAGAGGGAGGAGAAAGAGGAGGGATTGGATTGTACCTTGACTAGATCACCATGATCTTCTTACATCTTTTCAAATCCATGGTTGTATACTCTTCCAAGCAAAATCTAACCTCCATTGTCCTATTTTGTACACCTTTCAATTTTTAAACTATGTACAACCTCTCCTTTTCTTCCACAAATCTTCCAAGATCAAATCCAAGGACTAAACCTAGCCTTCCAAAGCCTAGAACTAGACTTTGATCTTCCAAGAAAGCTTGATTTAATGAAATAAAAAAATGAGATATGGAGAGAGAGAGAGAGAGGGGCCGGCCTTGAGGAGAGAGATGGAGAGTTTTGCCTATAAATAGAAGCTCACTCCAAGCTTGAACTCACACCTTCACTTCTTGCTCTCACTTCTCTCTAGAAATTCTAAGTATTCTTGGTTCAAAAGTTCAAAGTTTCTTGAGCTTCTTGAAGTTCTTGAGAGCAACCATCAAACCACTTCCAAAACCACCACTAGATCTCTAAAGTAGCTTAGTTTAATTAGTAAGTTGTTTCTAGGAAGAGAAAAGTTCATCTCTCTTCCTTTCGAAGCAATCCGGAGCCGTTACGCCGCCAAATCACAAAACCAACGACCAAATCACCGTAGCCGACCACCGCCAAGAAGTAAGGTAGGAATCCTAGTCCATCAACTCTAAAGGTTATCTTTTGTTAAAATGTTGGAAATGCATGATTTATGTTCGCTCATGGTAATTCAAGCATGCTAAGTAGTATGGAGTTGGATAATCTTGTTGGATTAGTTTCAAGGTTTTGTTGAATGCTTGTTTGTCCTACCGCGGAGTCTTGCATGAAAACGAAACACAAAAATCGAGAAAGTTAGAAACATGGCACCTAGGGTGTTGTCAACAAGAAAAATGTGTTTTCCAGGAGAGGAAATATTTTTGAAACTACGTAATGACCAGTGTTGGTGGCATTATGTGAAGTGTGTGTGTGTGTGTGCTAATGGAAATCCGGTGCGGCGGAACCATTGTGAGGATACTCGAGAACCCGGCGCGGCGAAACCGAGGTTGGGTGTGTGGCTTGGTTATCCGTGGAGATGAGCCAATGCAATTGTGTGCCAATAGGAACCCGCTGCGGCAGAACCATTATGAGGATACTCGGGAACCCGGAATGGCGGAACCGAGGTTGGGTGAGTTAAAAAGGAGTTTTGAAAAAAGAAAAGTGGAAATAACGACACGGTTCACGATGAGTCAGAAAAGTCAGCACCAACGTTAGTTTGAATAAGAAATGTGGCTTTGATTAACTGTTTTGTCAATATGCTTGATCTATGTAGAATCGTTGTTATTATGATCTCTTGTTCATAAGATAAGGGTTGTGAGTAGGGTTATACTATTGAGCCTTTGTAGCTCATGGTGTTACCCTTTTGGTGACCCTGACATATTATATGGGTGACGACGCCGGTATAATATGTCAGATTTGATAGATGAACAGGGTGAACTCTTCACTTTGGAGGCGTTCGGAGCCGAAGAACTCGTTAGGATAGAGGATCAAGCAGAGGAGTAGTTAAGAACCCTAGTTTCCTATTTTGTGTTTAAAACGCTCTTACGAGAGTTATGTTGTAATAATGAGCAGTGACTCTCTTTAAAGTTCTGTAATAAATTATCCTTTTAACGTACCTAAAATTAGGGGCGTTACACCCACCATAGGTTCTCGATCTAACAGGCTGTTCTAACTTTTGCTTGAAACTACCCCACCATTGGGGTTTTCAGTCCAACGAGCTTCTCTAAAGGAAAAACAACACTTGAATTGATCCAGGTTGACCAAGGTAAGAAATCTGTTGCCGCCAAGGTTGATGAAATGGCCGCAGCCCCAGATAAAATGGTTTTGATAGCACAGGGTCCAGAGTGCTTCAACTAAAATGCCTCGCTCTAGGTCATTTTCACACTTTCCAATTTGCGCATGGCGGAACGTTGTTCCTGCAAACTTGAACATGGTATAAGGTGCTGGACCTTCTGAGCTTTGCTTTACATAGTTTAGCACCCGGTAACAAAGGGATTCGATATTTCTTTATCTCAGGATCAACGTTAGGCATGTCATTTGAGAGACCATGACAAAACATTGATGAACTCTTCGAGCCTGTCTGACCGGGCGCAATGCTCCTTTGAGGACAGTGTTGAACCAACTTTGAACCTTTTAGGGGGTCTACTTCATCTTTCAAGTCTATTGAAACTACTATTTCAATTAATATGCTGAGCATGCCTTTCGTCTTCCCTTTCGGTGAGGGAACACATTTTCTTGGCGATATTTCCATCGAAATATCCCTTCAACGTTAGGATCGACAGAGTTTATTCAAAAGCCAGCAAATTACTTAGAAACAAGATAATGCATATCATAAAAGAAAGCCCCTCGGGGCTGCCAAGTATAGCAGAAGACTCGAATAGAAAATAGAAGCTACGACATGGAGGGCTAAGAGGCACAAACTCTAACTCAGAGCTAGACTTAGACGACTCAAAAGATTCTGTGTCAGACTCAGACTCAAAAGTGTCAATGCAAAATAGACGCGATTTGAAAATGCAACTTTTATAGTTACCCTTGACTTCCTTACAGAGAGGTAGAATCTAGAGAACGTCAGGCCCAAGTAACAGCACTTCAACTTCCTCAGCTTCTTCGATCAAACTTACTCGGTTCTCCCATGAACAAATGGACCTCAACCCATCAGCCCGTTCCTTTGTAAGCTCCTCATTACTGTCAATTTAGGTGTTGGCAGTGAAGACCTCAATTGCCCAACCTACAGCCATCATTTTAATCTCCGGTTCAAATGGGATGGATACGACTAGTTGGGTTGGCTTTCTAGGACGATATAGTGGCTAGGGTTGAATATGATGGAGCTCGGGTTGATTTGAGTGGAGGAGATAGATATCTGACCAATTAGAGGGTCAGAGTTGTGTTGAGGCAAGGAGTTGGAAATGATATTGGGCTTTGGTGGAACTTCAACCATGCCATTGTCAATGAGATCTTGTATCTCATGTTGAAAGCGATAGCACTTATCAGTGGGATGGCCAGGCATTTGGTGGAAGGCACAAAAGAGGTAAGGCTTGTAACCAGAAGGTAGGACTTTTGGCGGGAAAGTTGGGGTCAAAGGTTTAAGATGCCCAAACTTGACGAGTTTTTTCATCACTGCGGACAGAAGTGCCTCGAAGATAGAGAAATTCCGAGGTTGGGTTCGGGCCCAGTATCTTTGGGCATTTTGAACTTGATTGACATCGGCAGTGCGATTGGAGTCTAAAGCCAGAGCATCGCTCCCACTTGTAACTGTATTGGAGTAGTTGTTGTTACCAAAAAGCGCGCTACTATTTCCAGAATAGTGTTGTGGCTTCGCTTTTTGTGAGGAGGACTCTCCCCTAGGTAGAATTCCACTCTGTAGTGCATCTTCAATAGCCAAACCAGACTCAAAGAAAGTCTCAAAGTTTGCAAATGCTTGAACCAACATAAGGTTCTTGGCATAGTCGAGCTGAAAATTGCGCGAGATTATGCGGAGTTGATCCCTTTCGCTCAGGCACTCAGTCATTAGAGCGGCTTTGACTCTCCACCTCTTAACGAAGTCCGCAAAGGTGTCATTTGCTTCCATTTTGGTGGACTCCAACTCATGAGTAGTCATCTTGAGTTGAGAGTTGTAATTGTACTATGCAACAAAGGCAACCCCAATATCCTCCTAAGTTCTTCTCTTAGAGATGTCGAGCGACAGGAACCACTAGAAGGCAGGACCAGAAAGAGTCTGAGGGAAAAGCTGAGACATGGCCTCACTTTCCACCCCTAGCAACTTCATGGCAGCATGGTAGCCAAAGAGATGAGTCATGGGGTCTCCACTTCCGTCGAACTTAACCAAATCAGGCATCTTGAATCTATTAGGAAGCCTAGCATTAGGATACAAACATAGGCGATACAGATCAATTCCCCCTACACTGATCTTCTCAGATTTTGTGACAGCCTTTTCCAACTTAACCATCTTGGCCATAAGAGCAGTTATGTCAGAGTTTTGAATAGGCCTAACAACAGCGGGGTTTGGATTTGGAGTAGGCACCCGAGCCTCTCTAGACGTGGGCTGAACGATAAGCCGACCTTCATGATTTGGATCCTCAACAAAGACGAGGGTGGCATGAACATCCTCATCGTCCTCGTCCACCTCTTCGGTCGCTGGTGGAAGATGAGTGTTGATAAGATCACTCAAGCGAGTGATGTTAGCATCTGTCTGAGTGGCCCTCTGTTGCATAGTAGTGATACTGTTCTTGAGATTTGTGACCACAGTTTCAAGACTAAGCGGCTGATCAGTCATCACAGGTTTTTCAGTGGAGCTTGATGAAGAAGCTAAAGATGAGGAAGCCAGCGGCGTGGCTTTTTGCAATATCGATGGCTAACCCGACTGTAGGGCGGCCAACAGTGAACCTGGAGAAGCCTTTGAACTGGATTCTGGTGCAGATGTTTCCAAGCGGGTTTGGTTCTTCCTTTCGGTACTCTCTTGTGTGGTGCAATGGTTCCAAACTAGACAGTAAATTAATTGAAAGCTCAGTGACGTTCCTGCAGCAGTAGTTAATTGCAAAATAGAAATGCAATTGATACATCATCGTCGTCAGTATCCTCTTAGACTCTACAACTAAAAACGAGTCTGTTACAAATTGTTCAGACGCTCTCTGAATCTTCAATTTCTTTTCAAGGGTGTATCCTTATTTGAAACAAATGATCCTAAAGGATGTCAAAAAGAAACCTAAATCTTTGACTATTCCACTGTTAGGAATTTCAACTTTGAAGTTGGAACAACTCGGATATGAATGGCATGATATAATAACCAGAATGACGTGAGCAGCACAGCTTTATTTAGCCGAGTGGTTTAAGTGATGAGGCACTTGTTACCTAATTGGTGTAAGCATCATGACACCTTTGTTGTTCCTTGCTTTCTGTTTGAAACCCCTGTCAGGTATATAGGCAAGGGTGTAGAAAGCTTTTAATTTCCTAAAGTTCCATTGTTCTGAGGATTTTGAAAATTAAAAACGTGCATCATCGAGATGCACGACTCCTCATTGGGCCAAGACAGCGTCCTAAAAAGCCTAAGACAGACTCGAAGGAGAGAACCTAGATGCCGCCCTAAACATACTCCTACACAAAATGGTATGTATGTACATTGCATGCAATAGTAAAAGCAGTAACACATAGACAGTATACGGGGTTAGATGCAAGTAAATCTTACCCTGTAGGTACCTGTCCTAGTTTTGGAGAGTGCTAATGCTTTGTATATGCAAAGGCTGGTTTTGGTTCGTAGCAGGTTTCCCAGACTAAAGCCAAGATATACCTCCTGATGCCCGCGTAACTACAGAGCAACAATCAAACGGTAGAATAACTTATGATCGTCGAAGGTTATAGGCATTCGGGGTCCCCGGCTCTAGTAAACCGTGTCTGCTTGCCAAAACGCTCCAACGCGGCTATCCAACATCGATGCAAGTGAGATGCTAAAAAATGATAAATGGAATAGAATCACAAATTCGCAAATGGCGTTTCAAATTTGGCTCTATTTATTAATCAATACTTAGAAGAAACTACACAAGAGAACAATCGGAAAAGCCCCAGTCGGGATAGCCGGACACGAGGTCCTATTAAATCACCAATCCTATCTTTAGGAGCGCGAAGCTCACTATTTTGACAGATTTTTGTGGGATTATTCTCAAACGTATTAAATTCTAAGTATAGACCAATATTGATTCGATATCCCCAGCAGAGTCGCCACTGTGGGCAGCGTGCCCTTTAAAACGAATTCCGTTCCTTTCTAAATGTTGGATCAATGAAGCGTTCCTTTTTAAATGTTGGATCAATGAAGCGCTAAGCGAGACGAGCGCTCAAAAGACAGAGAGTCGCCAATTGGGTTTGAAGGTCTGACACCCAAGGAACCGTATTTCGAAGCACCTGCCACGCTGTTTGATTTTGAAAAGTGAAGAAACTAGTTCGTCATAACCATATCTGGGTTCGGGAGCCAGGTTACAAGAGGGGAAGGGTTTTAAGGCACCTCTCTCGCCCTATCCGGAGATCGGTATTTACTTAGGCATTTGCAAAAACATTTGCGATTCTGTTTGATTACTTTAGCCATTTAGGGCGGGGAACAGTTAATCAGGGATTAAAACTGTCACGACCCAACCCAACGTGGTATGGGTCAATGACTGACCAGTATAATTAAGTCACCTTAGGTCTAAAGTTGTAAACAGTTAAGAGAAGATTTATTTAAAACCCCTTTATACTAGATGCCAAAAGACTCAAGTTTTGAAATTTTCAAATGTAGCATTTTTTTTAGAAGTTACTAACTTTTATAACGCAAAATATCCAGAGTTCTTACGTGCGAATGCGAAAAGTCATGCGACCTGCAAAGAGGTATTTTGAAAATTCACAAGCTAAAGCTCATGTGAAACACGACATATTGAACTCAAAGCTTAATTTGAAAAACTTCTTGAGAATAACAAGTTCTTTCTTCCATTCTCAAAACCATGCATCCTTGTTTTGTCATGGATCCATCAACCCAAGTTAAATCGGTAAAATGAAATTTTATCATTTATAGGTTTAAGTAGAAAACCTTCTAGATATGCAAGATATCATATTATTCTTTTTGTTCGTCGATTTCATGCATCTTTCATGAACAAGTTTCAATCAGAAATCTGGAGGAGCTACCTCTACATAAAAGGGAATGACGTCAAACCATTAGGATATATGATCAATATCCTCCAACCTTATTACTCCAATTCCACTTTGTCTTTTTACCGTCCTCAAGTAGGGACACATGTTCAGATGCATCGACAAGAAAATTATATTATCCTTTTCAGCATTACTTCATGAGAACTTCCTTTTTCATTAGAGCATGCAAAGGTGATTTAGTACTAAAAACAAAATATAGTAAAGATAATGCATGTTTCACCTCTCGTCCTGCTGACGCAGCTAAGGCTAGACATGTCCTACTGGTTCACCCTCGCACACCCGAACCTAAACATAAAGTAAAACCAAAGTCAAACATCGACAAACTAAGACGTTAAAAGTCAAAAGAAAAGAAATTAGTCAAAAAGAATAAGTATAAAAGTATAATTACTTCTCAAAGGGTAAAATAGTCTATTAACCTTAACATAGAAGACTCAAACTATTTTAATCAACTAAAATTAAATTAATGAAAATCTGATCCAATAGTAAGAATTCAAAGAAAATTAACGTAAAAGATTAACTTCACCGGTTCATATATGAAAATGGTAGTTTAGGCACAAAACGGCCTAAGGGCAAAATGGTAACTTAAACTCCCTTTTTTTTTTATAAAATACTTTGGTATATATCATAAATTCCAACATAAAGAAAAGAATGAAAGAGTAAGACATGCAAAGGTACAAGTAATTTGTATACATATAGCAAAATTTCTAGACTAGTTGTAAAACCGACAGCATAACGGCTTAACCAAATGCAATATCATAATTTATTTGAGACTAAGAATTAAAATTTAGGTTCTGATCTCAAAAGTAAAATGTTCAATTATGTTTTTTTTAAATTCGGAGAAAAATCAGTTCATAATATAAAATTTCACAAAAATGACTGCAACCACTCAAAATAGGAAAAATTGCTACCTTTTAACAAAAAGAGTAGAACTCACTCATTTTTAATCCAATCAAAGTAATATTAGTCCCCAAAGTTAACTAACTCATAGATGTAACTCAAGAGAAAAGTAAATAGTGACCCTCTTTGCAAAACAAAAGCATAAAACTCAAAACAAAAGGGGTATTTCCAGATTCGTCCTACACTGGACAGCTTGCAGAAAAAATTCATAATTAATTCATTTTAAATCCGATTTAGTTGATTCTAGCAGCCAAATCTTCCCAACAAAAAGATCTACAACTTACTCGAAAAAACCCAGTAACAACTCGTAGCTTAAAAGAATCAAAAATGGCAAAAGCTGAAGCTCAGAAAATCTGTCTTAGAACTACAACATGTCTTAGCATCCTTTCTGGCTTGCATGCAAACCAAATCAGCCAAGATTCAACAAAATAAGATAGGAGATAGAAGAAGTAAGCTGTTCCTAAGCTCAAATGAGCTTTTCTCCTCCTAAGCTAGCTCTCTCTCTCTCTCTCTCTCTCTCTCTCTCTCTCTCTCTCTATATGTGTGTGTGTGTGTGTTTTGTTTGATTGCTATGAAAAAGTATCACAAGTCAAGCAGGTCAAGCCTTTTTATAGGCAAGTGACATGTTGGTGGATCAAGACAAGTGTCCTTGGTTTGGACATATGTTGTCTATTCCGGCCACTTAGCCATGCAAAATTCGGTGAGTAGACACGCAAAAACTGTCCGGAATTCGATCTCAGAAAAATACCAAATTCGCACCGTAGAGTAATTAGAAAATTTTAATAATCGTTCTACTCTCGGAATTCTAAGGAAAAATCCAAAACTTTGAAATTTAAATCCAGCAGGCCTCTCGACTTCGAAACGTGCTTGCGGCCTAATTCGTAGTCGATACGCAATGTCAGTCGGAATCGGGCGACGTTCTACTTTTGATATTGAACCCCTGAACTAGTTCAATTTAAATCGCTCGAAAATCATTTCTAGGCTAGCTGCAACATTGTCTGGAAGGTACCGTCGAATCGTCAAAACGAGTCGTTTCTATCCTTAAGACAACGAGTGACCGAAATCTTCTTAAAAAGATTTATAAAAACGACTAAATTATTCATTATTTCATAACACCTAATCGTATTCGTATTACCTAAGTGAGAGTCCTCACAAAAACTGTAACACAATTTGCAGGATGTGATAGATGATGGCATGGATGCAAAAGCAATAAATAGGATAAAACCAAGTTCTGTTCAGAAGAGCAAACCCAGTGCACTGTTCCAAATTTGACATGCACAGGAAGGAACTCATATACACTGACCAAAGCCACCGCACGCGATTCCAACTTGCGCGTGCCAATATGCAACACGCATGCGGGGATGTGCCTTTCTTACAAGCTCTTTTTTTATCCTCCTCTGGCTCTGGAAGGACCAGTGCACACCCAATACAAACCAAGCAGTTTAAAGGCTGAAAAAGCCCTACAAATTAACAAAACACCCCATAAACAGTGTGGGGACAAAACAGAGGCCTAAGGCCAAATTACCCATGCAAGGCCACTCACTGGTTATAGACAAACTGGCGCGCAAATGTCTGAACCATTTAACCAGTGTTTGGTTTACATGTTTATGGGTTTGAACATATCCAGAATGATCCCAGGGGTACTCCACAGCAGCAGATATGCATATTGAAATACAGCTAGCATTTCTAACAAAAGAAAGCAGCAAACTGGTTGTTAGCATGCTTGCAGTGGTGAATATGGAAAGAAATGCATAAAAACAGTAAGACACCAATCCCTACGCCGACATGCGTGCGCAACCATAGAGTGGCGTGCGCGCACTATGGACCGGCGCACGCGCATGGCGCCCTGGCGTGCGCTGGTTCTTAGCACTACAGTTTTTGAAACCTTGCCAGTTTCAGAGCCATGACTAGTATTGATTACCAACCTTGACCCTGTCAGCCCCACTCAGGGATCAAAACAAGAAAACAATAGGTATGCTATACCTAGATTGAGTTTGAAAGAGGTTGGGCTTTGATGCTTGAGGCTTGATTGAGGTGTTTGTTTGAGTATTTTGAGAAATGTGAAATTGGATGAAAACACTAGAGTTTGTGTGCTTACTCTTTTTAATTTTTGTAACCCATTTTCTTGGAACCTTTAAAATTTGTAATCCTTTAATAGATGAACCATGGGGGGTATATAGAAGGAGAGATGAGGTAGATATGGTAACAAAGAGAGGAGCTTAGTCAGTCCACGAGTTTGGCTGAGGGTTACTTAGTGGCTAAGCTTACCAACCGATAAAGGTGATGGGGACAGGCTTTGACAGGCGCGCGCGTATGACACCCCGGCGCGCACGTGTCATACCAACATGCGCGTGGGTCAACGATCAAGCTTTAACTGTTAACCACCACTGTTCGTTTGACCCGCGCGCGCAGGTCCTAAACTCGCGACCCGCGCTCGCGAGTCATACCAACACACGTGTTTGTCAAAGGCCAAGCTTTGACTGTTGACCTGCACCTATCAATTTGACCCGCGCACTGGTTTTCAACCAACGCGTGCCAGTAGGTTTTTTGGCTTTTTGAAGTGGCTTAGGATTAGGTTAGGTTCAAGGATTTTTCAAACACTCAAAACTCAAACACTTGACATTCCCAGGGTGTTCTTAATCCATTTCATCATCGGGGAATCAAATACCGTAAGTAAACCAATCTGAAAGCCCAGATTGGGGGGTCCACAGTATATGTGATTACTAGGATTACTTGTTTGATGTATGATAAAGCATAAGTGGTTTTCACTCCAAAGGTGTCCGTCCATATGACAACTATGCTTTAAATGTGTGGTAATTGTTTAAATGTGAATCCGGAACATGAGCATGATAAAATAAGATAGAGTTGGATAATCTTGCTAGTTTAGTTTCAAGATTACAATAAATGATTTATGAATCACTTAAGTGAAAAGTCTCGCCGCGGAGTTTTTGAATGTAAACGAGACACAGAAATCGAGAAAGTAGAAACATGACACTTAGGGTTTTGTTAATGAAAGGTGTGTTTGAAAAAGAAAATATTTTGAAAACCGCAATGTGGCCTGACGTGGTAGCCCATTGTGTGGTGTGTGTATGTGTGTGTGCGCCAATGGAAACCCGGGATGGCGGAACCATTGTGAGGATACTCGGGAGACCGGAACGGCGGAACCGAGGTTGGGCGTGTAGCTTGGTTATCTACGGAGAGAAGCCAATGCAAAGTTTTATGTGCCAATGGGAACCCGGGACGGCGGAACCAATGTGAAGATGCTCGGGAGACCGAAACGACGGAACTGAGGTTGGGTGTGTTAAAAACAATTTTAGAAATGTTGATTTGGTATATATGAAAAATGGTGACATGGTCTACGACAAGTCGCATAGGAGAAATTCAGAAAATCATGGGCAACAACGTTAGTTTGAATAGTGAATGTGGATGTGTCATTGTTAACGGTTTTGTTAAATATGCATGTAATATATGGAAATCGTTAATTTTATGATCTATTGTTTGTAATTTAAGGGTTAGTGTGTATGAATTATTCTATTGGAGCTCCTGTAGTTCGTGGTGTTACCTATGGTGACCCTGACATATTATACTGGAGCAACGCTAGTATAATGCGTTAGACTTTATAAATGATTAGGGTGAGTTGTACACCTTAGAGGCTTTCAGAGCCGAAGAGTTGGCAAGAATGGAGGAGTAGGCGGAGCTGTAGTTAAAAACCTTAGTTTCTCTTCCCTTGTGTAATAAAAATACTCTCATGGAAGTTATGATGTAACAATGAGCCAGACTCTATTTAGGTTTTTAATAAAAGAAATTGTTTATTTAACATTCCCAAAATTCGTGGCATTACAAAAACCCTAGGACACTAGCTCCTTTCTTCCAGGGCTCACATCATTAACCTTCCTATCCTCCTCACCTTCGTCTCCTCCTCCTCTTCTTTCCCTCGTCACTATGCCCTCGAAGCCCTTCTTTCCCTTCAATCTTTCTTCATTCCTCTCCTACCACAACTTCCTTCCTCTTCCTCTTCCTCTTCCTCCTCCACCACCAGTTCCCAAGCCCAACACGATCCCGATTTCATCTACCTCACTTGGCTCCGCTCCAAGTTCGACGACCTTGTCAATTCTCTTCTCGATATTTCCACTTCTCCTCATTCCAACGAAGCTCTTAGCGTAATATGTTTATTTTGCTCTTTTCCAGCTCTTCGTTCCCTTCAATTTACCTTCTTTTAATTAATTTCTCGTTTTATGCGGCAATCACAAATTCAAAACTAGTAAAAATTGAAAAGATTATAATTGGTGAAATTCACAAGTTTCAAAACTAGTGAAATTTACTAGGTAAAATCTATACCCAGTGAAATTTGAAATCCAGCAAAAAAAAATTGTGAAATTTGAAATTAGTAAAATTTGAGAAGTAGTGAATTTCGCCAGAAAAAGTTACCGGCCGCAGTGGTTGTTGAAATTTGTGAAATTTGAGAAGTAAATTTTGCTAATTTTTTGAAGTAGTGAAATTTTGCCTAAAAAAATTACCGACCACAGTGGTCGCCGGTCGAAAGTGACTGTGGGGTGGAGGTAGGAGGGAAAACTTTTAAAATATAATAAAATGTGAAATTACATTTAGTTAAAAGTAAAAAGGGTAATCTTCATATGAGCTTGTCCATAGAGGTAAATAAAAACGGAGTTCATCCTTAATGAGAATTAAAGTCTTAGTTTTCTAGACCCATGGTAATTTTCTAAACTCTTTATATCATAGTTTTCCCATTAAAAATACTATTTCTTTATTCTTAAAAAAAAAAAAGAACAAGAAGCAAACGAAAGAACCCATTCCTATCCCATAGGGCGCACACTCTTCTCTCTTAACTATTTTGGTTTGAGGTTGGGTGACGTGTGGCGGCAAGTTGGGGGCAGCGGCGGCTAAAGGATTTTCTTCGGCCGGTTTTGTGTGTCCTGTCCACTTTTATGCCGGCTATGTTCGAATTTATTCTAGTTTCATCCGGATTTTGTCCATGTGGCGACGAGTTGGGGTAGTGGCGGCTAAAGGATTTTCTTCGGCTGGTTTTTGTGTCCTGTCCGGTTTTATGCCGGTTATGTCCGAATTTATTCCAGTTTCGTTCCACTTTTGTCCGATTATGACAGATGTCCACAAGTTTATCATTATTTCTATTATGTAGATCCGCTTTTCTGGGGCATCTGCTGTCTTTACATCTGATCCACGCTTGTTGGCCCATGCTTTTAAGAGTGTGGAAAGGGTGGTGGCTTCTCGCAAAGGCGTGGCTTTGTTCCTTGTAGTGGCTCCAAATGGAAATTTCCATTCTTGCAGTGAAGGTTGACGGAATCGTCTCAGATTCGAACCGGTGGCATTTCTGTATCTTAGCTTTTGGGTGGTTATCAATAACAGGTGTATGCTTGGCCTGTATTTGATTTATTTGTAGATGCCATATGGCTTATATCAATGAACAATGTGCTCTTGCCAATTGACACCAAAAAAAAAAGTCATTGACTATGGCAAGTTGCAATCTACACATCTTCACAAAAAACACAATTTCTCAGCTACTTAAGCTCAGCAAACATATGAATATAATGAACACAGCACCCAAGCCTATAACCATAAATTACAAAAAAAATAAGGTCGAAAAAATGAAAGGATAAATACTACTAAAAGAGTAAGCAGTGTCTCCAAGCCTGAAAAAATTGGAAGACAGCTAGAAGGCAACCAAAACCTGCAAGAAAGAACCAAGAATATGAAATTGTAATGTCACTAATAGTCAAACATAAAAGGTGAAACATGAATGTTAATAACAAAAACATGTCCAAAAAACATGTTTGACAGTATCCGCGATGCATAAATTTATAGAAGGATAAAAAAGCAAGCATGGTCTTGTGGCACATGGTACAACTCAGGCATGACCCAAACCTAAATTGAATCGAATGAACAAAAAATGAGGGCGTCAAACCAGACGAGAGAAATAGTAGGAAACTAAGTGAGACTGGAAGAGGCTGTTTTTAATGAAGCCGGAACAATACACCAATGATCAATTTTTAAACTTCAGCAGTCCAGAGAAAATTCAGACAACAGCAACAGCAACAATTCAGGTACAGGGACTAGAGGAAGGGTAAAATTCCCAGAAACAAATCCAGAGTAGTCAAGATTAGAAGTTCCATTAGGTCAGAGGTGGGTTAGGGAACGCGGCACGGACTTTTAAATATGAGAACCAGATTTAGGATATATAGATATCAGGAAAAGCCCGCATTCACAGTAGGATTCTGTGGAGATCTTGTTGTGTTGAATATTTACAGTTTTACGCCAATAGTGACACATACCTGTTCAAAATCTTCAACTCCAAATTGATGAAACAAATCATCCTGAGAACCGAACTCATTACTGAAGAAAAATCCACTCAAAAAGTAGAATGCCAGAAGGCCTGATGAAGTGTCAACTTTTCGGAGCAATTGCAGCCAAGGCATTAGCATGTGTTGGTGAAAGACTACTCAAAATGGGCTGCATCTGATGCCCATATAGAGATATCAGGTGTGAGAAAGCCCTCCCTATAGTAGATTTGGCTTCAGAGGTTTCATCAGGTGATACTGCAACTTGGGCAAAAATATTTACCAACTCTGGTACTAGAGACAGTATCTGCTTTGAGATAAAAAGAGTTAGAAGATACAAAAAGTTATAAAATAGGATAGAAAGAAGAAACAGAAGATTAAAGTTTCCAGATAGCAAAGGATGTCACTTTTCTAGTCAACGAACATGAACATAGTTGTGCCTCATGAAGCTTCGACACACTTAAGTGGCAGAAAAGCTTTGTGCACAGCAAGCTGTGCACAGCAGCTGTGCACAGAGCCAGTTTTCTTCCGCCTCGGGTCGCAAAAAGATGATCGGAGCCGCTCATTTTGTTCAAAATGCGTCTTTTAAGGTCCCTGTAAAAAATGAGCTTCGTTCGATATCGTTAGAGGCGTTAACAAAACACCCAAAATCACTTTAGAATTTAGGCCTAAATTCTGAAGTGATTTTGGGTGTTTTGTTAACGCCTCTAACGATATCGAACGAAGCTCATTTTTTACAGGGACCTTAAACGACGCATTTTGAACAAAATGAGCGGCTCCGATCATCTTTTTTGCGACCCGAGACGGGAGAAAAGGCCTGCTGTGCACAGCTTGCTGTGCATGTAGCACAGCTACTTAAGTGGTTGCACTATTGCAGTATGCATGTTGGGGACACGTATATGCCAGGCAAGTCCTTTAATTTCTTTATCCTTTTTTTCACAGCCAAGTCGTGGACATGTATATACATGTATTGTGCTTGGCTGTGAACTAAGTCCTTTAATTAACAGCCATCGTCTTTTTTTGTAATTGCCAAATGGGAGCAATGATGTGGGAACTAAGTCCTTTAATATAGGTATATACGTATATTGCTTGGCTGTGACTTAGTTCACACCCAAGTGAGATTGGGCGCATAATACGTATATTGCTTTAATTAGGCTTTCCACAACTTTTGTTCACAGCCAAGTTGTGAAGTCCTTAGTTCTTGCTTTAATTTCTTTATGCATGTTGGGGACATGTATAATGCTTTGAATTTTCAGCCAAATTTTTTTTGGATAAAATAAAAATTTTAATTAAACTTCTAGACTAAAACCCTGGAAATAAAACCTAATTAAGTTATACTGTAACGATCCTTTTTTTTTTTTTTCAATAAAATTAAACGTTTAGTTATAATATCTTTTTACTTAAAATGTCATTTTAACCATTTATTCAATTGTTGTTATGATTTAGGGAAAACGACGGCCAAGGACAAGCTGAGAACATTTGTTAATGCTAAAAATGTCCTTGGTGGGTATTTTTATCAAAACACGTCATAGGCCGTCATTTTCGCTATAATTTAACCCTAGGTCTAATTTAACCTAATCCTAAGTACTAACCTATTATGTACTACTTAAGAATATTTATATACACATACATACAGGAAGCTTCTTGTAAGGACTTTGGCCCTGTTGGATGAGATTCGTAAGGAAATAAGATTAGGATTGAGATTGGTAATGAGAAGGAATTGTTAATGAGAAGGGATTGATAATGAGTATGTTTGTTTAAGATAGGATTATTAATATCATGTTTGTATAAGATAGGATTTAGGGGTGGGCACGGGTCGGGCGGGTCGGGTATGGCCCGCCACCCGAACCCGGCCCGACCATGTCGGGTAGGAGAAAAACCAACCCGAACCGAACGATGGTGTACACCCGCCCGTGTGCCCGATTTTTTTGGTCGGGTCGGGTCGGGTCCGACCAAACCGAAGTAAATCTACATGAATTGTTCATGTTTTGGTCGGGTCGGGTCGGGTCGGGTTTGGTCGGGTACGGAAAAACAGCACCCGATCTCCGAACCGAAAACTGATTTTTTCGAAAAATTGAACCCGACCCAGACCCGACCACATGTTCGGACCCGCCCGAAACCCTTCGGGTCGGGTCGGGTCCGTTGGCCCGCGGGTATTTTGCACAGCCCTAATAGGATTAGGCAATGGAATTGAATTGATAGAAGAAATTGGTAATGAGAAGAAGGTGAGATTGGACTACGAATACCTAGTCTTGGGATATTACTAATACCCCCTATGGGCCGGATTGTTAATCCCATGAGACTACCAATCCGGACCAATTTTGAAAACCAAACAAAGTATTACTAATACCATCACCTTAGCAATCCAATCCCAACCTCCAATCCGTATATCAAACGGGGCCCTTAGGTAAGGACTCAATGATCCCGATCAAATCTTGATGATCTGAACTGTTCAATGCGTGCAGAACGTGATTTTAAGTGGTCTCGCGAGATATCAACAAAAAATATGACCGAAAATTGCTTGTTGTGAGTAATTTTTAATTAACCCATTCCATGAAATCTGCTTGGATCAAACACTTTCCGGTCTTTCTTTCTGTAGATTTCACGCGGGGACCCTTTGATTACATTGAATGATTCGAATCATCAAAATTCAATCGGGATCTACGCAAGGGAGTCCTCACAGGAAGGGGACTGACATACACACACACACATATATAGGGAAGTGCTTGATATGATAGGGAAGTGCTTGATCCAAACAATTTTTCATAAAGCTTGACAGGAACTGTTCTACGTAAAAAAATGTTTGGATCAAGCACTTCCCGGTTATATTTTAAGCCGATTTCTCGCGGATACCCTTAAAAACATGCTTTAAACAAGTTGAACTGTTTGGATTATCAAAATATGATTCAGAACGCTCCAAACTATGAGGTCCTCATTTTAAGGTCTTTATTAGAAACTCACTACATATAGTCCGTTTCACATGAGGGGGTCTTCATTCTAGTTAAATGCAGATCTCCCTATTTCTCCCCATTCCCGATTGAATTTCAATGAGCCGAGCTGCTCAATGTGATCAGAACTTGATTTTAAGGGTACCCGCGAGAAATCGACAAAAAAAATGACCACGAATGGCTTAATTTGAGCAGTTTTTATTTGAACCATTCAATAAAAACTATTCGGATTAAGCCCTTTCCGGTCATTTTTTTTTGCCAATTTCTCGTGGGTACCATTAAAATCACGTTCTGAATAATTTGAGTGGCTCGAATCATTGAAATTCGACCGGGAAAAGGAGGTCCATATTTTAACTAAAATGAGAACCCTCTCATTTGAAACAAACCATGCATGCAAAACCCTAAACCTATTATATTTATAACTATCAAATGTTAATGTGCACGTATATATACTCATATATATATATATATATATATATATATATATATATATATATATATATATATATATATATATATATATATATATATACAGAAATCTTCAAGTAAGGACCTTAAAATGAGGACCTTAAATGCGGACCTCCCATTTCTCACCTTTCCCGATCGATTTTCGATGATCCGAGCCGCTCAATGTGTTCAGAATATGATTTTAAGGGTACCCGCGAGAAATCAGCAAAAAAAAAGATCGGGAAGGGCTTCATCCGAGCAGTATATAGATAGAGAGAGAGAGAGAGAGTTAGGTTCTGCACACATTAAGCGGCTCGGATTTTCAAAATTTGATCGGGAAATGAAAGTCCCTCATTTTTTTTAAAATGAGGGATCCCTCACTTGAAAATTCCTCCTATATATAAATCCTCCTATATATATATATATATATATATATTAATAATATATATATATATATATCGGGGTGATTCTGGAGACACCCAAAAAAACACCTCATAGTTTCCGATCAAATTTTGATGATCCGAGCCCCTCAATGTGATTAGAACGTGATTTTAAGGGTACCCGCGAAAAATCAGCAAAAAGATGACCCTTAAGGGCTTGATCCGAACAGTTTTTTATTGAACGGTTCAAATAAAAACTGCTCAAATCAAGCCTTTTCCGGTCATTTTTTTTGCTAATTTCTCGCGGGCACCCTTAGAATCACATTCTGCACATATTGAACGGTTCAGATCATAAAAATTTAATCGGGAACTATGAAATTGAAATTTGGGGTGTCTTTTAGGTTTTTTTTGGTGTCTCTTGAACCACCCCGTATGTGTATATATATCATATATGGGGCAGTTCCAGGGACCCCTCAAAAAAAACCCCCCAAATCTTAATCTCATAGTTCCCGATCAAATTTTGGTTATCCGAACCGCTCAATGTGTTCAGAACATAATTTTCAGGATGTCCGCGAGAAATTGGCAAAAAAAATAACCGGGAAATGCTTTGATTTGAGCAGTTTTTTATTGAACTATTCAATAAAGTTCAATAAAAAAAAAAACCGTTACACAAACCCTATCCAAACACCCTCACATCAACCTCTAACAAGATCAAAACCCTAAGAATTTTATCTTGAACACATCAAATCAACCAAGTGGGAGAGAGACAAATATAGAGAGAGATGGGCAATTTGGCTGAGGGGAAAGGGGAGGAGATGGGTTTGTAATCTCGTACACATCTTATCTCATACACCACTACACTATACTATATTTATAACCTATGTTGTAGCATTAAGTTGACGCCGGGGGGGGGGGGGGGGGGGGGGGGGGGCGCGCGCGGTTTGGAATTATCTTTATTGCCTTACACGCAATGATGATGTTCTTACTTACATGATTTGACGAGAGAGAGAGAAAAATCAAGAGAGAGAAGACCGGGTGTCTGTCATATAAGTCTACCTTACCCTAATGTTGTAGCCTTATCAACCTACAGAGAGAGGAGCCAAAAGATGGGAGAGGGTGATGCTGAAGCCTAAAAATACGCCTCCTTCCTTTCATTTTTGGGACGCACGGACACTTTCACACCCCTTTCCCACATCATTGCTCCCATTAGCCCACGCCTCCATCGCATTGCCACCACTTTTACCACCCTCCAATCCAATCTAAAATAGTTCCAAAGTTATTTTAGAGTTTTTTTTTTTTTTGTAAAAAGAAAGTTGGGTTCTTTTAGTCAATTCAAGCCGAAGTGACGTCGTACCACGCACATCCCAATGCTATTGTAGCCCACCACTACCGCCAAGAAGCATGATAGAAACCTCCTTCTTACTTACCTAAATATATAATCGTTATAATTTGTCAAAATACTGAAATTTAGCTTTTATGATTAGCATGTGAAAAAAAAAAAGCATGAAAACTGAAAAATGATATCTTGTTTAAATGATGGAAATGTTCAAAACTTGCTACATGTACTGTACTTATTTTTTAAGTTAAGAAAAGCATGACAAAGAGTTTAGTCATTAGACTTGGAACCCAATGTTACTACTGCATGATGAGATTTTAAGTGGTAAGATGTAAAGTGTGTTAACCGATAACGTGGCAGAATTGTTGATCTTATACTGCAGGCTGTTGAAATTTTGGGATGGTAAAGTAGAAAAGCATGGAAATTAGGGATTTATTATTATAGCATAATTTTTAGCAAATGAATAATGTGAACGCGAAGAAATGATGTATGTTTACGAGACACGGGACACGAGAAATGAAATACAAAAAGAAAAGAGAAAACGGAAAGTGCAAGTATTGTGTGAGCATGAGAGCCTGGTAGGATTAGTAAAGCTAGTCGGGGGAATCATGGCTTGGGTGTGCATGTGTGAACACGAGAGCCCGGTAGGATCTGAAAGAATGGTCGGAAAAATCATGGCTCGGGTATGCGTGCGTGACCTAGGAGCCCATAGGATCTGAAAGAATGGTCAGCGGAACTAGTCTTGTGTGTGTGGTGAAAGAGCCAATGAATTGAATAAGATTGAGAGCCTGGTAGGATCTGAAAGAGATGGTCGGCGGAATCAGTGCTTTTGGGTGGCTAAATTTGAGTTTAGCTTGGAAGCTAAATAGGATCTAAAAGATGGTCAGCGGAACCAGTACTCAAGAAAATATAATCGAAAGTGGAAATCAATATTGAAAAAATGATGACACAAATTACGATACGCTGCAATGACGATAAGCCCTGACAAGACACTGACACTTTATTTGTTGATTTGATTTTAAGAGATGAATTGATAAATTTATGCTTTTTACTTTAAGATGCTATTTTTGCTAATGTAGGGGACATAGGGGTGGAAGTTAGCTACTAAACTTAAAAGCTCACGGTGTTACTTTTGTGACCCTAACATATTATGCCAGACATAGGTGACGAACAGGGGGAATATCATAACTTGGAGGAGTTCGGAGCAGAGCAAACTGTTGAGGAAGGACATCAAGAAGAGTAGAAATTACCTTAGTGCCTTTTCTTGAATTTGAATAAATGTAATTTGAATTATAAGACATTTGGTTTGCAATGACTTAATTATCATTTTATTTAAATAAATATTAACTTCATTTAATTTTATTTAAAATTAACGTTCCCAAAAACCGGGGCATTACAAGACATGCCGGGGACATGCGTGTCTCAAGTTAAACAAGCCTGGGTTCCATTCATATATTTTTTTTAAATTATTCCCGGGGTTTAATAATATTAATATTTACTCCATATGAAGTAAAATGTTAGAATAGCCAAATAAAATATTATTTGTGGGTACAACACTCGAATTCAAATGACTGACAAACTATAAATATTTTGCCACTTGTCCCCTGCCAGGTGTTCCCATATTTTAGAATTGTCGTGTCCATGATTCAAAAGTTCTCAGTCCCGTGTCCATGCTTCATGCTTCAAAAGTTCTCAGTCTCGCTTTAGTAAGAGGGAAAGAATTAATACCAGGGGATTAGATGAAAGAACAAGATTACACACACAACTGTAGACAGCCGCGGATTCCTCGCGATCTTCTTTCAAAGGTAGAACTTTCAAGAAAACAGGTATCACCTAAGAAGAGAAGAAACAAAAATAAATAAAGCACCGGGAAAGAAATGAAGGCAACAAGAAATAGGAACACGTCAGATCTGACCAAATTATAAACCTGATTCAAAGGAATGGATTCAGGGTGGACCATTATCATCCTTGCCACTGCACCAGCTGCATTATCCCTAACAGCATCATCCGGCTCAGAATCCCCAAATAGTGGATAAAGTGAACGTAGTACATCGCCATAGTATCTGGCACAGATGGAAAGAAAATGCTCTAAACGTGCAAATGCAGTATAGTGCAAAATCAGAATCAAACCTAATTGAATGGTATCTTCAAAAATAAATCGTCAAAAGTTACCCAAATATAACAGTCGCAATACGTACGGAAGGAAACATAGCAAATAACAGAAAGACCAAAAAGCCAGAAGTAAATGATTAGTAATTGGAATAATACTTTAGAACAGAATCACCGCCATTTTTGCACAGCTCTCCAACACAAAAAGCAGCATTCCTCCTATTAGTTGCCACCGATGATAGTAGTTCTTTGAGTACCAAGGGCATTACAGCCTGAAAATGACCAAATTTATCACAAATTAAATGTAAATGTAGGTAGTAACCACACATATACAAGGAGCAATCAAACAGCTAGTCATAGATTCCTGAGAAACTACATCAATATATCCTGCAATGGGAGCACCCATATGCTGAGCAACTTCTGCAAGACATGCAACCACCATGGTCCGATCCAGTGGTGGGCGAGAAGCTTTCTGAAATTGCCAATTAATTACAATTTGAGTGAGTTTACAACTATGAACTGATAGCACAAAATTTGAACGTTCCATATCAGTTGCAATTTTTGACCCACCGCAAATTTCATTAAAGGACCAAACATATTCTCAAAGATGGGGGCAAATTGGGACCCCATGGACTTCGCAAAGGCAGGAAGGAGGTCAGAAACTGCATCCATCAGCACTTCATCATGTTCAGTATCATCATCATCAATTTCACCATCAGATTCTGTTTGCTGACAAGCTGATTCCTCTCTAAGCAATATCATTGTTGCTTCAACAAGCCGGACAATATCTGATTCCAAATCAGCGGAAGCACATTACGATTGAAGAAAATTTTCAGTTTGCACTAGATAAATTCCAACGGATAGAAGAGATGAAATTCATGATTCCGTACTTACATGGTTCAATCGCCATGTATCCATTATCTTTGATAAAGTCAGATATGCTCATACAAGCTTGAGCGACAACTTCCTTGTCATCATCTTCAGTCATCGTCTTGATATAAATGTTCATTACAGTATCTGTACAAATAAATTTATAAATCCTAAAATTGGACGTTGCCTTGAAAATGCCCTAGTGATGCAATTATCTGGATCAATCTCTTACCTAAGACTTCTCTTGCCTTCGTTGGCCCTTCCTGCAAGGAGACAAGAAGGAACTTTTTACCATATTAGTACCATTACCATGTTTGGCTGATGGTTGCATTATATGGGGCTTAACCAAGACCCACAAACAAGTAACCAATTTAAAAACTAAGGGCAGTGTTTCCCCATGCAGTCCCAGTAGTGAAACCAGTCAATAAAGTTATCCGTTAGAAACATTAACTACACTACATAGTACAAATCTACAGATATGCTCCCAACTAACCACATACCCAAGCCAGTACATGCAATGTAAAAAAAGGCAAGGAAATAGAATACGCAGGCTTACATGTTGAGATTGGAATATGGCTTGGGCAGCTGTCAAAATATCTGCAATCAACGGATCAATGAATATCCAGTTTGGGATTAGTAATTGATTTACCTCAGCTACTCGATGATAAATGAGAAAACTTAGTAGCAAACCTAGTAAGGACCAGTTCTACCAACACATAAACATTAATAGAATGATTGCTAAGTTTAGACCCAGCAGGATTATAACTTCGGTTTTCTTTACCTAGCAGGAAAGTTAATTCACTGTATCACCTAACAAGCCGTTGACTTTACATGTATAAATGAAAAACTAATATGGATATGATTATGCTAGTCACCTGTGTACACAGACCATTGTCTTCAAAACTTTCATGTTATGCCAAAAATAACCTCACTTAACTGAACTAACATAATGTTATGAATTACCATGGTTCTCTTGGTGGACGCTATTAAGTAACAGCTCAGTTACAAAGGTGGCACACTCACTCTTTTTAATGTTGTCTAGTCTTCCTACCTATTTCCTGCCCGTCCATCCCATCCTGGTATTGGTGGCTTAAAAGCTTCACAATTAGCAGAATTTTCTTTGGAATGGAGCTTGTGAGGAGTTTACATACACCTGCTTAGATTGGAAGAAGGTCTGTTCTTCGGCACAGGATGGTGGTCATCGTTTTTAATGAAGCCTTCCTTCAAAGTGTCCTTGATATACGGTCATATGAAGGATAAGTGTAGCTATGCCAAGCAAGGTTTGTTGACTTCCAAGGTGGAAGCATCACCGAAGGAGTGTTTGGAAAGGAATCAGCATGTTGAGGGATGAATCCTAGAAGCATTCTCTTCAAGGTGGGGAGAGGTGACATTGTCAGATATTTGGTGAGGTAGGTGGTGCATTGACGGAATTCCCCACTATTTTTGTTGTTGCATCTGATAAGAAAACTTCAGTGACGGACTTATTGAAGGGTAGGGAGAAATAACTTGCGAAATATTTGTTCCTTTAAGGAGATATTTGCATGATTGGAAGGTCGAAATTTTTTGTGGATTTCCTTTGATTGCTTTATGCCCATTCTGGTGGAGAGTAGGGCGATTCTAGGAGGATGTCTTGTTCAAGTGGTGGGGAAATGGAGGACGAAGGAAGGAGCTCCCACCGCCACTTGGTTGATGTGACTTATCTGGCAAGCGTAAATAAAACTTTTCAAGGTGTTGAGAATAAGTTACTAGTTTGAAAACTCCTTTTTGTCCATTTTATACAATTGCCTTCGTGGGACTGACAAAACTTCTCTGGATAACCTTTTGAATTTGTAGATTCTTCAGTGTCAAGAATCTTTAGTCTTGCTTGTAGGTTTTTTGTTTTGCTCTTTGTCGTGGGAGGTTACCATGGCTTCACCTCCTCTTGCAAGGGTACCACCCTTTTTTCACATAGATACTACCAAGCGTCATTTGATAATGTCAATCTTAAAGAAACTTCTTCCACTAGAATAAAAAACCTAGTTCCATTAGGTTTCATCTATTAATTTGGCCTTTCTCGCTAAAACTTAGATGCTTTCAAAGAAAAAAATTCATTTTAGGTATCATAACCATCTACTTAAATGTCCATGCGATCGAAACTGCAAACAAACTGCAGATTGCACAAAGTAACAGTGCAGTTAACTTTTATCAGCCCTGGTATCTATGTAACTTAAGCTAGACATACAGTGAACTCTGACATAAGTATTTGGTATCCAAACACATTAAGTATACAAACCAGAATGAGAAGGTGCTAGGGGCACATATTTTGGCACGGCTACACAGACACAAATCATGGTGACTTAGTAGTAGGCTGTCGTGGCTTATGAACATCATAAGCTAGATCTAACTGCGAGAGAGATTTTCTTTTCACCAAGTCCTTCCAGCTTTCCTCTCTCCACCAAAACTACTTATGGATTGTCTAGAGATACATAAGAGAGAAGCACTAACAAGCATATGCAATAGCTAATTTAGCATACTTGACAAATCTAAAATGTGAATCCTTGGTGCCTCTTGTATAGACAATTCCTTATCAACAAAAATATGAACATGCATCTCAAAACATGCTCACTGAGGCTTTTGTATTTTCTGGTAAATTCAACCTGTACTCACGTTTCAATGAAGTAATGGCCTGAAGCCGAACATCCTCATGAAAGTAGGTTGAATGTCTAACCAAAATCTTCAATGACTCCTCCAAATAGCTTATGATGATCAAGGAATTCAATCAAACATCTACCATTTCCCAGGCTGGAACAAAGACAAAATAAAAAACCACACACACAAAGGATACGGTGCGAAGGAACTCTTTGTATGCAAAGCAAATAAGCCAAGGGCCTGAGTTGCAGCAGCCTTCTCATCCAATACTCCAGTTCTTATGCTGATATTTCGAACCCTTGGTTCATCATGAGCTTCATCATCAGAGGAAACTCCATCAAATCCATTAACATTCTCATCCTCAGATTCATCAATATCCACGGCAGATCCATCATCAAGATTGCAGGAGGAAACTGCTAGAGGTACTACATGCGGAAGGTACTATTTACCAGAAGAAAATTCCACAAAATTAACAAGCGTTCGCAAACAACTAGACACAGACGCGCAAACTTAATATGACCAAAGCCATGCATACCTGCGCAAATCCATCATCCAAAATCTCTGATATGTTGCTGAAGAAACCATGAGTGTATTCCCGAAGCTCACTGAACTCCAACCCAAACCCCTGACAAATTGAACCGCCATAATTAAATGCCAGTATAATATTCCGAGTACTTCCAATTAAAAAAAAGCCAAAATTAATTACAGATATGGAAGCTTCAATGAAAGGGGGTAAAATTGGTTCCATCCGCATTCTCCCCACAGACATTGCAATTATGCCAACTAATTCAGTTGCCCTTGCTCGTGACCGGAGGTCCTCGTCCTTTGTTAGCACCATGAATATTTTCATCAACTCCAGAACCCTTTCAGCGTATGGAATGAAGGATCGCTCCGCAGCAGATGCAACTGAACCGATTGCAGACTGCACCAACATTAGTAACAAGCTTACTTAAAGGTATAAAAAAAAATTACATAGATCCATCATGCTAAGTTGTCTGTATGAAAAATCATTACCATGCATGTCTCCTGCAAATGACGGGGGCTATTCTGAAGAGCTGCAAGCAATTTTATCATCAGAGGATCAACAAAAGGAAGTATTTCTTCACCCATGTTCTCACAAAATGCTGCCAGAGCATAGTATGATTTTTCCTGCACAGAAGCAATGAGTTGCATTATGTAACATACGTTGTCCATATCAGATTTAATGTCTTACCAAATGTTTAGGTGTACCTTTACTTCATCAGAGGCATCCTCCAGAGCATTTAGAATGCAAGGAAGAACACTTTCATAGTGAGACACAATCTCAGGCTGCAAATACTCTGCAAATTGACCCAGTGCAAATGATGCAGCCCCCCTTACCATTTGTTCAGGATCTCTGAGAGCCCCCAAGACTATCTGAAGAACTGGCTCCAATTTATTTTTCATCAATTCCAAACAACCCTCTGAAATAACACCTAATGCTGTAACTGATGCTTCCCGAAACTTCGGATTAACACTCTGACTGCTCAAAGAAGAAAATTCAAAGACAGGCAGGAACACATGTTTCGAAAGATTTAAAGCCATGGTATCAATAACTTCGGCAGCTGCACGATCTGGTGCAAGATCATCATCATTATCATTCTCGGAAGCTTCAGCAAGCAGTGGACAAATAACTTGCAGGATAGGAATGACCAGCTTGTGCTTTTTAAGGGTATTGGATTTGTACTTTGCAAGCCATGAAATTATTTGGATAGCCTGACACGGTACAAAAGCAAAAAAAAAAAAAAGATTTAAGAAAACAGACAACAAACATTTACAGCAATATTTGTAGTACGCAAATGTAAGATAGTAATCACAAGAAAAAGATATTCATCTTGATCTGAACCTGATGCCGAGTGCTAGTTTCCAAATTATGACTAGAGCAAACTTCAAGAGAGAACTGCACTATGGCCTTAACTGATTCCCCAAGAAGAGGGGCAGGAGATTCAATCAGCTCGTCAAAAATTTCAAAAGCAATTACAGCCACATCCTCTTCACCAGAGGCAAGGCATTGTCTTGATACATTTAAAATGCTAGGAATGAACTCTCGAAACTTGACCTGCGCAGGTATGGCAAACACTAAGGGCACAAAAAAGCCATTAGAAAGTGCTGCATAAATAACTTAATTCCCCAAGAAGAGGTGCAGGAGATTCAATCAGCTCGTCAAAAATTTCAAAAGCAATTACAGCCACATCCTCTTCACCAGAGGCAAGGCATTGTCTTTGATACATTTAAAATGCTAGGAATAAACTCTCGAAACGAGCGCAGGTATGGCAAACACTAAGGGCACAAAAAAGCCATTAGAAAGTGCTGCATAAATAACTTAATTACCCACCAATAGCCTCAAGGAGCTCGCACTATGCATAAAATATAAAAACCAAGTGGCAGTACAAGTGCATGGTGAGGGCTATTGTCCAAGACAGGTTTAGCACAGAAAATACTGAATGTCTTCAGTGAAAAATTTAACTGATGAAGGTACACAGGAACTTGTCATAGTTGCAAACTTCCAATATGACTAATTCTAAGATGGGGCACATAAGCAATAGTCTGGTACCAAATCCTCTTTTGATAATTGGGGGACTGAGATTAAAAGTACGGCAAAGGCCTAAAAAATGAAAGGAACCAACGAAAAAGAATGCTCCATAGTTGATTATACAGGATCTAGAGTAACAAGATAAACATCCAGGGAGTCGACTGGGAAGTCCATTAATAGTTTCTAATAGGCATATTGCAAAAACAAAACAGTGGCATGCTACCTGCACATGCAATGTACAACTTTCATTACTTATCCATTAACCATTTCAACGTCTCAATGAAATGGAAACTGAGTCAACTGACAAACGGACATCCTTGTATACAGTTTGGACAAGTCCCTTTTAGTCACATACTACTCCAGTCAACTCAAGGAAAGCTTATTTAAATAACTTACATGTACCATCTAACTCAACCTAAAACTCATAAGCCAACAATCTCTGACCAACATTTGATCAACTAATTAACACACATCCTTTTTCCAGACAGAAAGCATAATCAAATTGGTTCCCTAGTATCAACAAAATCGAAATTACTCACCACTTCAGCCCCATCATGAGTGCACTCAAGGAAAGAGCCAACTGCCCTGAAAACATAATTAATGCAATTTGCCGCAAATTAGTTTTCAGCATGCATGCAAAGATGATATCTCAAACCAGAAGAGCAAACAAACTATGGACCAAATTTTAAAAAGACTTACTTCAGTGCGGCAACTCTAACTCTGTTACTGGTCTCATCCTTAAGGCACTTGAGTAAAAGAGATTGCAAGTCTGCAAAATGTGGCTGGAATGAATTTCCGATTGTTTCGGTTAAAGAGCTGAAAAGGATCAATGCCACCTTTCATCACAGAAAGCAAGACAACAAAGTGTTAGCAATTACATCCTCAAGACAATTACCAATATAAATTATCAAGGAAATATGGAAAGAGAACTCATACATAATGCCTCACTAGCATAATAAAACTCCCAGACACGTACATGTGGAAGTAGACATTTCATGCAGGACATGTACCAATAACCTCCCTAATAGAAAGCTGATAATCATAAATCAGCTAGACATTTTGGGACGAAGGGATGAACGAGCTTCGTATATGTTCGAACATATATAATTATAGTATATGGATGTGTCACGAGTTCAGAGTTCCTAGACTTAGCCATAAGTTAGTTGGCAATTAAATATTTATATCTACTGAGGTAAAATCTTGAGACCATCAAGGATCTCCACTATTGAAGAAAAAGAGTGATACAAAGTAGGTTACAAGCTTCAGTAGTCAGGAATTTACAAATGTAGTTCGTGAACATAATAAGTATATATGCATATAACTGACAACGTGCATACCGACGCTCTAGACCATCAATGAAGGAAGCACGGTAATATGCACAGAAATTGAATTGGGTTTCTAGGCATGCCCTCTTTGATGCCATTTGGCTTTGATTTGCGGGCATGGTTCAGCAAAACAGGTATACAGGGGCCATTGTTTCAGTGATATTCTGAGACCAGTCACTATGTGCATATTGCCAAAGGTTAGGTCTGTCTCCCATCCTCCCCCGCCCATATCCCAAATGATTGGGGAATTGGGGATAACATGGGTTCTGTTGTCGTTGTCGTATATGCATATGCATATAATGGACAACAGTTATCTCAACTACTCTACCTTCCTTCCTATTCTGATAACTGTAACTGAAGCTCATACGGACACTACTCCTGATATTGTTGGTAAAAACAAACAAACTATAAGGATGCGAGATACACTAAAAAAAAGCAGAAGACAAAGAGAAAGGACAACTAACCGTCCCTTAATGACTCCCCTGTCACCAAAATATAACTCCCACAAAGCACCCACGAAAGAAAAGTCCAAATATGATCCCTTTACCAACAATGATCAAAAGAAGAGGTAAGAGCCAAAGGAGTTACCATTGACAAATCTTCAAAGGCACACTGGTTTATCCAAACAAACCATTAAGGGCATAGAAGCCCCCATTCATGGCTTCTTAACCCTCTTCACTTGGCAGTTATGGTGATTGGACATTTGGCCCAACAATCATATAACTGAAGAACATAAGGAACCAGTACCCAACCAAGCCAAAAGTGAGAACAAACTCCATGTAGTTCTAGCAACATCAGAATGGATCACAAAATGATCGAGTCACTCCACTCATTTCATTTGAACATGCAACACCAAAGAAGAAAAAAGAAGCCCATCTTACCCTAATAGTCAACAGTACGGCATCAAAGTCCCCGCACATGAAAAGTAATCTTTCCGTATGACCACATAACAGAAAGGGCTAAATATGAAAACAATATGCCACTCTAAATCCCAAATTCGTGATTAAAGCATGGATGTTATTAGATGTTAACCACCAACTCATCTAAAAGCTTAAGCTGTTAGAGAGGGGGGCAACTTTATTATTTATACCTTCAACATGCCCCCTCACATGTAGCCAGACTCTCCTCCATAAGCAGGCTAAACATGTGTAAATATTTTAACATTAGGTAGGCGATGAGGTTTTAACAAAGGATCTATTGCAAATATTTTAACATTAGGTAGACGGTGAGGTTCTAACACAAGATCTATTGCGTGTTGTGATACCATATTAGATTGTTCACCACCAAATTATCTAAAAGCTTAAGCTTTTAGAGAGAGGGGCAACTTTATTATTTATACCTTTAACAGATGTCATACACCTCTCTAGCAAAGATACACTAACTTTCACCGGCATACTCGTATTGTCTTGACACAAACTCAAACACACCTGAAGATAACATAACTGTTGAGAAAAAGGAAAAACAGGGGTGAATTACATCCCCACCTCCAAAACTATCACACTTAGGCCACTTGGACCTTAGACTACATTATTTTCAAAATGGCCCGTCCAACAACTTTCCAATGTCCGATAGCTAAATATGACATTAGGACCAGCACCTGTTAAAGTCTTCTGGAACTGATTCATGGGTCGTTGCCCTTGCTACCCCATGACCATGAGGATCCTAAAACAACGAGAGAATTTTTTCTCCCAGTCACAAGACCAGTAAAACCCATAGTAGGAGGCTTTTTGTGCTAACCAATACAAATTTAAGACACCAACATTACCTTTCCTACATCCTCGTTCCAACTGGAACTGTCATGTCCCTTCACCACGTGCCTGCCTAGTGTTTACACCTCATATCTCTACGTTCCCATCATCTCTCTTTAAAATACAGCAACTTTCTCCCCCTTGAGAACTCCGAGCATCCACTCCAGGGCCCAACTCCATATAAAGACCTTCAATTTTAGTGGGCCCAATATCAATTTCCACACAAAGGCTTTCCTTCAAATGTACAATTTTTAGACCAAATACACTAGGGTCTTTCCTTGAAGGGGAAAAGGAAGAAAATAGCTCCATGCAAACAACACTAGAATTTGTTGGGACTTGCCATATGCAGTTCACTTGATCTTTAACCACCTTTGTCTCCAGCACCACCACCTTACAATCCCCAACAGAAGCCACAAGGCAAAGAGACTATAGGACAGCAAGCCCTATTTGTCTCCAAATGGCCAAACCTGCAGCTATTTCATATGCAGGCTTTAGATACCCTCACCTCCTGACACAACTGTGGAAAACCAACAAGCTATCTTTAATCATCCTTCTGCCTCCTTAATACACAAAAATCTTCTACCAGCTCTACCAACAAACCTCCAATTATCTACTAACTTTTGGGTATGCTTCAAACCAAGTATACATTCCTAGCAATCGTTTGGCAAGCCAACACACCACCACATCTAAAGCCAACACATGGGAAAGCACAAATCAAGGCACGTTATAAGTGAAATGACAAACACCCCAACCGCGGCCCTGATGGAGCATCCATTGATTGGTTGAACAAGTATGATAGGCTTTGGAAGCCTAAAGCGAAGGTCATGGGTCCCACGATATTGAAGAAGCCTTTTTGGTCCAAAAATAAGTGTCCATGGTAGTTAAGGGTATTTTGGTAACTTAATAAGAGCTGGATTTTATTAGTAGTCATAATTTAGTATAAAATAGTTAGTTTCCTATTCCTAATTGGTTTAGAATACAGTAGTTGCTAAATATGGTTAGTTTCTAAACTTTGTGTCCTAGTCCTTAAGGAAGTAGGAGAGCCTTTGCCTATATATATGGTCGTAATCTCATGGATTCAAGAGAGTTGATCAATATGAGAATTTGAGATTCTTTGTAACCTTTGCGAGCGTGAAGCCTCTCTCTCTCTCCTTCTTCAGACATCAAAACAGCACCGAATCCAACGTTTTTCTTCCCAAAACCTTACCCTTTCATAACCCTAACATAAACTCCCACATTCTTAACCCTTTTTTGCACCACAAAAACTAACGTGAACAGCATGCTACTGCCGCTGCCATAGTTATAATTTTGGATAACCTACACGTGACGGCATGAGAGTAAACAACAACACCACCACCCCCCCGGTCCTGCAGCAGGCCCTCTCTATGGACCAATATTCTAAAAGCCGCAAGGTGCTAGTTGGGTGGTCGGCCACCTTTGAGCAATTAATCGGATTGATCGGCGATTAATCGGTGCCTATTAATTAGTAATCGGATTAATCGTTAGTCGGCCTTAATTGGATAAGCCCCGCGGCGCCAACGATTAATCGGCAATTAATCGTTGTTTTAGAACACTCCTATGAACACGACTAGTAATCTAGTTCAATCGATCAATTGCGGCAAACATCGAGAGTCCCACCTTTTCTCTCATTCAACCCTTGGTTGGATGTGTTACTTTGTCGGTCATGACTTTGCTCTATGTATCAATATCATTGAGCTAGTGTTAGCCGCTTATTACTTGTCGAGTTATCTATATACATCTTTTTGCTGATCAAAAAACAGATCGAGTCCCACACCCCTAAACAATGCTCCATCCTCCCCTAAAAGATTTACACCATTACTCTACAATCATAAGGTCATCAAAGGTCTTTTGACCTCTTAGAGTGTAACATATCAACCAACAGACGAGACACATTACCCGGTCCCCCCCGACCCTATTCCCATTAGATAGGACACAATGTCACCGTGAAATTTTTATCATCCACTGCAATAATATAGAGTCAAATCAATGGAGCGAAATAGAACATATTTTATACTCAACAAACCGGTCCAAATCTGACTTCAGAACATTGATGAAGATAATTTTACGGCCACAATTACCATTCCAATGTGCACAACCGTTATTATTTTGATAAGCAATATGGTTTTATTGAAAAGGCATCAAGGGGATGCCACCGATGTACAAAAGAATGCATGAAAAAGCAGTCAGGAGCAATTAAGTTACTTCTCTGTGGTCTTCTTGTTGGCTCTGACTGCACTGGAATAAAAATGGCAACAAATCAGGCCACTCTCCAGCTGGAACAGCATACTTTGCAATGATACTCACCACATTTGCACTCGCTCGCCTGACTGGTGGACTACAGAAACATCATAACACATAAATCTCAGTCTCACTGGACACCCCAATAGTAGTGAAGTCATGAATTATACATAACATAACGACGGAAAAAAGATCAACTTGATTAATAAATCCATGCAATGGCAACAAACAACATGTGAGATGCTTATCCTTCACAGCTGAAAGAACGAAATAAACCCTTTATACTTCAATGCGGAATTAAAATGGGTTCTACCAAAAATATGTGTATTGTTAAAAGACCATTCCCTCAGTAAAGGCAAACAGATATTTCAAAGGCTATTAATGATCTTGTTAAGTTAGGACGAACAGAGTCTAGATTTTGATTTACGCTACATAAAGTGAATGGAAATAACAACACCCCATGCCAAAAACTATTTACTTGAAATTTATGCTTGTCTTTACCTTATTGTGAAATATCCAAAAGAAGAGGAAAGATAACATCTCACATTCAGGCAATTTTTGTGCCATAAGCTCGTGACCAAAAAATTTCATAACCTAGCGGCAGCCATCTTTTCAGTACTCTATCATCTAAGAACTCCAAATCAGATATTAGAAAGAAGTTTTGATATGGCAAACAAGTTGATCAATTAAGTTATTTTCCACCTATATCTAAACCTATCCATGGTCCAGAGTCCAGACTAAATCAGAGTAAAGAAACGGGTAGCCTCTAGCATCATTTCTGCAATAGGACGACTATAACACTTACCCATCACTAACATGACGTTATAAGGGTCACTTGGTTTAAGTTATTAACTTATTGCAAAGCTGGTTTGGGATTTCAGAACTTTTTTTCCCACTCTATACCATTAAAGAATATCAAAATTCGTACATCTGCTGCTCCTTTTGCCTCTAGCAGCATGAGAGAGAAAAAAAAGAAAAAGAAAAAACACAGGTAGTGCCATTTTTATCTGTATAAGCATGCCCAGCATCAACCTGAAGATTATACAAGCATAGCACCTAATCTTCGTAACCCCAACAGTTACTATAATTTGAAAATGGGAATCAATTTGGCTCGTCCCATGGCTCCCAACTCAAATTAATTAGATCTCTGTGAACCTCTGAATTTGCCATCAATGGCATATTTATCTATCATGCAATACACACCAAAAAGTAAGCAGGGGGAAGAAAAAGCAAACCATTGCATTCAAATATGTGTACCAGGCTTGTACTTTCTCTTTGATTTCCATTCAGGGAAAATAAAAAATGACTAAAAATCAATCCCCCTGCACTGCTTAGAAGATTACGATGGATAATAAATAAGGACCAACCCGGTTTAGTTCCATTAAACAGAAGCTGTTTTCTGCACAAACTTTTTTGGCTGACCTTTTACAAAACTTGATCCCTTGGGGAATTTTTTGCAGAAAACATCAGGTACATGTTGTACCCGAAGTGACCAATGTCACATATGTTCCAGTTTTAAGAACAATATTTGGAAAAGTGTATGCACAAAAGATTCTTAAAACAGAAAACAAACGCAGCGTTCTCTCGAACATTTGTGCATACACTGTGGAGTCTTGTAGAAACTAGTTCTAAACAATCCATAAAATTTCGTTATAAAATCTATGTTGTTTCCTCCTCTCATTCACACTTTTTTTCCAGTAAGTCATTCTTCCTCTCGTTTCAACTTAAAATGAGAGTCAACAGCATCCAATTTTCCTTATTTGAGCATTTCGCACCTTCAAAAGGCAATAAAAGGATGCAACATCGTCATCAACTAATCAAAGCAAACTTAAAGAACCTAGCACAATGATTGGAGGAATGCTATAAATGACCAATTTTTATCCCCGTTTGTTTCCGCTTCAACAACATATTATTGCCTTATTCTATTAGTCATTCATAACTTTATCTGAAACATGGAACCAGTTATAAGCATCCAACTAAGCGTAGGCACAGCACATTGACAGAAGTACTGTTCCTCACCAGATTATGACCATATGCAAGAGTATACTAACAAACAACACAAATTAAGTAGACTTGGTGTTCGCATATTTTTCTTTGTCACAAGCAAATGTGTTTTACAAACTATCAGAAACCCAAGTTCTTAATCTTCTAAATTAATATCTAGTCCTCAATATGAAGGAACATCTTTTTTTCTTAAGACTTGAATAAAAGATTATTTTTTAACACAAGGAATAATTCATTCTGAATTAAGACATGAGAAATTAAGGAATTCTTGACTAAATCAATGGAAAAACTGGTTAAGAGGTCATTGTCAGTACAATTTATCTAAGAGTGAGTGGTAGACCTAAACATCGACACAAATTGATTCTAAAGAACCTGTAGCATATGGCATTTCTCAGCAGCTAATGAAACATAAGATACAGACACACAGTAAAGGCAGGGCCGGCCCAGGTATTTTGGATGCCCAAGGAGAATTTAAGAAAAATAGGGTCATTCATACGTTTTACAAGAAAAATGATAAAAATATATCATCTTTATTATTATAAGATTTTTTTGAATTATTGGATTTGGATTATCTTCTAAACCTTACTATGAACGACAAAGTATAGCACTAACAGAAACCTTATTGCCTTACTCGCTACACACGACGACGGCTTGATGAGTATGCTGTCATTGAAACCGAAATGAGGGGGTTTAAGGTGTACTATTGTCATTTTCATTTCTTTTTCAATTATTTTATTTTAATTGAATAATGGGTTTCCATAGATTCTAGATATTGAATTTGTATATTAATATTTCAATTTGTATATGCTCTAACTTTCCCGACCACACTATTTTACTTTTTTCAAAGATACTATCTGAAAAACGATGATTTGATGAGTTGTCAAGTGCAACGAGAAGGTTCTTAGGTTGCCTTAAAAGGCAACATAACATCATGCCTTTCAACCAATCGATACGAAATTGCAAAACTATTAGCAACGAGGTAAAATTTCAAACTAATGCGTATCATTACCAAAAATTGAAATAATCGTTCAAAGATCTCATATAGACTGAATATAATTTTATAGACCTTTAATTACCCAAAAATAGTAAGGGAAAAAGGGAGACCTGTGTTCGAGGGTGATGCTTTCGATGAGGGAGTGCTTGACGAGCTGACGGAGCTGAGGGGAGAGCTTGGCCCAGTGGCCGGTGACCTTCTTGCGGAGGAGCACAGCCGAGAGCTGGCGCACATTGGGGGTCTTGGCAGTGCGGAGGTGGTGGACCAGGGCCGGAATCACCTGCGGATCCTTGGCCAGCCGCTTAATCTGGTCCTCCGCTTGCCTCCGTGCATCGTTGTCAGGCATCAAGAACTGAATCAACAGCAGTTCCAGTGACTGAGCCATAATCCCCCTCTCTCTCTATTAATATGTATATATCTTCTCTCTCTCTCTCTCTCTCTCTCTCTCTACAGATTACTTGTGTGTGTGTGTGTGTGTGTTATTTTCTCTCACTCTAAACAAAGTTGGGGGAGGAGGCGGGGGACAGAGAAACCCTATGGAGGAAGGAAAGGAAAGGGAGAAGGACGGTTTTGTGCTTAAGAGAATATGGTGGTGGGGCCGGGTTTTCGTAGGTTTTATAAGTGGGCGTTTGGACGACGGATACGAGGGTGAATACGTGGAAATTAAGGAAAGTAAACGAGCCGAATATTAGAATATTTAAATTCGTTCATTAAATTTTTTAGTGAACTCAAATTCGAGCCGAACTCAATGAAAATTATGACATGCCAAACTCAAACCAAGTTTGCCCAAGTTTGGGTCGTACTCAAGCTTGTTTACAAACCTTAACGATCCAATAATATTATATTATTATACTCTCATATAGGTCTAAAACTGCAAATAAATTTTTCATTATGTACATAAATATGTTCATATGCATATAAAATGATAAAAACATATACATAAGTAAATTTTTAATGGTTGTAAACGTTTAAATTTGTACAAGTTTTAAAATTTTCATTATATAACTATATAAAATCCCCATGATACACATATACTCCAAGTTTGCGAGCCGAATAATGCTGCGTTCATATTTGACTCATTTATGAAATGAGCCTAAAATTAAGGTTCAGGTTCGGTTCATTTAGTAGACGAATCGAACTCGAACAAGTCTTTATCCAGTTGAGTCTCGAACAGTTCACGAACGGTTTAGTTCATTTACAGCTCTATATAGAATAATTGTGAATGTGTAATGAGAGTGGTGAATATAGAAAATAATGGTGGATGTGTAACAACCCGAATTTTTGACCCTATTTTCTTTTTTCTTTTTATAATAAGAATAGTAATAATAATAGCGTTAATATTATTAGGTCTTAATTATTATTATTATTTTCAATATATATACATACATTTATAATTACTAATAGATATATATACATGCATGTCGTGCATGCATTCACCATTCTCGCACTCCCCCAGCACTCTCTCTCTCCCTGCCTCTCTCCCTCCCTCTCCCACAGCTCATCATCTCTCATAGCTCACTCTCTCTCCATTTCTTTCCCTCCAAGAAAATCATATTCATTCCCCACGCAAATCGGAGAAATCCTTCCTCCCCAAGCATAATCCGAATTCAATTCATTCCTATCCACTCCTACTTCCTCCCTGACCCTAAAACAAAGCCCAATTCGTCCATTCCAAATCCAAAGAACCCAACCTCCATGAAATTCGATCTTATCCAACCTCTCCCAAATTCACCTATATAAACCCCTCCCCATTGACCCACAAGCACACCACCATTCCCCCCACGCTCCACTAAGCCAGAAAATAGAGAAAATCGAGACCATATTGAGCTCCAATCAATGGAGTTCTAGAGAGAGAAAGTGAGAGAGAGAGAGAAAGAGAAAAAGTGAGTTTTATACCTAGACCCAACCGAAATCCAATTCAACCTTTCCAATCACCTCCTACACCCCAAAGCATCACTAAACAACATTCAAGTCGGTCCCAATGTTCCCCCATAGCCAAACCCGAAGTCATCTTCTCCAAACTCAAGTTTCGATTTTTAATTCAATTCGACCAACCCAAGATATTATAATCCTATACAACTCTTCTCTAAGTATATTTCAGTGTTTTTAAGCCTAACCCCATGAGGTCTCATGCATCAAACCGTAGAAGAAACAAAAAAAAATTTGACAAAACCGAGTGAACCTTGCATCCGCAAGCTTCAGACCGTGTAGAGACCCGTATTTTTTTTTTTTAAAAAAAAAAAATTTTGTTTAAAGGTTTTATAAATACTAGAATATTGAAAATGGAAAAAAAAAATTGTGAGTTTATTTGACTTGGGGCTTAAATGATAGGATTGTTACTTGAGGGAGTATGTGTGTAATATAGAGATATAGGGGTATAAATAGAGGGGTGTGTGTGTAGGGGATTAAAAACCCCCAAAATATCTCTCTCTCCTCACGTCTCTCTCTCGGCTCTCCCTCTCTCTCCACCGGTCTCTCTCTCTCTCTTGCTCTCTCACTCAAAACTCCACTCCATCTCACAAAAATCACAAGGATCCGTCTCTATTTCATCTCTAGAACGCAACCTCGGGCTCGTATTGTGTTGGGTGAGGCTCGGAAGGAAGATCTTGGAGGATTTCGGAGCTTTGGAGCTAGGGTTCATTCGTTGATCTCATGTTTGAAGGTTCTAACATCAAGGTAGAGATTTCTTACTCACTTTATATGTTTATGAGTTGATTTCGTGCTTGGATCGAGCCTTGATCGTCCCTTTTTGTTCTTGCGAAAAGCTGTCAAAATCTGCAGAAATCGCCCAAAATCGCCTAGGGATCGATCCCCAAGCATGAGGGATCGATCCCTCATTCAAATCTGGACTAAATATGGATTTTTCCCTTGGGGGATCGATCCCCAAGAGAGGAGGGATCGATCCCTCCCTTCTCTGGAACATTTTGCTTGCTTTCTGGGTTTCAGCCCAATTTCAAACGGCCATAACTTTTTCGTCTGATATCCGTTTCATGTAAATTTTATATCGAATCGAAGATCTGGAAGTCAGCTTTCATTTGCCACCAAAATCACCTTAAACCAATTTATACACAGAAAGTTATGACCATTTGAGTAGACATGTGTCAGTCCGTCAATGTCTGTGATTATTCCTAAGGTTGTTCTTGACCCATGTTATGATTCCTTATATGATTAGGATATGTTTAAGTCACTTTCGGATATGATTACTTGTGTCCTAAAGACTCGTAATTTGATCTTGTCTCTTGTCACTAGATAGAGTACAATATTAGTGCCGTTTGGATAGGGGATGTACCGTAAGATTGATAGTTGTATCTCGGGCTATAAGAAGTAATGTGGTGAGTGTTATAGGTAGATGTGAGCCAGTCTAATGAACCGATGGATAGTATTGTGGTTTGTATCCTTGTGCTTCGTCTTGTAGAGCTTCGTAGGTTCCTTTAGCACTATTTTATACGATTCTCGTTAAAAACCTAGCGGGTGGTTTATCAAGGAGTAAATTGTGGTTTCGGTACGTAACGAGGGATATTGTGGTAAACTTAGAGGATTCACATGATCTTAAGGTATTATTCATTGTACAATGGGACATGTATACGAGTTTGTAATGCATTGTATGATGACGAATGAAAGAACATGAACTTGGAATATGTTGTTTTCTTGCATATGGATTGATGATGCATATGTGTATGTGTGAGTTGATAATTTTGAATAAAGGGCCCACAACGCGAGGTGTGGTAATGCGAGGACTCTAGAGGGCCCGCAACGCAAGGTGTGGTAATGCGGAGACCCAGGTGAAGAGAATTCACTGTCACGCAAGGGGTGGTAACACAGTTGAATGTCTCTCCCGGGTGAAGAGAATTCACTGTCACGCATGGGGTGGTAACACAGTTGAATGTCTCCCCCGGATGAAGAGAAGTTTGTTTGATTTTAGAAATTTATGATAATTGAAGTTTGGATTGTTTGTTGCTTGGGATCGTGGCTGTCGAAAGGGAAAATGAATGGTTGATTCTATTAAGTTTTAGTAAAGAAAGGACTTGGATTTAAAAAGAGGATTTTTACTAAAAACCCTTCGGTTTTCTTGAGCGAATCAACGGAGCTTGACCTGTGATGGTCTTGAGTTTTCTCTAAATTGTTTCGGAAATTACAAAGGAAAGTTTTATGGAATAAAGCTCTATGAAATGAGGAAGTGATTTGTGGCTTTTATTCGAAAGGTTATGAGATGGTTGCACTATTGTTGTTATTTGTTTGGCTGATGTAAGTTTAAATGCTACTTCTAGTCGACGTGTTGATAGTTAGGGTTACCTCTAAGATGTCCAAAATCCCGAAGTCTAATCGTCTGTTCATTTTGGTAACCCCTCTGGTATCTAATGTCCTTTTATTGAAACTCATTCTCACTTATTGCATGTTTCATACCATTTACATATAACTTGAGTATAGAATTTCCTACTGGGCTAGTGTAGCTCAACAAAATCCTTCTTTTCAGGTTTTAATGCCAGACAGTGGCTTGCATTACATCGTATGCTCGGTGTGGAAGACATTTTTGGAAGCTAATGAAGTCTAGTTATTTAATCATCTTTGTAAATCTCCTACTTTGATTAAAGATAAAGATGTAATTAATTCATTTTGATTTCTTTTGACTAAACCATTGTGATTTAATGACTTGTTCCTACTTGTACTTAATTTAATTTGGGCCGTGGTGCCAAGGATGTATTTCTCAAAACTTGGGGACTTTGTTTGTAATTAAATAGGTGGGAACTTCCCTTTGGGTATTATATATCTTATGTGAGGGTCTTTTATCGAAATGGTTTATTTATTTACTTGAAAAATCGAGGGCGTGACAGACCACAAAGTCCAGACATTTTCTAGCTGACTGCAAGGTTAGACCGAGTCTGACCTTGAAGCCAGAGCTCCCACCGCGAACTCTGTTCGGTTTTATTAAAAATCGTTCGAAACAACTTTGCGACCTTTTGAGCAACATTTTTGACACCCGGACTATTTTTTCCTAGACTCCTCGCATCTTAAAGATGATATCTTGTTAATATCAAAAAAAATTATTTAATTATCTATTTATTATTTATTTTACAAAATTTTCAATCAAAACAACTTTGAGATCTTATAAACCATGTTATTAATGCCCGAATAATTTTTTTAGACTCTTTACCCTCCTAAGATAAAACCTTGTTAACCTCCACATATTTTATTTATTAGATTATTTATTACCTAATTATTTTACTTTCGGAAATTTTCGGTAATATCTTTATTTAAAAATCTCGCGACCCTTTGGACCCAATTTTTGATACCGAACATGTTGCGTAGGACCGTTAGGACTCCTATGAAGGTCATATTAATTATTCTAATATTTTTATCTATTCAATGTATTTATTGTAGTTATTAATCAATCTAATTTCGTAAAATAAACTAATACAAGCCTAGACTTATTTTTTTTTAAATAAAAATTTTATTAGATAAGATTTCTTTTATCAATTTAACTTCTTGGCCATACAAGACTAAGGGTAACGGTCCATTCATAAAAAGTTGCGTGATTGCCTTGCTTGTTATTTGTTTCAATTATTATTATTATTTATTTTTGATTATTTGCATATTACTCCGATTCTTAATTTAAATGCTAGATTGGACTCTAGAAACATGAGGTGGTTTATGAGTAGGATTTCACTTAGACGTTGCTAGGCAATGGGTATTTGGAAGAAAGAGATGTTAGAAGATGCCTGCAGGCGGATTGTGTGAAGTGATTTGAAATTGGCAGGTAATCCAGTAATGTGATTTGAAACTAGCAAGTGGTCCAATGATGACTTAAAACTTGGCGGGTAGTCCAGAGATGTTTTGTGTTGATAAAACATGGCAGATAGTCCTATGATGTTTTCCGATGATAAAATCTGGCGGTTGGTCCAGTGATATTTTGTGATGATAAAACCTGACGGTTGATCCAGTGAGATTTTGTGATGATAAAAACTGGATATTTTGCGATGATAAAACTTGGCGGTTGGTCCAGTGATATTTTGTGATGATAAAATCTGACGATTGGTCCAGTGAGATTTTGTGATGATAAAACCTAGCGGGTGGTCTAGTGAGATTTTGAGATGATAAAACCTGGTGGGTGTTCTAGTGACGTTTTGTGATGATAAAACTTGGCGGGTGGTCTAGTGATATTTTGTGATGATAGAATTAGGCGAGAGTCCGGTGGTGATTTTGATGTGGTGACTAAGTTAGGTGAACTCTAGTTATGGTTCGAGCATGACAAGCTTTCCCTTGTTTTTTTTTTTGTTGATAATTTAGCTTGAAATTAAAAAAAGCTAACCGAATGTACAGACTACAAAGGACATACCCCAGGAGGAAAAAAAGAAAAAAGAAGAAGAGTGAAAAAAGTGCAATAAACCATGCACAACCTGCATGAAGAGTAGGATAAAGTAAGGTATGCAACCAACGTGCATTGTGATTTGATATCATACCCCGTTGTTGAACCATCATTGAATAATTGCCGCTACAAAGCACCTCGGTAATGAGGGGAGGTTGAACAGCTGAAACAGAGTAACTAGGCACCGAGAAGAGGTTCGATCCGGAGATGAAGACATCCGACAAGAGGCCCAACCCTGCACGCCACGTCCATTCTATCCAATCTAATACACTCTCATCCAAGTTTCAATGCACGCCAAACAATAACCTGTCCTCAACCAAAACTCATAGCCACAGGTCTCCAGAGATGGGATAAACAAGGGCTATGCAAAAAATCTGGTGAACCGTGAAATCAGTCGGGACCAAACCGATCAATACCTTTTGAATTTTGTCCGTGGATTAATGGTCTGGACACGGACTGAAAAATTAAAAACTGTGACTTGCGGTTTGGTCCACGGATTTTTATTATAAAACCGTGGATTAACCGAACCAGACCGTGAGAATTTATTATAAATTAATAAATATATATATATGTCTATAATCATTTTCAAATGAAAAGGTCCTTATTTTAACTAAAATAAGAACCTCTCCATTTCTCCCATTTCTCGTTCGAATTTCAATGATCCGAGTCGTTCAATGTGATCAGAACGTGATTTTAGGAGTGTCCGCGAGGAATCAGCAAAAAAAATGACCGGGAAGAGCATCATTCGAGCAATTTTTATTTGAACCATTTGATAAAAAATGAACAAAAACTGCTCGAATGAAGCCTTTCCGTTCATTTTTTTTTGCTGATTTCTCACGGGTACCGTTAAAATCATCTTTTGAACACATTGAGCTACTTGGATTATCAAAATTCTATCGGGAAAGGAAGGTCCTCATTTTATTAAGTTAAGGTGGTCCTTAGGAGAAGGAGACTCGTCTTGTCTATACATAAATAATTTTCACCTATAAATAAATTAATAAAATTAGATGTGTGCTATTCCATTGCCATTTGAAGTGGAAAAGAATATGGAAGAAATGCAAGAACTTGAATTGGGTAAAATTTCAGTTTACTGTGCTTTTTGTATTTTTATTTATACCTTAATTAATTTGTATGCTAGAGTTTCATTTCACTATAATCTAATTTAGCTTCATTCTTTTATTTGAAGCTCTACAAAAAGTTTCACTTCATCCAATTCCGGAGTGACACTTTTGTCGGTTGCCGTGCTGTGCATTGCATTTTGATGGAAGATCTTCTTTGGTGTTTTTTTTGTTTCACTTTGATGTTTTTATTGTTATTTGGTTTTAATGAAGGTCTGAAAGACTAGAACTGCATGTATTTTTTTCATTTGGTGTTTGTTTTCATTTGGTGTATGCTCTGTTCTAGAACTGTAATGCTTTAGTCTGCGAGATATATGATTATACGCTAGTGTTTAATTTTTGCATACTTACGTAACAAAATCCGTGGACAAAACCATAACCGATCCGCGAGTCACTAATTGGATTAGAACCGAACCATAGGACTTTTAGTCCGGACACAGATTTCATTTTTAAATAACTGTGACTAGCGGTTCAGTTCTCGGATTCCTAGAAATCTAAACCGAACCAGACCGCGAATAGCCCTAGAATAAACAGGCCAAGAATCCAAAGGTCCAACCTAGCACAGAAGAAGCAAGCATGGCACCCACTTCTAAGGAACAACTACTGCGGAGGACCGGGCTCTAAGAGAGGCTCGATTCGGAGATGACGATATCCGACAAGGCTACCTCCCCAAGTACCTTGCACATTCCAACCGGTCTAATACTCCCTCGACCTAGTACACAAAGCTCATTATAACCTAAAAGAGGTATAGTACAAGGGCCTCGAGTCCGGCCGCTATTCATAATGCATAGCCACCGAATCATTTGGCAACCCATCAAACTGAGTCTCGCAAAACTGCAGAAGGAACCAAAACATCCCTTTCAATCAGTGAATCACCACTAATCTAGTAAGGACAGGCACGGTCACAACCCTACTACCCTACTACAATAGAACATATGGCCCAGAGAAGCAAAGAAACTTGGATTATGAACAAGCCCAGCATAAATGCTAAAACCTTAGCCCCAGAATTGGGCAAATACAACCTGTGCGCACCTTTTTTGCCACCAACGCCCGCCACAACCCACCAGCACCAGTTATGATCATGCAAAACCAATCTACTACAATTACCCAAAACCGGCAACACACCGGGGAATAACTAGAACTAGGATTAATAAAATAAATCCAAAAGATTAACTCAATCTCGGTCCAAACAAATGACTGTCCATTGAGGTTCTCAATAAGGATCTACAAGTCTAAGGAATAATACCTGCCAGTAGGAGGTCCGACGTATTGCAGACCTACCACCTTGGGTTCCTCTGACAAGCAACGAACCACCGGTCTGAATTGAAACCTTCCAGCGAGAACTGAATCCACTAGGAGGATATGAAAATTTTGGTGAGCTGGATATTTACCTCTGGCCGCCGTGTAGATAGACCCTTGATCTAGAAGACGTAGGTCAACAGATCTTGGCATTTGCTTGTCCACCATCCGCGGCTGAACAGCTATCATCTCCGGTGATTTCAGTCCGACCAGCAGCGTGGACTTGCTCCACCGAGTGAAGAAACCCACGAACTGGCCCCGTACAACCTCTAGCCGATTGTGAAAATCAGTCCACAAAGTGGACTGAAGAGATAACCAGATTCACTGTCTGATCAAACCCATTCAGCTGCGTGTGGACAGGTGTCGTGGGTTGGTGGCCGAGTTGTCATGCCCTCGATTTTCAACATAAATAAATATTCCGTTTTAATAAAAAGTCCTCGCATATTATTAATAATATCCCAAAAGAGTCCTCACCTATTTAATTTTACTAACATGTCCCCAAATTTAAGGAAAATACAACATTGGCGCCCAAATAAGCTTAAAACAAGTACGTACCGATTGTTAAGTTACAAACAGTTTAGTCAAAAGGAAATTCTTGAAAGAATAGTTACAAACCCATCTTCATCAAAAAAGAGTCAATTACAAAGATGATTAAGTAACTCAACACAAATAGCTTGGGGTATCGATTCCCCAAGTTTAGGGATTGATCCCTACGCAATTTTGGGCGATTTTCTGCAGATTTTGACAGCTTTTGAGATGAACAAAGGGAGACAAACCAAACTCGATTCTTGCATCAAACCATCATATAAACATATAAAAGAGGTAAAGAAGTCCCTACCTTGTGACGATAACCAAGATCTACAAGATTTGAGCAAGCCCTAGCCTTTTCGAACCTTAAAACTTCAATTCAAGCCTTACCCGGTAAAACCCAAGGATTTTCAAGCTTAGGAATGAGATTGCAAGGCCGGAGGGAAGTTGATTCTTGGAGTTCTTGAGTGATTGAGTGGTGTTTGAGTGAGAGGAGAGGAGAGAGAGAGAGAGAGAGAACGGATGAGAGAGATATATGGAGATATTTTTATCTCCTACACCACACACTCCCCCTTATACACTCCTATATCATCAAATCACACACACACGCCCTCATGTTTCCATTCTATCAATTCAATCCCAAATTTAATTTGTCATCAAACCAACCACAATTTCCCAATTAAACATTTAACACACAATTTCAATAATTAAAATTTTACGGGTCTCTACACGAGTCATCATCCTCCGTCGACCAAAAGAAGTTTCTAAGGGAAGGCCTCCCACCGCCATACCTCTAATCGGTGCTGTAGAGACCTTATTAGTAAATGTTATATTGGGAAAAAAAATAGGAATTTCGTGGTGAATATTTGAATTGTGGTTTAAAATGATGTAATTGTTAGTAGAGGGGTGAATGTGTGATTTACTTGTGTGTGAGTATATATAGGGAATATGTGTTGTTGGAGATAATTTCATCTCCCCTTTTTCTTTCTCTCATCCGGCCTCCCTCCTCTCTCCACCGATTCTCTCTCTCTCTCTCTCTCTCTCCTCCTCACTCAAAACTCTTCCAAAACCTCAAAAATCAACCTCCCTCAAGCCTTTCAATCATGTTAATGAGCTCAAAATTTCGTGGGTCAAGCTCGGGGGAGAGTATTTCGGTTGATTTCAAAGAGTTCGGGGCTAGGGCTCGTACGAATATCTTTGGTTTCGATCCTTGACTCGAGGTAGGGATTTCTTTGCTTCTTTTGTATGTAAATGTGTTGATTTTGGGTGAAATCGTGCCTATGATAGTTGTTGAGTAGGGGTGTACACGGTCCGGATTGGTCCGGTTCTCTAGAAAATCAGATACCAGACCATTTCAAACGGTTCTAGAAAATTGGGAACCAGAACCTAACCAAAATATGCATGGAACTTAACCAGAACCAAACCACAAGACCGGTCCGGTTTTGGTTCGGTTCCGGTTTTATCCAATAAGCATCCAAACATTTATTCACAAAATATGAACTCATAAAATTAAAAAAATAGGAAGATAATCTACTGGAATATGAAAGGAAGGAAGAAAATAAAACTTTCCTAACAAATGAGATTTCATCTCTAAATAAATTAACTTTAGCAAGAAAAAGATTAACTTACCAAATTCAAATACATATTTAATTACACACACATATGTATTTTTATATTTATCTTAGTTTTAAACGGTCCGGTTCGGTTCTAACCACGGTTCATTAATTGAGAACCAGTAACCGAATAAAAATTAACGGTTCTTATTTTTTTGGAACCATAACCTGACCGTAGAACCGCAGAACCTGACCAAATAGGACGGTTCGGTCCGGATTGGACCGGTTTTACGGTTCGGGCGGTTTTCTTGAACACCCCTATTGTTGAGGTTGTAGTTGAATTTTCGAAATTCTGCAGAAATTCTGCTCGAACTGGCATTGTATCGATACAGCTCAGATCAGTATCGATACAAGATTCTCTGTTCAGTTTTTAAGCCCATCTGTATCGATACTAGAATTTCTAGTATCGATACAAACAGGCCTAAAATCACCTTTTGTTGTTTTGCTCCAAATTTCATTGTTTTGACCCCCGTATCATTTCTAAACTCTTTTGGACACTTCCTACGCTATCTCAAACTTGTCTAATTGACTTCCAATGAATTTCTATTTCCCAGTCTTCATCATAGTAATCTCCATAATATTGATAATGCCGAAGCAGTGCTTCCCTAACATTAATCCATCTTATTAAAGTAGCCCTATTATGTGGCCTTTGAAATATTGTCATCTCCGAATTTGTTTGGAGAACTCTTCTTCTCAATATTAACCATTGTTCAAATTTTGTTCTTTGCTGAGCAAAATTATTTTCCATATTATCCCTGCAAAAATTCACGGGTGAGAAAATCAGGAAGAGAATTATTTTCTCTCTTGATGTATTCAATATCAAAGTCAAAGGCAGATAATTCTGACTGCCATCGAGCAAAAATTTGCTTTGAAGCTAAGTTTTTGATATCTTGTTTCAAAACTTGTCTTGCTGCACTACAATCAACTCTGAGTAAAAATTGTTGATTGAGCAAATCATCTTGAAATTTATTAACACATTTGATGATAGAAAGAATTTCTTTCTTCACAGTACTGTAATTAGCCTGAGCATTTTTAAATAAGCCAGAAGTAAATCTAACCAATTCTTCCTTATTAGAATTCATATTATATTGCTTCAAGATACCTCCATAACCAATATTTGAGGCATCAGTCTCTACTATTTTCTTCCATTCTGGATTAGCAATTGCTAAATTGACACAATTTCAAATATTCTTGTTTCATCTGAGAAGGCCTAGCTTTTGTAGGAATTCTTTTTTCATCAAAATCCTTCTCATAAGGTAATGAAACAATATATTTTTTCCTATCCCAGAAAGCATTAGGGATATCACTGCAAATTTATTGTTTGAAATTTTCTTCAATTTGAGAAATTTTCTCTTTTAAAGGAGGTTTTTGTAACGCTTCGTCAATATTCATAATTTGAATTTCTTTTTTAAGAAAATTTATTTGTTTATCTTTATTAGAGATTTTTCTCATAATATCATTTATTTCTTTGTACACAGGTGGAGACACAAATTCGAAAAATATTTCGTGGCCTTCTACCTGAGCATTTATACCTACAGTGCTGGTCTTCATTGGTAGCAGCATTGAGAGAAAAGGAGTGCCAAGAATTAACTCCTGCTGAAGATTTCTTATACAGAGAAAAGTTGTTTTCAAACAAACTCCTTTGTTACAGATGTAGACATTATTGAGTTTGTATTTTATTATCATTTTTGCTCCACTAGCATTAGTGAGGCTTTGAGAAGTCTTCTCAAAATATTGGGTTGGAATAATTCATTCTTGGATGCAATTCATATCTGCACCACTATCAACCAGAGCAATAATATTGTTGATAGTATATTCTTTGTGAATTACCAAATTAACTTTGATTTACCATTTTTGGTAAACCACTTTATTAATCGAATTCAAATAGGCTAAGTCATCAGTCTTGCTTGATTCGCCTTTATTTTCTAAGACAACTAATCTTGTCTTAATATCATAAAATTCCTTAGCAGCTTTATTCTTGAAAGTTGTTAACAATTTAATTTCTGCTTTTAGAGTATTTATTTCTCCTTTTAATTCAGGAATAGTAACAGGTTTAAGATTATCAACCTGTTCTAATCTATCAAGAACAGTTTTTAAACTGTAATTTTCATTAGGAAGATGGGGTCTGTCTTCCTCTTCTTCTTTCATTGAAGATATGCAAGTTTCAATTATTTTCATTTTTAATTGAGAATCTTCAATTTGATCAATGATCTCTAAAAGACCCTGTTGTTTCTCAGTAAGCACATTAATACTGAGACCATTCATTTCAACTATTGCCTTCCAATAATTATCGAAAGTTGAACACTTAATATCATTGCAACTGCAATTATTGGTTTCTTCTTCTCCTGAAGAGTTCGGGGCTAGGGCTCGTACGAATTTCTTTGCTTTCGATCCTTGACTCGAGGTAGGGATTTCTTTGCTTCTTTTGTATGTAAATGTGTTGATTTTGGGTGAAATCGTGCCTATGATAGTTGTTGTTGAGGTTGTAGTTGAATTTTCGAAATTCTGCAGAAATTCTGCTCGAACTGGCATTGTATCAATACAGCTCAGATCAGTATCGATACAGGATTCTCTGTTCAGTTTTTAAGCCGATCTGTATCGATACTAGAATTTCTAGTATCAATACAAACAGACCTAAAATCAGCTTTTGCTGTTTTGCTCCAAATTTCATTGTTTTGACCCCCGTATCATTTCTAAACTCTTTTGGACACTTCCTACGCTATCTCAAACTTGTCTAATTGACTTCCAATGATGGTTTGATGTATTCCTTGATCCGTTAACTTTCTGTTAGCTATAACCGAATAAGGATTTACTTAATTAAAACTTTGTTGAAATTATGCCTTATTGATAATTGATTTTCCTTGGTTATATTTGCGACACATTTATAGCATTGTTGGAACACAGTATGATGCTTCATGTGAATGTGTGATTAAGGTAGAGTCTTAGTTGGCTTGTAGAGTGGGGGGTAGGTGAATGAGTCGAGAGATGGATTAGGAAGTCCCTTAACGCAAGTGGTGGTAATACGGAGACTTAGACGGATCCCGTAACGCAAGTGGCAGTAATATGGTGAACCGAGTCGTTAGGGATCACCATGACGCATGGGTTGGTAACATGGTAATCTTTGTAGTGTATACGATAACGCATGGGGTGGAAATATCGAAGGTGGGGATTTTGGGGTAACAAGTCGGTTTGCGATTGGAGAAGTGTTCGAGTCTCATGAATGATGATGTTGGCTTATAATAAACTAACGGAATGGTTATCGATATAGCAGTGAGTCCATAGTTATCTTTTGCTCGAACCTTGTCTCATGGCCCTCTTGTTTCACACTTTTCATCATATATGCATATAAAATTGGTAAAGATTTCCCTACTGGGCTAGTGTAGCTCAACAAAATCCTTCTTTTCAGGTTCAAATGTTGGGCAATAGACTACATGCAATGGTGTGCTTGGACATGAAGATTTTTGGAAGCTAATTTTATTTAGTTACTTATTCATCTTTGTAATGGACTTACTTTTGGCCAAAGATGGCTCTGTAACTAATTTGCGCTTGAATTATCTATTGACCAATGTTTGTAACATTCTGAACATGTTGTATCTGTATTTAAGTTAATTTGGGCCGCGGAGCCAATGTTGTATTTCTTTAAACAGGGTGAATTGTTGTAAATTAAATAGGTGGAAATCCTTTTGGGTAATATGTAAGACATGCGAGGTTCTTTTATTAAAATGTATTATTTATTTATGTCGAAAATCGAGGACGTGACAGGTGCAACCGATTAGAGCTTTGTTTGAACCACCAGAATATTCGGTGGGTTTTGTATCCAACCTTAATTTGAAGGCCTCCCATCCGGCTGGATTTGGATGCTTGGATAGATCCGGAGCTGTGAGTTGATGTTGGGCCAAAACACCCTGGGTGTAGAAGAGGGAGATCGACTTAGGGCAGATTAGGATGGGACTGGAGCTTTCCCTTTCTCTCTTTGGAAAATCTAGAGAGAAGGTAGAACCCCCTCAAAGGGTTGCCTTTTCTTAAAGAGTTCATCAACAGTTATGCTTAATTATCTTCTTAATATCTGTCACTTTGTGACCAAATGCTGTCATTTCCAATTTAAACGATACCGTATAGTACTAAAATAACATTGTAATTAAACCCTTCGATTCTCTATATCTCGGGCATAACTACGACGTATTTTTATTGGTCCACATACTGTTTGGTGCCACGTGTAATTTTCTCATTGGGTGGTATATTTTTGGATGTAAACAACTGTGTATGCCTCACCCCTTTTATACTCTTCTGACCTGTTTTTCCTGAAATTGATTCTGGGTTGGGTTTAAATTTTAAAACCCCGCACGGTGTATTTTCTTAATACACAGCATTTTGACTTCTGAACTCTGCTCAGAAGACGTTTGGATTCCTACCACTAATCTTTGGACTCTGTGTCGTATCAAACTCTGCATTGCTTGAGGCTCTGTGAAAGTTTGATGACAAATTGTTACGTCGTGCGTTGTTATATGCAAAACCTTGTGAGGTTTTATAACCATGTGCAGTGTTATGTTGCCAAATGACGATTCAATTTCTGAAGCTGATTTTTGTTTGGAGTTATCATTTTGTGCTTGTTCAGACATTACTTTGAAATAGATAGGCAGAAAGCAAACGATCATAGATTCATTGATAAGACTAGGTAAAACCCGGGGTTTCGTACAACCGAAAAACAAAAAGAAAAGAAAATATAAAAAGAAAATTCTAAAACTTCAAACTATTGCTCCTTTCGATTCACTTGCCACAGTTTCGTCGCTGTCAACATGGCTGAAGACCTCAAATGCATCATCACCAACTCCATCTCCGCCGTCACTTCCGTCTCCAGAGTTGGCACCCTCGAAAGCATCGTTCGCGGCATCAGAACGGTTGTCGGAAGCATTGGGGTTCCCATCACTGTCTTCTTCAATCTTTTCAGCCTCTTGGCCTCCTCCAAACTCTAGGTCAAGGTTGTCTCTCTCGGCCACAAAAGCGGCATCTTGAAGGCTTGATATCGCCCTCTGAAGAGAGTGAATGGTGGAGAGAAGTGTGGCGATGTGATCGTTGAGGTGCTCAATCTTTTGGCAAAGCATCGCCATCTCAACTTCTAGCATTGAAACGGGGGCGCTCAAACCTACCACGGTAAAGGAAAGAAAGGAAGAAGGAAATTTGAAAATATTCTAGGGAGAATGAAGACTTGGGGGAATTATTGATGGTGGTGCATGGAATTAAGCATCGCCCCTACTTTTAAAGATGTCGGCAATGAAGAAGCATGCCTGCAATTAATGGCCACACCTGAACAAGAAACTGTCTGCAGAAAATGAAGAGTCACCTGGGAAAGTGAAACGTCGCACGTTGTTATGGAACACCGCATGGTGTTGTAGCTTTTAGAATTTAAGTTATTTTTGTGGGCCCATTCGACCCACCTTCATTTCGTCCTCAGGATTGTTATCCTATGCATGAAATCATTAAAACGCCGTTTGATTGAAAAGCTCATTTTAGTCCTCCGGGACTCGTCGCGTTTTAGTCTTCCGGGACTTGTCTTATTGTAGTCCTCCGGGACTTGTCGCGTTTTAGTCTTCCGGGACTCGTCTTATTTTAGTCCTTTGGGACTCGTCTCATTTTGGTCCTCCGAGACTTGTCTCATTTTGGTCCTCCGAGACTTGTCTCATTTTAGTCCTCTGGGACTCATCCCCCAGGATTTCATGACATTTAGCACCACATGCACTCAATCTTCTCAAGTTTTACTATCTCCTTTTGCATTGTCCCAATCAAAGTACATTGGTCTGATCCCTACAAACGGGGTACGTAGGCAGCTCCATGAGCGTGACCACCATTATTATTTGTTTGGATTTTGGTTTTCATTTAGAGACTTTAGAGCAATGGATTGGGATGTCTATTCTTTCAGTGTCACTTATACCAATCAATGGTGTTTAAGTTCCGTTAAAGAGGGATTACTATAGACACCCCAATCGGGACCTCGAAGGATCTTCAAATTCCCTGATGATGAAACAAATGAACAATACCTTTTAAAGCTTGAATGTGGACTTCTAAAGCCCAAAAACCCCAAATGAAAGCCCAAAAGAAACCCAAAAGCCCAAAACTAGACCTGGACATTGCACGGTATTACCTTTTAAACCATACGGTGTGGTATTCTTACTAGGGCTGTCCATCGGTCGGTTTTGGTCGGGTTCGGGTCGGGTTGGACCCGACCCGACTTTAGTCGGATTGGGTAAATGGCCACCCGAGCCCGACCGAAATTCTCATCGGGCTCCGACCGAAATGCACTCGGATTGAATTTGTCGGGTTCGGTCGGGTTGGTCTGGTTTGGTTGGAACTGGCTGCAAATAATCAAACACAAACAGATCGACAGATCGAAGCAGGGAGAGAGAGAGACCGTGTCCATTACAATCGATTACAGAGAGAGAGATGGGATTTGAACATTATATTACAAAATACAGAGATAAAACAGAAATTCTTCACTGATTACAAACGAAATCGGTTACATAATATTTGAAAATCAACGAAATTACCTACGAAAATACAAAGAAACGGATTTCCAGGCTTCGTCCATTTCAGAGATAGAAGATCGTGAAGCAAGAAACGGATTTCCAGGCTTCGTCCGTTTCAGAGGTCGAAGATCGATCATGAAGCCGGTGATGATGGAGAGCTGCAACCGTCGGCGACGCAGGGAGAGATGGACAGAGAGAGAAAGAGCGCACGACAGGAGGGAGGAAGGGAGAGAGAGAGGGAGAGAGAGAGAGAGAAAGAGACGGGAGAGAGAGAGGGAGGCGCTGGTTGTGCTTTTTGGTTTAGGGGCGGAGAATACTCAGAATAGGATCAGGAGGAGAAGGTATGGAGAAGTGGAGAACAGCTGGGCCTGGGTTGTAGGGGTTTTTATGCTTTTTATAGTAATAGTCGGTCGGGTCGGTCGGTTTAAAAAATAATCAGGTGTATCCGACACCCGACCGACATATGGAAAAATATTCGATTTTGGACCCGAATCCGACCGATCCACCCGATCTAAACCGTCCGTTGGGTCTATTTTCGGGTCGGATCGGGTCGGGTGGTCGGGTGGGTCGGGTGTATGGACAGCCCTAATTCTTACTCACACGCGGTCAAGAGGTATTCCGCATGACATTTTGGGGAAAAGTTCTGACAGGTTTAGAAAGTTGTTGGCTACGCTTGTTGGAGCCATAACTAAAAAACGGCTTGGCAGAAAATATAACTTCTAGTCGGCCTAGAAGCCACCTCCCTTCTTGGCATTGATACTCCTTGGCTCTTGCCTATAAATACACCCCCTTTTTTAGTTGAAAGGCAGCCTTCCAAGTCCTGAGAAAGTTATTTTGACATTCTCTCTCTCTCTACAAAAATTCTATTCCTCTTTCTTCCAAAGCTCAGCAAACTACTGAGTTTGGAGCACTACCACTCCGAAGCCCCCAAACCTACACTCACCCACCCTCATTCAAGCTTAAAGCCGAAGGTATAAAGTGAGTTCCTTGGGCTAAGCTCAGTCTTGGCCCAGAGGGGAACTTCCTGCAGTCACACTTAGCTTCTTCCAGTTAAGTGTTGATCAAAAATCCATTTTTAAAAGCAAATAAAGCAAAAACTAGTGACTGCACTGGAAACACTACACCGGCGGTGTTGTAGTACACCGCACGATGTAGTGGTATTTAACGTGCGGTGTTATGTTTCCAGTATGATATTTCTCATTTATTTATTTTATCTAATCTCATGGATCATATCTATCCATTGCTGGCTTTGCTAATGTTACTAAGAGATCATGCAGGCGTATTTCAGAATGAAGCTTTGTTTAAAAATCATGTCTTTTGTCTTCTAAACACTTCAAAAGAGATTTTTATAATCATTCTCAATGATCAAGTGCATCAAAAAGGATATTGCAAACTATTTTGTGGAAAGATAGTAGAAATAAAATGAAGAAGGCTGTTTGAAACCATGGTTTCTTTATCTTGAGAATACAAAGCTGTTCTGAAATAGGCAAGAAGCTACACAATACGATGTCCTGAGGAACAATGTACGATGTAGTCAGATATACAGCGCGAGGTTCTGAGTACCAGAATCGCACGATGTACCAGAAGACCGTGTGAGGTACCTTGGTACACCGTGCGGTGTTGTTATGATGGAGACAGATCGTAGTTGTGCTGTTTATTTCATTTCTGCTCATCATTTACTTGACATCTACTATTCAATAAGCACCACGAGCACGCCAACGTGATGTATTCAATCCCATGTCCCTTTCCTGTATTTGCTTTCCAAGAGTTTAATCCTCCAAATGACATTAAATTTTCCCCCATTGAAAAATGTTTAGTAAAGACTGGTTTTTACCAGGCGAGTAGGGTGTTTTTTCAACAAAACGTTCCTTGTTCGTAATGTGGCTTCTGGATTCAAAATCTCAACATTTTCGCTAGGCCAAAAGCTTTCTTTTCAAATCAAACCCTCGGTTTCTCGGATCATCCATCTCAAAAATTCGGATGGCGACTCTCGAGCGCGCCGGTCGGGTATTGTGGTCTTTTACTCATCAAAGTTAACACAGTTAACCATAATTTAACGGCAAGAGAGGTAGGTGCATATTAGTTTGTAAAATAAGAGCGGTGACAGTAATTTCTTGAACCTGAGGGGAGGTTAGTGTATTTGTCAAAAACCTCAGGGGAGGTCAGTGCAATTTACCCGTGTTCTATTTTCTCACTCCTCTCCATCAACTTCTGCAGAACCACCCCCTTCTCTCTCTCTCTCTCTCTCAGATACGCGTAATCTCAAGAAATGAAGAAACAGACACTGTTGGCATGGGGAGTGGCGATTCTGTGCTTTGTAGTCCTCATGATCGTCACACCGGCGATTCCCCAGTCGGAAGCGTATCACGATTTTGCTGACCAACGCGAATTCTTTGGTAATAATTTCCCTCTCTGGCTGCAATCTGTGCAAATCTTCCGATGATCGTATGTTTTCCTTACATATTGGATCCGAATCACAATCCCTGAAGTTTCTGCACACTTAGGGTTTGCATTGAACATTTGAACCATTCCTGTTTTGAACTGTCCATTATTACTTGGTAGAAATTTATGGTACACATCCGGTGCCGTAAGCAAATTCAAGGAGGTTTTACGTGTAGGTCCAGAAAAAATGGAAATGCACCGTTAAGTATTTCTGGAATATTTTTTCAAATTGCCCCTCTAAAGTGTCTAAATCACTAAAACGTGTCTAAACATATACCCTAGGTACCCTATTAAAGTGTCTAAAATCCTAAATCCTATGAAAGTGCCTAAACCTAAACTCCATTGTACCTTATTGAAGTGTCTAAAAATCCTATGAAAGTGCCTAAATCACTAAACTCTATAATAGGAAAGTGCACCTTAAAACCCTATGAAAGTGTCTAAACCCTAGGGTATCCGGTACCCTACCTTAACCTAGGGGGCTAGAGTAGGGTAGGGCTAGGGTAGGGTAGGGTACCCTAGCCCTATCCTATAATAGGGAAAAAAAGAAGTATGAAATTGTATTTATTGAAGGGTAAAAGGATAATCTTCATAATGTGATTGTCCTTGGAGGTAAATAAAAATTGAGTTCATCCTTAATGAGAATTAACATGAGTTCATCATTAATGAGAATTAACATGCACTTTTTTATCCTTAGAGGTAATTTTCTCCAAATTGATTGAGTTTTTGTGGTGACAATTAGAACCATTGCTCCATTGTTGCCACTTGCCAAGGGATTTGCCATAACATGAATTTTTATGGTACTGTTACGAACGTCATATTTCTGTTACAATGCTTTGTGGAGAGAAAAGTTATGAGACTCATGAGGATTTGAGTGTTGTAGTTATGGTCTTTGTATTTGTAGTGTCAATTACGATTTACGAGCCATTGAGGTGTGTGATCAAAATTTGTTGTATGTCATTACCATTTTCGTACAGTGTACAGTATAGCCTTTCCCTTGTACTTTGCGAGGGCTGGAAGGGCTGGGTTTGAGGGAATGAATTAGGACCATAGTGGTTGGGATGGCTAGTGACATGGTTCTGATTCCAAGTTAGTATTTGTATTTGGTTCCCAAATTTTCTCATTTTTGGTAGATTATTTGAAGCAAATAGGCTGTGGTTATTTGATTTTACAGTTATCATGTGAATACCGAGGTGGCTCTGGATTACTAATGCTACATTCATTCATTTGAGCATTCTAAATTTGACCTGTAACAGCTACTGGTTCATTTTAGTAGGTGTAACCTTTTCATTCATCAATTGTTCAGGTTAACAAAGTTCAACATGGGGTATGCATTTTGTTTTTGGTACAGGGTGCTTCTCTTTTGAATGGAAAAAGGTGGCGTCTAAATAGTTTGTTTTAACTTCTAGGCATTTCAAAGTTGATTAAAAAAATGAACAAGAGCTGGAAGTTTGTTTGCCAAACTGGAAATGGTTATGCTGCCTTTTGCATATTAAAAAAGTGAATCCGAAAGATAAGGATCACACTTGGAGAAGTAACAAATGATCCTGAAGACAAGGATCACTATAAAAGAAAAAAGAAGTAGAAGTAGAAGCATTTATGGCGCAAACAAAGAGGATTACTCTTGATAGTCTTGCCGAAAAGAATTCTAAATTCTAGCCTTGATACCATGTGAAAGTATCTAACTGAAAACCAATTGAAAAATGAGTAGATAGGTTGTTCCTTGTCCGTTTACTAGTTTTGCAGGTGATAATTAATCAGTACAAGACATGCTCTAACAATTAAGTTTGTCATCTAGTTGCAACGTAAATCAGCAAGACCGTTTGTTCCCCATTGTAGTGTCTCTGTCTTTGTATCCAATATAGGCTTAGCCTTAGTTTTTTTTTTGTTTTTTGTTTTGGGTAATTTAGCTTGAAATAGAAAAAAGGCTAACCGAATATACAGCCTACAAGGGGCATACCTAGGAGGAGAAGGAAAAAAAGAAAAATACAAGAGTCAAAAAAATTGTCTACACCAAATGGCTACATGGGCTAGAAGATATGCAATGTTTCCAATCCATCTAGTAAGAGGGAAGGAAAACAACGACATGGAAACAATACGAAAAGGAATAACATAATAATATGAAGGGTGCGACTCAATAGGTGACTCTTTAGCAGTAAGCACCAAACTTGAACCATTTTAGAGTATCCAAAACCTGCCGCAACTGGATTGAGGACAGCAGCAGTAAGAAGCAAAAAGAACAACAGCAGCAAGCAGTCATAACAGCAGCAGCAACTGCAGTTTGCTTTGGCTTGAAAATAGCAGCCAACTCAGTGACTAGATAATGACAACCAGGTAGTTAGGAACGCCACTTGTAACGTAGTCCTCTTAATCATTGTCCAAAGAGATAGCAGTAAGGCAGTCACAAAATAACTAACAGTGACTTCATGACAACAGCGGCCGAAGTTTCAAATAAGTGACTGAAATACTAGTCTTAAGTTAGGTTTACATGGATTTCTTATCCCTTTTTTCTAATTTGACTTTTATGAATTAAAATCTGTTATGAAGTATGATTACTTCATCCATCTTTCTTGTTGTAAATTTATTTATTTGTTGGTAATGATGCCTGTAATTGACCAACATTACTCATTTCAGTATAAATTTGTAATGAGTTAAAGCATTGGCAAAAATTGTAGTTATCTTTTTGCTTGAGCAATATGTGGAGCTTACTGTCTCGTTAATTATTATGTAGCTGACATGCTTGTTTAACTTTTCAGGTATACCAAATACACTGAATGTGGTTTCCAATTTCCCATTCCTTGTAATTGGTCTCCTGGGGCTCATACTTTGCTTTCACAGGAACTATTTTTGGCTGAGGTTTTGTGCAGTACATGATTGCCAATGTCTTATTATGCTGATGAATATGTATTGTTTTAGAGTAATGTTTAAATGTTTGTGAAGGCTGCAAGGTGAGGTTTGGGGTTGGTCAATTTTTTTCATTGGTGTTGCTGCTGTTGCTATCGGGTCATCTTACTATCATCTCAAGCCAAATGACGCTCGTCTCGTGTGGGATCGCTTGCCGGTCAGCTTCTCCATCCGCGGGCTCTACTTGATATTATATAGTTTATTTTTGTTTTGACATTAATCAGTAATTATTGCAGATGACCATTGCATTCACGTCAATCATGGCAATCTTTATAATTGAAAGAATCAACGAGCAAAAGGGAACAGTGTCCATAATTCCCCTCCTATTGGCAGGTGTCATCAGCATATTGTACTGGAGGTAAGCAAGTGAATCCTTTATATATGGAAGAGGATCTTGTTGTTTTATATATTTTATGGGATAAAGCATTTGGTCAGATTTTTTAAGCACTTTGTTTCTGTCCACCAAAAACTCATCAGAATTTGATGGTGTTGCAGTAGTTTAAGTTATGGATGGATACAGTTTGGTTGGTGAAAAACCTCTGCTTGGGAGATAATCTTCTAAGTCGGAGGCTCAAATTGTCTGACTTCTATGGTGAATTGGCCTACAAATTGCATGAGCATGACCTGTAATTCCATGTAAACATCTTTTGACCGCATTTTGATTTGCAGGTTTTTCGATGATCTCCGTCCATATGCTCTGATTCAGTTTGTTCCTTGCATTGCAATTCCATTGATGGCTATCTTGTTGCCTCCAATGTACACACATTCTGCATACTGGCTTTGGGCTGCGGGTTTTTATCTTCCTTGCGTTATTATTATTTATCGGCATCTTCCTTGCGTTATTATTATTTATTGGCATCTTCCTTGTGTTATTTGCTTAATCTTGTAGTTACTTCTGCCATTCTAAGCTACATTTATCATTATATGCAGGTTTTTATCTTTTAGCTAAGGTGGAAGAAGCTGCAGATAAACCGATATACAAATGGACACACCATATTGTCAGTGGGCACACTCTTAAGCATTTGTGTGCAGCAATGGTTCCAGTCTTGTTGGCACTTATGCTTGCAAAGAGGAGCAATGAAGCAGAAAGGTATTCTTTCCTTTACTTCTACCCTGTTTGACTTCCTGCTAATTGCTCTCTGCACTTAGCATTCAGGGTAACCAGTATATATTGGGTGGGGCATTTTCAAGAGTGTCTTCATGTCTTTCTGTTTTCCTATTATCTAAAACAACCTTCCGTCGATTTGGCTTCATTTATCATTTAGTTCAATTTGACGAATTTTTGGTGGAACAAAGCTTTTTCTTAGTTAAATATTTAGCATATGGAGGTGCTCAAATAAGTTTTCCTACTTTTGGAGGTTGCTTGCTCATTCATAGCATCTGTATCAAGTTATTTTTAATTTTTTGGTGTGCCTTGGGAGTGTGTGCAGTTTTGAACCAATAATGCCTTTTTCAGCATTCGAAAATACCCATATTTAAGAAGCGCAGATAGGGATGCGAACTGGATACGACAAAACCTAATCCTTACGTTTATGGCTGTCCCCAGACTTCACTCTTTCAAGACTTTTACAATCGTGTAGTTTTACGACATGGATATGCCACCACACTTTCATATTTTTCTACAATTCTCCCGTGGGTGCATCTTATTGAAGATTTCCATTCTGTTTCCAGAAATTAAACTTGGAAGTACTTTTTTGTTTCCCTTTTCCTTTTCTCTCTTTTATGAAGAGTCCACATGTACTCTTGCGCACATATTATTTTCATCATCTGTAAGTGGTGTTGTCTTTCGCAGACTCTGCTTCAAATAGGCTAGTGACGAGGCATGTGCACCATCCTTTCCCCTCTCGTACTCTCTCTCGCTCTCTCATGCATGTGTTTGCTGTTGCATCTTAATGCAGGCAAAGTTTGCTGGAGACATGGAAAGTTTCCTGGACCAGATTTAAAGGGAAGGACGAAGTAAAAGTGGAGAGTCACACATGTACTTACTCAGATGTCCCTGTGGAGGAATCTCCTTAACGACTACATGCCATACTCATTGAAGCAGAAATTCTACACTAGAATGTTGACAGATAATCATAGTAAAACCTCTTAAACCACTCACAGAATATCGGTTCAGTGCTGCACCTGAACAAAATGTTGGATCTTTCACTTCAAGAATGTATACAGATCACCTTTTGTATAGCGAGTATTAACTGACTCAGTTTGTGAACCAGCTTTGGCTTCCACTTTTAGATGACGTTTAATCTCAGAGGCAAGGAATTGTCAATTATTGGGCTATCGGAACAAGATTCTCTGGAATTTTATGTTGTGTTTGGTTTGGTTTGGTTTGGTTTGGTTTTTGAAATTTTTATTGAAAAGTAGTATGGGTAATAAATGGAGAGAGATAGAGAGAGATGTTGGAAGTAGGAGGAATCTATGGGGAATTTTTCGGAAATTTTTTTTTGAAAAGTAAAGAGAACAAGGCATAGCCAAGTAAATTAGTCAACGCAACCATCATTGTTCAGAGTACTCCCACTCGCACAGTGAAAGCTAAATACTAAGCAGGACTGGGACCGATCACCACATTGATCCCACGTAGAATTGATGGGTCCAACTCTACTTTAGTGACAATTTCAAGTTGGGGAAGTTGCAGGACATTGGGAAGTGGGCAATAAGTCTCAACACATGGGACACTTTTTGGGAATTATAGACTCACGGAAATAGGAAAAATAATGCCCGGCTCATGGTATTCATAAATTTCTCAGACAAAAATACCCTGAACTTTAAATTTTATAGAAAAAGACCTAACCATCGTTCACTGCAACCCAATTGTCTTCATTCAGGTGCAATGTTATTCTCAAATGGTGCCAAAATAATTCACTCAAGGTGCAGCATTATGTGGGAAGTCGGGTCCTGCAGCGAGCAATTCTTGCTGCATCTTCCAGCGAGCCAAAACATCGTCGTCCAAGTGGCCAACTGAGGCACCAACTCTTGCCTCAATGCTTCAGCCATTTTGCTCCTTTCCCGTACGTTGCAATCGTTGTGTGGGCCCTATTTTTGAAGTCTCACATAAATGATCTGAACTGTCCAATAATTTTAAAATAATAATCCAAGTGATCTCGTAAAAAATCAGCTCAATCCCATAATTATAATCAATCCAATCATCCAATTGTTAGTTCAAAATTCCGGACCCTAAATACTAAACAATGTTGAAAAAAAAGTTATATAATTATATGCCCTATAAGTCAATATCATGCGCTTGATCGAAATGTACAGTCCAGACGATGATTTGGACAATGATGCTGTGCAAGCTCGGCGCCGTTTTTCCTTGGTGATCTGCCTGCTTGCTGCCCATTTGCTCATCCCTGCCGATCGAAGGGTCAGCCCTCTGCTAGTGAGCGTTGCCGCTCAAATGGGGGCGCGAAGGAACGTGATTCCTCTTGTTCTAGCGGAGACACTCCTTGGTTTGGATTTGGTATACATCGATCAGACAAACATCTTCAGCGGGAGTCCGCTTCTGCTTCAGGTAAACTCACTCAACTCACCTTTTTCCGGCTTTCACACTTTCTCATTTTACCTCGACACTCGGCTTAGGCTGTTTCCTAGCTCCTTACTTGTTTTTCCGCTCAAGTCTTATTTGGCTTCTCACTTGTCTTTTCGCTCTCGCAGTTATGGCTGTCGGACAAACTGGGGCTGCTGTACCCACCGGTGGCAGGCTGGAATCTCTTTCCGAAGAGAATCCATCAAAGAGGGATGAGATACCCCGATATGGACCTGGAAGGTTGGTACGAGTTTCTGTAGCAGATGCAGCCTGATGAAATTGTTTGAAGGTGCCCTTGGTTGGACCTGCTGGACATGGCTGTTCACTCTGACGGGTTCGACAGAATGGTGATTGCAGGGCTGACAAAGTTCACTTTCTATATTCCCGGCCGCATCCTTCGTCAACTAGGCATCCCACAGGATAACAATCGCTTCAGTACTGGGGGCTTCCACGTCCCTAACTTCAATGCACAAACACTCAGCGAGTACCAGAGGCATTGGGGCCTTAGGGTTATTCAGGCTGAAGTGCCAGATTTTACCTCGGGGCTGAGAAATCGCTATAGGCAGTGGCTAAGAGCAGACGTGCAGGCAAGAGAAAACATCGACTGACTTTGAAACACTTTGCTGTACTTAGAATAAGTTGTGAGCCGCTAGACTTCTCAAGCATTTCGTTCCGTTTTTCATGCTTTTACTGTTTTAAGGCTTTGGTGCTCAGCTTGTGTATTAGAAAAAAATAATTTGCAATAAAGTTGAAAGACGAAAGGGTTTCCCCCTTCTGATTCTTCAATGCAGCTTCAAGTTGTTTTCGGCCTTCTCGACTCTTGAAGTGGACCCAAAACGTCAAACCATGGATCAAGTTGATAGATTATGACCGGGTCTCAAGGTGAGACTACCTACGTATCCCTTTTCAGGGAATCAGGTCAGAATGTAGTTCAGGCCAAGGTTCACTTGTGTATTTTGACCTCAACTTTTACGCTCTAACTTTTGCCTAATACCACCTTTTCAGGTTTTCGGCCTAGCGAGCTTTTGACTTTTTGCCTATTTATTTTTGCCCAGATCGCCTCTTTAGGTTTTTGATCTAGCAGGCTGCTCTAACTTTTGCTTGGAATCGCCCACCCTTGTGGTTTTCGATCCAACGAGCTTCTCTCAGGGATAGTAACATTTGAGTTGATCCAGGTTGACCAATGTATTGAACTCATTGCCGTCGAGATCGATAAGCTTAGCAGCACCCCCGGATAGGATGGTCTTGATGATGTATGGCCCTGAACGCTTCGGTCGGAACTTCCCTTAAGGATCAAACATCGGAGCACGGATTTCCTTCGTAACCATGTCCCCTTTGACTAATCCCCTGGATTTTACCTTTTTATCAAATGCGCGAGCAATTCGGCGCTGATATCCTTGAACATGGTAAAAAGCACGGAGTCTTCTCTCATCAAACAACATCAGCTCGACAAACCTCCCACTTAGCCATGCAGATTCTTCGAGACCACTCTCAACCATGATTCTCAATGATGGAACTTCAAGCTCAATAGGAAGTACTGCTTCCATCCCTTAGATTAGTGAAAACGGAGTTGCGCCAGTTGAAGTGCGGATTGACATTCGGTACCCCCAAAGTGCCAAAGGTAGCTGATCATGCCAATCCCTTGCAGACTCAGTAGTCTTCTTGATGATCATCTCGACATTCTTGTTTGCGGCCTCGACTGCTCCATTTGTTTGTGGACGGTAGGTCGTTGAATGGTGAATCTTAAAGCCAAACCGATAGATGATGTTCTTCCGAATGAATTGGGCAACCTGAACCGTTGTCAGGGTTTTGTAAGATTCAGCTTCGACCCACTTAGTGAAATAGTCAATTACTACCAGTATAAACTTGTGGCCGTTGGAAGCAGACGGTTGAATCATGCCAATATCATCCATCCCCCATACAGAGAAAGGCCAAGGCGACGTCATGCCATACAACTTAGATGGAGGAACATGCTGCAGATTAGCATGGATTTGACATTTGTAGCAGTGGTGTACGTAATCAATGCATTGAGACTCCATTGTAGACCAGTAGTACCCCTGCCTGAGAATCTTCCTGGCAAGCATAACACCACTCATGTGAGGACCGCAGACCCCTTCATGAATCTCCTCCATTATCCTTGTTGCTTCGGTGCCACTAACACACAGTTTGTGCATCCCGCAGTGAGACCTTCGGTACAACTTCCCCCCGCAAATGATGTATTGAGCAGCTAGCCTTTGCAAAGCAATTCGATCTTTCTTGGTGGCCTCGGCAGGAAACTCCCCACGCTCCACAAAGTTCCAGATGTCATAGTACCAGGGTAGGCCATTATCGACATCATCAATGGTGTTGACGTATTCGTAAGCAGGCAGGTCCCTTTGTTCGATCACGATTGGCCGCAGCTTAAATCCTGTCAGAAGTTCGATCATTGAAGCCAAAGTCGCCAAAGCATCAACGAACTGATTCTTCAAGCGTGAAATATGGGTGAAAGTCACCTTATTAAAGCGAGGAATTAGTTCTTCCAAATCTTGGTGATAATAAGGCTTCAGCTTTTCCTCATGAACCTTCCAATCTCCATTGGCTTGAGAGACTACCAGGTTGGAATCCCCGATTACTTCGAGCTTCTTGACTCCCAGAGCAATGGCAGCCTCTATTCCGACGATGCAGGCCTCATACTCAGCTTGGTTGTTGGTGACATCGAAGTTTAACTTGAAGGCAAGCGGGATATGAACACCGGTTGGCGTGATCAGCAACACTCCGATCCCGAACCTTTCTTGGTTAGCAGCTCCATCAAAGTAAAGAGTCCACACTTCTTTGACCACTGTTAGTACATCCTCATCAAGGAAAGTGAAATCCACATCCTCCGGACCATCAATCGGGTCATCAGCCAGGAATTCCGCCACAACACGGCCCTTCATAGACTTCCTTGTGACATATTGGAGATTGAACTCAGCCAGTAGAAGCAACCAACGTGCTAGCTTATGGGTGAGCGCAGGCTTCTCGAATAGATACTTGATATGATCCATCTGAGAGATCAGTCTTACCGAATAGGCTAGCATGTAGTGTCTAAGCTTTTTGGTAGCCCAAACTAGCGCCCAACATGTCTTTTCCAAAGAGGTATATTGTAATAACCGCCCCGGATATTTCTGTATTACAATTACTTTTAATTGAATTATGTGTTTTAGGGGTTCAAATCGTAAACAATAGAACTTGCAAGGGTCTTGTGTGTGATTTGTGATTGGAGAATATGTTAGGATGTGGTTTCGCTTGCATGTGATAAATTCCCTTGTACCCTTATATAGCAAAATATCCCGGGGATATTTATCTTTCTCCATACGTATCTTGTATCTACGTAGAGAGAGAGAGAGAGAGAGAGAGAGAGAGAGGCGGCAGAAGAGAAAGAAGAGGAGGCCGGAGTCTCTGGTCTATTCTTTACAAAATTATTCAAGGTACTTAGAAAACTTGTGAATTTCTGTAATTTTTACTGAATGTTCATTTATGTGTCTAGTATACGGTGGTAAATTTTCATAATTTTTCTAGAGGTGTCGAAAAGATAAAAATCATAAGCCTAACTGTGGTTAGGATCCTATTTTTTAGCAGACAGCTTATAGAGTTGCTTCTTTTATCATTTTTTTTATAGTTAAGCGATCCTTCTGATTATGGGTCCTTATGATTATGAAATATTGATAAGTTGGTGATGTTTTGGCGTTAGAATTACCAAAAAGTTTTAAGTATTCGATTTTTAATGAATTTTCGAACACAGACTGTTCTGCTGAAAATTATACTGCGCTGCACAGAATTTCTGAGTTTGGAGGTGATTTTAACTAGGTTTCTTCATTGTGAAAAATCTGGAAAAAAATCAGGGATGAACGTTAGTGTGTGGTAATGGTGTGTACCAAATTTGGGGTTTCTTAGATGCATATTTTAAGTTTGGAGGATTTTACAAGTTGGTGTGTCCCTGCTGAGTTTTGTATTTACTGCACTGACACAGTTTGGGAAAATGGTCATATCTTTTAGCTTGGGTTTCGGATTAACGCATGGGTTGTTGATTCTGAAACTAGACTCGTATTCCTTTCAGAATATGTGAAGGTTGCAGCTTAGTTTGTACCAGATTAATTCAGTTTTTGATTTGAAGTTGATAGACGTGCAGAATATGTGATTTTGGACAGATTTTTGTGTAACTTTGGACGAGCATATCTTTGTCGTCCGAACTCCATTTTTAACAAATTTTATATCAAAATTCACGTACCAGAGGTTTACTTTCTAATGGTGGTAGTTTCATGATCTGGTTTTAACCCTATAAGAAGTTATAGGCAGAATACGACAGGCTGGTCGTAGGTTTCAAACCAAATGTAGGGGTTATATGGTGTTTGAGTGTTACGCTTGTTTAGGGACACTTCTAAACCTTTGAAATGGACATACTAATATGCGTTAAGCATCTTTAATCTATTGTTGGTGTTATAGATTCTTGTTAGGAGTTAGTTTTGACGTTTAAGCGTTCAATAAATTGATATGGTTAACTTGTGGTTAGGTGTCAAGCCAGTCAATTGGGAGGGGCTGAAACCGTAAGTTTGGCGTACCTCGGTCGATACAAAGGTGAGTGTTTGATATGGTTCTTCTCCATATAATATTGCTGTGGCGGTGAGTGTATCTCTTGCTATTCGTGATTAGCTTTTGATATGGTTATTTTTAATAAGATGTTGTAGTAAGGGGTGTATATCATGCTATTGTTGTTTAGCTTTTGATATGTTGTGAATGTTTGCGTGTGAGGCACACCATGTCATAAGCCATATCGTTCAATGGACGATGGTTGGGAGCATGGTGTGTGGGACACCAGATTTGGTTTTGAAATGCGTGTTTGATTAAAATACATGCTGATGGATGTTGATTGAACCGCTGAAGATTAACGCGTGAGGCATACCATGTCGTATGCCATGCCGGCTAATTGTCGGTGGATGGGAGCATGGTATGTGGGACACCTTATCTTGGGATATGACAGACGTGCCACTGCATGTGATGTGATTACATTCATATTGTTGTGCATTGATTATTATTCCTCAGTTGGGTGGATATGTAGGTCATAACTGTTGTATACATTCTAATATTTCATTTACATTGGTGATGGGTATTCATGTTGATATTCCTTCAGGTATTGTGGCATTATGTTGGGCATTTCTATATCTCACACACTTTGGCTTTTCTTTTTGGTCTGCCAGGTAGCAGGTTGCTTAGAGTGGGTCCACTATCGGTTGTTGTGTTGAGGTGTTTTGCTAGCGTCAGGTGGGTTTTTGGTTACGTTGTTGTCGAGTGCCTTAAATGGTACAAAATTTAATTTGTAAGGCGTTGTAACTAAGGATAGTTAAAGTTTTTATATTGTATAGGTTGTAATTAAGTTTGGTCGATGGTTGGCGTTCTATTTGAGGTTAGCTTTGGACGTTGTGGATGGTCGAGTTTGTTGTAAGTGGTTGATGATAAAGTTGGTTATTCAAGTTGTAAGTAAGTCGTTGGTGGATGTGTTGAAGTATAGAATTTTTAAAGTGCTGTAATGCAGATGTTGTTTCTTGGTTGTGCGATGTCATGGTTGGTTGGTAATATGTTGACTCATTTTTATGTTAAGGTGATAAGTCTTCCGCTGGGTGTTTATTTCTGACAGGTTGTGATGTGTGGTTTGGTCTTCTGTGTGAAATGCCATGTGGTCGCGTCGACTTGGGCCCACTTTGGGTGCCGTTTACGGGGCGGGGCATGACATATATCGCTCCTCACATCCCACCATCTTCTTGCTTAGATAGTAGATGGCTTTTTTGACTCCATTATCTCCCTCTTGCGCCAGTAGACACCCATAACTATTGGAGCGACCGACAAATATAGAATCAACGGTCGACCCGGCGTAGGTGGCACCAATACAGGCGGATTCCGCAAGTATTCTTGGATAGATTCGAAAGCAGCCTGGCAGTTATCAGTCCATTTGAAAGGAACATACTTTTTGAGCAAGCGAAACAACGGCTCGCAAGTTAGGGTCAGCTTAGCAATAAATCGACTGATGAATTGGACCTTCCGTAGAAAGCTTCGCACACCTTTCTTAGACTGTGGCGGTTCCATCTCGAGATTGCCTTGATCTTGGATGGATCAACCTCAATTCCTGTTGCGGTGATCAGGAATCCTAACATTTTGCCTGCCGTGACCCCAAATGTGTACTTCTGTGGGTTGAGACGCACTTTGTACTTACAGCAGCTTTCGAGAAATTGTTCGAGCGATGGAATAAAGTCATCCTGCCCTTTTGCTTTGATAATCATGTCATTGACGTAGACCTCAACTGTCTTGTGGATGAAATCATGGAACAAGGTAGTCTGGGCCCGTTGAAACGTGCAGCAGGCGTTCTTTAGTCCAAAGGGCACCATCACATAGCAATAGGTCCCCCATTCAGTGACGAATCTTGTCTTCTCCTAATCCCCTGATGCCACGAAAATCTGATTGTATCTTGAGAATCCGTCGACAAAAGAGAGCAAGGCATGCCCTGCCGTGTTGTCCACAAGCACGTCGATGTGTGGCAAAGGAAAACTGTCTTTGGGGCTTGCCTTGTTCAAGTCCCTAAAGTTGATGTAGACTCGGATTCTTCCATCTTTCTTAGGAACGGGCACGATGTTGGCGACCCACTTAGGATCCTCTGCAACCCTCAAGAACCCTGCATCAATCTGATTGGTAACTTCCTCCTTGATCTTCTGTACCTAGTCCGGCCTCATTCTGCGGAGTTTCTGCTTGACAGGTATAGCCCTAGGCGCCAACTGAATTCGATGCTGCACTATCTCAGGATCAATACCGGGCATGTTTGCATGGGACCACGCTAAGACCTCGAAGTACCTTTTGAGCAGGTTAACCAGAGCCGTGTGATTCTCTGGAAATAAGGTTGAACCAATTTGCATCATACGAGGGTTATCCTCATCTTTCAAATTTATAGAAATTACTTCTTCTTTTAGAGGCTAAGCATGCCTTTCGTCTTCCTTTTCGATGAGGGAACATAACTCAGCCGGGATGTTCCTGTCGAAGTCTGTTCCTTCATCGTCAGGGTCGACACAGTTTATGTAAAAGTTAGCAAAGTAGTCAGAAGTAGGATTATGCATTTCATAAAACCCAGCAGGGTTGCCAAGTACAGCTGACTCAAACTCAAAGTAAAAGCTACGACGTGAAGGGCCAAGAGGCACAAACTCTGACTCTGAGCTAGACCTAGACTTGACAGACTCTGTGTTAGATTCAGATGTATCATCAATTGCATGTCGGACGCGAAGTAAAAATGCAGTTATTGATACTACCATTTGTTTCCACGATGAGGGAGGTTGGATCCTCGAGAACATCCGGAGAGTCGGGCCCAAGCATCAGCACTTCAGCCTTGCCAACCAAACCTACAGACAGTTGTATGAGTGATTTAGGCAACCTAAAGTACGCTGACCCAAAAGGATGTGTGCAGGCAACACACCAGCATGCACTGGCTAGGCCAATGCATGCTAGCAAGACCTGCACACGCCATTTTCCTACTGGCGTACTTCAATTTTCTCAAACTCACAATTCCTATTTTCAACCCTCTGGGCTCTGGAAAGGACCAGTGCACACCCAGGACAAACCACGCAGTTGATATAGCAGCATATATACAGTTGCAGATAGGAGAGATGGTTTTAAGCCATAAAGCAAACAAAACACCCCATAAACAGTGTGGGGAAATAAAATAAGGCCAAGACTAAGCTATCATGCAAGGGCCAGCCATTGGAACTTGACATAACTTTCATACGCCAGTCATTTGAGACCGTACGCCAGTTATTCCTCTTTTCCAATGCTTGGCTTTGCATCATCTGGGCTCTGGAACATGACCAGAAAGATCCTAGAGGCCTTCTAAAGCAAACAAAAGTAGATATTGAACACTACAACTAAGCAGTTCTAGAATACAGAAAATAGTAAATTGGTTCTTATCATGCAATGAGGTGATAAAAGAGAAAGAAAAAACAGAAAGCAACTGACCAATAGTCCCCACGCCAATAGTGCACATACTGCCATGACTGGCGTACGGCTTACTGTTACTGGCATGCACCATTAATCACTACACACGATCTTTGAAACCTTGCTAGCATTAGAGCCAATACTGGTATTGATTACCAGCCTTGACTCCGCCAGCTCCCTTCAAGGGTCAGAACAGAAAGACCTCAAAAGGTGGTATACCTTTGCTTAAGGTTGATAGGATGAATGAGCTTGAGCTTGGTGTCTGGAAGATGGATGATGGGAGTGTGGGTATGAATGGTGTATGGAGGGACTGCTTGCTTACTCTTTCAATGGAGGGAAAGAGAGGAAACAAGAGGACCAAGGAAAACAAGGAGAAGAGACTTGAGAGCTCTTAATGGAAGTAACCCCTTGCATATGAATGCAAGGGGGGGTATTTATAGACAAGGAGGCCAGCTGAAGAAGTTGGTAACCAGGCTGGTAGGGTTAGGAGGGAAGTCTCCATGCATTAAATGCATGGGACTTGGCTTGATGGAGGGTGTAGGAGAGAGAGGGGAACGTCCCTGCAGGTTATAATCATCAGGGGGACTAATCATCATACTGGGGTGGCCGCAAAAGTCTAGTGCATGTGCTTGAATAGTGGTATTTGACTGGCTTTGACCTGCGTACGCCTGAACTTGACCTGTGTGCGCAAGTGGTAACTGAGTCAACGGTCGATTACTGACACGTGGCAGTTTACCAGCGCATGCCAGCTCAGTACTGGCGTAAGCAAGTAGGGTTTTGCTGAGGCCATTTGGTTCTGGCTTGAAGGGTTTGAAATGGAGTTTGACAAGGTTTGGATGAGGTTCGGGACGCTTAAAGCTCAAACACATCAACAACCTCAGGATGATCTTGACCTTAATCACCATTGGGGAATCAGAGACCCTAAGTAAACTAATCTGGGCAGTCCAGAATAGGGTGTCTACAGAAAGACCCTCCAAATAGCCCTCTCTCAAGTGAAAGGTTCGGTCTCATAAGACCGAATTCTCGTCAAAAAGCTTTTGAGTCGGCTCATAAGGATCCAACAATTGGGGGACGAAAAAGTGTGCTCTCGGTGCATACGTTGCTAGAATAAAAATCACCCTTGTGGCCTTTTGTTTCTCTTACATCGCCGACACTCTCGGCACAATCTCGGCCCCCGCGGCCTCCCGCTCAAACTCCATCAACACCTCTCTTACCTCCGGCTCCGAACAACGTAACAACTCTTCTTGCTCTGCTTCCCATGCACGAGCCTCAAACACCATCGCAGCAATCCCCGGCTCCTCAAGCTTAGCCTCAAAAACGTCTTCGTCTTCTAAAAACTCTTCATAATCCAAAAGAGTGACCCGTCGAGTTGACTCCGCTCCCAAATCCCCAGCTAGCCTATCAAAAATGGGGACCAGCGTCTCGACGTCCTCCATAACCATCGGGGCTTTCCCCGCCTCCTCTCGTGTTCGCCCCAACATCCTTATTGCCTCAACGGCATCAACCTCCATCTTGGCCACCACCTCGTCACCATCTTCGTCAGTAATTATCTCCTCAGTATCACCACCACCACCACCACCACTGTCACTTTCTAGCACTGTAATTTCATCCAAAATATTCTCAATCGGGATTCCAAGAGAATTGATCACGAGGTGCCAAGGAGGCCACTTACCACCAATGGAACCGAACCCAACCGCCATGCTCGGTGGACTGTCAGATTCCCTCCAAGTTCTGACACTTATGAAATCAAAGGGGACACCACGCTCGCATTTGCCATCATCGTTGGAGCCCGCGGCTTCTCCCCTGCTGTCGCTGGAGCAACGGGCTCCTGCCCTGTCGCCTCCTCCCCTGCCGCTGCACTAATCGGAGCGTCCATTGGCTCCGACACCCTTGTAACAACGCCAGGACCAATGTCCGAACCCCGGGACTCATTTGATTGCTCCATAATCAATGAATTAGCAAGTGAGAGAGATTGAGAGAAAGTAGAGAATTCAAGAGAGATGAGAGAACGAGAGAGGGAAGTTTTCTTTTTTGAATCTCAAGTGTCAAGCACGAGTGAGAAAAGCCCTAGCGCAAAGAGGGAATAAAAGGGGAAGAAAAAGAAAACCGTTCAGCTGGACTGGGCCCAAAGCAGAGGTCCCTAGCGCAAAGGACTTTGTGCCCAGCGCTGGGCACCTTCTGACAAGGGACATAAAATTTTCTAACACCTCAGCACAAGGGTGTTTTGAGTTAGCGCAAAGCATTTTTCCGACATCTAGAGTTTTCTAAACTATAAAAAGCATCCAAGTTATCAAGATATATTGTTCAATTTTTGTTTAAAATCGATCATCCGATGGTCGATTAAAGCAAAAACAACAATTTTGATAACAGTAATAGAAGAATTTCATTGAACCATTCCGATGGGCGTCGCAGCCCTCCTACATCTTGAGGCATAAAGGCCAGGTACAACAAAGCAAAGAAAACAAAAAAGAGGGGACTGTCCCTGTTCCCCTCTTCTCCTAATCACTATCGGTATGGTTGAAGACGTCAAAAGTAGCATCATCAACCTCATTGCCTTCGCCGTCCTCACCCCCGTCTCAAGAGTTGGCCCCACCACTAGCGTCGTTGGCTGCATTCGAACGGTAATCCAAGGCATTCGGATTTTCGTCACTGTCTTCAGCATTTTGTTTAGCCTCAACGGCACCCCCAAACTCAGGGTCAAGATCATCCTCTCTGGGTCATGATCATCCTCCACAGCGTCAAAAGCCATGTCTTGAAGGTTGGAAACCGCCCTTTAAAGGGTTTGGAGACATGTGAGAAGCGAGACAATGTGGGCATTGATGTGAGCAATCTTCTCTCGAAGTATTCGTACCTCCGTCTCCAGAACCGCCACACGAGCTCTGACATCCGCTATTGAAAACAAGAAGAAAAGGAACTCAAGAGCGATTGTTTGAAGAAAAAAATGTTGAATATTGAAAAAGGAAAAGCTCCTTAGCCTTGAAAGACGTTTTTCAGATGCCTAAAGCGTCATAACTATGCGCAAGAAGCGAAAAGGCAGGCCTAAAAAGTGGGCAGTTGAGATTTTAAAACCTTGGAATTGAAACGACTCCCTAGCGCAAAAGACTCGATCCCCAGCGCTGGGCACAATCTTCAGAAAGTAATGGGTCTCTGTTGGGCCTCGGCTTGCTTTGTTCCTTCTTGGGCCACCATGGTTTGGAATTTGTTTTCAACGATCCAATCGACTTTTTGGGCCAGTGTCAAGTTCAGAACTCAATTTCTATTAAGAGGGTCCGTCCCGTTTCTCGATTAAGAGAAAATTCAAAATTCAACCGGAGGGTCTATCCATTTTCTTCTAATTTCAAGGGTCCATCCCATCTCTAAAACAATTCAAGGGTCCATCCCGTTTCCAAAAATTAAAGGGTCCGCCCCATTTTCAGCAGAGAAAATTTCAATCAACTTCAAATTCAATATTGCTGCAAGGGTCTATCCTGTTCTCAACTAACTTCAAGGGTCCATCCCATTTCTAATCAAGATTTAAAAGGACTTGTCCCGTCTTTGATTCCAAGAATTCCTTAGCATTGGGAATCCTGCTGCAAGGGTTTGTCCCATTTCTAAAAATTCAAGGGTCCGTCCCATTTCTAAGAATTCAAGGGTCTGTCCCATTTCTAAAAAAAGAAAGAAGAAGAGAGGGGCCCGTCCCATCTACTTTCTTGCATCATAAACATCGTCATGAATCATGATTCTGTTTTCCATTTGCATTTGCCCCGATGAACTACGCAGGTCTGATCACTACAACTGGGTACGTAGGCAGCTCCTCAAGCGCGACCTCATATTTACTCATTTGCTTCTCGGTCTAAGGGTCTCCAGGATGCTCTATTGGGGGTGTCCTAATCTTTGACGCATACTTGTATCCTGCTATGGTGCAAGAGTATTCGCCAAAGAGGGGCAACTGTAAACACCCCAAATTGAGACTCCCCAAACTACCTTAGATCTTCAATGATGATACGAGACAGAACCACTAATTTGAAGGCTTGATCAATGACTTTTGAGCATCCCAAAACCTGAACCCATCATGTGGCCAGCACAAAGCACCAACTGTCCGGTGCAAAAGAGTCCAATAATGTAACGCCCCGAATTTTGGGTACGTTAAATAAAACATTTTATTAATAAAACGAAGCGAGTCTGGCTTGTTATTACATCATAAACCTTACAAAAGTACTTTTATTCAAATAACAGAGGGATCTAGGGTTCCTAACTACAGCTCCTCTTGCTTCTCCATTCTAGCCAGCTCCTCGGCTCCGAACGCCTCCAAGGTGAATAGTTCGCCCTGTTCGTCTATCAGATCTGACATATTATACCGGCGTCGCCACCCATATAATATGCCAGGGTCACCATTAGGCAACACCGTGCGCTACGAAGGCTCAATAGTAAAATCCTACTCTTAACCCTTAACTTATGAACCAATAAAACATCGATTTCCACATGATACGTATATAAGCAGTAATAACAGTCAATAATACAATATGTCCACATTCCATTCATAACTATCGTTGGTGTCCAAGATTCCCGTGTTTCTCCTACGCGACTCATCGTAGATCGTGTCGCCATTTTTCATTTACAAATCATCCTTTCAAAAATCCTTAGCATTGGCTCCGTACCGCGGATAACCAAGCCACACACCCAACCTCGGTTCCGCCGCGCCGGGTTCCCGAGTATCCTCACAATGGTTCCGCCGCGCCGGGTTCCCATTGGCACACAATTGCATTGGCTCCTCTCCACGGATAACCAAGTTATACCTCACCATGGTTCCGCCGGTCCGGTATCCCATGGGAACGCACACAACCTCACAATGGTTCCGCTGTTCCGGATTCCCATTGGAACACACACACTACTCACGTAATACCTTCGAAAAATGGTCATTTCGTAGTCAAAATATTTCCAACCGGAAAAACACATCTTTCTTGTTTAATCCACACCCTAGGTGTCATGTTTCTAACTTTCTTGGTTTTTGTGTTTCGTTCTCATGCAAGACTTCGCGTGTACGACTTCTACATACGAACATGCATTCAACCAAAGCCTTGAATTTAACACAACAAGATCATCCAACTACTTATTAACTAGCATGCTTGAATTCTTATCAACAATCATACATCATGCATTTTTTTCCAACTTTAAAAGTTAACTATGATCAAAGTAACTTCTTAAACTTTAGGACAAGTAAGTGAAGATTTAAAGTAGCAAGATTATAGTAGATAAAGTAAAGATTTAACTACCGTTCTTCTAGGCGGTGGTCGGCTACGGAAGGTTGGTCGTCGGTTTTGGATTTGGCGGCGTAACGGCCTTCGGTTTGCTTCGAAAGGAAAAGATTCGTACTTCTTTTCCTAGAAACAACTTTACTAACTAAAGTAGACTACTTTTAAGATCTAAGGGTGGTATTTGGAAGTGGTTTGGTGGTTTTGCTCAAGAACACTCAAGAACAAGAAAGTTCTTGAACCTTGGACAAGAATACTAGAAATTCTAGAGAGAAGGAAGAGCAATGCTTGAGGTGTGAGTTCAAGGCATGGAATGGCTTGCTATTTATAGGCAAACTTTGGCTCCCTCTCCTCTCTCTTGGCCGCCCCCACCCCCCCCCCCCCCCCCCCCTCTCTACTTCAAATTTTGACACATGTAAAGCCATCTTTGAAAGATCAAAGGAGAATCCTAGGGTTGCATGGCTAGGGTTTGTACTAGATTTGATTCTTGAATCAATTGAATGGTGGAGATGAGAATTGTACAAGATCTAAGGGTTTAACAATTGCAAGGTGTACAAAAGAGTACAATGGAGTTAAGATTTGGCTTGGAAGAGAATAAATCCCAAAGATTGGAAGTACATAGGTAGTTCAATGCCAAGTACACAACAAATCTCCCTCCTCCTCTTCTCCCAACCGGCCCCCCCCTCTCTCCCTCTCTCCCTTGCTCTCTCAAGGTACAATACATATATATACATGTGATATATTGCAAGAAAAATAAATAAAAAAAATAGTACTTTTGGTACTTAAGATCAAAAGTAGTCTTTAAGCCTAGGATTTGCCCAACAACTAATAAATAGGCATAGGATACTTTAGGTAATATTCTAACCATCTAAGTACTAATATATATATACACATATATACTCATGTACAATTGGTGGTTAGAATCCCCATTAAAGAATAATAAAGGGTACTTTGAGAATATTAGTACCATGTACTTTTTAATTAAAGTATTAAGTACTTTGCCACATGGGCTTAAGAAAAGGATTAGTTGAACAAATCCCATGGTACTAGAAAGATTCACCCTTTTATCCAATGGGTAATAATTCCCCTAATTTCTATTATCCAATGGATAATAGTTATTAGGTCACCTTTAATATTAAAATAATAAAAAAGTACTTTAAAGTAAGTATACTTTTAATATAAACAAATGGGCTTCTATTATCCAATGGGTAATAGTTTCCCTAACATTTATTGTCCAATGGACAAAGAATATAACCAATTTGATTAAAAGAAAAAGAATATTAAAATTCTTAGTCTAGGGTTCAAAAGGGTCAAAAGTTCCAATGAGGGGCAAAACGATCATTTTACGGTGACTAGAAGGCTTCCTAGTTTAGTTTCTCCAACCGGCTGGTTAAAAGCTACTAGGCTTGCTAAGTAGGACTAAAGTGCAAGAAATGAAAATTGAAGGGCAAAAACGTAATTTTGACAAATTACAAGGAAATTAAGGAAATTAAAATAAAATTCAAATACTTAACGAAATTTTTAACGACCAAAAATCAGGGTCGTTACAAATAAACTCTCCAGTGCTAAACACTCACTCCTCAGCGCTGGGAATCATTTTCTGTTACTGACACCTTTGACTGCTATAGGAATCTCATCAGGGGCCAGCCGGCCTCCATAGTCACCACCTCTCGCCATCACCGCCAACTTTCCTCACCACCACCACCACCTCTCCACCTCCACCACCAGCCGGGTGCCGCCTGCTGCCTCCACTCCCATCCGAGCAACCTCCCACCACCACCGAACTCCTCCACCCACAACCGACCCAGGCACAAGGCTTGGGCCTTGGGCATCCACAAGATGCCCAATTTTTGGGGCACCTCAATTTGTTTTAGTATTTGGGTTGGATAGGACTCATTTTCGGAAATGCTCAGTCCAAGTTTTAGAAGTAAGGTCAGTCTCTTGAGCATTGATACTGATGCAGTAGGGCTTTCTACTTATAAAAGATTATTTGCCTTCATTGTTTCCTTCAACTAGCGATGTGGGACTATAGATGGGAGGCTTTTTCTTATAACTTGTTTGTCCCACACCGACAAAGTAAAGGCTCAATTGGCAAAGTGGATTTAATACTATAGTTATGGCTTTCTCTAACTGTTTTTTTTTTTTTTTTCCGTAAAAATTGTCAAGCGTTTAGGGCACCATTCTTAGAACAAGCCTTGGAGCCCTGCCTCCATGACCGCACCTCTCACCTCCAACCAGACCATCTCCAGCCGCCGCTCATCTAGCCACCAACCGGAGCAGTTATCACCACCGGGCAACACCCCCACCAGCCGGGTCCTCCACTATCGTACACTACCACCTTTCGACCGAGCCGCCGCCGCTCCAACCGTCACCGAACCTCTCCGCCCTAATCGTTTCACCGGACTCGAGGTAGTTCGAAACTCATAACCCTACGTCTATTAACATGTGTATTTGATTATTTCTAGAAATCGAGGTGTTTGTATTCGAACCCAACGTCGTGAACCGAGTTTGGCCGAAACCCACGTTTTCTTTCGAAAAGATACAGCTACTGGAGATTTTGAAATTTTGTTTCGTGTAACTACAGTTTAGCCGTTCATGTTTGAATAGCTTATAAATCCACCCTAGTGAATAAGAAAATGATATTTTAAGCCCCAAAGTTAAGTAGCTTTCTGGTTCAACCCTAACTATATCGTATGATTTATTTTGTCTCATAATTATTGGTATCGCGTAATTAAATTTATTGCATGGTTAGATGTGTCGTAAATAGATCTTAATGCTTGATTAATTTTCATCGCATGATAAATTCTATGGCATGATAAATTTTATCACATGATTGATTATTATCGTAGAATTAAATATTGTTAGCCTGTTAGCATGTTCGTAAAAATGTTAAATTGTGTGAAATGTTGTTGTACTGATAGATTGGACAAATAGATTCTCGGGGTTGGTTGCGATGTATGGAGTTATCACTTAGACTTGAAAATAGGATTAATGGAAAATGGAATAATGTGAGAGATTGTGATTTTGGATTATGGGCAATCTGGTTATTGAACCCAAGGAAAAGTATGGTTGGTGGATTATTGGTGGTGATTTGTTGAAAGTGTTGATTTACAAAACCCTCGGTACGACATGGTGGTGATCAGCTCTCAGATGTTGGGATGGGACATAAGGGTGATATTGTGCTTGTGTCACAACCCGGGCTCGAATGTGCTAGCGTGCCCATCCGGTGAAGTTTTATTCGAACTTATGGTCGCGGATGGGATACCCGAGTACATAACTTAGGTATCTTTCATCCGGATCTAGGAAAGGGGAGTCGGACCACACTAGTGTCTTTTGCTAAAGGTTAAGGGTAGGAACAGATCTGTGGATAAGATCCGAGATTTCACATAGGTTGAAAAATAGTAATGAAATGATTAATTGTTCTCTTTTTCTGTTATTTTTAACAAAAAGTTTGTTGACACAGACAAACTGAATCATGCACAGACTTTGTGGGGGGGGGGGGGGGGGGGGGGGGGGGGGGGCACTACGGGTCTCACACAAATTATCCGAGTCGTTTATTAAATTTAAAATATTTTTTAAGGGCCCCCGTTAAAAATCAGCTTAATCCAATACATATAGGTGCTTGATCCAATTGTCTAACTTTTCATTATCCTAAAATCCGAACAAAAAGTTAGATGATTGGATCGAGTACTTATAGGTATTGGATTGAGCTAATTTTTCATGGGAGCCCTTGAAAAAAATGTTTCACAATTAATGAACGGCTTGGATTGTTTGTGTGGGACCCGGAGTGGGCTCCACACAAAATATGTGCGCGATTTGTGTTCTATTTGTATGTGTGAATATCACAGTTGTATTTTTAATGCATTTCATTTGTATATCCTATTGTTTGTAAGATATGGGTTCGGGTGGATTTTGGCTACTGAGCTTCATTGCTCATAGTACTATGTTGCCTTGATAACTCGAATGCCATGTATAGAAGACAAAGCAGAAGGGTCGTATGAAAAAGTAAAGTGACGTTGATCGATGAGGTATTTGTCAAATCCTGAACGCTGTACCCTTAGTTGCTTTGTATTGCAAATTAAGTATTTTGATAATATATGATAAAGTATTTTTATAGAGTACGTTTGTAATTGATATGTTGTGTTGTGATTTGGATTGGTGAGGCTTTTGAAATTTTAATCCCTTGAAAAAGAAAACTATTCTCAGAAATCTCTTTTTAATGTTTATATAATATCTCCAAAATTTGGGGCCTTACAAAGCCGCTTGTATATTCTCCCAACACTAAGTCGCTAGCGCAACATAAAACAATACCGGAAGACAATAAGATGGCCTATCGTGAACTTGTAAGAGTTCCTATTCCTGCAGAGGCAAGCAATAAGTCCATCTTCAACTAAAAATATGATTTTCTTGTTCTAGGGAGCTCAAGTTTCGTGAACAATTGGAGGGTAAACAGATATAGTCGGAAGCAATGAGGTTCATTGTGCCAGTATTTTTGCCATTGATTTGATAGGATAAGTTTCCTTCGATGGTTTTTTCCGTAGGTTTCCTTTATTAAGGTTGTTGAGTGTTGTACTGATATTTTTGCAAGTTGGTACCATTAAATATAAACCGCTTTCCATGATACTCCATCTGTCCCTTTTTAATTGTCTCGCTTCATAACTTCAATTTATTAAAAAGACATTATCATTACACATTTCACATCAACTTTTTCCTCCACTTTCCCTCTTTACCCTCTATAGATACATCATCATTACATTTTTACTCACTAACTTTTCAAAATGGAATATACTTTTATGGGCAAAATGGAAAATTCACAAACTTTTTTTCACTAACTTTACAAAATGGACACTTATTAATGGATAGACCAAAATGGAATACTGGACTCTAAAAAAGGGACGGATGGAGTTTTGTTTGATAGAAGTGTTGTGGTTGCTAGAGGTATTCCCAATATCCTCTACAACTGTTTGTTGACAATTTGACAACAAATTTTATTTCTTTCATCTTATAGTGTTTGGAACTTTAAGAAAGAAAGAGAAATGAATAATTCTTCTTTTTTCTTCTATGTGATTTTCCATTGTCATCTCAAGTTACTTACTCCTCCCGTCCCTATTTAAATGACACTATTCCATTTTGGGTTGTTTCAAAATAAGTGTCCACTTTGAAAAGTTAATTGGTAAAGTGGAGGTAAAAGTTGATGTGGAAAGTATAAAGTTGAGGATAATTTTGGAAAGTGGAGGTAAAAGTTGATGTGGAAAGTGTAAAGTGAAGAGAAAAGTTGATGGGAAAAGTATAAAATAGAGGTAAAATTGACTCCTAAAACTGCGTGTTTTTCAAACTGGGATATTTTAAAAGGGACGGAGGGAATATAAATCACTTTCCTCCCTCATTTCTTTAATAGCCATTTCTCTTTTCTTTAATCTCAAATAAGAGATACTGATCTTGAAATCAAGGACACCTTCTGGTCTCTTAATCTTTCCAAAGCCTGAGGTCCTGATGGCTATAATGCTAGGTTTTTTTAGGAAAGCTTGGCCTATCATTGGTCATTAAGTCACTGTAGCTGTCAAAGTCTTCTTTAGGTCTGGTCAAATGCTTAAAAGAGCAAATTCTACCATAGTAGCTCTTGTCCCTAAAGTTCCTAATCCCTCCAAGGTTGGGACTTTAGACCCATTTCATGTTGTAATATTGTCTACAAGTGCATATCTAGAATTATTGCTAAGAGACTGCAGGTTGCTCTTCCTTCTTTAATTGACCCTATTCAATCAGGCTTTTTGTTAAAGGTAGGAGGATTGCTGATAATATTTTCCTAACCTAGGAACTTATGAGAGGATATCATAAATCATCATCCTTTCCTAGGTGTGCTATGAAAGTGGACATTATGAAAACTTATGACAATGTGTGATGGGATTTTCTTTGGGATACTCTATTTTCCATGAATTTCCATCCCACAATGATTAAATGGCTTCAAGCTTGTGTTACCATTGCGAATTACTCCCTTAGCATCAATGGGGAGGTCACCAGCTACATTCATGGGAAAAGAGGGCTCAGGCAAGGCGATCCATTGTCCTCTTTGTTATCGTTATGGAGATTCTCACTTGTCTCCTTCAGGAGAAATCCCTACTTCCTGATTTTCGTTATCATTGGAGATGTGGAGCTACTAAGATTTTGAACCTGTGGTTTGTTGATGATCTTATGATCTTCTGCAAGGGAGAATTGACTTTAGTCAATCATATTAAGGATGCTCTCGCTGAGTTTCAGTGTATGTTAGGTCTCTCTCCTAGTCCTGGGAAGAGTAGCATTTATTTCTCAGGAGTCAACACAACCACTAGGTTAGCTATTTTGGATGTTTTAGGTTTCAGGAAGGCACTCTGCCTATCCGATATCTTGGAGTGTCTCTCCTCTTCTCTAAGCTCAAGGCCTTTGACTGCCAGCATCTAGTGGATAGCATTATTGCTAAAACTAAGTCATGGACAAATAACGACCTCACTTATGCTGGTAGGGTGTAGTTAATTAAGAATGTCCACTTCTCTATGCAAACCTATTGGTCCTCTCTTTTCATCATCCCAAAAAGATCATTAAGGAAGTTGAGTCAATCCTTAAGGCGTTTCTATGGACAGGCCTTGATCTTAGAAAATCTGGTGTTAAGGTCTCCTGGGAACATCTGTGCTCCCCTAAACAAGAAGGGGGGCTTGGTTTCAAGTCCATGCAAGTTTGGAATAAGGCTATCATTGCCAAGCACATCTGGTTCCTCATCTCAGGTGGGGAACAATCCATGTGGTGCCAATGGGTTATATCATACTTAATTAAGAGGAAGAACTTTTGGACTTTGAAAATTCTAGGTGATTGCTCCTAGGTATGGATGAAACTCTTGAATATCATACCTCTAGTACAGCCCTCTATTCTTAGCGTGCTTGGTAATGGCCATTCCATTTCTCTGTGGTATGATAACAGGCATACCTCTAGTACAGCCCTCTATTCTTAGCGTGCTTGGTAATGGCCATTCCATTTCTCTGTGGTATGATAACAGGCATCCACTTGGCCTTTTGATAGATAAGGCCAGCCCCAGATTTATAATTGACTCTGGCATCCCTAGAGATGCTTCAGTGTCCCACATCATCCTCAATTCAAATTGGGCTTTTCCCATTACCTGAAATGTGGAGCTCAATGAGATCAGAAGAACCTTGCCACCTTTAATTCCATCCAGATTGAGTGAGTTTGACCGCATTAGATGGATCCTCAATCCTAACGGCCAATTCACAATTGCATCTCTTTGGAACAAATTGAGAACTCCATTTCCAAAAGTTGTGTGGCATAAACTGGTATGGTATTCAAGCCACATCCAAAAATGTAGCTTTTTCACTTGGCTAGCTATTCAAAATAGGTTATCCACCGCAGATAGGTTGACACTCTTTGGCTTTAACCACTCTCCACAGTGCAGCCTCTACACTGGGAGTGAAAGCCATGATCACATTTTCTTCAATTGTTCCTTCTCTCAACAAGTGTGGGACACTATTCTTTCCAAATTTCATGTTTCCTGGCCCTCTAAATCTTGGACTGATTGGGTCAATTTTCTCTCTAACATAAAAGGCAAGTCTATTAAAACAGTCATTACCAAATTGGTATTTACTGCCACTGTTTATCATGTGTGGATTGAGAGGAATATGAGAAAATTTCAAGGTAAATCCTGTTCTTGTGAGGTAGTTGTTCACAAAGTCTATTCCATGGTTAGAGCAAGGCTTCTATCATTATCCAGTCTACAATCATTTCAAGCAGACTGGGTCGTGAATGAGTGGAACACTAATGGTCCATAATTTAATTTTGGTGACTGTTTTTCTCTAATTTATCTCATTCATCTCATTTGTTTACTTACTGTAATATCATATTTGACAGGAAGTTTGAAGGGCAATTGCTCCTAAATAGAGGGACTGAATTCTTGGCTGCTAGTACCTCTAGTACTTCTATTACCAGATTTAACAGGTAACTTTGAAGTGCAAATGCCATCTATTGAAGGGGACTGATCTATGGGCTGCTAGTAGCTCTACATACAAGGTAAAAATATCTTAATCTCAAGCTGTTTAATGTGGAAGCTGCTGCCACTTTATGTGTGAACCTGTGAGTTGTGGGATTGAGCCCAATCTTCTTGCTAGAGGAGGTAATAAATAGGCATATTGTGAGGGAGAGATGAGGGAGTTGTGGCTCACCCTTTGCTTTTAGAGTGTTGGTGATTTAGTCTCTGAGGGAGGAGTAGAGTGAGGAGATATAAGCAATGGATTTCTAGTCATAAGGCTTTATTCCATGTTACTTCAGTTCTTATCCTTGTGTGATGTTCCAAGGCCTTGGTACTTCATGTGATGGGGATTTATTCCCCTTAGCCGCTGCAATTATTTTACTACTACTGTTGGGATTGATAGTTGTTATAGCAAGAGGCTTCTCTTATAAATGTTCAAGTTGCTTGTGTGCATTCCAGTGGCTGTAATTTTAGTCCAGCTGTTGTAGTTATACAGTTGCTGGTAATTGTGCTTTCCGTGGGGAGTGTCCCATTGTCAGAACGCATTATTTTGCACCTACCCTTGGGGGTTGTCCCTTGGGCTGTTTAAGCCTTTCCAGGGGGCTTGTCCCTAACGTATTTTTTTTATCTTTTGCTGTTTACTGCCTCTTCATGAGCTACAATTATTCCACAAGCTTGTTTAAGTTTCTAGGAGGTGGCTGTTCGGCCCACAATTTTGGTGGACTGATCTGGTATCCGAATGTTTTGGTGGACTGATCTGGTTTCGTGTCCAGTGCATGGAACATGGAGTATTAAGTGTTAGCTACCACATTTGATTATGCATCATAGCTGGTACTTGAAGAATCTGAATCATTCCCAATGAAGGGCATCGATACTTTGTGCTGGTTTAGCTATTGCTGATTTGCTGTATTGCAGTTCCCTCGTATGCCTGCTGTTACTGTTTTTGCTGCTGCTACTGCCATTTCCCTACGGCTGCCACTGTTTTGCTCTGTTATGGTAGCTGTTCTACATGTTTTCCTATGGTGTTTACCTTGTTACTGGTTGTGATACTCTGTTGCGGCGGTTTTTGCATGTTCTGAACCTGTCCAGCAGGTGGGTGCCGTCCAGTTAAGGCTGCAACATTTGGGTTCTGGCCAGTTTGAAGCTGCCTGCTCATATCACATGGCTTGCTCATCTCTATGTTTGGCTGGAATGTTTTCCGCCACTGGATGCCTTGGAGTGGTGGTTATCCTCCTCATAGCCCTATGTTATCTTTTGTTAATCTTTTGTCTTATATGGTCGGTTGTTTTCCCTCTCCCTCTTGTAGATGGATGGAAAACAGCATATCTCACTTACCTCATCTAGCCATTTGGCATAAGCAAATTTTGGTTATTTTCTTTTCATTCGTTTTCCTCCTGAGGCATGCCCCTTAGAGTGTCCACAATGCTATAATCAAAATTGGATAACCAAAAGTTGCCACATCAGCTTTTGGTTATTCATTTAAAAGATTGTTAAGCTTAACAATATTGAAGTCTACAATGGTTACTTCTGGTCCATAACAAAAATAAGGAGCCAAATGCAATTTCATGTGGCCAAGCATTTGGAAGGGCACAGTTGAGTCGGGCATGACTAATTCAGGCATTTTTCTGGTTTACGCATTTTATCAAACATATGGTGTTCTTCCTAGTGTTTTCTATCTAAACGGACGCTAATTTTGATAGAGAGGTATAAGCGTCATGGTTGGAGGAAAAGAAACAGAGGGAAAGAAGAAGAAGTTGTTTGTATTAACGTCAGATTGATGAGAAGAAGATTGAGAAGGCGCATGAGATACAATATAATTGATGTGGTGTGGGATCCACACATTTTGGTTATTGAAAAAATATTTCTAGTTTTGATTATTCAAACCTCAAAATTGGATTATTTTTAAGCTGGTTGCTAAATTTGATTATAGCATTGTAAGCCTTATTTTGCACAACATTGTTAACTTTAAAAATTTTATACTTTTGATTATTGTGGACACTCTTATAGGTTATATATTCGGTTAGCCTCTTTTTCAATTTCAAGCTGTTTTACCAAAAAAAAGAGTTATTCCTATAATCCCTTATTTATTCTCTGTCCATAGTAGGCCTGTGCAAAAAACCCGTCTACCCGCGGACCCGATCCGAAGGGTTTCAAGCGGCGTCACACATGTGGTTCGGTCGGGTGTGGGTTCATTTTCTATTAAAAATAAGATTTCGGTTTGGGGTTCGGGTAGCTGCATTTCTTACCCAACCAAACCCGAACAATGCATAAAGATTAATTCGGTTTTGGTCGGACCCGACCCAACATAAAAAATCGGCTCCCAGACGGTTCTTTTCACTTGTTCGGTTTGTGTTCGGGGCCTAAAATAATTTTACCCGACATGTTGTGTCGGGTTTGGGGTCAAACCCGACCCGTGCACACCCCTAGTCAACAGTGATACTTAATCACCAATACTACCTAGAGTGTGTAGCCCAAAAATAAGCAAAAAGTGGAGTGTGTGCCAGCTGAAACCATGAAACAAATTCATTTTAATACAACCTACATTCTAACTTTATATCTACGGCATGTGCCGCCTCAATATAGATATTTCCGGCAAAGAATCTCGGAGTACAAATCATTTCTGAAACCAAACACAAAGCAATAACTAGTTACTACTAACTATAAAGTTTCACTCCAAACAAAGCGTTAAGTCATTTACAGGTGTTTCTAAATGTTTTTCAAACCCAAAAAAAAAAAATCAAAAAACAAAACAAAAAAGAATGAAAGAAAGAAGAGAGTGATTAGTTCATCCCCTAATCGAAAAGGGTTCACTGTATCTGATTGGGTTCCTAGTTAGTATATTTTGTTAGGACAATAGAGACCAAAAACAAAAGATGAACCAAAATATACTGGGATTCAACCGATACCAAAAACAAGGACTCAAATTCATGTTACACTTCGTCAAAAAAAATAAATTCATGTTACACTAAAACTTACACTGGAAATATTGAGGGACCGAAACACTACAGCAGCCAGCATAAATATCTTTGCTTCAACTAGCACTAACTTGACAAATGTAACTGACACATTTAAATCCCAGTCATCAACTATTTTGAACCAATTGCAAATGAGACTTTTGGCCGGGCTTTGTTCTTGCCCAACAATTTGATCTGGTTTGCGCGCTCTTCTTCCTCTTGCTGCTTCTTCCTTCGCATGGCCTCTTCTTTCTGTTTTTGACGCTCTTCCAGTTCTCTGTATCGTTCCTCCTCCCTCCTTTGTTGTTCTAAAGCTTCCCTTCTTTGAGCTTCTTCCACCTTCCTCCTGTTCTCTTCAATCATCCTCTCCAGCTCTTCTTTGTCTTTTTTAGCTCGTTCCTGTATGACAACAGAAAATTGAATTATCTTTCTCATGTTAGTTCAAAAGCATTATTTGCACAGACAATAAGCAGAAATAGAGGCCAATCAAGAACACCAAAGAAAAACCTTAGGAATCTGCCCTTAGGGGAAGAAACAGCATCCACGCCAACATTCTATAACAATTAGCAGTACCCGTGTAATCCCTAATCGCTGGGGGAATGGGCTGGGGAGAACTGGGGACAGACATAACCTTTAGCAATGAATGCATATAGTGGATTTTAAAGCCCCATCTATAGAGACTTTTAAATAGGTTCTTCCAAATTATAACGAGATAATCTAGGAAGTTTCACTAAGATGTTAAAGCAATCTCAGAATATCCTCCATGATCAGAGACAAATAGCCCCTGGGGTGTTCATTCTCATTCCTTTAACAAGTAGTGACTGGCCAAAAGCAAACCACAACTAGGCAGAGAATCACAATTCTTATAGGATGGGCATATAGAAGGTTAGGATTCCAAAGGGGGCCACATCTCAGGGCATTCGCATACCATTTTCCATATGCAAATTTATGTGTTTGCAACCAGTGACAGGCAAAACCTTGTCCCGATTCAATCAAGTGTACCACAGGTAAACTGTTAAGCTACCAAGAAAACAGGAGATATGAGTAACTCAAGAAAACTTCAACAACCTTGAAATGTGGAAAAGAAAGTGATCTGTACGGGGATTTTTTTAATTTTATAATGGATACTCGCCTCTCTTTTTCTCGCCTCAATAACAGCAGATTCCTTCTCTTTCTCAAGTTGAACAGCAACCACATCAAGAAGCTTCCTCCTACCTTCCTCCAATCGCCTCTGTAACTCCAGCTTGATCTCCTCTGAGTTCAAGCTCTCCTCGACTTTCTTCCTAATTGCTTCTTCCACTCTTTTTGCTGTTTCTTCCTCTATCAGTTCCAATTCTGCCTCCTGTTGACGCCTGATAGAACAAGAAGAAAGTTAAGCAGAAAATGGCCATGATAGGAAGGGAAGCACATCATTTTTTTATTCCAGAAATGCCTTTGAAGCCGGATTAGCAGCGAAATGGGAGTGGCATTTTACATTGTAAACTTCCAGTTGCCACCCCACTTTTACTTTACATACTGAATGGCAAACTAACCTTCATGACGACAAAGGCACAAAAAACAAGTTCATGCTTTTAAGGCATACCTCTAACTGATTCCTGATCCAAACAAATGAGTTCAAAACTGGTGAATAGTAGATAAACGAGGAATCCAATTGATCATCAAATTTAACAAGTTGATCTATAGCAGTATCTTCCTTCAAAAAAGCCTGTGGAGAAGAATGTCAAGTAACGATTTGCAGTTTTAAAACTAATCACCATAACACTTTCATCCTTGCATAACATTTGTGTCAAAGCCAAACTCTAGTTAATATACGTAATTGTGCCTAGCTCAGCTGTCAGTGAGGTAGACCAAAGACAGTGATTCCATTGTTTAGTACTATTTACAAAGAAGACCAGAAATATAAATTGTTTGGATAACTACTAATAAGAATCTTGATGGGTAACGGAAAGAGGAAAGCTGGAAAGAAAAGAAGCGTGTTTGCTTGTTTGGTGGGAGGGATGACAGGTATAAGAGAGAGAACAGGGAAAGAAATCCTCCTAATCCATTGACAGAAGATAGGAGGGCTCCCTCGTCCCTCAATTGTTGGTCAAGTTTTCTACAGAACACAAGAGAATATTTGTAAAAAGCAATGTTAACCCACTCCCTTCCTTCACTCAACCAAACAACTTCGTGGGAACTGGGAACCCAAACATACATTGGCTAGAGATGCTAAATCCATCTCCTTCTTTCCCTTGCTACTTTCCACGCCATGTACCAAACCAAAAGGGGGATTAGAGTTCGACAGTAACAGCCAAAAGCTCCCTGACACCAAGAGACACCTACCCCAAACCCAGAACAGAACTCAGTTCTTTCAACCCTAGGGAGTGAACAATGAGATAATACAAATAACACAATGTAAAAATAATTTCCCCCCTCACTAACAGCTCGTTTGGTATGCGAGAGTTCACGAGAGAAGAAAAGAAACGGGGAGAGAGCTCAATCGCTCCCTCGTTTGGAAGGGGAAGAAGGCGAGAGAGGGTGAGAGACAGAGGGAGACCAGAACCCCTCCCAAGCCCAGTTCCGTTTCTCGCCAAAAGTGGCGAGATTTCGTGAGAAAGGGAGCGTGTGGTCCACCCCCTCGTCGGATCGTCGTCAGACAAGTGGCTATACGTCACCGGAGAAGAGAGATACAGTACCAGGTTTGCCAGAGATGAGAGGGAGAGAATTTCAGCGCGTCGGAGAGTCGCCGGAACTCTACCGGTCACCTGTGAGAATTTGATTTCTCACTGTTATTTGGATGGGAGGATGAGAAATCACACCCCTTTCTTTCCTTTTCACACTAATAAGGGACTACACACCCCTTTCTTTTCTTTTCTCACCCCTCCATCCAAAGGGACTGTAATGACGACGAAAATGCATTTGAAAATGTCAGAGCACCTTCTGCATATTTCCACAAGCTTACAATTCCTAATTACATAACTGATTATGCAGACACCACCAAATCAACAAATCTAATTCTGTACTTTTCCACTGAACTACAGCAAGGTCGAGTGTTTCCAAGAACGGAAAAATAATAGCATTTCATGAAAATGCATTGCCAGATAAGGGGCCTAAAAGGACTTGGATTCATCTGTCCCATATTTTTCAAATAAAGGTGAACACAATTTTCTTTGCATGAGCATAAGAACCCGTATCTAAAATTATATGGTACAGAACAGGGCTATTTCACAAAGTGAATATGAGAAAAGTCGGTAAATACTGAGGCCACAGGTACTCTCTAAAGTTAGGAAATGGGGAGCTACACAATCAATTCAACCTACCAAGAAGATGTTGTGATGAGTAATGACACAAGGGGTTTGACTATAATGCCCCATATTTTCTAAGTAAAGGAACATAAAATGTGCTCCCTTCTTCAGGGAGCAGTTGGTAGATCATCTGAAGTTTAGTTCATCCCATGCTACACTTTACCTCAGATGCACCAGCAGTAACCTTTTTAGTTGTGATTCAAAAAGCAAAGAACACAATAATGCTACAAGCACGCCCGTGTATAATGACATGATTTTGTGTTTGATTTCCTTGAAACAAACAAGAAAATACACATGGGCCAATAGCTTCTTGCCTGATCACCATCAAGGCTCCTGCACGAAAGTGGGTGTTTAATTGTAGGGCGATGAAAACAATTGGTGCTTAGAACAGCACTAGATTGCAACGGCTACTCATGCCTCTTCACTGGAACCCTAATCTGCAAAACAGACAAGGAGTGATCGCATCTTTGCCTCTCGTAGCAAAGGCCCTCTGATGCCTAAGTTAGTATCATGTACTAGCAATAAACCCTAATTATCAGTAGGAAACTCATATAATGCAAAGTGCTGCGTATTGCATACCTTTTATCTCTAGGTATACCTCGTATTTATAGATTCATAGATGCTTGCTGCCCAAGCATCCCTATTGCCCTAGGATTCCTATCTCGTATAGGAATCCAGGATAGCTTGAATTCTCGTTCCGTTATCAGTTCATTACCTTAGTCTTTTCAACACTCTTTCCATAACTAGCCGAACATCCCATTCCAGTTGGGTGTCTTTCCCAAATCCTACATTCTCAAGATCTCATTTCTTAACAGAATACCACTGTTTCTAGACCCTTCCAGAGTGTTCCTAGCACCTGAGGCTGCTTTTCCCCAGATTTCTCCTCCTGTTCGGCCTTCTCATTGCCGAACAGGCTACTTGACCAGTGACTTCACATGTCACTGGTTTTTTATACAACTCTTGGACCAATAACTCCTCATGTTCACTGGTCCAAGGCCCTGCACAGACTTCCTGCAGCCGACCACCGTCTTGCACGGCGACTGTCCCTATCGTATCTATACCATGGTCCCACGTACCACGTGTTCGGGCCCGTTCGGCCCCCTTATTGCCGAGCAGTCCATCTGGTCTAGTGACTTCACATGTCACTGGTCCTTTTCAACTACTTGCACCACGACTTCTCGTATCACTATACCTGTATCGTCGATCACCGTCTTGCACAACGGTTTATCTTATCTTGCTTACTCCGTGGTCCCACGTACCACTTTCTAGGGCCCTAATTGGGCTTGTTCGGGAATACCTCCCTACAATTGCTCCCCAGCTTTACTCGTTATTTTTACTCAAATGACAAGCAAAGCTCCCAAGAACTGAGCAAATTCACTCTGTTCCTGCACCGTATTTCACAAAATTGGTGCAACTTTCATCATTAGTCCAGGCAAAATGTCTCATCGTTTGGGCTGGACAGGCTTTTCCTGCCCTTACTTTTACACGTGGCATTCTTCGTATTACCTGCACTTTTGCTAAGTTTGTTCGTACTTAGCAATAACTCCAGTTTTATTTCATACTTTCGCAGTTTCTCAATATTCAATCATTGCTTTGGCCCAAAGTTTTCTCATACTTTAGCAAATTCCAAACAATACTTTAGGAGTACTCGTACTCATCCCAATTCTGGGCCAAACATGGCCATTTCAGGCATTTTTCATTGCCAAGATTTTAGTGCATCAAGATTTGATTTAGATCTCATCCGTTGCTGGCGTTAAAGCAATGTTTGTTGCTTGGGCCCCAAACTTTTTCATGCTTGGGCCTTTATTTGACAATCTTCGTTTGTCATGATTCAAGCAATGTTCGTTGCTCAGGCCTCAAACCTTTCCATACTGGGGTCTACTTTTAACACTCCTTGTTGTCATAGTTAGGTTTATTCGTACCTATTTTCAATTTTAGCTCGTAGTCACCCAAGTTTATCCGTACTTAGGTATATTCGAGTTCGATCATAATCAAATTCCGGCACCGTTCATGGTTATGGCCTAAGTTTATTCATACTTAGCCAAATTCGGAGTTTGATTGTACTCAATCGGACTGTGGCATTGTTCAAGGCCTAAGTTTATTCATACTTAGCCAAATTCGGAGTTTGATCGTACCCAACGAATATTTCTGACGATTGCTCTCTGCTCCCCAGCATGGAGAACAAGCATCCTTAGCTTGTTCTTGCTAGGACCAAACACATGCAATATACATGCTTCTTAAGTTTCTCATACTTAGTATTCTTGTGCTTACATGCACACACCCTAGTTTCGTGTGTTTATTCATACACATCTAAGCATTCGTACTTAGTCGGGTTTGTGTGTCTTTTCGTACACCTCAACTGTACTCAATCCTTACCATATTTATTTACAGACCTAGGCCCTTCGTGCCTGGCCAATTTCGTGTTCTCATTCATACACACTTTTTGTACTGTGCTTGCTCGCCCAAGTGTTTCGTACTTGGCAAACTTGTGTATTTTTTCGTACACAGTTAAGTATTTCGTACTTAACTTGTTTCGATTGCTTTTCAAGTGTGTTCGTACTTGGATAACCATCTAAGTATTGCTCGTACTTAGCTTGTTGTTGTATGCATCCCAAGTGATCACGTTCCTGGATCAATCGTCTAAGTATATGCATACTTAGATAATGTTGCACATTCACGTATGCAACCTAAGTATTTCGAACTTGAAAAAATTGCTAAGTGTATTCGCACTTAGATAAATCTGCATATTCTCGTATGCTCCCAAAGGTTTCACGTACTTTGGGTAATATTCCTAAGCATATTCATACTTAGGTAACTCTACATGTTCTCGTATGCTCCCCAAGTTCCACATACTTGGGTAAAATTCCTAAGTTCATTCATACATAGGTTATACGCTTAAGTTTCACGTACTTAAACAAATGCCCAATGTATTCATATTTGGCAAATCTATGGATGTTATCGTATGCATCTTTAAGAATGCCTAAGTTTATTCGTACTTAGATGAATCTGCATGTTCACATATGCAACCCAAGTGTCTCGAACTTGGGGATATTCCTAAGTGTATTCATACTTAGGTTACCCAAACGTATTCATATTTGGCAGAAGTGTGCATATTTACATATGCATTCTAGGTTTCTTCATACCCATCCAAATGACCAAGTGTAGCCAAACTTGCATATTATCGTATGCTTCCCTAAGATTGCACGTTCCTGGGAAAAGGTCTAAGTTTGTTCGTACTTAAATCTAAGTAATTTTGTAAAAAGGAAAAAATTTCGTATGGACCCAAAATTCGTATGGACCCACGCTCTGCTCCCCAATACGAATGGAGGAGAAAGAACAAAGCCTGGCTTCGTATTCCAGCGTAAAAAATTGCAAAAACAGATTGTTTCACCAACATCTGCGAATTTTATTCATAATTCAGAACTCAAGGGGGCGTTACACGTACCCCTTACAACTAACAAAAGCTAAAATAACAAGGGAATTCTATTCGTAATCCCCACACAATCACGATGTGCATCCTAAAACAGAATGAAAAATCACACTGAAGTCTTTTAAACAAAGAACTTCCTAAGATTATGAACATTTCAGGGCCTTGGCACCGGGTTCCCGTCCAGATCTCCCAATCTATAAGCCCATGTCCACAATTTCAGTAACTCGATATGGGCCTTTCCAATTGGCCCCCAACTTGCCCTCGTTGGCCACCTTAGTGTTGCCGAGCACCTTATGAAGCACAAGGCCTCCAATACCAAACTCTCGTGGGTGGACATTTTTGTTGTAGCTTTTCATCAATTGCTCCTGATATGAGGCCAAATGCACCAGAGCCCTTTCTCTCCGTTCCTCGGCTACATCCAACCCAATTTCGAGGGCTCTGTCATCGCTTCCACTTTCAACCAAAATGGTCCTGTTCATCGGCATACCTACCTCTAATGGAATAACAGCCACTACTCCATATGCCAACGAATAGGGGGTCTCTCCCGTAGACCTCCTAGGAGTTGTTCGGGGCGCCCACAAGACCAGTGGCAATTCATTGGGCCACTTCCCTTTTGCTTTGTCCAACCTCTTCTTGATCTCGTCAAGTATAGTTCTGTTGGACGCTTCTGCCTGCCCATTACTCTGTGGGTAGGCTGGGGTCGAGTAATAATTCATGATCCCATATTGGGCACAAAAGGCTTTGAACTTCTTCTGAAATTGAGATCCATTATCTGTAATCAACGAATAAGGGACCCCAAATCGAGTAATGATTCTTTTCCACACGATCCTTTCTATCATATGTTCAGATCTTAGCCAATCGTTCTGCTTCAATCCAGTTAATGAAATAATCCGTTGCTACCAACAGAAATTTCCTATTCCCAATTGCCTTGTGGATTGGACCCACGATGTCCATCCCCCATTGTGCGAATGGCCAAGGACTTGTCAACGGAACCGTATCTTCGGCTGGCGTTCGGATCATTGGTGAGAATTTCTAACATTTCTCACAGATTTTCCCATACACCTTTGCATCTTCATGCATGTGTGGCCACCAATATCCGTAGGTGATTGCTCGGTTGGCAATGGACCTGCCTCCCACGTGACTCCCACATGTTCCTTCGTGAATCTCCTGGAGAAACTTCTGCACCATCTCAGGGTGCACACAAAACAAGTATGGCCCAGTGAAGGACTTTCTATACAGCTTCCCTTCGGATGACAGCCAAAATCGTGCAGATTTTGTCTTTATCTTGTGAGCCTCTTTTTTATCCATGGGGAGTGTCCCATCTCGCAAGAACTCCATTATTGGATCCATCCATCTTGGCCCTTGGTTCACGTCCAAGACCAATTCCACGCTCCTTCCAATGCTCGACTCAGGAAAATAATCTATGGCCACCCTTCTCTTGAATTCAGCCGGCACAGCTATGGCCAACCAAGCAAGTGAATCTGCATGGGCATTTTGCCCAGAAGTTATTTGCTCAATGTTCACCCTCTCAAAAGTGTCGAGCAGATCCTTGGCGGCCTCCACGTAGGTTGCCATCTTTTCATTCCGGGCTTCGTATTCACCGGACAATTGGTTCACCACGAGTTGTGAATCACAATAAACTCGTATTCTTTAAACCTTCTGGGTTTTCGCACTTCTCAACCCTGCTAAGAGTGCCTCGCACTCTGCCACATTGTTGGAAGCACTGAACCCAGTAAAAGGGAGAATTCCATCATTACTCCGTCCGGAGGAAGATCACAATTCCAATCCCCGAACGAGTATTGCATGCTGATTTGTCAACGAACAGTTTCCATTCCAAGGGATCTTGCTCGGCTAGCCTCTTACCTTTCTTGGCCAGTGGCCCAGGTCCCTGCTCCTTTCTCGTAGGAGGCCGAGGAACTACTGTAGGTGAGAATTCTGCCACAAAGTCTGCCAACACCTGCCCTTTCATTGCTGTGCGTGGCTGATAGTTAATATCGTACTAAGTTCCACTGACCAAGTCGATATTCATCCCAAGAAATCTGCTTTTCGTAGCAATGATTTCAACGGAAATTCTGTGTAAACGACAATTCTATGACTCTGGAAACAATGAGGCAACTTCTTTGTTGCTGTCCTTAATGCGAGGACCAATTTCTCAAGGGGCAGACATCTTGTTTCCGCGTCTAGCAATGTCTCACTCACATAGTATACGGGGGTTTGCTCGGACCCCTTGTTCCTCAATAATACTGCACTTACAACATGCTTAGAAACTGCTAAGTACAAAGTTAAAGACTCACCGGGTTCAGGAGTAGACAAGAGCAGGGCCGCTGCCAAGTACTTCTTCAGGTCTTGGAACACCTGTTCGCATTCGGCTTCCCATTCATATCCTTCTCACTTTTTCAGCAAATGAAAGAAGGGCCTACACTTGTCACTGGACCGGCTGATAAATCTGTTAAGGGCCGCGGCCATTCCAGTCAGTCTTTGGACCTCCTTCGTGGTCCTTGGACTTTGGAGCTTTCGCAAAGCTGTTATTTGATCGGGATTTGCCTCTATCTCTTTTATGGTCACAAGGTGACCCAAGAACTTTCCTGAGCTTACTCCAAACGCACACTTCGAGGCGTTGAGCTTCAGTTTGTATTCTCTCAGAATCTCGAAGGCTTCCTTAAGTCTGCTATGTGGTCCTACCTCTCTTTGCTCTTGACCACCATATCATCCATGTAAACCTCCATAGTTTTACCAAGCAACTTTCTCAGCATAATCATTGCCAACCTTTGTGGTAAGTTTTTCCGGCGTTCCTCAAGCCAAAAGGCATGACACTATAGCAGTACAACCCTCTCGGTGTAATAAAAGAAGTCTTCTCTTGATCGGGCCCATACATGGCAATTTGATGATATCCTCGATATGCGTCGAGGAAACTCATCCACCCATACCCAGATGTTGCATCGACGAGTTGATCTATCCTTGGGAGGGGGAAACTATCCTTTGGACATGCTTTGTTCAGGTCGGTGAAGTCGACGCAAACACACCACGTCCCATTCTTCTTTTTTATTACCACAGTGTTAGACAACCACTCAAGGTAGTAGAGCTCTCCTATGGCCTTTGCTTCTAGCAAACGGTCAACCTCCTCAATAACAACATCTACGTGTTGTACGGCTGACCTTCTCTTTTTCTGCATCACGGACTTATGTTGTGGATCCACATTCAAGTGGTGACAAATCACGTTTGCATCCATCCCAGGCATCTCTTCGGATACCCAAGCAAACACATCAACGTGCTCTTTGAGGAACCCAACCAACTCTCTCTTCTTTCTTGTTCAGGTTTTCCCCAATCAAAAAATACCTATCTTGTTCAGTCTCGTTGATCTAAATCTTTTTCAAGCCTTCCACCACTTTCTCGGCGGGGTTCCCTCCGATATCCTCAATGGTTGGCTGGTCTGGTACCTTGATGGCTTGAACCCACTTTGCTTTGGGTGCCTTCTTGATTATAGAAATCAAGCACTGGTGGGCAACCACATTCTTCCTATAATCGAGTTATAAGAAGACAGCACATCTACCACCAGGAAGTCGGTTCGCAGTACCACTGTTTCTGCCCGAACAGGCAGCGTTACTTTGCCCAATGGCCAGACTGCTCCTGCACCGAACCCGACCAAAGGAGTCATTGATTGTACTAGATCCGCCTAGGTCAGTCCTAGCTTCAAGAAAGCATCGTAATATAGCACCTTTGTGCAACTTCCTGAATCCACCAAGATTCTCTCCATGTCATACCCTCCAATTTGTAGGGTTATGCCCAAAGCATTGTTATGGGGCACCTTGACTCCTCCCAGGTCCTCATCCGTGAAGACTATGCCCTCGTTGCATAGTTCTTCGTCACATCCTCTTTTCTTCCCCAACTGCATTACATGTTGGTCGTTCTTAATCTTCCTCTGGAGCAATCTCACCCCATTTATCGTATAAGGCTCGGTCAATCCATGTATCATATGGATTATGCACGTTGGATTTTGTTCATAATCCAACTCCATTGCTTTCTCTGCACCTTTTTGCTCCTCCTGAATGAACTCTTTCAGATAACCTCGAGAAACTAAGTCATCGAGGTGCTGTTTAAACATCTCGCAGTCCTCTGTCATGTGACCCCAGTCCTTGTGGTAGCTGCAGTGCTGATTCGTAGCCCGCTTTGCGTCTTTATTTCCTCCCAGACTTGGGGACTTGGAGGCCATTTGAAGTATGGCTGATTCCTTATTCAATAAAGAACCCTATAGATTGGTTCTTTCCAAACCGTATTTATTGAAAAAAACTTAGGGTCAAGAGCTTGCTTCTCCTTGTACGGCTCTTTCTTAGCCTACCCATAATCCTTCCTTTCCCTGTAAGTTTTGGGCTCTGATTTATCTACCTTTTTCGCATGCCCCTGGCTTGCTCGGCAACCACCTTGTCGTCTTCATGGAGTATGTCATCCTCGTTCCTGGCATGCTGCTCAATCCGTTCCATTAGCTTTGCCGGTGTTCCTACTGGACTCATGTTCAATGACTTACGCAGCTTCCCCCGAACAGGTAGCCCAGTCTTAAACATGGCTATTGCATACTCCTCACTGCAACTTTCAATCTCGTTGAAAGTCTCCAGAACTTTTTCGCAGTCCCTAATCGGCTCGTCCTCTCCTTGCTTCATAACGGAGAGGCTCTCAAACGTTTTCGGCGCTTTCCTGCTCAACGAGCAATGAATTCCTTAGCCAATTGCCTCCATCCTAGGATGGAACGCGGACCCAACTTATGGAACCAAGACAAAGCTACCTTACCCAAACTTGATGGGAACATCTTGCACATAATTGCATCATCCCCCTCATGCATAAACATTGCCTGCTGGTAGTGCTGTATGTGTGCCATGGGATCTACATTTGTCTCGTAAAGGATAAATGTTTAGTGCTTCACCCTGCTCGGCAGTCTTGCCTCCTGTAATTTTCTTGCAAAGGGGGAGGATGCAATATTGCTAAGTGCCTTTTGTGTTGCTTCTCGTGTAGTCATGGTCTCGTCTTCTAGTCCCTTTGTCATGTTGGGTCTATGCTTTTCTCAATCGGATTCAGGTCTCTCGTACCTATCCATATGGTGTTTTCTAGTCCCTTCCTCCTCAAAGGTGGGACTTCGGCTTTCGCTCCTTTATCTTGAAGAAGCCCTTTGCTGCTTTGGTATTCGGCTTTTATTGCTGCTCCTCCTTTTTCGTGGAGAAGCTTTATGTCGCCTTGGGGTGAGGCTCCTACTACTTCTTCCTCGTGAATGAGCCTCCTTGTGGACTACCAGAGCCAGCCTGTCTCCCTTGGAATTCCTTCGTGAAGTCCAGAATCCTCTGGGTGTTCTCGTACCCCTTGTAGCTCTCGAATCTCCTACTCTCGTTTTTTGATTAAACGAGCGTACTCCTCGATTTCCTTTCTCTTTTTGCCCAGGATATCTTCATTGTTGCGCACACTCACTCCTCGAGTGTGCAACCGACTCTCTCCCACAGTGGGACTTACTCCTCGTGGATTTCGTGGTTGTCCTGCCCTCCCTATTCTTGGAGTCATCATGGATAGTCAAGGGGTGGTCCTTGCCCGTGGTCCTCTTGGTATGCCCGCCATCCGGTTTCCTCGGAGCCCCTGGAGGGGATTTATCTCCTCCCCGTCCCAACAGGCTATTTGGGTCATCGTCAATGGATCTACTTCCACCATGGTCATTATTCAAAGGGAATTTTTTCGTTTCCAGCAGACAGCGCCAATTGTAGGGGGATGAAAACAGTTGGTGCTTAGAACAACACTAGATTGCAACGGCTACTCATGCCTCTTCACCGAAACCCTAGTTAGTCGTCGGAACCCTAATCTGCAAAACAGACAAGGAGTGAGCGCACCTTTGCCTCTCGTAGCAAAGGCCCTCCGATGCCTAAGTTAGTATCACGTACTAGCAATAAACCCTAATTATCAGTAGGAACTCGTATAATGCAAAGTGTTGCGTATTGCGTACCTTTTACCTCTAGGTTTACCTTGTGTTTATAGATTCATAGACGCTTGCTGCCCAAGAATCCCTATTGCCCTAGGATTCCTATCTCGTATAGGAACCCAGGATATCTTAGATTCTCGTTCCCTTATCAATTCATTACCTTAGTCTTTTCAGGACTCTTTTTCATATCTGGCCGAACATCACATTCCCGTTGGGTGTCTTTCCCAGATCCTACATTGTCGGGATCTCATTCCTTAATGGAATACCATTGTTTCTGGACCCTTCCAGAGTATTCCTTGCACCTGAGGCGGCTTTCCCCAGATTTCTCCTCCTATTCAGCCTTCTCATTGCCGAACAGGCTACCTGGATCAGTGACTTCACATGTCACTGGTTTTTATCTAACCATTGGACCAATAACTTCTCATGTTCACTGGTCCAAGGCCGTACACAGACTTCCGGGACCACCGTCTTGCACGCAGATTGTCCCTATCGTATCTATACCATGGTCCCACGTACCACGTGTTTAGGCCCTGTTCAGCCCCCTTATTGCTAAGCAGTTCATCTGGTTCAGTGACTTCACAAGTCACTGGTCTTTTTTAACTACTTGGACCAACGACTTCTCGTATCACTATACCTGTATCGCCGATCACCGTCTTGCACGGCGGTTTATCTAATCTTTGGTTACTTCGTGGTCCCACGTACCACTTTCTCGGGCCCTAATTGGGCTTGTTTAGGAATACCTCCCTACATTTAACAACACAAGGCCGTTGATACTATAGATTTCCCCTTATTTTCCTTTCATTCTTGTCAAACGTAAAACAAAGAAATGATACAAAAATGTGGCTACATTGTAAATGTACAAGAAGACCAAGCAAAAAGTAAATCCCCAAATTCGTATACATTCTAGTAAAAAGCAGATAAGAGTGTGACGATGTGTCCTACGTACTTCATAGCATGCAATGGAGGAACAAAGATGGAAACAAACATATCATACTTATGAGATTGAGCAAAATGATGAGCGAAAACGTGAAAAAGAGTTAATCAGTAAAGGACATAAAGCGTTGATATACCGTTTCTTCTCTTCTTCTTTTCTCAATTTTTCACTGGCATTTTTGCACTCTATTGACCCGCTACTAGGACTGTGAGATTTAGCTATAGGAGATAATGAGGTCCTTTGTCTCTTGTGACGCCTTGGTGGAGGAGAGCGACTTTTACGTCGCCTTGGAGATGGTGAAGGACTTTTGCGGCGTCGAGGGGAAATTGAACGACTTCTTCGTCTGTGTAATAGCATTTAAGGTAATGAGCAACGAATAAAGATGAGCAAATCATAGAATATAGCATCTCTAGTATCACACCAACCCACCACCATCTAGCACAACATGTATAGAATCATGTACAGTTACCTCAAACATTGCTAAGAATTAAGTGGTTGCTCCCTCTTTTCTCAGTATGAAACCTCTAAAGAATCGAACAATGAAAAGACACCCGTCAGCAACCATCACCAGCTCGCTTCCTATTTGAAGGGAGGTAACTGCGTCTCTTTAAATTTTCTAGGAAATAGAAATGTATTCCATCTTACTCATCTAATATAGTTGATGTAACATTACAAATATCTCTTTAGCATATTTCCACAACACATTAAAAAGCAAAGTCCCCAAAAGTCAGATAGTTCAACCACTATTGCTTGCAACTTGAGTAGGATAACCATCAGATTGACCAAAGATGAGAAAACTCTGCACAAGTATGATGGCGAACAACTGTAAGCATACTCGCGGAAGGCGAATCCCTCAGAGCAGCAACGTCATAAGCAAAACGAAGAGAACACAACTATCCATAACTGATCTGCTATCTAAAATAAATGGAAGAAGCCAATAAAATGATCAGCCATGATAATATCAAAAGATGTCAAGTCCAATCTTTGGTTGAAAACTGAAATTCAACAAATGACTTTAGAGAGAATGATAGATATTACATATAAACTTTCTTACTCTAGAATTGTACATTTTGTCTTTTATGGTATAATGCCAATGCTCCAAACTCTCAAGAGACTGTGTAGTGTCTGGATCTTGGATATGAAGAGGGAACGAAAAGCAAAATAATAATCAAACTACTTATGCCTATCCAGTTCTTTATGAGTCGCCAAACAAGAAAAATGACATTTTCAAATCCATCATTAGTTTTCCCTTAACTTTTAGGTTAAATCACAACAAAGTGCCAAACGAGAAGAAAGAAAGAAAATTTTAAATTATTTTTTGATAAGGTGGGCATCCCTAAGAAACAATGCCATGGCGACCATATCTGGATACCAATGCGGGACACATGCTCATTACATAGTATCAAGAATAATATCAGTCATCACCTCACCATTGCACTTTGTGCAAAGGTTAATCTTATAAATAAACATTCCAAGCCACATGAACTCCAACACTAATTGTGGTGGCCTCAGTTACCGTCTCAGTAACCTGGCCAAGTGTTTTGAACCGATGCCTCGTGGGGTTTTGTCCAGCGACTTGGTAAAAGCTAATGATCCCGACATACTGTTCGGTTTGGCGCTCGGTGACAAGCCTTCTGTTCCTACTTTGGTAATTATCAAAAAACATGCAGTGTATTTGTTTGGATGTTCCCGAAGATGCCTGAGTGAAGTAGTTACGCCAGATGGGACCCACGAGAATTGTGTGGCAAATGTAATCATTAGGATCAGATCTGGCCATGTGCTCCGTAACCGCTTTGCTCCATTCATCATATATGACGTCACCCGAGACGGTTACCCAAGCGTACCATCCACGCGCTAGCTTGGAGGCCAAGTAAACCTAGGTCTATAAATACAAAGGGATACTCACCTGGGAAGTTATGCCATTCAACCCTAATCCTAAACCTAAATTCCTTCCTGGAGATCTAACTTGATCGTAGGAGGGTCACTGGGCTATTCAAGCCCTAGTGACTTGTTGCAGGTCCAATAGCAGGAGCACAAAGCCGCGGAGGAAGGAACCTAACCAGAACCACGGTCAAGGTCCCGACAAATTGAACCCCCACACTAATGAGCACAATTGCCTCTTTGACTAACTACGCATACATAAGAGCTCTCGAATGTAAGCAATCAGATTGATTTCAACTTTCACGGTGCAAACTTAAATGATTTAGTTGCACAAACATTCAAATCTCTATGATTTTCATAATAGTTACATACCATTGAGGCATTGATGATTCAAACCGTTCAACTTGTTTAGAACATTTTTCTAGGGGTACCAACGAGCTATGTAGCATGGACACGGATACGAACACAGCAATTCTAAAAAAATGGGAATACGGACACAGCAGAGAACACACCACATGTATAAATAAATATATATACATATATATAATTTTTTTATGAACCATTGTATATGAATAATAATTTCACAAATTGTATAAATTTTTTTCAAAGGCATAATTACAATTTAACCCAAATTTTTTGAATAATTTTATATTAACCCCGAAAAATTAAAAATATTACCTTTTAACCCTCAGCCATGTCCCTGGCATTTCCCCTGTCAAAAAATACTCTCTGTCCCTATTTGTTATGCCTGTTTCCTTTTTGGAACCACACAAAAAATTGTCTACATCTCTCCATCTATAATGTTTTTATGATTTCAAAATTTTTGTTTAAAAAAATTAATTGAGATCTATCAAACAAGATCCATATTGAATACAACAACACAACCCATGTAGTCCCCAATCATTGGGGGTATAGGCAGGCGAGGATTGGAGACAGACCTAACCTTTGGCAATATGCACAAAGTGGCTGCTTTCAAAATACCATTGAAATAGTGGCCCTCCCTATACCTGTTTTGTTGCGGAACCATACCCCAAAATCAAAACCGAATGACATCAGAGAGGGCAGGCCTAGATACCCAATTCAATTTATGTGTACATTACCATGCTTCCTTCATTGAAAGTCCAGAGCATCGGAATGCACATATTGAATATATAAAATATTATACATTAAAAGAATAGATAATTTTTTGAGACGTCCGAAAAAGAAAACAGACACAACATTTTGGGACGGAGGGAGTAATAAAATTATTGGACACGCCACGTGTCCAAAACGTGTCCCTGGGTCCAATATGTGGATACGACGCCCTGGTGCTTCTTAGCCAACAAGAAATCAGCTCAAATATGACCGGGACGTATTTAATCCAAACAGTTTTTCATAACAATGGTGCTACTAGAACAGATTTTATATCTGTACTAGTTTGTACAAATCCCTTTTATGTCCCGTTTTGAGTCTCAAAAAAATTATTAGAACCGCTCATTTTGTTTAAAATACTTTGCTTACGGCTCCTATGAAAATAAGTTCAATCCGATATCGGTTAAGGCATCTACAAAACGTCCAACTTTGTCCCAGAATTCAGGCTAAATTTGGATCTTTCGTAAAAGCTCTTACCGATACCGGATTGAGCTTATTTTTTGCAAGGACCATAAGCAAAGTATTTTAAACAAAATGAGCAGGTCTGATGATTTTTTCAAACCCAAAATGGGACCAAAAAGGGGGTTTATACCCGTTGGTAAAATCTATACCATTTAACTTTGTGTTTTCATAAAGCTTGACAGGAACTGTTCTATGTAAAAAATGTTTGGATCAAGCACATTCCGGTTATATTTTGAGCCGATTTCTCGCGAGTACCCTTAAAAACATATTTTAAACAAGTTGAACGGTTTGGATCATCAAAATATGAACCGGAAGGCTCCAAACTATGAGGTCCACATTTAAGGTCAGCATGTATATATATATGTATATACTGGAAAGTGCTTTATCCATAGTGCTTTGTCTACGAACAAGTAAGCTATAACCGGAAAGTGCTTTATCCAAACAGTTTTTCATAAAGCATGTGTGTGTCTATATGTATGTATGTATGTATATATATATATATACCCCCCTGTTTTTATAAAACATCTCAGATAAACTAAATCATCTTTGAGAATTCTGAATATATTCCAGGGGAAAAAAGACAATCTACAAGAGATCGGAAACCTACCCTCAAATAAATCCAACAAACACATAGATATGGATACAGTAAGTAATCTGGTATCACCTGCTATAAGAATACGGAGATCGGCTTCTCTCTCTTCGGCTTCTCCGGCTATAAGGAATACCACCCCTCTCTTCGGCTTCTCTGGAATACCTCCTTCTGTACGAAGGCGACCTCGACAAATCCCTATCCCTATCCCTAGCCATCTCTCTATCTCTCTCTCTCTCTCTCTCAACTGATTATGCCACAACACAAACAACAATACCTACCAAAAAAAACACAAACTTATTAGGATGCCTTTGTGTGGTAACTAGGTAGTATTGTTACGCAAAAATGGATTTTACCTGTTTTATTTTCCGTCAAAACAAACAGGGTCTGGATCAAAACGGGATTTTACTTATGTTATCAGAAAAATCTGTTAGGCAATTAAGTAATATATTGCCTCAGAAAAGTGATTTTCACTGCTTTATTTTCCGTCAAAACAAACAGGCTCTGGCTCAAGACGGGATTTACTTACCTTCCGGGGAATCTGTCGGATGATTCTGATCTGTACAGGCAGATCTTTTCATTAGGTAGAATTGAAACCCCTTTTTTGTGAAGAGACGGAGGATTTGGAGGTTAGGGTTTTGATATTTTGTCTTTTTGGTGTACGGGGAGAGGCCAAAGGCTTTGACGAGGAGGAGGAAGATAGATGAGGAATCGAAGTGAAACAATAAACAAGGGAATTGAGTTCTTGTGGCTTAAGAATGCTTTCTTAGGGTTAGGTCTTGTTTGGAACTGGATTTTTTTTGTGTTTTATTTTTCAAACCTAACTTCGTTTTTTAATTGACTTGTTTTCGACTTTTGTTGTGTTACATTGAGTTTTTATAGTAATTTTTTTTATAGTAATTATAAAAAATGATTCTTTTTAACACATCTGAAGGGGAGAAATTCCAAGTGAAAAAATATGTTCCAGATTTAAAATAACAAAAATAAACCGAAAAGTACCCTTATCTCTTTTGACATATTTTCTTCAATGTTGTTTTTCTAGCATTTGATCATAATTTTTTGTTTTCAAGTCTTCACTCGTTTTTGTGAAGAAGAAATTTTTTTACACAAAGCTCACGATATTCAGAAAATGCAGAAAAATAAAAGCCCAAAATTCAGTACTCCATTCATTGTTGAACAGTTCAAGGGCATTTTTTCCCGTGTTTTTACTTTGTGGTGACATTTCATTCTTGTGCCTTTAGAATTGGACAATTGTATACAGAAACAGTCTTCAATACACAATCCTTTAAGGTGTGTATTACATGTATTTATTGTGTGATTCATATTGTGCCACCTCATAAAAAATTGCCTTTAAAACCGGTCATTCATGACATTTTAGTTCGTATCGTAACTTTTATACTTAAAATTCGTAATTTTTCATCAATAGAATTTAAGGGAGAATCTTTTGGAAGTCCACTACAGTACTTTCCTAACTCCTCAAGTCCACCTCTTAAGTTCCTAACCCCTCTAGTTCAATAGCCTAATAAAATAATTCCTATGACAAAAATACCCATCCTATATAACCACTCATAAAGAGAGAAACCGTAGCCATTTCTAGATTTGGTGCGTCTCTCTCTCTCTCTCTGATTACTCACTGTTGTAGTTGGTGGCCGATGTGCTCCTCCTCCTCCTCGCCTGCTCGCCGCCGATGCACTCCTCCTCCTTCTCGGCGCCGCCCTTCGTCGCCATCCATCATTGCTACCCCTATCAACGCTACCACCATGGTGGAGTTTCCGCCGTCCATCGCCGCTACCACTGCCGCCGACACCTTCATCATCCCCCTCACCACCGCTGACAACCTTTCCCGCCACATTACCAACTGGTCCACTGCAACAACGGCGTGTGGAGTCCTAGTCGAGGCGTTGTCGTGCTTTATCTTTGAGATTTTTCCTAGATTTTGTATTGGCAGTATTCGAGGATTTATTGTGTGTTTGAGTGACATATATGATTATATATGAGCAATTCTTTGAAAGTTGTTTTAGTTAGGGTTTTGGTTGTTTGAGTGTAACGACCCGAATTTCAGGCAGTTCTTTTTCCGATTAAACTAATAAAATATAAACAAGAAATATTAGTATTATATAATTTTAGTATATATAAAATATACACTTATATATACATATATACAAATACACACACCCCCATATCCACCACCACCACCCTCCTTCACTTCTCCCTCTCTCTGCAAATTCTCTTTCTCTCTCCCTGGTCTCTCTCTCTCTCTCTCTCTCTCTCTCCAAGAAAACTTGGACCCTAAACTTTCCAAAGATGGAAAACCAACTTTTTAAGTCCCTATTGTTGACTTTGCAAACCACCCACCTTACCACCTACCACCCTACTCCCTCTCTATCTCCCAACTCTCTCTCTCTCTCCTCCAAACTTGGCCACCACTCCTCTTCTCCCTCTATAAATACACCTCCCCACCTCCTCTCCAAACACACCTAACATCACCACCTCTGGAAAAATTAGTGGAGAAGAGAGAAAGAGAGAAATGCTCGAGTTATGTCATTAATGGAGGTCTAGAGAGAGAGAGAGGAAGTGGGTTTGTGCCATAACGACGTGCTACACTCCAATTCAAGGTTCCAAAGTTCAATACCATCCTCAAGAATCCCAAACCCATCAACAATTAGCAAGGAAGCAGCCCCAACGGCCCCCGTTCCAGTCATCTTCCCCGTTTTACCGAAAATGGTACGTTCTCATTTTAAGCTCATTCAACCAAAAGCAAGGTAGATAAACCCTTAAACTACCATCTCCTATGTATATTTAAGTGTTTTAGACCCTACCCTTGGTCCCTAGAAGGCCCCATGCATCAAAACAAGAAGATAGAAAGATCTACGGCAAACCAGAACACAGGTTGCGGCCGCAACACCATAACCTGCGGTCGCCAACTTTGACGTTTATGACCATGCGACATAACCTTGCAACATTAACCTTCAACCTTGCGGCATCAACCTTGAACCCTGCGGCCTTAAACTCAAACCCAACGTTCCTATATTTGAACCTTTGAACATGTTTTGAAGACCCTGGGGATAGTTTTGTGAATTGTTTTTACCCTCGGTCACTACTTTATTAATATTTGACGGTTTACCATGCACTCCTAGCATTGTATGTGTTGATTTAAATACCGAACATACATTCTTAACATGTTACTTGATGATCTAAATGTCAAAACATGTTTGTACCACGTTATGAACTGATTTGATGCCTGAACACTATTATATGGTTTATTTATTAGTTTTCTTACCATCGTATCAATCTGAAAGTTTCAGATATGCTATGCTAGATATATCAGACTTAGGTTCACGTGGTATTTTACAATAAGAGAACTGATAGATGTTATTGAGTTAATGGGATTCGGATGATGTATGGTGAGAGGGTGTGAGTAACCTGCGAGGCTCAAAGATGGGAAATGTTACGACCCTAATGTATAATGCGCCATGGGAAGTTTTCCTCCTTAGTTTAGGAAGGGAATGGGTCTCATGAGACGGTTATAGTTAGGGGAGGTGATGCTAATGTATAATGCGCCATTGAAAGTTTTTCTCCTTTGTTTTGGAAGGAAAAGGGTCCCATGAGATGATTATAGTTAGTGAGCGCAATGCTAATGTATGATGCGTCATGGGAAGCTTCTTTCCTACATTTAGGAAGGGAATGGGTCTCATGAGACAGTAATAGTTAGTGGAGTTTAGTGGAGGTCTGACCCTAAAAGACAGTTACGAGAGGAAGGATCTTGTGAAGAAGATCTTTGATTTCATTTATGTTAATGGATAATGAGAGAAGGATGACATGTTACGTTTGTTGTACCTTTTGTTGATATCAATTATTATATGATTTGTCTGCTTAGCTGTAAACTAAGGGGTTAATAGGGTAAGGGTTTTATCTAATGAGTGTTGACTCACGGCATTTTAAACGCTAGGTACCAAAGAAGGACAATACTATCAACCTGAAGACCAGTACCCAACTGAAGACCTCCCTGTCTAGGAAAGGGAGTTTGTTGAACCACGAAGGAACTATTAGTAGAAGCTCTGAATAATTTCAGTATTTTAATTTCAAATTCCAAAAGTGTTAGCACAATTGTCAAACTCCATTTGTATTTGAGAATCTGTAAGACCTAAATATGTCAATTTCAATTTTAATATTAAAAACTTCTGCTATTTAACTCGGTTGTTTATTAAATCCAATTTTAAAAATATTTAATCATTTTAAAAGATTTAATTAACGTGTTTGGAAAATCAGGGCGTTACATTGAGTGACATATATGGCAATACGTGACCATCCGTGCTTTGTAAATCCAAAAAAGAGAACATATATGTTTAAGATTTTTGTTGTTTATCATATATGGTTATCTATCTATATTTATGGTTATATTTGGTTGTCTGGCATCCTTTTTATTCCATTATGCTCACATATAATGCTATATGTGTATGTCATCTAGCATCCTTTCAACATATAACCACATGTGTACATATATGGTTATATTTGGTTAACTGATATCCTTTTTATGCTATTAAGCTCACATATAATGCTATATATGTACATTTGAACCCTGTATCATACCATCATTTCTAACATATATGGTTATATGTCCAGGTCCGTTCTCTGTATATGAGACATATATGGTTATATATCCAAATCTGAACCTTGTGTTGATTGATGGGTTTGGCCTTTGTTCGTATGGTTATCATACCATCATTTCGAATCAATTAGATCTTTTTAGAGTGCAAAGAAGATGTGAAATATCATAGTATATGGTTATCGATTAGATCTTTTACCGTATGGGTGATTTCGTAAGGTATGGTATCGTATGAGTGTTTTGGTATGGTATGGTACCATATGGGTGTTTTGGTACAGTATGGTACCGTATGAGTGTTTTGGAACGGTATGGCACTGTATGGGTGATTTCGTACGGTATGTTACCTTATGGGTGTTTTGGTATATTATGGTACCGCAAGGATGTTTTGGTACGGTATGGTATTGTATGAGTGTTTTGGTACGGTTTGGTACAGTATGGTACTGTATGAATGTTTTGGCACGGTATGCTACCGTAAGGGTGTTTTGGTACGGTATTGTACCATATGGGTGTTTTGGTACGGTATTGTATCGTATGGGTGTTTTGGTACAGTATGGTACGGTATGGGTGTTTTCGTACGGTATTGTACTGCGAGAACCCTCACGTTAGAAATATTAGTATGATGATAATTTGTGACTAACATTAATTATCCGTCCTAGACAGAGTCATAAACACTTTTTACAAAATCTCTATGTTCTAGATTTTTCTTGAAATTTTGAGAATAACTTATTTATGTTTCTGTGCGACTTGCATATTTTTCTGAGTCTAGAACCCAAACAACTTTTCAACTACGCGCGCGATCGATTATTTGAGACCACTACTGACTTGCATGGACCCAATCTCATGGACACTTATCAAGCTAATGGACACATGTCAAGGTATATACATGCATATTAGATCAGATTTTAACAATTTTTGTTCACTTTATATCATTTTTTAAAAGAAAAACATGTAAAGAGAGAAATTTAATCACATCTCTTAATGGAGAGAGGGAGAATTTCAGCAAAGAGGAGAAAGAAGCATTTCTTCCACCTCTCCACCTCAGTTCCACCATGGGCCTCCACCTCCCACGGAGAAAGAAGTGTTCTAAAATACAACATGATCTTGGCGACCATTAGATTGTTGCTAGAGAGCTGTGGTTTGGAGGGGAATGCAGGTTTTGGAACAAAGGTAGCGGGTACCAGTTCGAAAGCATGATGAACATCTGGCGGGATATTGTTTTCCACATTTGGGAATGGTATTACCGAGGACCGAAGGAGTGTGAGGTCCTCTTCTACATGTACTGTGACCAGTTGGTTCTTACTGCTACGGATTCTGGAATAGCAATAAAACAAGTGATGGCAACAGGGCAAATCGGAGGCGGTTATTGCCATATCTAAATCCGAACCCTCCACTCGTCCCTCGAATTCGCCCCGATCCCCGACAGATATATTTTTTGGTTCTCCATCCCCACCCCAAACGGGGAACGAAGATCTGATCGGAGATTTGGAAATCCAAATTTGGGAAAAAAAATAGATTTTATTAGAAACCAAATTACTAATTACACGACTCAAAACTTCAAATCGGTTCCGCTAGAACTTTAAACACCCATTTCATCGCTCTAATCGAGTTTCATAACATTAATCTTTGTTGGAATGGAAGAGAGGGAACCAATTGAAGGGGTGCGTGGAAGAAAACAAGGGTTCGAGTATTTGGGTTTTTTATTACTTCATAGTCGAAGTGAGTGTGAGAGAGAAAGAGACTTGAGCATTTTATGCCAGGAATAGAGCGTGTATGCGACGACAACAAGAAGAATAGAAGGAGAAGAGGGAGATTGAGGTGGGGGTAAAGTTAGAAGGTAGCGGCACTGGGATGGGAAAACCAGAAGGCCCGGAAACTTCAAAATTAGAACATGTAAAGTGTTATGTGAAACTACTAAAATTGCTTTTTGTCTCATAAAAAGTTAAAAGGAAAATACTAAAGTAACAAAACTCGATGCATACGTGCATGCATGCATACATACATATTGGCATGTTCGGGTGTTTAGGGCGGATATTCGGATACAGTGCGGGGACAGGTGTACCCCTGAATTCTATCCCCGAATTTAAAAAAAAAAAATCTTCATATCCGCTCCGATCCTCGAAAAAAATCCCCAAATCTCTGATCTCTTCGGGGCGGATAACAGATCGGATACGAACGGGTCAGCCGAGATGGCCATCCGTAAGTTTGAGGTGGTTAAGATGATTTTTGAAAGATTTAGGAATACCCATGTGAATTACTCTTACTGTTTCTTGTTCTTCTCTATTTTAATTCTAGGAGAGTTCAAAATGAGGAGGGATAAATACAGATGACTCTGGATCAGTTTTGAACACTCCATAGTATGAGAACCCTTGTGTTGGTTAAAACTTATAAACATTAACTCTACTCCTTTATCTCATTGTAAAAACACTATCCTCATTTGGTGTTCTGACAAAAAAAAAAGTAAGGTCTTTAGATGTCTCTTGGTCAAGTTTTTGTTTGTTTTATTTTTTGTTTTATGTTATAGGTTGGTAAGGATTTCTGATCCGTTGTTTGGTTTTCGGTCGAAGTTTTCTTTGTTGATTTTTGGTTTGCGAGAAATGTGTTGCTCAAAAATTTGAAAAAATGTGTTCCACTCAAATTTAGGATTTCAATATGTTTGTGTGTGTGTGTGTGTGTGAGAGAGAGAGAGAGAGAGAGAGAGAGAGAGAGAGAGAGAGATGCCTTCTTACTAAATACTAACTAAACACTATATAAGAGGTATCAATTTTATTGTAATTTTATACTGATAAGACGTCAATAATTTTATTTCTCGTAAGAGAAAGTTGAGACCAGATTGGTCATTTGGATTGATTGTCTCATCAAGGAAAAAGGAAAAAATTAAAGCACACTTGGTCATTAAGATTCATATAGTACTAGTGCTAGCCCATGCCTACGGCACTACGCATCCCTGTTGGAAGGAGATGGCAGTAGTGTGATTTATGTGAAAACCATAGTCACTTAACCGGAAAGTGGAATGATGCACTACAATCTTTGGATCAAATGAATCTAAGCCGTTTCAACAACTTGTCCCCACACCCTTCTGTTTTATAATAGAGATGTTGACAAGGACCCAGGGCATTATAGTATCTTTAGGATTGGTTGCTTGTGTAGGTGTGCATCATGGGATCTTAGATGTCTATTCGTGAGTTTTTCTTACAATACATTAAGGTCTTTGCTAAATTTTCAACTTTGGTTGAAGGGCACTCTTGGAAGAATCAACGTTTGACTTCTTTGGTGCTTACTTCAAGCAAGAGACTGGAGGGGTCTTCTTTTTCTATCAACCAACAGAACAAGGGCATTTTTGTTTGCATCAGTTGATTTCTTGAATTACTTAGAAGAATTCTCCAGTATGTCTTTCAATAAATTAGGTGGGAGTGAATCTCTTTTCCTTAGCATAACAAAGTTTGCATTTGAACCTCTAAATCAATCTGCGTAGGTTGAGACTATATTTTGTTGGGAAGTGTATTTGCCTATTTTAAACTTAATTTTCTTGCACCTGAAAAATGACCAAACAGAACAAAGTAATTGTGCACTAAAGTGGCTTGAAAATTTATAGCAAGGTGTGTATAACCCCCTCTCTTTTAGGGGGTTATACACACCTTGCTATAAATTGGTATGGACCTATCCGTGGGGGGTTGTCCCTAGGAGTGTTTAAGTTTTTCTAGGGGGCTTGTCCCTAGCTTTCATTGGCTTCACTTATCTGCTGTTGCTGCCTTGCTGTTGTTGCAGCTGTCTGTTATGGCTGTCTTTTATATTGCTATTACAGTTGTTATCCCAAGGCTACAGATGGTGCATTTAGTCCAGTTGCTTGAGCCTGGATGGTGTATTCTAGGGTTGCAAGCTATTGTTGTAGCGAGATGGTGTGGTGTCTAACAGCTGCTGTTGCTATTCTGTCGTCTTATGCTGCTGTTCCATCGGTAGCAGTTAGCTGCTGTTGTTTGCAGTTTTGGCTAGCTGCTGTGTTGGCTACTTCTATTTCTTACTGTTTTGTTGTCCAGTAATTGCTGCTATTTGGCTGCTTTGATGGATGATTGATGGCAGAACTCAACAAGCTAGCTAATGGAGCTTTTGGGTGCTGCTGTTTGCTGTTTACTACTGCTGTTGGCAGCTGTAATGGTAGCCTATTTTGACTGCTAAGTTGTTGTTGCTAAGTTGCTGTCTTCAACTGTGATCAACTGAGTTGGGGGCTCTATGTACATTGGTTCTCAAGTGGTCTTGTTAGCTCTTTTCCTATTAGTCTATGCACTAAGTGTATTCATTTTGCCATCTGTTTCGTATCCCTCTTTTAGATGGGTAGGAAACAAATGTTCTATTTGCCTCTAGTCCTCTATAGCCATTTGGCGTAGGCTCGCTCTTTTTTGTTATTGTTTTTTTTTCTTTCCTCCTGGGGTATGCCCTTGTAAACTGTATATTCGGTTATCCCCCTTTTTTCTTTCAAGCTGATTTACCCAACCCCCCCTCTCTTTTTGAGTTTTTGTAGAATTGAGTGGGTCTAGCATGAGATAGCACTTGACGTTTCATGCCAGAGACCATGATTTCATGGAAAATTACACCACAAAGAGATTTGATGATGTTTGGCTACAGTGGAAAGTTACTACAACGTTTCATTAAGTCAGTTAAGATACTTGAGAGGATTGAGGAGGTAAAGTTTGTCTTGCATTACCGTCACGGCCATCGAAAATTCACGATATTTCTTGTACCCAAGTTACGATATTATGCTACGAATCCTTCATGAGTATTTGATTGTGCCAATCTCGATTTTGATCATGACATTTGTTATGATTCTTACGAAGAGCAATTGGTGAATATTCCAGCCGGATACTAGAGAGCATGTCTTGTGGCATCGTCATGGAGTCAAAGAAGCCATGTGAGTGTAGGTATCTGAATTTGTTTGATCTATCTAGCTTGTTTTCTTCTTGAGGTGGGTGGAAAATTTCATTCCTTAAGGAGAAGAGATTGTAGACACTACAAGAAAATTGAGATCTCCCAACGGTTTTGTTAGCAACGGTTCAAAAAACCGTTGGCAGAAATTGGGTCTAACAACGGTTTTTAGAGCATTACTATAACCGAGTATGCAGAAACGGTTTTCAATGAACCGTTAGTATAGACTCTCTCTATTGTCACGGTGTTTTATGGACCGTTACTATAGCCCAGCCCATTCCTTTTTCCCCCAAAATTTTTTCACTTCGGCGCGAAATATTCCGCTCCAAAATTTTCCCCAAAATTAAATAAGCCCTAAACGTTACTGTTCTCTCCCTCTAAACATTAACAACTCATTTGGATCGAGCGATTTTAGGAGAAAAGAAATAGGAAGGAGGGAGAACTCAATCTCTCCTCCGTTTGGATGATCCACAAGCCGAGAGCGGGTGAGGAAGGGTGGGAGACGAGAGTCTCATCGTTGCCCCTTTTTGTTTCTCGCCACTTTTGGCGCGATTTCGTGAGAAAGGAAAAGAGGCAGGAGACTGGGGAGCGTGAGTGAGAGTAGATCTCACTCGCTCAACTTCCGGCAGCACGTGCCGGCTACGCCGGCATCTTTTCGTCGTCGGACCAGTGGCTGTGCTGTCGCCGGAGAAGAGGGAGGAGAGTTTCAGGTCGCTGGAGAAGAGAGAGGAGTTCAAGGTCACCGGATAAGAGACCAGTCGCCGGAGATGGGAGTGAGAGTTTGATTTCTCACGTGTGTTTGGATGGCTTGGTGAGAAACCACACCTCTTTCTTTTCTTCTCTCACTACTAAGAGAGACCACTCCCCTTTCTTCCCCTTTCTCACCTAGGCAGCCAAAGGAGCTGTAATAGTAAACATCAATCTCCCTTCTCACAGTTCTCTCGTTCTCTCACCAAAGAGCACACCACGCTCCTGTCGCAGACGATTGAAGATGAAGACGATCGACAGGTGGGTTACGAGCTCCCTCTTTCTTAGCATTGTAATCTCTCTCTGTAAACGTTGTAAACATCGATCTTCCAGACCCTTCTCACAGTTCTCTCGTTCTCTCATCAAACACCACACCATGCACCTGTCGAAGACGAAGACGACTGGTGGGTTACGAGCTCCCTCCTTCCTAGCATTGAAATCTCTCTCTCTCTCTCTCTCTCTCTCTCTCTCTGTGTTCCAGATTTTTCATTGTTTGATTTAATCAGTTCTCTCACTTCGTATCTCTCTCTGAAATTTGAACCATAAATACGATTTTTTTGAGAAATAGCTCACAAGATTTTTTTTTGAAATTTAAATACGATTTTTACATAACCCTAAACTAGTTTTACGATTTTTTTGAGAAATTGCTCTCATCAATTTTTTGGTTCCAGTTCATTTTTTTGGGTGGGTTACGATTTTTTTACGATTTGAACCCTAAATACATTTTTTTTTCCTCTGAAATTTGAACCCTAAATACGATTTTTTTTGAACCGTAAATACGATTTTTTTGAACCCTGAATATGATTTTTCAATCGATTCTCTCACTTCATTGTTCCAGATTTTTTTGGAATTCATAGGCTCGCCAGAAAAATAGCTCACTTCCTAGCCCCAATTATTCCTTGCTTGCTTCTTCACTTTCCCCTTCTTTCTTTCTTTTTTCTTTATTCCGATACAATTGCTCTGTTGGGGAAGAAGAATCGGGCTAAGCTAAAAAAAAAAAGAAGCTTCCTTTGTTGCACCTACTCCTCGTTTGGTGATTATTTCTTCTACATGTTTATTGTTTAGATTTTGGCAAGTTATTAGTTTTGGTGCTCCATAATATTGTAGTAGAATTGAACTCTAATAACACCATGGGGAGTTATTTACTCCCTCGCTCTTTGGTCTGATTCAATTCTTTGTCCAAGAGGATTGTATGTCCCTCATTGTTACTTGGGTTAAAGTAACAAACAGGGCCATAGAGTGGTAGTTTCCAGCTTCAAAGCATCTCTCCTGATTTTACAGATGACAGAATAGCTTTGAAATAACTTATAATGAGAACAGGAATATCTTCGAGCAATATGGTTTTCAATATCTATATGTTTCATGTTTACATATCTGTTCTCTTTCAACTTTTATTGCTTTTCTTTGGTTTGTGTGTACATGTGATTTCATCATTTGAGTTTCTTGCACTCTGTTCCTTTTTCTTAGGAACTCAAACAACATAAAAGTGGAGATTCAGTGACAGAACAATAAAGATTTGCTTATCATAGTTTAATATGTACAGGCTGCTGTTTTTCTTGATGATACTGAGTACATTTCATGATTGATGCTAGCATAGAAACGAAGATTAAAATGCCACCAGGATATATTTGATGTTGTCTCTTTGGATATTAATAAATAACAGTAGAACCTTTGATAAAGTCAAACTCGAGGACAGAATTTGAAGCAAAGTGTTTGCCAAGAAAGGTATTGCTATTAGTTAGATGCCAATTGTAAATGGCCAGCAATGCACAAACGAGATTCACATATCTAGAAAGGGCTGTTTCCCTTTTGTTTATCTGATACTCCTGTTGGAAGCTTCAAATTCTCACATCAACACATGATTGCTGTGATTGATTTTTTTGTGGTACATAATCGTGTACCTAATTTACGCTGTTTGTATCATTGTGGTTTTGATGAATGCTCAAACTTTCCTTTTATGTTTTGAATTTTATTTGATATAGATGGCTGCATTTTTTTAATTAGGGTCAAAGCAAATTGTGATCTTCTGTGCTTCAACGCAGTAGGTAGCAAGTTCATGCATGTGTATTGTGATTGGGTTGTGTGGCTTAGAATATTTTAGATTATGTATAAGCAAACTGTCTTGTATGTTTTTAGCCGCAACTAAGTACTTTGGCATTTCAATTCTTGTAGTTTGTAGTTGGCTATTGGATACATAGTAGCAAAATCTTTTCAAGAATCTTTTCCAGGTATCTTGCACTGATGATTTCAACTATGCATTTAGCTGGCTTATTTTCGATGATTTTATTTCATCTCTCAGTTTCTACTTTTACGTGTTGATGCATGTGTTCATATGATATCCATGTATCTTGGATTTGAGCAATTAAAACTAGTTTGGATGTCTAAAAACCTTTCTGTTCCTCCCTCTTTTTCTTTTTGAACTTATTCTGTTTTCAAATCTGTGTGTGATCTAATTGATATATAGTGGCTTTTTTATTTTCCTTTATTATATTAGCTTCATCTAATGCATGTGAGACTATACGATTTCGGTGGTTTGGGTGTCCAAAAAATAGTTTTTGTTTTCTCCATTGTATCTCAAATAAATAGACTGAGTCGCTATTGCATCTCTTTGATTTCACTCGGTCAATTGGAAGCATAGCTAATAGGGGTAGTATGTTCATGTAGAGTATTGGGGATTGGTTATGTCATTATGCTGAAATTAGTGTTTCTGAATTATAATGTTGCCCTTTTGGAAAGAGCACAACATAGATTAATCACCCAACATGTGTATGGTAGTGGTACTGGCTTCTTTTTAACTAAATGTAATAGCGGCGTGAAGAAATATTGAATGTCTTAGAACTACACTTTTGAAGTATATTAAAGGAACTAGTGAATCGGTGTCTTTTCTTACACCCAGAGTAGTCTGACTGCAAGCGTAAAAAAAACATAGCCTCAATACGTAGTGGATTAGAAGTATTCTAACTTTAATCTTAATAATATTATCTTATTATACTTAGATTAGTTTTTTTTTTGGGTACACCAGCCATTTAAGTTACAACAAATGGACAAGAGTTGGATGAAGAAAAGTAGATTGTCAAGAGACTACTTGCAGGGGGTTAAAGACTTTTTGAACTTTGCTTCCGTCAATGCATCTAAGGATGGTACAATTTCATGCCCATGTGTGAAATGTGTGAATTCCTATATTTTGAAGACATCCGTTGTACATGATCACTTGGTCCAATTAGGAATTAGTCAAGGTTATGATTGTTGGTATAATCATGGAGACTATATCGGCAACAACTTTTAGTAACACTTGTCAGACTCATGTTGAAGACATGCAGCTTGATAATGACAGTATACGTGTCATGTTACGCGACGTGTTTCCCTTGCATACCCGATCAGTAGATGAAATTGGAGATGCAGAACATGTAACTAAACCATCTAATAAAGGTCCAAGTGGACAACAATGTACTCAATTTCCAAATAAATATGCACAAAAATTCTATGACTTGCTTAAAGATGCTGAGCAACCTTTTTATGAAGGTTGCACTAATCATAGCAAGCTCTCAACTATCTTGCATTTGTATGATATAAAGTGTCTTAAAGGATTGACCAGTGACACGTTCACACTAATTCTCCAGGTCTTGAAAGATTTGCTTCCTTTAGATGCTAAGTTGCCGAAAGACTATTATGAAGCAAAGAAGATTATCAAGGGTTTGGGTCTCGGTTATAAGAAGATTCATGCTTGTCCCAAAGATTGTATGTTATTTTGGAAGGACATGCAAATGATGACTTCTGTAAATGTGGTGCTTCTAGGTGGCAAACAGATGAGAGTAACTTGGGGCAAAATTCGAATAATTTGTTCAAAAAGGTAAGGAAAAAGCCTGCTAAGGTTTTGTGTTGGTTTCCTATAAAGCCAAAGTTGCAAAGGTGGTTTATGTGTTCGAAAATAGCTCCTTTTATGAGATGGCATGCTGAGGGTCGTACAAAAGATGAAAAAATGAGACATCCTGCTGATATTCTAGCTTGGAAAGCATTTGATTCTCGATTTGTAGATTTCTCCTCTGATCCTCGCAATGTTTGATTAGGGTTAGCAACAGATGGATTTAACCCGTTTGGCAATATCAATACTAGTTATAGTATATGGCCTGTCATTTTGGTGCCATACAATTTGCCTCCATGGATGTGCATGAAAAGAGCTTCTTTCATGTTATCGTTGCTTATTCCTGGCTCGAACTCACCCACAAATGACATAGATGTGTATTTGCAACCCTTAATTGAGGAATTAAAGGAATTGTGGAAGGTTGGAGTAGAAACTTATGATGTCTCTTCTAAAGAAAACTTTCAAATGCGGGCAGCATTAAGGTGGACAATACATGATGTTCCAGCTTATGGTGATGTGTCTGCTTGGAGTACAAAGGGTGCCCTAGCATGTCCTTTTTGCAAATACAACACTCATTTTGCATGGTTAAAAAATGGAGGTAATATTGTTTTATGGGTCATAGGCGCTTCCTCGACGATGACCATAGTTATCGTCAGGATACAATATCATTTGATGGCACCCAAGAAATGGGACCTGCTCCTACAATGTTATTTGGTATTGAGGACCAATCGATAATAAAAGACATTGAATGCGAATTTGGAAAGATAGAGGCTAACTTGAAGAAATCAAGAAACAGAAATAGTACGTGATGGGGTACAGCGATGGAAGAAGCAGAGCATATTTTTCCAATTGGAATATTGGCCATATCTCATGTTGCGTCACATGTTGGATGTGATACATATACAGACAAATGTGTTTGACAATGTGCATGGCACTGTGTTGAATATGGATGGGAAGAGGAAGGATAACTTGAAGGCATGCCTTGACCTAGTAAAGAAAGGTATAAGAACTGAACTACACCCACAAAAGATAGGTTCCGACAGGATATATTTGCCACCAGCTTGCTTCTCCATGGTTCCAAAAGAGAAAGATGATTTCTTGAAAGTTTTGAAGGGGATTAAAGTGCCTGACGATTATGCTTCGAATATTTCATGTTGTATTAAACTCAAACAACGTAAAATTGGAGGTTTGAAGAGTCATGATGCTCATGTAATGATGCAACAACTTCTTCCGATAGTATTACGAGGCTCTTTGCCAAAGAAAGTGGTCTTACCATTAATTGAGCTTTGTTGCTACTTTTGAGAAGTATGTTCCAAAGTCTTACAAATAGAAGAGCTTGAGTGACTCGAGAAGCAAATAGCAATGACTTTATGCAACTTGAAAAAAAATTTCTTTCCATCATTTTTCAGAGTTATGGTGCATTTAGTTGTTCATTTGGCTACAGAGGCTAAAATCGCTGGGCCTGTTCATTACCGCTGGATGTATCCAATTGAGAGATCTGACTTATGCCTTATATATGTTGACTTTTAACTTTCATTTGTGGTCCATTTTAATCAATTCAATTTTATCCTTTTACCATAGGTATCTCCAGCGACTTAAGTCATACGTTCGCAATAAAGCCCACCCCGAGGGTTCTATTGTAGAAGGATACATAGCAGAAGAGTGCCTCACATTCTGTTCACGATATTTAGACTTGGTCGAGACCGTATTTAATCGATCGTTGCGAAACGTTCAAGATGCTTTTGGGTCGATAACGAATTTCAAACTTGATCAAAAGTCGTGGACACAAGCACATCGTTATGTGTTATTCAATAGTGATGAAATAATTCCATACCGCATGTAAGTGACATTTTGGACTTTAGTAACAACCGCTAACTAACATGTGCTCCATTTAGTTTTTATAACGATAACAACATAGTTTTCTATTAATAGGGAACACAAAGAACATATAAAGAGACAAAGTTGCCCTCGTCGCCTGAGTGATGAAGCTGTCAACAAGATTCACATGGAAAAGTTTTGTGATTGGTTCAGATCATATGTAAGTATTGTCCTAGTAACTATAATAATTGCCTTATTCAAATTTTTTGAAAAGACAGTGATGGTTAGTGTTTTAATCATCATATCAATGTCAGGTTGGGGTTATGGATAACACAAGGAAACAACAATTGAGTGATAAAATCAAATAGCTTGCCTGAGGTCCAAACACTGAAGCTAGAAGATTCAAACGTCATGTTGTTAATGGTTTCAAATTTCGAGTAAAAAGTAGCGAGGAAACCAAGAAAACTCAGAATAGTGGGGTGTGTGTGGTAGTTGAAGGAGGAAGTTTATACTACAGCATTCTATAGGATATTGTCGAGTTAAATTATTTTGACAAGTTGAGATATGTCTTATTCAAATGTGATTGGGCTGATGTCAACACAAGCAGGGGCCATAAGATAGATGAATATGGTTTTGTTCTTGTGAATTTCTCAGGTTTGATACACACGAGAGAGTGGTTGAACGATGAACCATTCATTCTGGCTTCTCAAGCTTCACAAGTTTATTACCTAAAAGATCCAAGAGATAAAAGTATGGCTCGTTGCGGTTAGGACAAAAGCTAGGGATGTGTTTGATGTTGGTAACGGTGAAAGGGAAGAAGATGATGCTGACACGTATTATAACAATGAGCCTTATGATCTGTTAGTTGAAGACATGCCTGTGGATGGACATGGCAACCTTGATTGGTCTAGAAATGATTCAATCGGAACTACCATCGGCGCACTTACATTTGAAGCCCAATTGCTGGATCATTCAGACTCTGATGAGGATTTCTAGATGTTAAACATAACTATGTTTATTTTTATCATGATGTTAACTTTTTGAACACTAGTGTTTTATTTATTATTTACTCATTTCAGTGTCTTAACTATCAATATGTTGACTGCAAGTTTAACTGTTGTGTGTGTAACTGTTAACTACAAGTTTCTTCCTCCTGATATATAGCCATTAAGCTGAGTGGCAAGCGTTGTCTTTCTTTTATATTGTGTCCTCATTACTTTCCATAGCCTTCCATTACATACTTTGAGTTCATACATCCTATTGGAGTAGAAGGTTGGAAGCTAATTATTTTCCTTGTCTGAGGTGCTGGCTTTGGTTTTTTATTTTCTGCATAGTCTGCTGGTGTTGCTACTTTTATTTAATCTTGATATTGAATGCCTTTTAGAATTGTAATAAAAGCTGATTTAAATAGTATGCCTATGTTGTTTTTTAATTTTGACAGTCTTCTTGGTCTTCATAATTTTAATTTCAAATGTTGTCTTTATCTATAGTTCATAGGTAGACAAAATGTCCAAAGGAAGAAAACTATGGCTCCAACCATGTTTATAGCAAATCAAGTCATATCCAATTATGAGAGAAAAAGAAATGAGAGAGTAAAGAGGAACAATGAGGTATTGAATTCTTTAGGGTTGAAGAGTATTGCAACTTCGTTGTGGGGTTCGGCTCAGCACAAGCGTGCAAATGACAATGGAAAGCATAGTAAGGATGAGTTGGATGATGACTATAGACCTCCAGATGATGGGAATGTCCATGCCTATGATAGTGATATTGATCTTTCTCTCCCAAAACGATCCAAGAGTGAGTCAAGTCCTAGTGCGCTTGTTTGTAAGCTCTTTTAGCTATGAACTATGTATATGTTTTCAACTATCTATGCACAGCCACTAAACTGATTACTCTCCTTTTTCTTTTGAAAAGTCCTTGTTATTTTCATAGCCTCTAATTATAATATAATCATTCTATGTGTATTATTCTGATTGTCTTAATTATTTGTTCTTGCAGAGATGAGAAAAAAAAATGCCCATTTTGGATGTGGAGGTTAATTCTGAGCCTAATAAATCACCAAATGTTTCACAACCTCAGCCATAGCCTACACCTACCCACTCTCAGAGTGCTTCACAGCCTACGCATTCACATAGTGCTTCACACCCTTTACTATCACTTGTATCTTTACAGCCTACACCTCCTCCTAGTGCTTCCCAGCCTTCACGACCTCAGCCACAACCCGTTCAACCACAGATCGTTCAGCCACAGCATGGTCAACAACAACTCATCCAGCCACAGCCTGCTCAACGACTGCCCATTCAGCCACAACCCATTCAGCCACAGCCCACTGAGCCACAACTCGCTCAGCCACAACCCGCTCAGCCACAAGAACAAGACAACTTTGAGTTAGGAGATAATATAGATGATGAGATATTCAATGAAGTTGAAGTTGGAATAAGAGGTACGTCGTAAGCTGCTCTTATTTTCCCCCAAACTTGATATCATGTTTTATATTGATTTGTTCACATCTAACTGATTTTTAATAGATGAAATCAAATATTTGAACCAAAAGAGGAATCACATGGTTGTCGGACATTTGGAATCTACCTCCTGGAAAAAAAGTGGTAGTTGACTTTAATGAAACTTGTCTTCCTGTTGGAGAAGAAGGTGGTGTGTTCAATCGTTTTATAGGAACTGTTGCACGGAAGCCACACTTATGCCCAATCAATTGCAAAAGTTGGCATTATGTGCCAAATCACTAAAAATCAGATTGTTGGAGTATCATTGAGGTATTAAGTTTTCAATCTTAGTGTATTGGTCTTGTTTCATCAGAAAGTAACTAAAATATATTGGCCTTGTTTCATCAAAAAGTAGCTGAAATATATTGGTCTTTGTTTGGTGTCCTGTTCTTTTTTTTTTTTTTTTTTTTTGATCTGGGATGGTTGTCTTTGTCTTCTGCTTGGGCTTGGGGGCTATCTTTTGTCTCATATCAATGCTTGGATGCTACCCAATGTTGTACGAGCAGATAGTTTCTCTAACCCTTCTACATAACCCTATGGCTCATACATCGTTGTTTGGTGGTTGTCTATGTCTTCTGCTGCTGCTTCTTTTTGCTGCTTTGGTTTGGTGTCTCTTGCTAATTGGATGTGATGTTGTTCTAAAGGATGTTCTGGACTTAATTCTTGGACACTACCTAATCCTTGTGTAGCTATCTGATGCATTTTGGAGTGCTACTTTCTGTTGAATAGTAGTTTTTAGACTGCAGATTACTGTTGTTGTTGTTTCTTTGCTACTTTGGTTTGCTGTCTCTTATCATTTGGGCTGCTCCTTGCTGCATAAACTGGTGCTCAACTAATTTATTGAATGGGATGGAATATGCTGCAAAAAAAAGAGAAGAAAGTAGCTGAAATATATGGTTCTATGTTATTATCTTGTAGTCCAATTTTTTTTATTCCGGATGATGAAAGAAACCTAATTAAACACAACATACTAAAGTCACTTGGGGAAAAGTTGCGAGCCTGGAGATGTAGCTTGAAAGCAAAATATTATGATGAGTCAAAGACAGCTGCACAAGTTATTGCAACAGCATCTGCAACTGTTAATCAGGAGAAATATGCAGATCTTGTTTCTTATTGGTATTCAATTGATGGACAGGTATGTAAAATACATTAATTGTGACTCAATGGTCTTCATTAATTTTTCTCTATCTGATGATGCCTTTTGTTTACAATGTTTGAAAAAAGCTCCTTAGTATTGCTAACAAGAGACGGAGAAAGGAGAAAAACAATCCTCATACAGCTGGATCGAAAACTTATGCACAACATGCCCATGAACTGGTACTTTGTATTACTTGCTTATATAATATTTTTTGCACTTCTTTAATTGTTTGGATGATATGGTCAATGACATGGTTGTAATATAGGAGAAAAAAAGAAGAAGTTGGAGTTAGTAGAACAATGTTGTATGAGCCAACTCACACAAAGAAAGATGGAAAGACCACTGTGCGTGATAAGGCATCTGAAAATATGGTATGATAGCATAATTTTTGCATTCAAACTACATTACTATGTAGAGAAGTATATATTTACGACCAAATGGTACTTGTAAAAGCATGAGTGGTGTTATATTTATATGAATTGCAGAGAAAAATGAAGGATTGGATGGCGTCGCAACAAAGTACCCCTGAAGAGAACACGAAGGGGAAAATAAACTGGTCAAAGAATGACATCTACTCTCAAGTGATAGACGAGAAAGACCATAGTGGTCATTTTCGCGGTTTGGGATTTGGGCACATTTCTAAAACTTGTGGCTCAACTTCCAATAGTGATGCAAGGTTGAGAGTGGCTTCAAACGAAGAAAGAATGAGAGAGAAAAAGACAATTATGTAGTGGTGTTAGAAGATAAGTTGAATTCTGCAGTAAGTGAACTGAACACTGTAAAATCAGTTGTTGAATTTTTGGCTAGGCAGTCTTGTTATCAGGTTATGACTATAACTTTATGTCTACTTGTGATGTAAAGATAAGTTTAACTTATATGTGCTTGCATTGTTTATGTTCTCATATCAATTCTTTCTTCAATGACTTAGGTTCAAGACATTGCTAGTGGCATCTTAAATCAAGTTTCTCCCCGAGCACATCAAGGGTCATCTTTTGCAAGTCATGAAATAGAAGCTCCTTTAGGTAACAACCTCTCTCTCTCTCAGTATATATGGATTACATAGTGATTTCAGTTGTTATAGGAATTGCATAGAGAATTGCATAGGAATTCCAAGATGTAGGAGTTGACAGAGATACAGTAGTAAGCAAAGAGAGTAGTAGAAACAGTCCCCAAACAAGAAACATAACTTTGCCGAGAAGACAGGACACCACAACATAGCACAAAGCACTGCTAATGATATATGAACCGATATGTCATTCCAAAGAAAAAATTGAATATATTATTTATCTCTTGTCAATAACTTGGGACTTGCTTTTCTTCAATTATTTTTTCTAGTAGTGAGGCTGTCAAGAAGTTAATTCCAGTGGTTTGTAGTTGTGGTGTATGAGAAAAGTGATGGCTAGTGATCGAGATAGCATCATTTGTTGAAAAATGCCTTCATTTTTCATTTTCCAAATGGACCACATTGACTGCAAGTGAGATAGCGTCCCAAATCAACTTTCTTTAACAGTACTTTCTTTGCTTTCTAGTGACCATTTCTTAATTTAAGCACTACTCTCTTAGATTTCAGTATCGAAAGCCTCCCCTGATATATCCCCTTTTCTCTCATTTTCTGTCCATCTTTAAAGTAGTAATTAGCCTTGTGTTAATTTTGACTCTAAAAGAGAAAACTAACTCTTGAGGAAATTCATTAGTTTGACACCACTAAGTTTGTGGGTTGGTAATGAATTGGTAGGAAAATTATTGAGTACGTGAAAAAGAAAGATAACTACAAAATAAGATGGTCAAGTGGTTTTTTGTTTTTGCAAAGATGGTCAAGTATGGGTTGTTATCATGTTGGCAGTAGGTAAAGGCTAATGATCTGTTGTTGCTGATCCGATGCTGTCGTTTGGAAGCAGTTACGTGCTACTGTTTGTGATACTACATGTTCTAACCTGCGGTCTGTGATAATGCACATTCTGAACCTGCCCAGGTCCTTCTACTATAGTTGGAATCATTCAGATTGGGTTGAAACAATTGGGTTTTGCCCAGTTTGAAGGCTGCCCAAGTTCTGCTGCATGTGTGTAGTGGCTGTTTTGCTGGTACTGCTATTTTGTTACTGTTTTGCTGCTAGTCTGCTACCGTTTTACTGCTGCTTTTGTTATGGCAGCTTCTCGCTACAAGATGGTCAAACAAGTGTGCTAGATGATGACAAAAGTAGGCATTAACCCCCTTAGAAACCACAGTAGAACTGGAAAAATGGGTGCTCTGATCAACATGGGATGCTCCCTTATACTAGCCAAATCATGCATGTTGAAGCCTTATATGTTGTACCCAACCAAAGGAACCTAGGCATCACTAGAACCCAATCAACACAAAACACACTGTCCAAAAGAGACTAGGGACAAGCCCCTAGAAAAGCATTAAACGTTCCAAGGGACCACCCCTCAAGAATAGGCAAATGGATGTTAATCAAACAATTACATTAAGCTAGGTCTACCACAAATCCAGCTACAGCAGCTGCACTGACTATCCAAATCCTAATGAATACCCAATGCAGTACCAGCAAAGTTCAAAACACAAGCAGACATGATCCAGCAAGCATACAAGGCCATATGTTTTGGATACCCGAGGGATTCTCCGGGGATGCGACAAGATACATTTAGGATATGGCGGGGTTAAAATAAAATATACACCTGTATCCCTGACGTATCCATATCTTATATTTTTCGATTTTGCCGTATCGCCATATCCATATCGTGTCATATCCGTATCCCGTATTCGTATCCGTGCTTCATGTAATAGTAAGGCACTCATGCTATGAAGTTACCAAGTCAGCCAACAAGGAAGTAAGATAACTACCTGAATACTTAGAAGTAATAGGAGCCCAAGAAGTGAAAAACTGGGAAAGTAGGATCTCCTTCCCCCTCCCTCCACTAAGGTAACTTTGAGCGTGATGGGAGCTAGGCACACTCCCATGAGACTTAACTTTCCTTCCAGCATACATCCCACAATCATGGACTGATGGATGCTAGTCCTCCAAGGTATCCTATAATGCTAGATTCTTTTGCTGTTTTGGATGCTGCAGCCAGCAATAACAGTACCTCATCTTCATTTCCATCAACATCCTAGACCCATTAACTTGTTTACAATCTAGACTTTTTGTTTAATCTTGCCTGAAATTGACTACGCTCATCTATTTCTCTTTGGCTGCACGTACCATTTCTTTCGTTTTGTGCTCGTTGTTGGATCTAACTCCTATGATATTTCAAGTTTCCTTGTTTGGCATGTTTGTTTACTTACGATTCTTATGAGAGGCTCTAGTGTACATTCACTTGAAGTCTGCAATTTGTTGAAGGTTAAAAATTAAATTTAATCTGTTCCATTGTCATTTTTATTACAGGTGATAGGACTATCTAGAAGCATTTCGTGCTGGATATATATGTTCATGGAGGTTTTGTAAGGATGACAGCCTATGTGATTTTTGTTGGACAAGTTTAGGCAATACTTTTTGTGGATTGTTTTGATATGTGTTATAGGAGATTTGCTAAAGTACAAATAATGTTGATGGATTTTTGTTTGAAAAAGTTTATGTAATGGAGTTTGAATTATGATATATATGATAGTTTGGTTTTTTAATGGAAAGAATGTTGCCTTCAAAATTAGTGTTATGTTAGCTAGGAGCAGGGTCTCATACAACTATAACGAGTATGTGTATATAGAAATTTGGCATGAAGTGGTGCTTTGCATAAAAAAAAAAAAAAACTATGGCAACGGTTGTGCCTAACACATAGCAATGGTTCATTACGTAATTTTGAAAAAAAAAAAAAGAAGACTGTGGCAACGGTTGTGCCTAACATATAGCAATGGTTCATTAGGTAATCAGAAATTACCCTATGCCAATGGTTATAGGCGTTGCTACACCAACCGTTACTAAAATTTTTTTTGTACCAACTCTCGACAAAACTGTTGCTATACCTCTACAGCAACGGATATATTGCAACGGTTCGGCCAACGGTTCTCCAACCGTTGGTATATCCTAAACGGGTATGTACCAATGGTTTTTTGGTTCTATGGCAACGCTTTCGACCGTTGCTATAGAACGATTTTCTTGTAGTGAGAGACCCATCCTTAAGGAGAAGAGAGTTTGAGAAAGTTAAAATAAAAAAAAAATGTTGCATTTTTTATTCTTTTCTTGCATTTTTTATGACTCTTTAAATTTGAAGAAATTTTAGTTTTGCTTCATCCATAGGAATTGCTCTAAGTTCGTCTTCGTGCAACAAAGATTATTGAACCATACTATTCTGTGTTTATTATTTTAAACAAACCATATTATTAGGCCTCTTCTGGTCCACCACTAACTCCATCTAAAAGATCCAAATTGTTCATCTCGTAGTACTTTTGAATAGAATTCATGCTGAAAATTAAAACAATTAGATAGCTGTTGCGTTAAGCAAAATATATGGTCTTTTTCAAAGTCAAACACGCTGAATTTGTTACATGTGATACAAACCCATGAGTATAGATATGGTAATCCTGATTTTTTGCTTGTAATCATGTACACGATTTTGCACTTTCATGTGCAAGGAGTACTGATGGTCACATTAGGCTTGTTTGGACCATAAGTATTGTATAAGTTTTCCCATTTGCAGACTTGTTATAAAGACTTCAATGGACATTATTGTCAATTAAATAAAACATAAATAAGAATTTTTACCTACAAATTGAGAGAACCCACATGACAATCATGAGGGTCAGATTGAATCAAATTTACTTTTATTGTCAAATACTATAGTTTGTATTTTTACAACACCATACAAATACATTCCTTTGAAATGTCAATCAGGAAAGTTACTACGGACATTGAACTTAAAACTTGTCCCTACATGATGATAATCCTGAATTAGCTCATGTTATCCTATAGAGATGGAAATCAAGAAAAAATCTCAAGTCATAACAACAGAAATGCATGAATTCACAAGAAGTTTATTTCGGTTAAAACATCATGCGACTCGGAGGACATAAGACTTCTTGGTTAGAAAGATTGCCAACTGGATGCTCGTACCCCACCCTGCCTACCACGTTACCTTACCTTCAGAAGAAAGAGGAAAATATGTACCCTAGCTCGTATGTAGAGACCCATATTTTTAGGCCGTATTTTTCTTTTGCAATCGTACGACTTGTCGAGATAGACGGTGTGGATTTACAGAATGACGTGTTTGTGGAAGGACATAAAAGTAAATAGGTGAGTGGTGCTTGTGTGTGTTTGTGGTGTGAGAGCATGGGATAATTTTTCCCATCTCCCTTTATCAATTATCCCCAGGAGAATGATTTCTCCCCATTCTTTTTTTTCTCTCCCGACCGACACACTCTCTCTCTAGCTCTCACCTCTCCCTCATCTTCTCTCCTCAATTTCACCTCCATGGAGTATGATCCCGAACAAAGTCCAAGAATTAAAATCGTTCTATGGAGCGCGGGCTTTCCAAATATCCAAGAAAAATAACGATCGGACCACGTGGGCTTCGGTTGACTTGGTCAAAGGGTCGGGTTTTGCTCAAAACCCTTGAGGTAGGGATTTCTTGCGCTTGTTATACGTTTATATGTTGATTATGTTGATAGATCGTGCTTAAAATCGTTGTTTGAGGTTGATTCCTTCGTTTCCGAAAATCTGCAGAAACAGAGCCTTCGTTTTTGGGGTTTTACGCCTTCTTAAACTCATGATTGAATTTTGGTTCCTTCATATGAAATAGAGTAGACTTAGAGCCCGTTCTAATGCCGCTTGAATCACCCGAAACCGTTGAGAATTGAATTAATGGTGGATTTTAGAAATCTGGTCTGCAATCTGTCTCGTTTTCTGGGTTTCAGCCCACTTCGAATGGCCATAACTTTCTCGTCCGATGTCCGTTTTATACAAACTTTATATCGATTCGAAGGTCCTGGAGTTAGCTTTCATTTGCCACTAGAATTGTCTTAAAACTCTTAGTACACCGAAAGTTATGCTTATTTTAGTGGAGGCGTGTCAATCTGTCACGCAGATTCGTATTGCTTCGATAAATGCCTGTTTAACCGTACTTAGAGTGCGGATTTGACTAGGGTTCCTTCATACCTTTTTAGCTTCATTCACTTGCGCAACTTTTGGGACTGGAGTCATTCAAAAGTATTAAGAATTCGATTTATAGTGATTTTTAGAAGATTGCCGTATAATCTGGAAATCTGGGCAGCTTATAGAGATGCATTTTTCATCGTTTGCTATGGTTAAACGACTCTATTGGTTATGGGTCCTTGTAGGTTTTAAAGATGGGTAAGTTGGTGATGTTTTGGCATTGAAATCACTGAAAAATATTGAGTATGCTATTTTTAATAAATTTTTGAACACGGACCGCTCTGCTGAAAATTAGAATATCTGACAATCATTCCTAAGCTTGAAAGATCGTATTGTACGACTCGTCGAATGTATCTGTGCCATTGGTTTTTCGTTAGCATAGTTGGAGTATTGTCGTAAAGGTTATAGTAGCATGAAAGAGTCCGTGAACATCGTAGACTATAAGAAATATTGTGAAATGTGTAATTGGTTGAGAAGTACTTGTTTGATTAAATGACTTTTGGATTCGATTGAATGATTTGAAGTTTGTGGAACGTGGAATGAACGTGGATGGCAAATGGTCACAAAGAGATGGTTTGGTGCTTGTAAATTGGAAACACGAATTGAAATGTGAATAACAATCGGACACAACGAGAATATACAGGGCTCTTAAATGAGTAAATGCCTGGGAGCTTTATGCTCAAATCGTATAATTACAGGGCTCTTGAATGAGTAAATGCCTGGGAGCTTTATGCTCAAATCGTATAATTACAGGGCTCTTGAATGAGTAAATGCCTGGGAGCTTTATGCTCAAATCGTATAATTACAGGGCTCTTGAATGAGTAAATGCCTGGGAGCTTTATGCTCAAATCGTATAATTGCAGGGCTCTTGAATGAGTAAATGCCTGGGAGCTTTATGCTCAAATCGTATAATCTTGAATGAGTAAGTGCCTGGCAAGAGCTTAGGCTCAGACATGTGACACGTAATTGGTTTATGAAGTTGATGAAAGAGATTCTGATGACTGATGATAATGAGGAATGAGATTTTTTTGATGAAATGGGAAATGTGAAAGATTGTGAAATTGTATGAGATGTAATGAAACGGTACTAAAGCTGTTGTTGATTTACTTGGAATGATGTAGGAATGTTGATGGTCCTTGTTTGACGTATGAGTAGATAGGTCCTTCACATAGGTTGTCCAGAATCCCTAATCATCGTGTGCTGCTGTTGAGTCTTGTGTATTTGGGCCTATCTATCATTATTCACTCTAGATGCATAATTCATCATATTTTCTTATAACTTGCGTATAGATTTCTCTACTGGGCTAGTGTAGCTCAACCTATCATTTTCAGGGATTAAACAAGGAAGTTGGCATGGCGTGCATTGCGTGCTTGTTGATCGTGGGTTTCGAAGGTATAAAAGAGGCGACAAGTTGGCATTTGTTTGAAATTAGTATTCAAAAGATTGATTAAAGTAAGATGTAATATTATTTTGATATTTGTATATCTTGGGGTAACGTTTGAATTTAACTTTGAGGATTAGGAAAATATGTCATTTGGGTATTATCGGTACTTCAGTAATGATTTTTATTATTTAAAATGATTATTATTTATGTTGAAAATCGAGGGCGTGACATCGTAAGTCCCCCTTAACATTGTACCAATTGTGGTAGTTGGATCATGGATGCTATGACAATTTTGCTCAAAAGTATACCGCCATGTTAGAAAAATGGGTCGGTTCAGACCGGACCCAATCCACATGGGTCGTCCACATGGATTGTGTGATTGAGATGGTTAGAAGGATGAGACACACTCATAATCTCTATCTGTTAGGAGAATTCAAAGATAATAGATCACCTACATCTATTAGGAGACTTTGAACTCTTGGACTTTAATCTAAAAATATAGTCCTGCAAATATTTGGAGATAAAAATAGAAAGAGTTAGAGTTCGATCTCTCCTTCTCCTCTAGAAAAATTCTCCTGTCAAATATCTTCTCTCTCTAGGGTTTCCATATAAGAACCCTAGGATTTGTGGTTTGGATATCAAGAGCAAACTCTAGTAATTTCCTCTACCCGGCGTGAAGAGAAGACGGTGTTCATGACGTAATCGGTGCTTGTAGAGCGGGCCTCAGATTATGAAAAGCTGAAGCATTTTAATTCCGTTGCGCTTCAATCATACGTGTAAGTCTTATGTAATTTACAAGCTTTCAATCCTATAAAGTTAACATTGGTATCAAAGCTATTTGGGCTCGCTCTCGCATATAACGTGCACCATATAATTTGTTCGCAATAATCCTCATCACAAAATAATTATTTTTTATTAATGGCCTTGCTTTGTGCTCAATCTGACATTTGTTAAAGTTTTTTTTTCTGATGAAAATTATCTGATAGGATTCTGTTTTTCCTAAGCTTCACATCGATATAAGATTCGTCAGATTTGGAGTTCAAACGAAAAAGATATGGCCATTTGAAATTTGGAGTTTTATGTGCGATTTTTTGGAAATAATGAACAGTAACAAAAGAGCGTGACTTGGCTAGATAAGCGGCTTGGGGATCAGTTTGACAGCGTGGTTCTGTAAGCGGATCGCGGCTTGGCTTGATTGTGCGGCTTGGGCAAGGCTCATCGGCTTGATCGCGCGCGGCTTCGCTTGATCAACAATTAAAACAAGGGTGTTTTTAGTGATAGGCGTAGGGATTGAACTTGCGACCAGTGCACCAACTTTGATATTTAATTTGATGCTGTTCCGTCTTCAAAAATATCATTAGATTTCAAGTCAATAAAAAAAAAATCAGTGTGCACTAGGGCTGTGCTAGCCTGGGAACCTTACAATAATTCTTTTTAATTATTTTGTGACTATCGAGTTATACGTTGCGATTATTATGAACAAATTGTATATTTTTTCATATTCATCATGTATAGATTGTTTATTGCTGCGTTTTGTACCCTTAGTAATTGGACTTCACCCATCTTCTTAGAGGGAGAGTTTGGTGGAACCATCCATACCTTTATCCATTATGTGTCATTGCATGTTGGCATGGATGGTCAATTGAAGGGATTAATATTTGTATGCATTTAGAGATGGGCTCTCATTGATGATAGAGACCGGAGACAAATTTATTATATAGAATAAGTGCAACACCCTCATTTGTTTTTTATTTGTAAGGGGGTGAATTTTTGCACTTATGTTTGTATAATATTTTTGCCTCCCATTCTTGCGTAAAATATTAATTAGGGACTTAAAATAACTAGTCTCATCCTCTTACTGTAATATTGATTCATTGGAAATTTTGTCTAAAAATCGAGTAAGAAATAATGATTTACAGCATGTGTTGGAGTGATGACTATGAGCATTGCAGATTTTCAATCTCTATCCATGGTTAAAATCATTATTTGCTTAATAGGGTTTTAGGAAAAATTATTGTAATGTGCTAAATATTTCCAATGCGCAAATAAATATAGTGAAATGGCCTCGGAGACTATTGTTGCTGATCTTGTTAAGGGAGAGAAACTGGATGGGAAAAACTATGACACATGGCACAAGAAAATTCAGTGTCTCCTTAATGAGCAAGAAGTACTCGAAACCTTGACCAATACCATGACTGTCCCCGAAGAGGGGACCACTGCCTAAGACCGCCGAAACATGGAAACTTATCAAAATTGGGTCAAAAAAGACCGTTGTGCACGCTTTACTATGTTAGCCAGCATGCACATTGATCTCATAGGTGAGTTTGAAAACTGCGCTATGGCCAAAGACATGTGGAATCAGCTGAAAATTGCTTTTGGTGGCACAACGACAACTAGGTTGCATGCGTTAACGTTGAAGTTCGACAGTTATAAAATGAACCACCAACATTCTATGCCTGAACATTTGAGGGTTATGTCGGCCATGATACGCGACCTTAGGACTGCCGGTAATGTTCTGACTGATGAGCAGCAGATTCTCATTGTGCTTAAGTCTTTGCCTGATGAGACATGGGACCATTTCAAGCTCACAATGACACACAATGAAATGGTTAAACCTTTAATGATTTGAAGTGTCATCTTGAGCTTGAAGCCGAGTGCCAAGATGCTAAGCAAGGCAATGTGGTTCTTGTGGTTGAACCAGGCTAGCGTAAGATAATTGGGACTAAGCACAAAAGGCAAGGTGGCAAGGACCAGCTAGAGATAATGCGCCTAAGGAACGTGTTAAGCACCGCAGAGGCACGAGAGGAGGCAAGAAGGATAAATCTAAAGTGACTTGCTACAACTGTCAGAAGATAGGACACTTCGCTCGTGATTGCACTGAGCCGAAGAAGGTACCATCTTACCCTATTTCTCGCATAGATTGCTTAGTTTGCTCTCATGTATTGGTTGCTCATATTGATCCAAATTGGATTATTGACACAGGAGCGACAAAACATGTAGCATGAGATCGAGGAGGATTTATCGAGTATCGCCGGATTCCTGTTGGCAGCTAGAGTGTCTTTATGGGGAATAGTTCAACCGAAGATGTGCTAGGAGTTGGCGCTTATCAGCTGAAGTTGCATAGTGGTGCACACTTATTCTCTGTGATGTACTTTAACTTGATATCAGTTATAGCTTTAGTTGAGTTAGGATTTTCCTTTAATTTCAGCAGAGATGGTTTTTCCATCTACTTAGGTAATAAGCCGTTTGGGCATGGATCTATTTCTGGTGGTTTCTATGTTTTGGATTTGGATGGTTTGAATAATAATGCATTTATGGCTTTTCATGATGATGATGTTGTTTCTAGTTTTGTGAAATGGCATGCCAGGTTAGGCCATATTGGCCAAGATAAGATGACTAGGTTAGTTAGAGAAAGCCTTTTAGGTCCACTCGCTAAGTCAACCTACCAATATGTGAGTCTTGCATGGCAGGAAAAGTGATAAGAAAACCATTCGGTAAGGCAGTAAGAGCTACAAGGCCACTAGAGTTAGTACATTCAGACATTTGCGGACCCATGAATGTTAGGGCACGACATGGTGGTACCTACTTTATCACATTTATAGATGATTATTCACGATATGGATATGTCTATTTGATCTCTCATAAATCAAAAGCATTGGATTGCTTCATTTGATTTGTTAAAGAAGTTGAGAATCAAAAAGAAAGAACCCTAAAAGTTTTGAGGACAAATCGCAGACGCGAATACTTATCTAAGCAATTTAAAGGGCTCTGTGAAGATAAAGGTATCCAACGACAGTTAACAATTTCAGGTACTCCGCAACAAAATGGTGTTGCAGAGAGACGGAATCGTACACTGTTAGATATGGTTAGGTCGATGATGGTGCATGCTAATCTTCCAATTAGTTTTTGGGGTGATGCTCTATTGAGTGCGGCCTACATCCTTAACCGTGTGCCAAGTAAATCAGTCTCTTCTACACCATATGAGTTATGGACAGGCAAGAAGCCAGTTCTTGACCATATGAGACCTTGAGGGTTAGTAGGTTATGTGCGCTTTCCTTCATAGCAGCTTGGAAAATTAGATCCGAGAAGCAAAAAGGGTATCTTTATAAGGTATCCTGAACACTCGAAAGGGTATGTTATGATATGCGAACAACCTGATGGTGGATTGACTGAAATTGAGTCCAGAGATGTGAATTTCATTGAACATGAGTTTCCAAGCAGAGGTGATGTGAGGGGAGATCTTAATCTTTATGAGATGTGTGAATATTCAAATGAAGTTACACCTGTTCTCAGCAAGGGTGGGAGTTAAATCCTCATCTTATGGTCGCCGAGAACAGTTGGAGTAGCTTGCCTCTTGGTGGGAGGACTCCACTAGAGACTACTGATTCGCAAGATCCTCTGCTACGTAGGAGTCATCGTGAAAGTATTCCTCATCATCGTTTTGAGATTGAAGGGGAATCTTTCATGTGTGCTCCTGAAGAGGAAGATGTGCCTAGTACGTACAATGAGGCTTTGTCTTCACCTACATGTAAGGAATGGCTAGCTGCTATGGAGGATGATATTAGTTCTATGGGCAAAAATCAGGTATGGGAGTTGGTAGATCTTCCTCCGGGGCGCAAGACTATTGGTAATAAATGGGTCTTAAAGATTAAGCGGAAGGCAAATGGATCAATCGACATGTATAAAGCCCGTCTAATGGCGAAGGGTTTTACCCAAAAAGCGGGTATAGACTATGATCAGACTTTTTCAAAGATGGTGAGAATAGTCTCTGTTCGCCTCATTCTAGCTATTGTCGCATTCTTGAATTTGGAACTTTTTCAAATGGACATTAAAACTGCATTTCTCAATGGAGAACTAGATGAGGAGATCTATATGGATCAACTGGTTGGCTTTAAAGTTGAGGGACGTTAGACAATGGTATTTGAGATTCCATCGAGCCATTATTTCTAATGGGTCTATGATGATTGAAAAAGACCATTGTGTTTATGTTAAGGAGTCCAAGAAATGTTAAAGAGACCATTCCGAATGCAAAATTCCAAACCCATTGACACTCCAATCTAGAAGGGACACAATTTGAGTCTTGCTTTATGCCCTCAATCTAATCAAGAAAAGGAGGCAATGGCTCGAGTCCCCTAGGCAAGGGCGGTTGGGAGTCTGATGTATGTTATGTTGTGTACTGGACTAGATATCTCCTTTGCAGTTGGGTTGGTCAGTCGGTTTCAGAGTAACCCTGGACTTGCTCACTGGAAAGCTGTGAAAAGAATACTTAGATACTTGCGAGGCATTGCAGATTACATGCTATGCTATCAAGGTGGAGACGGATGCTTACGAGGATACAGTGATGCAGACTGGGGTAGCGACATAGATGAGCGCAAATCTACCTCAGGATATGCATTCTTGCTTGTAGGTGGAGCAATTTCTTGGTGCAGTAAGAAACAGACTTGTATCGCATTGTCCATAATGGAATCTGAGTACATAGCCTGTTCTTCAGCGGTCCAAGAGGCTATTTGGTTACGGAGATTCTTACAGCGCCTTGACACAGGGCCTAGATTTAGTGGGCCTGTGACTCTATATTGTGATAGTACGGCAGCTCTTGCTTATACTAAGGATCCCAGATATCATGGAAAATCCAAACACATTGATATTCGGTTTCAGTACATTCGAGACATGGTTGCGCAAGGAGGGGTGGTCCTAAAGCATATATCCACGACTAGTATGGTTGCTGATCCCTTGACTAAGCCTATAGCAAGGGATGTCTTTCAGAGCCATGTTAGTAGTCTGGGACTTCGTAGGATTTGAGTTGTTTATGCTTTATTGAGACACCTTCGGATATTTATTGTTTATGCACTGATTTTTATATTCGAGTTGATTGTGATAAAAAAAAATTATGTTGCATTTAAATTGTTATGCACTTATAATCACGTGTCAAAAGGCATAGGGTTGGCCATCTCACATGGTAACCTACCTTGGCGCTGATGGGCGAGAGAGATGAGACATAATTACACTCTGTATATGATGTTGAGTTTAGAGTATTGTTGCCTTGGTTGGACCAAGATGAGGTCACTCTTGACTGAACACAGAGTCTGTGTAGCCTTTGATTGAGCCAGATGGAGACCTAGATAGGGCGCAGTGCATGCGACAAATTTGAGAGTCTCGAGTAAGGTGCTTTTAGTAGCGACTGTACTTAAGTCTGTATGGTGTCTTTGGGAGTGACACAATCTTTATGGATTACTCCACCGTAGCATGTGAATCATACCACATGTGTTGTTGTCAACCATACTTAGAGGAGTGATAGCGTGGATCCGTTTCCTATCACTGTGTGGGCTCTAAGAGTTACTTATATGACTACTCGTTACCTTTATTTGACTTGAGACTATGTCATGAAGTAGAGACTTTGTGTTGCTACTCTAGCTTGACTACCTAAGGCCACAAAATGTCAGGGTCCCATGGAGCATGACTGGGAAAGCAGCAAGGTTAACATGGATTGACATGAGGGCTCAAGGAAGACTTTTTGGTATCACATTTGTTTATGCGGTTGGTTGTGCTTTGTGCCGCTCAAATTATTATCTTTTTATATATAGTATATCAAAATGAAAAATAATTTTGAAATTTGAAGCACACCAACGCAAGGGGGTTGAGCATAGCTCTTAGCTGGGACTCAAGAGGGATTGGAGATGCTCGATCCAATGTGGCTAGATTTGTCTAGGGAAATGACAAGATCTTGTGGAGTGATGTGCCATGTTAGTTTGATGGAAGCTTAATATGGTACTCCTATTTTGCTTGTTTATTTCTTGTTGGTCGCACGCCTCATTTCCTGTATGAAGAGAGAATTGATAAGATTGACATGGATGAGATGTTTTCCTTAAAGCCCAATGTGTAAGAGTGGGAGATGTTAGAAAAATGGGTCGGTTTGGACCGGACCCAACCCACATGGGTCATCCACATGGGTTATGTGATTGAGTTGGTTAGAAGGATGAGACAGACTCATAATCTCTATCTGTTAGAAGAGTTCAAAGATAATGGATCACCTACATCTATTAGGAGATTTTGAACTCTTGGACTTTAATCCATAAATATAGTCCTGCAAATATTTGGAGATAAAAACACAATACGAAAGAGTTAGAGTTCGATCTCTCCTTCTCCTCTAGAAAAATTCTCATGTCAAATATCTTCTCTCTCTAGGGTTCCATCTAAGAACCCTAGGATTTGCGGTCTGGATATCAAGAGCCGACTCTGGTAGTCTCCTCTACCCGGCGTGAAGAGAAGACGGTGTTCGTGAACGTGATTGGTGCTTGTAGAGCGGGCCTTAGATTATGAAATGCTGAAGCATCTTAATTCCGATGCGCTACAATCGTACGTGTAAGTCTTATGTGATTTACGAGCTTTCGATCCTAGAAAGTTAACACGCCAAAAGTAATAGTAGAATGTATTTGTCCATCTTATGGTTACTGAAGCTAAGAAAACGAAAAAAAGAGAGAAGAGACATGCCTTATGAACAAACTAGGAACATTTTTTTCATTGGAGGTTGTTTGCCGCAGTCGCCAGGAGCAATGGCGGCGGATGACTAACCCACCGGTCCCACCCCTCTCAAAATTTGGAGCAAAAGATATATTTTATATTTTGTTTTTGATTTTATTCACCATATTGGAATTACGGACAAAAATTATTGGTTTTTTTTAGTGAAATATTGATTAAAGACCGAGAGCCCGGAAGGATCTGAAAGAGATGGTCCGCGGAATCAATGCTTTTGGGTGGCAAAATATGAGTTTAGCATTGGAGTTTGAAAGAATCTAAAAGATGGTCAGTGGAACTACTGCTCAGATAAATAAAATGGAAAGTGAAATCAATATTGGAAAAATAATGACATGAATTACGAAACACTGCGATGACAACAAAACTTTGATAAGACATTGACACTTTTGTTCGTTGAACTGTTAAATTTCTGTATTTTACTCACGAGTTATATGCTATTTTTGTTAGAGTAAGGAACATAGTGATAGGAGGAGTTAGCTACTGAGTTTTATACTCTCTCCGTTCCATAATGTTTGGCACTTTCACTATTCCAGCCTTATGAAAAATTAACTATATCTTTTAATCCATAATATTTTTTATAAGCAATATGGATCTTGTTTGATTTAGTTTAATTTGTTCTATTAAACAAAGTTTAAAAAATCGCTTAAAACATTATAGATTGAAAGATATATGTAATTTTAAAATGGCACGCATTCCCAAAAATGCCAAACATTATGGGACAGATGGAGTAGCTCATAGTATATTTTTGTGGCCCTGGCATCTTATGCTAGAGTTTATAGTCAAAAAGGGGGATATTACAAACTGGAAGAGTTTGGTGCTGAGCAAAACATTACTGCAGGAAACAGAAGCCCAAAAGAGAAGAAATTACTTTAGTACCCTTCCCTATCAAATTAATAAATGTAATTTGAATTTGAGAATAAATTGGTATGTAATGACCTTATATTTTTTTTTGGTTATTTAATAAATATTTAACTTTGTTTGAAATTTATTAAATTAATGTTATTAAAAATCAGGGTGTTACAATTCATGTTTGTTTGTTAAGTTTTTAACGAATTCGACCTTGAACTAAATACAAATTTGACAAACTGTAACGCCCCTAATTTTAGGTACGTTAAAAGGATAATTTATTATAGAATTTAAAGAGAGTCACTGCTCATTATTACAACATAACCCTCGTAAGAGTATCTTAAACACAAAATAGGGAACTAGGGTTCCTAACTACTGCTCCTCTTGTTCCTCCATCCTAGCGAGCTCTTCGGCTTCGAACGCCTCCAAAGTGAAGAGTTCGCCCTGTTCATCTATCCGATCTGACATATTATACCGGCGTCGCCACCCATATAATATGTCAGGATCACCAAAAGGTAACACCATGAGCTACAAAGGCTCAATAGTATAATCCTACTTACTAACCCATAATTTATGAACAAGAGATCATAATAATAACGATTACACATAGATCAAGCATATTGACAAACAGTTAATCAAAACCACATTTCTTATTCAAACTAACGTTAGTGATGACTTTTTGACTCATCGTAGACCATGTCGTTGTTTCCACTTTTCTTTTCCAAAACTCCTCTTTAACTCACCCAACCTCGGTTCCACCGTTCCGGGTTCCCGAGTATCCTCACAATGGTTTCGCCGCACCGGGTTTTCATTGGCACACATTTGCATTGGCTCCTCTCCATGGATAACCAAGCCACACACCCAACCTCGGTTCCGCTGCGCCGGTCTCCCGAGTATCCTCACAATGGTTCCGCCGTGCCGGGTTCCCATTGGCATACACACACATACTTCTCGTAATGCTACCAACACTGGTCATTCCGTAGTTTCAAAAATATTTCCTCTCCCGGAAAACACACTTTTCGTATTGACAACACCCTTGGTGCTATATTTCTACTTTCTCGATTTGTGTTTCGTTCTCATGCAAGACTCCGCGGTAGGATTTTCCACACAAACAAGTATTTATTAGAAACTCAAAACTATTCTAACAAGATCATCCAACTCCAAACTACTTACCATGCTTGAATCACCATAAACGAACATAAATCATGCATTTTCAACATTAAAAGATAACCTTATCTACTTTGGAAAAGAAATGATCAAAGTTACTTCTTAATGACGTTCTATTCTTCTACATATGATTTAATACAATACATAGAGTTGGTGGACTAGGATTCCTACTTATATTTAGAGTTAGAGTGCAAGGATAAACTACCGTTCTTCTTGGCGGTGGTCGGCTACGAAGATTTGGTCGTCGGTTTTGTGATTCGGCGGCGTAACAGCTCCGGTTTGCTTCGAAAGGAAGAGAGATGATCTTTTCTCTTCCTAGAAACAACTTACTAACTAAACTAAGCTACTTTTAAAGATCTAGAGGTGGTTTTGGAAGTGGTTTGGTGGTTTCTCTCAAGAACTCTCAAGAAACTCAAGAAAACTAGAACTTTTGAACCAAGAACACTAAGAACTTCTAGAGAGAAGTGAGAGCAAGAAGTGAAGGTGTGTGCTGAATGCTTGGAGTGAGCTTCTATTTATAGGCAAGCTCTCCCTCTCCCTCCATCATGGCCGGCCCCCCCCTCTCTCTCCATCTCATTTTTTTATTCCAACAAATCAAGTTTCCTTGGAAGATCAAAGGCTAGATTGTAGGCTTGCATGGCTAGGTTAGTCCTTGGATTTGATTCTTGGAAGATTTTGTGGTAGAAAGGAGGATTGTACATAGTTTAAAAATGATAATTGTACAAGGTAGGACAATGGAGGTTAGGTTTGCCAAGGATTGGAAGGATGAATAAGATCTTGGTGATCAAGTCAAGGTACAAACCAAATCCCTCCTCTTTCTCTTCTCTCTCTCTTCTCTCTCCCACCTCTCTCGGCCTCTCTCTCCTCTCCCTCTCTCTCGGTCTCTCTCTCTTCTCTCTCCCTTTCCCTCTCTTGCATAGTATACACACACACACACACATATATATATACACACACACACACACTATTAGGTGCAAGAAAACAGATAAAATATTAGGTACTTTTGATACTTTGAATCAAAAAGACTTAAAGGTCAAGATTTTCCCATTAAACTAATCAATAAGCACATGTGTACTTAGGCAATTCTTTAGTCTTCCAAGTACATATATCATATTCACATAGGTACTAATGTACTCTAGGTAGAACAACTCCCCATTAAACTAATCCAATTGGGTACAAAACCCTAAGTTAAAATAATAACAAAATACCTAGGAGAATCTTAGGTTTTTTTAAGTATACTAAGTACTTACACAATAAAATATAGGTACTTCATCACATGGGGATTAAGAAAAAGACTAGTTTATTAAACCCATGTACTTAGTTGAAAGACTAAACCTTTTACCCAATGGATAATAAATTTCCTAACTTTTATTGTCCAATGGACAATAGTAACTAGGGAACTTTTATATTAAAATAACCCAAAATGTCCTTCTAAGCAATTATAGAAGTCTATTCTTTTATAGATATAAGTACTTTACTCAAATCTTTCATTGAATCCCTTTAATATAAAGAATTGGGTTTCTATTATCCAATGGATAATAGGTCTCCTAATTTTTATCGTCCAATGGATAAGGAATAAAACCAAAAATAATAAAAGAAAATAAATAAGCAATTTCTTAGTCTAGGGTTGAAAAGGCTCACAAGGTTCAAAATGGGCAAAAATGTCCATCTAGGGTTAGGAAAAAGTAGCTAGGTGACTTCCTAGTTTGGTTTCTCCAACAAGCCGGTTAGAAGCTAACTAGGCTTGCTAAGTAGGGCTTAAAGTCAAGAAACGAACTTTGAAGGGCTAAAGTGTAATTATGACAAATTACAAGGCGATTAAAGCAATTTTAAATTAATAACTCGAATAATAAACAAATTTTTATTTGTTGAAATTCAGAGTTATTACACAAATTGAGCTTGCCTAGAGTTGAGTCGAACTCAAATTTATTCATGAGCCTTAACGAGCCAAAAAAAAAAAAAAAAATTATACTCTCTTATAGGTGTACAACTTGCAAATAAATTTTTATTGTGTAGATGAAAATGTTCAAAGGAATTACAAAATTATGAGGGAATATAAATATATAAGTTTGTAGTAATTGGAAAGTTTAGGCATATATAGGTATAAATTTTTATTACATACATATTTTTTTATAGATATACGAGTGATATAATTTCAACTACATATACGAAGTTCTCATGATATTTGCTATATATTTCAAGTATGTGAGCCTAAGTAAGTACATAATAACTCAAAGGGGCTTGGCCAAGTAGGCATACAAAAACTAGTAAGTGTTCGTCATTTATAAGGTTGCATGGTCTAATCTCACAAAGGCTAAACATTACAAATTTTGGGACCACGAAAGAATTTGTGTGGTCAAAACCCTGAACCCTAACTTTAGAGCTCTAGAAATGGTCGAGATGTATGCAAGCTTATTTGACATCTGGTTATGGAAAAAAAAGAAGTGAGATTGATTTTGACTATGGGTATACCCTTTGGTGTACACCGGCTTATGTGGAATCCACCTCAGAATTTCACACAAATGAGCAGAGTCGCTTAATTTGTTTAAAATGTTTTTTTCAAAGATCTTTGTAAAATATTTACATAGTCAGACATGAGCATGGACTTAATCAATTCTGCTTTGGTTCTGATTATTTTTGTGGAACCCAAAGTGAATTCCCAAACATCCTGATTCCCTGGGTACATTTGGGGTACCCATAGAGAACATGCAAATGCAAAAAGGAGAGATGTTAGAGACACATTAATTTGTCACACTCCTTTTTTTTTTTTTTTATGCAGGTCAAGAGGGTAATTTCACCCTAGGTAATTGCTGACTAGGGAAAGGTAGAGTGAACCCTTTAAACACATATACCTGAACCCAAACTTTTGATGTGGGAGCCAGCTCAACTGACGTAGGCCCAAGAGCCTTGCAGCGTATCGCAGCACTACAATAGGCGGGCCGAAGGGGCCTGCATCAGAGGTCGGTCACCACCACATTGGGTAAGCACGACTTAGTTTTTATTTTTATTTTTATTTTTTGTGAAGGTCAATTTTTGTCACACTCCAACCACACCTCTTTTACATATATGCATGCAGGGCCCTAGCATTAATATTGAAATGAGACCCACGTATATGTATGTGAAAGGATGTATATGAAAAAGGTGTGATTGAGTGTGAGAAATGATGTGTTATTATTATTGAGTGTAAGGATACCAAAACAGAAAATTAGTCGCCAGTCCATATATAGCCTAGTCGGCCAGCTTCTAGTCCACCAAATATTTTATGAAGGCTTCTAATCCACTAATTCAGAATTTCTATAACCGGAGGTCCATTAACTTATTTAATTGGACAAAATTGCCCATATATGGCAAAACACGCCCAGAGCTAGCTCGCTCTCTACCTCTCTCAGATCTGAACCCGCCGCCTACCCCTCCTCCTTGACCATCTAAACCGCTGCCTCTCTTCCTCCGACGGCCAAATCCTGGCCAAAACTTCACTCGATCAACGGTCTTAATCTCCCCAACAGCCTCCGTCCGGCGAAGCCACCCTTGACACCAGCAAAGAGCGAGGATGACGATGCAGAAGTAGAACAACACCTTTTCTTTTTGAAATTTCTCATGAGCCCTAACTTACTGGCAAAATTCATGTTGTAATGTTGGAGAACATTGATGCGAGATAGAAGGAACCAGAGGGGAAGATTGACAGAAACGAATCTCGCCGGTGTACTTGTTTCGTTCTTCCCGTCTGTTTCGTTTTTTGGGGGACTATGTAAGGACAGAGCTATGATCATGTGTAGCAAGTACACACTAAACATAGAGTTTTATAGTTCTTACTTTTGATTTTTGTTTTTTGTTTTAACAGAATAGCCATACCTGTGAATGAGATTTGTTTAATGCTAGATTGTAAAGTTTGAGAAGGTAGTACTTGCTGCACTAATCTCACTCTCTCTTCACATGTAAAAGCTCCAAGTCTACTTTGCCTTCTTTTTCGAAAAAGACTACACAAATAATCACATCTTTTGATTTTATTGCAATTATATAAAGTACAAATCTTATATAAATAACCTTATCTGTTGGTAATTTTGTGATACTAAATAGTATAGATTTGAACATATAAACATATTTGTTCGTTTTATTGCGATTATACAAAATATACAAACAAATGAATTTCAAAAAAATGGTATCAATGCGGTGTGTTTTAATTTGGTGCCACATATATAGTGTATAGATTTGGACAGATAACCACATCTTTTAGTTTTATTGTGATTATATAGAGTACAAATTTCGCATAAATAACCTTATCTATTTGTTCGTTTTAGTGCGATTACACAAAGTATAAAAATCAATGAATTTCAAAAAATATGGTATAAATGGGGTGTATTTTAGTTTGGTATCACATATAAAGAGCATATATAAGGCCATGTGCGTGCTTATTGTGTCATCCAAATAATGTAATTTGTGTGTATTTTTTGTTTTTAAGATGATAAAGTAACACATATAAGGTTATATGTTTAGTTGATGTCACAAATATAACATTATCTGTGTGCTTTTATTTTTCTGACAAAGTAATATATATAAGATTATTTGTTTATTTTGCATGTATCACATATAACATTAGCTGCTTGTCTTACTTGTGAATTTTTTACATAAGAGAATTTTTTTTTTTAAACATAGATAACTTCATTTGTTTTAATCTATGACACAAATAACTCAAATAACACACAATACTTTTATTTTTTTAATGTATAACACACACATATAACTTTAACTTTATCTGTATGGCGCTTAACACATATAACTTTATCTGAGGTAAAAAAACTAACCGATAAAAACTAATTGTACAACTCTCTCTCTCTCTCTAATACAAAGTTTTATTTATGTTATCTATTGTTTTATTTTGAAAAAAAAATGAATTGATTGACAGAGATAATATTATCTGTTAAAATTTTAAAATTACAGAGAATAAATTAATACAGATATCATCATCTGTTACTTTATTTTGAAAAGAAAAAATGAATTGATTAACAGAGATAACACCAGCAACACACAAACTGTAAGAGAAAAAAATCTACTGGATTAATTACCCCCACCATCCCCCCCCCCCCCCCCCCCCCCCACCCCCAATTACACTTGGAAAGAAAACTCAATTGGAAAACGAGGACAGAGAGAGTCAACTATGGAGAACAAATTGCTATTTTGTAGAAATGAAGTGAGTCGGCACTAACCCATCTTCTTCCCCCATCTCTATGCTCATCTCTGTAAAATATGCTGGCAATCGAGTCCCACCACTACCACCTTTTATTCCCAAGCAAAACGCCATATCCGGTGGAGCCTCACTCCGGCGACATATCCCCGCGTACTCCTCCCTCCGGTCTATTCTCTCTCTGTTTTCTCTCTCTACTGTCTAAAACAAACAAAAAAAAAAAAGAAGAAAGAAGGCAAACGCAGCCACCGTCCCGCCTCTCTCTCATCTCCTCCCTCTTTCTTTCTTGTTCTAGGCAATAAACACCCAAACCCGCCGCCGCAGCAGAGTTGCTTCCCTTTCTCCTCTCTTTCTCTGCAGCTCTCTCCCTCTCTCCCTCACCTCTCTCGGCTCCACACCACCCTATCTCCGCCGTCACCACCACCTTTCTCACACCATCACTGCCGACCTCCACCGGCACACGGAGGTGGTGGCCTCTCTCAGCATTTTGCTTATCGGCGAACGTTGTCGGCAATTGCGCGACAGAGAAGTGGCATTTGGGGTTTGACGGAACTGTTTGGGATTGCGCTCTGTGTTTGTTCTAAAGGGGTAGTTTTGGAAGGCGGGGGAAAAAGTCCTGGAACCTGGTTAAAAACTTTTGATGTCCTAATTACTTTATTACACCCTATAGTATGTCCTTCTAGCCAAAACGACCCCAACAACTAGACAAGACAAGGAGAAACTCTTCGGTGCCGAGCACCAATCTCGGCTGCCCAAACGTGTTTTGGACGGTCCAATTTTGTTTGGGTTTGAGGGGTGTTTTGATAATTTTACACTTAAAAATTACCCAAATAGATCTGGGCCGTCGAAAACAAATTTGGACGGCCAAGATTGGTGCTCGACACCAGCTGTCCGGTGCCCACCCGGCACTGAAAAATTTCTCCAAGACAAGACAAAACAAAACAAATATCCTCTCAGCCTCAGGAGTCAGGCCCTCCTTCACCCCTCTCCTCTCCCTTCAGACTTCAGCAATGGCTTCGTCACTGTCCTCTCTCTTCCTCTCAAACCCTCGCCCCCTTCGCCCCTCAAACCCTAAACATAACCCGACTCAATTTCACCTCCCACTCAGAACCCTCCAAACTCTAACCTTCTCCGCCGCAAAAAACTCCTCCCAAACCCCCAAACTCACCACCGATCCACCCCCGCCTCCCCCTCAGGAGAAGAGGTCGTTCGCGGTGGCCACAGGCGAGCTGTTCCTCGGCATCGCCACGCGAATCATAAAGAGGCGAAACGGAATCGTTAACAACGCGAATTCGGCCCCTGTTGTGATGTTTGAGGATAAGGAGGAGGAGAGGGAGTTATCGTACTTTTGGCGGCGGTGGAGGAGGAGGAAGGAGGAGGGGGCTGCGTCGGTGGTGGTGTTGGAGGACCCGGTGGGACCGGGCGTGGTTTGGGAGCAGCGGTTGGAGGATGTGGAGGCGGAGAGGGGGCGGAAGGTTGTGACCAGCCCCGGGTTTAGCTTCTCTGCTGCCGGACTTCTGTTTCCATACCATCTCGGGGTCGCCAAGTTTCTGATTGAGAAGGGTTACATAAAGGTTGGAATACTTTGAGTTCTTCCAAGTGTGTAATGTAGCTGTGGTTTATAACTTATACAAGTTAAGTTAGTGCCAATGGTGTCTGCAGGTGAATATGAACACATAACAATGTGTTTGTCTGTATGCTGATGGGTTATCTGATAGTATTAGTTTTGTTGCAGATTCGACTCTCCTCACCCAACGGAGAATATATCAAGCAAGAACACAAAGAAATGAAAGGGGATTTTACGTGGTTTCTTCTCAATAGGATACATTCATTGATGGCTCGTACTAGTTTTTGCTATATCCTAGAGTTTACACCGCCAATTACTGTAAACTCTAGGATGATGTAGTAAAGATCAAAGTGAAGGAGACTTTCTCTCGTAAAACAATGATAGCAATCAGATAAACTCATTCCCAACATCAGACACACTCTAGTTTGTGAAGCCTTCAATATTAAAGGTTAAGGAGTGAGAGAGGATCAATATTAGTGGAAATGCCTAAGGAAGGGGAAGGCTTAATTGACATGCAGTGATGTAGTAAAAATTAAAATCGAAGAAGACTTTATTTGGTTTCTCATTCTTTTATGTTTGTTGTAAGTGGTACTTAAGGTTATTAGACGTTGATCAGTGCGACGACACTCTGAATTTTTCTGCTGGTTTTGACCTTCTTTGTATAGCTGTTTGCTTGTGCATGTTGCTAAAGGAACTAAGATTCTGAAGTTTAATAATATATTTCCATGATTGAAGTACTTTTTTTCTGACAGGACACCACACCATTAGCTGGTTCATCCGCTGGTGCTATTGTTTGTGCAGTGGTTGCCTCTGGAGCCAGTATGGAAGAGGCTTTAGAGGCTACCAAAATATTGGCTGAAGATTGCCGGCGAAGAGGGACTGCGTTTCGCCTAGGGGTATGTAGGATAATTGGACAGGCTCTATGAATGGATAAGTGGACAGTGATCTTTATACTTGCAGGTTTTATTCTTTAAGAAGCTTCAGCTCCTTGGACATTAGGCTTTTTCTATCCCATGATGTTTTGCTTAGATGTTGTGATATAGATGGGAGATAGGTTCTAAATGTTGTGATATGGATTGGAGATTTCTTTTCGCTCTGGAATTTATTGGTTGGTGTTTGACTATAGTTTATAGATCATGAAGCCTGTTAACTTATAGTGGACATCTTTCCTACGCAATTGTGAAAGTATGGTATGATTGGATTTTCTGAACAAATGCTGGTCTAGTTGTTTTAACTTTTATATCAGCATATTCTTTGACATCAGACGGGATTCTAATTAGGAAAATGCCATTGTGCTTTGGAGTTTGGACATCCTGATTTGTCATGTTTTGTTAGTTTGGACGAGACACCAGTTTGCTAAGCTCTAGGCTTGTCCAAGTTTTTGAAAACAATACAGTAGCAGAAGATATTCCAGAATTGCGAGATTTTTGGTAATTTTTAGTGAGGCAACATGAGACTGAAACTTGTAGATAGGAAGAATAACTATGCTGTTCTTGTCTAGGAATAGAGATTTAGGTATTTCATATGTTCAATATTTCTCTGTCCAGGCAGTTCTAAAAGATGTTCTTGAGCAGTTTCTCCCGGATGATGTACATACTCGATCCAATGGGAGGGTTCGTGGTGAGAATAAGTCTTCCTTTCCTTGTTGTACTCAAATTGACTATGGTATATAATGATTATTGATTGTGGTCATGGTGGCTCTGTTGGGCGAAGTTAAGAATTTCAGAGATATATATGCTCTTGATTGGGTAAAATTTGCTTTAACAGGATTGGATTTTGTCTAATCGTTCCGTAGTTGTCATTTTTCATTGTTGTTTTGTATTTTTTCCTCTTCCCTTCCGAGAGCTGGTTTATACATGGAATTAGTGCTGAACATAAGATGCACCGTGCCACGTTGAACATGAAGTTAAATGGGCTTCTGTATGCAGTTCGTTGATGGTTGATGTTGTTTCCCCACAGTTGCTGTAACAGAGATCCTCTGGAGACCTAAAGGCTTGTTGGTTGATAGGTTTGACTCTAAAGAAGATCTCATCAATGCAGTCTTTACGTCATCCTTTATTCCAGGGTACTTATGTCTTCACTTTTGTTCCTCCATACATGTGTTAATTAATGCAATGAAGTTGAACTGAACGTGTAATTCAGTGCAGATATCTTGCTCCACAACCAGCAACAAGGTTCCGGAATCGACTTTGCATTGATGGGGGTTTGACTCTGTTTATGCCACCCACATCTGCTGCTCAAACGGTAACTTGAGATATTTTGTTTGCATTGCATTGCATAGACTTCACTATTGATCCCCTTGCCATTGATCCCCTTGCCCACTTGGATTTTGAATAACTGTGATAGCACACCTATAAATCTATCTTGTCTTTCATTTATCCCCATTAGAACCTACATTAATGCCTCAAGTTTTTTAAAATTGCCATACGGTTCCCCTGAACTGCAAACTCAACTAAAGCACATTTTGATTTCTTTTGATTTAAATGGGTTCTTTTTGCATTCAAGTAACATTAAGCTTTTGATGGGTGAATTTTGGTGTTTAATACTGGTTATACTGCAATTCAGTTCCTTTGATGGTTCAAGGCTTTTGATTTTGTGCCTAATTTTCACTTCTTCAGTTAAAATTTACTGCTTTGATTGTATGCGCAACAGTGCAAGTGAACCCCAATAAGGGGTTGTCACTCATTAGCCCTACACTATAGGCATTTTTTTTTCATCAGGGCTTTTGATTCAGCAAATAGAATATGCTTCAGATTTTATCAAATGGTAAAATTCTAGATCAGTCTAGCTCATTTACACAACCAATTTGGGTCTGTCTGCCTATCCCTTCTGATTCTGATGCTAAGGTGGGTATTTTTGAAAGTTTGTGTTACCACAGGGGAAATTGAACTGATGTTTCCTTACACAACGCTGCTACATAAACCGACGCGGGCAACCGACCAGGCTTGCCGACGGCCATGTGGCCCCGCACGCATGATCCGAGCCGTTCAATAATTTTAAAATACAAAACCGAGTGGGCTCCCGAGAAATCAACTCCATTCAATAACTCCATCCAATATGTTTAGGTGCTTGATCTAATCTTTCCATTTTTCATCCAATCTTCCCAATTTTTTATGAATTTTCAAAAATGGAAAGATTGGATCGAGCATCTACACATATAGGATGGATCTGATTTCTCGCGGGCCCACTCGGTTTTTTATTTTAAAATTATTGAACGACTCGGATCATATGTGTGGGGCCCCGCGTGGCCGTCAGTACACTTGGTCGGTGGTTGGCATTGGTTTCTTTAGACTTTTTGTTCCTTAAAGAGTTTTGAAATCAAAGTGTCATCCTGACATGGTTTCGTTCCTACTTTGGCGTTTTAGAATGTTGTTTTTCCTGTTTCTGATTACTATCCTCATTATTTTGGATTTTTGTGGCCATTTATTTACAAACTAGTGATTGCCTTTGCCTAAAGGCACGGCACAACACGCCGATAAAAAAAAAAACGGGCACGACACAACACTTTTTTTTTATTACAACTTGAAAAGAAACTATCCTTCCCTTCTAGTGATCTTAACAAAACCCAAATGGAAATTTTATAATTTATTTTTTAAATTCTCTTTAAATAGGATAAACTAAACTAATTTCTTCTAAGAATAGTTTCACAACAAATAATACCACACCCATTGAAAAAATAGGAGCACGCACCCAAATGAAATTTGTAATTAGCTTATGCACAATCATTCATTAATTAACAGCTATCACGATCGACCACTACGTATATCATTGAAAATATAGTTCAACCAGCAACTAATCCAAAAAAAAAAGAATAGAAAACTCCACTTCTTTAACATTGAAAATGATTATTGCAATGGAATGCTACAACTTGAGGTTTTCCCCCCCTTCAAATCAAAGGAATGCTACAGGCCTACAACTGAGACAAATTATCAACCACTACTACTTTGAATCATGCATCCAAGAAATAGGTGACTAAAGTTTCTTTTGTATGACTAAAATTTCTATAATGTTTTTCTATTGTTCCCTCAGTTGATGGAAGAAAGGAGTTGAATAGAGTTTTCTGATGAATGGGTGGACAATGCACAACACCACAATGATAGAGTTTAAGATTGATGATTGGGAGAAGAAAACGTTTTAATAATAAAAAGCATGTTGTTGAATAAAGAAATAATATGTATGTTCCCATAAAAGACAACATTGCCTAAGAAGTAAGGAAAGAGGTAGGGAGATAATAAATTTATTAAAGGAGTTGGTTGGACGGCTATAACCTATCGAAAATTCGATCCGACGGTTGGAGAGGTGCTCTTGTTTTTATGTGTAGACAAAAACCGTTCTGTTTTATAATATAGATATAGATAGATATGTAGCGTGTTTCTCAAATTGAAACATGCACTCTACTAAGCTTGGTTTGAAGTGGATTTGCTCTTCTTCAATAAAGCTTGACATTTGATTATTCCCCATGTATTGTCGGTTGGCAACAAACTAATCTAGGATTAAAAGGTCCATAAATGTACTTGCGTTAATTGCAATATTGTGTTTACTTCTCTAGTTTTCTTGTAGTTGCTTGATTTTGTTTTGTGGCGTCGGTACCTTGCGTCTTAAAAGACAAAACTTCATTTGACTTCTTCAGGTTCGTGTTTGTGCTTTCCCGGCCACCCGATTGGGATTTGAAGGCATTGGAATTAGCCCCGACTGCAACCCTGAAAACAGAGCTACACCCAGAGAGGTAGGCTCTGAGGTGAATGGTAGGCTTGTAACCTCTGAGGTGAATGATCTCCTTGATTTATCATTTTACCATTGATGTTTTCTTTACTCCCTGTTATTTTAGCTTTTCAATTGGGCACTTGAGCCGGCAGAGGACCATGTTCTTGATAAACTCTTTGAGCTGGGATACATAGATGCGGCTGTGTGGGCTGAAGAGAATCCAGTGGAGGAAATAGTTCGCGATGATTACTAGTATACCGAGAATGGTGCAGTTGCATAGCATCCTTCATCAAGACACAGTATACTGGTGAATTTACCACCCGTTTAGGTTTAATGGGTGCATGTATAACTGGTACATTTAACTATTCTTGTATAGTAACATCATTGAATCGTTATAAACTAGTGATGTGATGAAGGTAGAAGAAAAGAGCAGAAATACAAAATGCGTAAGTATCAAAATTTCAGGGTTTCACCAAGCTTCCTTAATTCATTTCATGTTTTGTCATTTTCGGAGAATGAAGTGTTTTCTAAATCTGGTTTCTTCCCCTCCCGAAACCTGTTAAGAGTTTTGATGCTTACATACATTCACGTTGTTTCAGCTCAAAAAAACAAAAAACAAAAAAAAACGTTCATGTTGATTCTTTTTTTTTTTTGGGGGGGAACACCGGCTGAGACTTTGTTTAGTCAGCCGGAACAATAATCTAGTGGGATCCCGCGGCCGTGACATCCATTCATCGGCTGTGGAATCCAATCGCTGGGACAGATTCTGTTTTTGTTTATTTATATTGCATATTGTTTACTTACTGTCCTGGGTCACCTATTAAACTGTTTAAAGGCTTAAGAACCGGTTTAATTGTGTAGGATTAAATAAAGCAAACAATAATTGTGTGTTGAATGATAATGGGCCGGTCTTTGACTGAGCAAAGAAGGGTGCTTAACACTTTTCCTTCATCGTACTTTTGGCTCCCGTATCCGGAATCTTTACTTGTTTTCTTAGTTTTAAATAAACTAAGTGGCAACTCTAATTGGTGGAAACCATTATCGTGTGACGATACTCCTAGTCATGGGAGTATCCACGATGCTGGTTTATGTGGAAGAAACAAGTGTGGAGGATATCTGTGTGGCAATGCCCCTTTTGGGAGGTGTCCACACATATATTGCAGATTTGGATGTGATGAAATTTGCAACACTGGACAACATCGATGGGCTGAGGAAGTATAATTTCTGAGAGATGTTCGTTGGGCCGAAAACTACAAGGGTGAGCGGACTCAAGCAAAAATTAGAGTAGCCTACGAGGTCGAAAACTCGCAAGGGCGACTTAGTCAAAAACTAAGGTATAAATAAAGAGTTCGCTAGACTGAAGACTTGCAAGGGCAGTTTAGGCAAAATTAAGAGCGTAAAAAGAGAGAAAAATATCCGAGTGAACCCTAGCTAAAAAAAAAAAAACACCCAAATCTCTTTGGAACTACGTTTATGGCCTGATTTTCTCATGGGATACGTAGGCAGTTTCTAGATTGAGATTTGGCCACTACTAGAATCAAACATGGAAAAGAACATCTTTGAAAAAAAGCATAAGCAAAGTGTCAATCTCTAGGTCTTCCTCTTGTTTGCATTTTTGACTTCAAAAAGGTCTTTCTCCAACCAACGTTTGTCCGAACTAGACAACTTATCAGCCCTTAGCAACATCTTGCATCACTTGAATCGGCCATAGACGAAGCACATTGTGACGAAGGTTGGCATCATGACCCTTAGAAGAAGCATACTCGGGGACACCCATCACCTTAGTCTGATTGGCCCAAGTTGTCTTTGAAAACGAGCAGGAAAGTAGAAGGTGACTTGAGTAATACCAATTACTGCGATACCAAAATGATTCATGGTGCTTACAGTCATGTTCTCGATACCATACCAAGGGCAAACCCATTGAATCCGATCGTCCTTGCGAGTCTCCATCCATGCCTTCCAAGTAGCCTCAGTTGAGAATTGTCTGATCACACGTCACTCCGTGCAGTGGTCTGAGCTATAGGGGAGCCGCTCTGGCACATCCCATATCCTCAGTTTCTCGAAAAGCCACACCTACAAGAAATAAGGGGAAAATCGTGAGCTGAGAGAACATGTAAGTCAAAACAAAAGAGTGGTGAGTAGAAAGATAATTTAGAAAATAAATAAGCAAATAAAGAGTGAACCTGTAGCAACAGAGGATTGCCTGAGAACTGGGCTGTTGGATTGCCCTTCACTGCATCGAGACCCATCAAGGTCTCTGCCAGCACCAAACCAGCAAAGCCCACACGTTTACTCATCTGTTAAGCAAAATCAAGCAGCATGGAGTTGGCATGGCCAGAGGAGGGGCCTAGCAAGTAGTAGTGGAGTAGACAGACGCATAAGGCATGAAAGCACGATTTCTGTCGAGGAACTTGGCGGTGAGCTTTGGCTGTACCAAAGTGCTTTCTATTCTATAGGGTTTCCAACCTTCCGTTCGTCATAAAGAACCTGATCTCGTGTTTCTGAACTTAGAGTAAGGCCTTCAAAAGGTCGCCACGATTGAACAAGAGGTTAGGGACAATGACACATTCTCTATCCGAATGACCCATAATAGCTGCAAATTCTTCAACGGTGGGCCACAACTCTTCCCTTCTAAATCGGAAAACTTGAAGAACAGGATCCCACAAGCTAGTGGCTACATGTATGAAAGCAAAATTCATAGAAATCCAGCGGAGGGAGAAGAGGAAATCCATACCAAAGGACTTAAAGTGTAGACGGTCTAGGCCATTGAAAGAATTCATCCACTGACCAAGAATCAGTTGTGCCATGTGTTAAGAGTGGTTACTGGCAAACTATCGAGTTCGTATAATGAATACTTATAGGCTAGGTTGAGTCCTAATTTGAATCAGAATCGGATTCTAAATCCACATTAGTTAAGTTTGCCGGCTGGTACATCGATATGCCGGCCGTGGGATTGATTCCTTGGCCCGTGAAAATCAGGGCCGACTCAAGTTAGCCCTCAAAAAGAGGAATCAATATCTCCGTCGCCTAATTGATGGGTCGGCCGCCAGAACAACTCATTTATAGAGGAATTCCACGATTATGACTAGTTTGCCGAATTACGGATTTCAAATAAACAGTACAGTATAGCATGCACAATCAAATGTCGGAGCAAAAGATTCCGTTTCATATATGATTAAAAGCTTTTTACATCATAAGGTGGATCATCCCATATTTCCTAAACAAACTATACATATTTTCCTGTTGGACTAACCCATGTACGAAGAGAAAAACAAAAAGAAAGCAGGAGGAAAGGAGAGAGGCCCGCCGAAACTTCTGGTGGTCTGAACACCAGAGATTAGCTGCAAAAAAGAGGAGAACACCCCTAGGGTGGTGTATACCAGAGAAGCATCACAGCTCAAAAGGATCACCGCATGGCCCAGAAAAATCATCACGCCGTGTACAAACACCACCCCAAGAGTTCCAGGTCACAGAAGCAAGCCCCCCGTGGGGAAGTCTCTAATCAAACTTCAAGACAGGACCGATGGCAGCGCGGTCTCCCTCTGCGCACACCAGCCACACTTGCACATTGCCCATCGCTCGGGCCCGACGGAAATGTGGGAGGAAGGAAGCAGAGGGGTCCTCAGTGGTAGGGGGAAAGCGGAAGAGCCTTCGGCGGCAAAAGGGAACTGAGGAAAAGAAAAGAAGTTTGTGAAATGAGTTCAGATCTGGACCTTTAAATAGGACTCTGGAATAAAGGATTATATGGCCGCCACTTCAATCCTTCGGCCGGCTCTTCAATTACTTGGCCGCGGAATCGATTCACTGGCTCATAGATCTATCTCCCGCAACAATATCAGATTTTGCCCAGTGCACCAATTCAAGCTATTGTGAGGTTCTGGGTCCATGACCAATAGAAACAACGATGGAGGATAATGAAAATAGCCTTGGGGGCATTCTTGAGCAAATGCAATATAGTTAGAACCGGTCTTGGGGGCATCTCCGAGCATGTGGAATCTCAAGCACCAATGCTAAATCCACTTTGGACTTTTCTCAGCAACAAGCTCACCAATTACTAGTCGCTTAACCATTAAGGATTATGAACTCCGAACTCTTGCTCTCAAAGCCCAAGGATCCTTGGTACCTCACACTCAAGCTCTATGCCCCAATCACTGTACTTTGGAAGTACGACATACATCACATCCTATGCTCACTACTACCAAGCTACTCAGCGGCTCTACGCCTACAAACTCAACAGCTCCATGCTCACTATCTCAGCAGCTCCATGCTCACTATCTCAACTAGTTCCATGCCGTAACATACAGCAAGATATCATTTGTTCTCAAGCTCTATGCTTGAATACTCAAAGTTCAAAATTTTGAATGCTCGAAGCTCTTCGAATGCCCAATCACTGTGTACTAGATGCTCAAGTTCCACACTTGAATGCTCAAGCTCCACGCTTGAATGCTTGAACTCCATGTTCGAATGCTTAAGGTTTATACTTTAAATGCTCAGGCTCTACGCTCTGAATGCCCAACCACTGTGTACTGGATGCTCAAAACTTGTACTTTGAATGCTCAAACTCTACCCTCCGAATGCTCGAGCTCCACGCTATGAATGCTCAAGTCCAAAACTTGAAAGAAGCTCTATGCTTGAAACAACATACACACACGGGCCCGTGCACATATTGCATCACCATTGTCATCATTGAGTTAGCATCACCATCATTATTGTCTGTTCAACATCATACACATACTATGTTTTGCATCTGTCTCACTCATGAAACAGTTCATTCCTGCATGCAACTGGCTTTGCGCCTCAGTTTTATTGATCGGCTCGGTGCTCGATCTCTAGCTCTATGACAAAATTGGTGGAAGATGGAAGATGGAAGAACTCAGGCAAGACCTTATGACGGTAACCGGCTCCGCACCTTAGTTTCGTCACTTTAAGCTCCACGCTTCACTGGCTCCATGCCGTCATATCTCAAAATCGGCGTCCAATCGTCTCCAAAAGATAGTTTCGATTCCACCCAATTACATCAATTCTATCAAGCTCATTCGCAATGATAGGCTACCCACTGAGCTCCCTTCAGTCAAAGTAAGGATGATCATGAAAAACAATCGACTCACCCGCTATGTACTGATCTACCCCAAAATACAAACAAATAGCAGAAAAACTACAATTTAAAGCAGAAAAATAGAAATCGAATCAAACCAAGGCCTCACCACCTTGATCCCTCAGAGATTGATTGCTTGGATTGCGATTTATTGCAGATAATGGTTGTTAACTTCACAAAACCTTTTAACAAAGTGAGTTCTTTGGGGGTTTTCACCCTCGGATGCGGCTACTCACAAGGCATTGGGGCTTTTGTAGAGGATTGATAGGAGATGATTTCTGTAGAATTTGGGGCCGAATAATGGAGTGGAGAGATGTGTATTTTGAAGCTCTAGAGGACACCGATTTATAAGGTTTCGAAGGACCGATCAAACGGACGAGATTAACCCAATTGATATGGAAGTTTAGGGCTTTAAGACGTCTATGGTATGTGTATCCGTAGCCTCGAAGTAATGGCTTGTGGCTGCTATGGTTTGGGCGAACGGATCGAAAAGCTGTTGAGCATTCTAGAATCTAGAAAACAACGATTTGCTGGCCGCCAAATGGATGTCTCTACCGATCAATGGATTTTGCGGCCATGAAAAGATTTTTCAGCAAAAGGCCAAACTTCATGGGCTCGCTCCGAACACTCCCAAACTCGGTTTTGCATGTTCTTTTGGACCGTTGGAAAGCTTATTGAGTCTACTTTCTAAACCAAGTGGTTTGGATCAAAAGTATTTTGTACATCAAAAGATATGATAATTTTACCCTTAGTGGGTCAGAAAATGGTTTGCTTTGGTAAAATCCTCGTATCTCCCTTGTTTCAAATTGGTTTAAGGATTATTATATATCAATAAAGAGGGTTTTGAAAGTACTACAAGATAATGGAATCCAACCACAAAAATAAGGAAGTTTAATTTATGAAACATGGGCTGAAAGTAGATTTGATTGAAGATCGACGATGCTACCAAGGCTAAAACACGTGTCAACACATTTCTACCCACTCTAAGTGTCGTTTGGCACTCCTATCACTTGTTTCAAAGTGTTCCTTAATCTCTTAAGAGTTCCATAAAGTTCCTTAGGCTTTCATGAAGTCAACCACAACTACCACATATCCTATTCATCATCGGAATATTCCCAAGGTGGGACATGAAATAATCGTTAGGCCAAACTGGGGTGTCTACAGATGCCCCTCTTTTATTGAACTTGGACACGCCGCAAAGTGTGTCAAGTAAGAATCAAAGCTATAAAATAACTCAATTTGGTCAAACAACTATTCCAAGGGTTTTTGAAAAAGGTTTTAGTTATGGTCGGGCCGGGAGGCTGCCTATGTATTGCTCAAGGGAAATTTAGACCAATCATACTTTGGGGCAACCAAAAACAAAAGCGCGGAGCTGTTTTTGGGGTTCTCTCCCGTAGATCTCCTAGGAGTTGTTCGATGCGCCCACAGGACCAGTGGCAATTCGTCGGGCCACTTCCCCTTTGCTTTGTCCAACCTCTTCTTGATCCCGTCAAGTATAGTTTTGCTGGATGCTTTTGCCTGCCCATTACTCTGAGTTTAGGTTGGGGTTGAGTAGTAGTTCCTTATTCTGTATTAGGCACATAATGCTTTGAACTTCTTTTGAAATTGGGACCCATTATCCGTAATCAATTTTTAAGGGACCCCAAATCGAGTAAAGATGCTTTTCCATACGAACCTTTCTATCATAAGTTCAGTGATCTTGGCCAATGGCTCTGCCTCAATCCACTTAGTAAAATAGTCCGTTGCTACCAACAAAATTTTTCTATTTCCAGTTGCCTTGTGGAGTGGACCCACGATGTCCATTCCCCATTGTGCGAATGGCCAAGGACTTGTCAACGGCACCAGATCTTCAGCTGGTGTTCGGATCATTGGTGAGAATTTCTGATATTTCTCATAGATTTTTCACATACGCCTTTGCATCTTCTTGCATGTGTGGCCACCAATATCCTTGGGTGATTGCTTGGTGGGCAATGGACCTGCACCCAGCATGGCTTCCACATGTTCCCTCATGAATCTCGTGGAGGAACTTCTGCACCATCTCGGGGTGCACACAGAGTAAGTATGGTCCAGTGAAGGACTTCCTGTACAGCTTTCCTTCGGGCAATAGCCAAAATCATGCAGATTTTTTCTTTATCTTGTGAGTCTCTTTTTTATGCATGGGGAGTGTCCCATCTCGTAAGAACTCTACTATTGGATCCATCCAACTTGGCCCTTGGTTAACATCCAAGACAAATTCCACGCTCCTTCCAATGCTCGGCTTAGCAAGATAATCTACTGCCACCCTTCTCTTGATTTCAGTTGGCACAGCTATGGCCAACCTAGCAAGTGAATCTGCATGGGTGTTCTGCCAAGAACTTATTTGCTCAATGTACACCCTCTCAAAAGTGTCGAGCAGATCCTTGGCGGCCTCCACATAAGCTGCCATCTTTTCATTCCGGGCGTATTCACTGGACAAGTGGTTCACCGCGAGTTGTGAATCACAGTACACTCGTATTATTTTTACCTTTAGGGTTTTCGCACTTCTCAACCCTACTAAGAGTGCCTCGTACTCTGCCACATTGTTGGAAGCACTGAAACCCAGTCGAAGGGAGAATTCCATCATTACTCCCTCAGGAGGAAAGAGCACAATTCCAATCCTTGATCCGGTGTTGCATGCGGAACCATCAACGAATAGCTTCCATTATAAGGGATCATGTTTGGCAGGTGCTTACCCTTCCTAGTTGATGGCTCAACTGGCTGCTCCTCTCTCGTAGGAGGCTATGGAGCCACTCAGGAAAAAACTCTGCTATAAAGTCTGCCAATACTTGTCCCTTTATTACAGTGCGCGACTGATAGTCAATATCGTACTGACTTAATTCTACCGACCAAGTTGATATACGTCCCGAGAAATCTGCCTTTCGTATCAAAAATTTCAACTGAAACTCAGTGTAAACCACAATTTTGTGACTCTGGAAATAATGGGACAACTTCCTTGCTGCTGTCCTCAATGCAAGGACTAATTTTTCTAGGGGTAGATATCTCGTTTCTGCATCCAACAACGTCTTACTCACGTAGTAGACAGGGATTTGCTCGGATCCCTTGTCCCTCAGTAATACTGCACTAACAGCATGTTCAGAGATTGCTAAGTACAAAATTAAGGACTCACCCGGTTCAGGAGTAGACAAGAGCGGGGCCGCTGCCAAGTACTTCTTCAGGTCTTGGTACACCTGTTCGCATTCTGCTCCCCATTCATATCCTTCTCTCTTTTTCAGCAATTGAGAGAAGGGCCTACACTTATCGTTGGACCAACTGATGAATCTATTACGGGCTGCTGCCATTCTATGCAGTCTTTGGACCTCTTTCGTGGTCCTCGAACTTTGGAGCCTCTGCAAAGCTGTTATTTGATTGGGATTTGCCTCTATCCTTCTTATGGTCACAAGGTGCTCCAAGAACTTTCCTGAGCTTACTCCAAATGCACACTTAGAGGCGTTGAGCTTCAGCTTGTATTCTCTCAGAATCTCAAAGGCTTTATTTAAGTCTACTATGTGGTCTTGCCTCTTTTTGCTCTTGACCACCATATCATCTATGTATACCTCCATAGTTTTGTCGAGCAACTTCTTTAGCGTAATCGTTGCCAACCTCTGATATGTTGCACTGGCATTTCTCAACCCAAAGGCATGACACTGTAACAATATAGCCCTCTTGGTGTGATAAAGGAAGTCTTCTCTTGATTGGGCCCGTACATAGCAATCTGATGATATCGTTGATATGCGTCGAGGAAACTCATCCGCCCATACCCAACTATTGCATCCACCAGTTGATCTATCCTTGGGAGAGGGAAACTGTCCTTTGGACAGGCTTTGTTCAAATCTATGAAGTCCACGCAAGCACGCCACTTCCCATTCTTCTTTTTTACCACCACAGTGTTAGACAACCACTCAGGGTAGTAGACCTCCCATATGGCCTTTGCTTCAAGCAAATGGTCAACCTCTTCGATAACAACGTTTACGTGCTGTACGGCTGTCCTTTTCTTTTTCTGCATCATAAGCTTGTGTTGTGGATCCACATTCAAGTGGTGGCAAATCACGTTTGCATCCACCCCAGGCATCTCTTCGGGTACCCAGGCAAACACGTCAACATGTTCCTTGAGGAACCCACCAACTTTTCTTCTTCTTCTTCTTCTTCTTATTCTTTATTCAGGTTTTCCCCAATCAAGAAATACCTCTTTGAATCAGGCTCGTTGATCTGAATCATTTGCAAGCCTTCCACCACTTTCTCGACGGGTTCCCTCTGACATCCTCGATGGTCGGTTGGTCTGGAACCTCGATGGATTGGACCAATCTTGCTTTGGGTGCCTTCTTGATTATAGAATTCAAGCACTGGGCAACCTTTTGTTTCCCTCTAATCCTTTCAATGCCATTAGATCTGGGAAGTTTTACCATCTAATGGTAAGTGTAGGAAACTGCCCTCATCTTGTGCAACCATGTTCTTCCTGTAATCGCATTATAAGAAGACGGCACATCTACCACCAGGAAGTCGGTACGCAGTATCACTGTTCCTGCCCGAACAGGCAACGTTACTTTGCCCAATGGCCAGATTGCTCCTACTCCGAACCTGACCAAAGGGGTCATTGATTGTACTAGATCCGCTTGGGTCAATCCTAGCTTCTTGAAAGCATTGTAATATAGCACATCTGTGCAACTTCCTGAATCCACCAGGATCCTCTCCATGTCATACTCCCCAATTCGTAGGGTTATGACCAAAGCATTGTTATGGGGCACCTGGACTCCACCCAGGTCCTCATCCGTGAAGACTATGCCCTCGTTGCATAGTTCTTCTCACGTCCTCTTTTCTTCCCCAACTTTATCACATGTTGGTCGTGCTTAATCTACCTCCGGAGCAATCTCACCTCATTTTTTGTATAACGCTCAGCCAATCCATGTATCATATGGATTATGCCCCTTAGATTTTGTTCGTAATCCAACTCTATTGCTTTCTCTGCACCCATGTGCTCCTCCTGAATGAAGTCTTTCGGATAACCTCAAGAAAATAAGTTATCGAGGTGCTGCTTAAACATCTCGCAGTCCTCTGTCATGTGACCCCAGTCCCTGTGGTAGCTGCATCCTGATTCGTAGCCCGCTTTGCGTCATTATTTCCTCCCAGGCTTGGGGGCCATTTGAAGTAAGACTGATTCTTTATTCGATAAAGAACCCTATAGATTAGTTATTTCCAAACTGTATTCATTGAAAAGAAGGACTTGGGGTCAGGAGCTTGTTTCTCCTTGTACGGCTCTTTCTTAGCCTATCCATAATCCTTCCTTTCCCTGTAAGTTTTGGGCTCTGATTTATCTACCTTTTTCGCAGGCTCCTTGGCTTGCTTGGCAACCACCTTGCCGTCTTCCTGGAGTATGTCATCCTTATTCCTGGCATGCTGCTCAATTCGTTCCATTAGGTTTGCAAGTGTTTCTACTGGACTCATAATCAATGACTTTCACAGCTCCCCCCAAATAGGCAGCCCAGTCTTGAAAGTGGCTATTGCATACGCCTCACTGCAACTTTCAATCTCGTTGAAAGTCTCCCAGTATTTTTTCGCATAATCCCTGATCGGCTCGTCCTCTCCTTGCTTCATAATGGAGAGGCTCTCAAACGTTTTTGGCGCTTTCCTGCACGTCAGGAACCGAGCAGTGAATTCCTCGGCCAACTGCCTCCATCCTCGAATGGAGTGCGGACATAACTTATGGAACCAAGACAAAGCTACCTTACCCAAACTCGATGGGAACATCTTGCACATAATTGCATCATCCCCCTCATGCATAAATATTGCCTACTGGTAGTGCTGTATGTGTGCCACGGGATCTGCATTTGTCTCGTAAAGGACAAACATTCCATGCTTCACCCTGCTCGGCATTCTTGCGTCCGGTAACTTTCTTGCTAAGGGGGAGGATGCAATATTGCTAAATGCCTTTCGTGCTGCTTCTCGTGCAGTCATGGTGTCGTCTTCTAGTCCCTTTGTCTTGTTGGGTCTATTCTTTTTCCAATCGGAATCAGGTCTCTCGTACCTATTCCTGTGATGTTTTTTGGTCCCCTCCTCCTCGGGGGTGGGACTTTGACTTCTGCTCCTCCTTTTTCGTGAAGAAGCCCTTCGCCTCTCTGGTATTCAGCTTTTACTTCTGCTCCTCCTTTTTCGTGGAAAAGCTTTATATCGCCTTGGGGTGGGGCTCCTGCTCCTACTCCTTTCATCCTCGTGAAGGAGCCTTTTTGTGGACTACCAGTGCCAGCCTGTCTCCCTTGGAATCCCTTCGTGAAAGTATAGAATCTTCTGGGTGTTCTCATACCCGTTGTAACTCTCGAATCTCGTACTCTCATTTTTGATTAAACGAGCGTACTACTTGATTTCCTATCTCTTTTTGTCCAGGATATCTTCATAGTTGTGCACACTCCTTGAGTGTGCGACCGACTCTCTCCCACGGTGGGACTTACTCCTTCTCGTGGATTCCGTGGCTGTCCTGCCTTCCCTATTCTTGGAGTCATCTTGGATAGTCAGGGGTGGTCCTTGCTTGTGGTCCTCTTCGTATGCCTGCCATCGAGCTTCCTCGGAGCCTTTGGTGGGGATTTATCTCCTCCCCCACCAAGCTGGCTCTTTGGATCCAGCAGCGTCAATGGATCTCCTTCCACCATGGTCGTTATTCAAAGGGAACTCTTTTGTTTCCCACAGATGGCGCCAATTGTAGGGGGATGTGTAGACACCCCAATTTGGCCTAACGATTATTTCAAGTACCACCTTGGGGACCATCCTGATGATGATATGGATACAGTGATTGCTGATTGACATCTTTTGAACCCATGGACTTATGGTGAGTACTTTGAGCCACTTAGAGGACCCCATCCAGAGCCATATAGCCTTTCAGACAGAAATACAGTATCTTAGGAGAATCTTTCTATCGGCCGTAACATCGATCTCACGGCCTCAACATCATTTCTTCACCCGTGAAACTTGTTGCCTGAAAATCTCCCTGACAGATTGATCTTTCAGCCGCCAGGTCTATCCTTTGGGTGCTTAATCGTTCCTACGGCTGCTAGATCTTTTGCCCAGCCGCCAGATCGTCTATTTTCCAGATTCTGGAACGTTCTGTCAATCGTTTGATCCAATCATAAAACCCTAGCAAACAAATTCCAATGTGTTCTGGCTACGTAAGGAGATTACCATGAGGAGTTCGTGTTGCCTTATAACTCCAATTTAATCAATTGATTTTGATTGGTTGAGGTGTGTCATCCCTATGCCTATATAAAGGAGCTCTTGGGTTCCGAAAAAAACAACGAATTCATATTCCAACACACCCTCTCAAGGCACGAAACTCTGTCAATATACACTCTTAATCCCCTTTGCAAAAGCCCTAACCTGCCGAAGGCAACCACTAATCCGACGATCAAAGCCCAAAATTCAAACCCTAAACCTAGGGTTTCAAGGAGCTAAATCAGTCATTTGCACTCAATCCGAAGCAATTAAGCAACTGAGGGATCAAAGTGGTGAGGCCCAGGGGCCTATGGTTTGATCACTTTTACATTTTTGTACTATAATCATAGCATTTTGACTTTCTGCTAATCATTTAGTCTAGCGTAAGGAAGAACATTGGCTGGGGAATCAATCCCTCGGCCGATACATCAATCCAGAAGGATCCCTCGGTCGTGATATCAATTCACCGACAAAGAGATCCATTCTCAGGGACAGTTGTCTTGTTTTCTGCTTATTTCTTATCCATATTTTCATTATCGTCTCGGCTCACCATTAACTGTTTAAAAACCAATTAATCAATTTATGTGTTTAAGAATTACATAAAGCATGTACTAATCTTATGTTGAACAATTATGGGCCAATCTCACGATTGGGCAGTGAGGGGTGCCTTAACACTTTCCCCTTATCGTACCTTTGGCTCTTGTACTCAGAATCTCTATATGTTTTTCATAGTTTTTATTAACTAGGTGGCGACTTTATTTTGATGATAACCGCTATCGTGTGGCGATGTTCCTAGCCATGGGAATATCCACGATCTTGGTTTATGAAGCAAACAACCAAACAAACCACGATGATCAATCTGTACGGCGATGCCCCTCTTCTGGGAGGTGTCTACAGTTTTTGGCAACTCTGTTGGGGACTTGAGAGCCATAAACAGAAAGTTCAACATAAGACTAATACATGCTTTACTTAATTCATTTATCATATGCATCGAGAGGGCAACCTCGTTGAGTTCTCCATTGGCATTATGGAAAGAGACAAAGCTGGGGGCCTGCGGCCAAACAGGCGTAACAGTAGTGGTAGTCGTGGTAGGCAAGGCTAGCAAGGCCAGGCGAAAGACCGAGTAATCTCTCGCTACAAGAAAATCTGTGGCCAACTGTCTCTAGAGAGGAAGTAGCAGGCCCTCTCTTGTCAAAAGATGAGTCGACCTCATACCGGCTGGAGGAGGAAGAGGAACAAGCTGCAATGCCTCTCAGCGCGGGAAGTATTGACTCGCCACTCTCTTTCCAAGGTACCAAGCCCTTGAGAAAGGTCCCTCCAAAAGGAAGTGCTGGCTATCCAAAGCCCGGGCCGAGCTCAACTCCAAAGGAGCGTCGTCAAGCAAAGTATCCCAGGGATCAAAACGCACCTGTTATAGGCAAGATGACATCAGTATAACAAAGAGGAAGGATAACATGAGGATAAGACGTGTCAAACCTGATCTTCCATCAAACGGTTCAGAACCCGTCTCCAAGCCAACAAATCCATAGCAGGCGACCGTGTATTCTGAACTCCTTTCAACCAACAAGCTGCCCATGGAATGAACCTAGGCTCCCTATGGCTCGTTGGAGGAGGAAATTGTAACAAGTGCTCGAAAGCCCAGAGTTGCAAACAAAGATAAAGACCAACATAAGTTGCAGAGATTAAAGCAGCAGAAGGACAACAAAGAAGGGTAAAAACATGTACCATAAGAACACGGTGGTGCCCACCTAGTTAGAGACTAACTCCTCGGGAGCAAGCACTGAGGTGTCCATGCAGTGTAGCCAAAGCGGGAGTTCCCCAGTCAAACTCCGCTATAGTCTCCTGGTTCACTAAAACAGCCAAAAACTGAACATGCACCGAGTTCTCTTTGTTGCAAAACAAAGTTTGTCCAAGGAGGTAAAAGAGGAAGGCTCGTACCAGCTGAGAAACAAATACCTCAGTCAGAATACCTTCCTGATCGTACTGTGCTCGGAGCCATGAATAGGTGACATGACCACTCTCCGATACGTCAGGGGTCTTCCCCAAAAGATAGTCAAAAGCACCCTCTCTTTCATGAATTCTTGGGTCAATCGGAAGGGTATCACCACCAACTCTCAAACTTGTGAGAAGAGCAAAATCACCTAATCTGATTGTCATCTCTCCAGCCTCGGGAAAATGAAATGTATTCGTGGTGTCCCACCAGTGCTCCACTAGCGCTGTTTTCAGTCCCAACCCCGCCTTCGGAAGATGAAAGCCGAGTATCAAGAACTCAAAATCGGCCAGGGCAACTGCATCCTTAGCGCCCTATGGAAGTCTCTCGTACCACTCATAAACTTGGGGACAGCTTCCCCACATGCGCAGTTTCTCTTTTGCCTGGAAAAGTACAAAAGACGATCAATATTGTAGAGACCCGAATTTTTTTTTTAATATTTTGAAATGTATATTAAATGCCTAATTGGAAAAAATAGAGTTTATATGGTGATTATTTGAATTTGAGGATTTAAGTGGAAGAATAGAAGCTTGAGGGAGTAGGTGTGTAATTTAAAGATATATGAGTATATTTAGGATGGTGTGTGGAGTAGGAGATTATTTTTCATCTCCCATCTCTCTCTCATCCATTCTCTCTCTCTCTCTCTCTCTCTCTCTCTCTTGCTCCCTCACTCAAAACTCCACTCCATCTCACAAAAACCTCAAGGATCCATCTATATTTCATCTCTATAACGCAACCTCGGGCTCGTATCGTGTTGCGTGAGGCTCGGAGGGAAGATCTTGGAAGATTTCGGAGCTTTGGAAGCTAGGGCTTGCTCGTTGATCTCGTCTTTGAAGCTTCTAACCTTGAGGTAGGGATTTCTTACTCATTCTATGCGTTTATGAGTTGATTTCATGCTTTAATCGAGTTTTGATCGTCAACCACTGTGCCTTCGAAAAAGCTGTCAAAATCTGCAGAAAATCGCCCAAAATCGCCAAGGGATTGATCCCTCTAGCATGAGGGATCGATCCCTTATTCAAATCTGGACAAAACCCTAGTTTTCGCGTTGGGGATCGATCCCCATTGGAGGAGGGATCGATCCTTCCCCTCTCTGGAACATTCTGCTTGTTTTCTGGATTTCAGCCCACCTTCAAACGGCCGTAACTTTCTCGTCCGAGGTCCGATTCAAGCAAACTTTATATCGATTCGAAGCTCTTGAAGTCAGCTTTCATTTGCCACCAAAATCATCTTAAACCAATTAGTACACAAAAAGTTATGATCATTTGAGTAGAGGTGTGTCAATCTACCGATGTCCGTGACTATTCCTAAGGTTGTTTTTGACTCGTGTTATGATTCCTTATATGATTAGGATATGTTTAAATCACTCTTGAGCATGATTGCTTATGTCCTAATGATTTGTTATTTGATCTTGTCTTTTAGCACTCATTAGAGCATAATATCCACGATGTTGGCTAAGGAAATGTACCATAAGGTCGATAGGAGTACCGTGGGCTCTAAGGGATAAAGTGGTGTGTGTTGTGAGTAGACATGAGCTTGTCTAGGGATCCAATGGGTAGCATTGGGACTCGCATCCTCGCGCTCCGTCTTTTTAAGTTCCCTAGTTTCCTTTGGCTTTCATTCTATAAAATTCTGGCTTAAAACCTAGCGGGTGGTGTGTCAAGAAGTCAATTGTGGTTTTGATACGTAGAGAAGGACGTTGTGATAGACTTAGAGAAATAACATGAGCTTAAGGTAATTATCAATGTACGATGTGACATGCTTACAAGTTTGTATTACAATGTGAATTTTGGAAATGTTGCCTGCTTGTACATTGAACGATGGCTTATATGTGTGTATGCTTGAATTGAGACTTGGAATAAAGGGCCCGCAACGCGAGGTGTGGTAATGCGAGGACTCTAGAGGGCCCGCAACGCAAGGTGTGGTAATGCGGAAATCCAGGTGAAGAGAATTCACGATCACACAAGGGGTGGTAATACAGTTGAATGTCTCCCCCGGGTGAAGAGAATTCACTGTCACGCATGGGGTGGTAACACAGTTGAATGTCTCCCCCGGATGAAGAGAAATTTGATTGATTTTAGAAGTTTATGTTGAAGTTTGGATTGTTTGTTGTTTGGGATCGTGGCTGTTAAAAAAGAGAATAAACGGTTAATTCTACCAAGGTTTTATTAAAGAAAGGAAAGTTTTATGAAATAAAGTTCTACGGTGAATAGTATGAAATGAGGAAGTGGTTTGTGGCATTCATTCGAAAAGTTATGAGATGATTGGACTATTGTTGTTATTTGTTTGGTTGATGTGAGTATTATTGCTACTTCTAGTCGACGTGTTGATGATTAGGGTTATCTCTAAGATGTCCGAAATCCCAGAGTTAAATCGTCTGTTCATCTTGGTAATTCCTCTTGTATCTCATGTCTTTTTAATGAAACTTATTCTCTCTCATTGCATGCTTCTTCGCATTTACATATAGCTTGAGTATAGTATTTCCTACTGGGCTAGTGTAGCTCAACAAAATCCTTCTTTTCAGGTTTTAATGCCAGGCAGTGGCTTGCATTACATCGTATGCTCAGTGTGGAAGACATTTTTGGAAGCTAACGAAGTCTAGCTATTTAATCGTCTTTGTAAATCACCTACTTTGATTAAAGATGAACTTATAAATAATTCATTTTGATTTCTTTTGACTAAACCATTTTTGATTTAATGACTTGTTCATACTTTTACTTAAATTAATTTGGGCCGTGTTGCCAAGGATGTATTTGTAATAACTCTGAATTTTAATAAATAAAAGCTTATTTATTATTCGAGTTATTTATTTAAATTTCTTGTATTGCTTTAATTTTCCGGTAGTTTGTCATAATTACGTTTCCGCCCTTCAAATTTGATTTATTGCGCTTTAGCCCCTAAACTTTTATTTCTTGCGCTTTAGTCCTATTTAGCAAGCCTAGTTAGCTTCTAACCATCCGGTTGGAGGAACTAAACTAGGAAGCCATCTAGTCACTATGAATGGACCGTTTTGCCCTCATTGAACCTTTTGAACCCTAGACAAAGAATTGAATATTCTTTTTTTTATAATTATTTTGGTTTTATTCTTTGTCCATTGGACAAAGATTGTTAGGGAAACTATTATCCATTGGATAATAGAACCCCAATTGTTTTTATTTAATGAATACTTGGTCAAAGTACTAAGAATATTAAGAAAAATACTTTTTTATTTCTTTAAAGTACTTTTGGGATTTATTTTATTATTTATTTGGCCTAATAACTATTATCCATTGGATAATAGATGTTAGGGGAAATTTTACCCATTGGGCAATAGTCTTAGTCTTTCAAAGTACCATGGGGATTATTAATTAAACTTTTCTTTAACCCATGTGTTTAAGTTCACACTACTTTACTAGAAAAAGTACCTAGTACCAGATTCTTAAAGTACCTTAGTTTATTTTTCTATTAGGGCTTTGATCTTCCAAAGTACTAGGGTACCATGTACATATATTATTTAAGTACCTTGAAGGTTAAACTAATGCCCTAAAGTACCATGTGCTAAATTGTTAGGATGATAGAGAATCCTAGCCTTAAAGTTTATTTTTGATCTTAAAGTACTAAAGTACATATATTTTATTTGTTTGCTTGCTATATTTGTACATGTGTATATATATAGTGTACTTTTGAAAGCAATGGGAGAGAGGGAGAGGGGGGCCGGTTGTGAGGGAGAGGAGGAGGGAGATTTGATGTTGTACTTGGCCATTGAACTTCCATGTACCATGAGATTCTTGTGCTTCCAAGCAAAACTTCACTTCATGTCCTTCTTTTGTATATTTTAACAATTGTTAAACCCTAAGAATCTTGTACTAATCTCATCTCCACCATTAGATTGTTCAAGATCAAATCCTTGGTACACCATAGCCATGCAAACCTAGGATTTTAGCCTTAATTCTTCCATGTGAACACATCTTTATGGATTAAAAAAATTGGGGAATGGAAGAGAGAGAGGGGGCCGGCCAAGGAGGGAGAGAGGGAACCCCTTGCCTATAAATAGAAGGCCTCACTAAGCTTGAACTCACACCTCAAAGCAATAGCTCTTCCTTCTCTCTAAAAAAATTCAAGTGTTCTTAGTTCAAAGTTCAAGAACTTTCTTTGTTCTTGAGTGTTCTTGAAGAAAACCACCAAACCACTTTCAAATACCACCCTTAGATCTTTAAAGTAGTCCACTTTAGGTAGTAGGGTTGTTTCTAGGAAAACGCTTTTCCTTTCGAAGCAACCGAAGGCCGTTACTCCGCCGATTTCAAAAACCGACCAACTTACCGTAGCCGACCACCGCCAAGAAGAACGGTAGTTCAATCTTACTATTGTAGTTAAATTCTTACTTTATCTTCTACAAGTAGTTTTAATCTTGATACTTTAAACCTCTACTTACTTTACTTAAAGTTTAAAAAAGTTATTTTGATCATGGATGATGTTAACTTTTGGAGATGCATGATTTACTTTTGAAATGTTTCATGTATGCTAGATAGTTGGATGATCTTGTTGATTAAATTTCAAAGCTTTAGATGAATGCATGATTGTATGAAAAGTCTCACACGCGGAGTCTCACATGATAACGAGACACGAAAACCGAGGAAATAGAAACATGACGCCTAGGGTAATGGTTTAACAAGGGAAATGTGATTACCGAGAAATAAGATATCTTAGAAACTACATAATGACCATCTCAAGGGTATTGTGTGAGTTGTGAATGTGTGTGTGTGCCTATGGGAACCCAGCGCGGCGGAACCAAGGTCGGGTGAGTAACATGGTTATCCGTGGAGAGGGACCAAAGTAAACGTGTGCCAATGGGAACCCGGCGCGGCGGAACCATTGTGAGGATACTCGGGAACCCGGCGCGGCGGAACCGAGGTTGGGTGAGTTAAAAAGAAGTCTTTGGAAAAGAAAGGTAGTAATAAACAATACGGTCTACGACGTATGCGTAGGAGAAATATCGAGAACCTTGGACACCAATATTAGTCATGAAATAAACATGGATAAACTGTTATTGCCTTTGTTTAGTACTTATGTACTTATCTTGTGGAAATCGATGCTAGTAGTAGGATTTTACTATTGAGCCTTCGTAGCTCAGGGTGTTGCCTTTTTGGTAACCCTGGCATATTATATGGGTGGCGACGCCGGTATAATATGTCAGACTTGATAGACGAACAGGGCGAACTCTTCACCTTGGAGGCGTTTGGAGCCGAAGAACTCGCTAGGTTGGAAGAGCAAGAGGAGCCGTAGAGTAGGAACCTTAGTTCCCTTTTGTTATCTGTTTTGTATCTCAAATGCTCTTATGACAGCCATTTGTAATAATGAGCATTGACTCACTTTATTTCTGTAATAAATTAAACCTTTAACGTGCCTAAAATTAGGGGCGTTACAGTATTTCTCGAAACTTGAGGACTTCGTTTGTAAATTAAACAGGTGGGAACTCCCCTTTGGGTATTATATATCTTATGAGGGTCTTTATCGAAATGGTTTATTTATTTATTTGAAAATCGAGGGCCTGACAAATATGCCTATATATGGGGCAATTCGTAAAACTCAATTTTGTTTTCAATTATCAATCATTGCTTCATAAATTCTCATACAAACAATATCATTGGCAGGAGAAAATTTACCTTTGCATTGATGAAACCAAAGTGCTGCTCCAGCTCTCTGTGCAGAACCTTAGGCGGAGTATCGCTAAGAGGAGGGCGATATTACAGTGAACCGCCACGCCCGATCACGTGAACTTGAGGGACATACGTTGTAACGACCCTGATTTTTGGTAAATAAAAATTTCGTTAAATATTTAAATTTTATTTTTAAGCACTTGGATTTCCTTTAAATTTTATTTTTAATTTCTAATAATCCGTCATAATTAGATTTGAGACTTATAAAAATTGAATCTTTTAACCCTGGACAATATGGTCATTTTCTAAAGACAAGTATGCTTGTAAAAGCACTTGTGTATTTTCATAAGTGAGTAAATAAAATCTTTGAATCATATTTTTTGGCTAGAAATTCTACTTAGCAAGCCTAATTAGCTTCTAACCAACTAGTTGGAGAAACCAAACTACCAATTCACCTAGTTACTTACTCCTAACCAAAGATAAACCTTTACCCATTGGACAATAAAAGGTAGGAAAACTTTTATCCATTGGACAATAGGAAACCTAGATTTTCTATCAAAGATATCTTGTACTAGATTTGATAAAGTACTCATTTATAGTTATATATAGGCTTATATTCACATGCCTAAAGGGCATTTCGGTATTTTAAATATTATTCAAGAATATATATATTTCCTTAATCCTTTTATCCATTGGTCAATATCTACTAGGGAAATTATTACCCATTGGATAATAGAGTTAGTCTTACCAACAAGTACTAGGGTTTGTTAAATAAATTATTTCCTAGATTTTCCATGTGATGATATACTTATATACATATATATATATATGTGTGTATGTACCTTATGAAGTTAATACCCTAGATTTCCTAGGTACACTAGTACAATATTATAATAAGGGCATGTGTGTATTAGGGTTATTTTAATAAAGAAATATTGACCTTTTAATTTTTTATTGGATAATTAGATTAGTTTAATAAGGGATTTTTGAGTAGGAAATCTACCTAGATTACATAGTACTTGGATAAATAAATATATTAAAAATACAAATGTGCCTAATAGAAATTTTTATTAGAAAATCTTGGCCTTGAAAAATCCCATTAGATGACATAGTACCTTAGGTACATTTTTATATATGTTTTGTTTATTGTTGTACATAGAAGTGTGTGTGTGTATATATATATATCTATGTGTGTGAGAGAGAGAGAGATTTCAGAGATTTTGGAGAGAGAGAGAGAGAGAGAGAGAGAGAGAGAGAGAGAGAGATGGCCGAGAGAGGGAGAGAGTGATAGTGTGCATGTGTTGCTCACTCAATCTAGTCAAATTCTTTTGGCCAATTTCTCACACAATCATGGTACAACCAAATCTAGGTTTTCCTTGCTCTTTTATATATAAACAAGTCTTCTATGAACTAGACAAGACTAGGAACCCTCTAGAATAACCTAAACTTGTCCTAGAAAGGAATAAAGAGAAGAGATTTGATTGTCCTTACCATAATCTTCTTACATCCTTTCAAACCTATGATGATATATTTTTCTAAAGCAAATCTATCTTCCATTGTCCTTATTATTACATTTACAAATTTTTAAACCTTGTACAATCCTCCTTTTCTCCACCAATCTTTCCATAATCCAATCCAAAGTACTAAAATCTAGCCATGCAAGCCTAGAACTAGGAAGAAAAGTACAAGCAAACCCGTGATCTTTCAAAAGAAAGCATGACACGTTGAATAAAAAAAGAGATATGGAGAGAGAGAGAGAGAGAGAGAGAGAGAGAGAGAGAGAGAGAGAGAGAGAGAGAATTCGGATGGGAGAGAGAGGATGGAGGAGCCTTGGCCTATAAATAGTAAGCTCACTTCAAGCTTCAACTCACACCTTCACTCCTTTTCTCTCACTTCTCTCTAGAAACCATTTCCATTTTTCAGACAGCCTACTGTCCTTCACAAATCTTCATTTTTCTCCTACTTAAAGTAGTTCTTAGAACCAACTCCCTTCGGGAAAGTTGTAGAGCACTTTGAGACCTTCAAGTTAGACCCAAGAACCACCCCAATCGGTGAAGAAATGACAAAAATATTGACATCCGAAGTTCAGTAAAAATCTCGGATTTCCAGTTCCAGACAGCATACTGTCTCTTCCTTTATCACCATTTTTCTCCTACCTAAAGTGGTTTCTAGGATCAACTTCCTTCACAAAAGTTGTAGAGCACTTCTAGAGCTTCGATTTTGACCCAAGAACGATCATATTCGGCCAAATATTGACCGAGTCACTGCCATCCAAAGTTTGGTCCAAATTTGCAAGTTTAACCGCCCGTAGAAATTTTCCCACTAGCTTATTCGGCCCCGACTAGTTTCGGATCAAGGTAGATTAATCTCTACTCATTCTCCCTAGTATAACTTTAGTTATTTTTGTTTATGATAAGGCAAATTAAAGTATTAGAAATAATTAGCAAGCTCGTTTTACAAAAATCTTGAAATGAAATTACGATCATGTAGAATCTTCTTATCCTCTAACTCTCAGTATAAGTAGAATCCTTTGTCCTTCACTCGACGTGTAGCATAAAACCGTATGTTGGAAAGTAGAATATCCTTAGTTTCCTCTAAGTAGATAAGGTTATCTATCGTTTATAATAGTTGGAATGCATGATTGTCAACAAGTTTATATTGCTAATGAGATTATGAGCATATGTGCATGAATTGCTTGTATTACTTGTTTTGTTGTAAAGCATAAGTGATTTTCATTCCAAAGGCGTCCGTACATGTGGCGTTATGGTTTAAGTTGTGATTTGAGCATGCTAAATAACATAGAGTTGGATGATCTTGCTAGTTTAGTTTCAAGATTACAATGAATGATTTATGTATACGTGAAAAGTACTACCGTGGAGTTTATGCATATGACGAGACACAAAAATCAAGGAAGATAGAAACATGACACCTAGGGTGTGTTAATAACAAGTTGTGTTTTGAAATCGCAATGTGGCCGAACTTGCCCATTGTGGGAATGTGTGTGTGTGTTCCAATGGAAATCCGGATCAGCGGAACCATTGTGAGGTTGTATGCATTCCCATGGGAACCTGGAGCGGCGGAACCATGGTGAGGAATGGCTTGGTTATCCGTGGAGAGGAGCCAATGCAAATTTTGTGTGCCAATGGAAACCTGGCGCGACGGAACCATTGTGAGGATACTTGGGAACCCGGCACGGCGGAACTGAGGTTGGGTGTGTTAAAAATGATTTTTGGAAATGTTGATTTGGTATATGAAAATGATGAAACAGTCTACGATGAGTCACGTAGGAGAAACACAGAAAATCATGGACACAAACGTTAGTTTGGATAGTGAATATGGATGTATTACTGTTAGCTGTTTTGTTAAATATGGATGTGCTATGTGGAAATCGTTAACTATATGATCTATTATTTGTAAGTTAAGGGTAAGTGGGTATGGATTATTCTATTGAGCTCCTGTAGCTCATGGTGTTACCTTTGGTGACCCTGACATATTATATTGGTGGCGACGCCGGTATAATGTGTCAGACCTTGTGGATGAACAGGGTGAGCTGTACACCTTGGAGGCTTTTGGAGCCGAAAAGCTGGCTAGGATGGAAGAGCAGACGGAGCTGTAGTTAGGAACCTTAGTTTCCCTCCCTTTGTGTAATTATGAGAATTATGATGTAATAATGAGCCAGACTCTATTTAGATTTTCAATAAAATTGTCTATTTAACGTTCCCAAAATTCGGGGCGTTACATACGTAGTGGCGTTAAACGGCGGCAAAGCATCATTGCCCATATCAGAAGGAGTCTCAAACTCTGTCTCAAGAGGATTGGGTTGCGAAGAACTCCCTTCGACAGTGGGTGTACGGCGGCTCGAGCGAAGAACGCGAGTACTCGAAACCCCACCAAGAACCGTGGCCTCAACGGCGGGAGCCTTGCCCGAATCTCTCGGTGTAGCAGTAGAAGATGAAGGAGCACCGGTAGTGGTGTCGAGTGGAGGTAGAGGTGACGAAGCCATGGCGGCCAAGAAAAACGACACTAGAACGATGGTGGTTGGGAAGAACGACAGCTGCGAGGGAACAATAGCGGTCAGAGAATGGGGACGGAACAGTCTCAGATGAAGAAAGAGAGGAGAAATCAAATGACCCGTGAAATCTATCGAACTTAACTTAAATCGATTTTCTGACTTTTGAAGTTCTCACGGCCGAGACATCGATTATTCGGCCAAGACATCAATTCTACGACCACGGTATCGATTTCCTGGCCCCCCTAATCAATCTCCCATAGCAGCATCAGATTTTGCTCAATGCACCAACTCAAGCCAATGTGAAGTTTTTGGGTCCGTGACCAATAAAACCAATGATGAATCAGTCTTGAGGACATTCCCAAACAAATAATAGCATGAACAGAACTAGCCTTGGGGGCATGCCTGAGCATGAATAACGTCCAAGCCCACTTTAGAATCCTCCACAAGCTATCTCACCCGATCGACTATGAAGTCCAAGCTCTAACAACTTCAATCATCGTACTCCAAAAGTACCATGGCTGTCAAATCCTGTAGAACGGCTCTATGCCCATAATGGTTCAGCAAGCCCTACGCTCGTGCACTATTTCAGCAGGACGTACTCATCAGCACTCTGCACATCGCCTCAGCGGCTCTATGCCTATGTTCACTACTGTTCTTAGCTCTACGCTCACCATCAATGGCATCACACTCCATTAGCTCTGTCAGCAGCTCTAGCCTTACCCAACAGCCTCGAGCCTATCATTTCGGCAACTCCTCTAGCATCTCAACAACTCAGCAGCACCACGTGCTCACTATCACCAAGTCACTCAGTGACTCCATGCTCGCTATCACTCAGCAGCTCTACGCTCGATATCACTTAGCAGCTCTACACTCGCTACCTCAGCAACTCCATGCTTACTATCAGCAACACCATGCCCAATGTTCACCATTTCAGGCAAACTCAGCAGCTCTACGCTGGTACTCAGAGTTCACTATCACTCCGGCAGCTATAAGCTCACCATTACTCAGTAGCGGCTCTATGCCCATAGCAAAGCTCGTTCGGTAGCTCTAAGCTCACTCAGCAGCTCTAAGCTCACCCGCAGCCTCGAGCTTATTACTGCTCTTATATCTTAGCAGCTCTACACTCGCTACCTCAGCAGCCCATACTCACTATCGTTCAGTAGCTTTATGCTCGCTGTCCATAGCTCTAGGCCCAGGAACTCATCATCCAGTAGCTCACAATCACTCACCGGCTCTACGCCCGTATTTACCATCTCAGCGGCTTTACGCCCATATTCACCATCTCAACGGCTCTACGCCAACAAACTCAGTGGCTCTACGGCCATTATCTCAGCTGGCTCTATGCCCCTATAACCAACAAGATATCATCTACTCTCAAGCCCTACACTTGAATGCTCAAATTCCAACATTATGAATGCTCAAAGCTGTTTAAATGCCCAACCACTGTGTACTGGATGCTCAAGTTCTACACATGAATGCTCAAGCTCTACACTTGAATGCCCAACCACTGTGTACTGGATGCTGAAAGCCTGTACTTTGAATGCTCAGATTCTACCCTCCGAATGCTCGAGCTCTATGCTCTGAATGCTCAAGTCCGAAACTTGAAAGAAGCTCTATGCTTAAAATCAAACACACATGCACGGGCCTGTGCACATATTGCATCAATCACATCGAGTCTGCATAGCCATCATCATCACCATATCTGTTCATATCTATTTTACCATCATCATACACATGTTCTGCATATCTGTCACTCATGAAACAGGTCAATCCTGCAATCAACCGGCTCTATGCCTTGATTTTTATTGATTGGTCCAGCGCCTCGACCCTTTGGCTCTACGCCAAAATTTATGATGGGAAAGCTCCGTACACAGACCTTTAGAATGCAACCAACTCTACGCCTCGGTTCTATCTCTATAAACTCTAAGCTTCGACTTCTCAAGCTCTCGCCTTACGAATGCAACGGGCTCGACGCCTCAATTCTGTCAAGACCTTCAGAATGCAACTGGCTCCGCGCCTCGGTTCTATCACCTCAAGCTCTAAGCTCTGACCCTTCAGGCTCTCAATTCATGACTGCAACCAGCTCTGCGCCTCGGTTCCTTCATCTCAATGCTCTGTGCTCTAGTTACTAGCCTCATGCCCTTGTATCTCAAAAATCAGCGTCCGATTCATCCCCAGCAGATGGTTTGGATTCCACCCAATTATATCTATTCCATCAAGCTCATTCGCAAGGATAGGCTACTTTACCGAGCTCCCTTCAATCAAAGTAAGGATGATCAAGAAAAGCAAACGACTCACCCGCTGTATATTGATCTACCCCAAAATGCTAAGGATGCTCTCCGCAAAAATTCCCCCGGCAACCCCGCGCTCTTTCAGCTACTCTCCGCTAAAATCTTGGCATTGCCCAGGTACGTTGCACTACGACTTTTTAAGCCTGAAGGTACGTTTTCTGTTTCTGATCCTCCAAACTACAGTTGGTCTGAATTTTCCCTATGCAACCTCCCTGCCCGACCATAACAAAAACCTTTTTCAAAAAATCCCTTAGAATAGTGGTTGGACCAAATTGAGTTGCTTTTTACAGCTTTGACTCTTACTTAAACAAGTCTCGCAATCCATCTAAGTTCAGTCAAAGAGGGGCATCAGTAGACACCCCAATTTGGCCTAACGATTATTTCAAGTCCCACCTTGGGGTCCATCCCGATGATGATATGGATACAGTGATTGCTGATTCACTCCTCATGAACCCATGGACTTATGGTCAGTACTTTGAGCCACTTAGACTACCCAATCCAGAGCCATATAGCCTTTCACACAGAAATATAGTATCCTAGGAAAATCTTTCTATCGACCGTAACATCGATCTCACAGCCTGAACATCATTTTTTCACCCGTGAAACTTGTTGCTTGAAAATCCCCCTGAGAGATTGATCTTTCAGCCGCCAGGTCTACCCTTCGGCCGCTTAATCGTTCCTACGGCTGCCAAATCTTTTGCCTAGCCACTAGATTGTCTATTTTCCAGATTTTGGAACGTTCTGTCAATCGTTTAATCCAATCACAAAACCCTAACAGCCAAATCCTGATGCGTTCGGGCTACGTAAGGAGATTACCATGAGGAGTTCGTGTTGCCTTATAACTCCAATTCAATCAATTTATTTTGATTGGTTGAAGTGTGTCATCCTTATGCCTATATAAAGGAGCTCTTGGGTTTCGAAAAAAAACAACGAATTCATATACCAACACACCCTCACAAGGCACGAAACTCTGTCAATATACACTCTCAAATCCCCTCTGCAAAAGCCCTAACCTGCCGAAGGCAACCATTAATCCGACGATCAAACCCTGAAGTTCAAACCCTAAACCTAGGGTTTCAAGGAGCTAAAAAAATAAACCCACTCAATCTGAAGCAATCAAGCAACTGAGGGATTAAGGTGGTGAAGCCCAGGGGCCTATGGTTTGATCACTTTTACGTTTTTGTACTATAATCATAGCGTTTTGACTTTCTGCTAATCATTTAGTCTGGTGTGAGGAAGAACATCGGCTGGGGAATCAATCCCTCGGCTGATACATCAATCCAGAAGGATCCCTCGGCCGTGATATCAATTCATCGGCCGAGAGATCGATTCGCTGGGACAACTATCTCGTTTTCTACTTATTTCTAATGCATGTTTTCATTATCGTCTCTGCTCACCATTAACTGTTTAAAAACCAATCAATCAGTTTATGTGTTAATAATTACATAAAGCATGTACTAATCTTATATTGAACAATTATGGGCCAATCTCGCGATTGGGCAATGAGAGGTGCCTTAACACCTTCCCCTTATCGTACCTTTGGCTTCCGTACTCAGAATCTCTATATGTTTTTCCTAGTTTTTATAAACTAGGTGGCGACTCTATTTTGATGATAAATGCTATCGTGTGGTGATGTTCCTAGCCATGGAAATATCCACGATCTTGGTTTATAAAGTAGACAACCAAACAAGCAGCGATGATCAATCTGTATGGTGATGCCCCGCTTCCGGGAGGTGTCTACAGGATGAAAACAATTGATGCTTAGAACAACACTAGATTGCAACGGCTTACTCGTGCCTCTTCACTGGAACCCTAGTTCATCATCGAAACCCTAATCTGCAAAATAGACAAGGGGTGAGCGCACCTTTGCTTCTCGTAGCAAAGCCCTCCGATGCCTAAGTTAGTATCACGTACTAGCCGAAAACCCTGATTATCAATAGGAGAACAATATGAGTGCAACGTATTACGTACCTTTTACCTCTAGGTTTACCTCGTATTTATAGATTCATAGATGCTTGCTGCCCAAGCATCCCTATTGCATTAATAACTTCAAGGACCAAAATCCTGGAGAATCCTGCAATCCACATTTGAATAGTTTAGAAAACAACAATGGATAGGAAAACAACATGCAACAGGCTTGGAGTCAACCACGAGCCAAAGTTTTTTCATGCTAACGGCTAGGGGCAGGACCTCCACACTTAAAGAATGACATAGATTGCAATGAATACGTATGCATATTAAACTGAATATTCAAGAAGAAAAACAAGTCGCTTATTTAGGCTATGAATACTCAACCCAAGCTCAACTTTGCATGATGACAACAATCTAATTGCTCCTAGCATAGAAATATGAGATGTAAATAGCAATGAATGTGAGTGCAATGCTCCTTTTACTGTTTGGCAGAGATCTCGGCATGCTCTTAACAGTGCTGTGTGATAGCATTCCACAAAAGAGTTGAGGTATTCTCCCAGGATATGACGCCCCTCAGGCTGAGCTGTCTTCTTTTTGAAGGCCAAGTGTGTTGGCAGGGAGATAGACTTTATAGTGCATCCCTTTATTGCCCCTGCAAAATTGTTAGTAAACTCAGCAATGAAGGCAGGGCAGATTGGCTGTCGTAGGGAGCTTGCCCAATTGGATCCACGACTCACTTTACTCCTTGCATAGAGACGATGGCCATGATGTCTTGCTTGAACATAAGAAACCTCATACTTGGAGTTAGCTTGTGCAACCAAGACAACTACTTCCACTAAGCAGCCATAATGGTATACTTATGAAATACTAGGGTTAAGAGATCAATGCAAAAGACAGGGTGATACTGATACGCATGTAAATCTGCAATGTATTTTGGACATCTCAACTTTCACGTATTTGTTCAAATGCTTCCCCTTGCCCTAAGGAGATTGACAATGACTTACTGCTTACACTAGCCAGGTGATTTGAAAGACTGCAATACTCTAGCGGCACCACTAAAAACATTGTTTGGCCAAGAGACCATGTTGTTACACTCCTCATGAAATGTGGGACCCATGTTATTTCTTCAGAAATTTGCAAAAAGTGACTGCGCTTGTATTTGCTGTGTTAAAAATGCTTAGGATAAAATCATCTTTGAAAACTTTTCCTCTAGGATTTCAAAGTCACATCATTCCATCCATATGTTTCACATGCATGCCATTTTCTTGCGCAACTTTCCACGTTGCATGATTCACCAGAATGATGCGTGCTTCTTAATTCTTGCCCTGCGTGTCACGTCCCACTTTGGTGATGCCCCTAAGTCGTGTCCTTCAATCTGAGAGGACTTTGTTATGGATCATAATGTAGGCTAAGGTTGTTGGTGTGACAAAGAAAGGGATATAATTATTCAAACCTAACTTCCACTCATGCTTTGGTTTTTTTTAAAAGCTAGCAACCATCTCATCACTTTTTGTAATCGCCCTTTGCTTCATTTTGTTATTGTGGGCTCACGCCCCGGAAGATTTTATGAAAAATTTGGTTGCGGCCCCTTTTTTGGAAAAGCCTGGCGAAATGCTTTGATTCAGAGTCGCCACTCGGGTTTTAGCGGTGAAATACCCAATGAACTGAACTTGAAACGCTTGCTATGTTTTGATTGAAAAAGGCTTTAAAGACTGGACCGTTGTCACCTTCGATATCTGAAGTTCGTGAGCCAGGTTACAAGAGGGGAAGGGTTTTATGGCACCCCTCTCGCCCAATCCGGAGATCGGTCTCTACTTGGGCATTTTTAAAACATTTGCATTTTTCTCTCATTAATCATTTTTTAGCCAATTAAGGCGGGAAGCAGTTAAAGGGGATTAAAATTGTAACAAGTTGCATTATGTGACAAAATGTTTATGGATGATTTGCTTTATTGAAATAAGTAAAAATAGATTGAGAACAAGTGCTTGTGAGAGTTTTAAACAAACTGGAACACATTGATCCAGAATGGTGTAAGCAGGAAGGAACCTGTATGCACTGGCCAAGCCACTGCATACAAAGATGACCTACATACATCACGCCAAGACTAGCGTGCGCTGGTAGACTTAAGCTCACAGCTCCTATTCTTAACCCTCTGGGCTCTGGAAAGGACCAGTGCACACCCAGGACAAACCACACAGTTTATATAGCAACATATATATAGTTACAGACAGATGAAATGGCTTTTAGCCATTAAAATAAACAGAACACCCCATAAATAGTGTGGGGAAATAAATATCGGCCAAGGCCTAAATGCCATACAAGGGCCAGGCACTGGACTGGATATGACAGTCATACGCCAGTTATATCTATTGTCCAGTATTTGGCTTTGCATCATCCAGGCTCTGGAACATGACCAGAAAGATCCAAGAGACATTCTGAAGCACACAAAAACAGGGAGAACATATAAACAACTACACAGTTTTAAAACCCAGAAAGCTGTAAACTAGTTATTAGCATGTAGTATGGTGTCAATATGCAAAGAAGAGCATAAAATGGAAGGTCAATGATTCCCACGCCAGTTTTGCACATACTACCATAATTGGCGTATGGCTTATTACTATTGGCGTGCGCCATTGATCACCACACATGGTCCTTGAAACCTTGCTAGCTTTAGACCCAGGACTGGTATTAATTGCCAGCCTTGACTCTCCCAGCCCTCCTCAGGGGTCAGAATAGAAAAGATTTCAAAAGGCGGTATACCTTTGGATTGAAGTTGATAGAATGTTTTGAACTTGAGCTTGGGGTTTGGATGAATGATGAGTGAAAGAGGTGCTATGGTATGTGGGAAGGAGTCCTTTGCTTACTCTTTCAATGGACGAGAGAAGAAGGAAAGAACTAGAAAAATGAGAGAGAGAAAGACTTAAGGGCTCGTAAGTGAATGTAACCCCTTGCATATAAATACAAGGGGGATATATATAGGCCAAAGGGCTGAGTGTGAGGGCAGTAGCCAGGCTGGTTGAGTTAGAGTGAGGAGTCTCCATGCATTAAATGCATGGGACTTGCATGAAAGGAGTTGAAGGAGGGAGGGGAACATGCCCTGCTTGATTGTAATCATCAGGAGACTGTTCATTGTATTGGAGACTATTCATTGTATTGGGGTAGCTGCAAAGTCTTGTGCACGTGGTTGAATAGTGGTGATTTGACTAGTTTTAACCCGCGTACACCCGTCTTATACCTGTGTGCGCCAATGGAAATTAAGTCAACGGTCGAGATGACTCACACGCGGCAATTTACCAACGCACGCCAACACAGTACTAGCGTAAGCAAGTAGGGTTTTGTTGAGGCCATTTGGTTTTGGCATGAAGGGTTTGAAATGGAGTTCGAAAGGGTTTGAATGAGGTTTGGGACGCTCAAAGCTCAAATACACTAACAACCTCAGGATGTTCTTGACCTTAATCATCATTGGGGAATCAAAGGCCGTAAGTAAACTAATCTGGACATTCCAGAATAGGGTGTTTACAGTTATGAAAGAGTTGCTTCCTCAAAAGGTCTCTTTGTTTTCTTCTTTGGATTGGAAGAGATGTTTTCTTCAAAATGCCCCTCATACAGCGGGGTACTTATTTGCAATTCGATTGATTTTGCTTTCATCTCTATTTTTATCATTTTTTCCTTTTTACCCCAATGCGGGGGATGGCTGGTTAATGGGCTTTTTTCCTTTTCAAAGAAAATTTCCAGAGGCTCAACAGGCAAAGGAGTAGTGTTTTGGATAGAGATATGAATGTTTTTCTTCATTTTGAAACACACGACAAAGTGGGACGGGTTCTAACCAAGAGATTAGGGGCTTTTATGTTTATCCAAATGGATTTTCTAAGATTGAGGACAATCCTTTGAGACACATAGTGGATGCATGGAGACATGGCTGATTTCTCACTTTGTTCGTGCTCTAACTTTTGCTTTTACCGCCCTTGCGGGTTTTCAATCTAGCAAGCTCATCATTTTTTTTCTCTTCAATTTTCCTCTCTTTTCTTCTTTCTCCTCTTTCATACTCTTCATCTTCAACAGCATGATTTGCTTCATCTTCAACAGCATGATTTGCTTACAAGTGATCTCTGTGAGGGTGCAGAAACGTTTCAACTCCCTCTTAGCTCAACAAAAATAACGTGGGTCATAGCTTTGAAAAACTCATTTTGTGCTTTTGATAATTCAAGTGATTATGATGTGTTCCAAAAGATGCCATAAGATTACTTTGAAACCCTTGTGGATTGTTTTCAACGTTTGATGTTATCATGAGTATTTTATGGCAGCAAACTAGCACAGGAGGAAACATTTTCAAAATTGTGGCTGACGAAAAGGTGCCTATGTATCCCAACAGAGAATCAGGCCACTCATAGTTCAAGTCTAAGGAGACTCAAATTCAAGATCAAAATTTCATGCTGAGTGCAGCCATTAGCCAAAAACCATGATAAGAAATTCCACAAGGAAGCGGATTCAAAGCTCAAAACTCCCACGAGAAAACAGATTCAAGACTCAATTTCTCAAGAGAAGCAAAACATGGGCCAAAAAAATGGCGGCGAAAGCTAGCTAGGCAGGATTTTGCCGAAAAGATTGTTTTAAAACTTAAGCCAAGATGTGATGGACATGGCTATGGTTACTCAAAACTTGTTTGGATTAAAACTTCAATTTTCTGATCAACCGTTACCATCACATCTAAGGTCAAACCCCAAATCTAGGAAAAGCAAAAACCCAATCATGCTCAAGTTGAGATATCCAAAACTAATTGTCCATGCGGTGCAAACATGTATATCATCCTTAATATGCAAACTGCCCCACGTATGATGTGGTGGCTCAACCAAATGATACCCAATATCAACACATGATTATGCAATGTGTTATGAGACGAAATGAGGGAGAGGGACTTCTCTTTTGGTTTAGTCCCCTACATGGTTAGAGAAAGGCAAGCAAAATAATATACATAGCACCACAGCTACTTACACAGATTATGGATGAGTCATGTATAGTAATTCGTATGCATGCATGAGTTTATCGGATACCATAGACAGCCAGCAATTTTTGATATGGATGACTCTTAAAACTCGTTGCTTACAAATATTGCATGACACTTAAGACCAGACTTCCAAGCCAATCCACACTATAAGATAGATTGAAAAAGCTGAGCAGATGACTACAATGGAGAGTACACTCGGAGTCTACTGCTGTGCTAGCGGCTAGTTGTATATTCCACCTTACACAACTTTTAGTTTTAAGAAAAACTTGTCATTTGAGGATTGTCATCAGGCATTCTTATTAAAAAGTTTTGAAAGTTTTTCTCTCTCTTTTAATTCTTGGTTAAAGAAGATTCCCTTACTCCACACAATGCTACCATGATCTTCTACTAGCTTCAGATTATTCATTCACCAAATATTTTTTCAAAACTCATTTGTACCAATGCACATCGGGGTTGATCTATCAAAAACTCATTCAACAAGTTTTTTCCTTTTCTTTCTCTTTCTTAAAATCTGATTGAGGTAATTGATATCCACATGATTACCTGCCAGCACATTGAAAAACTTCTAAATCTTACCGGCTCGTTGCAGTAAACATGCTCAAAATTTTGAATTTTGAAAGATGGGTTGCTAGGCCGATTTGGAAATAGGAATCAAAGTCTTACACTTGTCATGTTAAATCATCCATTGAGAAATAAGTATTGTCAGTTCTACCTATAATATCCTTGACTCATCATCCATAACCTGCTCGACTACCTCACACTCCCCTTTTCCTTTTAGCCTTGCAAGGCAGAGATTGCTAAAGCAACCCCAATTCAATTGCTGATAGGGCGGCTTATGTTTTTTTCAGCGTTTGATTTTGTTCTAAAAATCCATACTTTGCAGTGCTTTAAGCAAAGTGGGAGTGTTAAGTAAGCAGTGATGCTTTTGACTTACCAAAAATATACCTTTTAGGCAACGTCAATAGTGCTCAACTGTAAAGCTTTAAGGTTAGGACCTCTAGTTCAAGCCCTAACCCTTCTGCACAGAAAGAGTGGTTACAACAACATAGACAAAGTGTGAAGAAGAACATATGTTAAAGATGCAAATAGATTCCTAGCCTGCGGGATCCTGTCCTATTTTGATAAGTTGTATGGCTTTTTAACACATGTAAGGCTTGGATAGTCTCAAGGGTGCTCCATTGTCAAAGGGCACTGTGGGCATGCGGTGCCCGATTTTTCTTCGGGAAGGGATTCTGTTCCCCTCCTACGAGAAGAGAAAAATGCTGCCGGTTCGCAGGAGCGCTTTTAGGTTAGACGACAAGCACTCGCGAAGATACAGAGTCGCCACTCGGGTTTTGAAGGTCCGACACCCAATGAACCGTATTTCGAAGCACTTGCTGCGCTGTTTGATTTGAAAAAGTGAAGGAACCAGTCCATCATAACCACATTTGGGTTTGGGAGCCAGGTTACGAGAGGGGAAGGGTTTTATGCCACCCCTCTCGCCCAATCCGGAGATCGGTCTCTACTTAGGCATTTGCGAAAAATGTTTGTTTGCGATTCTATTTAATTAATTAATTTTTAGCCAATTAGGGCGGGGGAACAGTTAATCGGGGATTAAAACTGTAACAGTTTGCAGGATGTGATAGATAATAGCATGGATGGATGAAATGGCGAGAAATAAATGAGATAAAATTTAACACAGATTCTGGATGCCAAAACAGTGCCTTGGTTTGAGTTTGTCGCGAACAATGGCCAACTTGCATGCATGGAAGTTCTTACATGCAAGTTCAACCATCGCGCGACAATCCTAGTCCATCGCGCGAGTCTTAACATTCCACCAACAGGTTAAATTTTATCCCCTTCTGGGCTCTGGAAGGAACAGTGCACACCCAAGGTAAAACCAAGCAGTTTATATGTACTGAAAGTAAATAATTATTACAATCAAAATTAACAGCCACAAGATGCAACCCTTAAACAGTGAGGGTATCAAAACAGAGGCCAAGAGCCTAGTTGCCCATGCAAGGGCATTCACTGGAAACAGACAAACCATCACGCGATGGAGTCAGAGAGTTGATCAAGGGTCATGATTGGACTTCCAGGAATTGCTTTACATGCCTGGGCTCTGAGACATATTCAGAAGCAACCCAAGGGCATTCCAAAGTAAGCAAAGGAATAAAGCAAACTAACCTACTGGTTTTAACATGCATAATAGTGGAATATTCTAAGTACTCTTCACAAGAAAGCATAAAATCATATAAATGTACAAGGATAAGGATCCCATCCCCACGAGAACCACATTGTGCTGACTAGAACAGTCGCGCAATGGAGTGGGTGTCTTGCGCGTGGGTGTGCTTATCCGCAGTAACTTGTAACTTTGCTGGCTTTAGGACCAAGACTGGTATTGATTACCAGCCTTGGCCCTGTCAGCCCCCCTTAGGGATCAAAACAGTAAACAATAAGGGTTATACCTTTGCTTGAGTGTCTTGAGAATGGCTTGAATGAGGTGGTATGGCTTGGAAAATGAGTATGTGGTGTGACTTGAGTGAAAGAAGTACTAGAGCTTGTGTTTCTTTCTTCTCATTTGGAAATTTTTGGTAACCCTTTGGAAGATGAACCATGGGGGTTATTTATAGGAAGAGTGGAGGGTTTGTTGGTGTCTAAACAAGGCAATGCAACCAGCCAACAAGGCTAGCTGCACTTACTTGGTGGAGAAGTGGGGTGTGAAAGTTGATGGGAGAGTGGGGGAGAGGGGGTGCAAGGGCAGCCCTGCAGAACGCTATTTAGTCGACGAAACGAGGTTACACAGGTCTGTAGACCCCTGATCATCACAAAATCCAGCTGGAAAAAGGTGGAAATGATAGGTGTTGACCATCGCGCGATGGTATGACTCCGTCGCGCGAGTGCTCGACCCGCCCCGCGACGGTCAACAGTCAAAAGTTTGACTTTGACCACCACTTGGCAATTCAATCATCGCGCGAGAGACCCAGTAGGTTGCGCGACGGTCAAACCTGCGGTCAAGGTTTGGGTTTAAGGGTTTTAGGGTTAAGGATGGGTTCCACACACACCAAGCTCAAACCATTTCATTCTCTCGAGACTGTTTTCGACCTGATTCATCATCGGGGAAACAAGAAACTGAAAAAAGAAGTAAAACGATTGGGAGATCCAGATCGGGGTGTCTACAGTTGTCCCTCTTTGACGGCACGCGGAGCACCATTGGCTGGTATGGGTAACGTCAAAGATTTCTAGACACCCATCTAATTCACCCAAAAGTCGATTAAATGAAAAGTGTAAGCCAGTACATACAAATACCGTGCACCAAGGGATCGGAGGATTGGTCGATTGCTGAATTTGAAATTGGACGGATGGATCGTCGCTGATTTGAAATTGGACGGATGGATCGTCGCCAATTTGAAATTGGACGGATGGATCATCGCGGATTTGAAATTGGACGGATGGATTGTCGCTGATTTGAAATTGGATGGATGGATCGTCGTTGATTTGAAATTGGATGGATGGATCGTCGCTGATTTGAAATTGGACGGATTGATCGTCGCGAATTTGAAATTGGATGGATGGATCGTTGCTGATTTGAAATTGGACGGATGGATCGTCGTTGATTTGAAATTTGTGTGGGGCAGACCACTGCTGGGGATATAAAGGACATCTCGAAGGGATCCCAAAATCAATTGTAAGGCCTGAGTAAGACTCCTAGGCCATTATTAAGACGACACGTAAGATCAGGCCGAGCCAGAGGCTGAGCCTAGTCAACGGCCCATTTGGACCATCGCGCGAGGAAGCCACACCATCGTGCGATGGTTTCCAGTTAGGGCTTGGATCTGAAACCAGCCCAGACCCGCCCCACGCCTACTTGCTTCCCTTTTCTTCTCGGGGACGCTTCAAAAACCATAACAGGCGGTTTACAAACTTTTGAAACTCCTCACCACTCTCAAACTCTCTCAATCTCTTCCAAATCTTTGATTTCTCCACGAAAATCATCAACCCAACGCGTAGGCACACGTATGGCGGATCCCGTCAATGGAGGTTGTGGAGGAGAGGTAGTTGATCGACCGGAGGACGAAGGAGGACCCATGGAGGTCGAAACAATAGATCAAACGGTGACAGAGGAGGCCGTGGCTGCTGGTGCAGTGGCCAGAGGCGGTGGCGATGGCGATCAAAGCCGTGAGCAGGAGGTTAGAGGCGACAGCGAGCATCGCACGATAGAGCCAGATCGTCGCGCAACGGAGGGAGTCGGGGCCGTGGCTTCTGTTGTTGAGCCATCGGACCTGAGCACGACTGTGAGTGGTTCAGTTGTAGTTGGCGGTAGTTCTGAGGTTGCAGGCAGGAGGGATGTTGAAGGTGGTGATGCCGGGCCGAGTGAGATTCCGCCGAGGGATCCAGCGAAAGGTAAGGGCGTGGTGATCGAGGAGGAGGGCGCCACAGAGGTTCCTGAGGAGAAGGTATTGTTCCGTCCAGCAGCGACATCGTCGGGCCATAGACCGATCACGAGACAGGATCTCGCAGAGTTTTTGAGTGAGGAGAGACTAGCCTGACTCCTAGAGGAGGATCCCGTGATTGGGGTTACTATTTTGGAGGCTCGAGAGGAGCGAGAGCGGGTGATAGCCGCTTTAGAGGCTGCGGCGAGAGCCAAGAGGGAGAGAGTTGCTGAGGAGGAGATCTTGATGGATGCAGAGACCGAGGAGAGGGTCGGAGCCAGAGTACATGGTCCTATGGTGACAGCAGCGTCAAAGGCGGAGAGTTTTACTCATGTTTCGTTTTCAGCAGAGGGGTATGAGCTACCTGTTCCTCACTTGTTTGTACCGTCGGGTTTTGCGGCATACCGGCCACGGCAGGCGGAGTACGACTCCGAGCTCGATTTGAGAGACCCTATACCCATATTTCGAGCAGCTGGTCTGAGGTAAATTTCTGAGAATCCCTCATTTCCCTTTACAGGTACAGTGTTTGAATACCGAAGCATGTAGAGTAATCTTTGAAGTAGACTTGAACGGCACTTGAATGGCAATAGCATAATTTCACAATGAATGTCATGCATGAGACATAATAACTTGAACCAACCATCTACTGCCAGGCTACATTGATTACCTAGAACTTGAAAATGAAAGCTTCACATGCTGATATATTTCTTGTTGCTTGCTTCCATGTCTGATGCAGGAGAGAGCGAGGCAGAGAGATATTCGAGGTTTTGGGGGCGCATGTAGCTCCTTGGCGTTGTACCAGGGTTTGCCTGAGAGGGTGAGGTAGTTGGTGGACGATGTGGGCTTTAGGGAGTTCATATAGACTCTCACTCCAGCCAGGAATGACCATGCTGCATTGGTCACACTTGCAGAGAGGTGGAGGGATACCACAAATACCTTTCACCTGCCGCCCGGGGAGATGACGGTGACGTCCACTGACTTTGCGGCGATCACTAGCTTGAAAGTTGGGGGCGAGCCTATCCCGTTTGACTCGGGTATTTAGGAGGACAAGGCAGCCCTGGAGTGGTTCTTGGGAGAAGTGCCCAAGGTTCAGGAGGGGATGGCGAGGTATGGGCAGCTCGTCCGAAATCTTAAAAAGGAGGTGACCACTGATCAGGAAGCAGAGCAGATGGCCTGAGCGTACCTGCTGTTGAGAGATCTGAGGATGGCCTTGCGTTTTGACTGGGGAGGAGCTGCGCTTGGCGCGGCTTATGGCTTTATGGGGGACTCATCGAGGATAGAGATGAGCACTGCTAGGTACTGGCGGATTACATTTCCGGTATGCATTTATCCATTTGATTACATAACCTGCTCAATAGTATTTCTGCATTGTACTGATAATTTGATCTCTTGTTAACCATGCAGCTCCGGGCCTACGAGATTTTGAACATGTGCCGTCCAGTGACAAAGAGTCTAGACTTGGGGATCCTCCCGCGTGCACATATCTGGAGCAAGAAGAACATGGGAGAGAAGAGAGGTAGACGTGACCTGAACGGCTTCAGGATATACTTAGACGAGCTTTGACCCTCTCAGGTATAGCATGAAACTTCGTAAAAACGGAAATGTACACCCCTTTTTATTGCTTCAATGCTGTCGCTGACTGATACTTGCATTGTTTGCCTGTGCAGATTGAGTGGGATCCCTGGAGGGTGGCGGAGCTTGAGCCTGAGTACTTGGCTCGTAGCAGGGTCGTCACAATGAGTAGAGTACTGCTGGAGTTAGCTTTCGGTTGGCAGTGGTACTTGGGAGACCAAATGACACGCCAATCACTTGGCTACGCAAGGTTTCAGGTGCCTGGACCGCTCCCACCACGGGCCTCACACACAGGGGAGTACACTTTGGCTGAGCTGGAGGTTTTCACACGGCCTAATACCGACTTGACGCGCCACTTGCGTCCTGACATGGATTATGCAGCTTATCAGAGGGAGCGCTTGGCGGGGCCACTGGGAGTGTGAGAGTTCAGGGAGGTCCGGAGTCAGGCTCGCGGAGCCGCTGAGGAGAGGAGAGCCGTCACAGGGAGGCAGAGTAGTGGTGAGAGTCGCGCGAGGCGAGGTCCGAGCGGACCGGTGAGAGGTGGACCACCAGAGTTGACGTGGTAGATAGCAATGGTAGACTCTCAGGGTAATCCAGCTGAGCTACACCTAACCCCTGCCAGAGTTGAGCCAGCGCCCGTTACCGTGCCGGTAAGACATTGCTGTTTTCATCACCGTACGTTCATAAAGTTTACAATATTGTCCAATTGCTTATCTTCAAAGTATTTTTTGCAGGTGCCCAATGAGTTGGTGAACGAGGCTGTTCGGCGCATGCTTGCGCTGGAGAACGTGGTGAGAAGGGCGGCAAGTGGTTTGCCATTGGACTTACGCTATCCTCAGCCGGCGGCTTGGAGATCTCAGGTATATCCTTCAGAAAACGATATGTTCCTTCAAACGATACATTCCTGCATTCGATACATTCCTGCATTTGATGCTAGATATATGTGCACACTTGCCCGAGACACAGTATGCTTTGATTGCTGTTGACTGAGGATTGATCATACCTGTTTTCAAATATACAATATGCAAAACATATGCTAATGTATAAAAAATTACAATGCAGGCACCGGGACGAGCGGCTCCTAGGAGGAAAAGCGCAAGGGATCCTCCATAGAAACTACTGGCTGCTAGGGTTCCCGCTCCTACACCTAGTACTAGACCACAGACGCGGGCCTCATAGCCACCTATCGCGAGTGAAGAGGTGGCCCGAGAGGCCGTGGCACGCGCCGAGGACGTACCAGCTGAAGATGCGCCAGAGGCCCTCACAAGATGAGCCGGTCCGCAAGAAGCGACTGATCCTTCCTGAGGTCTCTGAGGATGAGGACGAAGAGAAGGAGGAAGAAGAAGAAGGAGAGGGAGAGGATGCGTCCGAGAGCAGCGATTCTGACGATTCAGCAGACGATCCCGGCTTTAGACAGGATCCCATAGAGAGAGACGACGACGACGACGACGGAGAGGGTGACTGTTTCGGGGAGGACTGAGGGCTACCAAGAAGCCTCATCTTACTTTCTGCATTTTGGTTTTTGCTTTTGGGCCTGCGCACCCGCATAGATAGATAGAAGGCCGGGGCGCCTTAGCTGGTACTTTGATAGATGTTTTTGAGGCCTGTGTGCCCTTTTGACTTGATGGGCAAGTGTGCCTGAGTTGACACGATGACTTATGGGTGGCCGAAGCGCCGCTCACACGGTAGTCTTCTTTATTTTGACATGGATAGATCATGGCTTAGCTATAATATTTGCATTTTCGGTTTATTTTACTCTTGTAATGAATTAGAGTAAATAAGAGCCGGCCACTAACACATACTTGCATTGATAATGTACTGAGACTGCTCACCGACACATACATATGTACAGACAGAACTAGCTCAGAAAAGGAACGAGAATGTATTTAGGACACAGCCAGGATACGAGGAATATAATGATATTTTGGACATTCATAAGCCAAAACTCAAAATACCCTAACTTGGATGAAAATGACACTTCCGTAAGGTCATGTATATGCAAAATGACCTACGAGAGTTGACGGGATCGAGAAACGCGTCCCAAAATGCAAACTTTACCAAAAACGTTACGAAGGACACAAAACGGACACGAGATGGAAAAACATGACTCTATTATGTCCCGGACTGAAACCGACACCTTCGTACAGTCACGTTAGGTCACCATGACCTGTACGGCTCGGGAGAAAAGAGCGTAAACCTTTGAAACGAGTTTCGAACTCCCGAAATTGTTATTTGCAATTGAAACGGGCCACCGAGGGTCTAAAATCTTCGTTAAACGCAATATTTTGAATCCGATGCTTGGACACGGTCATATATGCTCATAGTGACTTGCTGGAACCATAAAAGTTGCAAAAGAACCCTTGGAACTAAAAGAGACCAAAATTGGACAGTAGCTGGTGTAATCTGTCAAAATGCAGGCTGAACCATCGCGCGACGAAGTGAGTCCATCGCGCGATGAAATGGATGCTGCTCACTCGCGCGATGGAATGAGATCATCGCGCGATGGTTGAACCGTGCCAGGCCGCCTTTATTTGACCATTTTAGATTTTTAGGACGACAAAGCCTTGTCATCACCCTTTATCTGCTCAGAGTACTTCAGGGGCAGTGCAGAGATGCCTTCACTTTGGAGAAGAGGATGCCACGTTGTATGGATATTTGCCCTGGGTAAGAATGGCGTTCCATGTATTCTGACTATAAAGAGCCCAATGCTCCGCTAATGAAAGGCATTCCTCCCACAGTTTGAGAGTCCAACGAGAAGCAAAATGGCAAATAACCTTCCGGTCTTGATTAGCTCGTGGCTCACGGCCTTTGTTGCTAGAGATTGGCTGTCATTCCAGTTTCACGAGTTGGCCGCATTCCGTTTTCTTTGCAATGTGAGGGTTCATCCCGAATTTCTGAGGGCAACCCTGCAATTCTGGGATCCAGATGTTCGTGTTCAGGTTTGGGGTCAACGAGTTGTGCCCAACTGTGGAGGAATTCCAGGCGTACCTCAAAGGCATGGCTTCAAGCATGATTGTCGTGCCACTTTACCGGAAAAATATACCGAAGCTCCAACAATCAAGTCTTGACATTACCAGGGGAGCAGCCGAAAGTCTATTAACTGGAGGGCAAATCAACATCATGCGCCTAATGGAATGGTACGGGCCGGAAAGGAATGTAGAGGACACAGCCCTGCAGGCCCGGCATCGATTTGCTCTGGCGATCAGTGTGCTGGCCGCTTATTTACTGGTATCCCTGAACGGGCAAGTGAACCCCATGCTGGTGAGCGTTGCTGCTCAAATGGGCGCCCGAAGGAATGTGGTGCCACTCATTCTGGCTGAAACACTCATGGGTTTGGATTTGGTTTCTACTGGCCAAACGAACGTATTTGGCGGTAGTCCGCTTCTACTGCAGGTAAACTCTCACTCAGCTCACCTTTTTCTGGTTTTCGCACATTCTATTTTTTCTTACCTCGTCTCTCGGCTAAGGCTATATCGAAGCTTCTTACTTGTTTTTCCGCTCAAGCTTTATATGACTCCTTACTTGTTTTTCCACTCGAGTAGCTCTGGCTGTCTGACAAGTTGGGGTTGCTCACAGCGCCGGAAGCAAACTGGCCCCATCTGCCCGATCGAATGCATCAGCGAGGAATGATCTACCCGGAAATGACCGTGCATTAATGGTATACATTCATGAGAGAGATGCTACCGAATGAAATAACTTGGAGGCATGAGGCCCTGAACCTCCCGGACATGGCCCTTAATTTGGCAGGTTTTGAAAGAATGGTGATAGCTGGACTGACTGCTTTCACGTTCTATATTCCCGGTCGCATTCTTCGCCAGTTAGGAATGAGCCAAGGGCTCCACTGAGCCGGGATTGAGGACTTCCAAGTCCCTGCTTTCACTGCCCAAAATTTGAGAGGATATGAGCACAATTGGGGTCTGAGGCAACTCGGAGGAGCCGATCCGGATTTCAGCACGGAACTTATGCACCGATATCAAGTATGGTTTGCAAGCAAGCAAAACAATGACTGACTCTTTGACGGACCTTGATGATCTAGAATAAACTGTGAGCCTGTTAAGGCCTCGAGCGCTTTATTCTATTTTTATGCTTAAATCTTTTTAAGACTGCTCAGTTTGTGTAATAGAAGTTATAATTTAAATAAAGATGAAAGTCCGAGAGTTCTCTCCTTTTGATTCAAGTGTTGAACGCCGCGTTGCTCGAGTATCGAGTTAACCGTGGATCAAGTTGATTGATTGCGACCGAATCTCACAGAGAGATTGCCTATGTGTCCCTTTTCAAGGAATCAGGTCAGCACGTAGTTCAGGCTAATGTTCACTCGGGTATTTTAGCTCTCCTTTTGCGCTCTAACTTTTGCCTAGAACCGCCCATTCGGGTTTTTGATCTAGCGAGCTTTGATTGATGCCTATTTATTTTTGCCTAAACCGCCTTCTCAGGTTTTCAGTTTAGCAGGCTTGCTCTAATTTTTGCCTGGAACTGCCCACCCTTGTGGTTTTCGGCCCAATGAGTTTCTCTCAGGAATAGTAACGCTTGAGTTGATCCACGTTAACCAGAGTGTTGAACTCATTGCCGTCGAGATCAATGAGCTGAGCCGCTCCCCAAGAAAGGATGGTTTTGATGATGTAAGGTCCGGAACGCTTAGGTCGGAATTTGCCGCGGGGGTCGAAAATTGGCGCTCGAATCTCCTTTGTGACCATGTCCCCTTCAACCAAGTCTCTAGACTTCACTTTCTTGTTGAATGCCCGGACAATTCTCCGTTGATACCCCTGAACATGATACAAGGCTCGGAGCCATCGCTCATCAAAAAGCATAAGTTCGACGAATCTTTCACTGAGCCATTCGGATTCCGAGAGTTCTGATTCTACCATGATCCTCAGAGATGGTACCTCGAGCTCTATAGGGAGAACTGCTTCCATCCCGTAGACTAAGGAATAGGGGGTTGCCCCTGTTGACGTTCAGATCGATGTTCGATACCCCCAAAGAGCTAAAGGCAGTTGCTCGTGCCAGTCCCTGGCGGATTCTGCAGACGTTTTGATGATCGTCTCGATGTTCTTGTTTGCCGCTTCGACTGCTCCATTTGTCTGAGGGCGATAGACAGTTGAGTGATGGATTTGGATCTTGAATTCTTCGAAGAGCGTTTAGAACCCTGCCTTTGAAATGATTCCCATTGTCCGATACAAAAGCCTGGGGAACCCCATATCGATAGATGATGTTTTTCCTGATGAAATGAGCGACTTGAACTGCGGTCAAGGTTTTGTACGATTCAGCTTCCACTCACTTAGTGAAGTAATCGATCGCTACAAGGATGAATCTATGACCATTCGAAGCAGATGGCCTGACCATGCCGATGACGTCGATACCCCATACAGAGAAAGGCCAAGGCGAAGCCATGCCAAATAGATTAGAAAGTGGAACATGCATCAAATTTGCATGGATTTGGCACTTGTGACATCGCCGCACATAATCCACACACTGAGATTCCATAGTAGACTAGAAGTAGCCTTACGCAAGATCTTCCTAGCGAGCATGATGCCGCTCATGTGAGGACCGCAGAACCCTTCGTGGATTTCCTCCATAATTCTGACAGCCTCGGTGCCGTTGACGCAGAGTTTGTGCATTCCGCAATGAGATCTCTTGTATAACTTCCCCCCACAGATGATGTATTGGGCAGCAATCCTTCGCAACGCAGTTTGATCCTTTTTAGAGTCTTCGGCCGGAAACAAGCCACACTCAACAAAGTTCCATATGTCATGGTACCAGGGTAGGCCATCATCAACATCATTAATGGCGTTGACGTATTGATATGCGGGGTAGTCCCGCTGTTCGATTAAGATAGGGCAGAGTTTGTCTCCCAAAGGCAACTCGATCATGGAAGCCAAGGTTGCAAGTGCATCGGCAAAATGGTTCTTCAATCGAGGGACGTGAGTGAAGGTCACTTTGTTGAAACGAGGAATTAGCCCCTCCAAATCCTGATGGTAAGGTTTCAACTTCTCTTCGCATACCTTCCAGTCTCCATTGGCTTGAGACACAACTAGATTAGAATCCCTGATGACTTCGAGCTTCTCAACACCGAGCGTGAGTGCAGCCTCCATACCCATAATACAGGCTTCGTATTCGGCTTGGTTGTTTGTGACGTCGAAATTGAGCTTAAATGCAAGCGGAATATGAGAACCGTCAGGGGTGATCAGCAAGACCCCGATTCCGAACCCTTTCTGATTGGCTGCTCCATCGAAGTAAAGAGTCCAAATGTCTTCAACAACTGTCAGCACTTCCTCATCCGGGAACACGAAATCTGAATCCTCCGGTCCATCCACGGGGTGGTCGGCTAAGAATTCTGCAATGGCACGCCCTTTTGACTGACTTTCTCGTGATGTACTCGAGATCGAATTCTGCTAAGAGAAGCAGCCAACGTGCTAACTTACCAGTGAGCGCAGGCTTCTCAAATAGATACTTGAGACGATCCATTCGAGAGATCAACTTCACTGGGTAAGCCAGCATGTAGTGTCTCAACTTCTTAGAGGCCCAGACAAGGGCCCAGCACGTCTTTTCCAAAGCGGTATAACGTTCTTCGGCTCCAACCATCTTCTTACTCAGATAGTAAACAGCTTTCTCAACTCCCTTGCCCCCTTTTTGAGCTAGCAAGCATCCCATGGACGTAGGGCTCACAGACAAGTAAAGAATCAGAGGCTTCCCAGGTACCGGCGGCATGAGAACAGGCGGATTTTGCAGATAGTTCTGGATTGAAATGAAGGCCGCTTGGCATTTGTCCGACCATACAAATGGGGTATCCTTCTTGAGTAGACGAAATATCGGCTCGTAAGTTAAGGTCAACTTGGCGATGAATCTGCTGATGAATTGAATCTTTCCCAAAAAGCTCCGCAGTCCCTTTTCAGACTCAGGTGGCTTCATCTCAAGTACTGCCTTGATTTTCAACGGATCAATTTCAATCCCACGAGAAGTGATCATGAAACCAAGCATCTTGCCTGCTGTGACTCCGAAGGTGCACTTCTGCGGATTAAGACGCATTCGGAACTTACGAAGTCTTTCGAAAAGCTTCCTTAGCACAGGAATATGTCCTTCCCGGGTTTTTGACTTGGCAATCATGTCGTCAACATATACCTCAACCTCCTTGTGCATCATATCGTGTAAGATGGTCGTAGCAGCTCTCTGGTAGGTAGGACCGGCATTCTTCAATCCAAACGGCATGACCAGATAGCAGTAAGTCCCCCATTCAGTGATGAAAGTTGTTTTCTCACGGTCCTCGGGTGCCATGAGGATCTGATTGTAGCCCGAAAAGCCGTCCATGAATGAAAGTAAAGCATGCCCCGTAGTATTATCCACGAGCACATCGATGTGAGGCAAGGGAAAACCGTCTTTGGGGTTTGCTTTGTTTAAGTCTCGGAAGTCAACACAGACACGAATCTGGCCATTCTTCTTGGGAACAGGAACGATGTTGGCCACCCAAGTGGGGTACTGAGAGACTGCAAAAAATCAAGCGTCAATTTGTTTGGTGACCTCCTCCTTGATTTTCTGTACCCAGTCTGGCCGCATCCGTCTGAGCTTCTGTTTTACTAGCTTAGCATCCGGCAACAGAGGAATCCGATGCTCCACTATCTCAGGATCGATACCGAGCATATCTTAATGAGACCACACAAAGACATCGCTGAATTCAGTGAGGAGTTCTTTGAAGCCACAATGCTCCTCTAAGTTTAACGTGGAGCCCACTTGAACCATCCGGGGATCACTCTCATCTTTCAAATTTATAAAAACTACTTCTTCTTTTAATGGCTGAGCATGTCTTTCATCTTCCCTTTCGATGAAGGCACGGATTTCCTTGGGAATGTCCCCATCGAAATCTATCCCTTCATCGTTGGGGTCGACACAGTTTATATAAAGATCATTCAAGTAGTCAGAAGAGGATTTCTTCATTTCATAAGACCCTGCAGGGTCACCAAGTACAAGGGAGTTGAACTCAAAGTAAAAGCTATGACGTGGAGGGCCGAGAGGCATAAACTCCGACTCAAAGCTAGACTTAGACTCAGAAGACTCAACAAACCCAGTGTCAGACTCAGGTGCATCATTAATGCAAGCAAGGCGCGGTTTGAAAATACAATTTTTAAGGCTACCTTTAGCTTCCACGATGAGAGAGGTGGGGTCCTCGAGGGCGTCGGGCCCGAGCATGAACATTTCGGCCTCTTCAGCTTCCTTGACCAAACCCACTTGGGAGAATTCATAGAACAGCTGCTCCAAGCTTCCCTGATCAAAAGATCCCAGCCAGTCAGTCTTCGGCTTGGGCTTGCTAAGCTTCCTATTGAATTTTGCCTTAGCTGGCTCTTCGTCACTAGAAGACCAGGTATCATCAGCGAAGACCTTAAAACCGGGTAGCAGCTCCCCCGTAACCGAATCAATGAAAGACTCAGCCTGCCCAATGTAGATGTCGTTCCCCACTTCACGGACAAAGTAGCTGTCGGGTTCACCATAGAGAGATCGAGGCTTTCCCGTGCATTTCCTTCTTTTGGCATCTTTGGCAAAGGAAGAGTACCCCAAACCAAAGCGGCCCTCATAGGAAGGAAAGGTAGGGAACTCCGGGATCCCTTGTTGGTGAATCCCTAAACCAAGACCAGGTAGATAGGACATCCTCCTCATAATGTCCAGAGCGACAGAGCTTATGATGAAGTCCCATCTACGTTGATGGCCAAAACCGAGCCAGAAGTGTCAAAAGAGAAACCCGCGAGGTCGATATCTTCGTTGCGCGATGCTCAAAACAGGTGTGCCATCCTCCTTAAGCGGGCGAATGCCCGTGTCCCTGCAGATAGTTAAAGTCCCAGTAGGAAGTCCCAGCATGACCTTCTGATAAAGAGTAGACGGTACGACCATGATGTCAGATCTGTGAAGCCATGGTCTTCCTAGCAAAAGGTTGAAGGTGACTGGGATGTCAACCACATGGAATTCAACATCCATCCCGAATCCTTCTGCATCAAGCTTGAGCATAAGCGTGCCTTCGACCATGCGACGAGTGTTGTCGTATGCCTTAACAGCCATGATGGAAGGTGCGAAGTCCTTTTTAGTTAGTCCCAAACGGTAAGCCACCCTGAAGGGGCAAACATTGATTGCCGAGCCATTATCGATGAGAACGGTCGGAACCTAGAGTCCTCGGCATTTGACAGTGATATACAAGGGGCGATTGTGGTCAACTCTTTCAATTGGTAGGTTCTTGTCATTGAAGATCACGGTGTGCTTAGAAGTAGGCGGGAGGATAAGAGATATCATTGCCTCTGGCGTGACATCCGGTTGAATCTCAAGACGAGAGAGAGCGTGGCAAAACTTCTGACGATGCTCACGGGAGGAACTGATTAGTCCCCATAGGGATATGGCAGCGGGAATCCGCTCCAGTTGTCTTTGAATCATGTCGTCATTCGGGGAGCCAACAAGTCTCCATAGTGATATGGCAGCGGGAATCCACTCCAGTTGTCTTTGAATCATGTCGTCATTCGGGGAGCCAACAGGTACCGTAAAAGGTGTAGACTTTGAGAAATCGGGGGATTCATTCTTTCGGTTAGAAGAATTGGATGAACTTCCAGCTTGCAGATTAACAGGCTGAAAAACTCGTCCACTCCTTGTAACATTAAGAACGTTCTCTAAAGAGGGCACCACTTGAGGGTCTTGGCTATCATCCCAAAGGTCAGCAGGGACTTCCCCCAATTTATGCTTCCCTGTGTCAGAGGTCGGAGGGGCTATAGGCACTTCCATGTCCAAACCCAAGTCTTCAGCCAGATCTTTCAACAGTAGCGATTCTCAGAAGTTCAGATCCCCAACGGCTACAGCCTCTCGAACAGGTTCCGTATTAGCAACAAAAGGGACGTCCCAAAGTCCTCCATTAGCGAAAGAGCGATTGACAGTCCAAACCTTAGGCCCAACTTGGATGTTGATTACATCGTCGACGTCCCAAAGATCAGTTGGTGGTACAAGGTCCGTAACCATGATGTTGCAATCCTCTTGAGGTGGGAAAGGTACTACAGGGCGTGGGAAGATTTCGTCGACGATATAAAACATAGGATCATATTCGACGTCAGCCACTGAATTAACCAACCTGTCAAGAGTAGAAGGGAAGAAGCATTCCCCTAAGACGCGAGTCTCATCTTGGACAAGACCATCCTCCAGATATTGAACTTCATGGTTGAGCAGGGCGTAACCTTGGAGCGGATTAGGGTCAAACCCCAACGGAAATTGCCAAGCGGGCTCGGGATCCTAATAGTACTCTTCCTAGGGCAGAACAGGCTAAGGCTGTTGAAATAGCATATCCAATGAAAAGCCATCCAAAGGGTCAAGCATGGCTGCTTCATAATTGGCCATCCAAGCATCGTACCAAGCATGGTCGAAAGGGACGTATTCGGGATTCTGCGGGAAACCATCCAACTCCAGTTCCGTCCATTCATTGATTATTGGGGTGGCATAGTCGTCATTATCAGCTATGGCCCACCCTACGGCTTGCATGTCAAGTTGTTACTCTGGTTGAGGGGGAATGGCAGATCTGAAACGACTCATCAGACTTGGAGAGGGGTTGGGATCCGTCACATTGAAATACGGGCTGTCCAAGGTGGAAGCAGAGTTGAGTTGCACAGAAGGGATGGACTGATGGAACAGATCACTGATAGAAGCATTGAATACAAACGCTCCATTCTACAGGCGCGCGGAGGGCGCATTGGAATCAGACGACTGTCCTTCTTCGGAGCGGATATAGGAAATCTCGGCTTCGGGTTGAGAGGGCATAGGCACGATCGGCCTAGGTTGATCCGTTGAGGTTATGTGATCGGTAGGGTTAAATAAAGTGGAGCTGAGGTTGATATAAGTGGAGCTGAGGGATATTTGGTTGATGCGTGGAGCAGTATTGTGCTTTGGCATGGAATTGGAAAGGATGTTCAATTTTTGAGTTGACGGAGGTGGAGCGTGAAGGGTTCCTTCATCTATGAGATCCTGAATCGCATGACGGAGACGAAAGCAGGAATCCGTAAGATGACCAGCCCCTTGGTGGTAGGCACAATAGAGGTTGGCCTTGAAGTTGGGTGAAGGGTTCTTAGGTAGAGGAGTTGGGTCGAGGGGTTTCAGATGCCCTGATTGGACCAATTTCTCCATAACCGAGGACAATGGAGCCTCAAATGCAGAGAAGCTGCGAGGTTGGTTGCGAGGTCGGTTATTCTGCGGAGTCTGCACTTGATTGACATCGGCAATGTGATTGGTAGCATTGGAGGAAGAGGCATTGGTACCACTGGTTGCAGTGTTGGAGTAAGTCCCTCCCCCAAACAGTGCATTGGTTTTTCCAGAATACACCCGCGGCTTTGACTTTGGCGGATTAGGAGATTCCCCTTTCGACAATATCCCACTCTGCAGTGCATCCTCGATGGCCAGGCCAGACTTGAAGAAGGTGTCGAAATTGGAGGACGCTTGAACAATGACCAAGTGTCTAGCATAATTAGGCTGGAGGTTGCGGGAGATGATACGAAGCTGATCCCTCTCGCTCGGGCGTTCGGTCATTTGAGCAGCCTTGGCCCTCCACCTTTTGACGAAATCCGCGAAGGATTCCTTAGCTTCCATTTTGGTGGACTCCAACTCACAAGTAGTCATTTTGAGCTGGGAATTATAGTTGTACTGTGAAATAAACACAACCCTGATGTCCTCCCAAGTCCTTCGCTTGGCGATGTCGAGTGACAAAAACCAATGGAAAGCGGGGCCCGAGAGGGTTTGAGGAAACAGTTGAGACATGGCCTTGGGCTCTACTGATAGGAGCTTCATGGCAGCATGGTAACCATAGAGATGGGTCTTAGGATCGCCACTGCCGTCAAATTTGGCCATATCAGGCATTTTGAACTTGTCGGGGAGTTTGGCATTAGGATAGAGGCAGAGACGATTCAAGTCAATCCCTCCAGCACTGATCTTCTCAGACTTTGAAGCGGATTCTTCCAACTTAGCCATCTTGGCGACGAGTGCAGTCATGTCAGGGTTCTGAGCATTCCTGGCGGGAGTAGCACCTGGATTCTGAGCAGGAACGCGAGCCCTCCTAGGGTTGAGCAAAGCTACCAAACGCCCTGGATGTTCTGGATCTTCGACCATGGTGGGTTGCTCATGCATGTCCTCTTCGGCCTCGCCCTCCTCTTGAACAGCTGGAGGAAGACGAGTGTTAAAGAGGTCATTCAAGTGGGTCATGTTGGCGTCTGTCTGAGCGGCCTTCTGTTGTATAGCAGTGATACTATTTTGGATGTTCATGAGGATGGTTTCCAAAGAGAGTGGTTGCGGTTGATCTGCCATGATTATTGGTCCCAAGGTGCTTGATGTAGAGGAGGGAGTAGGTGATTCTGGAGATTCCGTTTCCTCAAAGATAGGAGACGAAGCTGACTGTAGAGTGGCGAGCAGAGAACGCGGAGAGTCTTCCGTGGCGACTGACTGGGCTTGAGACCTGACTAGTCTTTGAACAGGATTCCGATGCAGACGTTCCCAAGTTGGTTTGGCTTTCTGCCTTGATACTTTCCTTGGCAGTGCAATGGTTCAGAGCTTTGCTTGCAGAAAGTAAGAAAAGGCTTAATAAGAGCCCTACAGCAACTTTAATCTAAATAAAAGACTAAAGCGAAAAACACAGTCACCGTCGTCAGTGTCGCCCTTAGACTTTAAGACTAGAAGAGATCAAGTCTGTTTCATGACGTTCGGACGCTGCCAGTGATCCTCAGAAATCTTTTCGAGGGTGTATCCTTTGAATCGATCAACTAACGCTAAGAGATGTCAAAATAGTCTTAGCCTTTGACTATTCTGTTTTTGAAGCTTCAACTTTGAACAACTCGGTGTAGATGACGTGGTACCGAAACCGAGGCGACGTAGGCGGCACAGCGCCATAGCCTAAACGGTGTACATGCTTCGCATGATAACCAAGGCGGCATAAGCATCACGGCATTCTCTCAATTGTTCCTCGTTTTCTGTTTGAAACTTCGATCGGGTAATTAGCCAAAGACTTAGAAAGTCTTGATTTCTCAAAAGTCTAATTGATCTAAGGAATTTGAAAAATTGACAACATGCACCATCAAGATGCATGACTCTTCATCGGGCCATGGCAACGTCCTAATAGGCATAAGACAGACTCGAAAGAGAGACAACCTAGGAGCCGCCCTAAACATGCTTCTACGCAGAACGGTATGTATGTACAGTGCATGCGATAGGGAAAGCAGTAACACATAGACAGTATATGGGGTTAGATGCAAGTAGATCCTACCCTACAGGCACCTGTCCTAGTTTGGAGAGTGCTAGTGTTTTGTATATGCAAAAGGCTGGTTTTGGCTTATAACAGGTTCCTCGGACTAGAGCCAAGATATACCTCCCGTTGCCCGCGTAATCGCAGAGCAACAGTCAAACGGTAGAATGACTCATCATCGTCGAAGGTTGTCGGTCATTCGGGGTCCCCAGGCTCCAGTAAACCGTGCCGGATTGCCAAAACGATCCAACGAGGCTTATCCCACATCGATGCAAATGAAATGCTAAAGAAATTGATTAATGAAATAGAATCGCAAATTCGCAAATGCCGTTTCAAATTTGGCTCTCTTTATTAATCAATACTTAGACGAAACTACACAAGAGAACAATCGGAAAAGCCCCAGTCAGGATGGCCGGACACGAGGTCCTGTTAAATCACCAATCCTTTCTTCGGCAGTGTGAAGCTCACCGTTTTGACAGAATTTTAAGGGATTGTTCGCGAGTGTATTAAAATCTAAGTACAGACTAATATTGATTCAATCCCCAGCAGAGTCGCCTCTGTGGGCATGCGGTGCCCGATTTTTCTTTCCTTCGGGAAGGGATTCCGTTCCCCTCCTACGAGAAAAGAAAAATGCTGCCGGTTCGCGGGAGCGCTTTTAGGCTGGACGACAAGCGCTTGCGAAGATACAGAGTCGTCACTCGGGTTTTGAAGGTCCGACACCCAAGGAACCGTATTTCGAAGCACTTGCCGCGCTGTTTGATTTGAAAAAGTTAAGGAACCAGTCCGTCATAACCATATCTGGGTTCGGGAGCCAGGTTACGAGAGGGGAAGGGTTTTATGGCACCCATCTCGCCCAATCCGGAGATCGGTCTCTACTTAGGCATTTGCGAAAAATGTTTGTTTGCGATTCTATTTAATTAATTAATTTTTAGCCAATTAGGGCGGGGGAACAGTTAATCGGGGATTAAAACTGTAACAGTTTGCAGGATGTGATAGATAATAGCATGCATGGATGAAATGGCGAGAACTAAATGATATAAAATTTAACACTGATTCTGGATTCCAAAACAGTGCCTTGGTTTGAGTTTGTCGCGAACAATGGCCAACTTGCATGCATGGAAGTTCTTACATGCAAGTTCAACCATCGCGCGACAATCCCAGTCCATCGCGCGAGTCTTAACATTCCACTAACAAGTTAAATTTTATCTCCTTCTGGGCTCTGGAAGGACCAGTGCACACCCAGGGTCAAACCCACCAGTTTATATGTACTGAAAGTAAATAATTATTACAATCAAAATTAACAGCCACAAGATGCAACCCTTAAACAGTGAGGGTATCAAAACAGAGGCCAAGAGCCTAGCTGCCCATGCAAGGGCATTCACTGGAAACAGACAAAGCATCGCGCGATGGAGTCAGAGAGTCGCGCGAAGGTCATGATTGGACTTATACCTTTGCTTGAGTGTCTTGAGAATGGCTTGAATGAGGTGGTATGGCTTGGAAAATGAGTATGTGGTGTGACTTGAGTGAAAGAAGTACTAGAGCTTATGTTTCTTTCTTCTCTTTTGGAAATTTTTGGTAACCCTTTGGAAGATGAACCATGGGGGTTATTTATAGGAAGAGTGGAGGGTTTGTTGGTGGCTAAACAAAGCAATGCAACCAGCCAAAAGGCTGGCTGCACTTGCTTGGTGGAGAAGTGGGGTGTGAAAGTTGATGGGAGAGTGGGGGAGAGGTGGTGCAAGGGCAGCCCTGCAGAACGTTGTTCAATCGACGAAACGGGGTTACACAGGTCTGTAGACCCCTGATCATCACAAAATCCAGCTGGAAAAAGGTGGAAATGACAGTTGTTGACCATCGCGCGATGGTATGATTCCGTCGCGCGAGTGTTCGACCAGCCCCGCGACGGTCAACAGTCATAAGTTTGACTTTGACCACCACCTGGCAAGTCAATCATCGCGCGAGTGACCCAGTAGGTCGCGCGATGGTCAAACCTGCGGTCAAGGTTTGGGTTTAAGGGTTTTAGGGTTAAGGATGGGTTCCACACACACCAAGCTCAAACCATTTCATTCTCTCAAGACTGTTTTTGACCTGATTCATCATCGGGGAAACAAGAAACTGAAAAAAGAAGTAAAATGATTGGGAGATCCAGATCGGGGTGTCTACAGGCACCAGTCCTCTCACCAGCCCATCATAGGCAGCAATCGGGTGGAACCCTTAACATAGCTCATGACATGCCGGGGTATTAGGTGAACTCAACGAGGTTGCCCGCTCGATGCATATGATAAAAGAATTAAATAAATCAAATATTAAAACTAAGAAAACAAGTAGAGATTTTGGATACTGGAGGCAAAAGTACGATGAAGGGAAGGTGTTAGGCACCCTTCTTCGCCAGGTCAAAGACCGGCCCATAATCATTCAACACACAATTATTGTTTTCTTTATTTAATCCTAAGCAATTAAACCGGTTATTAAGCCTTTAAACAGTTTAATAGGTGACCCAAGACAGTAAGTAAACCATATGCAATATAAACAAACAAAAATAGAATTTGTCACAGCGGTTGGATTCCACGGCCGGTGAATGGATGTCATGGCCATGTGATCGCACTGGATTTTTGTACCGGCTGACAAAACAAAGTCTCGGCCGGTGTTCTCCCCCACACCAGAATACGAACAGATATCAGAAAAACTACGATTTAAAGCAAAAAAATAGAAATTGAATCAAACCATAGGCCCTTGGGCCTCACCACCTTGATCCCTCAGAGATTGATTGCTTGGATTGCGATTGATTGTAGATAATGGTGGTTGATTATTGCGGTTAACTTCACAAAACCCTTTAACAAAGTGAGTTCTTTGGGGGTTTTCACCCTCGGATGCGGCTACTCACAAGGCATTGGGGCTTTTGTAGAGGATTGATAGGAGATGATTTCTGTAGAATTTGGGGGCGAATAATGGAGTGGAGAGATGTGGATTTCGGAGCTCTAGAGGACCCCTATTTATAAGGTTTCGAAGGACCGATCAAACGGACGAGATTAACACAATTGATATAGAAGTTTAGGACTTCAAGACCTCTATTGTAAGTGTATTCGTAGCCTCGAAGTAATGGCTTGTGGCTGCTAGGGTTTGGGGGAATGGATCGAAAAGCTGTTGAAGATTCCAGAATCAGAAAACAATGATCTATTGGCCGCCAAATGGATGTCTTGACCGCTCAATGGATTTTGCGGCCGTGAAAAAGATTTTTTAGCAAAAGGCCAAACTTCGCGGGCTCGCTCTGGACACTTTCAAACTTGGTTTTGCGTGTTCTTTGGACCGTTGGAAAGCTTATTGAGTCTACTTTCTAATAAAAGTGTTTGGATCAATAGTATTTTGTACATCAAAAGATATGACAATTTTACCCTTAGTGGGTCAGAAAATGGATTGCTTTGGTAAAATCCTCGTATGTCCCTCGTTTCAAATTGGTTTAAGGATTATTATATATCAATAAAGTGGGTTTTAAAAGTACTACAAGAAGGTGGAATCCAACCACAAAAATAAGAAAGTTTATTTTATGAAAAATGGGCTAAAAGTAGACTTAATTGAAGATCGACGGTTCTACCGAGGCTAAAACACGTGTCAACACATTTCTATCCACTCTAAGTGTCACTTGGCACTCCTATCACTTGTTCCAAAGTGTTCCTTAATCTCTTAAGCGTTCCACAAAGTTCCTAAGGCTTTCATGAAGTCAACCACAACAACCACATATCATATTCATCATTGGGACGGTTCCCAAGGTGCGACTTGAAATAATCGTTAGGCCAAATTGGGGTGCCTACAGTTTGCTGCTCCTCCAGATAGTATGCCCTTGACAAAGTAGGGTCCTCCCCAATTTGGCCTAAACTTGCCCCTCGGGTGATGATGGATTGCTTTGAGCACCATATCTCCCACTTTGATGTCGTTTGGCTTCACCTTTTTGTTGAATGCTCTCGCAATGCGGCATTGATACCCTTGCACGTGGTATAATGCTCTCAGCCTTCTTTCATCCAGTAATTCCAACTCGTCGTAGCGGTTTTGAACCCAATTTTCTTCGATCGTCTCAATCTTAGCCAACACCTTTAATGATGGTAGTTCTGGTTCGATAGGTAAAACAGCTTCCATCCCTTAGATCAGAGAATAGGGAGTGGCCCCAGTTGAAGTCTTTTCGGTCATTTGATATCCCCATAGTGCTAAAGGTTCTGGCCAGTTCGTATCAGTGTTAGTAGTCTTTCGCAGAATCCTTTTGATGTTTTTATTTGCAACTTTAACTGCTCCATTGGTTTGAGGACGAAAATCGATGATTTTGTATCCCAAACTCAGCAAAAAGCTTCTTTGTTGTTCCTTTAAAGTGCGATCCATGTCACAAATGAACTCATGGGGTACACCATACGGATATATGATATTGGTGTGGATAAACTTTGCCACATGAGTGGCTTTGAGGGTAGCATAGGAAGCTGCCTTTACCCACTTAGTAAATTAGTCAATAGCCACAAGGATAAATTGATGCTTGTATTTCCCTTTTGGATTTATACTCCCAATGACATTTATTCCCCAAGTGGATAATGGCAAGGGGATGTCATGCTGTATAATTCTGTAGGGGGAATACGCACGCAATCAGCGTGAGTTTGGCATTTGTAGCACCAACGGACATAGTTAGCACTGTCGGCCTCCATTGTAGTCCAATAATATCCTTGGCGTAGGATCTTTTTTGCCATTGTCGCCCCACTCATGTGCGGCCCATAAATCCCTTCGTGTATCTCCTCCATTACCTTTTGACTCTCCTTTATCGTGACACAGAGTTGATTAGGGCCCAAATGTGCTTTCCGATACAATACTCCACCACAAACCACGAACCAGGCAGCAAACTTCCGCAGAGCCATCTTATCCTTTGAGGTAGCTTCCAAGGGATGCTCTCCTTTTTCCAAAAACCTCTTCACGTTCTCATACCATGGCTTTCCATTGTCCTCACCTTCCTCAGTGAAAGTACACTCACATGCCGGCTTGACCTTGTGCTCAATCATTAGCGGCCTCATTGCAAATCCCAGGGGTATTTCGACCATAGAGGCCAATGTTGCTAGTGCATCTGCGAACCTATTAATCACTCATGGAGTGTGCATGAAGATAACGGAGTCAAATTGTGGAATTAAATTTTCCAGCATGGAGTGGTACAACTTTAACATATCCATTTTAACCTTCCAATCTCCCCTTGCGTGGGACACCACTAACTTTGAATCTCCAATGACTTCTATCCTTCTTGCCCCTAGTTCCAGTGCCGCTTCCATCCCAGCAATGCAGGCTTCGTATTCTACTTGGTTGTTGGTGACCTCAAACCTTAATGTATGACAGAGGGATGTGAGAGTCATTGGGGGAAACTAGCAATTCCCCTATGCCATACCCAAATTGGTTTGACGCTCCATCAAAGTAAAGCTGCCAAGTGTCGTCTAGAAGAAACAAGATGTCTTCGTTTGGGAACATGAAGTCCTCTGCCTCAGCTTCTGTTACGGGATGCTCTGCCAAGAATTCTCCACAGCACTTCCTTTTACTGATTTCCCTGTCATGTATTTAAGGTCAAACTCCGTTAATAGCAATAACCATCTAGCCAATTTTCCAATAAGTGCTGGCTTCTCACAGCGATATTTGATTTGGTCTAATCGAGAAACCAGAACTATTGGATGTGCCAGTAGGTAATGCCTTAGTTTCTTCGTGGCCCATACTAGCCCCCAACAAGCCTTCTCTAAAGGAGTATACCTTGTCTCATAATCCATCATCTTTTTGCTGAGATAGTATATGGCACACTCTACTTTAACATCATTTTCTTGTACCAGCATGCATCCCATGGACGTTTCTATTACTGAGAGGTACAAAATTAATAGTTTTCCAGGGATGGGTGATGACAATACAAGCGAGTTTTGAAGATACTCCTTGACTGCCTCGAATGCTCGTTGATAGTCTTGATTCCACTCAAAATCTGTATCTTTCTTCAAAAGCTTAAAAAGAGATTTGCAAGTGGCTGTGAGTCTAGAAATGAATCTGCTGATGAATTATACTTTCCCGGAAAAGCTTATCACCTTCTGTCTTTGGCAGTGGTATCTCCATGATAGCTTGTATCTTAAAAGGGTCCACTTCGATTCCTCTCTGAGTGATAAGGAATCCTAGCATTTTTCCAGCAGTTACTCCAAAAGTACTTTTTTGAGGATTAAGACGTAACTTAAATTGCCTAATCCTCTCAAAGAACTTTCGGAGTGCTTCATAATGTCTTTCTCTTCCCTTCGATTTGACTATCATATCATCGACAAATACCTCCACCTCTTTGTGCATCATGTCATGTAGCAGTGTTGTAGCCATCCTTTGATAAGTAGCTCCAACGTTCTTCAACCCAAACGGCATCACCCAATAGCGGTAGGTTCCCTATGGCATAGTGAAGGTGGTTTTCTACCTATCCTGAGGGGACATCAGAATTTGATTATACCCAAAAAATTCATCCATAAAATATAACAATGCATGTCCTGCGGTATTGTCCACTAGTTTATCTATGTGCGACAGCGAAAAGTCATCCTTTGGACTGGCCTTGTTGAGATCTCAAAAATCTTCGCAAGCCTTGATTCCCCCAATTTTCTTTGGTATCTGGACGATATTGGCTACCCATTATGGATATTCAGTGACTATAAGAAAGCCGGCGTTGATTGTTTAGTGACTTCTTCTTTTATCTTTACGACACAATCAAGGCGCATACGTCTTAGTTTTTGTTTAACAAGCTTTGCATCAGGGTAAAGAGGAATTTTATGCTGAACAATTTTGGGGTCTATTCCAGGCATGTCCTCGTAAGACCAGGCAAAAACATCTTTGTATTCTTTTAGCAAAAGGATTAATTTTTCACTTTCTTGAGAAGATAGCATTGCACTACTTTTAACCATTTTGGGCTCATTTTCAGAGCCTATGTTTGCTGTGTATTTCTTCAGAAAAATGTTTGACATGGCTCTCTTCTTCTCTCTTGATAAACTCTAGAATTTCTTCCTCAAAAATTGGATTATTATAATCCACGCAATTAATCATAGGCAAAGTGAAATACTCTAGATCCTCCTTCTCATTGCTAAAGTTGTCAAAAGACATTTCAGAGTCAAATTCAAATAAATATTATCATTATTATGCATCGGTGCTTTGACCAGATCTTCCTCGCTAGACTCAATAGTTTGAAAGGACGAAAAACTATACTCAGACTGGGTTGACTCGAAATCAGAATTAGAATCGAAACTAAGATCGGAGTCAGCATTTTTTATTTTGTATTATAGAGTGTATTCCACGGTCTAGTTTGGGTAAGCCCCTTCTACAACATCCACAATCAGCTCAGAGCAATCTTTTTCCTCACCAAGGTTGATCATCAGCACTTCATTGTCATCTTGATTCTAACTTTCATCATTGTCACCATGCAAATCTTGAAGAGCCATTTTGTTTGCCATCGTCGTTGCCTCTTCTAGTTGAGCTTTAATCTCTACTTCATCACTATTGTCAACTTTTTGTGTGCCAACAAATCCCTACCAATTGCCAAACCTATCTGTGATGGGGTGGATCACCCTTATTTCATCGTTGGTGACCCCCTCACCAAAGAGTAGGTTTAGTGACACTTCGTCTAGTGGATCATTGTCAACGGATTCTTCTTCCTTCACCCTTTCTTCTTCCATTTTGAGGTTGTCCACTTTGTCTATTGGTTAGTAGTCATCGGTAGGTGCATAAGGGTCATAAAAGTGGATTGGGACCCTGCGAAGTTCTCCTTCTTCAATTATTTCTTCCACCTCTTCATCATTGACCATTCTTGTAAACATATGTGATTATCTTTACAGATAACCACCTTAGGCTTTGGTTGATCCGTCAGGGTGATGTACTTGGAAGGGTCAAAAATCTCGACAGAGAGATTGAGCGGGCCAGACAACTTGGTGACAATTTGAAAGTACGAATCGAAAATGAACAGCGACGCAACCATTTTACCTGAAAATTTTTCCTTTAAATAGATTGGTTAGCTTACCTCCTTTTCCTTGATTTCAAAAGCCCTAAAAGCTATTCCTGCAAAAAAAAAAATAATAATAATTCTGGGCTGGTCCTAATATTGGATTCCATAGCCCACCAACTCCTATGTTGTAAGACTGCAATGCTCACTAAGTCTTGTGGGTGTAATTTTACTTTTTTACCCCACTTTAAATAGCAAAAAATAAACACAACCAATCATTTATGGTTTCAAATGAATGCAGCCCACCCCACACATGCCACCACTACCGTAGCCACCACCACAACGCCGCCACCGCCATACCACCACCACGGCAGCCACCACCACCACCACCGCCGCCACCACCACGTCGCCTCTGCCACCACCACAACCACCGCCACCACCACCACTCCACCACCACCACCACAACGCCGCCACCACCACCACCTCCATAATGCCGCCACCACAACCACCACCATCACTCCACCATGCCGCCACAAAAATCACCACCTCACTGCTGCTGCTGCCGCCACTACGCTGCCACCACCACAATGACCACCAGCACCACCACGCCACCTTCACCGCCCCCACCACCACGCCTCCACCATCATCACCACCACGGCCATCGCTGCCGCCACCACCACCACACCGTTGCCACCACCACCACTCCACCACCACCGCCACCATAATGACCACCACCATGTCGTCGCCGCCACCACCACCACAACGCGGCCGCCACCACCACCATAATGCCGCCGCCACAACCACAACCATCACCATTACGCCGCTGCCACAAAATCACCACCACGCAGTTGTCACCGCCACCACCATCACAATTAACAGTGTTAATTTTCATATAAATTCACACCACAATTAACACTATTAATTAATTTCTCTATAAATTAACAGTGTTAATTTTCATATAAATTCACACCACAATTAACACTATTAATTAATTTCTATATAAATTAACAGTGTCAATTTTCATATAAATTCACACTATAATTAATAGTGTTAATTAACAGTTGGCCTATATAACCTTCTACACCCCCACTCCACCACCACCGCCATGATTACAGTGTTAAATTCTGTCTAAATTTGTAATTAACAGTGTTAATTTTTATTTAAATTTACACCACAATTAACAATGTTAATTTTCATTGTCTTCATTTCTTAGCCAATTATCAATTAAGGAAAGGATAATATATGGAAAAATCTACGGTACACGGTACACATCCCATGTATATGAAGGATTCTTAAATTTGGACAGAATTTAACACTGTTAATTATAAATTTAGACAAAATTTAACACTGTTAATTGTGGTGGTAGTGGTAGTGGTAGTGGAGTGGTAGTATAGGAGGTTATATGGGCCAACTGTTTATTAACACTATTAATTGTGGTGTAAATTTATATGAAAATTAACACCGTTAATTTAGATAGAAATTAACATTGTTAATTGTGGTGGTGGTGGCGGTGGCGGTGGCGGTGGTGACGTGGTAGTGGTGATCGTGGCGGCGGCGTGGTGGTGATGGTAGAGTGGTGGTGGTGGTGATAGTGGTGGTGGCGGCGGCGTTATGGTGGCGGTGGTGTAGGAGATTGTATGGGTTGATTGTTAATTTAGACAAAAAGTAACACTGTTAATTATGGTGGTGGTGGTGGTGGTGGTGGTGTAGGAGGTTAAATGGGTCGATTGTTAATTTAGACAAAAATTAACATTGCAGCGACGTGGGGGCGGTGGCAACATGGTGGTGCTGGTGGCGGTGGTGTTGGTGGCATGGTTGCGGTGGTGTTGGTGGCACAGTGGCGATGTGGTAATGGGGGTGGCAGAGGTTGAGGTGGCGGCGGCGGTGGGGGTGGTGGGAGCGATGTGGTAGTGGTGATGGCGGCAGCGATGGTGGCGACGTGGTGGTGGCGGTGGCAACAGTGGGGGGTGGCAGTGGTGGTGGCATGGTAGTGGTGGTGGTGGTAGCGTGGTAATGGTGGCTGGATCGTCTCTCTCTAATCGCTTTTTTTTTACGAGGGGTTTTTTTGTCAACAAAATAATGAAGAGGACTTATTGGGTTATAGGCTCTTTGGGCAGGACCTAGTAAGCTATTCTTCACCTAGATAGGAATGGCTAGGAAGTTCCCCAAAAAAAAAAAGGAATTTTACAACATACATATACAATGGGTGAGGAAGAACTTTACGAGCAAATGCAAGTAGATTCCTTAACTTGCGGGTTCCTATCTTATTTTGATAAGTTCTATGCTTTCTAACACATATAAGGTTTGGGTAGTCTCAAGGGTGCTCCATTGTCAAAGGGTACCAGTCTACTCACTAGCCCATCATAGGTGGTAATAGTTGATCTCCTTTTTGATATACCACTAGGTACAAGTGATTGTGGAGTTTGCTGGAACCCTTAACATAGGCCGTGACATATCGGGATATTAGGTGAACTCAACGAGGTTGCTCACGCGATGCATATGATATAAGAATTAAATAAAACAAGCATTAATCCTATTTCGAACTTTCTGGTTATGGCTCTCAAGTCCCAGCAGAGTCGCCAAAAACTATAGACACTTCCCAAACGGGGCATCGCCATACATTCCCATGGCTAGGAACATCTCCACACGACAACGGTTATCATTAAAATAGAGTCGCCACCTAGTTTATAAAAACTAGGAAAATAGGGTAGAGATTCCAGGTACGGGAGCCAAAGGTATGACAAGGGGAAGATGTTAGGCACCCCTCTTCACCTAGTCGTAAGACTGACCCACAGTCATTTGACATACGATATATGCTTGCTTTATTTAATTCTAAACACATAGACTGATTTTAATCTTTTAGACAGTTAATGTTGAGCCAAGACAACAATAAAAGTATGCAATAGAATTAAATAGAGCACAACAAACTGTTCCAGAGAATGGATCTCGCAGCCGGTGAATAGATGTCACGGCCGAGGGATCCTTCTAGGTCAATGTACAGACCGTGGGAACGATGTCCCAGCTGATGTTCTTTCTCACACCAAAATACGAACAGTTTATCAGAAAATCAAAACTCTATAATAAAATGTATGAAAAGAAAATAAATCAAACCATAGACCCCTAGGTCTCGCCGCCTTGATCCCTCAGTTGCTTAATTGCTTCGGATTGAGGGTGATTGACTGAATTTTTTCTCAAAACCCTAGGGTTAGGGTTTGTACTTCGGGGTTTGATTACTCAAAGTGCGGCTATTTGCGAGAGTTTAAGGCTTTTGTAAAGAGAGTATGAGAGAGTATTTTTGCAGGGTTTTATGACTAGAGAGGGTGAATTTTGATATGAATTTTGGAACCCTAAGGCCCCTTTATATAGGCATGGGGTGACTCACTCCAATCAATCACAATGCACGGTTCAAATTGGAAGTGCAGGGAACTCTAACTCTGCATGGTAATCTCTTTATGTAGCCCGAAAGAATCGAAAAATGGCTGCTAAGATTTTGAGCATTGGATCAAATGATTGACAAAACATTCTAGAATCTAGAAAAAGGATGATCTGGCGACCGAAGAATCCATCTCGCGGCCGAGGAATCCATCTCGCGGCCGAGGAATCAATCTCTCAGGGAGATTTTCAAACAATATGTTTCATAGGTGAAAGATTGAAGTGGGGGCCGTGAGATCAATCTTGCGGTTGACAGATTTATTCTCCTAGAATGCTGTATTTATGTCTGAAAAACTGTTTTGCTCTGAATTGGGTCCTCTAAGTGGCTAAAAGTACTCACCAAAAGTCCTCAGGTTTACGAGAAGTCAATCAGCAATCACTGTATCCATTCATCATTGGGATGGTCTCCAAGGTGAGACTTGAAATAATCATACTCTTCCATGTTATCCCGTTTTGTAAGTAGTATAATAAGTGAAATGGCAAGGGAAGGTGGAAACCATTCTCTTCCATGTATCCTGCTTTATACATAACATTAAGAATCTTGCTTTATACATAAGATTAAGAATTGAAAGATAATACAATAATTATCTCACATACCTTTAACTCAGCTGGCTCGAGTCGTGTTGATAACGTGTTATGAAAATAAAGAACAAAAGAGCAAGAGAACACAATATATATGAGAAGATAGTTACTTCAGGAACTATAGAAAGGTTAGTCTTCAAGACTAACAGAATATTATTGAAATATTTTCTACAACCTTACTTTCATTCCTTTGCAACCTCTTTAATACTTTGTTTTATTTATTTATTTATTTATTTAGGCCTTCTGAAGCTTGTTAGGATCAACGATGTTGGGATTAGATTAGCAGACTGTGGATGGGTCAAGGCGTCGACTAAAGTCTCTGTCATCTCCAAAAGCGGGGCGGTTGTCTCTTGATTTTCTGTTTCTTAAAACTAGAAACTGAGGCTCCTATTTATAGAGGACGTATCAAGGACTTGTCCTTACAAATAAACAAAGACAATGGCCTAATATGCAATTTGGAAAGTTGAGTCGGTTTCGCCGACTCAACATGAGCCGCCCCTGGCCCCAAGCCTTTTGCGTCAATATGAAAGATTCCAAATGATGATGTCATTATGATGTCATCCAACCACATAATCTAACCAATTACGACAGAACCAAAAGCACATGGAATTATTCAAAATCGTGGTAATACCTTGTCAATTAAGTTCCATTAGAAAACAGACATAAGGTGAAAGTTTGGAAAATCCTAAACTCCACATAACTTGACACCATTTCTGACTCATCCTTTACTTTGTCAAGAAGAGAGAGGGAGTAGACCAAGGAAAGAAATCAAAATCAACCAAGGCAACATAGGAGTAATCCCTTTCTCGTTCCTGTTCATAAAACCTTCACGTTATATAAAACATTAAAACCTCCAACACATTCATCTCTCTCTCTCTCTCTCCCCACCACAAATCAATCAATTCACCATAACCCAATTCGAAATCCCAAATCCAAAAACCCATGTCTTTGATTCGTCGCTCTCGAGTTGTCGTCAGTGGAGTCCAAAGAATGAGAACCCACCATTACTACTGGTGCTTGCAATGCCAAAGAACTGTTAGAATTCCTTCTGCAATTATAGACCCCAGTGAAATGCTCTGTCCCCGTTGTTTGAACCAGCTCCGCCACGAGATCGACATTTCCCGGCCTTGGCTAACGGTGGCCGCCACCGGGTTAGTACTGTAATAAGTTATCCTAATCCGACCTGACGTTGACTAATACTGTATTCCGTCGTCTTGCATTGTAATATTGATGATTTTTCTTTTCAAAATTATGCCTTTATTTTCAAGATTAATCAGAATTATATATTTTACAAAAGTATCACCGATCAAAGAGAATTCATTTAGGTCTTATGGTAAGCGAACTTTCGTTGAAAACGTAATTTTTCAAATATGTTTTTTTGATTCGATTAAATGTGTATTTTACAAAGATTAACACATAAGAAAATGGACACAAAGAGTACTATGGGGATAAAGAAAAGAATGTGAATCAGATAGATTGACCGACTATGAACGTGTTTACGATAGCTGTGGATAGAAATTTTAGATTTTAGCTTGAGTTTCTGTTGCAAATTTTAGATTTTAGATTTTAGTAAAAGTTTGTAAACATGTTTGTTGTAGTCACAAGATAATGAGAATTTCATATTGTTTTTTTGAGAATTTGTGTTGCATAATTCCAAAAGTTAACCAAACCCAATTTTAAAATTTCAAGAATTATTTTTCTTTTTTAAATTCTCAAAATCTGTAGATTCTAAAATTTTATTTTGTAGAATATTGACAAATATTCTAAACTAATTTTTAAAAGATAGAATCTAAAAATCTGTCACTATGAATTCAAGTGATATTTGTGCTTCATAAAGGTTTGGCTCATAGCATCCTAGGTATTTCTTTTTTTCCAACATGAAAAATTGGTATGAACAAGACATAGATGCTTGTTGTGTCCTAAATGTTCTTCATATAAATTCCATTACGGGGCAAAATAACATAACAAAATAGTGTGGTAGAGGAAAATAGATCCTTAAAAAACTACAAATCACAATACACAACCTTAAATTCGAAAAATAAGTATTTAAATCATAAAGAGAATGAGAAAATTTTCAAAGTTTCCATTCTTTTCCCTTCCTTTCCAATCCCGTGTTCCAAACAAAGCCAAACTTACATTTCTCTATGCTGGATTAAAGTACAGTACGTGTATTTTGATTTACTTTCGCGGCAGTTTACAAGAACCGCCCGCAGCGGCGCAACTACTTGATGCCCTGGCTCAAATGCTACAGAATCCCAACTCTTTTAATCATAGCACACGAACAAATCCAGAAAACCAAAACCCAAACAGCAATCGCCAAGGCTGGATAATCCTCCAATTCCTCAACCCAACCCACCCTCGGCCACCACCCATGATCTCCCCACCGGAAAACCCGCTTTCTCTGCCCACCGATCCAACCCAACCCAACAACGACGGCAGCCTCGAAGACTTCATCCAGCAGTTGGCTCAGACCGATCGGCCAGGCCCACCACCAGCACCCATGTCAGCAATTGATTCCTTAGCAACCGTGAACCTGACGCAAGCCCATTTGGAAAACGACTCGGTTTGTCCGATATGTAAGGAGGAGTTCGAGGTTGGCGGGGAGGTGAGAGTATTGCCCTGCAAACACTTTTACCATTCCGATTGCGTTGTCCCGTGGCTTCGGATTCATAATTCTTGCCCCGTTTGCCGCTTCGAGCTGCGGGGTGATTTTTCCGACGACTGCGGCAGCGGCAGCGAGGGTTTTCTCGGCGGCGGGGAAGAGCTGAGGAACGGGTTGAGGTGGTTGTGGAGTCGGGTGTTGGGTTTGTGGCCTTTTCGTCTTTTGTGGAATTGGAATGTTTACCGTGATAATGGTGGGCTTAATTTCCAAGACGATGGAATATATGCTCCTGATGGAGGTGAGAATTTACTATTTTACCATTTCACTTTATTTTTATTTTTGATTTCCTAATTCTATTAAGGTTACGATTGCAATTTGATGGAATCAAGTCTGGACGGTATTGTTGGGATCGCGATTTCCACCATAGTCGTCCTAATAATAAGCTATGTGACAAATGAAATTCAATTACATATAATTTACATAATTTTATTTCATTTGTGCTGAAAAAAACAATTATGATTTTAAAACTGGAATATCCATTTTTTGATGCAATAAAATGATATAATTAAAACTATCAAATGAACTTAATGTTTCATCTAATGAATAATTGAACGCCGGTACTCATAATAAAATAAATGAATGGAATAAGAAAAAATAAGACTTATGGTAGGAAGGAGCCCAACAAAATCGTTAGGTTGATTAATTATTTTTTAAACAGTTGTAATTCATTTTGCAGGCCTAACATGAACTTATGAATCTGCACCATATATACAATTGACTTTTGGGTGAAAACTTTGCAAATATGTACACTAGCAGGATTGAAAACCAGTACCTAAAGTTCTTGCATGCTATATATTAGGGGTGAGCATAGTTTGAATTGGTTTGGTTTTACTTGTAGTAAACCAAGAATCAAATCAATACCTACTGATTGTAAATTTCGGCAATCAAATCAATCCATAGAATGCATAGAACCAAACCAATCCAAATCATAAAATACAATTTAGTTCCGGTTTTGACCACGGTTTACATGAAACAGAAATATCTATCTTGATAAACTATTTAAATTAAGTACTGAGAGACATTAAATCAATCATTATTAGTATTAAAACCAATTCTTTTCTTATGTAAGGAATATCGTAAAGAAAGAACCACTTGATCCTTCCGTTCCTAAATAAATGTCTAGTTGCACTTTTTCATATTATTTTTAAATTAATTATATCTTTCAATTTATGCTATTTTTTTTTATAATTTTCAAAACTTTGTCTGATAGAATCAATTGAGATCTATCAAACAATATTCAGATTGCGTATAAAAAAATAATATATTTTAGAAAACATAAATAATTTTTTAAAATTTCCAGAATAGTAACATGGACAATTATTAAGGGACGGGAGTATTAAGAGATAAAATAGTGGCTAACAAAGAGTGCTTATTATTGATTGGATGGAAAATGCCTCAGGGAATAACGGATTAGTTGATGTGGATTGTGATTTATGGGACCCTCAATGTCTCAAACCCACTGAATAAAAACCTAAAACTAAAAACCCTTCTTTTCTTTTACATGTCTTTTCCCAGTAAAACTAAAAACGCTAAGGCTTTGTTTGGAACCTATGAAAAAGAAAAAGAAAAAAGAAGGCCCGTGTTTGATTTGAGAGAAAACAAAAAGGAAATTAACAAGAGAAGAAAGAATTTTAACTTAATTTCCTCCCCACTTTCCTTTCCTTTCTTTTCTTTTCAGAGCCCAAATCTCTCTCTCTCTCTCTCTCTCTCTTAGATAGTCAAATCTCAAATGAAAGAAGCTCTCCCATACAAAAGCTGGCAACCAATCCCCAACCAACCTTTCCTGACCCGCCCGGTCACCCAAACAAACCCAATTCCCATCGAAACAAAATCCGTTACAAAACCTTTAAACTCAACGGATCAGTTGGATCAGTTACAAACAAATCCCCCTGTCCCTGACGTCCGAAGCATGGTGTCAGAAAACGCCGTGATAGTGTTTGGAAAACGCGGGTGCTGCATGAGCCACGTGGTCAAGCGCCTGGGCGTGAATCCCGTCGACCCTGTTTATTTTAGGATTTAGATTTTTGATTTTTGATAACGAGTGCAGAGAGATAGAGAGACAAAATAGAGTAATAATTAAGGAAAAATTTATTAAGAATCGTATGCAGAGAAACAAAATCCCAAAGCGACAAGAGTGACGTCATTAATGAGTTGGAGATGGTAATCGATGACAGTGGCAGTGAAGAGGGTGGGCGGAGGTGCAGTTTGCGGCGGAGTTTGTCGGTGGGGAGTTGTTCAGAGGCTTGGATCGGATTATGGCAAGCCGTATTACCGGAGAGTTGATCCCGGTGTTGAAATAAGCTCAGCGTTAAAGCTTAAAGTTTTTTTTTTGTGTTAGTAGTGATTTGGTCACATTTTTTTTTTGGGCTTTTTTCCTGACGTTTTCCTTCTCAAGCTGGGAATGATTTTGGACTTTTATATTTTGATGCTAAAGGAGATGTGACGTGGATTTGTATAAAAAAAGGTTTCATTTTTTTTCAATTTATTTGGATGCTTAGAGCAATTTATGCGCAATGATGGGGTATTTTTAGTTACTGTGAATGAACCTAAGAGTAAAAGAAAAGAAGAGTTTTTAGTGTTAGGTTTTTATTTGGTGGGTTTGAGATTTTGAGGGTCCCAAAATCCACATCACCTAATCTACTAGTCCCTTAGGCATTTTGCCATCCAAGTTTGATGAAAAGGGTAACATTGAAATCAGTTACATACTAGAAGGGTAAAATTGAAACTAAAAATTTTGTGAGGATGAAACTGAAACCGAGCCTATTTTGTAGAGACCAAATAAGTAGATAAGCTTTTTTTCCGCTAATGAAGTTTATTAAAGCAGGCAGTAAATTAAAACAAGTAAGAGCAAATTGTCCAAATTATAATTGGGCCTAAGCAGTAGAGGTAGGCCCGATTGAATTGAAAAGGAGAGAAAGAGGAAAGACGTATCTTTAACCCGTGAATCGAATCCAAGGCTCTTCATTGGAGAGTTACGTACGGTTGCTGTGAAATAGGATGTACAATTACCAATTGGTCCAAGTACTATAGAATTTTCCCATTTTGTATATGTCAATTAATCTTGGGGATCAATCTTACAATTGACGTCCATGCGCGAGGGGCTATACAAATATTGTTTAACCCTATGATTCTTCTTGCAGGTAGCCCTTGGTGGCGCTCTTGGCTCATTCTATAGGCGCAACCTTCACTCTAAAAGTAACTAAAAAAAAAAAAAAAAGATGAGTTACATAATAGATTTTTTCCATAATTTCTTCCAAGCGGGCAGGTAAGTGTTTCTTATATACTTGTTTTTTAAAGAGGTAATTACCCTAGTGGAAAGACATTGAAGGGTTGGCTACAGGTACATTTGCACTTCAATTGCTTCTACTCATCTTGCTTTCTCTGAAGAAATATGTGTATAGTCTCTGAATAATGAGGTGCATCTTGCTTTCCAAGCAGATGACAATCCCACAACTACTTCAGAAGAAACTCCGTGAATCACCATAACTGCATCAATGAGCACACTAAAACTATAACCAATCGCCAACTTTATTTTTGTATGCGTTGTGGCTCATGTGTAGCCTTTTGATTTACAAATCCTTGCTACAACCAGAGTTGTATATCTTTAACAGCAGCTCTTATGAAGCATTTTGCCTTCCTTTTGGTAACAACTACTACTATCCCGTCCAACCATTAGGTAACAACTGCTACCACCACTGTTTTATATATCTAACAGTAGCAGCCTGAAGGCATTTCATTTTGGTAACAACTACTGTATATATCTAACAATAATAATGCTTTGTGCTGCAATTACTTTTTGTTGGGCCTCAATTATGCTTCTTGCGCGCAATCACTTCACTAGTGTTTTATAAAGAGGTAATTACCCTAGTGGAAAAATATTGAAGGGTTGCTTACAGGTAAATTTGCACTTCAATTGCTTCTACTCGGTAGCCTCTTGCTTCTTGCTTTCTCTAAAGAAATATGCGTATGGTCACTGATTTTTTTGTTACCATTATATATTATTGGGTTCTCTTCTATGTAGCACCGACACTCCAAAAGGGCGCCGTGTCCATGTATTAGACACGGGACACGACGGGGACATAAGGACACGGCAGGGACACGTTCAAATACGTATTGGACACGCCACGTGGCATGTCCAATAATTTTTATTATTTTTTGATGAGGGACACGGCCGGGGACACAGCTAGGGGTCAAAATGTAATATATATTTTTAATTTTGAGGGGTTAATATGAAATTATTCAAAAATATTAGGGTTAAAATGTGATTATGCCTTTATTTGGACCATGGTAATCTTATAAATTCATATAGGACATGTCTTCATCAACAGTGGAAAAACATAGAGCAAAGAAGAAGGATCTTCATATGGTTTTCATAGACTTAGAAAAGGCTTATGATAGGGTGCCTAGAGACATCATATGGTGGGTTCTGGAGAGAAAGGGAGTGACCAAAGGGTATATCGAGGTGATTAGAGACATGTATGAAGGTGCCGTCACTACCATTCGATCACCAGTAGGGGAAACGAGTGAATTCCCAATCACGGTAGGATTGCATCAAGGGTCAGCCTTGAGCCCGTACCTTTTTGCCTTAGTTATGGATGAATTAACTAGACAATTCCAGGAGGATATCCCATGGTGTATGATGTTTGCAGATGACATTGTCCTCGTAGATGAATCCGTTAGAGGTATTAATACGAAATTAGAAATTTGGAGGGAAGCATTAGAGTCAAAGGGTTTCCGAATAAGTAGGAGTAAAACTGAGTATATGGTGTGCAAGTTTAGTGGTACCAGCCGTGTGCAAGAAGAAAGAGTGATGATCCAAGACCAGGAGATACCTAAGAGTGCTCATTTTAAATACTTAGGATCAATCTAGGAGGGATGGAGAGATTGCCGATGATGTGACTCATAGGATTCAAGTGGGGTGGCTCAAGTAGAGGAGCGCTACTGGTGTTCTGTGTGACAAGAGGGTACCCATAAAATTGAAGGGAAAATTTTATGGAACTGCCATCAGACCAGCGATGCTTTACGGGACAGAATGTTGGCCTATTAAGAAATAACAGGTGACCAAGATGAGTGTAGCAGAAATGAGAATGTTGAGGTGGATGTGTGGTAAGACTAGAAGAGACAGGATTAGAAATGAAACGGTTCGGGAGATGGAAGGTGTAGCACCCATAGAAGAGAAGTTGAGGGAAAATAGGCTAAGATGGTTTGGGCATGTATACCGTAAACCAGGAGATGCAGTAGTTAAGAGAGTGGATAGGATAGTTTTGGGTAGCAATGCTGCGGGGAGGGGTGGACCTAAATTGACTTTAGATACTATGGTACGCAACGATATGAGTAGAGTAGGTTTGTGTACTCAAATGGCTCTTGACAGAGCTCAATGGAGAAAAAGGATTCATGTAGCCGACCCCAAGTGATTGGGACTTAAGGCTCGGTTTGGTTTGGTTTGGTTTATATATATATATATATATATATATATTTATTTATTTATTTATTTATTTATTTAGTTATACACATGGCGTGTCCCCCGTCGTATCTGTATCCCCATTATTCTAGAATTGCCGTGTCCCGTGTCCATATCCGTATCTGTGTCCGTGCTACATAGGTTCTCTTATGTGGTGCTGTAATGGCCTCAACACCACATATTTTGTGGGATCAAAAATTGATGATGCTAAATAATTAACTCTTGGGTAATTGGATCCATTTTTTATTTTTTTTGAAAATCTAATGACATACCCCATTGATTAATTCATGTCAATTGCTGCTATCTACTCTCTTGCTTCTTACTTCCACTGTTCTCCTTTTCCAAGTATAATATGTTTCTGAATTTTTATCTTTGTCATGTATGACCTCCAGGTTTGATACTCTTGATTGATTGTTTACTTGGAAGTAATTATTGAAAAAATTAAAGTAAAGTTATACTATTTGCCAAGCAATATGGTTCCCCCAAAGGATCCCATATTTTCTAATTTGGGCAGGACTCGCATTTGAGCCGTTGGGTCTAATCCAACAGTTGGAAAAGAAAAGAGAATCTTGTGGATCTTAAAGGGGAGATGGGTCGGGTATTTTTTGGGCGGTCACAGGTTACAACAAAATCCTGTTATACTCGGTCAAACGACATTTCACGCGTTTACACAGAGAGAGAGAAAGGGAGAGAGAAGGAATGAAGAAGAAGAAGAACGAATGGCAGACGACGAAAATGATCGATCTCACCAACGACGGTATCTCTCTCGATCTCTGTATCTATCGATTATTAGGGTTTTTCCTGGTTCAATTTTTGGTACCAGAAATTGTGATTTTCATGTCGGAACCAGAAATCGTGTTTTTCTCTCTCATTTACAAGGTATCTTTCTCGAATCCGAACGATTTCTGGTTCCAGACCCCCAAGGTCTTGATCTTCTGCAATTTAGGGCTTCAAACGAGATTGATTTTCTGCGTTTTTCAACGAGATTGATTTTGGGCTTCAAAATATAAAAGATTTAGGTCTCGATTTTGTTTTGACAAACCCAAAAATTAGGTCTTGAAAGCAACATTTTCAAGTTTCCCATTTCGACTATTTTGAATTTGTAGTTGTTTAGATTTGTTATAATTAAACAATAAGAATGTGTGTAAAACCTTAATTCTAATTTCAAGTTTAAACCCTAATTCTAATTCTGGTTTTAAAAAAATCCTAATCCTAATTCTAATACAAATTCAATTTCATTGTCTCTGCTATTTCCACTTACACATTCTTAAAAAGAGTGGCATGCATACTGTGCATATTCTTGTTGCTTAACCTTTGGATTTGAATTAGAAAAATTACAACTACAGAATTGTAAGTTCTTTAACAAGATTAAGCAGAAAATTGGGGAACAGGGTTCCCTTTAACTGTATGTGCAGAACATTTGTCTTGAAAAAAACTAATGGTATAGTGAAGAGCAAAAAACTAATGACTTTCCTTGAGTTTAGTTCATGATGGAGACAGAGCGGATTATGAGATTTCGGCGCAGCAGAGGATGGAGATTCTAGCACAACAGAGGATGGAGCGGCTCTCTTGCTAAAGAGCACAGTGAGGAGTACAAGTTAGCCTTGCAAAGGGCTGTAGCATTGGATATGCAGGAAGCTTACTCACCTTCTAGAATACAAAGTTCTTTCAAGGTTGGCTAAATGAAGCTTTCTCACATTTTCTGGGCAGATGGTACTGAAGAAGCCTTTTAAGATTGGCTAAATGAAGCTTTGTAGAGTACCATACATTTTTTCATTCGCATGTATTGTATGATTCTTGAGCGATTCAAAAGGAGTAGTTGCTTCAACTGTATCAAAAGATTTAGTTGTAAAGGATTGCTTCAAGTGTATGCCGTTGATGGATGGTGTTTAGTTGTGTTATGAGAATGTATTTTGTAATGGGTAAATTATGTGATGAATGTGTTTCAAACAAGTGGACAATGTGTTGTTTTGTTTGTAATGAAAAGTTTCCGTTGAGATATGTCATATGCCTTTGAATGACTACTGTTGAGTAATTTACTGCATTCCAAAAGCTCGAGTTCACGGTATCGGACGTCCTTGTATGCATGATAGATGGCAATGCTATTGGGAGAGCAGGTGCTGGTATTGTCTACTTTGGAGAAATACCTAAAATGACTGAAATAGTTGTAGATACTTGGAATTGCAATGAGAAACCAACAGGAGCATACTAGACATGTTCTTGTAATGATCTTTTACTGAATTTTGCTCTCATGATAGTGGACAGTGCTACTGCTCTTTATTGAATAGAATTTTCTGGAAGAGGAGAGCTATCTGCCAGGCAAATGCATTACTTGCTTGGGACGCAAAAAAAATAAGTAGCTATTTCTTGCCAAAAATTCATAATTAGGACATGACACGAATACGGATTACTTGCCAAAAATTCCCCAACATACGGATTACTTGCCAAGAATCTAAGTCCAAGAAATCAAATTGTGACCAACTCAAATTTTGCAACAAATCAAGAGCGAAACAGAAAGCCATTATATTTCGATACAATACATCCCATTCTTTATAAAGAATCACACCAAGAAAATGGTCAAGGGTATAACCTTTGAGAGCAAGCCAAAGGAAACAATGGAACACACACACACACACAAAATGCCGAAATTGGCCAACCTATACTATGATCACCACCTTGTACAACAAAGCCAAAAAATAAAAACATTCCAACCTTCATTAAAAACAAGACAACACATTGTCCACTTTCTTTGTAACACAATCATTACATAATTTACCGATTACAAAACACATTCCCATAACACAACTAAACACCATTTCAAAGACTTCTAATGGATGTCACATTTCTGTAGCCACAGTGTGAGGCAGCTTGAAGGATTCTCCAACACACCGTAATCTGAGTAACCAGAATAAGCTCTCTCAAAATCTGGAAGATGGGCGCCAACATATTTCAACATCCCCCTAAGATACATCCTACCAAATTCACCAAAATATACCTACATCAATAACATATCTACGGCAGAACGGGAAATTCACAAATCAGAGTAAATAAAAGAACTAAGCAAGTCAACTTCAAAGGTACAACAATAATAAACCGGTGTATAACCAGCTAGTGTTGTGACCTCGTGAACTGGGAACACAAGTGCAAATGAATTATTATACCAGGGAAAGGTGTTAACGAGGGCTAGTAAACGTGTATAAACTCGTATCTTAGAATTTGACACAAGAAGTAAAACTATAAACCCAACGATATTTGAATTTCAAAATCTACCACTCATTATCTAAAAATGTACCACTCTTATTCCAAGAGTCAGATATCAGAAGAAGCAACAAAAATGGAGTACAAATTTGTATATTTTCAAATAAGCCATGCAACATTGTCAAATAGAGAACTCAATTAAGAATCACAAACGAATCTGCGAATAATTTTCATTCTATGCATTTAAAGAAAAGTTGGAATGATTTAGTAGCTTTACCATGCAAACTGGACAATAATTTCCCAATTTGGTTGATTGGAGCTAAGTCACACATCACACATCACATTACAAAAATGTTTTCTTTTTTTTCCTGGTAAGTTGATTTTATTAACCAAAAATGTTTCTAAATAACTTCCACAAGTTAGATGTGAGAACCCCAGAGCTGAAATCATAAGTATCCATTCCACAAGCCATGTTCCTCTCGATTCTCAAGAAATAAACCGGAAAAAACATTTTGATTCGTACCACTGCCACTTCCACTTCCACAAACAAGATTTTGATTTATGGCCACTACTACTACTGCTACTTTCAACCAATAGAAACCCTAAAACAAAAAAAGCCCTAATTCGCGAGAGGGAGAGAGAGATGCCTATTCATGAGATCGAAGTCTAGAGTCGACAAGAGCTTCTTCTTCGAACTGTAGCTTCAATTCTTCTTCTTCGACCTGGTATCGAGCCCAGATTAGGGTTTTTTTGAGAGGAAGAGAGAGAAATTTGAGAGAGAGAGAGAGAGAGAGATACCCGTTTGTTATGGTTCCTCTTCATTAGTTCCTCTTCTTCTTCGTCGTTTCTTCTTTTCTTTCTCTCTCTGTGTGTCTTCTGTGTTTCACGTTTGCAACGAGTGAGAAGGAAAAGGGTTACCCGTATTGTTATAACCCGTGTGACCCACGGACGACCCGGTATCATAGGATCTGCGAGATGCTTTTTAAAAGCGTGGGCCGTTGGATTAGATCAATGGCTCAGATGGCAGTCCCGCACGAAATGAAAATAACGGGATCCCTTACGGGATCCTTGGTGATTTGCCAAGTAAACTAGTACAAACATAAAACGGTGAGTAGTAGAGTAATATCTAGTGTATGTTAGCGCTCTTTCTAGCCATTGGGTAACCGGCTCTAAAGTTTTGAAAAACAAGTTTTTAAGGCTTTTGATTATACAACCATTGGGTAACCAGCTCCAAAGTTTCAGAAAAAAAGTTTTTAAGGCTTTTGATTATACTCCTTATAATTGTTCGCTACATTTTCTTGAATATGTATATGCGTCACCCCATGGATAGAAATCTTGCGTGCCTTCTGATTCTTGTGTTGCTTTGGGCCCTTGTTTGTTTATGGGATTCTACATTTCCTAATTGGGTATGTTCTTTTTGCAGCTGAACTCCTACAGTGCTTCTGGCCTACTTCAGCAGAAAGTGCCCAGCTGTGATACCCAAATTGGTATTGGGGCATCATGCCCGCAAGTGTTACCAACCATTAGATTAAAGTAAAAACATCACAACCATTCAAGGAAAAGTAAGAAAAACTTGTCCAGCGGGTGAAAATTCAAAAGCTTACTCTCTGTTTTTTTTATTTTAATCTTGACTCAAAAGTGTATTTGAAAATCCAAACTCCTATTTACAAAATCATCTCCTCCATGTTACGCCCTTGTGCTCTCTCTTACAGCGGAAGGCACAAAAATTATGGTGAAAAAATTAAGTTCCTTTACAATGTTTATGGTGAAAAATTAATTTTTTTAGACTGTTTATATATTAAAAAATATAGTGAAAAAATTAGGTGCTCTAATTTTTAATCTGTTTGAATCGGTGCGAAAATTTTATTTTTGATTATGAGAGTCTTGAAGACAAAAATTATGACCATTTAGGATAAAATGATAAAAAAGAGAGATCTTCACATAGGTTTAAATAGATTGAAAATGGGAGCACTTAAATTTTAATCGTATTTTTTTATTACATAAATAATCTAAAAAATTAAGTGCTCTAATTTTCAATCTGTTTGATCCGGTACGAAGATTTTATTTTTCTGATCACTTTATCCTAACAGGTCATAATTAATTTTTATCTTTAAAACTCTCATAATTAAGTTTCTGCTCTATAGGGCCCCAAATAAAGTGTATATACTTAATTATGAGAGTCCTAGAGATAAAAATTAATTACGACTATTTAGGATAAAATGATCACAAAAATAAGATTTTCGTACAAGTTCAAAAGGATTGAAAATTGGAGGACTTAATTTTTTAATCATATTAAGTGCTCCAAAAAAATTAAGTATGATTAAAAAATTAATGATTTGAATATATAGATAGCTATCGTATCAACGAGATAGATTGGATAATTTTTTGCTAAAAAGAATCAAATGTGTTCAAAACTTAGAATCACTGCATCTATTGCTGCTACGAAGATAAGTAAGCAAGACTCTAGACTTGTTGCACCTAAGAAGAATTGGCAAATACGTCTAAACATGTAGTTTGTATTTCCTTTCAAAAAGCTAAGTACTAGCAAAAGTCATGGTATATTTGCATGAACTAGTAATGGATGAATGTTATGGTAGTAATAATGATCAAGTTTTGTGGTATGCGTAGCTTTGTTCTATGGTAAGTATGGTTTAACAATGATCAAGCTCTCTGATATATGGAACGTGAGGTTAGAATTGGTTATGGGACGTGGAAAAATAACTAATGCTGGCTATCATTTTTCAAGTTCAATTAACTCGTTATTCAATTCAAGATGTTGAGTTATCATTTTGTGGTATTAGTTTTTTTTTTTTTTTGTTGAATTGAACAAACCAATTTTATTTACTATAATGAATTTATTGGATCTAAGATGTGGTAATAACATCGTTTCTTAGAACAAACCAATTATCGTCATTTTCGTCGTCATCGCTAGTGTCATCACTAATGTCTATCATTACATTCTTTACTTTTGAATGAACGTTGTCATCCATCTCTCCAAATCTGGTCAACTACGACCACAATCAATGGCAAGTGTTTTCTTATATAGTGGTATAAAATATAATACATTATAGTCAACATGATCTAAACAAACAAAAAATGTAATCATAGAGATAAATTCAAATTATGGTCAAATGCGACCATACTTTGTGGTACATAATTTCATATATCGTGGTAATAAATTGATATACATTTCTATATATATACAAACCAAAAACGTAAGCATTGATATTTTGTGGCAAGTGTATCCTTTTCAAAAGGTAAGTGCTAACATAAACCGTGGTATGTACACATCATGAAGTAATAGTCGAATATTATGGTTGTAATAATGATCAGGTAGTGTGGTATGCATAGCCTTATTTTAAGGTAAGTATGACATTAATGACGGGTAGGTACACATTTTTCTAACATAACTAATGTACCATAATAAGGGTAGTTAATAAGCTAACTACCACAATAAAATTTGATGTCAATTAGTTCTACTTATTTTGTATTACCTTGTAATTAAAGCATCATAATTAATGATTAATGAAACTAAATGATTTATTGAATGCGGCATTAATGATCAATAGTTTGTGGTTTCTCTTACATTAACCAATTGTATCAGTCATTTATTGATCGCAATCAACACTATAGTTAACTACTACATCTACGAATGATTTTGACCACTATCAACCTATATTAACCAATTCATTTTAGTCAATTAATAATGCTCAATCATCACTATAGCATTAGTACAATTGGCCAATGATTCGACTACTATAGTCAATCATCACTCATTGAAATATGATCAATTAATTAAGCTCTTAGTCAAATAACTCTAACTACTATAGTCTATTATAGCTATTAATCGTTACCCTACCACGAATTGAATAGTATAATGTCGTATTATAGCTACTAATCGTTATAATATCACATCAATCAATTGCAGAAATTATTTCAAATAAATTATTTAAATATAATTTGGACATTATTACAATTATATGGTTTATATTTTTAATTTTTAAAATTTTTTATAAGAAACATATATACACAAAGTAAAAATTTAATGAAATATATTAACATTGTAAGTTATTCATAACAATAAATGAATAATTATTTTTACAATAATATTTGTTAAATACGTAATTATAAATAATTTAATAGAATATAATAAAAAAATGAATATAAAATAAAGGCAATTTTTTTGCTTAAATAATTAGTTTCAAAAAATTGTTACAATTGGTTTACAAATTAAATATTATTAAATTATAGTTATATTTTCACCAAATATTTGGTAGTATATTACACAAATGATTAGAAAAATGTCAAAAAGTGGGGGGGAATAGGACAAAAATTGGTGTCAATTTATAAATTTTTAATAATTAAAAGAATTTCTGTAGAAAGGTTCATTTTCCCGCCAAAAAAAATATTTCCCCCGCCAAACCGACTACCTGGAGAACTGGTTAGAGAGAGAAAGGGAAAAAAAACATTGAAGTGTAGCCTTTAGTTGTGGTAAGTATACAATATTTGTGTGGTAAGTATCAACATAAAATATGGTAAGAAGAGTCTATTTTCATGGTAAGTATAAGTGTGTTTTTTAACTGAAAAAAACACAAAACCACTTCTCTTTTTTGAGGTGGTTTTGATCCAAGAGCTTAGATTCACCTAAAATTTGATCTAAAGGTCCATATTAAATGGGGGCATCATGCCCCAATATCACATTGGGGCATCATAGAAAAATTGCAGCAAAAATAGTACACAAGTGAAGATTTACCAACTCTTGATCAGTTCTCGTTGGCTTCGCACACATACCTTCCTGAATTGCTTAAGATCGATCCTGGGTAAAGAGCCAGGGATGTAATTGTTGGAAAATATTATAGGATATAATATTTTATTTTAAGTGTAAATGGAAATTGATTTGTTTTGGAGTTGCCTTTTTTCATTGGCACTTGTTCGCCGTGGACAGACGCATCATTTATGAACAAATGTGTCCCTTTTTCCTTGGACATTATTTGTAGAGTCACCATGGGGTCTATAGATTTTACATCCTTCTTTACTTTTCAAGGATGGATTTTTCCTTCATTCAGAGTCCATTCACTTTGAGAGAGTATAGGAGATTCAACAGATCCACCGATTAAAGTGTTGTTTCTTTGAGGAGTTCGATCAAGCAGTGCTAGGAGATAGACGTCCATGCAAACCATAAATGTCATAGCGGGGACAAATCTGTCTTAAATACAAAGTGAAAGACTCGCCTTAATAACCAATTTATTTCCATCGATTTCTAAATTTTGAGTTCCGATTTAATTGCACTCATGTTATTTTTTGGGGGTAAAATAGCTCGAAATAAAAAAGGAGGCTAAGCGAATGTACAACCTACAAGGGGCATACCCCAGGAGGAAAAGAAGAAAAAGCAAAAATTGAGAAAAATGAACCACGCCAGGTGGCTGTAGGAAGGTGAAAACAATTGGTGCTCTGAACGTACCAAGCTGCAAACGGCCTCACGTGCCTCTGTACATCACGTATCTGGTGACTAATCGTGTCTGTTCGGGAATACCTCCCTACAATTGCTCCCCAGCTTTACCTATAACCACTGTTCGGGGGTTGCAGGTAAAGCTCTCTCAAGGACCAAGGTTGGATCGCACCCCTCTGCCCTCATATGGTCATAATACCAATGCTCATTTATGCCTTTGGCGGCTTAATCATTATACCTTTTTGGGATAATGACTCCACGTGGCATCTTTCGTACGCCTTCTATTGGTATTCAACTAACGTTGTACAAAACGGAGTCAGAATAGTATCTGCTTTCCGTTACTTTAACTTGTTAACTTCTAACGGTGTAAACGGAGACGTTTCGTCTCCGTCTTTCGCCCTTTTCCCCCTGAAAGGGCTGCTTTTGGGTTTTTAACCAAAACGCACAAACCTCAGTTTTTCTCAAAGGGTTCCTCCACCATCTCCGCCATAGCCGCCGCTTCGAAGCTTTCGTCCGTACTTCCTTCCATCGCCGCTACATCCATCGTAAGACTTCTCAAATCTCTTTCTGTATCTCGTACTAGGATTTCATTTTTGAGTCACCCATCCCCTTAGGGCTTGATTCGTAGGTCCTTCTGGTTTTCCTCGTATACATTGGGTATAGTGATGGCGGACGATGGGGAAAACCCTCTGAAACCCAGTAAATTTAGGAAGCTATGTGAAACCCCTGCTGCCATGACGGCATTTAGAACAGAATACGGCGTCCCTGACAATGTTGGTCTTGAACTTGCCCCCCTAGGCGCAGATAGAGACGGAGGTTCATGGGATAGAATGTGTATCCCAACAGTCGCCATTGTTGAAGGAGGGGTTCGATTCCCCCTTCACCCTCTACTCCGTCAAATCCTGAGCTGGTGTCGACTTACACCGATGCAGGTTTCGACTAACTTCTTTAGGTTAGTAATGGGAGTGGTGGCATTAAACAGAATCTTAGGGACCCAACTGGGGATTTGGGGCATCCAATGGTGGTATAGCATCGTGCTAAACCCCGAGTACAACACATACTATCTCAAGGTTAGGAGAGCGGACAGGCGTCTCGTGCTCAATTTGCCAGACTCTGCTCGTGACCACGAGGTCGATTTCCTCTACGTAACGGGAGCTTTCGAGCCGATAGGAGAGGATGGCCAAGTGGTGGGTTTGCATTGCCCCCACATACGGGGTTACCCACGTATGCTTCTAATTTGCTTTGTGATTTCGTGTATTGCTTCCTCTTAGCTGATTCGTATGTTTCTAACTTGCCTTTGTATTCGTACAGCGGACAACGCTAACCGACGCCCTAAACGAGAGCCAAACTACATCCGAGCAGCTGATATCAACAGAATTCTTAAGTACACAGGAGAGCCGGGTACTCGTACCGCTGGGTGTGGTCGTGACGCACACGTCTTGCTGGGGTACGATCCTGCCTACAGGGGGTTCATCGACAGGAGGTTAGCGAACCCGAGCACGAGCGGTGCCTCGACGTCCACAGCTCCCCAACCACAAAGCTCAAGATTGCAAGCCGGCGTCACCCTCGCCGGACAGTCAGGTGAAGTTACGATCCCCGAAGGCGTGCCCCAGACACGTGTGGTGCTTAGGAGGTCCACACGGAGACAAGTTGTTCCTGAAATCCGTACCGAACAGCCCTTTACCCTCTGTGACACGAGCCAGTCCTCTTCCTCTGGTTATTCGCGATCTCCCGTGAGCCCAGGTACGATGACTCAACAACCCATTGACCTTAGCACTCTTCTTACCGTTTCCACACGAGGTTGTAATGCTGCAAATAGGGTAGCATCGACCGGTGTTGCTCCCCCGCGATCTCGTCGCAACAGGGGGGGATCTACGAGATCACCCTCTCCTCGGCAACAAGACAGTTCGACCGAAGTTACTGATGCTCATCGGGACAAACGTCCTCGGAGCGAAGAAGCCGGAGACACTGGCGCTCCAGACACTTCAGTGCCATCGGAAACCCCAGCGCCGAACATCCAAGTTGTTCCTGCTGTCTGGGCCCCTCAACTCATGAGGGGGGACCGACCAGTGAATGTTGGGGACAGTGCTAGCTCCTCTGAGACTGCACTGGCACTGGCACAGGGACTATCACTTCCCGTAGACATGCAAAAAGAGGCTTCATCCTCTGCTGACCGGCTGGTGTCCACTGGTCTCGTCAGTGGAATCAAGGTAACCGTAGAGATTGCCTTTTCCTTTACCTTGACAATAGTCGTCTGCTCAATTTTATTAACTCGTAATTTGCAATTATATAGTTTATCCAAAAATTGATGGCACTAGGCCAAAAATTCCAAGAGGCTGACGCAGAGAGAGTTAGGCTGCTGAATGATAACACGAGACTCCTCCGAACAGTCTCGAGGCTGGAGAGAGAGAGAGAGACAAAGCTAAAGCAGAGGTCACAGATTCAAAAGGCAAGCTTGAAACTGCGGAGGATAACCTCCGTCAATCCTTGGCAGAGATCGATAATGCCAAAAAGGCCGCATATGATGAGGGTTACAAAAAAGGGTTTGACACTACAACGGCCAATTACGTGGGACAGATGCCGGCCATTCAGGACCAGATCTGGGTCACCTGCTGGGAGACGTGCTTAACGAAGGTTGGTGTCGCTGAAGACTCTCCCTTCTGGGAAGATAATGAATTACCGAGTCGTCAAGTGATGGCTGCTCGGGAAGCTGGTGGGCCTCCTGCTGATGATGTAGATCAAGAGATAGACGATTTTGCTGACGTTGATGAGGAGATTCAAATGGAATCTCAAGATAACGTGGTTCAACATGCAGCAGTCCAAGAGGTGACCAATGAAGCCGTCGTCGTGGAGGAGAATGCTGCTGCTGATACTAGCACTGAAGTTGCAGATAACACCCCTCCGGAGATTCAGAACTTGGATTGAACGGTCTGGCAGGTAATCGCATTCCCACCCAACTCCTCCAAACACATTGCTGGTCCTGCGTGACCGTAGTTATTTTGAGCCCTGCGAGGCGTCAGTACAATACTTCTGTTTTTCTTTTGATAACACAGATATTTTCCTCATAACATCTGGTCTGCTCGGCTATTAACCCTTTCTGATGCATATATTCAAATGCATAGTTTAGTATTTCGCACGTTGGCTTTTAAGCCAAATGTTTCATATTGGCTTATAAGTGTTTCGTACTTTATTGTCTACACATGTTCGTATGCATTTTTGAGTTTACTCATACTCATAAGTGTAGAGCCCCAAGTATTTCGTGCTTGATGTTACTGTTTGCTTTTCAAATGAATGTTACCCGAACAAACTGCATATGTTTGTATGCATCCCAAGTTTCTTCATACTTAGTTTGGTTTTTAGACATACTTCGTTATGTCTATTGTCCAAGTATTTCGTACTTAGAATTTTACAAGTATTTCGTACTTTGAGTATCTCGTACTCTCGTTCTTAGATAAAATCATTCATATCTCGTTATGTCTATTGTCCAAGCATTTCGTATTTGGATTCTACTAAGTATATTCATACTTAGAATTTGGTAAGAGTTTCGTTCTTTTGAGTATCTCGTACCCTGTTGCAAGCTGTTCGTATTTTAAGTATCTCGTACTTTCAAATATCTCATGTTTGACATTCGTGCCAATCCTGTGCTCCCCAATATGAAAAAAAAGGAAGATAAAGCAAATCTCCAAGTTTCATATTCCATATTTCGACAACTAAAATTTCGGAACAACTGGGTATATGTGAAAAGAAAAAACGTTATTCATAAACTTGAACTCAAGGGGGCATTATTCGTGCTCCTTGGTACCAGAAGATAAAAAAAAACAAAGGAGCTGTGTTCATAGCTCCCACACAATCACATGATGCAATCTAAAATAAAACTTGATTCTTCTAAACAAAGAATTTTCTCAGATTATGGACATTCCACGGCCTCGGAATTGGGTTACCGTCCAGATCAGCCAATCTGTAGGCCCCTATGCCCACAATTTCAGTTACTCGATACGGGCCTTCCCAATTGGCACCTAGTTTGCCTTCGTTGGCCACCTTGGTGTTGCCGAGCACCTTTCGCAGTACAAGGTCCCCAACACCGAACTCTCGAGGGTGGACGTGCTTATTATAGTCCTTCATCAGCTGTTCCTGATAAGAAGCCAGATGGATCAGTGCCTTCTCCCTCCTTTCCTCGGCGAGATCAAGCTCAATTTCGAGGGCTCTGTCATTGCCCCCACTTTCAACCAATACTGTCCTGTTGGTTGGGAGGCCCACTTCCAAAGGTATGACTGCCTCTGTGCCATATGCCAACGAGTAGGGGGTCTCTCCCGTAGACCTCCTAGGAGTTGTCCTGTGCACCCATAGAACAAGAGGCAATTCATCGGGCCATTTCCTCTTAGCCTTATCCAACCTCTTCTTGATCCCGTCAAGAATGGTTTTGTTAGATGCTTCTGCCTGCCCATTGCTCTGCGGGTAGGCTGGAGTCGAATAGTAATTCCGTATCCCAAACTGGGCACAAAAAGCCTTAAATTTCTTCTGAAATTGGGACCCATTATCTGTGATCAAGGAATAAGGAACCCCAAATCGAGTAATGATATTCTTCCACACGAACTTTTCTACCATAGACTCGGTGATTTTGGCCAATGGTTCTGCCTCAATCCATTTAGTAAAGTAGTCTGTTGCAACTAACAAGAATTTTCGGTTCCCAGTTGCTTTGTGGAGGGGACCCACGATGTCCATTCCCCACTGGGCAAATGGCCAGGGGCTCGTCAAAGGTACCAGGTCTTCGGCCGGTGTTCGAATCATTGGTGAGAATTTCTGACATTTCTCACAAATTTTCACATACAGCTTTGCATCCTCCTGCATATGTGGCCACCAGTAGCCTTGAGTAATTGCTCGGTGGGCAATGGATCTGCCCCCAGCATGACTTCCACAAGTTCCTTCATGTATTTCGTGAAGAAATTTCTGCACCATCTCGGGGTGTACGCACAGCAAGTACGGGCCTGTGAAGGACTTTTTGTAAAGCTTTCCTTCTGGGGATAGCCAAAACCTTGCAGACTTGGTTTTGATCTTATGAGCCTCCTTTTTATCAGTGGGAAGTGCTTCATCCCGTAAAAATTCCATGATTGGGTCCATCCAACTTGGACCTTGGTTTACTTCCAAAACTAACTCCACGCTTTTCCCAATGCTCGGCTCTGAGAGATACTCAACTGCAACTCTTCGCTTGAGTTCGGTCGAGACCGCTGCAGCCAGCCATGCCAGTAAATTGGCATGTGCATTCTATCCAGAACTTATCTGTTCAATGTGGACCCTCTCAAAGGTATCAAGTAAATCTTTGGCGGCTTCCACATATGCCGCCATTTTCTCATTCCGGGCCAGGTATTCGCCGGACAGCTGATTCACCACAAGCTGTGAATCACAATGCACCCTCACTCTTTTTGCCTTCAGAACTTTCGCACTTCTCAATCCAGCTAGGAGTGCCTCATACTCCGCCACAGTATTTGATGCGCTGAATCCCAGCCGGACGGACAGTTCTATCATAACTCCTCCGGGAGGAAAAAGAACAACACCAATTCCCGAACCAGTGTTACAAGCTGATCAGTCAACGAATAAATTCCATTCCGTATCATCCTGTTCGGCTGAGACTTTATCCCTCCTGGACAATGTTTTACTCCTCTGTTCCTTTTTCGTAGGAGGCAGGGGAGCTACCGTGGGAGAAAACTCTGCCACAAAATCAGCCAACACTTGGCCTTTGATTGCTGTTCGTGGTTGATAATCAATATCGTACTGACTCAACTCGACGGACCAGGTCGAGATTCTTCCTGAAAAATCTGCCTTTCGTAGCAGGGACTTTAGTGGAAATTCGGTGTATACCACAATCCTATGGCTCTGAAAATAGTGTGGCAGTTTTCTCGTTGCTGTCCTAAGCGCCAGGACAAGTTTCTCTAAAGGCAGATATCTCGTTTCTGCGTCTAGCAATGTCTTGCTTACATAATACATTGGGATTTGTTCGATTCCCAAATCCCTTAACAGGACTGCACTTACAGCATGCTCAGAAACAGACAAGTACAAAATCAAGGACTCACCTGGCTGTGGGGTTGACAGAAGAGGAGGCTCAGCCATATACTTCTTTAGGTCCTGAAAAGCTTGCTCACATTCTGCTCCCCATTCAAACCCTTCCCTTTTTTTTAATAACTGGAAAAAGGGCCTACATTTATCACTTGATCTACTGATAAATCTATTAAGTGCTGCAGCCATCCCAGTTAGCCTTTGAACCTCCTTCGTGGTTTTGGGGCTTTGCAGCCTTTGCAAGGCTGCAATCTGGTCTGGGTTAGCCTCAATTCCCCTTATGGTGACCAAGTGCCCTAGGAACTTCCCAGAACCGACCCCAAACGCACATTTCGAGGCGTTGAGTTTCAACTTGTACTTTCTCAAAATCTCAAAGACTTCTCTCAAGTCTGTAATGTGCCCTCGTTTGTCTCGGCTTTTTACCACCATATCGTCTATGTAAACCTCCATAGTTTTCCCGAGCAGTTCCCTGAACATGATAGTCGCGAGCCTTTGGTACGTCGCCCCTGCGTTTCTCAGCCCAAACGGCATGACACTATAGCAGTACAGGCCCCGTGGGGTGATGAAAGATGTCTTCTCCTGATCGGGCCCATACATAGCAATTTGATGGTATCCTCGATACGCATCAAGAAAACTCATTCGCTCGTAGCCAGCTGTTGCGTCAACCAACTGGTCTATCCTTGGGAGGGGAAAACTATCCTTAGGGCAGGCCTTGTTCAAGTCTGTAAAATCCACACAGACACGCCACTTCCCATTCTTCTTCTTTACGACCACGGTGTTGGACAGCCACTCAGGGTAATAAACCTCACGTATTGCTTTTGCCTCAAGCAAACGATTAACTTCTTCAATAACAGCATCCACGTGCTGTACGGCCGCCCTACGTTTTCTCTGAATAACTGGTTTATGTTGAGGGTCGACATTCAAATGGTGGCAGATTACGTTAGCATCCACGCCGGGCATCTCCTCTGGTACCCATGCAAACACATCGACATATTCCTTCAGAAACTATATTGACTCAGCCTTTTCCTCTGCTGGTAACGATTCCCCAATTAAAAAATATCTTTCAGGATCAGTCTTGTCGATCTGAATCATTTCCAAGCCCTCGATTACTTTATCGGCCGGGCATCTTCCGACATCCTCGATAGTCGGTTGATCCGGCACCTCCAGTGCATGAACATGGTGGGCCTTCGGGGCCTTCTTAACGATGGAAATCAGACATTGTTGGGCCACTTTCTGGTTGCCCCTAATTGCTTCGACCCCATTGGATCCTGGGAATTTCACCATCTGGTGATAAGTTGAAGAGACTGCCCTCATTTTGTGTAACCAGGTTCTTCCTATAATCGCGTTATAGGAAGAAGGGACGTCTACGACTAGAAAATCTGTCCTCAAAACAACTGATCCTGCCCGAACAGGCAGTGTGACCTTTCCAAGCGGCCAGACTGCCCCTGCGCCAAACCCAATCAAGGGCGTTGTGGACTGCTCCAAATCTGTCTGGGCCAGCCCCAGCTTCTTGAACGCGTCGTAGTACATCACCTCTGTACAACTCCTTGAATCCACAAGGATCCTTTCAATGTCATATTCCCCAACTCGTAGGGTGATGACCAAAGCATCGTTATGGGGAACTTGGACTTCCCCCAAATCTTCATCCGTGAATGCTATGCTTTCATGGCATACGCCACTCCCTCGGCCTCTCTTATTTCCCAACCGCATCACATGTTGGTCGTGCTTAACCTGCCTTTGCAGTAGCCTCACCTCATTTCTCGTATAAGGTGCGGCTAACCCGTGTATCATGTGGATTACCCCTTTAGGATTTTGCTCGTAATCCATCTCCATGGCTTTCCCTTTTTCCTTCGGGTCCTCTTGGATAAACTCCTTGAGATATCCACGAGAAACTAAATCGTCGAGATGCCTTTTATACATTTCACAATCCTCGGTCATATGGCCCCAATCTTTGTGGTAACTGCAGTGTTGATTCGTGGCACGCTTTGCATCTTTATCTCCGCCTAAACTTGGGGGCCATTTAAAGTACGGCTGATTCTTAATTCGATAAAGAATCCTGTAGATTGGTTCCTTCCAAACTGTTGTGATGGAGAAGAAGGACTTTGGATCAGGGGCTTGCTTCTCTTTGTACGGCTCTTTCTTAGCCTGCCCGTATTCCTTTCTCTCTTTGTATGTCTTAGGTTCCGGCTTATCCACCTTTTTGGCAGACACTTTAGGCTGTTCGGCAACTGTCCTGCCGTCTTCACGGAGTATGTCATCCTCCATTCTAGCGTGTTGCTCTATACGTTCCATCAGCTTGGCCAACGTTGCTACCGGATGTTTGTTCAATGAGCGGCGCAATTCACCCCGAACAGGTAAACCAGTTTTGAACATTGCGATGGCGTATTCCTCACTGCAACTTTCAATCTCGTTGAAAGTTTCCCAGTACTTTTTTGCATAATCCCTGATCGGCTCGTCGTCTACTTGCTTCATCGTAGAGAGGCTTTCAAACGTCTTCGGAGCCTTTCTACTTGTTAAGAACCGAGCAGTGAATTCTTCTGCCAGCTGTCTCCATCCTCGTATGGAGCGCGGGGCCAATTTGTGAAACCAGGATAAAGCTACCTTGCCAAGGCTTGATGGGAACATTTTGCACAGAATGGCGTCATCGCCATCATGCATGAACATGGCCTGCTGGTAGTGCTGTATGTGAGCCACGGGATCCGTGTTTGTCTCGTAAAGCACGAATGCTCCATGCTTCACTCTACTCGGCAACCTAGCCTCTTGTAACCTTCTTGAGAAAGGGGAAGCCGCTATGTTGCTTAGGGCCTTTCTTGCTGCTTCTCGTGCAGTTACTGTCCCATCCTCGAATTCCCTCGTCTTGTGAGCCGTGGCATTGGCCCAATCAGCATCAGGTCTCTCGTGCCTGTCCCGGTGATGTTTCCTCTTGCCCTCTTCTTCAGGGGTGGAACTCCGATCCTTACTCCTCCTTTTTCGTGAGAACGCCCTCTGTCTTTCCGGTGTTCGGCTCCTGCTTCTGTCGCTCCTTTTTCGTGGAGAAACCTGATTTCGCCTCATTGTAGGACTTCTGCTCCTTCTTCCTCGCGAACGAGCCTGCCTATGGACTACTACAGTTCGCCTATCTCTTTCAAGACTCCTCCTCGAGAGTCCAGAATCTTCTGGGTATTCCCGTATCCGTTGCAACTCTTGTATTTCGTACTCTCGTTTCTTAATCAAACGAGCGTACTCCTCGATTTCTTTCCTCTTTCGGTCGAGGACATCCTCACTGTTGTGTATACTTCTTGACTGTTCCACCGACGCTTCTCTTCGGTGAGATTTGCTCCTTCTCGTGGAGGCCGTGGGTGTCTTGCCCTGCCTTCCGGTGGGCTTTTTCGGAGCAGCTGGCGGAGATTTATCTCCTCCACCACTTAACTGGTCCTTTGGGTTAAACGGCGTGACTGGATCTTCTTCCATCATGATTGTTTTTCAAAGAATGGGTTCGTTTCCCACAGACGGCGCCAATTGTAGGAAGGTGAAAACAATTGGTGCTCTGAACGTACCAAGCTGCAAACAGCCTCACGTGCCTCTGTACATCACGTATCTGGTGACTAATCGTGTCTGTTCGGGAATACCTCTTTACTTTTCAAGGATGGATTTTTCCTTCATTCAGAGTCCATTCACTTAACCAATTTATTTCCATCGATTTCTAAATTTTGAGTTCCGATTCTATTGCACTCATGTTATTTTTTGGGGGTAAAATAGCTCGAAATAGAAAAGGAGGCTAAGCGAATGTACAACCTACAAGGGGCATACCCCAGGAGGAAAAGAAGAAAAAGCAAAAATTGAGAAAAATGAACCATGCCAGGTGGCTACATTGATCTAAGCCAAAGGCTATAAAGAAAGCTACAATGAAAGGGGATCCACATGTTTCCATTCATTCTAAGAGATGAAAGAGAAACACATGCCAAAAGATGAGATTTGCTTGACAGAATTAAAAGCATCATGCTAAATCATCCAACCCCACTATAGAAAGCAACGGATTGCAGTCAAATGGGTAGAATAACAACATCAACACAACTGTAGAACAGTAGCATCAAACCACTTGATAGCAGTAGTATATGCAATCAGCAACAGAAATATCTTGACTACATAACTACAACAATAAACACGTGATAGCAGTCAGCTACTTCAAAACAAATCTAAAGCTCATGCTTCAACACAAATTTAGCAACGATCATGTAAGCATCATTAACATCCAGCAAAACCGAATAGAATTGTAGATCCTACTGCAGCGAGAAACAAAACTGAATAGCAGCCGAAGGACTTCACAGAAAAGCAGCAATATAGCATAACAGCAGTCTTAATAGCATAGCAGCCATAACAGAACTTAGCAGTAACTGACAACAACTGAATTGCCTGCAAACAAGCAATGGACCATCTAAAGATAAATAGCAAGAGCAAACAGCTAGGGACATGCCCCCTAGAAAAGCCTAAATGTTCCAAGGGACAGCCCCCAAGGATAAGCTAAAGCAAGATAGAAATCTAGTAATTATAAGAAATAACAGCACTACCAAATCTAATATGCTTCCAGAACAATACAAACATCAAATGCCCATCAGAAAAGCTTCAGCAATCATATTCAATTTACAAATATCCTGAGCACAAAAAACCTCATATATGGTTAAATGAAATGAGATTAGACATGGTCCAGCAGGTCTGGCATCAGATGTGGTCCAACAATTTTAGTGCAACAGCTCTTCTTGAACAATTGTAGCAATGTAACTGCAGCCAAAAAAGGTGAACAAACTATAGCAACAGAACAGTGTTTCCCAAGCTTAATATGAGGTCTCACTGGCTTATATTGCAAACTAACATCCCACTCATCTTTTTTCTCACAAGCATAGGGAATAAAGGGCTCCACCAACTCCCTCCACTAGTTCTCACATGATTCCCCGACTATTTATTACCTCCACTCTCAAACGAGAAGGATGAGGCACAAGCACATAACTCACTAGGATAACACACAATATAGTAGGTACACACTTCAAAATAGTAACTCATATGTCAGTCACCAAAGATTAAAGTATATACTTGCTAGGATAGAAGAAATAGCAGTCTATACCCCTTGAACAGTGAATTGTGAATGTGACTGATCTGAATGATTTGGTAACTAGATTATGTGAGTCCAAATCACCTGGTGATGGAAGCTGGAGGATCAAGGGGAAAGCTGTGAGGCTTAACCCCCTTGAATTGTGACTTGCAAATGAAATGATATGAGTAGAAATCCAATCTACTAAGTAAGTTTAAATTAATGATGTTTGTTCCACATAGAAAATAAATGAGGAGGTCCCTTGAGTTCTAAGGACAATAACCTGTTTCTGACCTCACTTGAAATTTTGTTAGCAACCACTCCAGGGGGGCAACTAAGATTTTGAAACTTTCTAAAACTCCTTTCAAGCCATATTTGGTGCACATAGACGTAAATACAAGCTTGGCAATTGTGACTGCCAAGGATTTACCCTTCATAGTGGACAAATTACTTACCCACTGCTGCCAAGACGTCAATCCTGCCATATGAGGAGTCTTAGGGGACAGAATACCTCTAATCTGTGTAGTTATGGGACAATCAAAGAATAGGTGATTATGAGATTCTACACCCATACAAAAACTACAGATGGAAGAGGATTTCATGCCGAACAGAACTAGTGTATCTTCAGTAGATAATCTATTTTGAATGGCCAACCATGAAATCACACTACACCTAAGAATGTGCCCTAAAAACCATACCACTTTAACCCAAGTGATAGTAGGGAAATGAGGTCTCAAATGTTCTCAAAGGTAGGAGATAGAAAATTTTTCAGAGGTAGTGAGAGTCCAAATGCATCGTCTCCTAAGGTATCATTAATAAGGACTGATTGTAGGTTAGATCTCACTTCATTAAGATCGGGAGCTTGAGTCATAGGGAATGCCCACTGATTTTCCCTAATGATAGCCTTCACAGTGACATCCTTGGGAAACCCTGAATCATAGACAATCCTAGGTCCAAATCTTGGTAAGAGGGGCCCTAGGGGATGCTAGTTGTCAAACCAGAAAGAGGTTAATTGGTCGTCCCCAATTTTATATTTAATATGAGGCTAGACATGAGATTTAAGGTTGAGGATTTTCCTCCAAACCCAAGATGGATCACTTGGAGTTTTTACACTCCAGAAACTCTTACCCTTATGTAAGTAAGACATAACCTATTGACACCACATAGATTGTTCCCCCTAGAAACAAGGAACCAAATATGCTTGGTTATGACTGCTTTATTCCAAACCTCCAAAGATTTAAAGCCCAAACCGCCTTCTTTGATTGGGGAGCAACGGTGTTCCTATGAGACCTTCGCACTAGTTTTCTTAAGATCAGGACCCGATCAGAAAAAGCTCTAAGAATTGATTCGATCTCCTTAATTACCTTCTTAGGGATAATGAAGAGAGATGACCAATAAGTTTGCATTGGGAAGAGAATTGACTTTATCAATTGAATCCTATCAACATAAGACAGGTGCCTATAGGTCCATGATTTGGTTTTGGCTACAATCCTATCATCCATGACTTTACAGTTAGTGTGCTTGAGTTTAGTGGATAGAAGAGGTATCCCCAAGTACCTTACAAGTAAAGACCCTTCCTGAAAACCCAAAATATTTAAAATGGAGGATTTGGTGGTATGGTTAACACTAGAGAAGAAAATGTTACTCTTGGTAGGACTTGGGGAGAGACTAGACAAGGTCTCAAACTCAGTCAAGGATTGTTTAATGTGAGTGATGGAGCTCACCTCAACTTTGTAGAAAATCGTAAGATCATCTACAAAGCAGAGATTGACAAGTTTGGTAGAGCCATATTTCCAATGGAATTTAAAATCAGGGAGAAGAGACTTCTTCTAGAGAATGCAAGTCAAGACCTCCATGACTTTCACAAATAGATAAGAGGACAAAGGATTACCTTGTCTTAAACCTTTCTGCCCAGGAATGTACCCTATTGCTTCGCCATTGAAACACAAGGAGTAATTGACTGTGGATACACAGGCTTTCAACCATTGGATCATCTTAGGATGGAAGTTCATGGAGGTTAGGACATCCTAGAGGAAATCCCATCTGACATTGTCATAAGCCTTCATGATATCCACCTTCTTGGCACATCTAGGGGATGCAGAGTGTTTGTTGTAACCCTTCATTAATTCCTGAGTAGGAATATGTTATTAGCTATTCTCTTACCCTGTACAAATCCAGATTGGGTAGGATCAATATGGGATGGTATGACAGGTTTGATTTTGTTGGCTAGGATTTTAGCAATACATTTATATACCACATTGCAACATGAGATGGATCTGAAGTCCCCCACCTTGGAGGGGTTGGGGACTTTAGGTACCAGAGCAACTAAGGTAGCATTAGCCTTCTTCAAAAGACCAGATCTAAAGAAAAGTTTAACAACTGAGGTCACCTCATGGCCTATAACATGCCAAGCTTTGTCGAAGAAGGCAGCATTGTAGCCATTTGGACCAGGTGCTTTTTGAGGATTAAAAGACCAGAAGGTGTCCTTGATCTCTTTATCAGTTACTTTTATCTCCATTTCCAAACTTTGAGAATGAGAGAGTTTTTTAGTAATGAGTTGGTTCACTCTGAAGGATCCAGAATAACCATTCAAATGTTCACTCCCTAATAATTTTGTGTAGTAGTTGATGAAGGTGTGCTTTACTAACTCAATGTCTTGGCGAAGAGATCCATCCTTTAAAACCAAACTAGAGATTTTGCTCCTATTCCTGTAATTACTAATGGATTTGAAGAAAAATGAAGTACATTGGTCCCCTAGCTTGAGCTATTGAATCATTGACTTTTGCTTGGCAAAACTTTCTTCAGCCCTAGCATACACTAGATACTGCTTGCACAGTTCTCTTTCAATGGTCTGCTTAGCAGGATCACTGGGACTGGATCCCAACACTCTTTGGATGGCTTCCAATTGTTATTTATAGGAAGCCACCTTTGATGACAAATCACTGAATTCATTTTTATTCAGCTTTTTAAGGTCCTCCTGCAGATACTTAAGTTTCTCACAGACATAGTACATGAGATTACCAATGATTATTTTTCTCCAAACTTGCTGAATAGTTTCAAGTAATGTAGGGTGTTTTAGTCAAGAAATTAAAGAACTTGAAAGGTCTTGTCACGTCCTCGATTTTAACATAATTAAATAAAGCTTTTCATAAATAAACTGCTCGCAATATAAAATATAATAACCCAAAGAGTTTACAGTTCCCATACTTCAATTTACAGTCCAACACTTCAGATTTTAAAAGATTACATTGGTGGCACACCGGCCCAAAATAGCATTGGTCGAGATACATAAATGTTAAGAGCCGAGCAACATTCTTAGTCAATAGGAAAGTACATTTACTTCTTTGACAAAAGGATATTTTACAAAGATGACTAACTAACTCCTCCATGTTAGCTTTCAAAAAAATAGGTCAGTCAGTCCATGCTCGCAAGCACTCCATGCTACGGCCCCTGTGGAGTACCAGAAAATGAAAGGTTGAGCAACACTAGCCCAGTAGAGAAATCTACACAACTTTTATATGAATTGAGTAAAGTGTAATGAATGTATGAGGACACAACTCACTAAGTCACCAACAAGAAGGTTTGAACTGAATAAGGAGTTTATCGCCCAATCGATACAATTTCTACCCTTGTCCCATCTTTTACCTATGACTTCATGAACTTAACAAAACAACCCAACACATGGCTTTGCAACTCTTCTGTTTCTACTTCTATCGAAGTTCCACTACATACGGCATTTTGAATGTATCATACATCTTATTTCCGTATCCTTGTCATACGATTTTTATCCGAACATTCAGGACCTCGCACTATCCCCTACCGAGCATTTGGGACCTCGCACTATTTGCACTTCATCATACAAAATCTTATGCTTAGGCCTATCGACCTCACACCACCGGCTTATACCAACAAGTACCAAACATGTAACAAAAGTTCAAGAAATGAAACCGGAAGGACTAATCATCCCAAGCCGTCACCCATCTCATTCGTAATTATCACTATTAATCACTCATTGTTTATAAGGTGTTACTATTTCACATAATAACCAATACAAGTCCGCTAACACTATCAATTTAATAGATTACACAAAAACCAAGTGTTTCGAGTTTCTCAACTCTGATTGCAAGCCCATTTTGGTCCACCAAACCTCAGAATCTGAAAGCGAGTATCGAAACAAAGTTGTAGAGGATCGAATCAGCTGTCCAACGCAATTTGAATCGAATCTAACCGACATCGCATGAAAGAGTTATGCCCAAAAATACGAACTGCTGTCTGGGAACAAAAAAAACAAGACATCCAGATCTGGAATACAGATTGGATAATGGACGTTTCTGGGCATAATTTATGAGTATGAATTTTTGTTCATATTTTTCCTAGATAGTAGACTCAAACACGGAACTTTTTCCGTGCGAATCAACCAAACCGGAACTTTGTAGAGTCGTAGGGAATTTCTGCAAGATCTGTAAAAAAAACTTGAACCAGTCCGGCTAGGTGCAGAAAAGTGACGAAAATAAGGGATTTTCGAGGCCAAACTTCAAACAATCAACAAGAGTACGATCAACCACAATATCCCCACATCACACTAACTCAAAAACACATAAAAGTAGTTTGATTTCCCTACCTCAAAGATCGAAAGCACAAGCTCAAGCTCAATCGAACTCTAGGGCTTCAAATTCAAAATCCACCGAGATACACCCCTTCCAAGCTTAATCAACATGACTCGTACGTCGGGGAAGTTAGAACACGGCATAGAGAGGATGGGTTTCCATGGGTTTGAGCTATGGGTGTAAGACCCGAGAGAGAGAGAGAGAGAGAGAGAGAGTGTGTGTGTGTCGGATGGAGGGTGGGAGGGGGGCAGACGCGTGGGAAAAAAAGAGATAAGGTGTCTCTCACTACACATTCACTCTATATGTACCACTATGCATATCTCTTACTCTCACACCCCTCACACTTCTAAGTTCTAATGCATTAACCCCAAACGCCTATTCTCATCGCTATTCACGTTATCTAAAAAAAATTCTAACATTTATTAAACTTTAATTATTAAATTTAATACGGGCCTCTACACGTCTTTTCTTTTGAGGTGAGGCAACTGTCTGGTATACCACAACAGGGGAGTGATTAGACACTCCAGGGTTGAGAAAATGAGCATTGGACCAACAGAAGTCTTTGATCCAACTTTCATTGACAAGGACCCTATCAATCTTAGTGCTGATGTGGGCATCCTAGTTTGATTTTTGAACAATTGCGTTTGTTTCTAGTTGTTCACCACTTTTTATTGACCTATCCTTGGGGGGTTGTCCCTTGGAATGTTTATGCCTTGCTAGGGGCATGTCCCTAGGTTTATTGCGCATCTTTTATGTTACAATTTGTTGTGTGGTTGCCCCGTAATGCTCTTTGCTGCTATTGCTGCAAATGGCTATGGCTTCTTTGCCTACTTACTGTTGTACTGGCAGTAGGTTGATGCTGCTACTGTTGCTTCCTAGAGCCAATTTCTACAATTGTTCTAATCTGCTCAATGTATTCTGATGTTGCTTCCTGCTGTAATGGAAGCTACAGTTAACTGCTGAACTATACTATTATGTTGTTGATGTGATCTGTACTATTTTATTCTTAATGCTACTGCCATGTTGTTGCTGTTCTGCTATTTCCCATGGCTGTGGTTGTCTCTGCTGCTACTACTGCTACGGTTGTTTTACAAGAGTTGGTGGTGGTCTGATCTGGTCATTTAGAGTGGTCATTTTATTTGGAGTCCAGCATTCAATTTGCTCTACTACTGCCGTTAATATCATAATGTTGTTTTGCTGGCCAGCTGACTTATAGCAGGTCCTACTTACTGCCATTACCGTGAGGTTGCTACACGTCCAAGATTGGGTACCAATGCCCTTAGCAGTAAGAGGGATTTGGAGAGGCCAAGATCTGGTCATAATATGGGTGTTGATTCTCTCTCCTTTTTGTAGATGAATTGGACTTTTAATTGTTAAGTGCATGATGTAAATCAGTGCCGCAATTATTCCTTTTGTCATGTGTTTCTCTTTCCTCTATCTAGAGGGGATTGAAACACTCGCTTCTTACATATCCTTAGCGCTTTGTAGCCATTTGGCCTAGGCGTAGTCAATTTTTATTTTTGTTTTCTTTTCCTCCTGGGGTATGCCCGTTGTAGGCCGTGTATTCGGTTAGCCTTTTTTTTCTATTTCAAGTTGATTTACCCAAAAAAAAAAAAAAAGTGGTAGCCAAAGTATCTGAGATCAACTAATTCAGTTGATTGGAGACAAGTATTGAATTCTTTCATCCAAGGCAGCCAAGACCTATCACCACCTAATTTTTCATTGGGATTCCTTGTGGCATTGAAATCCCCTAATACCACCCAAGGGGGGATAACACAATGTTGTTGCAAATCTGTCCACTGTTGCTGCCTATCTAAGTAAAAATTAGCCCCATAGACAAATGTGGCTACAAAAGTGTAGTGGCCATCACAGGAATGTACTTGGCAATGAACATACTGACTAGATTGAAACAACACTTGTACATTAAACACCAAAGGGTTACAACAAATCAAAATTCTCCCCATTAGAGAACAGGAATGATTGCTAACAAAATTCCACCTGGGGAGCATAGTGTTGACAATCGTAAAGACCTTGGGATCTTTGATTTATTTTTTTTTGGGTAAACCAGCTTGAAATTGAAAAGGAAGGCTAACTGAATATACAGCCTACAAGGGGCATATCCCAGGAGAAAAAGAAGAAAAAAGAAAATAAAATAAGAGTAAATAAAATTGCTAACGCTAAATGGCTACATGGTCTAAATGATAAACGATGTTTCCAATCCATGTAGAGAGAGGGAAGGAAAACAATGCTATAAGAAGCAACAAATGAAGATCCAAATAAGCAAACTGCTTTGATTTCCGAAAGTGACAAAATGATTTACAGAGAATTAGAATGGAATGCTTGGGAAGGCTTAAGCCCACCTCACGGGACAGCAGATTTGAAAACATTGTAAAGCATTGTATCACCCTTCTTGGTGAACATGCTTGGGCCATCTGAGAGCTACCCAAGAGGAGTTAGCTCACAATCTTCTCACAAAATTATCTAACTTGTAGACATAATAACTCAATCTTCCAAGAGCCTAGCTGCACAACTTGAATGATATAATAGCGTAAGAGGTGGAATGGTCTTGGAAAAATGATGGACAGAGCAACCAAACAGAACTGTTTGGCAAATCAGCTGTAGAACTCGGATTACACTTAGTGCAACCTTTTGCAGCAGGCAATAGTAGAGGCAGCAGCAGAACCAAAATAGTTATAGAGCTCGGATCAACCTATTGTAGCCCTAGGAAACTACAGTAGCATCATCTACCTACTGCCATTACAGCAGCAACCAGCGTAGCAGTAGCTGTGGCCGTGGCAAGAAGGCACAATTCTTAGACAACAGTTAGCTGCTTCCATTTCAGAAGCAAACAGTAGAAGAAAACAACAAACACAGTAGCAGGAAGCAGCCATAGCAGTAGGACAGCAACCACAACACTCATCACTAAACACAACAGCAGCCATAGCAAAATAAACAAAACAAAATGCAGAGGACGTCCCCCTCTGCGAAGGGAGATCCCAACGACAGCCCTTGATGGTTAGGCAAATACCAAACAAATCCAGACAACTGATACATAGCGGAAGCTGCTATCAAGTGATCTCCAGCAGCGTATTAGCAGTGAATAGTAGCAGTAAACAATGTGACAGTAGTAGAAAACAAGAGCCAAATGAAAGTGTATCAGTAACAGCAACAGGTAACAGCAAGAAACAACAGTTAAAACCATATATACAAATGCAGCATCAGATCTGGACAACAAGAAATGACAATCCAGCAACCAAGAATGTATACTAGGCAGTCAATACCATATGAGCTACAAAAGCAGCAGCTGAACCTGGACCGTACAAGAAGAGAATAATCCAAAACTCAACAGAAAACCTCAGAGTAGCAGAGGCAGAAAACTTGTAGCTTGTTGGAAACAAGAATCCAGCACGTTGATGAACCAAGGCAAATGTCAACCACAACGTTAAAAAAAGAAGAAACATTGAAAACCATTGCTTATATCTCCTCACTCTACTCCACCCTCGGAGCCTAATCCACCGACACACTAAAAGGTAACGCCCCGAATTTTGGGTACGTTAAATAAACAATTTTATTGAAATTTCAAAACAGAGTCTGGCTCCTTATTACAACAATACTCTCACAAGAGTACTTTTATTACAAGAAAGAGGGAAACTAGGGTTCCTAACTACTGCTCCGCCTGCTCCTCCATCCTAGCCAGCCCTTCAGCTCCAAAGGCCTCCAAGGTGAAGATCTCGCCCTGTTCGTCTATGAGATCTGACACATTATACCGGCGTCGCCACCCATATAATATGCCAGGGTCACCAAAAGGTAACACCATGAGCTACGAAAGCTCAATAGAGTAAACCCTACCCACTAACCCATAACTTACAAACAAACGATCATAGAAATCACATAAATGACTATAACACATCCACATTCACTATCTAACGTTGGTGTCCAAGATTTCCCGATTTCTCCTACGCGACTCGTCGTAGACCGTGTCAACGTTTTCCACTTACAAAACCATCTTTCAAAATCCTTTGCATTGGCTCCGTACCGCGGATAACCAAGCCTTTCAAAAACATTTGCTTTGGCTCCATACCGCGGATAACCAAGCCTTTCAAAATCATTTGACATTGGCTCTGTACCGCGGATAACCAAGCCACACACCCAACCTCGATTCCGCCGCGCTGGGTTCCCGAGTATCCTCACAATGGTTCCGCCGCGCCGGGTTCCCATTGGCACACAATTGCTTTGGCTCCTCTCCGCGGATAACCAAGCTATACCTCACCATGGTTCCGCCGGTCCGGAATCCCATGGGAACGCACACACACAACCTCACAATGGTTCCACTATTCCGGATTCCCATTGGAACACACACACACACACATAATGCCCTCGAAATGGTCATTATGTAGTTTCTAAGATATCTTCTTCCTCGGAAAACTCATCGTTCTTTGTCAAACACACCCTAGGTGCCATGTTTCTACTTTCTCGGTTCTCGTGTCTCGTTTACATGCAAGACTCCGAGGCAGGACTAAAGTAAGCATGAATCATTCTAACAAGATCATCCAACTCTAGAATATATCACAAGTAATACAATCATTTCACATATGCAACTCAAACTCTTTGAAATATCAAAATACGAATACTTCGACCCAAATAGTAAAGGTTTAACTTTCGAAAAGCCGTTCTTTCTTCAGAGATTAAAACCACATACGTTATACTTAAGAGAATGAGTAGAGATTAATCTACGTCAATCCGAAACTAGTCGGGGCCAAATAAGCAAGTTGGAAAATCCACGAGTGGTGAAACTCACGAATCTGGCCCGAACTTCGGACGGCAGTAACTCAGTCAATCCTTGGCCGAATACAGTCGTTCTTGAGTTGAAATCGAAGCTCAAGAAATTCTCTACAACTTTTGTGAAGAAAGTTGATCCTAGCAACTACTCTAAGTAGGAGAAAAATGGTGATGAAGGAGAAGACAGTAAGCTGTCTGGAAATGGAAATCCGAGAATTTCACTGAACTTTGGATGGCAATATCTTTGTCATTTCTTCTTCGATTGGGGTGATTCTTGAGCCTAACTTGAAGCTCTCGAAGTTTTCTACAACTTTCCAGAAGGAAGTTGGTTCTAAAAACTAACTTAAGCAAGAGAAAACTGGGAATTTCCAAAGGGACAGTAGGCTGCCCAGAAAGTCAGAAATGGTTTTCTAGAGAGAAGGAGGAGCAAATGCTTGAGGTGTGATTTGAAGTGCTTGGAAATGGCCTTCTATTTATAGGCAAAGCTTAAGCTCCTCTCCTCTCCCTCAAGGCCGGCCCCCCTCTCTCTCCCTCTTGCTCAAATTTTGACACATGGCAAGCAATCTTAGAAGATCAAAGAATAACCCTAGACTTGCATGGCTAGGGTTGTCCTTCTTGGAAGACTTGGTGGGCAAGGAGGTGTGAACAAGATTAATTGTACAAGATTCTTGATTAAACAAATCATGGGAGTACAATGGGGGTTAAGTCTTAGCTAGGAAGGAAGTTTCCCATGGATTTGAAGTACAAGAAAATCAAGGCCAAGTACCAATCAAATCTCTCTCTCTCTCTCTCTCTCTCTCTCTCTCTCTCTCTCTCTCTCCCTTTGGCCGAAATTCCCTCTCTCTCTCTCCTCCCATTCGGCTCTCTCCTCTCTCCCTCTCTCTCTCTCTCTCTTGCATGGTACAACACACATATACATATATATACCACATGCAAGAATACAAATAAAATAGTGAGTACTTTTGCACTAAAAGATCAAAGGACTCTTAAAACTCAAGATTTTCCCAATAAACTAAGAATTAGGCACATGGTACTTAAGGTATTATTCTAGTCATCCAAGTACTATTGTACTCTAGGTAGAATCAAAACCCCAACATAAAATAATATGGAAGTACTTTAAGAATCTTAGTACTAAGTACTTATCTAATAAAATATCAAGTACTTTCACACATGGTTTAAAGAAAAGGATTAAATTAATAACCCATGGTACTTTGGTGAAAGACTAATCTTTTACCCAATGGATAATAAATCCCCTAACTTCTATTATCCAATGGATAATAGTTATTAGGCAATTTATATACTAAAATAATCCCAAAAGTACTTTAAAGTAATTAAAAAGTATTTTTCTTAATATTCTTAGTACTTTACCCAAGTATACAATTAATATAAACAAATGGGGTTCTATTATCCAATGGATAATAGTTTCCCTAACATTTATTGTCCAATGGACAAAGATTAAAACCAAAATAATTAAAAGAAAAAGAATATTCAATTCTTAGTCTAGGGTTCAAAAGGGTCAAGAGTTTCAATGAGGGGCAAAATAGTCATTTTGCGGTTAGGGAAAAGCAACTAGGTGGCTTGCTAGCTCGGTTTCTCCAACCGGATGGTTAGAAGGTAACTAGGCTTGCTAAGTAGGCCAAAGCGCAAAGAAATCAAATTTGAAGGGGCGAAAACGTAATTATGACAAACTTTGGAAATTAAAAGCAATTACAATAAAATTCAAATTTTTAACGAAATTTTTAACGACCAAAAATCAGGGTCGTTACAGAAAGGGGCCACAACTCCCTCACCTCTCCCTTACAAAATGCCTCCCACTATCTATTATCTCCTCTCACAAGAAGATTGGGCTCGAACCCACAACTCACGGGTTCACACATATAATGGCACACTTAGAGATAGTAGAAATTGGCTCAGGCCAATTGTAGGGGGATGAAAACAATTGATGCTCAGAACAACACCAATATGCAATGACTATTCGTGCCTTCTCACCGGAACCCTAATCTGTCGTCGGAAATTTGCAAAACAGACAAGGGGTGAGCACACCTTTGCCTCTCGTGGCAAAGGCCCTCCGATGCCTAAATTAGTACCACGTACAAGCAGAAAACCCTAATTATCAGTAGGCAAATAATAGAATACAACGCATTCCTTTTACCTTTTACTCCAGGTTTCGTTTCATATTTATAGACATATGTATGCTTGCTGCCCAAGCATCCTTTTTGCTCTAGGATTCCTATCTCGTAGAGGAATCCAAGATATTGCGGATTCACATTCCTTTATCACCTCATTACCTCAGTCCTTTTAGGATTCCTTTTCATAGCTTAGCCGAACATCCTAGTTTCATTAGGATATTCACACAGATCCTTTATTCGCGGGATCTTATCCTATCACGGAGTATAGTTGTACTGTGGATTTCTATAACATTCCTGATGCTTTATGTCTTTCTAGGAGCTCTCCTCCTGTTTGGCTTTAATATTGCCGAGCAAACCACTTGGACCTTTGACTTCACATGCCACTGTTCCACATCGCCGAGCATTTGCACGGCGACTATTCCTATCGAACTTATACCATGGCCCCATGTGCCACGTGTTCGGGCCTCATTCCTATCTGTTCGGGAATACCTCCCTACAATTGCTCCCTAGCTTTGCCTTTTGCCACTGTCCGGGGGCAATTTGGTGAAGCTTTTGATATTTTTTTGGCGGTTTGATCATTACTTTTCTTGAGGTAATGACCCGAGGTAATGACCCCGCGTGGCGTATTTCGTACATCATGCATTAAATGCGAATTGACGTTCTAACCAAGCGGCGTTAGTATGGCACCGGTTTGATCCCTTTGTCATGTTACTTTTCATATAACGGTGTGAGTGGTAGAAGTTCATCTCCGTCTCTCAATCCTAAACCCCAAAAAGGGATTCCTTTTGGGTTTTTACCAAAAAAAATTCGAATCTCAGTTTTCTCTCTCTAAAACCAGGTGAAAGCTAACTTCTTCTTCCCTCCGCCATCGCCGCCGTCTGCTACTCGATTGCATCTTAGGCAACCGCTGCAACAACTTCGTAAGATTCTCATTCTCACTTCCTCTTGCGCCATTTTCTGAGATTCGTCCCCAGATTCTATCCTTTTATTTTAGGGTTTCGACCTGTTCGTCTCCTCTGTATCCATGGCAGAAAGTAAAGAAAACCTTCCCAAACCTAGTAAGTTTAGGAAACTCTGTGAAACCCCTACTGCCATGGCGGCATTCAAGGCCGAATATAACGTTCCTGATAACGTGGGACTTGAGCTTGCCCTTTTAGGTGCTGACAGGGATGGTGGTTCTTGGAATAGAATGTGCATCCCCATCGTGGCCATTGTCGAGGGTGGGGTTCGTTTCCCTCTTCACCCACTACTACGCCAAGTTCAAAATTGGTATCGTCTTACCCCCATGCAAGTTTCAACAAACGCTTTTAGGTTGGTGATGGGGATTGTAGCTCTGAATAGGATTCTGGGGACCCAACTGGGAATTTGGGATATCCAGTGGTAGTATAGCATTATGCTAAACCCTGAGTACAACATGTATTATTTCAAGGTTAGAAAAGCAGACAAGTGTATCATGCTCAACTTGCCAGATTCTGCTCGTGACCACGAGATTGATTTCCTCTACGTTACCGGAGCATTCGAGCCAATAGGGGAAAATGGCCAAGTGGTGGGCCTCCATTGCCCCCACATATGGGGCTATCCACGTATGCTCTTAATTTACTTTGCTCTTCTCGTAATTCTTCCCACTGCTTTTGTTCGTGTCTGCTAACCATCGTTTGACTTATCGTTTGGCAGTGGATAACGCTAACAAACGTCCCAGACGAGAGCCAAGCTACATCTGAACAGAGGAGATCAATAGGGTCTTGAAATATATAAGAGAGCCTGGTACTCGAACAGCTGGTCGGGGTCGCAACGCAGACATACTGTTGGGATATAATCCTTCTTACAGAGGGGTTATTGATAGGAGACTTGCCAATCCAAGTACAAGTGCTGCCTCAACTTCCATTGCTCCTCAGCCAAGGGGCTTAAGATCCAATACTGGAGTAACTGTCGCTGAGCAACAAGGTGAGGTACCAATTTCTGAAGGTATACCGCTGCCACGTTTGAGACTCAGGAGATCCACACAATGACAAATAGAACAGTCGTTCCCCAACCGTGATACCAGTCAGTCTTCATCATCTGGGTACTCTCATTCGCCCCCTCTATCTGGTATGATGACTCATCAACCCTTGAACCTTAGCACCCTTCTCACTGTCTCTACACGGGGACGTGGTGCTGCCAATAGGGTAGCATCAACTGGTCTTGTCCCCCCGCTAGCTCTTCGTACCGGGGGGGTTCAACACGATCATCCTCCTCCCCTAGGAGCGTGACAATTCCCTTAAGGCTGGCGACGCTCATCGGACAAACGTCCCCAGAACCAAGAAGCCGGAGACGCTGATGCACAGGCTACTTCATTAACTTTGGAAACTCCCTCGCCGAGCACCCAAGTTACTCTCGACACCTGGGCCCCTCAACTCATGAGGGGGGATCGGCAAGTAAACGTCGGGGACAGTGCCAGCTCCTCTGAAACCGCACTGGCCCTTGCACAAGGCTTGTTGCTACCCAGTGATATGAAGAAAGAATCCTCATCTCCTCCTGACCGGCTTGTTTCCACCGGACTTGTTAGTGGAATCAAGGTAACAAAAATTCTTTTGTAACTCTAGCTTTACCTTTCTTGTAGTAGCTATCATTCTCAAATTGAACTTGTGCTTGGTATTCGTAGTTCATCCAAAATATGGTAACGCTGGGACAACAGTTCCAAGAAGCAGAGACGGAAAGAACCAAACTGTTAAACGACAATACCAAGCTGCTCCGAATAGTCACAAGGCTGGAGAGAGAGAGAGAGAGATAAGGCTAAAGCGGAATCCGTTGAAGCAAAGGGCAAACTCGAGACTGCCGAAGACAACTTCAGTCAGGCTTTGTCTGAGATTGATAACGCGAAGAAGACCGCACATGTAGAAGGATATCAAAAGGGGTTCAATGCTGCCACAGCCAGCTATGTGGAGCAGATTCCGGCTATTCAGGATCAAATCTGGGTTGCAAGCTGGGAAGCTTGCTTAACGAAGACTTGTATTGCTGAAGATTCAGTCCTCTGGGTGGAGAACGATCTACCAAGCCGCCAAGCTGCAGCCTCTCAGGAGCATGATGACTCTCCCACTGATGATGTTGATCAGCAGATTGACGAATTTGCAGATGCCGATGAAGAGATACAAATGGAATCTCAGGACGCTGCAATTGAACATACATCTGTTCGGGAGGTGACCATTGAGACCAACGTCCCAGAGGAGATTGTTGCTGGTGATGGTGGTGTTGCAACTGACGCTTCCCCAGAGATTCAGAACCTAGATTGAATTGGCAGGCAAGTAATTAGTTCCGTTTTTCTTTTTAAACTCAAACAATTTGGCTGGTCTTGCATGACCGTAGTATTTCAACCCTACGTGGTATCAGTACTCTAGTACTTTTGATAACACAGGTATTCGGCCCCCAGTGGCATATCATTTGGTTTGTTTGGTCATGAACCTTTTGTGGTTGCTTTATTGTTTTGTGGTATGTCGTACCATTTATATGAATCATCCCGTATGCTTTGTTTTGCATAGGTGTTAATCAAAAAGTTTAAGTCTCTCATACTTTGGTCAATTTTGTATTCTCCTGAAATAGTTTCGTATTCAGGGAGTGTCGCATGTAGTCATATGCAACTTTAAGCTTTAATCGTAAAGCTTCATTCATACTTGATTTCTGCATGTTTCTTGTATGCATCCCCGAGTTTGTTCATACTTAAATATTATTAAGTCTCATGTACTTAACAAACTTTAAGTTTCTCGTACTTAGAGAAAGAAACCATAAGCGTACAACCCAACTTTTCTGTACTTGATAGTTACCCAAGTATCTCATACTTGTTTTAAGCTTCTCATGCTTGTTTTAAGCTTTTCATGCTTATTTTGAGCTTCTCATGCTTAACAACTGCTAAGTTTTCTCGTACTTAGACAATTTAGCTAACATATGCTCATTATGTTTTAAGCCAAGTGTTTCATACTTGGAAAAGAAGTATTTATTTCATACTTGCTTGTAAGTGTCTCGTACTCTAGCAATTCATACTTAGTCTGATTTCAGATACCCAAATATGTTTTCAAGGTGTTCACTATATAATACATATCTCGTTTTACAAGTGACAAGTTTTCAAACATTCAAACCTGCAAGGTGAAGTGTTCGGTAGTGGATATGTGTATTCGTACATGGAATTTGTGCCAATTCCCTGCTCCCCAATACGAATAGAGAAAAACAAGTCTATAATTCGTATTTAGAGAAAACAAAAAACTCCAAAAATTTGATATGGATGGAAAGATGATTTTATTCATAATCTTTGAAACTCAAGGGGGCTTTATTCGTACCCCTTGCAACTAATAAATAACAGAAAACAAAGGAGCTTTATTCGTAGCTCCCGCACAATCACATAGTGTACCCTAAAACAAATAAAACTCTTTTAAACAAAGAATTTTCTCAGATTATGAACGTTCCAAGGCCTTGGCATTGGATTCCCGTCTAGATCGGCCAATCTGTAGGCCCCTATACCCACGATCTCGGTTACTCAATATGGGCCTTCCCAATTGGCCCCCAACTTGCCCTCGTTGGCCACTTTAGTTGCCGAGCACTTTTCGTAGTATAAGGTCCCCAACACCAAACTCTCGTAGGTGAACATGCTTGTTGTAGCTTTTCATTAGCTGTTCTTGGTAAGATGTTAGATGCACTAGGACCCTTTCTCTCCTTTCTTCGGCAAGGTCAAGCTCAATTTCAAGGGCCCTGTCATTGCCCCCACTTTCAACCAATGCAGTCCTGTTGGTTGGAAGGCCAACTTCTAGAGGTATGACTGCTTCTGTTCCATATGCCAAAGAATATGGGGTCTCTCCCGCAGACCTTCTAGGAGTTGTTCGGTGTGCCCACAAGACAAGTGGCAGTTCTTCGGGCCACTTCCCCTTTGCCTTGTCCAACCTCTTCTTGATTCCATCAAGGATGGCTTTATTGGATTCTTCTGCCTGCCCATTACACTGAGGGTAGGCTGGGGTTGAATAATAATTTCTTATGCCATATTGGGCACATAAAGCCTTGAATTTCTTCTAAAATTGGGACCCATTATCTGTAATCAAAGAGTAGGGGACCCCAAATTGAGTAATAATACTCTTCCACACGAACCTTTCTATCATAGGTTCAGTGATTTTGGCCAATGGTTCTGCCTCAATCCATTTGGTAAAATAATCCGTCACTACCAACAGAAATTTCCTGTCGCCAGTTGCTTTGTGGAGTGGACCCACAATGTCCATTCCCCATTGAGCAAACGGCCAAGGACTCGTCAATGGCACCAAATCTTCTGCTGGTGTTCGAATCATTGGTGAGAATTTTTGACATTTCTCACAAATTTTCACATACACTTTTGCATCTTCCTGCATATGTGGCCACCAGTAACCTTGAGTGATTGCTCGATGGGCGATGGATCTATCCCCAGCATGGCTTCCACAGGTCCCTTCATGAATTTCGTGTAGAAATTTTTGCACCATCTCAGGGTGCACACAAAGCAAATACGGACCCATGAAAGATTTTCTATACAGCTTCCCCTCTGGGGATAGCTAAAACCTAGAAGATTTGGTCTTTATTTAGTGAGCCTCTTTTTTGTCAGAATGGAGTATTTCATCTCGTAAAAATTCCACAATCGGGTCCATCCAACTTGGTCCTTGGTTCACGTCCAAGACCAACTCAACACTCCTCCCAATGCTCGGCTCAGTCAGATACTCGACTGCTACTTTCTTTTTAAATTTAGTGGGTAGGGCTGTAGCCAACCAGGCTAGCGAATCTGGGTGAGCATTCTGTCCAGAACTTATCTGCTCAATGTATACCCTTTCAAAGGTATCAAGCAAGTCCTTGGGGTTTGCACATATGCCGCCGTCTTCTCATTCCGGGCTTCGTACTCCCTAGATAGTTGATTAACCACAAGCTGAGAGTCACAATACACCCTTACTCATTTCACTTTCAATGCTCTTGCACTCCTTAATCCAGCTAAGAGTGCCTCATACTCTGCTACGTTATTTGATGCACTAAAATCAAGCCAAACAGATAGCTCAATCATTACTCCTTCAGGAGGAAAAAGCACGATTCCAATTCCTGAACCAGTATTACAAGCTGATCCGTCAACAAACAGCTTCCATTCCTCGGGATCCTGTTCGGCCGAGATTTTGTTCTTCATAGCTGGTGATCTAGTCACTTGCTCCTTTCTCGTAGGAGGCAGGGGTGCTATCGTAGGTGAAAACTCCGCCACAAAATCAGCCAATACTTGGCCTTTAATTGCCGTACGCGGCTGATAGTCGATGTCGTACTGGCTTAACTCAACGGACCAGGTTGAAATTCTTCCAGAGAAATCTGCTTTTCGTAGTAGTGACCTCAAAAGGAACTCAGTATAGACCACAACCCTATGGCTCTGAAAGTATTGTGGCAACTTCCTCATAGCTGTTCTTCATGCTAGAACAAGCTTCTCTAGGGGCAGATATCTCGTTTCTGCGTCCAACAATGTCTTGCTGACATAGTAGACAGGGATTTGCTCGGATCCCATGTCTCTTAACAAGACTGCACTTACAGCATGTTCAGAAACTGCTAAATACAAAACTAAAGACTCACCTGGCTGTGGAGTTTACAGGAGTGGGGCCTTAGCCAAATACTTCTTCAGGTCCAGGAAGGCTTGCTCGCATTCTGCTCCTATTCAAACCCTTCCCTCTTATTTAGTAACTGAAAAAAGGGTCTACACTTATCACTTGACTTGCTGATAAATTTATTGAGGGTCGCGGCCATTCCAGTCAACCTTTGAACCTCCTTTGTAGTTTTGGGACTTTGAAGCCTTTGCAAAGCCGTTATTTGATCAGAGTTAGCTTCAATTCCTCTCACGGTCAATAGGTGGCCCAAGAACTTCCCAGAACCTACTCCAAATGCACATTTTGAGGCGTTGGAGCTTTAGTTTGTACCTCCTTAGGATTCCAAAAGCTTCTTCCAAATCTGCTATATGCCCCTGTTTGGTTTTACTTTTCACCACCATATCATCTATGTATACCTCCATGGTCTTGCCAAGCAGCTTTCTGAACATGATGGTTGCTAGTCTTTGATATGTTGCCCTTGCATTCCTTAGTCCAAAGGGCAAGACACTATAACAGCACAACCCTCATGGTGTAATGAAAGAAGTCTTCCCCTGATCAGGCCCGAACATAGCAATCTGATGATATCCTCGGGATGCATCGAGAAAACTCATTCGTTCGTATCCTGCAGTTGCATCAACCAGCTGGTCAATCCTTGGGAGAGGAAAACTGTCCTTTGGGCAAGCTTTGTTTAAGTTTGTGAAATCAACACAGACGCACCATTTTCCTTTCTTTTTCTTCACTACCACAGTGTTGGACAGCCACTCTGGATAATAAACTTCTCATATTGCTTTAGCCTCCAACAAACGATCTACCTATTCAATCACAGCATCAACATGCTATATGGCTGCCCTTCGTTTCCTTTGAATAACTGGCTTATGTTGTGGATCAACGTTCAAGTGGTGACAGATCACATCTGCTTCTACCCCAGGCATTTCTTCTGGTACCCATGCAAACACGTCAACATGTTCTTTCAAGAAGCTTACCAATTCGGCCTCTTCGTCTGCTGGTAATGTTTCCCCAATTAAAAAATATCTCTCTAGATCAGTCTCATTGATCTGTATTTTCTTTAGGCCTTCATCACTTTCTCTGTTGGGCTTCTTCCGACATCCTCAATAGTCGGTTGATCCGGTACCTCTACAGTGTGTACCTGGTGGGCCTTTTGGATTTCCTTGACGATGGAAATCAAGCACTGTTGGGCCACCTTCCGGTTGCCCCTGATCTCTTCAATCCCATTGGATCGGGGAAATTTCACCATCTGGTGACAAGTTGAGGAAACTGCCCTCATTTTATGCAGCCAAGTTCTACCTACAATCGCATTATAGGAGGATGGAACATCCACCACCAAAAAATCGGTCTTCAGTACCACTGACCCTGCCTGAACAGGCAGTGTCACTTTTTCAAGGGGCCAAACTGCTCCCACACCAAACCCAACCAAGGGTGTCATTGATTGCTCTAGATCCGTCTGGGCCAGCCCTAACCTCTTGAACGCATCGTAGTACAATACCTCTGTACAACTCCCTAAGTCTACCAAGATTCTTTCGATGTCATATTCCCCAACTCATAGGGTTATGACCAAAGCATCATTATGGGGCACTTGAACTTCTCTTAGATCTTCATCTGTGAAAACTATGCCTTCGTTGCGTATGTCGCTGTCTCGCCCTTTTTTGTTTCCCAACCGCATAACATGTTGGTCATGTTTGGCTTGCCTTTGGCGTAGCCTGACCTCATTTCTCGTATAGGGTGCGGTCAACCCATGTATCATATTGATCCCCCTTAGGATTCTGCTCGTAATCCAGTTCCATGACTTTCCCTTTGTCCTTGGGATCTTCCTGAATGAATTCTTTGAGATAGCCCTGAGAGACTAAATCATCAAGGTGCCTCTTGTACATCTCACAGTCTTCGATCATGTGGCCCCAATCCTTATGGTAACTACAGTGCTGATTCGTAGCACGTTTCACATCTTTATCTCCTCCTAGACTTGGGGGCCATGTGAAGTACGGCTGATTCTTTATCCAATAAAGAATCATGTAGATGGGTTCCTTCTAAACCGTCTTGATAGAAAAGAAAGATTTGGGGTCAGGAACTTGCTTTTCTTTGTACGCCTCTTTCTTAGCCTACCCATATTCTTTCCTCTCTCGATAGGTCTTGGGTTCTGGTTTATCAACTTTCTTTGTTGATATCTTAGGTTGTTCGGCCACTGCCTGCCATCCTCATGGAGTATATCATCTTCCATTCTGGCATGTTGTTCAATTCGCTCCATCAGTTTAGCCAATGTTGCTACTGGATGCATATTTTCAAAGATCGGCGCAACTCTCTCCGAACAGGCAAGCCAGTCTTGAAGGTTGCAATCACGTACTCTTCACTGCAACTCTCAATCTCGTTGAAAGTCTTCCAGTACTTTTTAGCGTAATCCCTGATCGGCTCGCTTTCCTCCTGCTTCATAGTGGAAAGGCTTTCGAATGTCTTCGGGGCTCTTTTGCTTGTCAAAAGCCGGGCAGTGAATTCCTCGGCCAACTGCTTCCATCCACGTATGGAGCGTGGGGCCAGTTTATGGAACCAAGACCAGGCTACCTTCCTGAGACTTGAAGGGAACATCTTGCACAAGATGGCATCATCCCCATCATGCATGAACATAGCCTGCTGATACTGCTGTATGTGAGCTACGGGGTCCGCGTTTGTCTCTTAAAGTATGAACGTGCCGTGCTTCACTCTGCTCGGCAACCTAGCCTCTTGTAGCCTTTTTGCAAAAGGGAAAGCTGCTATGTTACATAGGGCCTTTCGTGTTGCTTCTCGTGCAGTCACTGTCCCGTCCTCGTGTTCTTTGGCTTTGTGAGCCACATTCTTGGCCTAATCAGTATCAGGTCTCTCGTACCTGTCCCTATGGTGTTTCCTGGTCCTTTCTTCCTCAGGGGTGGAGCTTCGACTTCGGCTTCTCTCTTTTCACGAAGAAGCCCTCCGCCTAAGTGGACTCTGGTATGGACTCTCGCTCTTTCTTTTTCGTGAAAAAGCTTTCCTCTGTGTGGGCAAATGGGATTTGCCCCCGGTTTTCTTTCCTTTGGCGAGGGGATTTCGTTCCCCTCCTAGAGAAGAGAAAAATGCTGTCGGTTCGCGGGAGCGCTTTTTGAAGCTGGATGATAAGCGCTCGCGAAAAATACAGAGTCGCCAATTGGGTTTGAAGGTCCGACACCCAAGGAACCAAATTTCGAAGCACTTGTCGCGCTGTTCGATTAGAAAAAGTTAAGGAACCAGTCCGTCATAACCATATCTGGGTTCGGGAGCTAGGTTACGAGAAGGGAATGGTTTTATGGCACCCCTCTCACCCAATCCGGAGATCGGTCTCTACTAAAGCATTTGCGAAAATGTTTGTTTTTGCGATTCCGTTTTATTAATCAATTTCTAACCAATTAGGGCGGGGGAACAGTTAATCGGGGATTAAAAACTGTAGCAGTTTGCAGGATGCGATAGATGTTTGACATGAATACATGAAACAGTAAAGAATAAATGAGATAATATTCAACACTGATTTCGGGATGCCAGAACAATGCGATGGTTTTAAGTTTATTGCGAACAATGGCCAACCTGCATGCACAGGAATTATGCATGCAAGCAAACCATCGCGCAATATACTCAAACCATCGCGCGAGTGTTGACATCTCATCATTAGGTTGAATTTTATCTCCTTCTGGGCTCTGGAAGGACCAGTGCACACCCAGGATCAAACCAGGCAGTTTATAGGTATTGAAAGTAAGACGTTATTACAATCAGAATCAACTGGAACAAAATACAACCCTTAAACAGTGAGGGTGTCAAAAGAGAAGCCAAGAGCCTAACTGCCCATGTAAGGGCAATTACTGGAAATTGGCGAACCATCGCGCGACGATGTCAGTCCATCGCGCGATTGTTCTGACTGGACTTCCAAGAATTGCTTTACATGTCTGGGCTCTGAGACATATTCAGAAACAACCCAGGGGCATTCCAAAGTAAGCTGACGAACGAACTAGACTAGTCTACACATTTTTAACATGCATGATCAGTGAAATATGCTAGATACTTTTAACAGAAAGGTGAATAACCACATGAATAGGCATGGATCAGGGGCCCATCCCCGCGAGGACCATATTGCACGAGCCAGAAGCATCGCGCGATAGAGCGGGTGCCTCGCGGGTGGGTTGGCCTGTCCACAGTAACTTGTAAATTTGCTGGCCTTAGGACCAAGACTGGTATTGATTACCAACCTTGATCCTGTCAGCCCCCCTCAGGGGTCAAAACAGTGAATAACAAAAGTTATACCTTTGCTTGAATGTCTTGAATATGGCTTGAATGAGATGGTGTGGTTTAGTAAAGGGATGTGTGAGAGTGATTTGGAGTTGGGAGAAGTATCAAACTTATTGTTCTTGCTTCTCTTTCTTTGGAAAGTTTTTTTTGTAACCCTTTTGAAAGAGAACAATGGGGGTCTTTTATAGGAAAAGTGGAGGGGTAGTTTGTGGCTAGACAAGGTCATGCAGCCAGCCAACAATGCTGGCTGCACTTACTTGGTAGAGAAGTAGGGTGCAAAGTTGATGGGAGAGTGGGGGTTTAGGTGGTGCAAGGGTGGCCCTGCAAACGCCGTTCAGTCGATGGAACGGGGTCACATGGACCTGCAGACGCCTCATCATCACAAAATCCAGCTGGATACGACAGGTGTCGACCATCGCGCGATGGATTGAGATCGTCGCGCGAGGGTCCCTGCTTCCCCGCGATGGTCAATCAGTCAAAGTTTGACTTTGACCACCACCTGGCAAGTAGAGCATCGCGCGAGAGTCTCAGTGAGTCGCGCGAGAGTCAAACCCTTAGTCAAGGTTTGGGGTTTAAAGGCTTCGGGGTCAGGGATGGGTTCCACAGACAGTAAACTCAAGCCATTTCATTCAATACTGCTCGCGACCTGATTCATCATCGGGGGAACAAGAAACCGAAAAAGAGATAAAATGATTGGGAAATCAGATTGGGGTGTCTACAGTAGTCCCTCTTTGGCGGCACGAAGAGCACCATTAGTCGGTATGGATAATGTCAAAGATTTCTAGACACCATCTAATTCACCCAAAAGCCGATTAATTGAAAAGTGCAAGACAGTATGTACAAATACCGTGCACCAAGGGATTCGACGGTCAGATCACCGCTTTTGAAATTGGACGGATGGATCGTCAATGGTTTGAATTTGGACGGATGGATCGTCGCTGATTTGGAATTTGGATGGATGGATCGTCGCTGATTTGAATTTGGACGGATCGATCGTCACTGATTTGGAATTTGGACGGATGGATCGTCACTGATTTGGAATTTGGACGGATGGATCGTCGCTGAATTGAAATTGGACGGATGGATCGTCGCTGATTTGGAATTTGGATAGATGGATCGTCGCTGATTTGGAATTTGGATGGATGGATCGTCGCTGATTTGGAATTGGACGGATATTGGATCGTCGCTGATTTGGAATTTGGACGGATGGATCGTCGCCGATTTGGAATTTGGACGGATGGATCGTCGCGTTGCTGGGGATATAAAGCATCTTTGATCTGGGGCATCTTTGTAGGGATCCAAGAATCAATTTCAAGACCCAAGTAAGACTTCTGGGCCACCAATAAGGCGAAACACAACATTGGGCCGAGCCAGGGGTCAAATCTGGTCAAGGGCCCAACGTGACCGTCGCACGATGAAGTCATACCATCGCGCGATGGTTTCTCATTAGGGCCTGCATCTGAAACGAGCCCAGACCCAGCCCGCACCTGTTTGCTTCCCTTTTCTTCTCGGGGACGCTTCGAAAATCACAACAGGTGGTTCCGAAAACTTCAAAACTCCTCTCAACTCTCAAACTCTCCCAAAAATCCATTGAAACCCTTGATTTCTTGCCAAAATCAAAGAACCCAAACGCATACATTCACCCATGGCGGACCACGGTGACAGGGGCAGCGGAGGAGAAGTTGTTGATCGTCCGGAGGACGAGGGAGGACCCATGGGGGTCGAGATAGGGGATCAGCCGTCGGTGGAGATAGCAGTGGGTGCAAGTGCAGAGGCAGCAGGCGGCGGTGATGGCGATCAGAGTCGTATGCAGGCGGTTGGGAGTGACGGCAAGCATCGCGCGACGGAGCCAGATCGTCGCGCGACAGAGCTGGTTGGGGCAGTAGCTCCTGTCTCGGGCAAATGGACCCAAGCACGGCCGTGAGCGGTTCCATTGTAGTTGGTGGTACTTCCGAGGCCATGGGCAGCAGGAGTGCCGGTGGTGGTGATATCGAGCCAAGTGATATTCCGCCGAGGGATCCGGCGAAAGGTAAGGGTGTGGTGACCGAGGAGGAGGGTGCCCCAGAGGTTCCCGAGGAGGAGGTTTTGTTTCGGCCAGCAGCGACATCATCGGGCCATAGACCAATTATGAGATAGGACCTTGCAGAGTTTCTGAGCGAGGAGAGACTAGCCTGGCTCCTCGAGGAGGATCCCATGATAGGGGCTGCTGTCTTGGAGGCTCGGGAGGAGCGAGAGCGGGAGGTAGCTGCTTCGGAGGCTGCGGCGAGAGCCGAGAGAGAGCGGGCTGCTGATGAGGAGCTTTTGAGGGATGCTGAGATTGAGGAGAGGGTCGGAGCCAGAGTACAGGGCCCAAGGGTAACGGCGGTGTCGGAGGCGGAGAGTTTGACTCGAGCTCCGTTTTCAGCAGAGGGGTACAAGCCACCTGTTCCTCACTTGTTTGTGCCGTCGGGTTTCACAGCATATCGGCCACGGCAGACGGAGTATGACTCCAAGTTGGTTTTCAGAGATCCCGATACCCATATCTCACGTAGCTCGTCTGAGGTAACTTTCTGATGAATACTCATTTCCTTCATTAGATACCATTCAAATACAATGCATGCGCCCAAACGTTAGAAGTTGTAGAGTAATAATAATCCTCTGAAGTAGACTTTGAAGAGCGATACCATAGATCCATGTTTGAATGTCGTGCATGAGACATAATAACTTGAACCAACCATCTGTAGCTAGGCTGCATTGATTACTTAGAACTTGAAAATGCAACTTTGCATGCTGATATATCCTTTGTTGTTTGTTTTTGTGTCTGATATAGGAGAGGGCGCGGCCGAGAGATATCCGCGGCTTTGGGGGTGCATGCAGCTCTTTAGCGTTATACCAGAGCTTGCCGGAGAGAGTGAGGCAGTCGGTGGACGAGGCGGGTTTTGGAGAGTTCATTCAGACTCTCACTCCGACGAGAAACAACCATGCTGTCCTGGTTGCACTAGCCAAGAGGTGGAGGGATACTACAAATACCTTCCACCTACCGGTCGGGAAGATGACGGTGACACCCACTGACTTTGCGGCGATCACTGGCTTGAGGGTTGGGGGAGAGCCCATCCCATTTGACTCGGGCATTGAGCAAGACGAGGCAGCCTTGGAGTGGTTTTTGGGTGAGGTGCCCAAGATCGAGGAAGGGATGGCGAGATATGGGCAGTTCACCCGATATCTCAAGAAGAAGGTGACGACTGATCAGGAGGCGGAGCAGATGGCTCGGGCGTACCTGTTGTACCTCTTTGGCGCTACCCTGTATCCCAACAGGCGTAGCAAGGTTCACCTGTCTTACCTGCCTGTGCTGAGGGACCTCAGGACGGCCTCGCGCTTTGACTGGGGCGGAGCGGCACTAGGCGCAGCCTACGGCTTCTTTGGGGACTCGTCGAGGACGGAGGTGAGCACTGCCGGGTATTGGCGGATCTGGGAGGTATGATTCACAATAGAATAATGCACACTTTCTAATTCGTACTTGCATTCATTTTGATAGCATAATCTGTTCAATAGTATTCTTGCATATGCTACTGATTTGATTTATTTGACAATCGTGCAGCTCTGGGCTTATGAGGTGTTGAACATGTGCCGTCCGGTGACGAAGAGCCTGGACTTGGGGATTCTCCCGCGCGCACACATATGGAGCAAGAAGAACATGGGTGAGAAGAGGGGCAGAGGTGGCCTGAACGGCTTCAAGATATACCTTGACGAGCTACGCCCTTCACAGGTATAACATTACACCTCGTAGAAATAACAATGTGCATGCCTTTTTATTGCTTCAATGCTGTCGCTGACCGATATTTGCATTGCTTGCCTTATAGGTTGAGTGGGATCCTTGGAGGGTGGCGGAGCCTGAGCCTGAGTACTTGGCTCGCAACAGGGTTGTCACAGCTAGCAGAGTGCTGCTGGAGTCGGCTTTTGGTTGGCAGTGGTACTTGGGTGACCGAGTGACACGCCAATCACTTGGCTATGCAGGGTTTCAGGTGCCTGGACCGCTTCCACCACGGGCCTCACACACGGGAGAGTACACCTTGGCTGAGTTGGAGGTCTTCAAGCGGCCCGATACCGACCTGACACGCCATTTGCATCCAGACATGGACTATGCAGCTTATCAGAGAGAGCGCTTGGCGGGGCCACTGGGAGTACGAGAGTTCAGGGAGGTTCGGAGCCAGGCCCGCGGAGCGCTGAGGAGAGGAAAGCCGTTTCTGGGAGGCCAGGCAGTGGTGAGAGTCGCCCGAGGCGAGGTCCGAGTGGACCAGTGAGAGGCGGGCCACCAGAGTTGACGTGGCAGATAGCAGTGGTAGACTCTCAGGATCATCCAGCTGAGTTGCACCTTACCCCTGCCAGAGTTGAGCCAGCGCTTGTTACTGTGCCAGTAAGATATTGTCGCTTTCATTACTGTATTCTGATAAAGCTTGAACTGCCATTCAGTTGTTCATGTTTGAATCCTCTTTGCAGGTACCCAATGAGTGGGTGAACGAGGCTGTCCGGTGCATGCTTGCATTGGAGAACGTGATCAGGAGAGCGGCGAGTGGCCTACCCTTGGACTTGCGCTATCCTCAGCCAGCAGCTCAGAGATCTCAGGTATACCCTTAGAAGACGATACATTCCTGCTTTTCAATACATGTCTGCATCTTATACATGTCTGTATTCGATACACTCCTTTGCTTTCGATGGCAGATGTATGCTCATATTTGCACGATACACAGTATGCTTTTGATTGTTGTTTGACTGAGGATTGATCATACCTGCTTCAAAATATGCAATATGCAAACATATACTAATGCATACAATATTTACAATGCAGGCACAGGGACGAGCGGCTCCTAGGAGGAAGAGCGTGAGGGATCCCCCACAGAAGGAATTAGCTGCCAGGACTCCTGCTCCTACAACTAGTACCAGGCCACAGGCACGGGGCTCACAGCCACCTGTTGCCAGTGAAGAAGCGGCTCGAGAGGCCGTGGCGCGTGCCGAGGAGAGGTACCAGCTGAAGATGCGCTAGAGACCCTCACAAGATGAGCCGGTCCGCAAGAAGCGGTTGATCCTGCCTGAGGTCTCCGAGGAGGAGGACGAAGAGGAGGAGGAAGAGGAAGAAGAGGAAGAGGAAGCGTCAGACAGCAGTGGGTCTGACGATTCGGCGGCTGATCCTGGCTTCAGGGTGGATCCCACAGAGAGAGACGACGAGGACGACGATGGAGAGGGCGACTGGTTCGAGGAGGATTGAGGGCCGCTGAGGAGCCTTTTCCCACTTTTGCACTTGATTTTTGCTTTTGGGCCTGCGTGCCCACGTAGGTAGGCAGATAGAAGGCCTGAGCTCCTTAGCCGATACTTTGACAGATGTTTTGAGGCCTGCGCGCCTTTTTGACTTGATGGGCGAGTGTGCCCGAACTTGACATGATAGCTGTGAGTGGCCGAAGTGCCGTACGTGCAGTAGCTTTCTTTATTTGGATGTGGATAGATCACAGTTTTAGCCATAAAATTTGCATTTTCATCTTATTTTATCTTTGCAATGGGTTAAAGTAGACAAATATTTACCACTAATACCGTACTTGCATTGATAATGTACCGAGACTGTTCATAGACACACAAAAACGTACAAACGGGACTTAGCTCACAAGAAAATGAACAATTGCCCTAGGACACGGACAGGATACGAGAAATATAATGGAAATTTGGGCATTTGCAAGCCAAAACTCAAAATATCTCAATTGGGGTGAAACTGACGCTATGGTGAGGTCATGTATGTGCAAAACGACCCATGAGAGTTTACGGAATTTGAGAAACATGCCCCAAATCGTGAATTGGACATGAAAGTGCCCCAAAGGACAATAAAATGGACACAAAATGGAAAAACAAGACTCTATTATGTCCCGGATTGAAACCGACACCTCCGTACAGTCACATTAGGCCACCATGACCTGTATGGCATGAGAGAATGTGGGAAGCCCCTTTGAAACGAGTTTTGACTCCCCAAAACGCCCTTTTGAACTTGAAACGAGCCACCGAGGGTCCGAAATCTTCGTTAAAGGCAATTTTTTGAATCTGATGCTTGGATACAGTCATATATGCTCATAGTGACTTGCTGGAACCATAAAAGTCGCAAAAGAACCTTTGGAGCCCAAAATGACCAAAGTTGGGCAGTACTGCTGTAATCTGTCAAATTGCAGGTTGAACCATCGCGCGATGGAGTGAATTCATCGCGCGACGGTTGGGTTGTGAACACTCGCGCGATGGAGTGACATCGTCGCGCGATGGTTCAGGCATGCCAGGCTACCTTTATTTGACTATCTTAGAGTCTCAGGGTGGTCAGGCCTTGTCATCACTTTTCAACTGTTGAGAGTACCCTAGAGGTCGGTGCAGAGATGCCTTGGTCTCAGAAGAAAGAACAGCATGCAGCAGAGATATTTGCTCTGTGAAAGAGAGATGTTCTACACATTCTGGCTATAAAGAGGCCGACGCTTCGTTCAGTAGAGGCATTCTTCTCGTAGTTTGATATTCCCACAAAAACCAAGATGGCAAATAACCTTCCAGTGTTGATTAGCCCATGGCTTACTGCATTTGTTGCTGGAGATTGGCTCTCATTCCGGTCTCACGGGCTGGCCGCATTCCGTTTTCTTCGTAATGTGAGGGTTCGTCCTGAACTTCTGAGGGCAGCCCTGCATTCTGGGATCCAGAGGTTCACGTGTTCAGGTTTGGGGTCAACGAGCTGTGCCCGACTGTGGAGGAATTCCAAGCGTATCTCCAAGGCGTGGCTTCAAGTGTGATCGTCGTGCCACCTTACCGGAAAAACATACCAAAGCTCCTACAATCCAGCCTTGACATCACTAGGGGAGCAGCTGAAAGTCTGCTAGTCGGAGGGCAAATCAACATCATGGGTCTAATGGAATGGTACGGGCCAGAGGGGGATATAGAGGATATGGCTCTGCAGGCTAGGCGTCGTTTTGCCCTAACAATCAGTGTGCTGGCTGCTTATTTACTGGTGTCTCTGAATGGGCAGGTGAACCCTATACTGGTGAGCGTCGCTGCTCAAATGGGTGCCCGAAGGAATGTGGTGCCACTTGTCTTGGCTGAGACACTCATGGGTTTGGATTCGGTTTCCACGGGCCAAACAAACGTCTTTGGCGGTAGCCCGCTTCTGCTGCAAGTAAGTTCTCACTCAGCTCACCTTTTTTTGGTTTTCGCACATTCTGTTTTTACCTCGTCTCTCGGCTAAGGCTATATCGGGGTTTCTCACTTGTTTTTTTCACACAAGCTTTATATGGCTTCTTACTTGTTTTTCCGCTCTTGCAGCTCTGGTTGTCTGATAAGTTGGGATTGCTCACTGCGCTGGAAGCAAATTGGCCCCACTTGCCTGGCCGAATGCATCAGCGAGGCATGATTTACCCGGAGATGACTGTGCATCAATGGTACACATTCATGAGAGAGATGCTACCAAATGAGATCACTTGGAGGCATGAGGCCCTGAACATCCCGGATATGGCTTTGAATTCCGCAGGTTTTGAGAGGATGGTGATAGCTGGGCTGACCGCTTTCACATTCTATATTCCCGGGCATATTCTCCGTCAGTTGGGAATGAGCCAAGGGCTTCACCGAGCTGGGGTTGAGAACTTCCAAGTCCCTGCCTTTACTTTCCAGAACCTGAGAGGATACGAGCACAATTGCGGTTTGAGACAACTCGGAGGAGCTGACCCAGACTTCAGCACAGAGCTTATGCCCCGATATCGAGCATGGCTGAAAAGAGAGATTGCAAGCAGGCAAAACAACGACTGACTCTTCGACGGACTCGAATGATCTAGAATAAACTGTGAGCCTGTTAAGGCCTCGAGCACTTTATTCTGTTTTTTATGCTTAACTATTTGCTTAAGACTGCTCAGCCTTTGTAATAGAAGTTATAATTAAAATAAAAGTGAAAGTTGGAGAGCTCTCCCCTTTTGTTTCAAGTGTTGAACCACTGCGTCTCTCGAACATCGAGCCGAACTCTGGTAATGGGAAAATCGCGGATCAAGTTGATTGATTGTGACCGAATCTCACGGAGAGATTGCCTACGTATCCTTTTTCAAGGAATCAAGTCAACACGTAGTTCAGGCAAAGGTTCGCTCGGGTATTTAAGCTCTCCTTTTGCGCTCTAACTTTTGCCTAGAACCACCCGTTCGGGTTTTCGGTCTAGCGAGCTTTGATTGATGCCTATTTATTTTTGCCTAAACCGCCTTCTCAGGTTTTCGGTCTAGCAGGCTTGCTCCAATTTTTGCTTGGAACCGCCCACCCTTGTGGTTTTCGGTCCAACGAGCTTCTCTCAGGGATAGTAACGTTTGAGTTGGTCCAGGTTAACCAGAGTGTTGAACTCGTTGTCGTCAAGATCAATGAGCTGAGCCGCTCCCCCAGAAAGGATGGCCTTGATGATGTAAGGTCCGGAACGCTTAGGCCGGAACTTGCCGCGGGGGTCGAAAACTGGCGCTCGAATCTCCTTTGTGACCATGTCCCCTTCAACCAAGTCTCTAGATTTTACTTTCTTGTTAAATTCCCGGGCAATTCTCCGTTGATACCCCTGAACATGATACAAGGCCCGGAGCCTTCGTTCATCAAAAAGCATGAGTTCGGCGAATCTCCCACTGAGCCATTCAGATTCCAGAAGTTCTGATTCCATTACGACCCTCAGAGATGGCACCTCGAGCTCTATAGGAAGAACTGCTTCCATCCCGTAGACCAAGGAATAAGGGGTTGCCCCTGTTGACGTTCGGATCGATGTCCGATACCCCCAAAGAGCTAGAGGTAGCTGCTCGTGCCAGTCCCTGGTGGACTCTGCAGACTTTTTGATGATAGTCTCGATATTCTTGTTCGCCGCTTCAACTGCTCCATTTGTTTGAGGGCGATAGACAGTCGAGTGATGGACTTGGATCTTGAATTCTTCAAAGAGCTCCAGAACCCTGCCTTTGAAATGATTGCCATTGTCTGACACAAATGCCTGTGGAACGCCATACCGATAGATGATATTCTTCCTGATGAAATGAGCGACTTGGACTGCGGTCAAGGTTTTGTACGACTCAGCTTCAACCCACTTAGTGAAGTAATCGATTGCTACCAGGATGAACCTGTGACCGTTTGAAGCAGAAGGTTTGACCATGCCAATGACGTCGAATCCCCATACAGAGAAAGGCCAAGGCGAAGCCATGCCAAAGAGGTTAGAGAGTGGAACATGCATCAGATTAGCATGGATTTGGCACTTGTGACATCGCCGCACATAATCCACACACTGAGATTCCATGGTAGACCAGAAGTAGCCCTGACGTAAGATCTTCCTAGCAAGCATGACGCCGCTCATGTGAGGACCACAAATCCCTTCGTGGATTTCCTCCATAATTCTGACAGCTTCGGCGCCGTTGACACAGAGTTTGTGCATTCCACAATGAGATCTCTTGTACAACCTTCCCCCACAGATGATGTAATTAGCAGCAATCCTTCGTAACGCAGTTCGATCCTTCTGAGAGGTCCCAGAAGGGTACAAACCACTCTCGATGAAGTTCCATATGTCATGGTACCAGGGTAGGCTATCATCCACATCATCGATGGCGTTGACACACTGATAGGCGGGATGGTCCCGTTGTTTGATAAGGATAGGGCGGAGTTTGACACCCGGCGGTAGTTCGACCATGGATGCCAAGGTAGCAAGCGCATCAGCAAAATGATTCTTTAGCCGAGGAACGTGAGTGAAAGTCACCTTATTGAAACGAGGGATTAATCCTTCCAAGTCCTGATGGTAAGGTTTCAACTTTTCTTCACGCACCTTCCAGTCTCCATTGGCTTGAGAAACGACGAGATTAGAATCCCCAATGACTTCGAGTCTCTCAACACCGAGTGCGAGCGCAGCTTCCATACCCACAATGCAGGCTTCATATTCAGCTTGGTTGTTGGTGACGTCGAAATTGAGTTTGCATGCAAGCGGAATATGAGAACCGTCGGGGGTGATTAGCAAAACTCTGATTCCGAACCCTTTCTGATTGGCTGCTCCATCGAAGTAAAGAGTCCAAACATCCTCAACAACTGTCAGCACTTCCTCGTCCGGGAATATGAAATCTGAATCCTCGGGTCCGTCCACGGGGTGGTCAGCTAAGAATTCTGCAATGGCACGTCCCTTTACTAACTTTCTCGTGACATACTCGAGATCGAACTCTGCTAAGAGAAGCAACCAACGTGCTAACTTACCAGTGAGCGCTGGCTTTTCAAATAGATACTTGAGAGGATCCATTCGAGAAATCAACTTCACTGGGTAAGCCAGCATGTAGGGTCTTAACTTCTTAGATGCCCAGACAAGGGCCCAACACGTCTTTTCTAAGGCGGTATAGCGCTCTTCGGCTCCAACCATCTTCTTGCTCAGGTAGTAAATAACTTTCTCAACTCCTTTGTCCCCTTCTTGAGCTAGCAAACATCCCATGGACGTAGAACTCACAGATAAGTAGAGGATCAGAGGTTTTCCAGGTACAGGCGACATGAGAACAGGCAGATTGTGTAGATAGTCCTGGATTGAAACAAAAGCTGCTTGGCACTTGTCCGACCATATGAACGGGGTGTTCTTCTTGAGTAAATGAAACATTGGCTCGCAAGTTAAAGTTAACTTGGCGATGAATCTGCTGATGAACTGAACCTTTCCCAAAAAGCTCCGCACTCCCTTTTCAGACTCAGGTGGCTTCATTTCGAGTACTGCTTTGATTTTTGACGGATCGACTTCAATCCCACGGGAAGTGATCATGAAACCTAGCATTTTGCCTGCTGTGACCCCGAAGGTGCACTTCTGTGGATTAAGGCGCATCCGGAACTTGCGGAGCCTTTTGAAAAGTTTCCTTAGCACGTGAATATGCCCTTCCCGAGTTTTTGACTTGGCAATCATATCATCAACGTAGACCTCAACCTCTTTGCGCATCATGTCATGCAAAATAGTCGTGGCAGCTCTTTGATAAGTAGGACTGGCATTCTTCAAACCAAACGGCATGACCAAATAGCAGTAAGTCCCCCACTCAGTGATGAAAGTCGTTTTCTCATGGTCTTCGGGTGCCATGAGAATCTGATTGTAGCCTGAGAAGCCGTCCATGAACGAAAGCAAAGCATGCCCCGCGGTATTATCCACAAGCACATCGATGTGTGGCAAGGGAAAATCGTCTTTGGGGCTTGCTTTGTTCAAGTCCCGGAAGTCAACACAGACACGAATCTGGCCATTTTTCTTAGGAACAGGGACGATATTGGCCACCCAAGTGGGATATTAAGAGACCGCGAGAAAACCAGCATCAATCTGCTTGGTGACTTCCTCCTTGATTTTCTGTACCTAGTCTGGTCGCATCCGTCTGAGTTTCTGCTTTACCGACTTAGCATCGGGCAGTAGAGGGATTCAATGCTCCACTATCTCGGGATCGATACCGGGCATGTCTTGATGAGACCATGCAAACACATCGCTGAATTCAGTGAGGAGTTCTTTGAAGTTACGATGCTCCTCTGGGTTTAATGTGGAGCCCACTTGAACCATCCGAGGATCACTCTCATCTTTCAAGTTTATTAAGATTATTTCTTCTTTTAATGGCTGAGCATGCCTTTCGTCTTCCCTTTCGATGAAGGCACAGATTTCCTTGGGAATATCCCCATCGAAATCTATTCCTTCATCGTCAGGGTCGACACAGTTTATGTAAAGATCATTCAAGTAGTCAGAAGAGGAGTCTTTCATTTCATAAGACCCTGCAGGGTTGCCAAGTACAAGGGAGTCGAGCTCGAAGTAAAAGCTATGACGTGGAGGGCCGAGAGGCACAAACTCCGACTTAGAGCTAGACTTAGACTCAAAAGACTCGACAGACTCAGTGTCAGACTCAGATATATCATCAATGCAAGTAAGGCGCGGCTTGAAAATGCAATTTTTAAGGCTACCCTTGGCTTCCATGATAAGAGAGGTGGGGTCCTCGAGGGCATCAGGCCCGAGCATGGACACTTCAGCCTCTTCAGCTTCCTTGGCCAAACCCACTTGGGAGAACTCGACGAACAGCTGCTCTAAGCTCCCTTGATTAAGAAATCCCAGCCAGTCAGTCTTCAACTTGGGTTGGCTAAGCTTCTTCTCAAATTCTGCCTTTGCTGGCTCTTAGTCACTAGAAGACCAAGTATCATCAGCGAAGATCTCAAAACCAGGTAGTAGCTCCCCGGTAACCGAGTCAATGAAAGGTTCGGCCTGCCCAGCGTAGATGTCATTCCCTTTTTCACGGACAAAGTAGCTGTCAGGCTCACCATAGAGGGATCGAGGTTTTCCCGTGCATTTCCTTCTTTTGGCATCTTCAGCAGAGGAAGAGTACCCCAAACCAAAGCGGCCCTCACAGGAAGGAAACGCAGGGAACTCCAGGATCCCTTGTTGGTGAATCCCTAAGCCAAGGCCAGGTAGATAGGACATCCTTCTCATAATGTCCAGAGCGACAGAGCTTATGACGAAGTCCCCATCTACATTGATAGTCGAGACAGAGCTTGTAGTGTCAAAAGAGAAGCCCGCGAGGTCGACGTCTTCGTTGTCATGTGCGATGCCCAAAACAGGTGTGCCGTCCTCCTTGAGCGGGGGAATGCCTGAGTCCCCGCAGATGGTCAAAGTCCTAGTGGGAAGTCCCAGCATGACTTTCTGATGAAGAGTAGATGGCACGGCCATGATGTCAGATCTGTGAAGCCACGGTCTCCCTAGCAAGAGATTGAAGGAGGCTGGGATGTCCACCACATGGAACTCGATATCCATTTTGAATCCCTCCGCATCGAGATTGAGCACGAGCGTGCCTTCGACCAGGCGACGTGTGCTGTCGTATGCTTTAACTGCCATGCTAGAAGGTGTAAAATCCTTCTTCGTCAGTCCCAGACGGTGAGCCACCCTTAAGGGGCAAACATTGATTACCGAGCCATTATCGATAAGAACAGTTGGAACCCAAAGTCCTCGGCATTTGACTGTGATATGCAAGGGGCAATTGTGGTCAATTCCTTCAAGCGGCAGATCCTTATCAGTGAAGACCACGGTATGCTTAGCGGTAGGCGGGAGGATAAGAGAAATCACTGCTTCAGGCGTGACGTCTAGTTGAATCTCAAGACGAGAGAGGGTGTGGCAGAATTTCTAACGATGCTCACGGGAGGAACAGATTAGCCCCAGAGTGAGATAGCAGCGGGAATCTGCTCCAATTGCCTTTGAATCATGTCGTCATTTGGGGCGTTAACTGGTACCTCAAGTGGTGCAGACTTTGAGAAAACGGGAGGTTCGTTCTTCCGGTTAGAAGAATTGGACGAACTCCCTGCTTGCAGATTAGCAGGCTGAAAGACTCGTCCACTTCTTGTAACATTAAGGACATTCTCTAAAGAGGGCACCACTTGAGGGTCTTGACTATCATCCCACAGATCAGCAGGGACTTCTCCCAATTTGCGTTTCCCTTTGTCAAAGGTCGGAGGAACTACAGGCACTTCCGTGTCCAAACCCAGATCTTCAGTCAGATCTTTCATCAATAGTGATTCCCAGAAGTCTGGATCCCCAACAGCTACAGCTTCTCGGACTGGTTCTGTATTAGCAACAAAAGGGACATCCCACAACCCTCCATCAGCAAGAGAGCGATTGACAGTCCAAACCTCGGACCCAACCTAGATGTTGACCACATCATCGATGTCCCAAAGGTCGCCGGCGGCGCAAGATCTGTAACCATGATGCTGCAATCTTCAGGAGGGAAAGGCACTGCAGGGCGCGGAAGATTTTCGTCGACGATGTAAAACGTGGGATCATACTCGGGATCAGCCACCGAGTTAACCAGCCTGTCAAGAGTGGAAGGGAAGAAGCATTCCCCTAGGACACAGGTCTCATCTTGAATGAGGTCCTCCTCCAAATACTGGACTTCATGGTTGGGTAGAGCGTAACCTTGGAGAGGATTAGGGTCAAATCCCAACGGAAATTGCCAAGCGGGCTCGGGGTCCCAATAGTACTCTTCCTCGGGCAAAACGGGCTGAGGTTGTTGGAAGAGCATGTCCAACGAGAAGCCATCCAAAGGATCAAGCATGGTTGCTTCATAATTGGCCATCCAAGCATCATACCAGGCGTGGTCAAAGGGGACGTATTCGGGATTCTGAGGGAAACCATCCAACTCCAGTTCTGTCCATTCATTGATTATGGGGGTGGCATAGTCATTATTATCAGCTATGGCCCACCCTACGGCTTGCATGTCAAGTTGTTCTTCTGGTTGAGAGGGTATGGTAGATCTGAAGCGGTCCACCAAACTTGGAGAAGGGCCGGGATCTGTCACATTGAAGTATGGGCTATCCAAAGTAGAGGCAGAGTTAAGCTGCACCGATGGGACGGACTGGTGGAATAGGTCACTGATAGAGGCGCTGAATACGAACGCTCCGTTCTGTAGACGCGCGGAGGGCGCATTGGGATTGGACGATTGTCCTTCTTCGAAGCCGATATAAGAGATCTCTGCCTCGGGTTGAGAGGGGATAGGCACGATCGGCCTGGGTTGGGTTGTTGGAGTTATATGGTCAGTGGGGTTAAATATAGTGGAGCTGAGGGATATCTGGTTAATGCGTGGAGCATTGTTGTGCTTTGGCATGGAATTGGCGAGGATGTTCTACTTTTGAGCCGATGGAGGTGGGGCATGAAGAGTCCCTTCATCTATGAGATCCTGAATCGCGTGACGGAGGCGAAAGCAGGAATCTGTAAGATGACCGGCCCCTTGATGGTAGGCGCAATAAAGATTGGCCTTGAAGTTAGGCGAAGGGTTCTTAGGTAGAGGAGCTGGGTCGAGGAGCTTCAGATGTCCCGATTGAACCAGTTTCTCCATGACTGAAGACAATGGAGCCTAAAAAGCGGAGAAGCTACGACGCTGGTTGCGCGGGCCGGTTACTCTGCGGGGTTTGGACTTGATGGACCTCGGCAATGGGGTTGGTAGTTTTTGAGGAAGAGGCATTGGTACCACTGGTCGCGGTATTGGAGTAAGTCCCTCCCCCAAACAGAGCGTTGGTGTTTCCAGAGTATGCCCAAGGTTTTGATTTTGGCGGAGTAGAAGATTCCCCCTTTGGCAGAATTCCACTCTGCAGTGCATCTTCGATGGCCAGGCCAGAGTCGAAGAAGGTGTCAAAATTGGAGGATGCTTGAACAAGGACCAAGTGCCTAGCATAATCAGGCTGGAGATTACGGGAGATGATACGAAGCTGATCCTTTCGCTCGGGGCAATCAGTCATTTGAGCAGCTTTGGCCCTCCATCTTTTGACAAAATCCGCGAAGGATTCCTTGGCGTCCATTTTGGTAGATTCCAACTCCCTAGTAGTCATCTTGAGCTGGGAGTTATAGCTGTACTGCGAAATAAACGTAGCCCCGATATCCTCCCAAGTCCTTCGCTTGGCAATGTCGAGTGACAGAAACCAATGGAAAGCGGGACCCGAGAGGGTTTGAGGAAACAGCTGAGACATGGCCTCGGGCTCGACGGACAGGAGCTTCATGGCAGCATGGTAACCATAAAGATGGGTTTTAGGATCGCCACTGCCATCAAATTTGGCTATGTCAGGCATTTTGAACTTGTCGGGAAGCTTGGCATTGGGATAAAGGCAGAGACGGTCCAAGTCGATCCCTCCAGCACTGATCTTCTCAGACTTCAAAACAGATTCTTCCAGCTTGGCCATCTTGGTGATGAGAGCGGTCATGTCAGGGTGCTGAACAGTTCTAACAGCAGTAACGCCCGGATTCTGAGCAGGATTTCGAATGCCCCGAGGATTGACCAAAGCAACTAGACACCCTGGATGATCCAGATCTTCGACCATAATAGGTTGCTCGTGCATGTCCTCTTCGGCCTCGCCCTCCTCTTGAACAGCTGGAGGAAGACGAGTGTTAAAGAGGTGATTCAAACGGGTCATGTTGGCGTCCGTCTGAGCGGCTCTTTGCTGTATGGTGGTGATACTGTTCTGGCTGTTCATGAGCATGGTTTCCAGAGTGAGTGGTTGCGGTTGATCTACCATGACTGTTGGTCCTGAGGTGCTTGATGCAGAGGACGGGGTAGGTGATTCCGGAGAGTCTGTCCCCTCAAGAATAGGAGACGAAGCTGACTACAGAGTAGCGAGCAAAGAACGCGGGGAGTCTTCCGTTGTGACTGACTGGGCTTGAGATCTGACTAGCCTTTGAATCGGATTCCAGTGCAGACGTTCCCAAGTGGGTTTGGCTTTCCGCCTCGATACTTTCCTTGGCGGTGCAATGGCTCAGAACCTTTGCTTGCAGAAAGTGAGAAAAGGCTTAATAAGGGCCCTGCAGCAACTTTAATCTAAATAAAAGACTAAAGCGAAAATACAGTCACCGTCGTCAGTGTCGCCCTTAGACTCTAAGACTAGCAGACAAGTCTGTCTTATGATGTTCGGACATTGCCAGTGATCCTCAGAAATCTTTTCGAGGTGTAACCTTTCTTGTATCTACTGAGACAAAGAGATGTCAAAGCAGCCTAAAGGTTTTGGTTATTCCGCTTCCGAAGTTTCAACTTTGAACTTGGAACAATTCGGTGTGGATAAGCACCATGCTATAACCGGGGTGGCATAGGCAGCACAGTGCCGTAGCCTAGATGGTGTACATGCTTCGCATGATAACCAAAGTGGTGTAAGCATCGCGGTATTTTTCCTGTTTTGTTCCTCGTTTTCTGTTTGAAACTTCAATCGGGTATTTAGCCAAAGGCTTTAGAAAGTCTTGATTTCCCAAAGTTTAGTTGATCTAAGGAACTTTAGAATTGACAACGCGCATCATCGAGATGCACGACTCCTCATCGGGCCATGGTAAGGTCCTAATAAACATAAGACAGACTTGAAGGAGAGAGAACCTAGGAGCCGCCCTAAACATGCTTCTACGCAGGAACGGTATGCATGTATGAACAGTGCATGCGATAGGGAAAGCAGTAACATGTTGACAGTATATGGGGTTAGATGCAAGTAATCTTACCCTGTAGGTACCTGTCCTAATTTGGAGAGTGCTAGTGCTTTGTATATGCAAAAGGCTGGTTTTGGCTTGTAACAGGTTCCTTGGACTAGAGCCAAGATATACCTCCCGCTGCCCGCGTAATCGCAGAGCAACAGTCGAACGGTAGAATGACTCATCATCGTCGAAGGTTGTTAGTCATTCGGGGTCCCCGGGCTCCGGTAAACCGTGCCGGATTGCCAAAACGATCCAACGGGGCTTATCCCACATCGATGCAAATGAAGATGCTAGAAAATTGATTAATAAAGCGGAATCGCAAATTCGCAAATGCTTTTTCAAATTTAGCTCACTTTATTTGGTCCATTTTTGAAGGAAATAACAGAATTTGAACAAATGGAAAAGTCCCAGATTAGATTGGCCGGACACGGGGTCCTGTTAAATCACCATCCTAACCTTCGGCAGCGCGAAGCTCACCGTTGTGACAGACTTTTAAGGATTTGTTCAAAGATGTTTTAAACTTCAAAGATGGATTAATATTGGTTCGATCCCCAGCAGAGTCGCCACTGTGGGCAAATGGGATTTGCCCCCGGTTTTCTTTCCTTTGGTGAGGGGATTTCGTTCCCCTCCTAGAGAAGAGAAAAATGCTGCCAGTTCGCGGGAGCGCTTTTTGAAGCTGGACGACAAGCGCTCATGAAAAATACAGAGTCGCCACTTGGGTTTGAAGGTTCGACACCCAAGGAACCGTATTTCGAAGCACTTGCCGCGCTATTCGATTTGAAAAAAGTTAAGGAACCAGTCCGTCATAACCATATCTGGGTTCGGGAGCTAGGTTACGAGAAGGGAAAGGTTTTATGGCACCCCTCTCGCCCAATCCGGAGATCGGTCTCTACTAAAGCATTTGCGAAAATGTTTGTTTTTGCGATTCCGTTTTATTAATCAATTTCTAACCAATTAGGGCGGGGGAACAGTTAATCGGGCATTAAAAACTGTAGCAGTTTGCAGGATGTGATAGATGTTTGACATAAATACATGAAACAGTAAAGAATAAATGAGATAATATTCAACACTGATTTCGGGATGCCAGAATAGTGCGATGGTTTTAAGTTTATTGCGAACAATGGCCAACCTGCATGCACAGGAATTATGCATGCAAGCAAACCATCGCGCAATATACTCAAACCATCGCGCGAGTGTTGACATCTCATCATTAGGTTGAATTTTATCTCCTTCTGGGCTCTGGAAGGACCAGTGCACACCCAGGATCAAACCAGGCAGTTTATAGGTATTGAAAGTAAGACGTTATTACAATCAGAATCAACTGGAACAAAATACAACCCTTAAACAGTGAGGGTGTCAAAAGAGAAGCCAAGAGCCTAACTGCCCATGTAAGGGCAATTACTGGAAATTGGCGAACTATCGCGCGACGATGTCAGTCCATCGCGCGATTGTTCGGACTGGACTTCCAGGAATTGCTTTACATGCCTGGGCTCTGAGACATATTCAGAAAAAACCCAGGGGCATTCCAAAATAAGCTGACGAACGAACTAGACTAGTCTACACATTTTAACATGCATGATCAGTGAAATATGCTAGATACTTTTAACAGAAAGGTGTATAACCACATGAATAGGCATGGATCAGAGGCCCATCCCCGCGAGGACCATATTGCACGAGCCAAAAGCATCGCGTGATAGAGCGGGTGCCTCGCGCGTGGGTTGGCCTGTCCACAGTAACTTGTAAATTTGCTGGCCTTAGGACCAAGACTGGTATTGATTACCAACCTTGGTCCTGTCAGCCCCCCTCAGGGGTCAAAACAGTGAATAACAAAAGTTATACCTTTGCTTGAATGTCTTGAATATGGCTTGAATGAGATGGTGTGGTTTAGTAAAGGGATGTGTGAGAGTGATTTGGAGTTGGGAGAAGTATCAAACTTATTGTTCTTGCTTCTCTTTCTTTGGAAAGTTTTTTTGTAACCCTTTTGAAAGAGAACAATGGGGGTCTTTTATAGGAGAAGTGGAGGGGTAGTTGGTGGCTAGACAAGGTCATGCAGCCAGCCAACAATGCTGGCTGCACTTACTTGGTAGAGAAGTAGGGTGCAAAGTTGATGGGAGAGTGGGGTTTAGGTGGTGCAAGGGTGGCCTTGCAAACGCCGTTCAGTCGACGGAACGGGGTCACATGGACCTGCAGACGCCTCATCATCACAAAATCCAGCTGGATACGACAGGTGTCGACCATCGCGCGATGGATTGAGATCGTCGCGCGAGGGTCCCTGCTTCCCCGCGATGGTCAATCAGTCAAAGTTTGACTTTGACCACCACCTGGCAAGTAGAGCATCGCGCGAGAGTCTCAGTGAGTCGCGCGAGAGTCAAACCCTTAGTCAAGGTTTGGGGTTTAAAGGCTTCGGGGTCAGGGATGGGTTCCACACACACCAAACTCAAGCCATTTCTTTCAATATTGTTCGCGACCTGATTCATCATTGGGGGAACAAGAAATCGAAAAAGAGATAAAATGATTGGGAAATCAGATTGGGGTGTCTACACTCTGTCTTCGAGTTGGACTTCTGCTTCTGCTCTTTCTTCTTCGTGAAGGAGCCTTCTCATAGTCCACCATGGCATACCTGTCTCCCTTTGATTTTCTTCATGAAAGCTCAAAGTCCTTGGGATGCTCTCGAATCCGTTCTATCTCACGGATCTCGTGCTCCCATCTCTTGATTAATCGAGCGAACTCCTCGATTTCTTTCCTCTTCATATCGAGGACATCTTCACTATTATGTATACTCCTTTAGTATGCAACTGATGCCTCTCTTCGGTGGGACTTGCTCCTTCTCATGGAGCCCGTAGCAGTCCTACCTCCTTTGTCTTTGGGGTTATCTGGGAATATCAGCAGGTCATCTGTGCTTGCCGTTTTCCTGCCATGTCTACCAATGGGCCTTTTCGGAGCACCTGGTGGGGACTGATCTCCTCCCCCACCTACCTGGTCTTTCGGATTAAATGGCATAATTAGATCATTTTCCATCATGGTCGTCTTCCAAGGAATTCTGTTCATTTCCCACAGACGGTGCCAACTGTAGGGGGATGAAAATAATTGATGCTCAGAACAACACCAATATGCAACGGCTATTCGTGCCTTCTCACGGGAACCCTAATCTGTCGTCGGAACCCTAATCTACAAAATAGACAACGGGTGAGCGCACCTTTGCCTCCATGGCAAAGGCCCTCTGATGCCTAAGTTAGTACCACGTACTAGCACAAAACCCTAATTATCAGTAGGCAAATAATAAGAATGCAACGTATTGCGTACCTTTTACTCCAAGTTTCGTTTCATATTTCTAGACATACGTATGCTTGTTGCCCAAGCATCCTTTTACTCTAGGATTCCTATCTCGTATAGGAATCCAAGATATTGCGGACTCACGTTCCTTTATCAGTTCATTACCTCAATCCTTTTAGGACTCTTTTTCATAGCTTAGCCGAACATCCTAATTTCATTAGGATATTCACGCAGATCCTTTATTCGCGGGATCTTATCCTATCACGGAGTAAAGTTGTACTGTGGATTTCTATAACATTCCTAATGCTTTATGTCTTTCCAGGAGCTCTCCTCCTGTTCGGCTTTAATATTGCCGAGCAAACCACTTGGACCAATGACTTCACATGCTACTGTTCCTCATCGCCGAGCATCTGCACAGCTACTATTCTTGTCGTACTTATACCATGGCCCCATGTACCACGTGTTCGGGCCTCATTCCTATCTGTTCGAGAATACCTCCCTACACCAATATAACACTATGGTACTTAAAGGAACTAATCCCCTCAAATCCAAGGCTGAAGAAGCTTCAAACACAACTTGCCAGACAAAACACATAAACAATAGAGGATTTGAAAAACAAATGTAACTCAAGCTAATCACACTCACACATGCACATTAAAATCATGCACCATATATGATTATACCAACGATATGCCGCACTCTTTAATAAATCTAGAATCATGTGAGCCTTTGGGTAATTTGGGCAGTGACAGCAGTCTACTCAGGGGAGCCTTTGATTTTATGTTCAAGAAATTCAACTAAGGATAATTTATTCTTAAAGACCCAATTTATTGCCTCCCTTTATTTGAAAGGATCATTAAGACCCCTCAAATTCCAAAATCCAAGTTGTGCTCACTTGGGCTGTAATGATCACTCAACCTGTAACGATCTGGATTTTTGCCCTAATTTTTTTTTTGAATAAAGAAACTATTTTTAATCAAATAGTCTATAGTAATCGATTAATTATTTAAAAGTGTAATTAGATTAAACTAGAAACTAGATTAATTTTTGGCAGCTGAAATTAGTTTAGCATAATTCTACCTTAACTTGTAACTATAAATGTGTGTACATTTTTATCTATATTGTTCATACTAATAACCATCCCACAATTTATGGGATTTGGTTATCCATCTCTCACCAACCTCTCCCTCTATCTTTATCTTTTCATTTATCCACTTCCCTTCAAACTCTTTCTAAACTATATCTCTCTCTAATCTCAATAACATCCCATTCTCCTACCTTCCTCCACCACTCCCTCTCTATTACTCCACGTCTCCCATAAAACCAAACCCATCTTTCCCATTCCATTTTATTTGATTGACAGAGAAAGAGAGAGAGAAGAAGAAATCTGGAAAAAGAAGAAGAGAAGAAAAAGAAAAGATCGATCACACAATTTCGTTTTTCGTCCATATCACGTACCTCTGCTCATGGCCTTTTTCTTCCTAGTTGATGACGTTTTAGGCCTGAGTTTCTTCACAAATGTTGTAGAGGGCATCAAGAGCTTCAATTTCAACCCAAGAATCACCTAAAACGGTCAAGGATTGATAGAGTTATCGCCATCCAAAATTAAGCGAAATTTTTGGATTTCTGTTTCCAGACAGCACACAGGACTTGTGAAAACCCCCACTTTTGTCCTAGTTCCAATGGTTTTCGGGCTTAGACTTCTTCACAAAAGTTGTAGAGCGTTCAAGATCTTCACGTTAGACACAAGAATCATCGAAAACGGAAAAGGTTTGGTTAAATTTTTCCAGTCCAAAGTTGCTGCTAGAATATTGATCTTTCGCCGCCAAACGAAACCCCACCGGATTCAACCGAATCGTTCTGTCTGGATTAAAGGTAGAATAATCGCTTCTCTACTTTCTCCTAAGTATATTATGTGAATACGTATTGATTGTTATATTCCGGAATGGAAAGAAATTGATTCCGGCGTTGCGTGACCGGAACCGGTTTTGCGTCTGATTTTCTTGGCGCGCCAAGAACAGTAAGTCCCACGAAGTATTTTGTTTTGTTTTTACTTTTTGAGAGAACCATACCTTAACCCTTCTATTGAGTTAGTGCAAGGCTTGGAATTGAAAAGGAATAAGTTCGGCGTCGATCAAGACGAAACCCTTTTTTTTTCCGAGGAAGTTACTGTGTGTAGCCATTGAATTTTTTTAAAAGAAAAAGGTCCCTAAATCACAGTTAACCCCCAGGAGATATTGAATGTTATATTTCATCCCACAACATGCAGTAAATACAAGTTGCATCCTTATTACAGTCAGCCATGAGTTACAGAAGTATGTGAGTTTGGCCAATAAATTAATCGATGTGTTAGTTAATAAACTAAAATTAATTTGCTTGTTCAACGAACCTTAAGGGCATCGGCCCAATCATAAAATATTATGTGTTTACTTACTCGCACAATATTATTTGATATGTCCTTTTATCTCATTGAAATGTATTATGTTATGAATCGAGTTGTTATTGATTGTATCATGTTGTTCGTGCTAGAATGGACTTGGATTCATGGGATGGTTTCGAGTAGTGAACATATAAATGTTGATAAGTAAATGTTAAAAATGGTAAAGTTGATTGAGGATGTTGGGCGCCGGTAAAGGATCCTGGTACGGTAAAGTACCTTTAGTTGAGTTGGGGAACAGTAAAGGACCCCGAGTACGATAAAGTACTCAGAGCGTGTGTGTAACGCCCCAAATTTTGGGTACGTTAAATAAAACATTTTATTAGAAAAACGAAGCGAGTCTAGCTCGTTATTACATCATAACTCTCGTAAGAGCATTTGAAATACAAAATAGGATGACAAAGAGGGAACTAAGGGTCCTACTCTACAGCTCCTCTTGCTTCTCCATCCTAGCCAGCTCCTCGGCTCCGCACGCCTCCAAGCTGAAGATCTCGCCCTGCTCATCTATGAAGTCTGACACATTATACCGGCTTCGCCACCAATATAATATGCCAGGGTCACCAAAAGGCAACACCGTGAGCTACGAAAGCTCAATAGAGTAACCCTACCCACTAACCCTTAACTTACAAACAAAAGATCATAGAAATCAATTAAATGCCGATAAGACATCCACATTCACTATCTAACGTTGGTGTCCAAGATTTCCCGATTTCTCCTACGCGACTCGTCGTAGACCGTGTCAACGTTTTCCATTTACAAAACCATCTTTCCAAAATCCTTTGCATTGGCTCCGTACCGTGGATAACCAAGCCTTTCAAAATCATTTGACATTGGCTCCGTACCGTGGATAACCAAGTCACACACCCAACCTCGGTTCCGCCGCGCCGGGTTCCCGAGTATCCTCACAATGGTTCCGCCGCGCCGGGTTCCCATTGGCACGCAAAACTAGCATTGGCTCCTCTCCACGGATAACCAAGCCATATTACCAATAAGGCTACCATGTCCGGCCCTATTAGCAATCTTCACAAAGGGCTACCAAGTCCGGCCACTTTGTGGTTTTCACAACCCACGTAATGGGCTACCAAGTCCGGCCACATTACGGTTTTCAAAACACATCTCACGTAATGCCACCAAACTAGTCATTACGTAGTTTCAAAAATATTTCCTTCCTCGGAAAAACTTATCCTTTTATAAACCACACCCTAGGTGCCATGTTTCTACTTTCTCGGTTCTCGTGTCACGTTTACATACAAAGACTCCGCCGTAGGACTTTATACACAATAATGATCATTCAACAAGATCATCCAACTCTATAATGCTAATCATGTTTAAATCAACGCTTAAAGCATAACGCCACATGTTCGGACGCCCTTGGAGTGATAAATCACTTATGCTTTATCGTGTCACAAGTAATGCAAGCAATTCATATATGCATGCTCATATTCATCTTTAAAGATCAAAACACCATGAAAAGTAATTCAAGATAACATACTTATACATAGGGATAGGGATAAGGGTATCCTACATTGATCCGAAACTAGTCGGGGCCGAATAAGCAAGGTTGAAAAATTCTACGGGCGGTGAACCTGGACCGAACTTCGAATGGCAGTAACTTGGTCAATCTTTGGTCGAATACGATCATTCTTGGGTTGAAATCGAAGATCTCAAAACCCTCTACAACTCTCGTGAAGGAAGTTAATCCTAGAAACTACTTTAGGTTGGAGAAAAATGGGTATAAAGGAAGTGACAGTGAGCTGTCAGGAAATAAAGATCCAGAATTTTTACTAAACTTTGTTTGCCAATATCTTGGTCATTTCTTGACCGATTGGGGTGATTCTCGAGCCTAACTTGAAGCTCTCGAAATTCTCTACAACTTTCCAGAAGGAAGTTGGCCCTAAAAAACCACTCTAAACAGGAGAAAACTGGGGATTTTCGAAGGGCAGTAGGCTGCCTGGAACTGGAATCCGAGATTTCTAGAGAGAAGGAAGAGCAAAGCTTTGAAGGTGTGATCTTTGAAGCTTGGAATGGCTTCTATTTATAGGCAAACTTTGGCCCTCTCCTCTCTCTCAAGGCCGGCCCCCCTCTCTCTCTTTTTCTCTCAAATTTTGACACATGTAAAGCCAACTTTTGAAAGATCAAAGGAGAATCCTAGGGTTGCATGGCTATGGTGTACCAAAGATCTATGCTTTGAACAAATAGATGGTGGAGATGAGATGAGTACAAGATCCAATGGTTGCACAATTGGTAAAATATCCAAGAAGTACATGGGAGTTGAGATTTTGCTTGGAAGCACAAAGATCTCAAGTACATGGGAGTTCAATGGACAAGTACAAGCAATCTTCCTCCTCCTTTCTCTTCCCAACCGCCCCCCCCCCCCCCCCCCCCCCCCCCCCCCCTCTCCTTTCTCCTTGGCCGGCTGCCCTCTTCTCTCTCTCCCTCTCATTCTCTTGCCAAGGTACAAAAAATGAAAGAAAACCAATAAAAAAGTAGTACTTTAGTACTTAAGATCAAAAGTAGTCTTTTTGGTTAGGATTCTCTTCCAACCAACAATTGTGCACATGGTACTTTGAGGTAATATTCTAGTCTTCAATGTACTAGAATATAATATACTTATGGTACCCTTGTACAATTGGAAGAATCAAATCCCTACTAAAAAATAACTAAAGGGTACTACAAGAATCTAGTACTTGGTACCTTTCTTAATAAAAAAAAGTTGTGCTTTCACACATGGTTTAAAGAAAAGGATTAAATTAATAACCCAAGGTACTTTGGTGAAAGACTAATCTTTTACCCAATAGGTAATAAAATCCCTAACTTCTATTATCCAATGGACAATAGTTGCTAGGGTAATTATATAGTAAACTAAAAAAAATGTCCATTTTTTAAAAGATAAAAGTACTTAGCCAAGTATACTTTTATTATAAACAATTGGGGTTTCTATTATCCAATGGATAATAGTTGCCCTAGCAATCTTTATCCAATGGACAAAGAATAAAACCAAAATAATTAAAAGAAAAAGAATATTCAATACTTTAGTCTAGGGTTCAAAAGGTTCAAAAGTTCCAATGAGGGGCAAAATGGTCATTTTGCAGTGACTAGATAGCTTCCTAGTTTAGTTTCTCCAACCGGATGGTTAGAAGCTAACTAGGCTTGCTAAATAGGACCAAAGTGCAAAAAATCAAATTTGAAGGGTAAAACGTAATTATGACAAACCACAAGGAAATTAAGGCAATTCAAATATTTAACGAAATTTTGAACGACAAAAAATCAGGGTCGTTACAGTGTGGAGGACAGTAAAGGACTCCGGGTACAGTATTTGGGATACGGTAAAGGATCCTAAATACGGTACAGTACCCTGTGTGTGTGGAGGACGGTAAAGGACCTCGGGTATAGTATTTGGCATACGGTAAAGGATCCTAAATACAGCACAGTACCCAGTGTGTGTGTGGAGGATGGTAAAAAATTCCGGGTACAGTGTTTTGGGAAACGGTAAAGGATCCCTGAATACGATACAGTACCCAGTGTGTAGATTAAGGGTATGGTAAAGTGCCCAGTGTGTAGAGTTAGGAGACGGTAAAGGATCCTGACAATGAGATAGTGCGACCTCTAATGCTGAGTTGTCATGATAAGCTGTTCCTTTATTATGGTTGTAAGCGAATCCAGACTGGATACATAATTTAGTAGTATTCTCTTAGAATTCTGGTGTAGGACAAATAAAGGGAGGGTTATTCCATGGGACAGTCAAAGTTGGTGGATGTGGGAGGAAAGGACCTTGTGGAGAGGATCCTTAGATTTCATGTAAGTTGATGGATAGTAAAGAGAAAGACAATGTGCCGCTATCTTGTATCTCATGTGAATTATTATATTACTGATCTGCTAATTGTAAGGTAAGGGGTTAATAGGGTGTGGGCAGCGTGCCCTTTTCTTGAGAAAGGATTCCGTTCCCTTCCCCTAAAAATGCCGGTTCGAGGGAGCGCTTTAAGCTAGACGACAAGCGCTCACAAAAATACAGAGTCGCCACTCGGGTTTGAAGGTCCGACACCCAAGGAAGCGTATTTCGAAGCACTTGCCGCGCTGTTTGATTTGAAAATGTGAAGGAACCAGTCTGTCATAACCATAGCTAGGTTCGGGAGTCAGGTTACCAGAGGGGAAGGGTTTTATGGCACCCCTCTCGCCCAATCTGGAGATTGGTCTTTACTTAGGCATTTGCGACAGATGTTTGTTTGCGATTTTGTTTGATTAATCAATTCTTTAGCCAATTAAGGCGGGGGAGCAGTTAATCGGGGATTAAAACTGTAACATGTTTGCAAGATGTGATAGATAGCATGGATGAGCAGTTAGTATAAGATGAAAACAGACTCCTGTGGGAGTTTAAACAAACTGAGAAGCCCCTGTTTTGGAGTGATGTGCACAGGAAGAAACCAGTATGCACTGAACAAGTCACTGCATGCTGTTCACTCCTACGCACACAACTCCAAGACACGCGCGCGCCGGTGAGCTCAAACCCACAGCTCTTATTCTCAAACCCTCTGGGCTCTGGAAGGACTAGTGCACACTCAGGACAAACCACGCAGTTATAAGCAACATAATATACAGTTTAAAGGCTGTAAAGCCCCACAAATTAATAAAACACCCCATAAACAGTGTGGGGACAAAATAATGGCCTAAGGCCAAGCTACCCGTGCAAGGCGACTCACTGGTAAGAGGCAGACTATCGCGCAACGGAGCCAGTCTGGCTCGCGAGGGTGCGCCCTGGCGCTCTGTCGCGCGATGGAGCCAGTCTGGTGCGCGATGGTGTGCCCTGGCGCATCCAAACCAGTGCTTGGTTTACATGTTTCTGAGTTCTTGGGACAGGTCCAGAGTAATCCCAAGGGTACTCCATAATAGCATAAACTCATATTGAATTAACTACAAACTAGTAGTTTATACTAAGGAAAGCAGTAAACTGATTTTTATCATGCTTAACAGTGATCTATAGCATAATAAAGCACCAAATAGTAGGAACCAATCCCCACACGAACCAGCAAGCACAGACTAGGACAGTTGCGTGCGAGAGTGGGACCATCGCGCGTTGGTTCCTACCACAACGGTTTTGAAACCTTGCTAGCTTTAGGACTAGGACTGGTATTGATTACCAGCCTTGGCCCTGCCAGCCCCCCTCAGAGATCAGAATAGAGAGCAAAACAAAGGTAAGTTATACCTTCGGTTCTTGTGTTTTGAAAGGTGTTTGAGCTTTGAATTGAGGTTGAGATTGTTTGAGGTGTTTGAGTTGAAGAAGAACAAGCTATGCTCTTTATGGTGCTTAGGGTGTAAACTTTTGAATGCCAATTTTTGTTAACCCTTTGAAAGAGAACAAATGGAGGGTATTTATAGGAGGAGATGGAGGTGAATCTGGTTGGAAACAGAGGAGTTCAGCCAGTCCACGAGGCCTGGCTGAAGTTGCACTGGTGGCCAACTGCCCTCCTTAAGAAAGGTTGGTGGGAGATTGGTCCGTCGCGCGACGGTGCGCCCAGGCGCGCGACGGTCAACGGTCAAACTTTGACTGTTGACCACCACCTGGCAGTTTGACCATCGCGCGCGGGAGTGAGTCTGGCGCGCTTCAGTAGGGTTTTTGGTTTTTGAAGTGGCTTAGGCTAGGCTAGGTTCAAGGGTTTTGCAAACACTCAAAACTTAAACACGCTATCATTCCCGGGGTGTTCTTGAGCCATTTCATCATCAGGGAAACAAAAATCGTAAGTAAACTAATCTGGAAGCCCAGATTGGGGTGTCTACAGTAGCCCCTCTTTGATGGCACTTGAACCACCATCTACTTGGTACAAGTAACGTCAAAGAATTCTAGACACCCCTCAAGGCATCCAGAACAAAGCATACTAGCAAAGTAGACAAGTAAACTTAAGGAACCTAATTGGTGGAATGGACGGGCGGTCCATTGCCGGGGATGGAAGTAGAAGTGGACGAATGAATCGCCACTTGTTGATCGAATTTGGACAGGACAGGCTGTCGATGCAGATGTGGACGGGACAAGCCGTCATTGCTGGGGATCAAGCTATCCTCGACACGAAGCATTCTAACAAACACGGGTAGATCGTGTCAGGCAGGTTGAATTCCATCTGTTTGGAATCAGAGCCAATCTCCTTTTCTAAGACCATCCGAGATAGAGCAATAAGGCTGCTGGAAGACGCGCGTGAAGCTAGATTGAAGTAGAGGTAGTCGTTCAGGGCAGGCCAAAGCGGACTCTCTTGGGGAACAACTAGTTGCAGATGGGTGGACCATCGAACGATATTCCAGTCGTTGACGGATCGAGACGATATGGCTGATTGTCATCGCTGAATGGATAGAGACAGGCGATGGGTGATTATCGTCGCTGAATGGGCAGAGACAGGCGACGTGGTTGATTGTCATCGCTGAATGGACCGAGATAGACGACGGGGCTGATTGTTATCGCTAAATGGACTGAGACAGGCGATGGGGATTGTTATCACTGAATGGACTGAGACAGGCGATGGTGGATTGTTATTGTTGAATGGACTGAGACAGGCGTTGGCGGATTGTTATCGCTGAATGGACTGAGATAGACGATATAGCTGATTGTTATTGATGATATGGCTGACCATTGGGAAAGACTGAGTCGGACGATATGGCTGATCGTCGTTGATGATATGGCTGACCATCGAGAAAGACTGAGTCGGACGATATGGCTGACCGTCGTTGATGATATGGCTGACCATCTGGAAAGATTGAGTTGGACAATATGGCTGACCGTCGTTGATGATATGGCTGACCATCGGGAAAGACTGAGTCAGACGATATGGCTGACCGTTGTTGATGTTATGGCTGACCATCGGGAAAGACTGAGTCGGTACAAACACAAAGTAGGTTAGGATCGTAAAAGAGAGCAATAGAGAAAACAAGAGGGGATATTTTAGAACACACTGATCTTATTAACCTTGCTTACTCGCTTCTTTTCTTTTTGAATACAGAAGTAGAGCCCTCCTTTTATAGACATAAGGAGAGAGAACTGACCTCATACAAACAGTATTGACATATAATTAGTTCCTGCCATACTCCTTTTGTTAGTCTTTGCAGGAACTAATTAATACGTCAAAGCTTTACCTCATATAATTACACTTTACTATTCACATGATGTGATCTTACTTCTTTTACACACCCATTTGACTACTTCTGCTACTATGTACAATCTAAACAGTATGATACAACAACAAACAGTAAACACCAATAATTTCACCCTCTCCGGAAAAGAGGACAACACTACTACACTTTATATTACATTATACAAAAGAGACAGTTGGCCTGAACACAGGAAAATTATTCAGGTTTATCTGAACCACTGCTTCCAGAATAGTCTTCAGTCAAGTGATACTGTTCCAAAAGATAGCAGATATTTTGACGCCACTCTTCCGGATAAGTATCGTTGAATTTCCAGTTTGCAGATTCATAATGGAGGAGAGATGAGGGAACTTCTGTAGGTGTCAAGCCATTGAGTGAACACATCGTTTGAGTCATGACCAAATAATTTCCATTGTGGATCTCAATGCTTGGAGACTCTTGATATGCCGACAGAAATATAGTGCGATACTTCTTTTGCCAAGTGATAGAACCATCTGGATTAGGAAGACATCTATTGTCGCGAGTTGTCCAAAAAGCAAATTGGAGGTCTTCGTTGGCACCAATGGGGATTTGTCTGATTTGTTGTTGCCAGTATGGTATGTTGCCAAAAAGCAAGAGAAATTTCAAAAAGAAATCCTCTGGGGGTTGAACTTGATTAAACGCTGCATGTGCTAGATACACCAGTACTGCTGATTTATTAAAACTGACACTTATAGTATACACATCGACTAAATACCATAAGAGAAGGAAGACTTCTTTTTTGAAATAAAAGACATTATGGTAAGACACTTCAAATTGGGTGAGAAAAGGATAAACAGGATGGAAAGGTAGACCTTTTATGGGACCTTCATCAAGACCAAATTTGAAAATACAGAGATGTTGAAGGTTTTGACACATTTGGACACACCTGGAAAGAAGGGTTAATTCTATAAGATGACACTGAAGGTGGATATGAAGATTAACTGGGTGGAAACAGGAAATCATGGGAAAACAACCAGGGACAAATGAATATGGTTTTGTTTTGAAAACTGGTTGATTTCTTTTTTGAGTTTTGATAGAAAATCTGAGAGGACATTTGTTTTTCCCTTTATGTGAACAGCATCAAAACTCCAATTGGAAAACCAATTTGCCCATCTGAGTAACTGTGCTTTTGGAAGGTGTTTCTGTTTGAACTTGAGCATGCTGGGAAAACTCATCATATCAGTCTCAATTAGAAAATGATGACCAATTAGATGAAATTCAAACTTTTCAATGCTCCTTTTGATTGCCAGAATTTCTTTGTAAGTAGAGTGGTAATGAAGTTCTGCTGGAGAGAAAGCACCACTCTTGTATCCACAAATTCTGCGCTTTTGTTCTGAATTTTCTTCCAAAAGAATTGCTCCCCAATATAGATCAGAGGCATCTGTCTGAAGAACTCTTTTCCCATTTGAAGGTATGGTTAATGGAGGAAGGGTTTTGGATATGGCTTTGAGGTCCGTGACAGCTTTGGTACAATGGACTGACTAAGGAGGAGGGTTTTTCTTTAGTAGAGCTGAAAGAGGGGTACGGTATTGGGCAAGGTTGGGAATGAAATCAGCCATATAGTTAACAATTCCAAGGAACTATTGAACTTGTTTGACTGTGAGGTTTTCTTCTGGAAAATGGTCAAGTTGGGAGGCTATATGAGGCTGGAGGGTATATTGACCTTTAGAGATATGCATCCCTAAAAAATCAATTTCTGGTTCAGCAAGAAGCATCTTTTTCTCTGAGAGCATTATGCCATGGGTTTGGACAAGGGAATGAAAAGACTATAGTAAGAGAGCATGAGACTCGATATATGGGGAGAAGAGTAGAATATCATCAATATAAACAAGGGCTGAGGCAAAAGAGGAGCAAATATCCTGATCATGGCCTTTTGAAACAATGATGGAGCTGTTTTCAATCCAAAAGGCATGACTGACCACTAAAAGTGGTGATCCGGAATGCAAAAGCCAGTTTTGGGACGATCATCTGGATGGATGCCCAGTTGCCAGAAACCTGCTTTCAAGTCAAACTTTGAGAAAATTTGAGCTTTAGGCAAGTTTGCAAAAAGAACACTTCTTCGAGGAAGAGGGAATTTGTTATCCTGCAGAAAATGATTAAGAGGTTGGTAATTGATAACCAAGCAAAGCTTTCCTCTTATCTGCTCTGTCCTTTTATTAACATAAAATGCTTCACATGCCCACTGAGAGGTTGTGGGCTCAATTAAACCTTCTGACTGGAGTTGCTGGAGCTCTTGAAGAGCAAGCTGGTAATGTTTCGGGTTCATGCCATGATGAGTGACTTTGGCGGGGTTGATGTCTTCATTTTTCTTAAAGGGAAGAGAAATGAAGAATTCTGGGTTTTTCCAAAGTGGGTTGGAGCATTTAGTGAGGAACTGGAAATGAGATTCTGCACAAGAGGTTTGGATTATGGCTTCTTTGATGGAGGAGAAGTTTTCTATGGAAAAGAGATTTGGTTGGGTGGTCCAAGGTAACAGGTAGTTTTTGTATTTCAAGCCTTTTTTGAGCCAGGAAACTTTGCTGAGATTTTGGAGGATATCAAAGCCTAACAATAAATCTTTTCCTGGGAGATAAGAACCATAAACCTGGTATTTTATGGTGTATCCAGGGAAGAGTTGGATGGTAATAGGCTTACTGATCAGAGTGATGACAAAAGTTTCTCCATTGGCTGCTGTAAAGGGTCTGAAACATGACTGCCAGTAGGACCTGGGGAGAATTGCTGGGTTGAGAATGGAGGCTGCTGCACCAGTATCAAAGAAAGCAATGACTGGTATGGGCTTCTCATATTTTCCAAGCAGGATTTTGACCTTAGCTAGAGGTTGAGCCAGCATGATGTTTGAAAATCCAAAGGTTTGGATTTCATAGGGGAATGAGTTAGACTCATCAAAAGAATCATCTGATTCTGAGTCATCTGAATCATCAAAGGTGAATGCTAGGACTGCTTCATCATTTGCTTCATCATCAATGGAAAATAGAGATTCGACATCAGCATTTTCAATATCATCGTCAATGAGAGCCAAAGAGCTCACCATTTTGTCTTGTGCTACTTTATTGGGACACTGTTTTGCATAGTGCCCTTTCTTTCTGCATATGCAACAGCGATCAGATTTTCGCTACCCTCTGAACTGCTTTTTCTTGAAAAATTTCCATTTTTTCCTGCGGGAGAACTTGCCAGATTTTGGAAACTTTGAAAACTTGCTAGGGGATCAGAACTTCCATTTCTGAAAGTGTTTGGTCTTCCGATATGAAGGACGTCAAGTGCACTTCTTGTCTTTGCACTTTATGGATAGGTCTGGTCGGTCACATGCTTTGCCAAGAAGTTTTCCCTATTCTTCAAGAGTTCTGAGGAATTTCTGGTGATTTTACAATTTTTCCAGGGCAATCAAAGAGTGCTGGTAAATACCGCCAAGGGATGTTGCATTCAGCGTCAATCCTTTTGTCTGAAGTAGCCTTGTTGTCTCATTTCCCAATGGTTCAGGAAGGGAATTGAGAAAGGCTTGCTTGAGGTTGACATCATCCATGCCGTTGAGGAGATAAAATCGTTGAGACATCGATTATAATGGATCTCCAAGTCCTTTCTTTTGAATGAACAACACTTCATGCTGAGATATTCTTCTCGAACGAATTCTTTAGTGTTGTTATGATCTCCAAGAAACTCAGTATGCAGGATTGAGATAAATTGATCAAGGATTGGAAGTTGTTTAAGCTGCAGTTGTCGGTACTCACCAAGAGCTAAGTACCATTGACGGAGATGGCTAAGGAATTTTGCTGTACACTTAGTAATGACATCACTAAGTGTAGCATTTGGAGAGAGCATAGCAGTGCACCAAGCATGAATCTCATAGAATTTATCCAACCATTTTGATGGGGGAATGGTATCAAAGGAGAAACCTTGGCTATGAATGTTAGAATGTGAGAATGAATCAAATGTTGGAATTTCTGGAGGTGTTTCAAACTCAGGACCTTCTTCAATGATTGGATCTTCAACATGTTCCTCTGGGTTTTCTGGGTTCATCATAAAAACATGAGGAATGGGCATAGAGTTTGTGGATTCAGTATCCGAATCAAATTCAATGGTAGGTTCAGGAGATGAGGTGTCTGGTATAGTGGTTAAGGTATGTAGGAGAGTGGAGATTGGATTTTTGGAAGGGCTAGACGTTGGCTGGACCATTAATTGTGGTGATTTGGAATTTGGATCAGATGGTTGAGAAGGAGTGGAGGTCACTGGGACAGTGGTAGAGGTAGAAGGTGAAGACAAAACAGGTGAAGGTTAGATAGGTTTTATCTGGGGCTTTGGAAAAGGAAGTTTTGGTGGAGATGGTCTTTTTGGTGGAGGAAGAAAAGCTGATGTGCCGCCAAAGATATTGGATTCACCAAATATTGAGTTAGGAGTTATAGGTAAGGGTTGAGACATTTGAGGATACCCAAACAAATTTTGTTGAGAGGAAGATGTGAACATGTCAAACGTGCTTTTTTGTTGAGAATTCTGCTGGGCTTGGAGACAATGAAGCTGATTCTTTAAATGCTTCATTTCAGGATCTTTGTGGTAAAAAACTGATGAAAATGCTTGGTTGGCATAAGCCATCTGGAGAAGTTCTTGGTGAACATTCTGAATTTTCTGCTGCAAATCTCTGATACGAAGTTCCAAGGTTGATAACTTATGAACAACATTCTCCAAATTTTGCTGAGGGTTAACAATTCTTTGAAGAATTTTGTTTTGAGCGAGAGAATTTGCTGACTGCCAATTTATCGCTGCTTCTGCTGCTGACACCGCCTTGGTGCTACCATTAGGGAGAATGGTAGTAGGGTCTGGAATTTTATGACGGTGGGTCATCCTTTCGTGGGAATTATGGAAGTCCAAAGGAGGAAAATCTGCTTCAGTCCAGGAAGAGGATGAGGTGAACATAAAACATCCACTAGGTTGAGTAGAGGAACCATCATCAGATGGAGGTTGAGGAGACGGTGGAGATTTACAAGGAGTGGGAGGTGACGAAGGACATATGGGACATGGGTCATCGTCAAAGTCATCGTCATCTTCTAAAAGACTTTCTTGGTAACAGTCATCACAGTCACAGACATCAAAGTAACAATGACCTGTTTCTGGATTTTTTAAATAATAGATTGGGAGACCACTGGGTTGAAAATATTGAATTAGAGGGCCAGGTCGAGAACCATCGACAAACATATCTAATCTGAAGGGAAAGGTGACAGGATGGGTGGATGATGAAGTAGAGGTGTCCTTTGGAAAAGAGATTTCCACGGTACCATCAGGTTTTGGGATGAAAGTTGGGTTTGAGGATTGGACAGGAATAGTCTTGTTTTGATTTTTCTCATAAGCTGTAACCCAAGATTCTGGGAGAAGCTTAAGAAGCTCATGACGAGAAATTTGACGTGGGACATGGATACATGAAGCTTGGTGAGGGGCATTGACGGTTAGGAAAAGGGCTTCATCTGTGGAGGAAGGTAAGGACATGTCAAAAGCATGGTTTTAGAGGCGATAGGCCATTTGATAGTGAAGGGTTGCTGCATATGTGGTAGAAATTTGGGAGGCACCACCAATTTGAACTTGCACTTTTAAGGCTGATAGCAGATGAGGATCTGCTAATGGCATGTTAAAATTGGGGTAGAAGGTAAAGATCACAGTGCCAGCATTTAGGGTGGTTTGAACTGTAACAATGCAAGCATGTTGGTACTGCATAAACCTGGTATCTACCAGAGCAAGTCTGGAAGTGACAGGTAAATCTTTTCGACCATGGAAAGTAACGGCCAGTCGGATTGCTCCAAAGTGAAGGTGTGTAAATCCTTGTTGTTGCCAAAGGCGAGGCAAATCAACTGGGATTTCCAGAGGTAAAAACTGTTCAGCTTCTGTAGCTGCTATGAAACACTGGTCAAACTTGGAAGCTTGAACATATTCTTTTACAGAAGTGGGGCGTTTTGTGGAGAAAAGTTGGGTAACAGATTTTTTTACAGAAGTTTGGGGCCTAACAAAAGCATTATAAGGGTTTAGGAAAGGGAGATCAGTAAGAGGAACCTTACTGTCGTCGGGAAGATATTCAAACTCATATAAGTATTCAAGATTAGAAGAAGAAGAGGAGGAAGAGTTTCTACCGGTAGAGGACATTGATGGAACTAAAAAGGACGTAGCAGAGCAATAGGTAGTAAACAGACGATTTATTCTTTAAGAAAAATCTGGGTTCTTCTTTTCCTTTTTACAACAAATATTTTCTTTTCAAAATAAGACCTTCAACCAATTTTGATTAATAAAATTCTGTATACTAGGGAAGATAAACCGAGACACACTGCCAACTCTAGGGCCAAAGTCTCAAGGTACTTTTATCCCACTGATACAAAATTCTTTTAACCAAAATAGTTAGTGAAGTTTTTAATGTGGAGGATCCTGAGAAGGCAACCACAGAGCATGCGCTTCAATTTTTTTCTTTTAGAAAAGATTTGAAGTAGTGCTGGAAAAGAAGTTCCCAGAAGGGGGTTTAAGCTAGAATGGAAGACATGGCTCTGATACCAAATTTGCAGACACGGAGTGGGTACAAACACAAAGTAGGTTAGGATCGTAAAAGAGAGCAATAGAGAAAACAAGAGGGAATATTTTAGAACACACTGATCTTATTAACCTTGCTTACTCGCTTCTTTTCTTTTTGAATACAGAAGTAGAGCCCTCTTTTTATAGACGTAAGAAGGGAGTACTTACCTCATACAAACAGTATTGACATATAATTAGTTCATGCCATACTCCTGTTGTTAGTCTATGTAGGAAGTAATTAATACGTCAAAGCTTTACCTCATCTAATTACACTTTACTATTCACATGATGTGACCTTACTTCTTTTACACACCCATTTGACTACTTCTACTACTACGTACAATCTAAACAGTATGATACAACAACAAATAGTAAACACCAATAATAGGACAGAATCGGCTGTCGTTGATTTGGAGAAAGAAAGGTGAGTGTGCAGAATGATCAAGCCGTTGAGAAAGTTGACAAGACTGTCTATCGTGGATGCGGACAGAGAGATCAATGAGCTCAGTGATTAGACCATTGAGGAATTTGACAGGATTGGAGGATCATCAGTATAAATGATCGAGCCGTTAAAGTCTGGATGAGAGGATTATCAGTATAAATATTTGAGCCGTTGCAGACAGGATGGGAGGATCATCAGTTTAAATGATCGAGCCATTGAAAATTGGACAAGACCTACTATCGTTGATTTGGTGGGCGGCTCACTATGCAAAATGATCGAACCATTGAAATTTGGACAGGTCCGGCTGTCGTTGATTTGAGATGGGAAGATCAGTGTGCAGAATGATTGAACCGTTGAGATTTGGACAGGACCGGCCGTCGTTGTTTGAGACAGGAAAATCAGTGTGCAGAATGATCGAGTCGTTGAGATTTGAACAGGACCGGCTGTCGTTGATTTGAGACCGGCAAATCAGTGTGCAAAATGATCGAGCCGTTGACTTGGACAGAGCCGTTGACTTGGACAGGACCGGTTGTCGTTGATCTGAAAGGGCGGATCACTATACAAAATGATCGAGCCGTTGTATTGGACAGGACCGGCTGTCGTTGATTTGTTCTGAAGAAGATTTTATCGCATCCTACCATGTGAACAATGCCGCAAGAGATTTTCAATCGCATCCGTCGGCAAACAAATCGTGGACTCAGGGAGATTTCTTCACATCCACTGACCAACAATAACAAAACCGCAGGAGATTGCATCGCATCCTTCGGCAAACAAATCAAGAGTTAGGGAGATTTCCATTGCCTCCGCTAACCAATGATACCCAACACCGCAAGAGATTGCATCGTATCCTTCGGCAAACAAATTAAGAGTTAGGGAGTCTTCCATTGCCTCCGCTAACCAATGATAACCAAAACCGTAGGAGATTGCATCACATCCTTCGGCAAACAAAGACTTGATGGTAACCATTCTGGCCACCTTCCTATTTTCAACAGTTGATATACACAATATGCAATGATGTATACAAACAAAATGCACAAATTGAAAATGTAGATGCAAGCTAAGGGCGACTCCTAGGAGGACAACGATGCCTAAGGACTATCACTGAGCCTTAGTACTTTACTGTATTTTGCTTCTGAGATGCGCACCCAGATCAATGGACACTTGAGTGGGCCGACGTGCCCAGTTGACATGTAGTGGTGTGGCATTGGGCCTGCATGCCCTTTCTTCGATGCTTGGGCGGATAAGCCCAAGAGATATGCTTTACTTGGACTTGGGCTGACATGCCCTTGCCGTTGATGAGATTCTACTACTTGTAGATTACAGAAGCTAGGGTAGCAATGTAAAAGTTGCATTTTTCCAATTTATTGACATACAAACCATGCGCTAATATCTAATTTGCATTTGACAAGCGAACTGAGTTGACACAGACACACATATATGTATAAACACGCCTAACTCGAACAAAAAGGGAGAAAGAGCCACAGGATTCAACACGGACCCTTAAACGCATGGAAAATAGTGAAATTTTGGGCATTAATGCACCAAAACTCACAATATCCCCTTAGACAGGTGAAATTGACGCTTATACAAGGTCAAATAGATACAAAGACCTTTATGAACAAACAGAATCGAGAAAAGCATCTCGACATGACAATAGATCCACATGACCTACATGGCATGACAAAACTTGGCAACATCCCCATAAACAGGACTCGACGGCAGTAGCTGATTGCCATTGTTTGCTGCTGGAATTGGAGCAGCACGCGCAGGGTTGAGACCAACGCGCATCACATTGAACGAGCGCGCATGAGTATCGAACCAGCGCATGTGACTGCAAAGCTGTTGTAGCTGCTCAAACTAGACTTCGCTAAACTTAGAACAAACTGTGAGCCATTAGGCCTCGCTAGCATTTCGTTCTGTTTTTTATGCTTAAAATCTTTAAGGCTTTATGCTCAGCTTTGAAATTGAAATGGTAGTTTGAAATAAAATTGAAAGATGAAAGATTATCCCCCCCCCCCCCCCCCCCCTTCTGCATAGACGAAGTTTGTCTTGTTCTCAACTCTTTTCGACCCTTGATGTGTATCAAAACATCAACCATGGATCTAATGGATAGATGATGACCGAGTCTCAAATAAAGATTGCCTACGTATCCCATTCTACGGAATCAGGTCAAAACGTAGTTCAGGCAAAGGTTCACTCTAGTATTTTACCTCACCTTTTACGTTCTAACTTTTGCCTAGAACCGCCCATTCGGGTTTTCGGTCTAGCAAGCTTTCAAATGTTGCCTTTACTTTTGCCTAAACCTCCTTCATAGGTTCTTGGTCTAGCAGGCTGCTCTAACTTTTGCTTGGAATCGCCCACCCTTGGGGTTTTCAGCCCAACGAGCTTCTTTCAAGGAAAAGGCTTTTGAATTGATCCATGCTGACCAAGGTATTGAATTTATTGTTGTTGAGGTCGATAAAATGGCCGCAGCCCCAGATACAATGGCTTTGATGACACAGGGTCAATAGTGCTTCAGCTGACATGCCCTGCTCCAGACCACTTTTGAATTTTTCCAACTTACGTTTGGCGGAACGCTGTTCCTGCAAACTTGAACATGGTATGAGGCGCTGGACCTTCTGAGCTTTGCTTGACATGGTTTGGCACCTGATAGCAACAAGATTTGATGTTCCTTTATATCAGGGTATACGTTAGGCATGTCATTTGAGAGACCATGCCAAAACATTGATGAACTTTTCGAGCTTGCCTGACCGGGCGCAATGCTCCTCTGGGGACAATGTTGAACCAGTTTGAACCATTTGGAGGTCCACCTCATCTTTCAAGTTTATTGAAAACTACAATTTCAATTAATAGGCTGAGCATGCCTTTCGTCTTCCCTTTCGACGAGGGAACACATTTCCTTGGGGATAATCCCATCGAAATCTATCCCTTCGTCGTCAAGGTTGACACAGTTTATTCAAAAGCCAGCAAAGTACTTAGAAGCAAGATAATGCATATCATAAAGAAAGCCCCTCGGGGTTGCCAATTATAGCAAAAGACTCGAACAGAAGCTACAACATGGAGGGCCAAGAGGCACAACCTCCGACTCAGAGCTAGACTTAGACAACTTGACAGATACTGTGTCAGACTCAGACAAAATGCCAATGCAAACTAGACGCAGTTTGAAAATGCAATTTTTATAGCTACCTTTGACTTCCACAAAAAGAAGTGGGATCCAGTGGGTGTCAGGCCCAAGCAACAGCACTTCGGCTTCCTCAGCTTCTTTGACCAAACCTACTCGGTGCTCCCATGAACAATGGACCTCAGCCCGTCAGTCCGCTCCTTTGTAATCTCCTCATTACTGTCAATCCAAGTGTCGGAAGTGAAGACCTCAATTGCCCAACCTACAGCCATCATGTTAACCTCCGGTTCGAAAGGGATCGATACGATTGGTTTGGGTTGGCTTTCTGGGACGATATAGTGGCTAGGGTTGAATATGGTGGAGCTCGGGTAGATTTGAGTGGAGGTGATAGATATCTGACCAACCAGAGGGTAAGAGTTGTGTTGAGGCAAGGAGTTGGAAATGATGTTGGGCTTTGGTGGAACTTGAACGGTGCCATTGTTAATGAGATCTTGAATCTCATGTCAAAGACGATAGAATGTGTCAGTGGGATGGCCAGGCATTTGGTGGAAGGCACAAAAGAGGTGAGGTTTGTAACCAGAAGGTAGGACTTTTGGCGGGGAAGTTGGGGTCAAGGGTTTGAGATACCCAGACTTGACGAGTTTTTCCATCACTGAGGACAGAGATGCCTCAAAGACAGAGAAATTCCGAGGCTGGGTTCGGGCCTGGTAGCTTTGGGCATTTTGAACCTGGTTGACATCGACAGCGCGATTGGAGTCGAAAGCCGGAGCATCGCTCCCACTTGGGGCTGTATGGAAGTAGTTGCTGTTACCAAACAACGTGCTACTATTTCCAGAATGGGGCCGCGGCTTCGCTTTCTATGAGGAGGACTCTCCCCTAGGCAGAATTCCACTCTGCAATGCATCCTCAATGGCTAGGCCTGACTCCAAGAAAGTCTCAAAGTTTGCAGATGCTTGAACCAACACGAGGTGCTTGGCGAAGTCAGGCTGAAGATTGCGGAAGATGATACGAAGTTGATCCCTCTCACTCTGGCGCTCAGTCATTAGAGCGGCTTTGGCTCTCCACATCTTTACAAAATCCGCAAAGGACTCCTTTGCTTCCATTTTGGTGGACTCCAACTCACGAGTAGTCATCTTGAGCTGAGAGTTATAATTGTACTGGGAGACAGTGTATCAAATTTGCACAAATATTTATGCCGAAACTCACTCATTATGGAAGTGGAGTCATTTGTTCGATATGCTTGGCCTTAATTTCTTTCCAATGGTGTGGACATAGCCCCCACCTTTTATGGTTACATTTTCCCAATTCTTTCTTTGAACAGAGATCCCATTGTCCAGATTGGGTGTGTTGACTATGAAATCAGAAAAGAAGGCAGGAAAACAATTCCCATGTTTTTGGATTGTTCGTTTTGGGTTTTGAATGAGGTTTGAGTGAAGAGATAGAGAAAATGAATTGGAAACTATGCGCAGGGGCTTTAAAGCCCTCAAACGAACAAGCTTGCGCCTTGGAAACTGCCAATCACAACTTGCATTTGTGACTAACAATCAAGTAGCTCTTGGAAGTAAAAGTAATTTAATTTCGAGTTCCCATGCCAAGGGATAAGTAGTTGACAAATTGAGGGTCCATAGATAGAAAACAAAGTTGGGAATCGAAATAGGTTGGGTAGGGGAAGGAAGTCTAAGTTCTGCTAAGATTTTGGACTTTTGTGCGTTTTTGGGCGGGGGAAGGAAGGCTAAAGTTGGAAATCGAAAACAGGCTAAGTTGCACTAAGCTTATCATGCCCTCAACGTAGTATGGTTTTTAAGAAGGTGGGTTGTTTGTCATCACATTTGTAAGGAGATTCCTCCTACCAAAAGATGAGCCCCCTTTAGGCCTATAAGAGGGTGGTCTCTTGTTGTATTGATCAAACTAGTTCAATAATATTCTTTTATGTGTGCTTTTTATATCCTTTCTTTTTTGTGATTGTATTCTTTTAGTGATTGCACTTGTATTAGCCATTAGGTGTGAAATCTTGGGGGAGGGGGTGTTGCTATGACATTTTCGATAGTGTTTATTTATGTGGGATTGAAGTCTTTAGGATAACGAAAATATTGTAGCAAGACTTTTACCGTGATTCTATGCATAACATACAATAATATTATGCAAATATTGTCCAAAAAAGATTCTCATAAAAAATGAATAAAACTGATTAATAAATAGCAGTCAAATATTAATCCATTACATAAAAACATGACTTTTAGTATAATTTTTTAACAAACTCCTACTAAGACTCAAAGTCATGCTGCCACGCATCTCACTTCCATTCCTTCTACATGACTATCAAAAGTCTTAGCTAGTAAGCTCTTCAAAAAAGGATCTGCCACGTTGTTACCGATGCGATCTTGGTCACAGCTACACCACATCGCTGAATGATCTCTCGAATCAGGTGATACTTACACTCGACGTGTTTTCCTTCTTATGCGTCAATGGCTCCTTACAGTTAGCAATTCCACCACTATTGTCACAATAGATGTAATAGCTAATTGCACTAAAGGCATCACTTCTAGATCCATCAAGAAGTTTCTAAACCAAACGGCCTCTTTGGCTGCTTAAGAAACTACCACATACTCGGCCTCCATGGTGGAATCAATCAATGCATGATTGCTTGATACTCCTCCAACTTATGGCTCTACCTCCTAGGTTAACACATATCTCGAGGTGTACTTCTAGAATCCTTACCTGACACGAAGTCTTAGTCTGTATAGCCATAAGGTATCAGACTATCTGACTGGTAAACCAACGTATAATCTTTATTTCTTTTCACATACTCGAAAATATGTTTTACTACAGTCCAACGCTCTTGCCCTGAATTAGACTGAAATCTACTAACCATGCCAACGACAAAGCAAATATCAGGTCTAGTACATAGCATAGCATACATGAAGCTTCCTACTACCAAGGCATAAGGAACTGCCTTCATCTTCTCCATCTCCTTAGGTGTCTTACAACACTAATCCTTGGAGAGGTTGATTCCATGTCTAAAAAGGGAGGAACCCTTTCTTAGAATCCTGCATGCTAAAATGAGCAAGGATCTCATCGATATAAGTAGCTTGTGATAAGCTCAATGTCCTATACTCGCGATCTCACATAAGCTTAATCCCAAAGATGTGACCAGCTTCTCTCAAGTCCTTCATATCGAACAGGCTAGATAGTCACACCTTTACTGAAGACAACATTCCCACATCGTTTCCGATTAGCATAATATCATCTACATATAGTACCAGGAATACCACCACTTTTCCATTGCGCTTCTTGTACACGCATGACTCATCCGGACATTGATCAAAACCAAGAAAACGTGATTGCTTGATCAAAACGGATATTCCAAGATCTAGATGCTTGCTTGAGTTCATGAATAAACTCTTTAAACTTGCACAACATGTGCTCTTGACCCTTTGCTATGAATCCATCTGATTCCATTATGTGGATGCGTTCATCCAGATTTCCATTAAGGAATGCAGATTTCACAGCCTTTTGTCAAAATTATGCATCTTTATCTTCTAGTTACTTATAGTAGTTGCAGGGTTCAGCATGTTGTTCTTCAAGGATGACTTCATAAAATTCTCCCAAGAACGTATATCAATTAGGTGGGACAACAACCCTCCCACTACGATGGGGTACCGGTGTGTCAACAACTCTTTCTTGCAGTGTAACCTCCTGTTCTATTGGTGTTGAAGAAGTCTTTGTCGATCCTTCTTCTCTCAATTTCTCTAGAACAATCTTGCTTTTGGGCTTGTGGTCTATTACATAGTCCTTCACTATGTATCAAGCATTGGTGCTAACAATGGCTTTCTGATTCTTAGGACTATAAAATAATCCACATTTCATTCCTCTAAGGTACCCCACAAACAGACAAACTTATGTCCTTGATTCCAATTTATCTGCGTTCCCATTCAACAAATGTCCTTCGCATTTTGTGTAGCCTCGAAATCCCAATTGATTCATTGTTAATGCACTATTACTGGTGGCAGATTAGAGGCTCATTTTCCGCCTCACTTGTAGGTTATAGTGAGCCTAAGGAATTAGGATGAGGGTGTGTTAGACCGATTGGAATGGGTGTGGTGTGCAGGGTACTTTGGGGGGTAACCTTGTCGGATGCCGACATCTCTGGATCGTGCCTCTTCTCGGAGCCTAGTTCCTCTGCAATAACTGTTCCTTAGAAGTGGGTACTACGCTTGACACTTCTAGGTTAGGATGGAATATTGAAATCTTGGTCTACTTATCCCATATTTGGAGGCTAGTGGTGATTGGTATTAGGCTGAGGACGAGTTGTTTTATGGCGAGCCTTGGGAATTTGGATGAGAGTGTGGTAGTCTGGATGGAATGGGCATGGTGTGCAGGGTTGGGCCCCCTGTCGGATGTTGACATCTCCGATTCGAGACTCTTCTCGATGCCTAGTTCCTCTGTAGTAGCTGATCAACCTCCCCTCGTTGCCGAATTACTATGTTGCTGCAATTTCTCAGTGTTGGTTTATCAACTGATTGTCATTCGATCGTGACTATTTATCTTATATCCTAGCCTGGAGGGATGTGCTAGGCTGAAGTTAGTTTCATATTATTTACTACTCGCATCAATTAGTATCATACCCTTTTGTGCTATCTTTCCTCATAGATGGGTAGTGCAACGGGGTAAGATGACAAAACACATTGTGCTTTTGCTATTTAGCTTACTCTACCCTACTCTCCATGTGGGTTGTGCATGGATTATTTCACCTTTTTCACTCTTATTCTTTTTCCTTTTCTTTTCCTTCTGGGGTATGCCCCTCGCAGGCTGTATATTCAGTTAACCTTTTTTAATTTCAAGCTAATTTACCCAAAAAAAAAAAACAATGCAATATGTGAGATCAGCTTCCACCGGTGTCCTATCAGGGCTAATCCTTTACGACCCGAACAACTAAACCACTAGGTGTCTCAATGGTTTGGAGATACGAAATAAACAATTATGCAACAATTATGCCAATCACAAAAGTTGTGGCGGCAATAGGTGGGCTGGAGTCTCTAACTAAGAATGATAGAAAGAAGTCTAGTGATGAGGCAACTATTGTTAAAAAGGGTCGGGAGTCTCTAAGATGATAGAAAGAAGTTGGGTCTTGAGGCAACCGGTGTTTGTCGTTGGGAGGCCCTTCTAAGAATCAAACAAGGCAATGGAATGGCCTCAGAGATGGGTACTTCACCTGGTTGCCCGACAATGGTAACTCCAGCATGAGATCTCAAACTCCTTGACTGGGAGCAGACGAAGTTGAGGTGGAACTGGTGCTGGGGTTGGTGAGTCTTCTATCTATGAAGCCTTTGTAGGTGGGGTTGTATCCCAGCAGGATGTCTGTGTTTCGGCCCCGGCTGACTGATGGAGTGCCAAGTTCACCTTGTAAGCAAGAACCCTGTTAATTTTCGCTGTTCGGACATAGCTGGGTTCCCTTCTTGGCCTCTTATTAGCATTGGATGCTGTAGATAAAAACACATTGAGGATCAAAATGTGCAGGAAAACAGAAGAACAACAAGTACGAAAAGTAAAATTAGGAGCATACTGTAGACACCCCAATTTGGATACTTCAATATCTTTTAAGTCCCCGATGATGATAAAAGGGTTTTAAATTGAACAAATACCATTTTGGAATGAATCTTTCAAAAAGTCAACATAAAGTCAACTCCACCGTACGGTACAAACTCCACCGTACGGTACAATTACGTCATCCTAACCACCTTGCAGTTGGGGCGGTTGTAATATCCACCGCACGGTACACATAACTCCACTGTACGGTAGATGTATCTGCTGTACGGTACATCGTAACTTGCACCCCTTTTCCAGAATCTCAGTCAAGGCATCTCAGGCCATCATAGCCAGGCATGTAGCCTTCCATGGCCGGCGTAGGTCTGCAGCAAGCCGGTGGATGTTTGGAGACCAAGCTGAAACCCTAGAAAAATTCTTCTATAAATACCCTTGGGTTTTAAACGAAAAAGACACGAAAAATCTCTCTGAAAATTGCACTGAAAAAGGATGATTTTTACACTGAAAATGTTCTAAAGTTTTCTTGCTCGTTTCCTTTCACCAACGCTAGTTCCAATTCATACTAGAAGATTCTTGCAATCACTACCATTTTTCAACGAAAGATTCATTCCAAAAAGGTATAACTTTCTGTCCTTAAATTCTGAGGGGACCGACAGGTTCAGGTTGGTTCTTTATACCATTCCTGGGCCTGGATTGTTCACGGCTTGCAAATAAACTAAAGGTTTGAATCCCGCATAACTCAACCGTACGGTACATATATCCACCGTACGGTAGAAGTTTTCTCAGGGAATATTGCTTCAGTGATTACTTTCTTCTTCACTTCATAGTCTGATATAAGATACCATGCTTTTTCATATTATGTTTTAAAATTCATGTTCTGTTTTAAGCAATACATGCCATGTTTTGATTCGTAAAAAATTATATCAGTCATGTTTTTAACATAAGAATTCTTTACGTAATACTTAAGATTAAGTGCCAAATTAAACCTCTGAATGCCCTGTTAATCCACTTCAAGCTGCTGACCACAAATATCATGTACCGTACGGTTCATACATCTACCGTACGGTAATATATTTTGTGGAATAAAATCCCTTATTTGCTGTTGTATGATAAATTAAAGCATGATCATTAGTATTTATATTTGTTAAACGAAATTTTCCACATGTTATAGCTGTTTTCTGTGCAAAAACTTACTACGGAATGTGTACTGTACGGTACAAATTTCTACCGCACGGTATACATTTTCTACCGTACGGTTGAGTCTTCATGGGACAGTATGCCATTTTTCTGCAACTATCTTAATGTGTTTTGCCTGCCTGCTTACATTTACTGCATACTAGTGTTAATGATATTGAACTACTTACATGCTCTAAACTGCTTTTGTGACATTAAAAGTTTGAGCAATGAAATGATTTTCAAAATCCCATAAGTATTAGTAAAGACCAATTTATCGGGCAAGGGGGGTGCTTTTCTAAATAAAACTTTCCCCTCTCATAACCTAGCTTCCGAATCCAATCTCTAGTTTATTTTCCAATTCAAATATCATTTTCAAGTTCCAGGTTTTCTCGGGTAACAAACCATTTTACAAAAACCCGGGTGGCGACTCTTCAATTTTTCAAAATGAGCGCACGACAGGGGATGGCCTCCGAAAAGGCCCCATCCCGGGCTCTGGTAGCCCACAGTGGCGACTCTGCTGGGGATCCTATATTAATTTATATTTTGAAGAATTAGTACACTTGTGAAAATAACCCATCTCAAAAGTCTGTCAAAAAGATAAGCTTCGCGCTATCTAAGAATGGTGTGGTGATTCTAACAGGGCTCCGCCCGACCACTCGGCCTGGGACTTTTTGGTTATTTTGTTTGTGTAATTTTTCTTAAAATTATAATTTAATTTGTGAGCCAAGCTTGAAAATATTTGTTTGATTTTTCACATTAATGTTTAAACTTTTGCATTGCACGTGCATCGATGTTGGATAGCCTCGCCGCTATGTTTTGGTTACCCTACCCGGTTTCCCAGTGCTAGGACATCCCGAAATGCTCGACAACCTTGGACGATGATGAGTCAGCCTGCCGTTTAACCGTTGCCATGCAGTACACTTGGCAATAGGGAGGCAAATTATTGGCTCTAGTCTGGGGGACCCCTTTAAACCAAAACCGGCCTTCTGCATATAGCAAAAACATATAACTTTTTGCCAAAGCTAGGACAGGGCCCTCACGTTAGGATTACATGATATATCCTGTTTACGTGTTTACCGTTTTCCTTATACCCTGCCTATGCGTTTCAATGCTTTCCTTGTATGCTGTCGTTATATTTCATCCGCATGCTAGCTTGACCCTAGGTTATCAGCCCTATCAATCTTAAAAGAATTGCCTTAACCAATGAAGAGTCATGCACTGTGGAAAATGCATATTTTAATTCCTTGGGAGCATTAAAACTTTGGGAAAAATTAAATCAAGCCATAAACACCAATTTGTTGATAGTTTTCAAAAACTAGCTCGTTGAGGTTCTAACCCCCAATGACTAGCTTTTTCAAAGTTTAAAATTAGCACGTTAAGGCCTTATCCTTAATTACTAATTTTCTTTCGAAACTCGAAATTTAATTGTTGGAACTCAATTTCCAATAATTATTTTATTTTCAAATCACAATAAAGTCTCAATGACTTTTTCAATCATAAGTTAGTTCGTTAGGACCAAACTCTTAATGGCTAACTTTTCAAAATCAACCTTCAAGTCTATTCAAAGCTATTAACAATGATTTCGGTTTGACAAAGTTTTCCCCCTTTAATGCTCCCCATAAAGGATACATTACCGAACAACTGAGGAGTAAGGCAATTCTGCTAAGCTTGCGAGCGTCTCGAGTAACGATGTCATAATTCTCATTTAAAGAAATTAGGTAAAACCACAGATTACTAAAATTCGTCTTTTTTGTTTTTACTAGAAGTTCTAAGCAATTGGTCCAAAAAGAAGGAAGCATTACGTACTCGGTTGGGCTCAACCCAAAAAGTGATTGACAAGGTTAGAATCTTTGCCAGTTCAGTCAAGAATGTCAAAGAAACCAGAAATGGAAGCATCAGGAGTAGGGGGAAAGACCGAACTTGAAATCCTTAAGGAAGAAATGGCAGAGCAACAGGAACGGTATGACAACCAAATCGCCCAGTTAATGATCATGATTCAAGATCTCTCTATTCCCAGCAAACCTACTGCTACGGATGCAATAATGGTCAAGCTCACCAAGTTGGAAGAATCTGTCAAAAAGCAAGAAAAAGTGGCTGCCACAGGGGTAGATATGGAAAAATTATGCTTGTTCCCAAATGCTAAGCTGCCCGACCGTTTCAAACCTATTGACTAGAAAAATTCGATGGCACTGGGGATCCAAAGGCTCATTTACAAACGTACGTGGGCACTCTATCCATCTATGGGATTGAAAAAGATGCAATGGCTCAGATGTTCCAGCAAACACTTAAGGGGCCTGCCTTGCGGTGGTTTCTTACTTTGGATGATTCAAGGAAGAAGAGCTGGGATGATATTGGGGCAGCCTTCGTTGCTCATTACAACTATAACATTCAACTGGAAATGACTTGAGGGAATTGGAATCTACCAAAATGGAGACGAATGAGTCTTTTATAGATTTTATCAAGAGATGGAGGGGAAAGGCTTCTCAAATGATTGATCGTCCGTCTGATAAGGAACAAATGAGAATTATCACTGGAAACTTGGCACCTAATTTTGTCAGGCATCTAGTGGTGTTTCAAACCGCTACTGATTTCAAAACTTTCTACGAGGCTGGACTTGCTGTTGAGGACGCACTTCGCTTGGGTATCTTTGAAAAAATTGAAAAAACCGAAACCAAAAACAAAAGGGTCTACTCTGGCAATAGTAGTACCCTATTTGGAAGCAACTACCAAAACCCGTCCAACTCCAATTCCAACTCCAATTCCAGCAACCAAAAAACAAATGAAACCAAACCAGTCAACCAAATAAATACCCAGTCAAACAAGCCTAGAAGACAATTCCACCAGTTTGCCAATCCTTTGTCCTCCGTCTACCAAAAGCTCCTCGACAAAAAGCTTATTAAACCCCTTGAACCTCGTAAACTACCCAAAGAACTCCCTGTTAACCACAACCCAAAAGCCTTTTGTGACTACCACCAAATGCTCGGTCACTATACCAATAACTGCTTCGGCCTCCGCCACCAAATCCAAGATCTCATCGACAATGAAACCCTTCCAATCCCACCAAAACCCAACACTGTTGCTAACCCAATGCCCGAACACAAACCTAACAACCAAATCAGCCGCATTGTCTTAAGCCCCACTCAAAATGACCCCACAAAATTCAACCCCAACCATTACATTGTCCCCGAAACTGACCCAAGGCCCATGGTGCAAATACCCAATGATAGCAAAGTCAATTTTCTCGAGGATATGGAATATGAATGGGTGATCAAATGGGGAAATCTTGTAGATGAATGGCTGGAAGGAGAGGCCATAGAGCTTCACGCTCAAAATCAACCTAGGCCTGGGTACGAGATCATGAGCACCCTTGAAATCAATGATGAGTGGTTAATGGCTTATGTTGACCACACGGATCATGACAATTAAGAAGAATGGGAATGGATTTCAACACCTAAGGAATGGCAGATGTTGGAAGAAGCCGACCCGTTGGATCATGTCACATTGCCTCTCCTTTTTACTAATTATGAATGTGAGTTCGCTTATGACCAATATAGCTAGTGGTCATTTGGGCAACCACCTGAAAACCTAGAGGATTCCTTTGGAAATGTTCAGTTTTGGGATCGAGAAATTGTTGAAATTGAATGGGATGTTGAGCCAACAGAACACCAATTGATAGAGAAAGATGATCCCTTAGACACATTCTCTTTGTCACACCTCTTCGGACATGAAACACGGCTGTCACTCAATGAAATAAATAGGCAGCATCAAGCCATGAATGTGTTTGGTAAGGAGTATAACTCGGATGCAAGCAAATTTATTGTACCTCATACTGAGCCTAAGCCGATTGTTTATGTACCGAAAAAGCCTGAGGTACTTTTCTTGGGAAGCTTTGAAATGGAAAATAGGCACTTGATGGACGGCTGGAATGAGAGAGAAACTGTGGAGTTTTTGATGGGGGGTGAACCGACTATAGGTGACGAAACTTGGAGTGATTTTGTGCAGAATTGGGAATCATTTCAAGCCAACCCGTTAGACGGATACTCTCTTTGCGGATTATTTCAAGAACCAGAGCCCGTGGAGGAAGAAGAGAGAATGGATGAAGAACTGCATAGCTTCGTACCTCCCATGACCTTCGACGAGTCCAGCCGTGGACACTTCGAAGATGCTCATCACACGGGTCATGAGGAGTACGCTGCATTTGACACTAACCAATTCATTCAAGTACCCGAAGGATATGAACAAAAAGGCGGAATGGAAGACATGTGCCCTCTTGATGGCGTTACGCTCCCTTTGCTTTGAAAGGACGACCCTGGTCAACCTATGGTCGAAACAGTTTTTGAGGATACTGATTGGTTCCCCCAGGCGTACATCATCAGAGAGTCTCTTCCCTGACCGGCCGCACCTTTTCCCCCGCAGCCCGATATTACAATGTTGGAACATACTCCCTTTGATAACTTTTGGGACGAAGATGAGGTGATGGATATTCAAGTTGGGAATGGTGAAGTTTGGACAAGCAACAAAGCCATGATAGATGATTCTTTCTGGATGGATAGTGGCATAGATGGGTTAAGCAAACGATTGGAAGCTGTCGACATCAACAAGCGCAAGGCCAAGGAAAATCTAGAGGATATATGGATGGAAGATCCCGATATGAAACAAAAGATGGAAGAAATCAAGAGGGGAAAGGGCAAAGTTGGTGAGGATATATGGGGAAACAACCAAGGCCTGTGGAATGAAACTGTGAGCCGCTTAACTTAAAGTGGCCGAGTATACCAACCTGACCGTCTCCAAAATAGAAACCCAACCCAACCTTCTCAAACTCAAGACAATGACTTTTGGGGTGAAATTATCCAATTTGAACTTATCCAGACCGAGTCTGAACCTATCCAACCTAAACTTACCCAAACCCTACTTACCCAAACCCTACTTACCCAAACAGCTCCTCCTGAGAAAGACCCCATCATAAAGAAACTCAACAAAACCCCAGCTCCAATCTCCATTTGGGACCTTCTATCTACTTCCACAAAACATCGCCAAAAGCTTATCCAAGCCTTGTCCTGCATGACCGTACCCACCGATATCACTCCCGAAGCCGTCATAGCCCTTCTTATGCCCAAACCTGCTAAACATTCCGTAACCTTTACCGAAAAAGATTAACCCGCCGAAGGAGCTGGACACAACAAGCCACTCCATGTCACTTTCAAGTGCATGGGAAAATGGGTCCCGGTCTGTTTGCTTGACAATGGGTCCGCCTTAAATGTATGCCCACTTCAGACTGCTTATTGCCTTGGGTTGGCAAAGAAGGACTTTGAGCCATCTGACTTAGGGGTGAGTGCCTATGACAATACCCGTCGCAATGTGGTCGGAACAGTTCTGTTGGAGATATCTGTTGAAGGATTCAATAATAAAGTGGAGTTTCATGTTCTAGACATTCCGGCTTCCTTTAATTTGCTCTTAGGAAGGCCTTGGCTCCATCATCCTAATATAATGGCTATGCCTTCTTCCCTGCATCAGAAGGTACAATTGGGCTTGGCTGAAAGTACTCTCACTATATATGGGGATTCCGGGATCCGTCCCCATGCTGCTGACAATGCACCGGTTTTAGAAATTATGCATGGAGAGGAAGATGTGACCTTGGGAGGATTTTCCTTTGACGCTACTGATAATGTGCACACTATCAAGATAGATGAGGATTTTGTGATAAGCTATGTGGCTGTCAAAATGATGAAGAAAATGCTCTATATGCCCGGTATGGGACTTGGGCGTGACAATCAAGGGAATCCAAAATTCTCGAAGTTCCCAGCAAGTAATGGTCGTTTTGGGTTGGGATATGTGCCTACCAGTGAGGAGGAGGCGGTTACAAAGAAAGGACCTATCCGTTTTGTCAAAGCTAAGGAGGAAAGGTATCTGGGGCAGCCAGAGCCTTTTTGGGATTCTGAAACCAATACACAGTTGCCGGGATTCGAGATTTTTGCTGAAAACACTTGGGATAGTGATGATGAGATTGAAAAATTGACTGAACTGGTGAAGGTTCTCAACATTGACTGGGTTGAGTACCTGGATTCTAACTATCTGTCATTGTTGTTTTTAAGGAAGGTCCAACAGTACGATTCAAGATGGAGCTGCTGTCATGATGGTGGGAGAAGAAGCACCTGAGGATTTCACTTCCCTCATAATAGATGTTGTTAGAAGTTATAAAAATAGCACTTTTGTACCACATGTAGGCTATGTCAAGACTGGATCCGACACTGAGTCTGAATTTGAGTTTGTCCTATCTGAGTCTGATTCTGAGTCGGAGCTTGTGCCTCTTGGCCCTCCACGTTAGTCTTTCTATTTTGAGTTTGAGTCAACTTTGATGTACGATGCCCTTAGGGCCACCTTTGATGATGAAATGAACGAGGACAACTTTGCTTACTTTGCTGTCTCCGAGATAAACTATGTTGACCCTAATGGCGAAGAAATAGAAAATGATGAAGAAATCCCTAAAGAACTCCAGGATTTACTTCAAAAAGAAAATGAAAGATATGCTCAGCCAATAAAAGAAGAAGTTGTTTTAATAAACTTGAAAGATGAAACTAACCCACGAATGGTTCAAGTTGGTTCTAGGCTGTCTTCGGAGGAATTCAAAGCATTGTCAAATTTGTTAAAAGAATTTGAAGATGTTTTTGCTTGGTCCCACGCAGATATGCCCGGAATTGACCCTGAAATTGTGGAGCACCGAATCCCACTTTATCCTGATGCGAAACCTGTTAAACAGAGGCTAAGAAAGATAAGACCTGATTGGGCATTAAAAATTAAAGAAGAGGCTCAAAAGCAAATTGACGATGGATTTTTGATTGTAACAGAATACCCCAAATGGATTGCCAATATTGTACCTGTACCTAAAAAGAATGGCAAGATAAGAATTTGTGTAGACTTTAAAGATCTAAATAAAGTTAGCCCAAAAGATGACTTTCCGCTCCCACACATAGATGTTCTCGTTGACAACACCGCGAAACATGCTTTGTTATCTTTTATGGATGGTTTTTCAGGATATAATCAAATTCTTATGGCAACCAAGGACCGCGAGAAAACCACTTTCATTACAGAATGGGGCACCTACTGTTATAGGGTAATGTCATTCGGGCTAAAGAATGCAGGGTCTACCTATCAAAGGGCAACAACAACATTGTTACATGATATGATTCATAGGGAAGTTGAAGTCTATGTGGATGATATGATAGTAAAATCCAAAAATAGGGAAGGACATTTGCCCGCGCTCAGGAAATTCTTTGAAAGAATTCAGAAATATAGGTTGCGTCTCAATCCGGAAAAATGCACATTTGGGGTCACAGCAAGAAAAATGTTGGGATTTCTAATTACCACTCGTGGGATCGAGGTCGATCCGTCCAAAATCAAAGCAGTTCTAGAAATGGAGCCACCTCGAACTGAGAAAGAGGTGCGAAGTTTTCTTGGCAAAATCCAATTTATAAGTAGATTCATCGCCAAGTTGACCTCAACTTGCGAGCCGATGTTTCGTCTACTAAAGAAAGGGGTTCAATTCAAGTGGGATGATAAGTGTCAGCAAGCTTTCGAAGCAGTTCGAAGTTACCTCCAGAATCTGCCAGTCCTAATGCCCTCGGAGCAAGGAAAACCTTTAATTCTATACCTTTTCGTGACATCATCAGCAATGGGTAGCATGTTGGCTCAAGAAGGAGAGGATGGGATCGAAAAGGCTATCTATTACATAAGCAAAAGAATGATAGGATGTGAAGAACGCTACACGTCTTTAGAGAAAACATGTTGGGCTCTCGTATGGGCCACCAAAAAGTTGAGACACTACATGCTAGCTCATTCGGTAGTGTTGATTTCTCGAATGGACCCTCTTAAATATCTATTCGAGAAGCCAGCACTTACCGGTAAGGTAGCACGTTGGTTACTCTTGCTTTCCGAGTTTGATATCGGTATGTCACACGGAAATCTGTGAAAGGGAGAGCGGTAGCAGAATTCCTGGCGGATCGTCCTGTGGAAGGACCGGAAGATGTGGAATTTAAGTTTCCAGATGAGAATGTGATGGCCACAACCAACGACGTTTGGACATTGCATTTTAACCGGGCTGCCAATCAAAAAGGGTTCGGAATTGGGGTGTTGTTGATTTCGCCCTATGGATCGCATATTCCGTTAGCCTTTAAGTTGAAATTTGAAGTTTCTAACAATCAGGCTAAATATGAAGCTTGTATTGTAGGAATGGAAGCCGCATTGGAAATCGGAGTGCAAAAACTGGAAGTAATCGGAGACTCTAATTTGGTGGTATCACAAGCTAATGGCGATTGGAAAGTTAGAGAAGACAAGCTTAAGCCATATCACGAGAACCTTGAAGGTTTGATTCCGCAATTCCAAACAGTAACCTTTACTCATGTGCCAAGGTTAAAGAACCGGTTCGCCGACGATCTCGCCACTCTAGCATCTATGGTGGAAATACCAATTGGGGTCAAGATGCGACCAATTATGATTGAGCAAAGAAGTAAACCTGTGTATGAGTATTTAATGGCGATTGATGAACCAGATGATGGTTTGCCATGGTACCACGATATTTGGAATTTCATCAAAAAAGGAGAATATCCGCTGGGAACTGATAAGAAAGATCAAGCCTCTCTTCGGAAGTTGGCTTCTCAATACGTAATTTGTGGAGGAAAATTGTATCGAAGGTCACATTGTGGAGTACATAAGCTATGTGTACATGGGCATGAAGCTACAAGAATTATGGACGAAATTCAGGAAGGGGTTTGTGGTCCCCACATGAATGGTTTAATGCTCACTAAAAAGATCTTGAGACAAGGTTACTATTGGTCAACCATGGAAACGGAATGTGTTCAGTATGTGCGACGGTGTCACAAGTGTCAAATTCATGCTAATCTTATGCATCTTCCACCATCTGAATTGCATTCTATGACTTCGCCTTGGCCATTTTCTATTTGGGGCATAGACGTTATTGGGAGGATCACGCCAGCAGCTTCCAACGGTCATAAGTTTATTTTAGTCGCAGTTGACTATTTTACAAAATGGGTAGAAGCAGCCTCATATGCCACGTTGACGGCAGTACAAGTGGCTCATTTTATCAAGCAGAACATCATTTATTGATACGGGGTTCCACAAGCCTTCATGTTCGATAATGGAGTACATTTCAAAGGGCGAGCAGCCGAGGTTCTCGAGGAATTTGGAATTCTAGTCCATAAGTCGACGGTGTATCGTCCTCAAACCAATGGGGCAGTAGGAGTAGCAAATAAAACCATTAAAACAATTCTGGAGAGAACTACATAGTCTACGAGAAATTTGCATGAACAGTTACCACTAGCTTTGTGGGGATACCGGACGCCCATCCGTACACCAACAGGGGCAACACCCTATTCATTGGTTTATGGTATGAAAGCCGTTCTCCCTATCGAGCTAGAAATACCATCGCTAAGAATCATGGCAGAATCAGAAGTTAGTGAGGCAGAATGGCTGAGCAGCAGATTTGAGGAACTTATGCTATTTGATGAAAGGCGTCTTCGGGCACTATACCACATTCAAGGTTATCAGCGGAGAATTGCCCGGGCATTCAACAAGAAAGTTAGGCCAAGGGATTTGGAAGAAGGGGCAATGGTTCTAAAGGAGATACAGGCTCCAGTCTTCGATCCGCGGGGGAAATTCCGACCAAAATAGGCTGGGCCATACATCATTAAGACAATCTTGTCTGGAGGAGCAACTCAACTCATTGACCACGATGGTAATGGATTTTCTACTTTGGTTAACTTAGATCAACTTAAAAGGTATTACCCTTGAGAGAAGCTCGCTGAACTAAAAACCACAAGGGTGGGCAGTTTCATGCAAATATTAGAGCAAAAGCCTGCTGGGCGGAAAATCCGAAAGGACAACCTAGGCAAAATTCAAGGCTAATATTGAAAAAGAGCTCGCTAGGCCGAAAACCCGAAAGGGCGGTACTAGGCAAAAATTAGAGCACAAAAGGAGAGTGTAAAATACCCGAGCGAACCCTAACCAAGAAAAAAAAATTGATAATGTACTTGAACTACGTCATGACCTGATTCCTTCGGGATACATAGGCAACCTTGCTTTAAGGTTTGGTCATCTTTATTTCATAATCTCTTCATCCCTATTTTCTTTCAAAGCGGTTTATTAAGAAGTCAACGGAACCAACAAGAATCAAAAACGGGAAAAACTTCATAATTCAAACTTTATTAAAGCAAACTTCTTCGGATACAAAGCTGAGCATAAAACTTTCAAAAGCAAGCACACTGACAAAACAAAAGGAAATAGAAAGCCAACAAAGAAGCAAACACACTAAGAGTCCTAAGTTCATCTCAGAGCATAAGCAAAGTTGTGTCTCAAGTCACTCCTCATTCCATCGAATTCTTGTCTCCACATCTTGAATTAGCCAGTCTTCATAATCTTGAGGCAGCAGAACACTGGGGTATGGATCCCTCAGAATGGTAATGCGTGCTCCCCAAGTACGCTGGTAAAAGCGACAACTAGAAAACTTGAAAGGTGGCATGATAAAGTAGTCATGTGGTGGCATCGTTTGGCGAACGCCGAGCTGACGAAGAATGGGATAAGGGATATAGAAAGCCCAACCAGTCATGCCCGCTAGCATCATCCTGCTACGTCCCATGTTGCTAAAAGCCATAACCGGAAGATCAGCCCAATTAGTCTACCAAGCAATCATTTCTTCTGTAATTTGATGAAAATCTTGAACCCAGAGCTCCTCAGTTTCACGAACATCCACAAAATTCCTCCTCGCGAAACCCTGTGTCTCATGAACCCAATTCCTTGGAATAGGTTCCAGCAGATTGAGCTTATCACACAACCATAACTACAATGAGAGAAAAGACAAGTCAGAAACCATAGAAAGCTCAAGCCGAGTGTTGAGATAAAAAGAGAAAGTGAGAAAAAACCAGAAAAAGGAGAGCTGAGTGAGAAGCTTACCTGTAGGAATATTGGGCTGCCTCCAAAGATGTTAGTTTTATCAGCATGCACAGCATCCAGCCCCATTATTGTTTCAGCTAAAACCATCGGGGCAACATCCTTGCGATCGTCAATTTGGGCAGCCACGCTTACCAATAAAGAGCTTGCCTGGCCATCAGACTGCACAAGCAGCAAAGTAGCCAGTAGGCATAAGCACAAAGCAAACCTGTTACCTCTGAATTGGTTGATAAGACGAGGAATATTCAGCACTCTGCCTTCAGTTAAGGACTTAGTGGCATTGTTGCTTATCCCCAACTTCTCAGGTAGAGTTTTCGCTATTCCAATCTTCTTGAAATGATTAATCGGAACCTCCAGGTCGAAACCACCAAGATAAGCATGGAATTCTTCTACGGTGGGACATAGCTCCGAAAATCCAAAATGGAATACATGTACTTCTGGGTCCAACATTTGGGTAGCAGCACGCAAGAGCTCGGGACATATGATAACGTCTCGAACATATCGTAAAGAACCTGGCCGATGTGAGCGACAATTCAGCCAATCTATGCCGTCAAGCTCGTCAAGCCATGGACGCATCAAGGCGGGAAAGTCCATGACTTTAAGGGGGAGGAATGATTTTGATTATGGAAAAGAATGAAAGTAAGGAAGGGTATTTATAGGGAGAATCAGCATACTTTCAGTTTTCGAAAGGGTATCTCGGTATACGTGCCACATCCGAAAATGCGTTGACCTTTGGAAAAAGATCCCTCAAACCCTTCAAAGATGCAAGTGCAGAACCTTTAACAATCTACAAAACAGTTGAAAAATTGGCTGGCCAGAATAAAGAGGAAACCAGTGGTTACCTGCCTAATTGCAAGTTTTGTCACTGTCAGGCCTCTACCGTACGGCAGATATATTTCCACCGTACGTTACAAATATCCACCGTACGTTACATATTTCCACTGCACGGTAGATACATCTCCACCGTGTGTAACAAATTTCTACCGTATGGTAGATGTGTGTCCACCGTACGTTACAAATTTCCACCGTACGGTACAGTATCCCCATTATGTCTGCAGATTTTTGGTTCTAGGGAGTCAAGACCCGTTCTGGGGCATTTTTATCAGTTTGGCTGGCATAATCAAGTCCCATTGTGTAAAAGTGACTTCACGGGAGGTTTGGTTGCAGCTCCGAACCGTGATTTACGAGTTTGGTTCCTAAAACAGCCCAAAAACGTTCAAAATCATGTGTACGGACTGTCAAAGTCTGTTTTAAAGGCGTTCTCTTCATTTCATCCACACCAATAGGTCATACTACTATAGTATGACTTTGAAAGATGGTTGGTTTCAAGTCCGGACCAAAGGACGTAAGTTTGATACCCCGAAGTCCATTTTTCTTGTCAAAAGCTCATCTTTTCCCGTGGTGGTACTCAAAGACATGTTTCTTTCCTTTCCTCAACTCCTACAAGTCATGTTACGATGTTATAAGCGTGTGGGGGTGTCAGTTTCAAGTTTTAGCCCAAAATCTAGAATTTGGCATTCCAAAAGTCCATAATTCTAGTCCAATGGGATTGTAGTATCAACAGTCTCAAGTTGAAAACCAACCTTTTCATTTTCCCAAGTCATAACGATCATTTTGAGTATATGTGGTTCGATAGCAGTGTCTTTCGAGTCAGTTTGCATATATTATAGGTTTCAGTACAAATTCAACTGAAACCATTTCGCTTCTCAAAGTTCTAAGGCTCAAACATTCATTATCTCGGTGTTGTGACTTCTACGTTCAAAATAGACATGTGTGGTACAAATGCATTAAAAGAACAAGCTTATTTATAAACCCAAAAACAGCATCTACATAATGAGTTTGAAAGTGAAACCTACGCAGAAGCTAAAACATAAGTACTACTATCATGGCATGCAAGCCCCATAATATCTATGCAAAATCAGAAAAAGGGACAAACAGTTGTCCAAAGCAAAAAAGGCACGCAGGCCTCATCTCCTGAATGCTAGAACTGATAGTAAAGACTCAACGACGTGCCATTTTCTATGGTGTTTCCCTAATCTCAAAGGAGGTACCATCACCATCATCACCATCATCATCATCGTCACTCCGCTCGCCTGGAGGCCGTTGGTAATGCGGGTCAGAAACTGAGCTGTTTGACAGACTATTTCCTTCTTCTTCTTCCTCCTCCTCATCATCTCCACCTCTCTCCACCACCTCTGCTAGTTGCGTACGCCTCTCTCGCAAAACTCTCCCCGATGAAGGAGTCGACTCGGCCTGAGGTGGGCTACTTCTCGCATTCTTCGTGCGCGGTCTATGAATCGTTCCGCCCCTAGGCTGTCTTGTAACCTACATTAAGTGTCACCCTTAGAAAGCAATCATATGAATAATAGCATAAAAGGGAAAATAACTTGAAAAACATACCCAGACTCCCCTTCCACGGCTAGTGGCCTCGCCTCGACCACCTCCCCGACTGGATGATTCTTCACGACCTCCCTCGCGGCCGATTGGTCCACTACTTGAACTTCTCCGCCTAGCATCGACTCTTTGTGCAGCTGCTGTGGCCCCACGTGGCAAAACCTCAGGTGATACACCCATCGCCCCTTGGCGAATCACCATGAAGCAGTCCAATAGCAGCCGGTATACATTCTCCGCCCATGCTCGTGGCACCTAAGGCAAATTCAGCACATTAGAATAGCATGTATACATCAAATAAGCTTGCAAGAAATGAAAATAACAAATAAAATCCCATACCTCGGCCTCAGGTAAAGTAATGCTCACAGAACGTGATGGGATAGCTATCTCTCCCTCAATGCCTTCCCGTGTCACCATTGATACCACTCTGCTCACCTTCGGGAAAGTGTGCCCCACCTTTGCAACCCGTCCGACACCTCGCCCCCTAACTGACCTGCGACGTGAGCTAGCACCGCCTCGCCTGCTCCCTCTACTCCCCGAGGCCCCTGTCGCCGCCTCACTCTCATTTCCCCCCAAAGCACCTAACAGTCGCTCCTCCATCCGGAGACGATAAGCCAAGTATCTCTCTCTGTAGCCTGCGTAGTCCAACGAAGGGCTAAGGTAAGCCGTCAGGTCCTCAACCAGTCTGGTGTGTCTCTTTATCTCCTTACGAGTGTAGTCTCCTGTCCTCAACATGTAGAGTGGCACGCCTGCCGGAACTCTGAACTCCGTAAGCCCTAAGGATTGGCGTGTCACCCTCTCCCCCAGATACCATTGCCAACCAAAAGGTGACTCCAATAAAACGCGGCTGCGAGTCACCTCCCGGCTTCGGACCAGAAAATCTGCTTGAAGCCCATTCCACAAATTCCATAGAACCTGTGGAAAATTTAAAAGGAAAAGACTTAGGAAGAGACTAGAAGCAATGTCATGCGATAAAAGAATAAAGAGGTAGAATGTTCTTACCCCTTCGCCAGACATCCTATCAAGGAAAAGGCAAAATTCTCTCAAGTTTCCTCGGAACTCGATGGATTTGAAGTACTTAGGTGCCCACCTCAATGCTCGGGGAAGCACTCGAGGATTCCCATACGTATTCTCTGGCCCATACATCCCCAATACCTCGAAAGCCCAGATTTGCATGTTAAGCAAATTGCATAAGTCAAAGAAAATCAAAATGCAAGCAATATAGGAATTAAAAGGATAAGCATGAGTTTAGTACTTTACCTCCAGAACTCTCCAATAGCCACCTAAAGTTGTGCCAACCTGGCGCGACACACTCCCTAGAAAGCAGTACAAGGTTGCCAAAGCAGCCCCTCCAAAATCAAATATCCACGCCTGCTCAAGATGGTGAAACGTTGGCAACCAACCCAGGTGTACACCATTACACCTGTTTGGGAACAATGACGGGCCAAAAAGATAAAGAATGTAAGCCCAGGCCATTTGTGCTACCTCCTTGTCATCCACCGGAGTCCTATCCCAATACCCCTTTTCAAATTGGGAATACTTCACCATTGCATCCGCCGCCCGAAACCCTGGTCCCAAGTAAAACTCCAAAGCCCTTTGGTCTCTGTACAACTCTGAATCAAAAGGTATCGGCTCTCCTCCTACCCTCAAACCGGTAATCGCTGCAAAATCTAAAGGTGTGATGGTCATCTCACCGAATGGAAGGTGGAAAGAGTTTCTGGTGTTCCACCATTGCTCTACTAGAGCCCTCACTAAGAAACGGTCTGATCTCCCTCCTGTAAACAAGGTCTGAATGAAAGGGCCAAAACCCGCGGCATCAACCAAGTTCCGTACCCTAGGGTCTAAAGCTTCATAATATTCGAGGGACCTAACAGGCCCCCCCATAACAAGCCATGAACGTATCCTCCTGTTTTAAGTAAACATGCGTGCAGGCTAAGATACGAAACTATGATGTGATAAGCATATAAAAGCAAGAAATGTAAAAGGCATTGAAATTGAAATTACCAATGGACCGGACATCCCCATATGACTCCCCGGATCGTGCAGCACCTGTGCCTCCTGTAGGCTCTGGCGAGGCACAAACGCGTCCACCCCAAAAGGTACGAAGAAGTGAACGCGAGGCACATAGGACGCCTCACTAAAAGCTACCCTCTCCCTCGCCGCTGCCTCCACCTCCTGTACCAAAGTAACCCGAGGACCCTTCCTCGCTCTCTGTCTCTCCTCCTCCTCTCTCTCTGCTTCCTGCAAAGCCTCCTCTCTTGCCAGTATGCTTGCCAACGAAGGAGCTTCCGCCAATCGAGCACTCAAGTCCCGGGGTCTGCGCACTCTAAAGTATCTCGTAAACTCACCCCTTGCCCCCTTGATGAACCAACCGGTGGAGTAAACAGAGGAGCCGCCAGTGGATCCCTCGCCTCTTGTCCATCACTTTCTCCCACTACAGACTTCCCCCTCGCTAACCTCCGAGCAACAGCCTCAGCATCCTCATCCTCACCCCCTCTACTCTCCATCTCGATAGGTGTGTCTGATGGAGTAAATGGAAACTCTGAAGGGGTCGCGCTGGCCGGCGTTCCTCTTTCCTCCATGGCCCGACGCTCCACGCTCACATCTAACCCTCATATTTCCATCTCAATGACCGAACCAGCCGAAGTAAAAGGAGTACTCGCCGGCATGCTCATAGATAAACCCATTGAACTGCCCTCAGTAGGCTCTTCCACCATACGGTGCTCCTCTTCTACCGCACGGTGTTCCCCCATTATTGTATCATTACCACCAGTTGAAACTTCCACCGTACGGTGCTCATCCATTACCGTAATACCCCCACCAGCCGAAACGTCCACCGTACGGCTCTCCTCGTCCACCGTACGGCTCTCCCCTTCCACTGTACGGCATTCGTCCATCATTGTGTCTCCTGCTGCCAATGCATCACCAACCCCTGTTGTGGTGATCACAAAACCCTCAACGGTTTGGGTGCTATCCATGGGCGTGACCGCCGCCCCGCCATCACCACCGCCCTCTGCCGTAACGACTGGGCCCTCGCCCAATGACGAACTAACTTCTTCGGCACCGATTGGAACTAAACCAGGCTCGGTTGCCCGCACCACCGTGCCGTCGCCACCACTTGGGACCCCAATTCCGTCATCTCTATCTCGCTCCATAACTGAAATTGAAGGATTGGAAACCTAGGGTTGAAGAGGAATTTAGAGAAGGAAGAAAAAGAGTTCGAAATTTTGAATATCAACCGACTGAAACGGTTTTCAAATTTATACCCTGTAACCCCCTCCACCGTACGGTGGAAATATCTCCCGTACGGTACATGTTTTAAACATTTCCACCGCACGGCACAAACACTACCAGACGGTACATATGTGCAATTCAAAACTCAATTTTTGAATTCAAATTACATCCTCATTCTTGAACCCTCATAGTTCATTTATTAAATTTGGTGTCTTACCAATCTGTATGCGTCCGATGTTTTCTGCCATGAATTATGGAAATGTGGTTTTCAATAATTCATTGAAAATCATGTTTGGATTGTATCTCTGACAAATCATTTTTCAAAAATACCTTCGAATAGTGTAAACAGCCTCGCTAAGTTTACATTTTCATCAATTATGACCTGTTAAGGTCTTATCCTTAACAACCATATTTCTAAATGGTTCATTGAGATCTATCCTCAATAACCATCTTTTCAAGTAGTTTGTTGAGATCATATCCTCAACAAATTTCAATCAAATAGTGTAGACAGCCTTGCTAAGACTACACTCCTTCCATTATAAAATCAGTTTCGATAAGTGCAGACAGCCTTGCTAAGACTACATTTCTTGCACAAGTGTGACCTTTTTAAGTTTGCACTCATATGTTATTATGGATTCAATTTATGACATTATATGATTCATATTTCTATCACATTTTTGCCCCCGTGAACTACACAGGTTTGATCCCTACATTGGGGTACGTAGGCAGCTCAGAAGAGCACGACCACTTGGCTTTATATCCTGCAAAGTGTTTTCTACTTAAAGGATACTTAGATATTCAAATTGGGTGGTCTATGTCTTTGACGCGACTCAGATCGAATCAATGGTCGACGAGCCTCATCAAAGAGGGGCATCTGTAGACACCCCAATTTGGATACTTTGATATCTTTTAAGTCCCCGATGATGATAAAAGAGTTTTAAATTGAACAAATACCATTTTGGAATGAATCTTTCAAAAAGTCAACATAAATTCAACTCCACCGTACGGTACAAACTCCACCGTACGGTACAATTACATCATCCTAACCACCTTGCAGTTGGGGCGGTTGTAATATCCACCGCATGGTACACATAACTCCACCATACGGTAGATGTATCTGCCGTACGATACATCGTAACTTGCACCCCTTTTCCAGAATCTCGGTCAACGCATCTCAGGCCATCATAGCCAAGCCTGTAGCCTTCCATGGCCGGCGTAGGTCTGCAGCAAGCCGGTGGAAGCTTGGAGACCAAGTTGAAACCCTAGAAAAATTCTTCTATAAATACCCTAGGGTTTTAATCGAAAAAGACAAGAAAAATCTCTCTGAAAATTGCACTGAAAAAGGATGATTTTACACTGAAAATGTTCTAAAGTTTTCTTGCTCGTTTCCTTTCACCAACGCTAGTTCCAATTCATACTAGAAGGTTCTTGCAATCACTACCATTTTTCAACGAAAGATTCATTCCAAAAAGGTATAACTTTCTGTCCTTAAATTCTGAGGGGACCAACAGGTTCAGGTTGGTTCTTTATATCATTCCTGGGCCTGGATTGTTCAAGGCTTGCAAAAAAATTAAAGGTTTGAATCCCGCATAACTCCACCGTACGGTACATATATCCACCGTACGGTAGAAGTTTTCTCAGGGAACATCGCTTCAGTTATTACTTTCTTCTTCACTTCATAGTCTGATATAAGATACCATGCTTTTTCATATTATGTTTTAAAATTCATGTTCTATTTTAAGCAATACATGCCATGTTTTGATTCGTAAAAAATTATATCAGTCATGTTTTTAACATAAGAATTCTTTACGTAATCTTTAAGATTAAGTGTCAAATTAAACCTCTGAATGCCCTGTTAATCCACTTCAAGCTGCTGACCACAAATATCATGTACCGTACGGTTCATACATCTACCGTACAGTAATATATTTTGTGGAATAAAATCCCTTATTTGCTGTTGTATGATAAATTAAAGCATGATCATTAGTATTTATATTTGTTAAATGAAATTTTCCACATGTTATAGCTGTTTTCTGTGCAAAAACTTTCTACGGAATGTGTACCGTACGGTACAAATTTCTACCGCACAGTATACATTTTCTACCATACGGTTGAGTCTTCGTGGGACAGTATGCCATTTTTCTGCAACTATCTTAATGTGTTTTGCCTACCTGCTTATATTTACTGCATACTAGTGTTAATGATATTGAACTGCTTACATGCTATAAACTGCTTTTGTGACATTAAAAGTTTGAGCAATGAAATGATTTTCAAAATCCCATAAGTATTAGTAAAGACCAATTTATCGGGCAAGGGGGGTGCTTTTCTAAATAAAACCTTCCCCTCTCATAACCTAGCTTCCGAATCCAATCTCTAGTTTATTTTCCAATTCAAATATCATTTTCAAGTTCCAGGTTTTCTCGTGTAACAAACCATTTTACAAAAACCCGGGTGGCGACTCTTCAATTTTTCAAAATGAGCGCACGACAGGGGATGGCCTCCAAAAAGGCCCCATCCCAAGCTCTGGTAGCCCACACATACGTGGGTAATCCCATACGTGAAGGCAATGGAAGCCCATCACTTAGCCATCTTCCCCCAGTGGCTCGAAGCCTCCAGTGACGTAGAGGAAATCAATTTCGTGATCACGAGCAGAATCTTGCAGGTTTAGCACGAGACACTTTTCTGCTTTTCTAACCTTGAAATAATACGTGTTGTATTCAAGGTTTAGCACGATGCTATACCACCACTGAATATCCCAAATTCCTAGTTAAGTACCCAGAATTCTGTTCAAGGCTACAACTCCCATTATTAGTTTAAATACGTTTGTGGAAACTTACATGGGAGTAAGACGATACCAATTAAGGACATGACGAAGCAGCAGGTGAAGGGGAAACGAACTCCACCCTCGACAATGGCTACGATTGGGATACATATTCTATCCCAAGTGCCAGCATCCCTATTTGCTCCCAATGGGGTGAGTTCAAGCCCTATGTTGTCCAAAATATTATATTCGGTCCTAAAAGCTGCCATGGCCGCCGGGGTTTCACAGAGTTTCCTAAATTTGCTAGGTTGAAGAGAATCTTCATTTTCATCAGCCATGGGGAATGGAAAGAATTTCGGGAACAAAATGAAATCTGAAAATGGGTATGAGTGAAACCCTAAAAATGGATGAAATGTGAGAACGAAATCTTGAAAGAAATGAAGGAAGAAAATAGCTTACGAAATTGATGTAGCAGATGTTGGAGACACAATCGAGTTGCAGACGGCGGCAATGGCGGAAGGAAGCAGATACAGCTTTCGCCTAGTTTTAGAGAGATAAATGATGGGTTTGTATTAGGAGTAAAAACCCTATAAAAACCCTTGAATCAGTATAAGGGAAAAAGCGGAGGCGAAACGACGCCTCTGACGGCGTTACAAGGAAAAGTAACGAAAAGTAGGTCATTCTAACACCATTTGGCTAGAACGTTAGTTCGAATTTAATGCAAGGTGTACAAAATACGCCACGTGGAGTTCTTGCTTCAAGACAGCATAATGATTAAGGTGCCAAGAGCATAAATGACATGACTACACGAGACCTGAAGAGTTGAAGCTCGGCTCAAAGGTCTATTTCTAGTTTTGCCAGTTGCCCCCAAATAGTGGCAAAGGGTAAAGCTTTGTAGGGAGGTATTCCCAAACAGATACTATAAGTAGCCGAACACGTGGTATATGGGAGCACATGGTAGATGAGACAGGTCATACTGTCGTGGAGGGCGGTGAACGGCGATATGGATCAGTGACCTGTGAAGTCATTGATCCAGGCAGTCTGTTCGGCATATAAGGACAAAAGACATGAGAAATCATTGGTCCAAATAATTGATAAAGACTAGTGACATGTGAAGTCACTGGTCCAGATGGACTGTACGGCAATGAGGTGGCCGAACAAGGAAAGAACTATTGAGAAAGCAGCCTTAAATGCTAAAGCGGAAGGAACACTCTAGAAGGTTCCAGAACAGTGGTATCCCGTAACGAATAAGATCCCGAGAATGTAGGATCTAGGAAAGATACCCAACGGGGATGGAATGCTCGGCCAGTCATGGAAAAGAGTCCTAAAAGGACTAAGGTAAAAAAGAGATAAGGGAACGAGAATCCAGAGGATCTTGGGTTTCTTATACGTGATAGGAAACCCATGGCAACAAGGATGCTTGGGCAGCAAGCATACATATGCCTATATAAACCAGGTTAACCTAAAGGGGTAAAAGATACACAGAAAATGGCACTTATTCCACACTTTCCTATTGATAATTAGGCTTTTCTATAGTATGAAATACTAACTTAGGCATCGGAGGGCCTTTGCCATGAGAGGCAAAGGTGCGCTCACCTCTCATTTGTTTTGCAGATTAGGGTTTCGGCGAAGACATTAGGGTTCCGATCGAATTGCACGATTAGCCGTTGTGTTCCAGTGCAGTTCTAGGTACTACTTGTTTTTTTCCACCTACAAGAGCGACCTATCCAAGTCATAGATTCTTGAGAGAAAGTCCTTCGGGGAAAAACTATCCCATTGGTAAAAGTACTTTAGCAGCATCATGGCATTGAGGAAGCGACATGGGAGCTAGAGTCAGAATTTCATTCTAAGTATCCAGAGTTATTTATGCCTAGAGGTACATATCAAATTTCGGGGACGAAATTTCCTAACGTGGGGAGGTTGTAAAAACCCGATTTAAATTATTATTATTTTAATTGGTTGTCAATTGACACGTGTGCGTGTGCCGGAGTGACGTGGAACTCAAGTGTGTATCCTAAGACTTTTTTTATAATTAGATGTATGTTTGAGGCAAAATTTGAGTTTTGAGGATAGAACCATCAATTCTCAAACCTAGGAGATGAATTAGAGTAGCTAAGGAACTAGAGGGACCTATAGTGTAATTTTTTTTTACAAAAAATGCGATATTTTTACCAAGGGAGATCGGCTCCCCCATTTCCCAATTTTGGGTTTTCTTTTTTTTTTCATCTCCTTCTTCTCTCTCTTGATTCCTTCACTCTCCCTCATTCCATACACAACCAAGCTCATAAATCAAGTAGATTTTGGAGGATCTAAGTTGGGGAAAGTGTAGGGAGGTATTCCCGAATAAATCCATTTAGGGCCCGAGCAAGTGGTACGTGGGATCACGGAGTAAGTAAGATAAGATAAACCGCCGAGTAAGGTGGTGATCGTTGGTCCAAGTTGTTGAGATGGACAAGTGACATGTGAAGTCACTGTACCAGATGAACACATGGTACGTGGGACCATGGTATAGATGCGATAGGGATAGTCGCCATGCAAGACAGTGGTCGGTGATAGGACTAGGGACATGGGGGTCACTGGTCCAGGAAGTCTGTGCAGGGCCTTGTACCAGTGAACATGAGAATTTATTGGTCCAAGGATTAGATAAAAAACCAGTGACAAGTGAAGTCATGTAAGAACCTGATTTTATTATTATTCATTTTAATTGATTGTAGGTAGCCATGTGGGCATGTTGTCTTAGTGACGTGGGACCCATGTCGTATCCCGAGACTTTTAATATGATTAGATATACATTCGATGCAAAGTTTGAGTTTTAGTGGCCAAACTAAAAATTCTTGATCCTTGGGGAGTTGATTAGTGTTACCATAGATCTAAAGGGACCTATGGTGTGATTTTTTTACAAAAATCATATTTTTATACCTGGGGAGGATCGGCTCCCCCATTTTTTTCATTTTCCAGGGCTTTTTTTTTTGCTTCTTTTTCTTCTCTTGACTCCCACATTCTCTCTCTCACTACACACACAAGCAACCTCTCAAATCTTCTAAATTTTGGAGAATCTAAGGAGAGGAAAGCTTAATTTCATACATAGAACTCAAAGATTTTGGAGCTAGAAGTGGGTTTGGATAGGATTCAAAGCTAGGGTTTGGTATTTGCATCTTTGAGCTAAGATACATGATTAATCCTCTTGATATGTTCATTTTTTGTGTAAATATTGTGGATTTGTTTGTAGAGCATGAGTATTCTTTTAGATTATGTGAAAAGTTGTGTTAGGGTTTTAAGGTCTCACATGAAAAACATGGGTTTTAGTTGATACTTGTTAAATTTTTGAGATTTATGTGTTATTGAGATGTAGAGATGCTAAATGTTTAAAAGTTACATGGGTTAGTGAAGTAGTTTATGCGTATTTGAAGTTTAGTGAATACTTGGAGCTTGGATACTTGATGGGGATTATGCGAATGATATTTGGGTATAAATATTTTTGTTCGGTGAGATAGGTTGAAATGATTGTGCTCGGATTATGTTGGTCTAGATTTAAGTGGTGCACCTAGGAAAAATAAGTTGGGCTTGGCTAGCTCCTCGGTGAAAGATCAGAAATTGTTGGGGTGGTACGTACACTGTGCCCGATTACCCCGATGCAAGGGTGGTGCTTGTACCCAGTTGCCCCAATTCATGGGGTGGTACTTGTACCCGAATAACCTTGGTTTGTGAGGGTAGTGCTTGTATCCGATTACCCCAATTCATGGGGTGGTACTTGTACCTAGTTACCCTAGGTTAAATATTAGAGTTGGCATATGGTTTATGACTTTGGGTTAAATCTAGGAAGGTTGGGCAATGGTGATTTGGCGGAGAACCGTATGAGGTTATTATTAAGGGAAACTATTCAACACTTGATAATTATGTGTGGACTTTCAACTTGTGCATGTTTCATGATATTTATGTTAAACTTGAACATATTATTTGGTTTAGTCTTGTTTCCTACGGGCTCTGGCTCATGTTGTTTAAACCATTTCAAGTGATGATGAGGCGCTGTGAACTTAGTGAAGTTGTGGACACATGGAGTTGCTTTATGTGATATCATCTTGTTTAGCTTATGTCTTGAATCTTGTAAGGCCATAAGGCCGTTTAGGTTCAATGTCTTTTGTAGCATGATCGTAGAACTGAAAAGTTGTGTTATTATTTTGGAACTGTAAAACTAAGAGTTGTGTAATTATATTTTGGGTACTTCGTTTTATGGCTTGCGGAACTTATGTTAGCACTAAAGATTATGTACTAATGAATATTTTATTCTTGAAACTTATGAAAATGAATTTATATGATTTGATTATATGGAGTGATGATTGGTGAAATATCATTTAGGCACAGGAAACTTACCAACTTTTGTGAAAATATTCCCGTTATGCTATTTTTTTTAAAAAAGGAAAAGATAAGATGTTTTTTTTTTGTTAAAGATAGGAAAGTCTTTTTATTTGGTCAATGCTTTCAATGTGTGACGAGGACTTGACTTTTCAACGCGATATTTATGCCTTTATGACACGTGTTAAGGTTGATATTTTTGGGACGTTACAGAATGGTATCAGAGCTTTAGGTTCGAACACCTAGTGACCGTGAGACATGGCCTTGCCTTCGTTATTGGATGCGATAAGTACCTGATGTAGCTTGATAGCAACATATCTATATCTCATAGATTTGTATCTTTTACATGAAGTGCAAAGTGTGTTACCATAAATTTTTGTTTATGGAATTATATCCAGCTTTTGGACACTGAGTGAGTACCATTGAGATCTAATTCGAAGAACGCCTGATCAACGTTTTTTCTTATTGAAATTCTTTGGTAACATTTGGATTGTTTGCTTGCTGGTGTTAGTTAACCCCATATGTGAAAATCTTCTTGTGCAAGGTGCCTGTAACGCCCCAAATTTTGGGGTACGTTAAATAAGATATTTTATCATAGAAATTAAATAGAGTCACTGCTCATTATTACAACATAACCCCCGTAGGAGTATTTAAGTACAAAATGGGAACAAATAGGGAACTAGGGTTCCTAACTACTGCTCATCTTGTTCTTCCATCCTAGCGAGTTCCTCGGCTCCATACGCCTCCAGAGTGAAGAGTTCGCCCTGTTCATTTATCAAGTCTGACATATTATATTGGCGTCGCCACCCATATAATATGCCAGGGTCACCACAAGGTAACACCATGAGCTACGAAGGCTCAATAATAAAATCCTACTTACTAACCCATAACTTAAGAATATAGGATCATCATAACATCGATTTCCACATGATATGTATATAAGCAGCTATAAAGACGATAACATTTAGCACATCCACCATCGCCTTACAACTAACATTGGTGTTGACTCATCGTTAACCATGTCTCGTGATTACTACCTTTCTTTTCCAAAGATTTCCTTTTAACTCACCCAACCTCGGTTCCGCCGCGCCGGGTTCCCGAGTATCCTCACAATGGTTCCGCCGCGCCGGGTTCCCATTGGCACACATTGCATTGGCTCCTCTCCACGGATAACCAAGCTATACCTCACCATGGTTCCGCCGGTCCGGTTTCCATGGGAACGCACACACCCTGACAATGGTTCCGTTATTCCGGATTCTCATTGGAACACACACATAATACCCTCGAAATGGTCATTATGTAGTTTCTAAGATATCTTCTTTTTCGGAAAACACCTTTCCCTTGTTAAACCATTACCCTAGGCGTCATGTTTCTATTTCCTCGGTTTTCGTGTCTCGTTTACATGCAAGACTTCGCGGTAGTACTTTCCACATAACAAGCATTTAACAAATCCAACAAGATCGTCCAATTCTATATTACCTAGCATGCTTGAATTATCATAAACGAACATCATGCATGTCCATCATTTAACGAAAGGTAACCTTCTATGATCAAAGTAACATCATATGATTCATGCGATACATAAAGTTTAAGCACAAGGTTAAACTTTACATATATAGAAAAAGTAAGTAGAGTTTTAAAGTAGTAAGATTAAACTACCGTTCTTCTTGGCGGTGGTCGGCTACGGTAAGTTGGTCGGTTTTGAAATCGGCGGAGTAACGGCGTTCGGTTACTTCGAAAGGAAAAGAGATTTCCTAGAAACAACCTTACTACCTAAAGTGGACTACTTTAAAGATCTAAGGGTGGTATTTGAAAGTGGTTTGGTGGTTTTCTCAAGAACACTCAAGAACAAAGAAAGTTCTTTGAACTTTGAACTAAGAACACTTGAATTTTTAGAGAGAAGGAAGAGCAATTGCTTTGAGGTGTGAGTTCAAGCATAGAATGGCTCTCTATTTATAGGCAAGGCTCCCTCCCTCTCCTCATATGGCCGGCCCCCCTCTCTCTCTCCTTTCCCAATTTTTTTAATCCAAAAAGTAGTGTTCACATGGAAGAATAAGGCTAAAATCCTAGGTTTGCATGGCTATGTGTACCAAGGATTTGATTCTTGATCAATCTTGTGGTGGAGATGAGATTGGTACAAGATTCCAAGGGTTAAACAATTAGGAATTGTACAAGGAAGGACATGGGAAGTTAAGTTGGCTTGGAAGAACAACTATCCAAGAATCTTGTGGTACATGAGAGATCAAAGGCCAAGTGTACCACCAAATCTCCCTCCTTCTCTCCCTCCCAACCGGCCCCCCCTCTCTCCTCTCCCTCTCTCGGCTGATCTCTCTCTCTCTCTCCCTCTCATTTTCTTGTCAAGGTACAAAAAAATGAAAGAAAACAAAATAAAAAGTAGTACTTTTTGTACCTATGATAAAAAATAGACCTTAAAGGCTAGGATTTGCCCAATAAACTAATAAATAGGCATATGGTACTTAGGGTAATATTCTAATCTACCTAGTACTTATATAATATATACATATGTACCCATGTACTTAGGAAGATCAAAACCCCAATAGAAAACAATTAAAGGGTACTTAAGAGAATCTAGTACTAAGTACTTTTTCTAGTAAAGTAGTGTGAACTTAGTCACATGGGTTAAAGAAAAGGTTAAATTAATAATCCCCATGGTACTTTGAAAGACTAACTCTTTTATCCATTGGGTAAAAATTCCCCTAACATCTATTATCCAATGGATAATAGTTATTAGGCAACTTATATATTAAAATAAATCCCAAAAGTACTTTAAAGTAATTAAAAAGTATTTTTCCTAATATTCTTAGTACTTTGACTAAGTATACATTTAATATAAACAATTGGGGTTCTATTATCCAATGGATAATAGTTTCCGTAGCAATCTTTGTCCAATGGTCAAAGAATAAAACCAAAATAATTAAAAGAAAAAGAATATTCAATCCTTTGACTAGGGTTAAAAAGGTTCAAATGGTCCAAGAGGGGCAAAATGGTCCATTTGAGGCTAGGAGAAAGTGACTAGATGGCTTCCTAGTTTCGTTCCTTCAACCGGATGGTTAGAAGCTAACTAGGCTTGCTAGATGGGGCTAAAGCGCAAGAAATGAAAGTTGAAGGGTAAAAACATAATTATGACAAATTATAGAAATTTAAAAGTAAATCCAAGTAATAAAAACAAAATTCAAATATTTAACGAAATTTTTACCGACTAAAAATCAGGGTCGTTACAGTGCCATAATGGTTATGTATAATATATGCGTTGTGTGCTAGATATTTTTGCTGCTTATAGAATTTTTCCTAGTGTAAATTAGTTAATTTTATTGTTAATTGCTCATCATTATTCGTTTAAATAGATTGATGGCTTGAGGGCGTAGGGGCCGAGGCCAAGGTCAGGGTCAAGACCAAGGTGGGGGCCGTGGTCGAGGTCGAGTTACTGGTAGAGGGGCTAATGTTGAGTCCCAAAATAAGGTTGAAAATAATTCATTGGGAGTCCAAACGGAAGCGGAAGGTGAAGACCAAGAGGTAAATGGAAGGGCTACTAATGCTTTTCAAGTGGGAGTTGCTAATGCACATCCCGAGATTGTACTTGGACCCAACTTCATGAAAGAGATGCTGAGTGGAATGCAAAGGATAGCACAGAACCAAGTGTCGGCAGAGGATACTAAGGTGTCAATAGCAATAAGGGAGTTTCAACGTCTTGGCCCACCAATTTATAATGGTGACCCAGATCTGATTGCTGCAAATGAATGGTTAGAGCAGGTTACTCGATTCCTTGATACTCTTCATGTCAAGGATGATGACTGGAGGGTGGACCTTGCAGCTTTTCAACTTCGAGAAAATGCTCACCAGTGGTGGAAGTATGCGAAGACTACGGTTGAGGAAAAATTGGATGACTTCAATAAAGCGTTTTTAGCAAAATACGTTCCAGAGACAGCAAAAGATGCTTTGAGGAGGGAGTTTCAAAACTTAATTCAGGGCAATATGTCAATGTCACAATACGATGCTAGGTTCACAACTTTATCCGGCTATGCACCAGAGTTAGTGAGTACCGAGGAACTTAAGGCTAAAAGGTTTAAGAGTGGGCTTCGATTAGGCATTAAGGAAAGGGTTGTGGGAATGAGACTACGACAGTATCAACATTGGTGGAGACAGCCATGGCAATTGAGGATACGTTGCTAGAGTCTAAAAGGATTAGGGAATCTCGATCTCAGCATGGTGGTTCAAGCACACAGTTTGAGGGGAATCAAGCAAAGAAATAGAAAATATGTGGTGGTAGTTCTTCTTTCCAAGGACCACCTCAGCAGTCTCACTCAATTCTGGCACAATCTATGGTTACTTCAAACCGATCTTCTGAAGGAGGCATTATATGTTATCAGTGTGGGCAACGTGGGCATCGCAAGTCAGAGTGTCCTCAAAAGGGGAGATCTCAGGGACAATTGCAGACTCAAGAGTCACGACAAGTTCAAGATAGGAGCATGATCATTTGCCATCAATGTAGGGAGGTTGGACACATTCAATGATTTTGCCTTAAAAGGGGTAGTGGTCAAAGTGGAATGAGGTCATAACAGACTCAGTCAGTTCAGGCAGCTTCAGGACAACTACCATATAGGCCACCTCAGCAGACCCAATCAGCGTAGGTTTCTAGGACCGAGCAGGGGGCTACATCTTCTCAATCAGTGAGGCAGCAAGGCGTTCAAAAAGGGGGCTATCAGGTCAGACTTCTTAGAGTCTTGCCTATGCAATTGTGACTCCAGGTACTTCGAATGCACTAGCGGACTATCTTGCACTTCCCGATATGTTTGTTGTGAGAGGTACTTTCTTGGTGTTTAATTCTTGGGCTAGTGTTTTTATTGATACTGGTGCATCACATTCATTTATCTCATTTTCATTCGCATCTATGTTGGGCCTAAGCATAGATGTATTAGATACACCATTGCTTATAGAAACTACGGTAGGGGGTAGAACCGTCTTGAGGAGAGTCTGTAAATCTTGTGAGATAGAGATTGTTGATCGTCGTTTGGTGTTTGATTTTATTGTTTTGGATATGACGGGGTTTGATGTCATCCTTGGGATGGATTGGTTAACTACTTATCGAGCTAATATTGATTGCCATAAACGAAAGGTATGAGTGTGTATGCCTGAGGGCGATTGTTTCTACTTTTTGAGCGATAAAGGTGATTATCTCGTACCACCCTTATATGACTTTCAAAGTCATGGAGGATTGAGCCTTTTCTTTGCGATCAGTCTAGCAGATGAAGGTAGTGTGGTTCGCGGGCAACTACTGCCGGTAGTTTGTGAATTTCCGGATGTGTTTCCAGAAGACTTGTTTGAGTTGCCACCACGTCGTGAAATTTACTTCTCCATCAATCTCATATCGGGAACAGCTCCAATCTCTATGACACCATATCGATTTGCACTTGCTGAGTTGCAAAAGTTGAAGTACAACTTCAAGAATTGCTTGACAAAGGGTTTATACGTCCTAGTACGTCACCATGGGGTGCACCGGCATTATTTGCTACAAAGAAAGACGGTTCCTTGCATTTATGTATAGACTATCGAAAACTGAATCGAGTGACTGTGGAGAATAAGTACCCTTTGCCAAGGGTAGATGACTTGTTTGATCAGCTTAACGGTTCGCTTGCTTTTCCAAGATAGATCTTATATCTGGCTACCATCAATTAAGGATCAAAGAGGATGATATAGCAAAAATAGCTTTTCAAACACGCTATGGACATTACGAGTTTCTAGTAATGCCATTTGGCCTGACAAATGCACCTGCGGCTTTTATGGATTTAATGAATCGAATTTTTCATCGATACTTGGATCAATTTGTAGTGGTGTTTGTGGATGACATTCTTATTTATTCTCCATCAGAGGAAGTGCATGGAGAACACTTGAGGATAGTATTGCAGTTCTTAAGGGAGCACAAATTGTATGCTAAGTATCAAAAGTGTGAATTTTGGCTATCGGAGGTAAAGTTTCTAGGACATGTTGTCTTTAGGGATGGGGTGTCGATTGACCCGGGAAAGGTTGAAGCCATTATGGATTGGATGCGATCAAAGAATGTGTTTGAGATTCGAAGCTTTTTGAGCCTAGCAGGTTATTACCGTAGATTTGTAAAAGATTTCTCACGACTAGTGGCACCTTTGACGCGCCTCACGTGAAAAGGGGTTAAGTTCATTTGGAATGATGCTTGTGAGTTTGCTTTTCAAGAGTTGAATCGGAGGTTGACAACTGCACCAATTTTGGTGATACCTGAGAAAGGCCTAGGATACACAGTGTATTGTGATGCTTCACAAGATGGTTTGGGATGCGTATTAATGCAACTAGAAAAGGTAGTGGCTTATGGATCTCATCAATTGAAGAATCATGAACGGAATTACCCAACTCATGACTTGGAACTTGCAGCGGTTATTTTTGCCTTAAAGAGCTGGAGGCATTATTTATACGGTGAACGATTTGAAGTGTTTTTCAGACCAAAAGAGCTTGAGGCACTTGTTCACACAGAGGGATCTCAACCTACGTCAGAGAAGATGGATGGAATACATGGAAGATTATGACTTTGACTTGCAATTGTTAGTAATTTATTTTAATCAACGGGTATCTGTAATCTTAACGTGGGAAGATTAATAAGTATTTAATAGCATGGAGCTCGTAATATAATTGAGATAAGAACGGGAGTGCAATTATAATTCTGTAGTGGGGTGAATTATAATTAGTGAAATAAGAAATAGAATCCTGGTGGGATTTGGTTTTCTTATTTACACTGGAAGCCCAGACTTATTACTCCTTAGGTCACTATCGTAACCCTATATATACGCGTTATGCTCTCTAGGTCAGATAGATGTTTTTCTATTATTCAGTAAATAGAGGCAGGCTTAGAGAGAGCAAACAAATCACGAAAGAGTCCACACTCGATTCGTGTTCTAGACGTGTGGGGATTAAACAGGCCATGTTGTTCGTCAGTTATAGAGGGTAGAACGTAGAACTATGCTAACCCTGTTTTGCAGCGTTCTTACCCAGCTATTATGGTCATATGATTTTTGTTGATTTTATGTGATTGGATCCCACGATAATTTATTTTATGGTTATTGTTATTTATTGGGTACCACGATTATTTTTCGTGGTTGTAATAATTAACATATCATATATTATTTATTGGGTGCCACGATTATTTTTCGTGGTTGTAATAATTAACGTAGCATGTGAACTCCAATGGAGGCATAAGATCAATGTTTGTATGTTTCTTCGATTGTAATAGCATTCGATGGTTATTCGGAGATTGAAGATGGTAGATACAAAAGATACAAGTTGTTTGGCTTGCAACAGATTTTTTCCAGATTCGTAGGGTCTGATTGCAAGGCTGTTTCGACCCAGTAAACGTTGGAATTAGGAAATCTGTTCTTCACAAACGTTGTAGATAATTGAATTTGAAATCCAACCCAAGTTGAATCACTTCATTCGGAAGTCGGATGAGGAAAATATGGCCAAAATACTGAGGCTGTTCAGTTTACGCGGGAATATGTCAAATCCGAATTTTCTTGCTTAAGCACGGTTGGATTTTGGTTTCCTTGATTGATTCAAAGTATCTAAACCTTCTACACAAGTATAGTTGAAGGATTTCAAGTTTGGAAAGATTGCTTAAGGATTTCAAGTTTGAAAGGACTCCTTATTGGTTAAGGATTTCAAGTTTGGAAGGATTCCTTGTTACTCAAGGATTGCATCTTTGACCATAATAGCTGGATTCTTTATCTTGTGTTTTCTTACTATTTGTGTTTTCATAATGTTTGCATATGTGATAATTTACCATATTGGGACAACATGGTGATAATTAGTTTTGACCTAGATCGCAGTTTTGCAAACTCGAAAAGTTTGGTAACCCTCACAAATTATTTTTTAAATAACTAAGTGGGAGAGGGGGTTTATTTTTATAAATCTCACGGTCTCCATTACTAGTATGTAGATGATGTAATTAATTTTGTGTGATGATTTTAGAACCTTCCCCCCCATCGGGCAAATTATTTATGGACTTATCGGTACAAACTTCCTTAAAGGATAGGTCTATGATAATTGTTGTGTGAATTACTTTTCCATTTGAGGTAATTTATAACGGAACAATGGGTCATGGGGCTAGGTAATGGTATACACTTAGCTGTAAATAATAATATCCTCACCATCTGAGTCACTATTATTATTTATAGGACCGAATGAATATTGGCTATTTAATTTTGCTTGGCATGGTCTAGTGTCTAGATAGTAAAATTAAAAGGTTTTGTCTATCTACACGAATGATGAAGAGTAGACGAGCTTCCCATCGAGGCATGCTCTTCACGGTGTGTAGGGTTGCCAATGTTTTTCTTTTAACATGTGGTTGAGGGGACCAATATTAAAATGAAATTCAAGTTTTATTGCCCTTCATAATTGATTGTTATGTTATTTGATTCTCAGATTCAAAAATGGGCTCTTTCAATCCACTTGCTATTATTCTCAAAAAAAATAAACTTACTGGAAAAAACTATGTCGACTGGAAAAGAAACTTGGATATTGTGTTAACAGTGTAGGGAGGTATTCCCGAACAGGTACAATTAGTCACCGAGCACGTGATGTATGGAGGCACGTGGTAGGCGTGATGAGCTTATCACCGGGCAGTGGGATGAACGGCGATGTGGATCAGTGACATGAGAAGTCATTGGACCAGCAGTCTGTTCGGCTAATAAAGACAAAAGACATGTGAAGTCATTTGTCTAAATGTAACGACGTGGACCAGTTGCACATGAGGTCATTAGTCCATATGGACTGTTCGGCAACGAGGTAGCCGAACAGGGGAAGAAGTTGCCCTAAATCATAGCGCGGCAAGAATGCTTCGGAAGGCTCCAGAATGGTAATATTCCGTAAAAGAATGGGATTCCGAGTATATAGGATCAATGTAAGAGACCCAACGTGAAAGGGGTATTCGGATGATAAGGGGAAAGAGTCCCAGAAGGACTGAGAGTCCCAAAAGGAATAAGCTATTATAAGGGAACGAGAATCCATGATATACTAGGTTTCCTATACGAGATAGGAATCCTAAGGCAACAGGGATGCTTGGGCAGTAAGCATCCGTGAACCTATAAATACGAGGTAAACCTGGAAGTAAAAGGTACGCAATATTGGGTAACCTCTTATTGTCTTCCTATTGATAATTAGGGTTCATTGCTGGTTCGTGATACTAACTTAGGCATCGGAGGGCCTTTGCCACGAGAGGCAAAGGTGCACTCACCCCTTGTCTATTTTGCAGATTAGGGTTCCGACAAAGAATTAGCGTTCCGGTGTAGAGGCATGTGAAGCCATTGCAGTTTGGCGTTATCCAGAGCATCAATTGTTTTCATCCCTCTACAATTGACGCCGTCTGTGGGAAACAAGAGAATTCCCTGAAAAGATAACAATGATGGAGGAAGATCCAACCACGCCGTTCAATCCAAAGAACCAGTTAAGTGGTGGAGGGGATAAGTCTCCACCAGGTGCTCCGAGAAAGCCCACTGGAAGAGAGGACAAAGCAACTACGGGCTCCACGAGAAGGAGCAAATCCCACCGAAGAGAGGTATCGGTGGAACGTTCAAGAAGTGTCCACAACAGCGAGGATATCCTCGACAAAAAGAGGAATGAGATTGAAGAGTACGCTCGTTTGATTAAAAAATGAGAGTACGAAATACGAGAGCTGCAGCGGGTACGAGATCACCCAGAAGATTCTGGACTCTCACGAAGGAATTTCGGAGAAGACAGGCGGGCTCTGCTAGTCCATAAAGAGCCTCATTCACGAGGAGGAAGGAGCAGAAGCAATATTCCTACCATGAGGCGATATGAGGCTTCCCCACGAAGAAGGAGAAGTAGAAGTAAAGATCAAACACTAGAAAGGCGAAGGGCTTCTTCCCGAAAAAGAAGGAGCAGAGAGCGAAGTTCCACACCCGAGGAAGAAGCAAGGAAGCATCACCGTGACAGGTACGAGAGACTTGACGCTGACTGGGCCAAAGCTACGGCTCACAAAATGAAGGAAAGTGAGGAAGGGACAGTGTCTGCATGAGAAGCGGCACGAAAAGCCCTTAGTAACATCGCAGCCTCCCCTTTTGCAAGGAGGCTGCAAGAGGCCAAGTTGCCGAGCAGAGTGAAGCACGGAGCATTCGTACTTTACGAGACAAACACGGATCATGTCGCTCACATACAGCACTACCAGCAGGCCATGTTCATGCACGACGGCGATGATGCCATTCTGTGCAAAATGTTCCCATCAAGTCTAGGCAAGGTGGCCTTATCTTGGTTTCATAAATTAGCACCACGATTCATAAGAGGATGGAGGCAGTTGGCTGAGGAATTCACTGCTTGGTTCTTGACAAGTAGAAAGGCCCCAAAAACATTTGAGAGTCTTTCCACCATGAAACAGGCGGAGAGCGAGCCGATCAGAGATTACGCGAAGAAATACTGGAAAACTTTCAACGAGATTGAAAGTTGCGGTGAGGAGTATGCCATAGCAACCTTCAAAACTGGTTTGCCTGTTCGGGGAGGACTGCGTCGCTCACTGAATAAACATCCGGTGGCTACGTTGGCCAAACTGATGGAGCGAATAAAGCAGCATGCCAGAATGGAGGATGACATACTCCGCGAGGACAGCAAGACTGTTGCCGAACAGCCCAAGGCACCTGCCAAAAGGGTGGATAAGCCATATGGAGCGAATAAAGCAGCATGCCAGAATGGAGGATGACATACTCCGCGAGGACAGCAAGACTGTTGCCGAACAGCCCAAGGCACCTGCCAAAAGGGTGGATAAGCCAGAGCCCAAGATGTACAAGAAAAGAAAGGAATATGGACAGGCTAAGAAAGAGCCGTGCAGGGAGAAGCAAGCCCCTGATCCCAAGTCCTTCTTTTCGATCACTACCGTTTGGAATGAGCCACTTTATAGGATTCTTTATCGAATAAAGAATCAGCCTTACTTCAAGTGGCCCCCAAATCTAGGCGGGGATAAAGACGCAAAACGTGCTACGAATCAGCACTGCAGTTACCACAAAGATTGGGGCCACATGACTAAAGACTGCGAGATGTACAAAAGACACCTTGACGATTTGGTCTCTCGAGGCTATCTCAAGGAGTTTATCCAGGAGGATCCCAAGGAAAAAGGGAAAGCCATGGAATTGGATTACGAACAGAATCCTAAAGGAGTAATCCATATGATACATGGGTTGGCGCACCTTATACGAGAAAATAAGGTTAGTCTATTTCAAAGGCAGGCTAAGCACGATCAGCATGTGATGCGACTGGGAAATAAGAGAGGACGAGAGAGTGACATATGCAAAGAGAGCATAGTGTTCACAGATAATGATTTGGGGGAAGTCCAGATACCCCACAACGATGCTTTGATCATAACCCTACGAATTGGGGAGTATGACATCGAGAGGATCCTAGTGGATTCAGGAAGTTGTACAGAGGTGATGTACTATGATGCATTCAAGAAGCTGGGGCTAGCCCAAATAGATTTGGAGCAATCCACAACACCCCTGATTGGGTTTGGTGCAGGAGCAGTTTGGCCCCTTGGAAAAGTGACACTGCCCGTTCGGGCAAGATCAGTTGTTCTGAGGACAGATTTTTTAGTTGTAGACGTTCCTTCTTCCTATAACGCAATTATAGGAAGAACCTGGTTGCACAAAATGAGGGCAGTCTCCTCAACTTATCACCAGATGGTGAAATTCCCAGGATCCAATGGGATCGAAATAATCAGGGGCAATCAGAAAGTGGCCCAACAATGTCTGATCTCCATCATAAAAAAAGCCCCAAGGGCCCATCACGTTCATACATTGGAAGTACCGGATCAACCGACTATCGAGGATGTCGCAAGATGCCCGGCTGATAAGGTAATCGAGGGCTTGGACAAAATTCAGATCAACGAGGCTGATCCTGAAAGATATTTTTTGATTGGGGAATCACTACCAGCGGAGGATAAGGCTGAATCGATACAGTTTCTGAAGGAATATGTCGACGTATTTGCGTGGGTACCAGAAGAGATGCCCGGCGTAGATGCTGATATAATCTGTCACCACTTGAATGTTGACCCTCAGTATAAGCCAGTCATTCAAAGAAAACGTAGGGCTGCCGTGCAGCACGTGGATGCTGTTGTGGAAGAAGTTAATCGCTTGCTAGAGGCAAAAGCAATACGTGAAGTCTACTACCCCGAATGGCTGTCCAACACCGTGGTAGTGAAGAAGAAGAACGGGAAGTGGCGTGTCTGTGTGGACTTCACAGACCTGAACAAAGCATGTCCCAAGGACAGTTTACCTCTCCCAAGGATAGACCAATTGGTTGACGTGACAGCTGGCTATGAGCGAATGAGTTTTCTTGATGCATATCGAAGATATCATCAAATTGCTATGTTTGGGCCCGACCAAGAGAAGACATCTTTTATCACTCCGCAAGGGTTGTACTGCTATAGTGTTATGCCATTTGGGCTGAGAAACGCCGGGGCAACATACCAAAGGCTTGCAACTATCATGTTCAAAGAACTGCTCGGGAAAACTACGGAGGTCTACATAGACGATATGGTAGTGAAGAGTCGAGATAAGCAAGGGCATATTACGGATCTGAGAGAAGTCTTTGAAATTCTAAGGAAGTACAAGCTGAAGCTCAACGCCTTGAAATGTGCGTTCGGGGTTGGTTCTGGAAAGTTCCTAGGGCATCTGGTGACCATGAGAGGAATTGAGGCCAACCCGGGCCAAATTGCAGCCCTGCAGAGGCTACAAAGTCCCAAAACCACGAAGGAAGTCCAGAGACTGACTGGGATGGCCGCAGCACTTAATAGATTTATCAGCAGATCAAGTGATAAATGCAGACCCTTTTTTCAGTTACTGAAAAAGAGGGAAGGATTTGAATGGGGAGCAGAATGTGAGCAAGCTTTCCAGGACCTGAAAAAGTATCTGGCCGAGCCTCCACTTCTGTCAACCCCACAGCCAGGTGAGTCTTTGATTTATACTTAGCTGTTTCTGAGCATGCTGTGAGTGCAGTCTTGTTAAGGGATTTGGGAATCGAGCAAATCCCAATATATTATGTTAGCAAGACATTGCTGGATGCAGAGACGAGATATCTGCCTCTAGAAAAACTTGTCCTGGCACTTAGGACAGCAACGAGGAAATTGCCACATTACTTCCAGAGCCACAAGTTGTGGTTTATACTGAATTTCCACTGAGATCATTGCTACGAAAGGTAGATTTTTCAGGAAGAATCTTGACGTGGTCTGTCGAGTTGAGCCAATATGATATTGATTATCAACCGCGTACAGCAATCAAAGGCCAGGTGTTGGCTGATTTTGTGGCAGAGTTTTCTCCCACAGTAGCTCCCCTGCCTCCTACGAAAAAGGAACAGGAGAATAAGACATTAACCACGAAGGATAAAGTCTCAGCCGAACAGGACGCTAAGGAGTGGAAACTATTCGTTGACGGATCAGCTTGCAATACCGGTTCAGGAATAGGGGTTGTCCTTTTTCCTCCTGGAGGAATGATGATAGAGCTATCTGTTCGGCTTGGTTTCAGTGCATCAAACAATGTGGCAGAATACGAGGCACTCTTAGCTAGATTGAGAAGTGCAAAGATTCTGAAAGCAAAACGAGTCAGGGTGCATTGTGATTCACAACTTGTAGTTAATCAGCTGTCCGGGGAATATCAGGCCCGAAATGAGAAGATGGCGGCATATGTGGAAGCGGCCAAAGATTTACTTGATACCTTCGAAAGGGTCCACATTGAACAGATAAGTTCTAGACAGAATGCCCATGCCGATTCCCTGGCATGGCTGGCTGCAGCAGTTCCAACTGAACTCAAGCGGAGGGTAGCAGTTGAGTATCTGACGGAGCCGAGCATTGGGAGGAGCGCGGAATTAGTCTTGGACGTGAGCCAAGGTCCAAGTTGGATGGACCCAATTGTGGAGTTTTTACGAGATGAAATACTCCCCACTGATAAAAAAGAAGCTCATAAGATCAAAACCAAGTCTGCAAGGTTTTGGCTGTCCCCAGAAGGGAAGCTTTACCGAAAATCCTTTACAGGACCGTATTTGCTCTGTGTGCACCCTGAGACGGTGCAAAAATTTCTTCACGAAATCCACGAGGGAACGTGTGGAAGTCATGATGGGGGCAGGTCCATCGCCCACCGAGCAATTACCCAAGGCTATTGGTGGCCACATATGCAAGAAGATGCCAAGCCGTATGTAAAAATTTGTGAGAAATGTCAGAAGTTCTCACCAATGATTCGAACACCCACCGAAGATCTGGTGCCTTTGACAAGCCCTTGGCCATTTGCCCAGTGGGGAATGGACATCGTGGGTCCCCTCCACAAAGCAACTGGGAACCGAAAATTCCTGCTAGTTGCAATAGACTATTTTACTAAATGGATTGAGGCAGAACCATTGGCCAAAATCACCGAGTCTATGATAGAAAAGTTCGTGTGGAAAAGTATCATTACTCGATTTGGGGTTCCCTATTCTTTGATCACAGATAATGGGTCCCAATTTCAGAAGAAATTTAAGGCTTTTTGTGCCCAGTATGGAATCCGGAATTACTATTCGACTCCAGCCTACCCTCAGAGTAATGGGCAGGCAGAAGCATCTAACAAAACCATTCTTGACGGGATCAAGAAGAGGTTGATAAGGCCAAGGGGAAATGGCCCGATGAATTGCCTCTTGTTCTGTGGGCACACAGGACAACTCCTAGGAGGTCTACGGGAGAGACCCCCTACTCGTTGGAATATGGCACAGAGGCAGTCATACCTTTGGAAGTGGGCCTCCCAACCCACAAGACCGCATTGGTTCAGAGTGGGGGCAATGACAGAGCCCTCGAAATTGAGCTTGATCTCGCCGAGGAAAGGAGGGAGAGAGCACTGGTTCATCTACCTTCTTATCAGGAATAGCTGATGAAGAGCTATAACAAGCACGTTTACCCTCGAGAGTTTGGTGTTGGGGACCTTGTACTGCGAAAGGTGCTCGGCAACACCAAGGTGGCCAACGAAGGCAAACTAGGTGCCAACTGGGAGGGCCCGTATCGAGTAACTGAGATTGTGGGCATAGGGCCCTACAGATTGGCTGATCTGGACGGCAACCCGATTCCGAGGCCGTGGAATGTCCATAATCTGAGAAAGTTCTTTGCTTAGAAGAATTGAATTTTATTTTAGATTGCACCATGTGATTATGTGGGAATTACGAATGAAATTCCCTTGTTTTATATTCTGGTTTGCTCTGTTTTAGTTGCAAGGAGTACGAATAACGCCCCCTTGAGTTCAGTCTATGAATAAAGACATCCTTTTCCTCACAGTATATTCAGCTTTTTGAAAATATTGGTTTTTTAATATGAAATATGGAATACTGGTTTTCTTTTCCTTATTCATATTGGGGAGCATGGGACTGGCACGAACGCCATATACGAATGCATCTATGCTTGATAGCTTAATAACTGCGCACGAACAAACGCTAAAGTATGAGAAACTTGTAAACAAATGTACCCCAGGTATGAAGACACTTGGGATGCATACAAAAACATGCAGCTGTTTGGATACAATCATTTGAGTAAGTGATTGTGCTAAAAAATATGAGATACTATAAGTCCGAGAAACTTACATTTAACTTTTGATTTAAATTCGAGGAATTTTGATCAAAAGTTGGTATGAGATACCTCAAGTACGAAATACTTGTGAAAAAGTACGAATATACTTAGTAAAAACTGAGGCTTGCATACGCAAACATGCAAGAAATCAAATACGAAATACTTGATTACTGGATACTTTGATCCGTTAACTTATCCAAGCATGAGAAGCATAAAACAAAGTACGAGATACTAAACTTAGACATGCATTCGAATACATGCATCTGTATCAGCATCCACGGTATGAAATATCCACAAAGAACTTAGTTGAAACATTAAACTACCACGAAAGGGTTTGTTACCGAACAGATCAAAAGACATCTAACACTTCTGTATCATCACAGAAACAAAAACCAAAGAAAAGAAAGAAAAAAAAAGAGTTCTTCTGATGCCTCACAGGGCTGAATTAAACTACGGTCGCGCAGGACCTGTAAGTTGTTCTACGATTTACGTACTCACCATATTCAGTCCAGTTCTTGGACCTCAGGAGTAAGTTGCTCTGCAGCCTCTGTTCCAATCTCCGTTGGGACCCCATCACCACCAGCATCCCCTTTTTCAACTATGGGATCATTGTTTGATTCTCGAATAGGTGACTCCACGATAGCAGTCCTTGGTACTTCAGTAGGTATATCTTCTTCAGCACCAGCACAATCTTCGATCTGTTGATCGATGTCATCCTCTGGATTCTCCTGGGGTTCATCTGCAGCTTGAGCACGTCTGCTTGGTAAATCATTGTCCTCCCAAAGGGGAGAATCCTCAGCAACCCCTACCTTTGTCAGACATGTTTCCCAGTAGGCTATCCAGATCTAGTCCTGAATGGCAGGCATCTCGTTTACATAACTGGCTGTTGTCGTGTCGAAGCCCTTTTTATAACCTTCGTCGTATGAAGCCTTTTTGGTGCTGTCAATCTCTGCTAGAGCTTGACCAAGGCTATCCTCGGCAGTCTCAAGCTTACTTTTGGTCTCCACCACCTCTGCCTTAGCCTTGTCTCTTTCTCTCTCCAGCCTTGAGTTTGATCGGAGCAGCCTGGTATTGTCGTTTAGAAGTCTGACTCTCTCAGCGTCAGCTTCTTGATACTTTTGGCCCAAGGCCATCATCTTTTGGATAAACTATACAGACACCAAAAATAAGTTAAAAGGTTTTCTAGAAAACCCACTATAATCAAAGCAAAGCTAAAAGCAAAATGTTTGGTTACCTTGATTCCACTGACGAGACCAGTGGATACAAGTTTATCTGCAGGCGAAGAGGTTTCTTTCTGCATGTCTACTGGGAGTGAGAGGCCCTGAGCTAGGGCTAGTGCAGTCTCAGAAGAACTAGCACTATCTCCAACGTTTACAGGATGGTCCCCCCTCATGAGTTGAAAGGCCCAGACCTCAGCAGCAATTTGGGTGCTCAGTAATGGAGTTTTCCAACGGTACTGAGGCAGCTGGGACGTCGGTATCTCCAACCTCATCGCTCCGGGGACGTTTGTCCCGATGAGCATCAGCTGCCTCAAGGGAATTGTCTTGTTCCTGATGAGAAGATGCTAACCTTGTAGATCCCCCCTATTGCGACGAGATCGTGGGGGGGGGGAGCACCAGTTGATGCCACCCTATTGGCAACACCGCGTCCCCCTCTGGGGACAGTGAGAAGGGTACTAAGGTCCAAGGGTTGGTGAGTCATGGTACCTGGGCTCTGAGGAGAACGAGAATAGCCGGAGGAGGAGGATTGACTGGTAGTACAGAGGGGACTGGCTGTTCGGTCTGGTGTTCAGGTGTAACTTGTCTCCGTCTGGACCTCCTGAGTACCACACGGGTTACAGGGACACCTTCAGGAATGGCAACTTCACCTGGCTGTCCGGCAAGGGTGACTTCAGCCTGCAATCCTGAACTCCGTGGTTGTTGAGGAGCTGCTGAGGATGAGGCACCGCTGGTGCTCGAATTAGCTAGTCTCCTGTCTATAAACCCTTTATAGGCGGGGTCGTAGCCTAATAAAACATTGGCATCACGACCCCGACCGAATGATGGGGTACTTGGTTCACCTTTGTATCTTAAAATTTTGTTGATCTCAGCTGTTCGGACGTAGCTGGGTTCAGTTCTAGGGCATTTATTTGTGTTTTCCGCTGCACGGTTAAAAGCATAATGAGAGTCAGAGACTACCACGAAACGTTAAACGAAAGTTACAAGAAGAAGTGGAAATCAGGAGCATACGTGGGTAGCCCCATATGTGGGGGCAGTGGAAGCCCACCACCTGGCCATCTTCACCTACTGGTTCGAATGCTCCAGTAACATAGAGAAAATCGATCTCGTGATCACGAGCAGAGTCTGGTAAATTTAGCACGAGACGCTTCTCTGCTTTCCTAACTTTGAAGTAGAATGTATTATAATCGGGGTTTAGCACAATGCTATACCACCATTGGATGTCCCAAATTCCCAGTTGGGTCCCCAAAATTCTGTTTAGAGCTACGACCCCCATTACTAATCTAAAGAAATTAGTGGAAACTTGCATCGGTGTGAGTCGATACCAGTTTAAGACCTAACGGAGTAATGGATGGAGGGGAAATCTAACTCCCCCCTCAAAAATGGCTACGATAGGAATGCACATCCTATCCCATGAGCCCCCGTCCCTATCTGCATCTAATGGGGCGAGTTCAAGCCCTACATTTTCAGGGACGTCATACTCTCTCCTAAAAGCCGTCATGGCTGACGGGGTTTCACAAAGCTTCCTAAATTTTCTGGGCTTAGGGCCACTATCACCCTCGTTCGCCATTGGAATATACAGAGGAAACTACGAAACGATCGAAATCTAGAAGGGATATGAGTAAATCCCTAGGAACTGATGAATCAGAGAGAAAGAGCTTACAACGAGAGGGAGCGAAGAGGCTTACGAGATGAACTATGACGCTGTCTGAGGTTGCAGAAGGAATACGCAGACGGCGGCGATGCATTTTGAGTCGCTCAAACAGTAGGAGACGAGGAAGGGTTTTGAATTTGTGAAACCCAAAAGAAAACCCTTTCAGAGGTTTAAGGGCAAGGAACGGAGATGAAACGTCTCTCTTCACGCCGTTACGAGTTAAAGTAACGGAAAGCGAAAAACGTGCTAATGACGTTTGGAAGAAACGTCAGTTCAAATTTAATGCAAAATGTACGAAATATGCCACGTGGAGTCATTACCCCAAGACGGTACAATGACGAAGCCGCCAAAAATATCAAAGAGTGTTAAGTGCAATGACTGCCCGGCGTTAGACGAGTTTGGTCTAGTACTTTAGTTTCTGAGAGCTTCACCCATTGCCCCCAAACAGTAGCAGACGGATAAAGCTGGGGAGCAATTGTAGGGAGGTATTCCCGAACAGGTACAATTAGTCACCGAGCACGTGATGTACGGAGGCACGTGGTAGGCGTGATGAACTTATCACCGGGCAGTGGGATGAACGGCGATGTGGATCAGTGACATGAGAAGTCATTGGACCAGCAGTCTGTTCGGCTAATAAAGACAAAAGACATGTGAAGTCATTTGTCTAAATGTAATGACGTGGACCAGTTGCACATGAGGTCATTGGTCCATATGGACTGTTCGGCAACGAGGTAGCCGAACAGGGGAAGAAGTTGCCCTAAATCATAGCGCAGCAAGAATAATTCGGAAGGCTCCAGAATGGTAATATTCCGTAAAAGAATGGGATTCCGAGTATATAGGATCAATGCAAGAGACCCAACGTGAGTGGGGTATTCGGATGATAAGGTTAAAGAGTCCCAGAAGGACTGAGAGTCCCAAAAGGAATAAGCTATTATAAGGGAACGAGAATCCATGATATACTAGGTTTCCTATACGAGATAGGAATCCTAAGGCAACAGGGATGCTTGGGCAGCAAGCATCCGTGAACCTATAAATACGAGGTAAACCTGGAGGTAAAAGGTACGCAATATTGGGTGACCTCTTATTGTCTTCCTACTGATAATTAGGGTTCATTACTGGTTTGTGATACTAACTTAGGCATCGGAGGGCCTTTGCCACGAGAGGCAAAGGTGCACTCACCCCTTGTCTGTTTTGCAGATTAGGGTTCCAACAAAGAATTAGGGTTCCGGTGTAGAGGCATGTGAAGCCGTTGCAGTTTGGCGTTATCCAGAGCATCAATTGTTTTCATCCCCCGACAAACTGCTGAGGGGCACAAATTTGTTTTGTCTGAGGATTGCACTCTAAAATCTAATGAGAATGCCACAGAGTAGGAAGCAAAGCCTTATAAGGATTGGGTCAAGGCTGATGAGATGGCGCGATGTCATATTCTGGCTTCTATATCGAATATATTGCAACATCAGCATCAGTCTATGGAAACTGCGTACGATATGATGTTGAATCTCAAAGAAATGTTTGGGGATCAAAATCATGCAGCAAGGCTAGTTGCTATGAAAGAATTGGTGAGTATCACCCATGTTGAAGGGACCCCGATTAGGGATCATGTTCTTAAGATGATAGCTCTTCTTAATGAACTAGAGATCCTTGGAGCCGAAATTGATGGGGAAACCCAGATCGATTTCGTTCTTAACTCACTGCAGTCTGAGAGTTTTAAGCAGTTTCGCCTAACTTATTCTATGAACAAAATGCATTTATCTTTGGCGGAACTTCTTAAGGAACTCCAAGCAGCTGAGGGTCTTTTGGTTGTGAAGAAACCACCATCAGTGTTAGTGGCAGAGAAGGTTTCTACTTCTAAGCCGCAAGGCAAGAAGAAGCAGAATAAGTCTCAGAAAAAAGTTGTGGAGGCGATTCATGCGCCTCAAGGTGGAGTGAAATAGCCTGCGGGCCAGTGTTTTCACTGCAATCAGAAAGGACACTGGAAGAAGGAATGTCTGGTTTTTCTCAATAAAGTGAACAAACAAGGTAAATCTTTTTCACTAGTTGTTGAAAAATATTTAGCGGCGCTATCTACCGGTACTTGCTGTGTAAATACGGGAGCCACTAATCATGTTTGCAATTCATTGCAGGGGTTCCTGGAAACCAAAAGACTCAGTGATGGGGAGATTTATCTACATATGGGAAATGCTACGAGAGTAGCAGCAGTTGCAATAGGAAATGATTTTTAAAATTTTAGTAGTAATAAGAGTTTAATTTTGAGAGATTGTCTTTATGTTCCTACTATTAGAAAAAACTTGGTTTCAGTTTCTAAGTTAATTAAGGATTGATATTTGGTTTATTTTAGTAACTCTGTGGTTATTAAGTTAAATAAACGTTTTATCTGTTCTGGTTCATTGGTGGATGATCTCTACATTATTAATCCAATATTTCCTACAGTGCAACTGCATGAATCGAATAACACTAATAATTTACCATGTAAGAGAAAAGAGCCTTCTACATTGAACCAAACGTATCTATGGCACTTACGTCTTGGTCATATTAATCTAAATAGGATTTCTAGACTGATTAGAGATGGACTTTTAGGTTCATTAGAAGTTAAGGAACTTCCAGTCTGTGAATCCTGTTTGGAAGGTAAAATGACCAAAAGGCTTTTTTCAGCAAAAGGATATAGAGCCAAAGAGCCGTTAGAATTGGTTCACTCTGATTAGTGTGGGCCTATGAATGTCCAAGCTAGAGGTGGTTTTGAGTATTTTGTCACTTTTATTGATGATTACTCAAGGTATGGATACATTTATTTGATGCGCCGTAAGTCCGAATGCTTTGAGAAATTCAGGGAGTATAGGGCGGAAACTGAAAAGCGCCTGGGTAAATGTCTCAAGACACTACGATCTGATCGTGGTGGCAAATACCTCTTGGGAGAGTTTAGGGACTACTTGTCAGCTCAAGGGATTACATCCCAGTTGTCAGCTCCAGGTATGCCATAACAAAATGGTGTAGCAGAAAGAAGGAATAGGACTCTTATGGATATGGTAAGATCAATGATGAGTTATTTAGATTTACCGATTTCATTTTGGGGACATGCACTAGAAACAGCAGCGTATATCCTTAACTTGGTACCATCTAAGTCAGTACCATCTACACCCACATAACTATGGACTGGGCGTAAACCTAGTCTGTAGCATGTTCGGGTTTGGGGTAGTCCAGCACACGTGTTGAATGGGAACGCAGATAAATTGGAATCGAGGACAGAAGTTTGCTTGTTTGTGGGGTACCCTAGAGGAACGAAAGGTGGACTATTTTATAGTCCTACGGATAAGAAGGTCATTGTTAGCACTAATGCCCGGTTCTTAGAAGAGGACTATGTGATAGACCACAAGCCCAGAAGTAAAATTGTTCTAGAGGAATTGAGAGGAGAGATACCGGCACAAACTTCTTTACCACCAATAGTGCAGGAGGAAACGCCACAAGAGACATCTGTAGAGGCACCTATTGACACACCGTACCCCGTCGTAGAGGGAGGGTTATTGTTCCACCCAGTCAGTATACGTTGTTGGGAGAGTCTTTTGAAATCATCCCTGATGATCAACATGCCGAACCCTGTAACTATAATGAGGCACTTCAAGATAAAGATGTGGAACTTTGGCAAAAGGCTATGAAATCAGAGATAGAGTCTATGTACTCTAATAAGGTCTGGGATCTTGTAGAACCACTTGAAGGGATTAAACCCATTGGATGTAAGTGGATCTATAAGAAGAAGAGAGGGGCGGACGGGAAGGTGCATACCTTTAAAGCTAGGCTTGTTGCGAAAGGGTATACTCAGAAAGAAGGGATCGACTATGAGGAAACTTTTTTGCCAGTAGCCATGCTTAAGTCCATCCGGATTCTCTTGTCCATTGCGGCTCATCTCGATTATGAGATTTGGCAAATGGATGTCAAGACCGCATTCCTTAATGGAAATCTGGATGAGTGCATCTATATGGTGCAATCAGATGGATTCATAGCAAAAGGTCAAGAGCATATGTTGTGCAAGCTCAAGAAGTCTATTTATGGGCTTAAGCAGGCATCTAGATTTTGGAACATCCGTTTTGATCAAGCAATCAAGTCTTTTGGTTTTGATCAATGTCCAGATGAGTCATGTGTGTACAAGAAGCGCAACGGAAAAGTGGTGGTGTTTCTAGTACTATATGTTGATGATATCCTGCTCATCGGAAACGATGTGGGAGTGTTGTCTTCAGTGAAAGTGTGGTTATCCGGCCAATTCAAAATGAAGGACTTGGGAGAAGCCGTTCACATCCTAGGGATTAAACTTATACGAGATCGCAAGAAGAGGATGTTGGGCTTATCACAAGCTACTTATATCGATACCATTCTTGCCCATTTTAGCATGCAGGATTCCAAGAAAGGGTTCCTCTCTTTTAGACATGGAATCAACCTATCCAAAGATCAGTGTCCTGAAACACCTGAGGAGATGGAGAAAATGAAGGCAGTTCTTTATGCCTCGGCAGTAGGAAGCCTTATGTATTCTATGTTGTGTACTAGACCTGATATTTGCTTTGCCGTTGGCATGGTTAGTAGATTTCAGTCTAATCCTGGGCAAGAACATTGGACTGCAGTGAAACATATACTCAAGTATCTGAAAAGAACTAGAGATCATATGTTAGTATTTCAGTCAGATAGTTTGGTACCTCATGGATACATAGACTTAGACTTTATGTCAGATAGGGATTCCAGAAAGTCTACCTCGGGATATGTGTTTACCTTGGGAGGTGGAGCCATAAGTTGGAGGAGTATCAAACAATCTTGCATTGCTGATTCTACCATGGAGGCAGAGTATGTGGCTGCTTCTAAAGCAGCCAAGGAGGCTGTTTGGCTCAGAAACTTTTTGATGGATCTAGAAGCGGTCCCTTCAGTGCAATCAGCCATTACACTCTATTGTGACAATAGCGGTGCAGTTGCTAATTCGAAGGAGCCAAGGACTCACAAGAAGGGCAAACGCATAGAGCGTAAGTATCATCTGATTCGAGAGATCGTACAGAGAGGTGATGTTCCTATGACCAAGATTGCATCGGCGAATAACCTGGCAGACCCTTTTACGAAGAGCTTACCGGCTAAGACTTTTGATAGTCACGTAGAGGGAATGAGAGTGAGATGCATGGCAGTATGGTTTTGAGTCTTAGTGGGAGTTTTTTGTTAGGAGGTTATGTAAAAGTTATAATTTTATATGATGGATTAATATTTAATTATTAATCAAATTTATTCCTTTTTGATGAGAATCTTTTATGGGCAATATTTGCATGATATTTGTGTATGTTGTGCATGTGTGTCTTTTATTCTACATAGTAGATAATCCAGTGTGTAGAGTACGGTTTACACACAGAAAATTGGATCATCGGTTATTGTGGAATATAAGTTATTGTTCATAGTCTTAGATGGAACTGGACACATCATCGGTAGGACTGTAGTACAATGTTTAGTAGGTCTATCTTAACTACAGAGAACGGTCTAGTTCAAACTCATTGTGCTAGTACTCTTTGTGTGTATTGAACGGGACCGCATTGAGGTAATTGCCTTTATACTAACTTTATAAGACAATTGGAATCTCATGGTTATTATGAATGCTTATGCTCTTAATCCAAAGATAATTATTAGAGGTATATATTTAATGTTGTTGACTTTGATTTATTAAAGAGTGAGATCTTTATACGGTTAATAGTCTCGGTGAGTTGGATCGCAACATTATGTATATGACAACTATTAATTATTAATGGAATCCACGTCCCAATAGGAATTGATGATACCCCTTGAGTAAGCTTATAAGTTTCGAGTATGTCAAACCCTGCAGGTGGATTTTGTATCCGACATATCGAATAAGTTAAGCGGATAGTCTTAAGTTAAGATGTTGATTAAGTGGGAGATTGTTAGTAATTTATTTTAATCAACGGGTATATGTAATCTTAACGTGGGAAGATTAATAAGTATTTAATATCATGGAGCTTGTAATATAATTGAGATAAGGACGGGAGTGCAATTATAATTCTGTAGTGGGGTGAATTATAATTAGTGAAATAAGAAATAGAATCTTGGTGGAATTATGTTTTCTTATTTACACTGGAAGCCCAGACTTATTACTCCTTAGGTCCCTATCGTAGCCTTATATATATGCGTTATGCTCTCTAGGTCAGATAGATGTTTTTCTATTATTCAGTAAATAGAGGCAGGCTTAGAGAGAGCAAACAGATCACGAAAGAGTCCACACTCGGCTCGTGTTCTAGATGTGTGGGGAATACAGTAGAAGATCATAAGGTACGGTCGAGCAGTATTTGTGGTTTATAGCAAGACGTGCTATAACAAGTTCAACCAGCGTTCGTGTCGCAAGGAGTTGAGGTAGAACCCTAATTCCGATTTATAGGGTTTTACAATTTTTGTTATCTAATCTGTACGCGTCATTACTGAGTCTTGGGGATTCGGTTTCCCAACAGCAATTCCATCCTGGGAAGGCTAATGTCGTGGCCAATGCTTTAGGTAGAAAATCCCTTGGGAATTTAGCGAGCTTAGCCATTTACAAGTGGGAAATGATTGGCGCCATTGGGGAGTTTGATTTGCACTTAAATGAGATAGCTGATCATGCAACCTTATTCACCATGATTGCACAACTGACACTTCTTAATAGGGTGATTGAAGCACAACAACATGACCAAGAAGCGCTTGAAATTCAAGGTTGCATACTTAATAGTAAGAGCATAGAAGGGTGGATTTTTCACCCCGATCAAGGCTTGCGATATCTAGGCAAAGTGTTCGTGCCAGAACCATGTCGAGAAGATGTTCTTCGAGAGTTTCACCACTCTCGCCTTGCTGTGCACCTTGGAGGCACCAAAATGTATCATGATTTGCGTCGTCAATTTTGGTGGCAGGGAATGAAGAGGGATGTGGCTCAATTTGTCTCCCGGTGTTCCACATGCCAACAAGTTAAAGTTGAACACCAAAAACCGTCAGGGCTATTACAACCCTTACCTGTGGCAAAGTGGAAATGAGAACATATGACTATGGATTTTGTTGCAGGACTTCTGAGATCACCAAAGGGTCACAATGTTATTTCGGTCATAGTTGATCGTTTGACAAAATTGGCACACTTTATTCCTATCTCTACAACGACTACAGTTGACTATCTTGGAAGATTATATGTTAAGGAAGTTGTTAGACTCAACGGCGTTCCCATATCCATTGTATCAGATCGTGATCCTCGATTCACAGCATGATTTTGGCAGAGTTTATAGTTGGCCTTGGGCACAGATTGGCTATTTAGTTCGGCTTTTCATCCGCAAACGGATGGGCAATCAGAGCGCGCCATTCAAATTTTGGAGGATATGTTGCGGGCTTGCGTGTTAGACTTCCAAGGTTCATGGGAAGACCATTTAGATACAACGGAGTTTGCTTACAACAATAGTTACCAAGCGAGTATTGGGATGGCTCCATTTGAGGCCTTGTATGGAAGACCATGCAGATAACGTGTATGTTGGACAGAGGTGGGAGAAACAACAATTTTAGGTCCAGAATTAGTGCAGGAGACTACAAAGAATGTTGCAATAATTTGGAAGCTTTTGCTAGCAGCTCAAAGCCGCCAAAAGAGTTATACGGATAAAAGACGAAAACCATTTTCCTGCGAGGTTGGTGACCATGTATTCTTGAAGGTTTCTTCGAAGAAGGGTTTGATGCGATTTGGACGTAGCGGAAAGTTAGCACCAAGGTTTATTGGACCATTTGAGATCCTCGAGAGGATCGAGGAAGTAGCGTACTGCCTTGCGTTGCCGCCATCGTTGTCAGGAGTTCATAATGTTTTCCATGTTTCAATGTTGAGAAAATACGGACCAGATCCATCTCACGTTATTAATTGGACAGACCTACGCGTTGAGGATGATGTTACATATGAAGAGCGACCTATCCGAGTCATAGATTCTTAGGAGAAAGTTCTTCGGGGAAAAACCATTCCATTGGTAAAGATACTTTGGCAGCATCATGGCATTGAGGAGGCAACATGGGAGCTAGAGTCAGAAATTTGTTCTAAGTATCTAGAGTTATCTACGCCTAGAGGCACGTATCGAATTTTGGGGACAAAATTTCCTAACGTGGGGAGGTTGTAAGAACCCGATTTTATTATTATTCGTTTTAATTGATTGTAGGTAGCCATGTGGGCATGTTGTCTTAGTGACGTGGGACCCATGTGCATATCCTGAGACTTTTAATATGATTAGATATACATTCGATGCAAAATTTGAGTTTTGGTGGCCAAACTAAAAATTCTTGAACCTTTGGGAGTTGATTAGTGCTACTATAGATCTAGAGGGACCTATGGTATGATTTTTTTACAAAAATCAGATTTTTATACTTGGGGAGGATTGGCTCCCCCATTTTTTTTCATTTTCCAGGGCTTTTTTTTTTTTTTGCTTCTTTTTCTTCTCTTGACTCCCACATTCTCTCTCTCACTACACACACAATCAACCTCTCAAATCTTCTAAATTTTGGAGAATCTAAGGAGAGAAAAACTTAATTTCATACATAGAACTCAAATATTTTGGAGCTAGAAGTGGGTTTGGAGAGGATTCAAAGTTAGGGTTTGGTATTTGCAGCTTTGAGCTAAGATACATGATTAATCCTCTTGATATGTTCATTTTTTGTGTAAATATTATGGATTTACTTGTAGAGCATGAGTATTTTTTTAGATTATGTGAAAAGTTGTGTTAGGGTTTTAAGGTCTCACATGAAAAACATGGGTTTTTGTTGATACTTGTTAAATTTTTGAGATTTATGTGTTATTGAGATGTAGAGATGCTAAATGTTGAAAAGTTACATAGGTTAGGGAAGTAGTATATGTGTATTTGAAGTTTAGTGAATACTTGGAGCTTGGATACTTGATGGGGATTATGCAAATGATATTTGGGTATGAATATTTTTGTTCGGTGAGATAGGTTGAAATGATTGTACTCGGATTATGTTTGTCTAGATTTAAGTGGTGCACCTAGGAAAAATAAGCTGAGCTTGGCTAGCTCCTCGGTGAAAGATCGGAAATTGTTGGGGTGGTACGTACATTGTGCCCGATTACCCCGATGCAAGGGTGGTGCTTGTACCCGGTTGCCCCAATTCATGGGGTGGTACTTGTACCCGAATACCCTTGGTTTGTGAGGGTAGTGCTTGTATCCGATTACCCCGGTTCATGAAGTAGTATATGTGTATTTGAAGTTTAGTGAATACTTGGAGCTTGGATACTTGATGGGGATTATGCAAATGATATTTGGGTATGAATATTTTTGTTCGGTGAGATAGGTTGAAATGATTGTACTCGGATTATGTTTGTCTAGATTTAAGTGGTGCACCTAGGAAAAATAAGCTGAGCTTGGCTAGCTCCTCGGTGAAAGATCGGAAATTGTTGGGGTGGTACGTACATTGTGCCCGATTACCCCGATGCAAGGGTGGTGCTTGTACCCGGTTGCCCCAATTCATGGGGTGGTACTTGTACCCGAATACCCTTGGTTTGTGAGGGTAGTGCTTGTATCCGATTACCCCGGTTCATGGGGTGGTACTTGTGCCCGGTTACCCTCGGTTAAATATTAGAGTTGGCATATGGTTTATGACTTGGGTATTTCGACGTGATGTTTGTGCTAGGGGTCAACTCTTTCAATATTTGACGAGGACTTGACTTTTCAACGTGATGCTTGTGCTAGGGGTGTACACGGTCTGGATTGGTCCGGTTCTCTAGAAAATCAGTAACCGGACCATTTCAAATGGTTCTAAAAAATTGGAAACCAGAACCTAACCAATATATGCATGGAACCTAACCAGAACCAAACAGCAAGACCGGTCCGATTTTGGTTCGGTTCTGGTTCTATCCAATAAGCATCCAAACACTTATTCACAAAATATGAACTCATAGAATTAAAGAAATAAACTCTTATTCACAAAATATGAACACATAAAATTAAAGAAATAGGAAGATGATCTTCTGGAATAGGAAAGGAAGGAAGAAAATAAAAGCTTTCCTAATAAATGAAATTTCATCTCTAAATAAATTAAGTTTAGTAAGAAAAAGATTAACCTACCAAATTCAAATACATATTTAATTACACACACATATGTATATTTATCTTAATTTTAAACGGTCCGGTTCGGTTCTAACCACGGTTCATTAATTAAGAACTAGTAACCGAACCAAAATTAACGGTTCTTATTTTTTTGGAACCATAACTTGACCATAGAACCGCAGAACTGGAACAAATAGAACGGTTCGGTTTGGATCGGACCGATTTTACGGTTCGAGCGGTTTTCATGAACACCCCTAGTTTGTGCATTGGTGACACGTCTCAGAATTAAACTTTGGGGCGTTACAAATCAACTGACGTGGCACGTGCCGAGGCGTCTTACACCATGAGATAGCCTGGCGAGGACCTACACGTGGCTCTTAGGGCTGGGCTATGCACCTGACGACTACCGAGGCCAGTTTCCGCTTCTGTTACCTACGGATAAAGGACTCCAACAATGTGGCAGTTCATGAGCATAATCAACTCTCCCAAGCTCGAAGATGACGCTTCAGCGAGTTGATGAGCTATTGTAGTGGCTCTGGAAACTGGGCTTGGATCGTTCCCCGAGCTACAGTGCACCGAGCGATACCAAGAGGACCCCCGCCCCTCGCTCATGTAGGGCCCTGGGACCCTCCGTGTTCCCTCGAAAGATTGCTCGGAAAGAGGAGTCCAGCTGAGCTTTGTCGCTAGCTAAGGGTACCGAGTGCGCCCAACCCCGACATCCCGAGGCTGCTTGAAAGAGGACAGTTACGACATAAGGGACCCAAACGGTTACAGTAGGAGGATAATCAATGGGGGTTGATCTGTCCATGTGCTTCGCTACCCGCCTTATCCCATTCGTCACATATGACGTCATCCGAGGCGGTTACCCGAGTGTACCCTCCACGCACTAGCTTAGAGGTCAAGCAGAGCAAGGTCTATAAATACAAAGGGACTCTAACCTAGAGAGGTATGTCATTCTACCCTAACCCTAGACCTATACACCTCTCCCTGCATCTAACTTAATTGTTGGAGGGTCACTAGGCTCCCAGGGCTCCCACAGCCTTAGTGACTTGTTGCACGTTAGGCGACGGGCGCGCGGGGTAGCGGAGGAAGGAACAAGAACCGACCCACGGTCAAGATCCCAATAAATCGAACCCCTACAGCTAGAGTTTTGGGTGACTGTTGGTAACGTATATGTATGTGTGGAAAATGGAAAGGGCAATCATGTTCGTAATTTTTAACTGGCAAAACATGTGACTTGCACATGACATTTTACCATTCAATTCCTAACATAATGCAAACAGAAGAACGGTTTTCATTAATTAGAGGGGTTTGAGTACCAAAAAAATAGTTAGAGGAAGTAAAGCGTCTCCGAGCCATAGTTAGACGGGGTTAACTGTAATTTACACAACTCCAAAATTTAAAGTGGGAGGGGGAGAAGTTGTACACATTAGATTTGGGCTGAATTCCAGAAACCAAATAAGAACTTATTTTTTATTGAATAAGAAGGCTTGTTCCCAAAAAAATAAGAAGAAGGTGCTTATTTTTCAGAATTTATATAGGTACCAATGGGCGACAGAGAGGGAAATCGTACCGGCGGCCGCGCCGGGCCGTGTCCGGCCAACGGACGGCCGATCCGAGCCGTCCAAAAATTCTAAAAAACAAAACTGAGGGGGCCATCGCGGGAATCAACGGCATCCGAGGTGTGTAGGGTGCTTGATCTGAGCACTTCTTTTCCGTGCCTTTTCCGTGTATATATAATGATCATCATATATACACGGAAAATGGGTGCTTCTATCAAGCACCCTACACACCTCGGATGCCATTGATTCCTGCGGAAGCTCCCTCGGTTTTTTTTTTAGAATTTTTGGACGGCTCGGATTGGCCGTCCGGTCGCCGGAGATGGCCCGGCGCGGCCGCTGGTACGATTTCCTTCCGTCGGCGCCCATTATCATAGCAACAGTCTTATTTTTTGTATAAGGCAACTTCAAGCTCAAAAATCATGTGTTTACGCAAATAATTTTCCTATCACTATAGATTTTGTTTGATAGATCTCATTGATATCTTTAATACGGTGCAAAAAAAATTGAATATTTTTTTTTTCATTTACATTATTTTTGAGTTTGAAAATGTGAAAGGAACTTTTTATTTGGATTTTTTGGAATGACCCTTCTTATTTTTGAATGAGAAGTGGCAAAATCAGTACTTATTTTTTAAGAAGATTTCCGGAACGGGGCCTTGGAGTGTGAATTTATTCGCCACAACGCAAAATTTGAAAAGTCACTTGAGATTTGTACAATTTTTTAAAATTAACTGAGGTTAACGCAAAGTAGCTTGACGGTTATCGGAATGAAAATGTTACATATCCGTTGGGTCCCGCAAAAATGTTACAGGGGGCGGTGTGGACCTTTGATATCGCGCACTTACGAACAATACCTCTCTCTCTGCCTCTGGTCTCTGTGTGTGTGGGTGTGCGCTGTGGTTGCAGAGGAGGGAGAGAGAGAGAGAGAGAGAGAGAGAGAGAGAGAGAGAGCGAGCGAGCGAGCGCTATGGTGGGGGGTTCATCAGTGCCACGGCCACATCAACCGTTGGGGTTCCTCGTACCAATATCCCAAGTCATAACCACCGCTGCCTCCCTCCACCTCGGCCACTTTATCCACCATCACTTCATCAGCCCCCATCTTCATCTCGACCTGCTTCTTCAATTCTCTCTCAAGGTCTCTCTCTCTCTCTCTCTCTCTCTCTCTCTCTAGGAAAGACAAACCCATGTTGTATACTAGGCATACAGTGGTTGGCCATAACTTGATGATTCTAGAATTGGGTTTCTCAAGAATCTAAACAACTTTTTGATAGTTGTGTATTATATTCCTGCTGAACTGTTCTATTGGGATTTATCCATGTTGTTAACTCTTAAGTTTAGCTGGTTATGCTGAATTAGTTGAGTGTTCATGATTTTAAACAAATTCAGCTCTTTTTTAGTTAATTGCTAGATCCAGGTTTTGGGTTAAGTGAACAGAATCGTCCTACAATTATTCTGTACTCTCTACCTGCTTCAGAGAAGTAAAAAATCAGAAGGCTGTTAGGTTTCGTTAATTCATTGTCTTAATCTTGGAATCAAATATGTTGGTTACTTTCTGAGGCATGAATGTTTGAACCACCTTAACCATCTTCGAAGATATGCTTCACGGATAAAGTTTTTGTTACTACCACATCAACTTGTACTGACCCTGGCCTGCGTTGGCGTTTGTTTCATGAGGGATCTTAGGAGGTATATGAGTCAGAATACTTTTTTTCTTTTTGATAATCGAGGAACAGCCCTACAGCCGAGCCACTATTGGACCCGACTCCGCAATCGAAACCTCGGGGAACTAGACTGGCCACACCAGTCACTGCCCCCCACTTACTATCAGGGTACTCACCCGGTGGGGAATCGAACCCCTAACCAAGGGGAGTTCTCCCGAAGTCAGTCATTCGCCTTTACCATTGGGGCATTCCCTAGGTGTGTATATGAGTCAGAATACTCAAAGTACATTCACTTGGCTAGGCCTTTTGAATGAGTTAGGACTGTTTTTTCTTTCCCTGGTAAATCCACATTTCAAAGCCCGAACAAAATACAAAAGCCTAGGACCCCAGCATTACAACAAAGGTAAAAGCCACACCACCCCCCCCCCCCCCCCCCCCCCCCCCCCAAAAAAAAAAAAAAAAGAAGAAAAAAAAAAAGAAGAAGAAGTAAAGAACCACTAAAACAATAAGAACCAGCTGCACCCAGCCTGTTTAGAAAACATAACAGAGCACACAGAATTAGTATCTATGATAGCAGTCGATAAGCCCCCATCCTTGGCAGATTTGTCTGTTTCTTGTGCTAGCCTTAATTCCTCTCCAAGGACTAATGGCTTCCCTAATGGCATTCATCACTTTTTGTAGTTAGCAAACCAGCATCCAACTTTTGTGCTGAAAGATCCTTTGATTTCTTTCACACTAAACATGGTAAACCACAGCAGCAAGAGATACTTTCATCATTGTTCTGCATCAACTCTTCCCCTTTATAGACTGCGCAGATCAGTCTACCTCATCATCTATGTTTAAGGGCTATGTAGCACTGACACGGACACGCCTACTGACACTTCGAGTCTCTCTGACACATAAATTTTAAGAAATTGGAGGCCAAGACACATTGGGGGACACATTTTAGAAAATATTGTTTAAACTACTATATGAGTAAAGATTACAAATATTAAGTTCTAACTTCAATAAGTAACACCATCTATACCTTAAATCACATTTATCATTAAATCATTTACAAAAGTATTTCAACAAAAAGCGTTTCATCCCAGAGAGTGTCAGTGTTTGATAAGTAAAAAACCAATGCAATACCTCCTCCCATGATTGCACCTTTGATATTGAAAAACCAACGCTATACCGGATTGCTTTAACCAACAAAAAAAATATGGACCTTATTAAGTTTATTCACATATGTGAAGCATTTAAAGATCTAGTTCCAAGAGAAGACGGGTCTGTGCATTGTCATCCTTGTTATATCTCTGATTGTGCACTTTGCACTACTTGTTCTAGATAGCATGGTTGTCTCCAAGCATGTTACCTTGATGTACATTCTTGGCACATTTTCTTTTGTTACCTTAGCGTCTTTTTTTTTTTCCCTCTCTCTTTCTTCTTTCTGATGCAGGACGATCAATGCAAATAAATAAAGGAAGATAAATTCTTAGGCATCCCTATGTCTAAGGAGTAAGTGCCCCTAGGGATCCCTGTGCCCGGGGATGTAATGACACTGTATCAAAATCATATTCAAAGTCAAATATACTTTATCAACCAACTAAACATATGAGCAAAGTCCTTTAAATAGGCTCTTCAAAAGATAACAAAAGGATAAACATAACCTAGATTCCTAAATAGGATTAGTCCTAAAACATTTTAGTAATATCCTAACGTCTAAAGAGATAAAGATAACATAAATCAACATCCTCTCGGATCATATATGAATAGCTCATGGGGCCCATAGTATACTCCTTCCCGTTCCCTATCATTTCTTCCCTGTTGAGAAGAACTCAACTCCGGGGGAGTTAGAACTGTGTTCCATTGCCGAAAGGTTGAGAAATTCCACGAACAAAACCATGCTTTGAGAAGACATCTCAGAGAAATGACTAACAACGTCACAGGACAAGCAATCTCCTCTGTCTGTGTGCGAACACCTTTGCGAGTCGAGTTTGAACCCTAGTTATTTGTTGACGCTCCAACTTATGTGTTGTGTCCAGAAATTGAACTCCAAGCTCTTCAATTTTGTGCTCTCTTGTTTTGTTTTTTGGCTCTTTTCTTTCTTTTTTTATTCTACTTCTCTTCTGTCTTACCTTTACATTTTTTCCCCCTGTGCTGGGATGGGCTGAATGGCCAGCTTATGGAGAATGGGCTGGGCTGCCAGGGTGAAAAGATTTGGGCTGGGAGATGGGTCTGGATGACCTCTTTTTCAATTTTTTTTGGTCCGAATGTTTGGCCTTTTATGCTGGGCTTTGGTTTGTAATGTGGGTTGTGGGTGTGGAGTTGGTTACATAGCAAAAGCAGCTGGTGCTAGTTCGATATGATAATAAATTGTTGGTTACCTAGGTTCTGATACGTCTGTTTCATTCAGTTGCTTGAGGCATCTCTTATCACTCGGGTTTTTGTTTTTTTGTTTTTCGCAGAGTATCTCTGATCTTGGCGATGTTCCCCGGTTAAAGGATGTATTGCATAAAAGCTTCGTCAGCTTCAAAGGGATCAATTTTTTTCATTGGCCAGAAAATGCTATTCTGGCTGCCTCCTCATCTTACATACGTTCTTTTAGTGGTGAAGGAAGTAAAAATAAACCTGGCAATGTGCGGAGGAGGTCAGACCTTCACTCTAGAAGAGGTTTGTTTATTGGCAGGGATTGGACGAATATCCTCCTTGGAGTTAATGTCTTGTGAGTATCACCTTCTCAAACAAGGACATCACAACTTTGTGCACTTTATATCTCTTAACACTTTTGCTTATTTATGGATTCTTGCCCTATCTTTTGCCACGTAAATGAATCTATCCCCCTTTCAGAATAAAAAATAAAAAAATTCGAACCTATCCGGCTCAAAACTACTTATTTTGAGAAAAAACACAGAAAAGTCTTAAAGAATATTTGAAAAAAGGTTTTGGCATTCCTCTGCATTTTCTCTTCATTTCTAATTGGGCTAATGCCTTAGTTTCCACCTTTCTGAGTTTATTGGTGAAAGAGTCATTTGTTCTCTGATTTTGTGGAGGGTCTACATTGCACAAATTGCGTCACAAGGAAAGCTGATTTTATGGGGAGCTAAGGTTAGACTACAACTCCACTGGGGACAATTTGAAGTAAAAGTTTACAGTTATTAACAACATAAAACTCATTTTGGTCGCTCAGCTCTTCTCGGTCTTTAAGCAATGCAGGTTAACAGTCTCATAAACGAAGGGCAGCTGTGGAGGCTAGCAACTTCTTCCTTTTTACATGCAACTATTGGCCACCTAATGGTTTGTTCTGATCATGCTTATTGATATTCTTATGCCGGATGCATTTTTTTGTTTCAAATGAAATATCATCTTTTCAGGTTAATTGTTACTCTTTGAACTCTATTGGCCCAACGGTGGAGAATATTTGTGGTCCCAGAAGATATCTTGCAGTTTATATGTCCTCTGCAATTGCAAGTAACAGCCCCTAACTCTTTTATAATAAACATTGTGTTACTTATTTGAAGAAACTTACTCCGATCCAATAATGTGAGATTTTTGGACACTCAGGTTCAGCAATGAGTTATTGGCTCTGCGAAGCACCCGCGGTTGGTGCATCTGGAGCAATTTTTGGATTAGTGAGTCTCTTGAAATTCTCTGTAGCTGATATTTTGCTTAGACTGGCTTTATTTATATTTAATCACACGTGTTAACCAGACCGCCTGACCCAAACGTTTTTTTTTTTTTTTCAGAATAAAGTACGAAGTAAAAAATTTATCAAAAACAACCAGGCTGATTTTTTTATGTTCACATTTATATGCTCCTAGAGTAAATGAAAGCTTACGAACTAAGAATGGATTTTATTTGCCATGCAACTTTACTTGTTGGTTTTCTGGAAATCTATTTTTCATCTGATCTGACCCCGTTTCTAATTTCTATCTTTCAATTGAAAGAAGTGGTGAAAAGAGCCTCTAGCCCTCTAGGATTGAGCATGCAATGTTATGTATTGTAGGGGTCTGAAAATTAGAGGTGACTCGACCACAACTGATGTAGTGGTTTTCTCCTTATCAATGAAATCCTATCTAAGCTTTGGCAAAAAAAAAAAAAAAAAAGACATAAGGCCACTTAACCTTCATCGCCTAATGCCCAATGAAGGGTTGTAGAAAATCCTTCTAGGCGAAGGTCCCTATTTTTGTTCACTCAATAAACAGAGGCCTCATTTTGATGTCTGGTCTAGGACCTCAAAATCTCTTGGGCTGTTACAGTTTAATATTAAATTACATCTTGATCATCACCAGGAGTTAAAAATTGGAGAGGTGGTTTTGAACCAAACATATGGACTGAATCTAAGAAAAATGAGAGAGAAGATATTAACTCTGGAATGTGTGTTGTTTCTTTTTGTTTCTTCTCCTCACCCTTTTATTCTCTATTGGTATATTTATACGCCGGTGCAATGCCAGGTTGGATCTTTTGCCGTATTCATCTTGAGGCATAGAGGCCTGATTGGTGGTGGCACAGAAGATTTACAGCACATAGCACGTGTGATTGTTCTAAATATGGTATCTCCATCACCTTTCTTATGTTTGAAGCCTTGTTTGTGGATTTTATGGTGGGTCAGCTGAATCATACAATTATGTTAAGTCGTCAGATCAGGTCAGAGTAAACTTGTTATAGTTTGGAAGCAAGCTATTTGATCAAATCTTCTTCCATTTTCCATATCTAAGTTCACAGCTGAGTTTTGTTTCATCCAGATAAGCGTCACTTATGTTGACATATTTTTTATTTTTTTGGAAGCAAGCTATGTGGCATATTTATGTTGAGATATTTGAATAATCTATGCACATGTTTCTTCTTGATTTGTTTTTGGCTTCTGATTCAAAACATTGTGATGGCATTTCTGATGCAGGGTATTGGGCTTTTGTCTCAAGGTATCGACAATTGGGGACATGTAAGTATAACAAAAGCATACTTCTAACATCCATGTTTTCCCGGATAAGTATATTACGCGGTATCATTCTATCCCAATCAAATGAATAGATCGGTTGAGGATGGAAGAATATCTGCACCAGACACTGATCAAATGAATAGACCTGTGATGACCCCAGGTTGACGGAAAGCTATTGGGTGGTCCTAGGCACCAAGTGGCACCCCAAGGCCTCCCTTGTTATTTGAATGTTTTCTGGTAGTAATTAAATGTGAGCTTGATGTGAAGCAATAATGGAGCTCTTACAAACTTCTAGAAATGTGGGGGCCTAATCAGCCCAAAGAGAATTCTCCTACAAAAACGATTAGCGCGTAGGCTAATTCTTAAATCATCAATCAATCAAGTCCTTAAAATTTTTTTGAGAAATGTGTGTTCGAAAAAGAACATATCATCATATTCTCTAATTATAGAATTAGCGCGCAGGCTAGTTCTTAAATCATCGAGGGGAATAGGATTGAAGCCTATAAGTTAGTCACCTCGGCGGACACCTAACCTATGTGATTGGAGATCCCATGAATCAGGTTCAATAGGTAACAATGAAGCTGAATAGTGACTTGGAGGAGCACTAAAAATATTAGAGGGGAAATCCCTGGCCCTATTCCTATGGTGAGAGTGCTCATGTTATGTTATGATAGGAAGAGCTTAGCTCTGAATGTGTCCAAGGTAGAATTTCTACATGGTGTTGGTCACAAATCAACCTTGGACACCTATACAAGTGTGGCAGTGGGATTGCTGCTGTAAGAAATTGGGCTATTGTCTTAAGACACTCACAGAAACAAGATACGTGCGCATGACCGTCTATTGCGCCAAACCGTTCTAGAACCATATTTGTCTCCCTTACTGTGCGTGTGGTTGGCGTGAGTTTGATTTTAAGGGTCTAGTTCAAAACTTGCTAACACTAAGCGTAGGTTCAAATCCAGAAGACACCTATGCCCATTGCAGTAAAAGCACTCTTGTAAAATTTTAAATTATGTGAGAGATTGTTGTTACTAATTTAATATTTTACATATATATATATATTAATTTGATTGATCATTGAGATGAGTTTTGTCACCTACTTGTTATACGAAGTGTGCTCTTGATAAGAGTAATCCCCAAGAAAAGAGTAAACGTTGGGTAATTAGTTGTAAAACTACCTTCACCAAGTCTCCTATTTTTTCTGCTAGAAATAAGAACATCTTCTATCTACTTGTATAACAAACCCACATATTGGCAGTGTTATATAAATACATGTTTTGTTCAAAGATATACACCAAAAATATTACTCCTTACTTTTGGTTTTAACATTTACAGAAAAATCTGTCACCATCTCTTCTTTGAAAGAGTAGTCTACTTTGGAAGATCATAACTTTTGCTATTTCTTGTATTCTATATTTAAGGTTGTTTTCCATTGATTATTTTGAGTGTTGGGAAACTACATAGTTCGTGAGTTCAATTCAGTACACAGAAGAGAACTTGAAGGTCGATGAATGTTGAGGAAGGAGTACCATTCAACCCAGCAGAGGAAGTGGTTATCGTTCCTTAGGAGAGCGCTATCACGTGCCTCGGAGGGAGATCGGTAGTTACAGTCATGAGGAAAGGAGATCGGATTATTTTAGTAAAGCTTGTGATCGGAGGGAGCATAGTTAATATTATTAGTGCTTACGCACCCCAAGTAAGCCAAGTAGGCTTGGATGATCTTACTAAAGAGCAATTCTGGGAGCAGATGGATGACGTGGTTTAACAGATACCTTTTGGGGAGAAGCTATTTATAGGAAGCGATTTCAATGGTCATGTGGGAGTGTATAAGCAAGGGTATGAGAAGGTGCATAGTGGCTTTGGATTTGGTGACCTTAACGAAGGTGGCAGGAGGATGTTAGATTTTGCAGTAGATTTTGACCTTATAGTGGGGAATACTCTCTACAGGACGCGAGAAGAGCATTTAATTAACTTTATGAGTGGAGCCAATAGAAGCCAAATCGCCTATTTTCTTGCTAGAGGTGCAGACCACTTGACATGTAAGGATTGTAAGGTTATTCCCGAAGAGTGTCTAGTGGCACTGCATAGGCTTTTGGTGTTTGATATTTGTTTCCAGGGGAATAATAGAAGGAGAAAGGAAATTAGATGCCCACGGACTAAATGGTGGGGCCTAAGAGGGGAGAAACTAGAGGTATTTAAGGAAAGAATGTCTCAAGAAGTACGGTGGGGAGTGGAAGGTGATAGTGACAATATGTGGAACACCATAGCTGACGGTATTAGAAGAATATCGAAAGAAGTTCTTGGAGAGTCGAAGGGAAAATGTCCAATTTCTAAGGAGACATGGTGGTGGAATGACGAGGTTCAAATCATGGTAAAAGCCAAGAAGGAGTGCTTTAAAAAGTGGCAAAAGGGCTAGAATGGGAAAAAAATTTTGGGTTATAAGTAAGCTAACAAGGAAGCTAAGAAAGCCGTTAGGGATGCTAAGCTGAAAGTCTATGAGAATTTTTACGCTAGACTCGATAGTAAAGATGGAGAAAAGATTATTTATAAACTTACCAAGCTGAAAGCCTATGAGAAAGGAAAGTTAGAGACGTTTCTCAAGTTAAGTGTGTAAAAGGTATTGATTCAGTGGTGTTGGTGAAAGATGAGGCGATTAGGGATAGATGAAAGTCGTATTTCGAGAAGTTGTTAAATGAGAAACATGAAGGAGGCTTTGGTGGGGAGGGAGTGTATGTACTTGGCGAGAATATAGAATATGAGTTTTATCAGAGAATACAAAAGTTCGAAGCGGTTAAAGCTTTGAAAAGGATGAAACCGGGTAAGGCCTTAGGACCAGGTATCCCTATTGAAGTGTGGAAAAGTCTAGGTGACCTGGGGGTGACTTGATTGAAGAAGTTGTTTAACAAGATTATTATGACTAGGAAGATGCCCAACGAATGGAGAAGGAGCACCCTAGTACCTATCTATAAGAATAAAGGGGATATTCAAAGCTACAACAACTATAGAGGTATTAAATTGATGAGTCATAGTGTCATACGATGAAGTTGTGGGAAAGAGTTATTGAGTATCGCTTGAGGATGGTGACTACGGCGTCAAAGAAACAGTTTGGGTTCATGCCTGGAAGATCAACCATGGAAGCTATCTACCTATTAAGGAAATTAATAGAAAAACATTCCATATGGTTTTCATAGACTTTGAAAAGGCTTATGATGGGGTGCCTAGAGACATCATATGATGGGTTCTTGAGAGAAAGGGAGTGACCAAAGGGTATATTTAGAGACATATATGAAGGTGCCGTCACTACCATTAGATCACCAATAGGGGAAACGATTGAATTTTCAATCACTGTAGGATTGCATCAAGGGTCAGCTTTGAGCCCGTACCTCTTTGCCTTAGTTATGGATGAATTGGCTAGACAATTTCAGAAGAATATCCTATGGTGTATGATGTTTGCAGATGACATTGTTCTCATAGATGAAACTGCTAGAGGTGTTAATACGAAGCTAGAAATTTGGAGGGAAGCATTAGAGTCGAAGGGTTTTCGGATAAGTAGGAGTAAAACTGACTATATGGTGTGCAAGTTTAGTGGTACCAATAGTGCGCATGAAGATAGACTGATGATCCAAGACCAGGAGATACCAAAGAGTGATTATTTTAGGTATTTAGGCTAAATTATTAGTAGAGATGGAGAGATTGCCGATGATGTGACCCATAGGATCCAAGTGGGGTGGCTCAAGTGGAGGAGCGCTACTGGTGTATTATGTAACAAGAGGGTACCCACAAAATTGAAGGAAAAATTCTATGGAACTGTCATGAGACAAGCGATGCTTTACGGGATAGAATGTTGGCCTATTAAGAAACAACTGGTGAGCAAGATGAGTGTAGCGGAAATGAGAATGTTGAGGTAGATATGTGGTAAGGTTAGACGAGACAGGATTAGAAATGAAACGGTTCGTGAGATGATAGGTGTAGCGCCTATAGAGCAGAAGTTGAGGGAAAATAGGCTAAGGTGGTTTGGGCATGTCTCCCGTAGACCAGGAGATGCAATAGCTAAGAGAGCAGATATGTTAGCTTTGGGTAGAAATGCCTACGGGGAAGAGTAGACCTAAATTTACATTAGATGCTGTTGTGTGCAAAGATATGAGCATAATGAGTTTGTGTGAACAAGTGGCCCTTGACAGAGCTCAATGGAAGAAAAAGATTCATGTAGTCGACCCCAAGTGATTGAGACATAAGACTTGGTTTGGTTTGGTTTAGTAATTTATAGCATGGGCCTCGTCATGAGTGCTGGTTTGGTATTAAAATAAAATTAAAAAATAAAGGAGCATACTCACGCTGCATGTCAAAGGATCATCAAAGGTGGAGATCAATAAATTGATATGATCATGTAACTGGGTCTTTGCTACAAGTCTATTAGAATTATAAAATTGCAACACGGCACTACATGTAGCATAGTCATTGCCTATTCTTATTGGTCATGGTTCTATGCATGAATTATAAGTTCGTGTATGACTGAGGTTATACATAGTAAACTATGCCCACTATGGAATAGACGTAGTAGTTTATTGAATATGAATCTTGCACTTTTATATGCACCATGTAGTTGGGGTAATTATTATCATGTTGTGATGAGTTATATATTGCCACATAGGCATGTACAGTTCTGCAATACATCATCGTCTTACCACTCTTTTGTAGTCACTGTAGTGATTAGTTTAAAGCCTGTTAGGCTTGCATTTATGCAAGGCTTCAACATATATCTTGCATATATTTCGTCAGTACATCTTTATGTGTGCATTGAGGTGGTGATCTTTGCATAAATCCTCAGTGGATGTTAGAGTCTAAAATGCAAGATAGTTTTTTGCAGTATAAAGCTTTTCCAAAAAAAACAATACAAATGTTGCTGTAATGACCCTGATTTTCGGTCGTTAAAAATTTCGTTAAATATTTGAATTTTTTTGTAATTGCTATTAATTTCCAAAGTTTGTCAAAATTACGTTTTTTGCCCTTAAACTTTCGTTTATTTGCGCTTTGGCTTACTTAGCAAGCCTAACTAGCTTTTGACCATCTAGTTGGAGTAACTAAACTAGAAAGCCATCTAGTCACTTTTCCCTAACCTCAAATGGACCGTTTTGCCCTCGTAAACCTTTTGAACCTTTTTAACCCTAAGATTCTTGTAGTACCCTTTTACTTATTTTATTTTAGGGTTTTGATCTTCCTAGATTATTTGGTACATGTGTATCTAATATATTAGTACTAGGATGATTATTTATATTGCCTTTTGTACACATGTGTCTATTGATTAGTTTAATAGGAAAATCCTAGCTTTTAAGGTCTACTTGGATCCTTGGTACAAAAGTACCTTTACTTTATTCTTTTCTTACACATGGTTGTATATATATATATATGTGTGTGTGTGTGTGTGTGTGTACTTGAGCAAGAGAGGGAGAAAGAGAGGAGAGAGAGAGAGAGAGAGAGAGAGAGGAAGGAAGGAAGAAAGAAGAGAAAGATTGGGTTGTACCTTCCTTGATCTTTCTTTGTACTTGAAATCCATGGGGAAGCTTCCTTCCTAGCCAATATCTAACCTCTTTTGTACTTCTAGGATTTGTTAGGACCAAATCTTGTACAACTTATTCCTCCTTGCCCACCAAGTCTTGCAAGATTTCCCAAGATCAAATCCTAGCCATGCAAGCCTAGGGATTTGCCTTTGATCTTCCAAGATTCATGCCATGTGTCAAAGTGAGACTTAGAGAGAGAGAGAGGAGAGGGCCAAGGCCTTGCCTATAAATAGAAGGTCATTCCAAGCATTTGAACTCACACCTCAAAGCATTTGCTCTTCCTTCTCTCTAGAAAATTTCGGATTTCCACTTCCAGGCAGCCCACTGTCCCTTCGGAAATCCCCAGTTTTCTCCTTCTTAGAGTAGTTTTTAGAACCAACTTCCTTCGGGAAAGTTGTAGAGAACTTCGAGAGCTTCAAGTTAGGCTCAAGAACCACCCCAATCGATCAAGAAATGACCAAGATATTGTCATCCGAAGTTCAGTGAAATTCTCGGATTTCCATTTCCTGACAGCTTACTGTCTTTCCTTTATCCCTATTTTTCTCCAACCTAAAGTCGTTTCTAGGATCGACTTCCTTCACGAAAGTTGTAGAGCATTTCTTGAACTTCGATTTGGACTCAAGAAAAAGCATATTCGGCCAAGGATTGACCGAGTTACTGCCATCCAAAGTTCGGGCCAGATTTGTGAGTTTCACCACCCATGAAATTTCCAACTAGCTTATTCGGCCCCGACTAGTTTCGGATCAAGGTAGGATACCCTTATCCCTATCCCTATGTATAAGTATGTTATCTTGAATTACTTTTCATGTCAATTAATTGTGTTTTGATCTTTAAAGATGAATATGAGCATGCATATAGGAATTGCTTGCATTACTTGTGACACGATAAAGCATAAGTGATTTATCACTCCAAGGGCGTCCGAACATGTGGCGTTATGCTTTAAGCGTTGATTTGAGTTTGAATGTTTATGTGAAAAGTCCTGCCTCGGAGTCTATGCATGATAACGAGACACGAAAACCAAGAAAGTTAGAAACATGGCACCTAGGGTGTTGTCGATATGAAAGGATAAGTTTTTCCGAGAAAGAAAGTATTTTTGAAACTACGTAATGACTAATTTGGTGGTATTACGTGAGATGTGTTTTGAAAACCGTAATGTGGCCGGACTTGGTAGCCCATTGCGCTGGTTGTGAAAACCACAATGTGGCCGGACTTGGTAGCCCTTTGTGAAGATTGCCAATAGGGCCGGACGTGGTAGCCTTATTGGTAATATGGCTTGGTTATCCATGGAGAGGAGCCAATGCTAGTGTTGTGTGCCAATGGGAACCCGGCGCGGCGGAACCGAGGTTGGGTGTGTACGGCTTGGTTATCCGCGGTACGGAGCCAATGTCAAAAGATTTTGAAAGGGCTTGGTTATCCGCGGTACGGAGCCAATGCAAATGATTTTGAAAAAATGGTTTTGTAAGTGGAAAATGTTGACACGGTCTACGATGAGTCGCGTAGGAGAAACTCGGGAAATCTTGGACACCAACGATAGGTGATTAACGATGTGTGATTGTTAGTATTGTTGTAATTGTTTACCGTCGTAAGGTTGGTGGGTAAGGATTTCCTATTGAGCGTTATAGCTCACGGTGTTGCCTTTTGGTGACCCTGACATATTATATTGGTGGCGACGCCGGTATAATGTGTCAGACTTCATAGATGAGCAGGGCGAGATCTTCAGCTTGGAGGCGTACGGAGCCGAGGAGCTGGCTAGGATGGAAGAGAAGGCGGAGCTGTAGTTAGGAACCCTGGTTTCCCTTCCTTTTGTAATAAAAGTACTCCTGTGGGGGTTATGTTGTAATAAAGAGCTAGACTCTATTTTGAAATTTCAATAAAATTGTTTTATTTAACGTAACTAAAATTCGGGGCGTTACAGTTGCGTGATGCAGTAGGAACTTTGTATAGGACACATTTAGTATTACTAATGACCCGCAAATACCCTTCCTTGGATTTAGGAAAAGTCTGGTTTGTAACTAAAAGCTAGCAAGAGCTTTTTGAACTTCCCGGTTCTTAGATGTGGCCTTCAAAATTCAAAGCCTAGTTTTTCCTAAATTCATGTTTGCGGTGACCGATTTTCTTATGGTTTTGACGGGTTAATTTGCTTCACCACATTTGGTCTCATTATTGGAAACATCAGAATGTCTCGGGCCTTATGTATCATAGGCACCATAAGAACTCAAGCATTTAGATTTTTCCTAGATCTCTAATGATGATTGCAAGTTTAGGAAAATAAAAACTATCTGCGGCAGCATTTTGTGCATTATCTTTAAGATAGTTATCCTATTTTCGCACCTCATGGTATAATGTGAAATTGTGGGGATACATTCGAGTGCTCTATATCATGAGCTCTATATGCATTGAGATTGTGCACATGATAATGAGCATTAGACTGAAATACATGCTAGGTTGTCTAGTATTTTATCATGTGAACGAGTCACTGTAATTTGACTAGTATGTGTACAATCTTGGGCTTCATGTAATGTTAAGCACAGTTAAAGAGTTTAGTATGATCGTTATGCTTTTGTTCTCCTCGTACTTAAAAAGTTTGAGCTGAGTTAGGATGAGCATGATATTTATTGGACATTATTGAAAACTTAGTTTTCCTTGTACTCATCAGTCTGATCACAACACATCTAATACTATGATTATGATGTTATAGATAGTGTGAGTGTGAGGATAATTTAGCATAGAATGTGGGGGCATTTCTTGTTGTCATGATATATATTATTCTGCTTGTTATCATTTGATGTTATGCTGCTAGCTGGCTAGCTGGTAGTAGTGAAGTTCGAGTAATACCCAAACTGGTGAAGTGTTATAATAGATATTGGATACATTTACCTCCAAAAAAAAAAAAAGGAGATGAGAAATCCTAAAGCAATTTGATTTGTCAATTGGGGTGCATAAAATCTTTTTCCAATGGATGTTGGTAATTTATGGGCCTGATATGCATCTAGCTGTTATTTTTTTTATGTGAATTACCACCTGATATTAAGCTTCACTAATTAATTTTGTGCTGGATAATGTTATTTGATTGTTTTTAGGTAGCAATTAAATGTGAGTTTGATATGAAGCAATAATGGAGCTCTTACAAACTTCAAGAAATGTGGGGGCCTAGTCAGCCCAAAGAGAATTCTCATAGAAAAACGATTAGCACATAGGCTAATTCTTAAATCATCAGCCGATGAAGTCCTTTAAATTTTTTTTTGAGAAATGTGTGTCTGAAAAAAGACATCATATTCTCTAATTATAGAATTGGCACGCAGGCTAGTTCTTAGTCACCTCGGTGGACACCTAACCTTCGTGATTAGATATCCCATGAATCAGGTTCAATAGGTAACAATGAAGTTGAATGGTGACAAGGAGGAGCGCTAAAAATATTAGAGGGGAAATCCCTAGTCCTATTCCTATGGGGAGAGTGCTCATGTTATGTGAAGATAGGAAGAGCTTAGCTCTGAATATATCCAAGGTAGGATTTCTACAAGGTGTTGGTCACAAATCAACCTTGGAGGATACACCTATATGAGGGTGGCAGTGGGGTCGCTGCTGTGAGAAATTGGGCTATTCTCTAAAGACACTCGCAAAAACAAGATACGTGTGCATGACTGTCTATCGCGCCAAACCATTCTAGAACCATATTTGTTTCCCGTACTATGCGTGTGGTAGGCATGGGTTTGATTTCAAGGACCTAGTTCAAGACTTTTTTCACTAGGGTTCTTAAAGCTGAAACTTGCTAATGCTAACTGTAGGTTCAAGTCCAGAAGACACCTATGCCCATTGCACTGTAAAAGCACTCTTGTAAAATTTTAAATTATGTGTGGGATTGTTGTTACTAATTTACTATTTTACATATATATTAATTTGATTGGTCCTTGATATGAGTTTTGTCACCCACTGGTTATACTAGGTGTGCTCTTGAGAAGAGTAATCCCCAAGAAAAGAGTATACGTTGGGTAATTAGTTGTAAAACTACCTTGACCAAGTCTCCTATTTTTTCTCCTAGAAATGAGAACATCTTCTAACTACTTGTATAACAAACGCACGCATTGGCAGTGTTATATAAATACATGTCTTTTTTTTCCGTCAAAGATATACACCAAAAATATTCCTCCTTACTTATTCTTGGTTTTAACATATACAAAAAAAATCTTTCACCTTCTCTTCTTTGCAACGGTAGTCTACTTTGGAAGATCATAGCTTCTGCCATTTCTTGTATTATATATTTAAGGTTGCTTTTCTTTGATTATTTCGAGTGTCGGGAAACTATAAGGTTTGTGAGTTCAATTCACTGAACAGAAGATAACTTGAAGGTCAATGTTTTTTGGGAAGGAGTACCAATCAACCTAGTGCAAGAGGGGTTATATCGTTTCTTAGGAGAGTGCTATCGCGTGCTTCGACCACCCCACATGCTTTTCTATTCCTTTATCTATCTATTTATTTTATGTGAATTTGTTGACGAGTATTTATAGAAATTTTTTTTTTGATAAGTAAATATTTATATAAGGCATAAAGGGAATGCTGCCCGTATACATAAAATGCCATAGACAAAAAGGCCCTATACACCACTATGTGAGATAAGCAATTCAAACCAATCTACAAACTGATCAATGGAAGGATTATATTCTCCCTTGTCCCAACAATACAAACTACTAAGCACAAAACTCTTGATTTTAAATACAGGTTTTTCTACTCCTTCAAAGCATCTTAAATTTCTCTCACGCCAGATAGTCCACATCAAACAAAGTGGAATCATGGCCCAAATACGCTTCCTTCTTTTTCCCACTCTAGCACCCCTCCAAGCGATTAAGAGCTCCATAACACTCCTTGACATAGCCCATTGTAAACCGAACCAGCAAAACACCACAGACCATAGCTCCCATGTCAACAGACAATGGATTAACAAATGATCCATCATCTCTGCATCCCTTTTACATATACAACACCTATTACAATAATTCTCCACCTTCGGATCAGATTATTGATGCTAAGAATCTTCTCTTGTGCCGCACACCAAACAAAAAAAACTCACTTTCTCCATAACACTCCTTGACATAGCCCATTGTAAACCGAACCAGCAAAACACCCCAGACCATAGCTCCCATGCCAATGGACAATGGATTAACAGATGATCCATCATCTCTGCATCCCTTTTACACATACAACACCTATTACAATAATTCTCCGCCTTTGGATCAGATTATTGATGCTAAGAATCTTCTCTTGTCTCGCACACCAAACAAAAAAACTCACTGTCAACGGTGCCTTGGTTCTCCATATTGCTTGCCATGGAAGGACAGAGTTACCATGCCCACATAACGCTTGATAATAAGACTTTACCTGAAAAGATCCTGATTTTGACAAATCCAGCGCAACTTGTCCCCCCTACTCCTATCCCATGCATACCATACACTCTGGAAAAAAGAGTCATCAACTCTTCCTCCTCCCTGTTGAGCACAAGCCTATGTAACCGGATGTCCCAGACCGGTGTCCCCTCATGAAGTAGAAGATAATTTGAGACTGTTGCATTCCTATCACAAGCCAAAATAAAGATATTCAGAAAAGTCTCCCGCAAAGTCACATCCCCATGCCACACATGGTCCCAAAACTTGACCCTTCTCCTATCACCAACCGACATGTAAGTGTTATTAACAAAGCATTCCCACCCATTCATGATTCCTCTCCAGAGCCCACCCCATAAGGCATCCGTACATTACATGAAGACCACCCTCCCCACCCACTACTGTATTTTGCAACAACCACCCTCCACCATCTCTCTCTTTCACATGCAAATCTCCAGAGCCATTTCCCCAACAAAGCTTGATTGAAAATCTTTAACCTTCCCACACCAAAACCTCCTTTTCTAATGGGAGCACACACTGTATCCCAATCAACTAAATGATACTTAAACTCTTCTCCCACACCTCCTCAAAGGAAATCTCTTTGCAACTTCTCAAGCTGCTTAGCAACTGATACCGGGATTGCAAACAAAGACATAAAATAGGTAGGTAAACCAGAAAGCGCACGTTTTATAAGCGTCACTCTACCTCCTTTTGGAATATACTAAGCAATGTTCTGAATACCGTACCGGTCAGGGTACCGGTTTTCCCACTGGTACGGTACGTACCGGTACCGGTCAAATACCGGGTACCGTTTCGGATTGATCGCTATTAATATTATTTTCCTACTTAAAAAATAATTTATAGTATAATATACACTTTTTTAAAATAAAAAAATAAAAAATCCGGTATTTGTCCGGTACCGTCCGGTATTTTCCCGGTATCGGCCGGTATTTGCTCGGTACCGGCCGGTATTGTCCGGCACTTGAATAAAAAAATAAATTTAAAAGTAGTCCAGTACCGCCCGGTACCGGCCGGTACGGCCGGTACCCGACCGGTATTTGAGCCGAAACGAAATTAGAGGTGTAGGGTACCGGATTTGGTCAAAAACGGTACGTACCGGCCGGTACCGGCCGGTACGGAACGGTATTAATAACTATGATACTAAGGCTTCCATCCCTCTAATCTCTTCTGAAATCTTTCCACAATTGAGTCCTAGACTGCCACTGATTTGAAAGATGAACCAAGTGGTAGTCCCAAATACAACACCAAAAACGATGCCGCCTTACAACAAAATCTGAGCAAGCCCATCAATATGAACACCCGCCCCAACCGGAATCATCTTCGACTTTCCCAAGTTCACCTTCAAGCCGAATACCGCCTCAAAACACTAGAGAACACACAGAAGATAACCCACCTGCGTCGGCTCCACATCGCAAAAAATAAGAGTGTCATCAGCATATAAAATGTGAGAAACCATCAGTCCCACACCATCTACCCTTCCCACCTCATATCCTCTCAAGAATCCACCTTGCACTGCATTTTGAATAAACTGACTAAACACCTCCATGATCAAAATGAAATGAAGTGGAGAGAGAGGATCTCCATGGCGTAAGCCTCTAGAAGTCTGAAAGAAACCGGCTGGAGTCCCGTTCACCAAAATTGACATTTTGACAGGCGAGATGCAAGCTCTTATCCACTTCCCCCAACGACCACCAAAAGCCATCCGATCCATAATGTAAATGAAAAAATCTCAATTAACATGATCATACGCCTTCTCAATATCTAACTTACAGACTAGACTAAACCTGGAGTTCTGCTCTTCAATCTCGAATCCACACATTCATTAGCAACCAACATCACATCAAGAATCTGCCTGCCTTGAACAAAAGCATTTTTTAACTCCGAAACAACTTTTCCCACCACTGTCTTCAAGCGGGTTGCCAAAACTTTTGCCAATAATTTATAAGCTCCCCCCCAATAAACTAATAGGCCGAAAATCACGAATATCCTCCGCTCATCCCTTTTTAGGAATCAAAGCCACAAAAGACGCATTTAGACTTCTTTCACTTTCCAAACTCCCAAAAGTGTTGAAACATTCCCATCACTCCTCCCCTTACCGCTCCCCAACAATGTTGAAAAAAGCCACCGACATTCCATCTGGGCCAGGCGCCTTATCCCCATTCATGGACTTAAGAGCAGCCAACACTTCCACTTCATAAAAAGGCCTTTTCAAATAAGAGGCCTCCTCCACCAAATAGCATCAAACTCCAAATCATCCGCACGAGGACGAAAACCCACCTCTTCCTTAAATAAACCCTCATAGAAGTGAGCAATTCCATTTCTGATCTCCTCATCCCGGTCCAACATTCTGTCACCTATTTTAATCTTACCATAAAATTTCTCCGCTGATTGCAATTTGCCATCCTGTGGAAGATGCGAGTGTTCCGCTCGCCTTCTTTAAGCCACAAGTTTCTAGACTATGCCTCCAACTTATCTCTTCAAACTTCTCAATGTTTTCGAACTCTTCTTTGGCCTTTTCTCTCAAAATCTTCTCATCATCCCTTAAAACTCGAAATTGTTCCTCCATGTCCCATCTACGAATATCATCAACCACCTTAGCTTTTCGGAATTCTAGCCTCCCGAAAACCTCGGAATTCCACTCACGCAAATCACCCTTCAACATTTTCAACTTTTTTGCCAGGACATAACTCGGCTTTCCCACAACCGTATAATTACTCCACCACTCCTCCGCCCTTTCTGCGAAGCCCTCGGACTGTAACCACACGTTTTCAAATCTGAACAGAGTACTTGTCGAATCCCTCCACTGTCTAGCAAAATAGGCATGTGATCCGGAGTAGGTCTTGGAGGAGTGAACTCAGCCATATTCAGAAAATGCTCCTCCCAAGAAGCAGAGAACAAAAAACAGTCAATGCAAGACATGCACATGTTCTCCTGCGCACCAAACCAAGTAAAACTGCTCCCACAAAGCGGTGGGTCAATAAGCTCCAAGTCATTTATAAAATCCAAGAATCTCCGCATTTCTCGAGAAGTAGAGCTACACCCTACTCTCTCGTATGGAAAACGAACTTCATTGAACATCCCATCTCAACGCCGCCGCCGCCAAGAGCTCATCCCACATCTCCCCCCTAGAACAATTAACCACTGGGCCATAAACTCCTGTGAACACCCACCTAAAACCATCCATCACATTTTTGAACAAGCATGAAACCGAGAACATACCATACTCGTCGTCCGTCTTTTCCACCACCCTACTATCCCACAACACCAACACTCCCCCTGCTGCCCCTACCACATCCAAATGGATCCAGTCCACCCACCAATCACCCCATATCTCATTCACTCCCTCCCTAGTAACATCCCTTAACTTAGTTTCTTGCAAACACACCACATCTGCCCTCCAATCTTTGAGTAAAGATCTCACTACCACCCTCTTCTCCCTTGCATTCAAACCTCTCACATTCCAACTAACAATTCAAATCTTCATAAAAAGATAAGAGATTGACCCCTTCTGTCACTTCACTACTCCTTCCCGCCATCTTTTTACGCCCCTCTTAATTAACAGAACATTGCAAACTCTTCAACTCCCTCACCCCCCCTACTTGTTTTAATCCTTCCTCTTTTTTCTTCTGACCCAGCACTTTTCCTCCATTTTTCTTCAATCTCCGTGAACAGTTGCATAGTTCTATATTCAAACCTGTCAAAAGAGACCCAAAAATTTACTGAAACCATTTATCCTCTTCAAAACTCATTTAGAAACTTCATAATGAGACAACCCATAGGACAAATTTTCACCACCATTCCACGACCCCACTGGCTCCCTAACCGCCAACGGACAAAACAAGCCATTACTCACTGCCACCCTATCAACTACTAGATCCTGCACCCACCCCTAGTGTTTACACGCCGCCTCCAAAAGACCACCCCCACCCAAACCAAACCCCTCTCACCCCGAAAAAAGTCACCAACTCCAACCCCCTGGAACTCGCCCTCCCTTCCCCATCAGAATCACAGCCCCTAAACACCCTACCCATTCTCTCACCATCTGCTGAAAAAACACCCCCATCACCGCAAAACTCACCCTCCTCAAAAGACTCCCTCATCGCCTCTCCTATTATACCCAACACCGATTATCCCTCCTCTGTAACAACATCGACCCCCAAGCACCCCTTGCCCAACTCACCAGAAAAACTCTCCTCCGCAGAAGAAAGAGAGAGAGGGAAAGGGATAGAAAGACAATCAGGGATCATACAAACCTCGCTGTTATCGAAGATTGCCTGAGAGCTTCTCCCATCACTGACTTGACTGTCTTTAGTGGTCGGAAATCCCCTGTTTGAGGCGACCACAAGCGAACCAGCACCATCTCTTACGGAACAATCTTCTCTGTAGCTCGTTCCCCCTCTGCACCCATTTCCTGTTTTTAATGGCCACCAGTTTGGACTTAAAAGGTCTTTTAAATAAACTGGCCCATCTATCCACTGGCCCAATCTTTTTTGAGTTATTAAAAAGGGTTTGCTAGACAAGTCCCTGCCTTTTAAAACGGCCCAACTTCTGATTATTAAGGAGTGCATTGTTTGACTTGCCCAGCCCATCAGAAAAAAGACCCCTTTGCAACTCTCGCCGGCCCACTGATTGCCTAGGCCCAAAACCACTTCCATGACTCAGCTTCAAACCAGTGCGGCCCACTATACGCCCAGGCCCAAACCCTTTTCCACTCCTCAATTGAAAATTTGAATTGAATCTGGCCCCATACAAACCCATGCCCACACCCTCACTCACACCACGCACACTGCCGTCACGCGTCATCTCCTTCGTACCTCCTTCCACCACACCGCCACCTGTTAAATGAGCAGAACCACCATCGCCACCTCTTTGGACCTCCAGATCAGGTTTAAACACTACTCTCGGACCCTTCTCCACCCACAGCGGCAACTCAAATATCCATCCCCCCGACGCAACTTCACAGTTGCCGGAACTGCCTGGACTGCAATCCTAGCCCATCTGAAATGTGATCGCTGTCTCGTATCATCGTCTACACGCAAAAAAACCCCCACTAAAGTCCCTAATACCTTTGAACACCTCAAGATCCCAAAATTGTAAAGGAAGCCCTAAAATTCTCACCCACTCCTCCTCCGCTTCCTCCCCCTTTTAACCCAGCATCCAACTGGCGACCACCAAACAAGCTCCATCCTTCTACCTCCAAAATTCCAACAGCCCTTCAAGATCCGTTGGGCCGCCTCCACCAACGGCAACGAGACCAGAAACGAGGCCCCTCCCAGTTCAGAAACCTGAACCCCTGCTGTCACCTTCCAAGTCTTTTGGGCCCAACGTTGCACCTCCATGGTTGACGGGAGCGCCAGAGCTCCATTCTCCAGCTTGCCCACTAAACACCTCCCGAAAAAGCTCATAATACCATCAGTGGAATCCACATTCACATCCACATCGCAACCCCTATGTCTCCTCCCCTTCTCCTTCACTGTCACAAAGTTTGCCAGCCAACCACCAATCTCTACAACTTCCTTGAAGGATCTGCCATCAACCACCCCATCAGAGTGGTTCCAACCACAAAATGCCCAGAACTTCCTTGAAATATCCACCACCCACCAGATCCACACATCTCTGGTAGTAAAACATACCAGAACCTGCCCTTATCCTTCACCTCCAATCTTAGCCTAAAATCCCCTACCAAGACTATACGTTGCACAATCAATCTTCTGGAAAACCCCCCATAGCTGCGCTCGAAATCCCTCTGAAAACCTGAAGATGCATCTTCCAGGATAAGGCACAACCATAGAAGTTCAATCTCTGAAACCCACACCTCTCGACGGACCCTACGCCACGTTCCACTAGCCCAAACTGTAAACGACCTCCCTCACCATCATCCACAAGTTTCAGCGATTTGGAACCCACTTGGACCACAGATTTCCGACGCCCATCTCTCATGAGAGAGAGAGAGAGAGAGAGAGGACTTCAACTTGGACCACCATTATTATTCTACCAGAAAATTCCTAGGACTTCAACTTGGATCACCATTATTATTCTACCAGAAAATTCCTATTTCATACTTTTTTAGCCACATATTCTCGTGAAGCCTAGACTAAGTGTACGAGCCCAATATGATTTTCTGGTCGTGGAAGGCATTGGGGCATCATTTGGCTGTGCTTGATGACACTAAATAATTACTCCGGGTTTGCCATGCCTTAGGGTCCAATGCCCTGGACCGGTTCTTGGTTTACAAAAATTGAGAAAAAGAGTCGAAATTCGTAGACATTACTGAGGTGATTGAGAGTTGAGCATGCCCTCTGTTCATGGGCGGGTTCTTAGTTTGTCAGAGACACAGAGTTGATGGTTTTTCCCTTTCACAAACTTTTTCTGGTTGTACGCGAGGATCTTCTTGCAGAAATCCCAAGTTTCTTTTTGTGTCTTTTGTTCTTACTTTAATTGCTTGTTCGAATTCTCCTTTTTCTGGGGGGTCAAATCCCTTTTTGTAAAGATCTTTTCATGTTGGAATTTTCAGTTAGGAGGCTTCCTAGGAGGAGTCGCGACATCATGGCTTCTTGGTCCTGCCTGGAGGTACAAATTCACGTCCAAGGATGGCCGAAAAGTTATCGTCCACAGAGCTCCAATATTCTCTCTCATCAACACAAAAAGAACCCCTCCATAACTGCAACTGATATGCTGTTGTACGCAATACCCATTTCTCACCTTGTACCATTTACTATTTTTTTTTCCCCATCCACCTCCTGGTCTTTATTTTGGTTTTAAGAATTGTAGTATCCCTTCCTTATTTCTGAATTGACCTTATGTTGACACATGAACAATTGATATCCCTGTACAGTCAGCTGGATATACAGTTTAATTTTTGTAAGATGTTCTACAGACGGAGTACCCCCATGGGCCTCACTGGTTACATTGTTGACTGTTAACTGGGATGTTGTTTCGGTTTAGTGGTCATATTGTTCGAGTTGGCTATTCAAGGTCCTATAATTCATGCTCTGATATTGGTATAGCTGGATGTACTGATGGTGTTGCGGCAATTCCTGTTTTCTAGTAGGTGTTGATGCATTTCATGTGTTGTCCCTGCTGGTTTGTGGTATACCCAATCAAGTTATCGTTTTGGCCCCATCCATTGGGAGGTGTCCATGGAATTTTCGTTCCTTGTTCTGGTTTTTATTCTTTAGTGGGCTTTATGTATGTCCAATTCTATTAGTTTTATTGCCTAATCATGGGGTTGTCCCTTGATATTTTAGTTTCCAATTTGCAGCTCATGCAAAAGCTCATTTTGGTATGATACCATTTCAGCTCTTGAGGAATTTGTTGATGCTCATAATTCGATGGATGTATTCCCAACTTCAAGGAGATGGCAGCTGGACCTCGTCAGATTCAAGTCTATGGTTTTGATCTCCCAGGAAAAGATTTATTGTTAGGCTTTGATATTCTCCAAAATCTCAGCAAAATCTCTTGGCTCAAAAAAAGGTTTGAAATACAAAAACTACCTGGTTAAAAATTTGGGTTTTTCGTTTTCTCATACAACAAATCTTTTTCTTTTCAATGTGACATCTTCAACTTATTTTGATCAACAAAATTTTGACATGTCATTACCTTCCTCCACAGATGAAACCCTTTTTCTAGCTGTCAATGCACTTCACTGAGCTTTCTGTGTTCATGGTCCACGTCAGATTTCCCATTCTGAGCTTCTCCTAGACTCTACTACCATTCTCCCTGATGGTAGCACCAAGGCAGTGTCAGTAGCGGAAGCAACAATAAATTGGCAGTCAGCGAATTCTCTGGCTCAAAACAAATTTTTTTCTTTTCAATGTGAGATCTTTAACTTATTTTGATCAACGAATATTTTGTATACAAGTTAGATAAATCGAGACACACTGCTTACACAAAGGCCAGATAAACCATTACTGCTAATTTATTAAAACAGATACTTATGCTATAAACATCTACTAAATACCATAAAAGGAGGTAGGCTTCCTTTTTTAAATAAAAGACATTGCGGTCCAAGGCAATCAAAGAGTGCTAGTAAATACTGCCAAGAGATGTTGAATTCAACGTCAGTCAATGGAAGTTCCAATCTCCAGGCAGGTTTCTAAAGTTTTCTAAATCTGGCAAGTTTTCAAGCCAGAAAAATAACTTTTATACAAAATTTCGTTGATCAAAATAAGTTAAAGTTCTCACATTGAAAAGAAAAAGATTTGTTGTATGAGGAAACGAAGAATTCAGATTCAAAATCTTCAACATTTCTGCATTTTCAAGTATGGTTTTGATGAAGGTCCCATAGGAGATTTACCTTTCCACCCTGTTTACCCCTTTCTCACCGAACTTTTGAATTTTCAAACATCATGCTTCCTCAATCGTTAGCCAAGGTCAAAATCTTGCTTGGGAAATATGAGAAACGCATATCAGTTATCAGCCTCACATAGCCTCACAGCTTGATCGTTTTTCGGATGAAAATCTCACAGTCAAACAAGTTCAACAGGTCCTTGGCATTGTAAACTATATGGCTAAAATCTCTGAGACATACAGTCATAATGAATCTCTAAGTCTTTTCTTTTGAATGAACAGCACTTTATGCTAAGATATTCCTCTCGAACAAACTCCTTTGTGAGTCTAAGGCATGGTTTTGAAGGTGATAGGCCATTTGATAGTAAATAGTTGCTACATATTTGGTGGAAATTTGTGTGTCACCACAATTTGAACTTGCAACCTCCATCCTCAACCCAAAAATCCTCCCTAGATCCTATTGGCAGTCGTGTTTCAGACCCTTTACAGCAGCCAATGGAGAAAAAGTTCAGAGGGTAGTGAAAGTCTGATCACTGCTACATATGCAGAAAGAAGGAACACTATGCCAAACAGTGTCCAAATAAAGCAGCAAGAGACAAAATGGTGAGCAGTTCTTTTGGAAGAAAACACATAAAAAACGCAGAATCTGTGGATTCAAGAGTGGTGCATTCTCTCCTGCAGAGCTCCATTACCACACTACTTACAAAGGATTTACTCATCTTCACTTTGGAGCAATTAGATTGGCTATTACTTTCCATGGCAGAAGAGGTTTACCTATTACTTCTAGACTAGCTTTGGACATACTCTTTTACAGAAGTTGGTCATTTTGTGGAGAAGAGTTGGGTGATGGTCTTTTTACAGAGGTTTGTGGTCTAACAAAGGAATCTCCTAAGTCAACCGTTGAGTTTAATTCAGATACTGAATCCATTGATTCTATGCCAATTCATCATGTTTTCATGATGTACCCAGAAAACTCAGCCCAAAGGAAGCGAAATAGGAAGAAAGGTTACGTGAAACTTAAGCCTTTGGTGGAGCTTAAGGCTAATCAAATTCTTGTTCATAAGCACTTACTTACCAAGGATGTTAATATATCTTCAAAACCACATGAGATAGGCACATACATCTCATCAGTTATAAACGATGGGGCGGGAATATGACTGTAGAGACCCGTAAATTTATAAAATTTATTTAAATGTTTTAAAAAGGAAATAAAAGGAGAAAATTGATTTGGAATATAGAGATTTGGGGTTAATATGTTAAAGCGTTATATTTGAGGGTGAGTGTGTGATTTATGCATGGTGTGTACAATATATGGATATTTGTAGGGAATAAAAATTCCCCAGTTCTCCCACTCTCTCACTCTCCCGTTCTCTCTCTCTCTGTCTCTCTCGGCTCTCACTCTCTCATTCTCACCCTTACCAAATTTCACCGAAAAACCACCCAAAATCCAAACAAAATACCCTTCAATCCATCATTCCTTCGCGTGGTGGAGTTCATTTCTCGTTGGTTTGAGCTCGGTGGAGGCGTATCCCATTCGAATTAAAGATTTGGGGCTAGGGCTTGGAGGATTCCTTTGATTTCGTTCTTTAATCTTGAGATAGGGAGTTCTAACTTGCAATGTATGTCTATGATATGTTTCTTGCTGCTTGATTCTCGTTTGTGATCATTGTTGTTGAAATTGTTGCTGCTGAGAAACCCAAGAGAATCTGTCAAAAATCTGCTCGAATGCCATCGTTATCGATAACATTTTTCTTGTTATCGATAACACCATGTCCCAAAGCCCAGAAAATCAATCGTTATCGATACCTTAGCCTTTGTTATCGATACCTTTGTGTTCCAAAGCCCAGAAAATCGTTCGTTATCGATACCTTTGGTCATTGTTATCGATACCCTTGCGTCTGGAATCATTTCTGACCGAATGGTATCGATACCATTTTTATTGGTATCGATACCTGTTGCTTATCTCCAGATTTCACTGTTTTCTTCATTTTTCACCGTTTTGATTTCCGATCGCTTCTAACTTATCCGAACCCCTCCCAAATGATTCTTGACTTGATTGCTTGTACCTAGTACTTCGTCGGACGTATCCATGACCTCAACACTCATTTGAACATGATTTAACGAAAATTGTTTTATAGACCAAAGTTGGATTTGAACGGTACGGATTGATTGGAAAAGGATTTTGAAACTTTATGGACACAACGAAAACATATCAGGACATCCTAATGGGTAAAGAGCCTGGCAGAGGACATCGGGGTCCTTTAATTGGCCCGGCATGAGTTATATGCTCGTATCAAGATATCCCGAATGGATAAAGAGCCTGGCAGAGGACATTGGGGTCCTTTAATTGGCCCAGTAAGAGCTTCGGCTCATGACACATGTGCGAGCTACATTTTGATTCATGAAGCTTCAAAAGGTTATACGTTGAAACACTTGATTGGTTTTGAAAATAAAAGTCTGGAATTGGATTCTTTCTGTTGCTATTTTATTTGGTTTCGGTTGCCATTGTTTCTAGTTGATTGTTCCTGCATTTCATATGCATACATTGTTAGATTAAAGCTTTCTACTGGGCTAGTGTAGCTCAAACCTTACTTTACTTTCAGGTGCCAACTCGGGGCAATAGTTGCATGCTTGGAGTGCTTGGCGTGGACATGGTTTTTGAAAGCTAACAATGAAGAGTTATTAAGTCATCTTTGTAATTTATTTTTGGAAGATGTATTCGTAACTCTATTTGAAAATCTTGGACTAATGAATATTGTAAGCATTTAACTCCTTTGATATTTAGTACTTATGTGGGTTTGAGGCCATTGAGCCAAAGATGTACTTTTGTAAACATTTGAGGAATTGGATTATAATGGGTGGAAATGGAAATGTCGAATCATTTTGGGGTGTTGTACGGAATAATGTGAGGTTTTATTTATGAAAATTCATTTATATTTATGCTTAAAATCGAGGGCGTGACAATGACTGAAAGATGGTATAGGTCCACAATGGAAAGGCTAAATCCAAGTAAGCTTTGTTAGAGAACATTCTTCAGAGGAACATGTCGAAGATCCTATCATTGAAGAAGGTCCTGAGTTTGACACAACTCCAGATGGTTCTATCACTTGGCGGAAGGAGTATCACACTATATTCCTCTCTGCATATCCAGAGTCTCAAAGAATCCAAATCGACAGTGGGAATGTGAAGCTTTCCTCTTATCTGCTTTGACCTTTTGTTTACATAAAATGCTTCACATGCCCACTGAGAGATTGTGGGTTTGATCAAATCTTCTGACTGGAGTTGCTGGAGCTCTTGAAGAGATTCAGTTGCCACCACAAATTTATCTTGTGCATGCTGTTATCTTTTGCTGTGCGGCACAAAGTGACTCTGGCTATGTTAGGAAATCCCAACTTTGTAATAGAATTTGTATCTAATTTGTAGGTAACAATTATGGGTAATCCTTTTGCCATTTGTTTTCTTTCTCTCTAGATGGATTGGAAACATTTGTTACATTTCCCACTCATTTTATGTAGTCATTTTACATAGGCAAACATAATTTAAATTTTTTTTCCCTCCTGGGATATGCCCTTTATAGGCTATATGTTCGGTTAGCCCTCTTTTTATTTCAAGTTGATTTACCCCCCCCCCCCCCCCCCCCCCCCCCTTCAAAAAAAAAAAAAAAATGGAGTGTTGGCTCATGTGGCTTAAAATTTGGCTTATTTACCTTTTTCGTCTCCAATGTTTAAAATGTGTGTCAATTTGGTCCCCACCCCAAACACCATCCCTCTTGTCCGTCAAAATGGAGGGTATCACTGATATTTCACCCAAAAACACAACAAATGAAAAAGAGAAAAGAAAATAACGAATGTGCTCCCAAATCCCAACCTCTATCAATCAATCCCCTTTCTTCAACTACTGCAACAAGAAATAGATTCTTTGAATTTGGGGTTTTGGATTTCTTTGAAATTCGTTACGACCATTATACTGTATTGACTAAGGAAGGTGAATACTTCCAATGGCCACTAAAAAAAGATGAACCAAGTACAGCTCGTCGAGCCGATCTTTAACCAAACCCTAGACTCCTCTTTCAAAGACCGTCGTCCCTCTTCCAAGTTTTGCACTTTGCATTGTAAATATCTCTCTCTCTCTCTCTCTCTCTCTCTCTCTATATATATATATATATATATATATATATATATACACACACACACACACACACATATATATATGGGGACGATATATGAATGCAGTGTATATGTATGTATGTATATGTATATATAGATACAAACCCACTTTAACTTTAGCTCAGGATTTATTTCACCTCTTTCTCTTCTTTCTCAAACACCGGGATCGGTCAACCCACTGCTCGCAACCACCGGCCCACAAACCAATCACAGCCACGAGCCGGTGATGAACGGCCTAACTCCCTTGCCGTCGCTCCAAGCGTTCACTGACTTCATCTCTATTGAAGTCCCCAAGTTCTGCTCCAAGCCCTAGATCTCAAAAGTAAGTACTGTTTACAATTTCTGGTAACTACCCCTAGATGTTGTCTGTGGGGCGATATATGAATGCAGTGTATATGTATATACAGATACAAACCCACTCTAACTCCAGCTCAGGATTTCTTTCACCTCTCTCTTCTTTCTCAAACACTGGGATCGGTCAACCCACTGCTCGCAACCACCGGCCCACAAACCAATCACAGCCACGAGCTGGTGATGCAAATGGCCTAACTTCCTTGCCGTCGCTCTAAGCGTTCACTGACTTAATCTCTATTGAAGTCCCCAAGTTCTGCTCCAAGCCCTAGATCTCGAAAGTAAGTATTGTTTACAATTTCTGGTAACTACCTTAGATGTTGTCTATGAAACATGGAGTATTTGATTTTGCTATTGCACATACCAAGACAAAGCTTTTATCCGATTGATATTTTTAGTTCATTTATTTTTTAATTTTGTTGTAGTGTTTGGGGTGAATTACCACTAATGGCCTCCATTTTAGATGGATGGCGTTAGGGGTGGGGACTAAATTGACATATTTTAAACGTAGATTGGCAACGAAATTAGCCACTTGCTAATGCTTTGAGGACTAAAAAGGTAAATAAGCCCTTAAAATTTCATTGTGTTGCGTGCTTGTGTTCTGCGTGTAGGGAGCTGAGGGCCTAAAGGTGTCAAATGGGCCGTGCCGGCATGGGCACGGCAGGGGCATGGGGCAGCACAGAATGTCACAGGCACGGTCTTGGCCTGGCACAGCACGACATAACACGGTTTTAATGGGCCCAGGGCACGACACAGGCACGGAAGTGGGTGGCACAGCACGGGCACGGCACGAAAGTTGGCCTGGCACGGCACGGCATGGTACGGCACGGCATGGCATGGTCGTAGATGGGCACAAGCATGGAAAGTGGACAGGAACGGCCCGGCACGGTTCTATTGAGGCACGGGCACGACCCGACACGACATGGTTTTACTCCTACATGCATAACAGGCTGTAGCCAATCGGCCCAGTCTGGTGGAACAAGGCATTACTCTTGGGTATGGAGACATTCAACCATAGTTAAGAACTTTAAAAATGCACAGGGAATCGATATAGGAGATAGAGTTGTATGTAATTATTGTCCAAACAATTATACTTGTGTGAGTAAGGGCGGCATAGGGCATCTTCAACGACATTTAGAAAACAAACATAAAAAATTTAAACATACCGTAGTTGGCCAAGTCAATGGTGAATCTGGTGGTTTTGATTCCGTAGGTGGTACATCGAATTTTGTATATTCTCAATCTAGTATGAGAGAAGGATTGGCCCGTTACGTAGTTGCAGCAGAACAACCATTTACTTTTGGTGATGATATTAGATTTGAATATTTTGTCAAACATTATCTTAATCCATTTTTTTCGAAAGTTTCTAGAAATACAACCAGAAGTGATTCTTTGAAAGCTTTTATTGAAGTTAGAAAAATTTTGATGAGTGAAATTGCGAAACTTGGTAGTTTATCTCTTTAACTTCTGATTTGTGGAGTGGTCGAAATAATCTTGGTTACATTTCTGTGACAGTTCATTATATGGACTCCAATTGGATTTTGAATAAAAAAAAATTATTGCTTTCCGTTTAATGGAGTATCCTCATAGTGCTATGAACATTTTTCAATGTATAATGGGTGTTTTTAGGGAGTTTGAAATTGTTGATAAAGTTTTCAGTATTACTTTTGATAACCATTTTGCTAATACCAATTCAATTGATTTGTTCAAACAAAATTTGACTACTCCTCATGCTGGACAATTTTTTCATGTGCGATGTGTATGCCATATCATTAACTTAGTTGTGCAAGATGGTTTGAAACATATAGGACCACAAATAGAAAAAATTAGAGATGCTATCTTTTTATTGCTACTCCCCAGCTAGGCAACAAAAATTTGAAGAATTGTGTGTAAGTTACAACGTTAAACAAAACAAAAAATCAAAACTGATGTGAAAACTCGTTGGAATTCAACATTTCTTATGTTAAAATCTTGTAGGAATCACACTGATGTAATTTCTGCTTATGTTAATTCCAAGTATATGCGTGTTGACGGTGGTTTAACTCGAGCTGATTGGAAGATTGCTTTTGTGTTTATGAATTTTTTGAAAAAATTTTATGCTACTACCTTAGCTTGCTCAGGTGTTCGTTATCCTACTACTTGTATTGTGCTAAATCACTTGTATAATATGAGTCACACTCTTAAAAGTCATAGAACGAAACCAAATTTTGTAGCTGCTTGTAAGTCTATGGAAGATAAATTCGCAAATATTTTGAGAACATGCCAACAATATTTATTGTAGCTTCTGTAATGGACCAAAGGATTAAGGTAAGGGGTGTTGAAAAGCTCTTAAAAGGGTTTGGTGAGGATTTAGGGATTACATTACTTTCTACTTCTACTGTCACTGCACTGTTGATTTCTATAAATGCTTCATATGAGTCTAAATTTGCATGCACTACTATTACTGCTGCTGCTCCATATTCTTTAAGTATTAATGACCCATGTTCTACAAGTAACAATGAGAATGACCCATCTTGGTTTCTGATTTCAAGGCTAGGTAGTAGTGAAACTTCTTCACGATTTGAACTTACTCAATATTTAGAGATGAATTTACTTACCAGTGAGGAGTTACAATCATTTGATATCTTAACTTGGTGGAAAAAAACTGAAAACACATTTCCCATCCTTTCTATCATGGCACGTGATTTACTAACACCACTTGTGTCTTCAGTGGCTTCCGAATTTGCTTTTAGTACAGGTAATAGAGTGTTGGACTAGAGGAGGAGAAGACTAGCTTCCAACATTTTGGACTGTCTTATATGCCTAAAAGATTGAGAGGATGCACATCTTGGAATTCAAAATTGTCATCCTAGAGATGAGTTCAGAGATTATTTTTCGGACTCAGATATGGATGCTGATTAGGGGTGCTGGTAACTTATGAAGGCCTTAAATGGCAACTTAATGTTGCCGCATCCAGGTGCTTTTCTTTGTAGATCTGAGTGTGTACAATGATGATATAATCTGAGCGTAATTTGTGTTTAGTGTGGCTATGATGATATAATCTGAGCCTAATGGGTATTTGGTGTGGCTGTGGCTATGATGATATAATCCGAGCCTAATGGATGTTTAGTGTGGCTATGATGATTCATGATATAATCTGAGCCTAAACTGTAGAAAACAGCATGCCAAACAAATGGACTACTGGTGTTCCAAGCTGCATTAAACTGTTAATTTGTGCAGGTGTGCTGATATTTGATTTGAGCCTAAGGACAGGTTGCTGTGACATATATTGGTGGATACGGTATGGCTTTGATAATCTGTGCAGGTGTGTTGTTGCTGCTGCTGCTAGTGTTTCAAAGTACGAGTGTGTGTAGCCGCAGCAGCAGCAATGTGCAAGTGTGTGTGTGTTCATTTGGCAGAAACAAATGGACTGTTGGTGTTTCAAACTGCATTCAACTGTTTGTTATGATTTGAATTTTACATATTGTTGGCTATGATGTTTAAAAATCTGAGCCAAATTGAGTCCAACCTCTGGATTAGGTGTGTAAGTGTAATCTAATATTCAACTATTTGGGGCTGCTGCTGTGTGTGATAAGGGCTGTGTGTAGCAGGTTTTACTTTCAGTTTTCACCTGTTATTTAGAGTTTGGAATAATGTGTATGAGTGAGTATGTGCACTGGCATATATGTGTGAAACTGTTGCTGCTGCTGCTATATGTGTGCAGCAGCAGCAATGTGCAAAAGTGTGTGTGTGTGTGTGTGTTCATTTGGAAAAAAAAATGGACTGTTGGTGTTTCAAACTACATTCAACTGTTGGTTATGATTTGAATTTTATATATTGTTGGCTATGATGTTTAAAAATCTGAGCCAAACTGAGTCCAACCTCTGGGTTAGGTGTGTAAGTGTAACCTGATATTCAACTATTTGGGGCTGCTGCTGTGTGTGAAAAGGGCTGCGTGTGGTAGGTTTTATTTCCAAGTTTCACCTATTATTTGGAGTTTGGGAATAATATGTGTATGAGTGAGTGTGTGCATAGGCATATGTGTGTGAAACTGTTGCACTGGCTGGAACTAATGCTGAGTCAAACAGAGGAAGATGTTGGGGAGATTCAAGTGGAGGAAGAGGCAGGAGAGATTCAGCAAGAGCAAGAGCAAGAGGTAGAGGAAGAAGCCAAGCAAAGGGAAGGGGGAGAAGCCAAACATGGCACCAACACAAGATTCTCAGGTCCCCACATCTACACACAACTCAGGAATGGCACTTGATGGATATGCAGCCTTTTAGAAGACAGTCGAAAAGTTCATGGAGCTGCTAGTTTTTCTAAAACTGTTTTTATTTGGTATTACTTTTGGAATATGCACCTGTTGGTTTTGCTTCTGATTAAAGTACTTGGCTAGTTAATTGCTACCTAAGTTTGTGGTTATGGCTATCTAAGTTTGTTTGCGGAAACTTATTTCTGGTGTGTCTTGATCATTTAAGAATACTTATGTAACAGATTATGATATGCTATGCAAAATATTGGCATTTTTTGAGACACAAAATCTGAGATCTTCATGTCGATCTGTATTGCCCAGTCCACACACGGACACACCCACTCACCCAGCTTAGCTACCCACAGTTTGGAATTCAGCAAGATACTCCTACTCTATTATTGAGTACCCTTTTCCGTTGATATGTAGCTAGTCAAACTGTCAAAGTAAACATTGTTTCGTGCCCATTGTCCAGTGTAAATTGAAGGAAAATGGTGGAGTCTCTCTCCCCCGAGAGTAAATTGAAGGAAAATGGTGGTAGGAGACTAGGAGTTGGGTGAGTTCAGCTCCTCTCCAATCCCTTTAAATGGATTGGGAAGAACACTCTCCAATCTCGGCTCAAATTTTTTTTTTTTCAATTACACTTTAATGATCGGGACAGTTCATAAATTTTAATTTCCTTAGAGAGGGAAGCATGCCAAAAACCAATTTGATCAATTATTACAAATAATTATTCAATACAAATACAAACCAATGCAATAATATTTCCAGATGAAAATTGGTTGGCAATGTGCCGACACAAGCACGACACGGCTTAAAATGGCACGGTCCGACCCGACACGATTAAGTAAACAGGCCGGCACGACACGACACGATTTAAGAAAATGCACAACACGACATGACACGATTGGCAAACGGCATAGCACGACACGATTGATAAACGGCACGGCACGACACGACATGATTTGAGTAAATACTGTAAACGGGCTAGCACGGCATGGCACAAAGCACGGTTGGCACGGAGTTAAATGGGTCGTGCCATGCCCATTTGACACCTCTATGAGGGCCTGTTGTGCCTTCCAATTCGGTTTCATCTTGTGCCCCACAATTTAATCCTCACATTCAAACGAGTAAATTATCGCTGCAAAAGTATCAATTAAATTGAACATAGATAACTTGGCACTTGATGAACGTACATTGTTCTCACGAAAACGAACCACAAATATACTTTTGGGAACACACATTCATAACTAAATTTTATTTTGATCTTGTGGTGACCACTTTTCAATCAATTTATCATCATTATTTTCTAACGGAATATCATTCGTGGAGCTCTACAAAGTGAACTATGTGTGCTTTTGTGTGTCAAAAAAGACAGCACTGCAATAGCGTGGTTTTCAATTTGTTAAGTTATAGGTTACTACATTTTGTCCCTCAAGTTTTCTGCACTTTCTGCTTTTGTTCTTAAAAGAGAAAAATCTCAGAAAGTAATCCGAAATTAGTCTAAAATTTATACTCTTAACAAGACAAGATATCTACAGTGTTATTTTTCCTTATTCTTCTCCTTTTGTTCTTGTCTCTGCCTTTTATAAAGAATTTAGTTTATGCAAACTACTGAATGATTTGTTAGAATCCTATTCATTAGGTATTCTTAATCAAAACTAGATTCCCATGAGATATTGAAAACAAAAAATACTAGAACATATATTTTTTTCATTTCTAAATTAAATATAAATGCGTATGTAAGAAGAGAAGCTGAAATCGGTTCACCTCAACTACTCTATTATTAGAACATAAAAGCGTGAGTTGCCATGTATCTTGATTCTTGGTTAGGCAAAAGTAAAATTACACTTTTATCTTTTCCTCGTCAATGGAACACCTATTAGGCTAAAATTAAATGGCGTGACTTTTGATAATTAATTTGAATTTAATGAGTCAGGATCTGTTTGGATTCACAAATTTAAACTTAATTTAATAAAAGGGTAAATTTCACTTACCTCTCCTGAGGTTTGTGACAACTACAGAAAGACACAAAAACCCATATCCCATTAGTGTCCATTCCTTTTTTATGAAAGCTTCAAGATTTTTGTAAAACCCCATATCTTTTGTTGTAGTTAGTTATAAATATCATGATATTTTAATTGAAATTTTTGTTCTAAATGTTTATATTTCTTATATGCTAATTTAATATTTAGCTAGTGAATACATATTATAACTAATCAATTACTTCTATAAACTAAATCAATAATTGCCTAGCTAAATAACATTGAAAATTTTGATTTTAATATTATCTTCCATACTACAATCCTTTGTCTTTCAACCTATACTCAATTACACTGTAAAACTAAATCTCACAGTGAACTTTAGTGGGGCAAAAAAATAGCATAAGTGAACTTTTCTGTTATTTCCTTGCAACTCTTGGCCAAAAATCCACCTGTAAGGCCTCGTATTTTTTGTTGACTATTATTTTAGTTTATTGGGGTGTTTACTATATGTGTAAGTACTGTATTTAAGTTTTTAAAAAAAGAAAAAGAAAAGAAAACTTACGTTTGCATGGGAGTTGTGACTACATATGTAAATTTTAATTTGGTTATAGTAAATATTAGAGTTACCTAGCCTTGACATATATGGTAAGATAGCTTTATATATAATTTGTTCTAGTGGCAATTAAAGGAATAGTAATACCTTATCAAGTGTAGTTGGAGAAAATGAATTTCAGGCAAGAGATGGACTAATGTGAACAAGAGGTTTTGGTTAAGAAAGTATGGGTCTTCACGTATGGGAGTTAATTTGGTAGGTGATTTTAGCTTTATATAATATTTGTTCTAGTGGCAATTTAAGGAATAGTAATACCTTATCAAGTGTAGTTCGAGAAAATAAATTTCGGGCAAGAGATGGACTAATGTGAACAAGAGATTTTGGTTAAGAAAGTATGGGTCTTCACGTATGGGAGTTAATTTGGTAGGTGATTTTTTTAGACAGCTGTAGACATCTCCAAAACGGGGCATCGCCATATAGATTGATTATCGTTTGTTTGTTTGCTTTCCACTTCATAAACCAAGATCGTGGACATTCCCATGGCTAGGAACATCGCCACACGATAACGGTTATCATCAAAACAGAGTCGCCACCTAGTTTATAAAAACTAGGAAAAATAAATAGAGATTCTAGGTACGGGAGCCAAGAGTACAATAAGGGGAATGTGTTAGGCACCCATCTTTGCCCAGTTGTGAAATTGGCCCATAATCGTTCGACATACGATTAATACATGCTTTGTCTTATTCTAAACAAGTAATCTATTTTATTAGCCTTTAACAGTAGATAAGGTGAGCCGAAACACTAATCGAAGCATGCATAAAAATAGACAAGAAAGATAGACTGTCCCAGGAAATAGATCCCTCGGCCGGTGAATGGATGTCGCGGCTGAGGGATCCCCTGGATCGATGTATCGGCCGAAGGATTGATTTCCCAACCAATAGTCTTCCTCACACCACATTAAATGATTAACATAAAATCAAAATGCTATGATTAATGTACAGAAGTGTGGAGACCCATATTTAAATTTCCTAATTTTAATTTTTATAAACGAGAAAGAGATATATTATAATGTGAAAGATGTGTTTGTGTGAAATTAGGGGTTTAAAATGAAAGAATTGGAAGTTTTGGGTGCTACGGCTAAGAGTGTGAGGTGTATGTATATAAGAGTGTGGTGTGTGAGGCAGGGAATAATTTTCCCTCATTTCATTTTCTTTCTCACTCCCGTTCTCTCTCCCTCTCTCGGTTCTCTCTCCATTTCTCTCCCTCCCACTCTCAAATTTCATCTCCAACCTCAAAACCCATGAAGATTGACCTTCATTCCACCATTTGAACACGATCTTCAACTTGTATTCAGTTGGGTTTAGCTCGGAGAGGAGTATTCAATTGATTCTGAGGATTCGAAATCTAGGGCTAGTCCGAATTGTTCGGGTTTCACCTTCCGACTTGAGGTAGGGAATTCTATCTCTCTTTATATGTTATTTGAGTGTTCTCGTGTCATTTTTGAGCTTGTATTGGTTGTTATTGAGATTGGATCGAAACCAAAAAATTCTATCAAAGATCGCCTGAAAAACACTCTCCCTACCGGTAGGAACTTTTTACCTACCGGTAGGACTAAGTACGAAATTTTACCTTAACCAGCTCAAACGTACTGTAGTAGCTCAAAAGCAGCTCAACATATTCATCCACCTACCGGTAGGAACTTTCTACCTACCGGTAGGACAAGTACAAAGTTATTCCATAGAAATTGTTGGCCTCTCTATTTTCGATTTCTACCGGTAGGACTCGTTCACCTACTAGTAGGACAAGTGTCAAATTCCTCTCTTCTAGCGATAGGACTTGTTCATCTACCGGTAGGTAATTGAGGTAATTGAGTTGCTATAGTGTCTTTCAACAGCTTTTCCTACGTTCTTCTAAACTACTTTTTGAAGCTTCTCGTTGACTCCAACGGGTTTGTTTATGCATTCTTTCAAGTGTATTGAAGAGTATTACTTGTTTTGTATTTAGAATGATATTCGGAGGATTTGTATGGGCTCATTGAGTTATCGAATAAGGAATGGAAGTTATTGCACGTTGAAAAATGAACGATACACATGAACATGTCTAGTGATCCAATGGGTAGAATTGCAATTCGTGTCCTCTCGACTCGTAGAATCTTTTAGACTCCTTTAGCGTATGACTTACGAATTCCAAGTATAGAAACTAGAAGACCGGGCATCGCAGAGTCTAGTTAAAGGTCGATATGTGGGATATGGTAGATTGTTGGTCTTGTAATACCATGTGATTGATTAGATGGCTTTTGGATTTGATTAAACGACTTGATGTTTGTGAATGGAAAAATAGAATGAAAATGGATGACAAATGGACACAAAGAGAACTTTCAGGGCTCTTTAATGAGAAAATGTCTGGCAGGAGCTAAATGCTCATATCACATACTTTCAGGGCTCTTTAATGAGTAAATGCCTGGTAGGAGCTAAATGCTCATATCACATACTTTCAGGGCTCTTTAATAAGTAAATGCTTGGCAAGAGCTAAATGCTCATATCATATATTTTCAGGGCTCTTGAATGAGTAAATGTCTGGCAGGAGCAAATTGCTCATATCATTTATCATCAGGGCTCATTACCGAGTAAGTGCCTGGTGGGAGCATCGGCTCAGACTCTTAAAGATACATAATTGGTTTATGAAGTTAAATAAAGGATTTAAGTTTTGGTTAAAGGATTTTGATGGAAATCCTTCGGTATTCTTGAGCGAATCAACGGTTTCCGGTATTAGGGCACAAATCAACGAACTCTAGTATTCAGTCCGAATGAATGGAGCTCGGCCTACAATGGTCTTGAGTTTTCTTTGAATTGTGTGATATCAAAAGGAAAAGGCTTCATGATAAAGGGTTCGATGACGAACGAAAGGGAAATGAGAAATTGGATTGACGATAGTTGGATATTTGATCATGATAGTACGCTCATCTCTGTTCATTTGGTTTCTATTGTTTGTTCTTCTGTGTTGCTCCTATGCATATAGAGTTTGCGTAGACTTTTCTACTGGACTAGTGTAGCTCAAGCCTTATATTATTTTCAGGTACCAATCCGAAACGGTAGCATGCATGACTAGAATGTTTGAAGTGTGGACATATCTTTTTTGCAAGCTAACCAAAGAAGTTACTCATTCATCTTTGTAAATTTCTTTGAAAGATGTAATTGTAATTTAAGTTATAATCCTTTGACTACAGAATATTTGTAACTCTAAACTCTCGTGACACTTAATGCTTATGTTAATTTGGGCCGTTGAGCCGGTGATGTAATATTTGGAAATCTTATGGACTTGGAAGTATTATTATGGGAATGGAAATACTGTAAACTTTTGGGTATCGTATTGTGAGGATTTATTTGTGAAAACCCTTTATATTTATGTTAAAAATCGGGGGCGTGACAAGAAGCATAAAAGAATCAAACCAATAGGCCCCTGGGCCTCACCACCTTGATCCCTCAGTGCTTGATTGCTTCGGATTAAGGGTGATTAACTGATCTTCTTCTCGAAACCCTAGGATTAGGGTTTGTACTTTAGGGTTTGATCGCTCGGGGTGTGGCTGCTCACAAAGGTTTAGGGCTTTTGTAGAGAGGATATGAGAGATAATTTTCTGCAGAGCTTGGAGGTATTAGATGGAGGAAATTGAATGTTAATTTCGGAACCCTAAGGCCTCTTTATATAGGCATGGGATGACTCACTCCGGCCAATCAAATGGCGTGAATCAATAAGGTAGTATAGGGTTAGAAGACCTCTACTCAAATCTTTTTTCGTAGCCCCAAAGAATCGGTAAAAGGCTGCTAGGGTTTTGGTGCGTCGATCAAATGATTGACAGAACATTCCAGAATTCTGGAAAAAGACAATCAGACGGCCGAAGATGGATTTGGCAGCTGAGGAATGGATTTAGCGGCCGAGGAATGGATCTGGTAGTCGAAGAATGGATTTGGCAGCCGAGGAATGGATCTGGTGGCCAAAGAATCAATCTTATGACTGATAGATGTATTTTCCTAAGATGCTGTATTTCTATTTGAAAGGCTATTTGGCTCTAAATTGTGTCCTCTAAGTGGCTAAAAATACTTACCATAAGTCCATGGGTTCACAAGAAGTCAATCAGTAATCATTGTATCCATTCATCATCTGGATGGTCCCCAAGATGGGACTTGAAATAATCGTTAGGCCAAATTGGGGTGTCTACAACAACAAAAAAGATTTTGTTAATCTTAAAATTGTTACAAAAACTAATAGCAGTAAGGAAACAACATCATATTCAAAGAACAATCTTTTGCCCAATTCAATACGATTGGCAAGAAACCAATCAAGGACTCCCATTTGAGATGAAACCCACCTGAAAAGGCCAAAGCCCAAACACCCTAATTGAGTCTAAAAATACCAGATTAGTACAATATTCAGCATATGCTCAACAAATGGGTCGAGCCCGGTCAAAAAAAAAAAAACCAAGCCTAGCCCAACCCTCATCGGAGAGCGCATCAAAGCCACCACAGGAATCCGGGGAACTAGCCCCTATTGTTGCCCAAAGTGACATCGATGCCCCTCCACTACTGAACCCCACCCGCCATTGCAGTCGCAGCCTATGAAGCTGTTGTCAGCGCCATCAAAAGCCGTTGCTGCCTCCACTGACTCAAAGACTTGAAACAAAAACCTAAAGAAATCCCGAACCCTAACAGCTGACAGCCAAGCTCAAACAATCAACCGAATCCGCCACCACACCGAAGAGAAATCCCCAGCGAATTAGTGACCACCCGATCTTGAGTCGCCTCCATCCGACAAGCTATGCTACACCATTAGGCAAAAACGGCCACACCCAGCAGTGTAAGCCAAACAAAAAGACGCCGTAGTGGAGCCAAACAAGAGTCCTCCCCACCACTGCACCACCTCATGCAGTTCCGCACCTGCAAACAGAGACGAAACCAAAACGCAACCCCCAACCACCTTCAGTTAGGCAAACAAATCAACCCAGCAGAGGATCTGCGCGGCTTGTCGAAAAGACCGACCAAGAAAGGGGAAAAGGGAGGGGGGCGATCAAAGAGGAAAAGCCGCAGAGTCAGGGAGAGAGAGCATGATGTAATACAGTATGAGGCCATTGGCCGTGGGAATTCCACTAAGATTAATTTGAGGCCGTAGATCGTTGGTGAGCTTCTGTCCGAGCATCGCACAATTTTAGGATATTGATCGGGTGTTGAGATGCATATATTCAATAGTCACGATCGTCATATGACATACCGAAAGTATACAATACATTCTAAGTTTCCGGCGTAATTTTTATTTATCATCCCCCTATTTGTTCTCTTTTGAAATAGTTAATCTTGTAACAACCCTAATTTTAGCCCTAGATTTTTCAAATAAATTTTGTAATGTTAATTCAAAATCTAATAATTAATTTGAGTAATTAACCTAAAACCTTTGTTATGGGTTTAATGCTTATAATTAACTTTAAATTCATATGAATCATAGATAGATATACAAATCATATATATACTCCATCCCTTTCCCTCCCAACCGAACCCCATTCAATTTCCCTAACCAAACCATCCTAAACTAACTAAACCAAAACATAATTCCCTTTTAAACATCACCAACCAAACTTCCCCATGTTTAACCATTTATGGCATTACCTTTTCCCTAACCACTAAGAAGCCAATACCACTGCCTAATACTTTCCTCTAACCTCTAAACAAAACCCATAAACCTACATCCTAATATCCAAGGGATTTAGCCTAAACTAATACTACTTTATTTGGTTCGGATCATCTCCACAGATCTGCCACATCTTTTACCCAGAAGCTGCCACCGCATTAATGAGCTCATTGGACGGTGCAGATCAGACCAAGTGTAACGTCCCAAAAATATTGACCTTAACACGTGTCATAAGGCATAAATATCGCGTTGAAAAGTCAAGTCCTCGTCACACATTGAAAGCATTGACCAAATAAAAAGACTTTCCTATCTTTAAAAAAAAACAAAACAAAACAACTTATCTTTTAAAAAAAAATACATATATCAGATAGCATAACGGGGATATTTTCAATAAATTTTGGTAAGTTTCCTGTGCCTGAATGCTGTTTCACTAATCATCACTCCATATAATCACGTCATATAAATTCATTTTCATAAGTCTCAAGAACAACATATTCATTAGTACATAATCTTTAATGTTAACATAAGTTCTGCAAGCCATAAGACAAAGTACCCAAAAGATAATTACACAACTCCTAGTTTTACTGTTCCAAAATAATAACACAACTTTTCAGTTCTACGATCATGCTACAAAAGACATCGAACCAGAGACGGCCTTATGGCCTTACATGATTCAAGACATAAGCTAAACAAGATGATATCACAAAAAGGAACTCCGTGTGTCCACAACTTCACTAAGTTCACGACGCCCCATTGTCACCTGAAATGGTTTAAACAACATGAGCTGGAGCCCGTAGGAAACAAGACTAAACCAAATAATATGTTCAAGTTTAACATAAATATCATGAAACGCGCACAAGTTGAAAGTCCACACATAATTATCAAGTGTCGAATAGCTTTCCTTAATAATAACCTCATACAGTTCTCCGCCAAATCACAATTGCCCAACCTTCCTAGATTTAATTCAAAGTCATAAACCATATGCCAACTCTAATATTTAATCGAGGGTAACCGGGTACAAGTACCACCCTATGAACCGGGGTAATCGGATACAAGCACCACCCTCACAAACCAAGGGTAATCGGGTACAAGTACCACCTCATGAATTGGGGTAACCGGGTACAAGCACCACCCTTGCATTGGGATAACCGGGTACAGTGTACGTACCACCTCAAAAATTTCCGGTCTTTCACCGGGGAGCTCGCCAAGCCCAGCTTATTTTTCCTAGGTGCACCACTTAAATCTAGACCAACATAATCCGAGCACAATCATCTCAACCTATCTCACCGAACAAAAATATTCATACCCAAATATCATTCGCATAATTCCCATCAAGTATCCAAGCTCCAAGTATTCACTAAACTTCAAATACGCATAAACTACTTCACTAACCCATGTAACTTTTAAACATTTAGCATCTCTACATCTCATTAACACACAAATCTCAAGAATTTAACAAGTATCAATAAAAACCCATATTTTCCGTGTGAGACCTTAAAACCCTAACACAACTTTTCACATAATCTAAAACAAATACTCATGCTCTACAAGCAAATCCACAATATTTACACTAAAAATGAACATATCAAGAGGATTAATCATGTATCCTACCTCAAAGATGCAAATACCAAACCCTAGCTTTGAATCCTCTCCAAACCCACTTCTAGCTCCAAAATCCTTGAGTTCTATGGATGAAATCAAGCTTTCCTTTCCTTAGATTCTCCAAAATTTAGATGATTTGAGAGTTTGATTGTGTGTGTAGTGGGAGAGAATATAGGAGTCAAGAGAAGGAAAAAAAAAGGCCCTGGAAAACGAAAAAAAAATGAGGAAGCCGATCATTCCCAGGTATAAAATTTGATTTTTGTAAAAAAATCGCACCATAGGTCCCTCTAGATCTATGGTAACACTAATAAACTCCCCGAGGTTTCAAGAATTTTTAGTTCGGCCACCAAAACTCAAATTTTGCATCGAATGAATATCTAATCATATTAAAAGTCTCGGGATATGCACATGGGTCCCACGTCACTCAAACAACATGCCCACATGGCTACCTACAATCAATTAAAATGAATAATAATAAAATCGGGTTCTCACACCAAGGCTCTCAGATTTCAACCCTCAAGTAACACGACACCGTTTCTTTACTTTCCCCCCGAACGGCAGCTAACATTGCACCATTTTCTCTTGAATCCCAATCCAGCTGCAATTTTCATCCTTCATTTTCGCCATTGTTAACCTTACCAAAATTCTCTCTCTCTCTCTCTCTCTCTCTCTCTCTCTCTCTCTCTCTCTCTCTGGACTATCCTTCGTAATTCTCTCTCTCTCTCTCTCTGTGGACTAGTAATTGTAACTTTTGAAATGCCAAGTTACAGAAATTGATTTTCTCTCTCTCTCTCTCTCTCGCTCTCTCTCTCTCTCTCTGTGTTCCCAAATTAGGTGAGGAATCCGATGCCAAGACATCCAATTTCTGAATCAAAATTTGGACAAATCTAATCACATTGCATCTTCTTCAATTCCTCTGATTTTTAAAAAAAAAAAAAAGATGCAATGGGTTCAACAAAATCGTACTCCCTCCGTCCCAAAAAAGATGACAATTTTTGAAACTTATGCCATTTTTCATCTCTTATATCTTTCAATCTATAATGTTTTTCATAAATTTGAAAATTTTGTATGATATGTTTAATCGAGAACTATCAAATAATATCCATATTGCATTTTTTTTTTGATATCTATATTCAAAGATATAAGAAATTGAAATTGACACAGATATCAAAAATTAACATCCAATTTGGGACGAATGGAGTAATCTGTATAGAAAGGATCCAAACAAAATCAAATCAAATTGAAGTATAAACAAAACCCTCTTTTCTTTCCCAGAACGAAAATGAACCACGTCGAACAAGTAGTCGGGGAAGATGCAAAGAGGTCACATTCGCCGGACTGATCGCACCGATGTCGTACTGTGTTTGGGGATACGAGGGTGTTGACCCTATTATGGTTTTTTTTTTCTCCCAAAATCTTCACAGTTGTAAATTGGAGAAAACGGTGCAGGTTAGTTGCCGTTTGGGGAGTAAAGAAATGGTGTCATGTTACTTAAGGGCTGAAATTTGAGAGCCTTGGTTTAATTTGCTCCATCTAATAATCTCATTAGTGCGATGGCAGCTTCTGGGTAAAAGATGTGGCAGATCTGTGGAGAGAAAGCTGTGGAGAGAATCCGGACCCTTTATTAGTCTCCGTTCTCCATTTTCTTTCTTTTCGAGAAAGAGAGTGTGTGGGTTTGGGCCAAGAAACAAATACTCACCATGTATGTGTATACATATGTATGGGAAATTTAGAGGTCGGCCCCGTTTTCTAGGTTCGGACTTTAAATAGTCCTGACAAAAATATTTCTTCTTTATTTCAGTCATTTCTCTTGACTTTTTCATGCATTTTTACTATTTTGCTCATTCTTCTTAACTTTTTGTGTACATATCCATTTTTAGTAAAATTTATATTTTTAGAATTAATTCCTGACCTATATTATTTCAGACAAAAATACCATTGGCTATGTGAACTAGTTATGAGAACTGCGAATTCTCATAGTCAATTCTATGGGAACTGCTTCTATGTGAACTGAGTTATGAGAACTGGTTATGTGAACTGTCAATTCTCATAAACAATTCTATGAGAGCTGCCAGTTCTCTATGCTATGTGAACAGACTATGAAAATTGGGCTATGTGAACTGGAAAATACATAGTTCAAATAGCTCCACTACACACTAAAATACACAGTTCTCATAGAAATATATAGTTCTCACAGAAAATACACAATTTTTATAGACAGATTTCATGGACAATACACAGTTCTTATAGAAAATACACAATTCTCATAGACACTTCTTAAAGAAAAATACACAATTCTGATAGAAAATACACAGTTTTCATAGATAGTTCTCATGGATAATACACAGTTCTCATAGAAAAATACACAGTTCTCAAAGACAAATACACAGTTCTTATAAAAAATACACAATTCTCATAAACAATTCTCAGTTCTCATGAACAATACAAAGTTCTAATAGAAAATATACACACAAACAAAAACTGAACAAAAAAAAAAGTAATCAAAATCAAATATGAGAGGTTGAAATACAAAAATCTGACATTTAACCAAAAAAAAAAAAAAAAACTACAGAAAATCTACAGCCACTAGTGGATGGTTCAGCATTCAACAAAAAAATCCACTGACATTCAACAAAAAATCTAATCAACGAAGATTTCTACCCTCGCTCCGGCATCTCTGGTGTGGATTGGTCCCCGTTCTCATAGCCTCACCACTCATCACCATGAATCGACTGCCACAGGTGCAGGAACTTGCTTCCGCCCCTGCCACCAAAATATTGTGAAACAAAAAACCACTTCATAGTCCTGTTCCTTCTCAAAATACAACTATAATAATTAAATGCAACAAACACCATACCTTTGCCTTATACTTCGAATTCGATGGATGCTTCCATAGCTTTTCAAGATTCGCATTTCAAATTAAAATAATATATATAATCCAACAATGAGAATACTCTTCCAAACCCTCAAGGAACGCTGGGATTTATTATCGTCCGATGTTTTTTTATAAATGTCTAAATTCTTTTACAACTATGTTAATTTTTTGTCCTTGATACGTTCAAGTATTATACAATGTAATTGTAATAATTAAAATTTTGAAAATTTAAAGTAGAACAACCAGAATATTACCAGTCTTGTTTTTTATTGTCGTGTAAATCCTTTTGTTAGTTTTGCGTTTATATTAATTTATTTATGCTTTTTAAATTATAGGTTTGCCTTGACATGGGCAGTCTAAAAAATATAAAATTATGATCAAAATCTTTAAAAAAACTATTAAAGATAAAAGTAATCATTTGTCTTTATTCAATTTCTTTTGCTATTTTAAAGCTCAAAAAAATACATGTATGATATATCTTTAAGATTCTTTAATTTGGATTTTAGAACAAAATTTTAGACACTATAAATTTACTTAGCAAAAATAAAAACAACATAAATATTTCATTAAATATGAGGGAAGGTATCTATTATTGTTAGAAACCGTAGGGGAGGTCAATGAAGGGGTAAAAAAGTAAATTCTATTTTCCTGTTAATAGACACTAGGCGACAAATCTGATAGTGGAGAGGTAAGCGCAATTTCAGAAAGCTGGGAGAGGTACTTGCTGTTGTCAGTAACCTCAGGGGAGGAAAGTGAGATTTGCCCTTTATAATATTAAATTCATTAGACCAGTATTGGACCCACAAATTTTTTATTTTTTATTTTTTTTTGACATGCACAAATTTAATTTGATGAATATTGAAAAATAATATACTTCATAAACTAAAAGGTAGTGAGGAACCTCGATGGATGATGATACAGGCAATGAAAATGACAATGATGGAGGAGAGGAAACAACAAAAGAATCAGGGTGCTGTTGTGCGGGGCTGCGTTGTAGGACAACTTTTGACTGTGAGGAGAAAACATTTGGACCTCAAAACTACATTGTTTTGTAAAATGTCTACGTGTTGAACTTATTCTATAAGTTTTTCTTTCTTTCTAGGAGATACCATTTGATCTGCTCTTGGACAATGATTTGTTCTTGAGTTGTTAAGTTATTCGTGCAGGGAACTGAATCCCAGAACTCAGTAATGATGCATATGGATTAGATAAAAAACGCAAAACCCTACAAGAAAAAATTAGGGTTTTAGCTCAACTCCCGCAACACAAATGCTGGTCGACTTGTTTCTTCGTAGAACACAAAGACACGATTTCTCTACGTGATGAACTCCGCACGATCGTACCTAATCTTCTGCCGTATTCCCCTATACCTCAATCACGTAGACAAGTGTGGACTTCTACTTGGTCTCCTTGTTCTCTCTCTCAGAGCTCACTGTTTGGTATTCTCAATAAGTGTGTGAGACCTAGACAATATAACGGTATACTTATAGGGCTAAGGTAGGGACCTATGGAGAAACAATTCTGGACTTCTTGTTTAAATAAGAAATCCTAATCCCACTAAGATTATATTTCTTATTTGACAAATTGTACGACTAAAAAATTATAATTGCACTTACATCCTTATCTCAATTATATTTCGACTTTCATGTTATAAAATACGTATTAATCTCCCAACATTAAGATTACAGATATCCGAATTAAGAGAGAGTTAGCAAAAAATACAACATATTTCTATTTTTTGAGCTCAAGGACACGCGCCTTTTGCAATTAAATATAAGAAATAGTCTTCTGCAAAACTAGTGAAAGAGACCTGCTTTTCCCCCTCTGACAAGGCCCGCCCCCCCCCCCCCCCCCCCCCCCCCCGGTTTTCCAGTTTGCTTCTTTTTTTTTTCCTTTTTTTTTCCCTCTTTATTTCCTTTTCTTTCTTTTCATTTGAATTTTTTTTTAATTTTCAATTATTATTTTTATTTGTTTCTTTTCCCATTTACCTCCCTTCATCTTTTTTTGGTTAACTCAAATTCTATTTTCAATTAAATATGTCTTCATATCTAATAAATTTATATTATTTTAATTAATTAATTAATTAGTCTTAACAATGAATAATAAAAATAACTTCTAATCAACAATAATGAATTTAAACAAAAATTTCATTTTATTATAATTGAGTACATATTGTCAAAACATGAAAATACATAAAAACACAAATTCTAATCAATATCTCCTCCAAATGTTGCTCCCGGCGTGTTTATACCCATTACTTCGTACCACAATTGCAAATGTGTTCCATAACTGGCAGCCCATCCGTTAGCTTCGTCCGATGCATGCTCCTCCCACCATGTTGGGATGGGTGGTACAGGGTAATAAGGTTCTAAGAAAACTTGCACGAAGTGATTGTTGTTAACACGGGCAATAACAATTTCCCCGCGGTATTCGACTGGAATTGGAGGGACCTCAATGGCAAATGAGTAAAACAACCGTAAACATCCTCATCAAATGTATGCAGTACAAGGTTGTACATTGTTGCGATGACAACTCCCAAAGTCATAGCCTCCATCCAATGGTCCTTTGGTGCCGTAGGCACAAACCAATTCAGTAAGATTAGTAGATGTTTTGCCCAATCATTTACTGGATAAATCACACTGTATATATCATAATTTTGTCGAATCTCTTCACTAAGTTCCTCTCGTACTCGACTCCAATTATTTTCACTATACCCTATTAGTGCAGCTATCGCCCTGAATCCACAATGACCATCACTAAGCACGTCAACAGTGTGGGAAATATAACGCTGATAAGCCTGAGATAGTCGCTGAATGTAGCGATCAGGGATAGGTCGAACTGTAAATTGAGTGTTGTGAACCCCTGAACCCTTCCCACGTCTCCCTCTCCCTCTCCCTCTCCCTCGCGATGTTGCAATCCTTGATCCTGAAGTGGATGCTTCTGAGAAAGAAGGTATGCGACGTGTACTTTGCTCATCTCTACTTGCAGGTCGACCTCTATGTTCTGTGTTGTACGATGGAGGTCGAACCGTGCTACGAGATGGATCTGCCATATCGATAAACCTGTCTATGATATGCTCTCGCATACGTGGATCCATCCCATCTAATATCTCAACAACCTAAGACGTCCTGTCAGGTGGTGTTCCCTCCTCATTAAACTCGGTTGCGTGCATAGACAACCTAGTCCAACGAGCATGGATACTGCATAACAGAATTGGAGTGGAAATGGAACGATAATACGCAAGATCGTGCACGCATGGCAATCCGTGTGTGATTTTGATCGTACAGTTGCAATAGCCAACAATGTGGGGGGATACTTCCAAAGTGCTTTCTAGCTGATCATGTATGAACTCCATAAACCTGTCTATGATATGCTCTCGCATACGTGGATCCATCCCATCTAATATCTCAATGACCTGAGACGTCCTGTCAGGTGGTGTTCCCTCCTCATTAAACTCGGTTGCGTGCATAGACAACCAAGTCCAACGAACATGGATACTGCATAGCGGAATTGGAGTGGAAATGGAACGATAATACGCAAGATCGTGCATGCATGGCAATCCGTGTGTGATTTTGATCGTACAATTGCAGTAGCCAACAATGTGGGGGGATACTTCTAAAGCGCTTTCTAGCTGATCATATATGAATTCCATTGCCTCTAATGAAATGCGACATCTTACCTGATCAAAAATGTCGTCACGCAATTGTTTGTGGCGTAGAATGTTCATAGATTTCTCGAACGACTTCTTAATTTTCCCGAACTGATTTTTCATCATCTTTTCTATTTTATCAAAAGAGGTTTGTAACGATGAAGAACTCAAGAAGAAACTCAAGAATACCAAGAACAAAGAACAAACACAAGGTTTCTAAAGAGAAAAGTTGGAGAGATTGAAGGTGTGAGTTGAATGGCTTGACAAATGGTCCTATTTATAGGAAAATAAGGATATCTTCACCCCCACCCATCTTGCTCTATGGTCATGTCCAATCCAATTTTAAAGCCTTCCCCTCTCATCATTTGATCCTAGGTGCAAGACTATGTGAAAGAAATAGGCTAGTATGCATATATACCTAGAAAAAAAAATGTGTTTCAATTGATCATATTTATCCGACTATTTTTTTTTCCTTATTTTGTCCTTTATAGATTAAAAATTATAGTTAAAAAAATAAGTGTTCCAATTTTCAATCCATTTGAACCGGTGCAAAAATGTTACTTTTCTTATCATTTCATCCTGAATGATTGTAATAAAGTTTTGGCTCCAATGCCTTTCAATGGACACCCTAAGAGACTCTTGAAACTAAATAATAATTTTTAGAGTGTTTGTTGAAAGGCCTTATACCAAAAAATTCATTATGACTATTTATAATAAAATGATCAAAAAAATACGATCTTCACCCCGGTTCAACTGAATTTAAAATTGAAGCACTTAATTCTTGAATTATATTTTTTTAATATAAATAGGGTGTATTTATAGAAATTAAATAAATAAATAAATAAAGTGGGGGTACTTTATTTGGGGGGTGGGGGGGTAATTCGAGAAATGGGTTGTGGGGGAAAAGCAATTTGCCTAGTGAAATGTCACTAGTAAATAAATATTCGTAAATTAGCCCAGCCAAGTACCAAGTCTGGCGAACCCCACCTTAAGGCGGGGACCAACTCTGTCCGCAACAAACTCCGGCCGGCGAGCCCAAAGTTAGTGAAATTTCACTAACATTACAATTCTCTGATTTTGTACGTAAAATTTAAAACTCAATCAATTACCAACTTTGGCAACCCCACTCTAGTTGGCAATCCAAAAAGTTAGTGAAATTTCACTAATAATCGTAAAATTTTAATTTAGTACAAAAAGTTGTACAAAATCAAGCAACTATCTTACTCCAACGACCCCCAAAGTTAGGGACATCTCAATAATATTGCAACATACATCAAATTTTAAAGTAAAACTAGTGAAACATCATTAATAATCATAAAATATAAAAATGCAATAGAACAACTCTACAGAACATAGAAATTCATGAAAATTAGTAAAACTTCACTAACATCATAATGTTAGTAATTTATTTTAATCAACGAGTATCTGTAAACTTAACGTGAGAGATTAATAAGTATTTAATATCATGTAGCTCGTAATATAATTGAGATAAGGACGAAAATGCAATTATAATTCTGTACTGGGATGAATTATATATAATTAGTGAAATAAGAAATAAAATTCTGGTGGGATTAAGTTTTCTTATTTACACTGGGAGCCCAGACTTATTACTCCTTAGGTCCCTATTGTAGCCCTATATATACACGTTATGCTCTCTAGGTCAGATTGACGTTTTTTAATTATTCAGTAAATAGAGGCAGATTTAGAGAGAGCAAACAGATCACGAAAGAGTTCACACTCAGTTCGTGTTCTAAACGTGCGGGAAATACAGTAGAAGATCGTAAGCTACGGTCGAGCAGCATTTGTGGCATACAGCAAGGTGTACTGTAACGAGTTCAACCAGCGTTCGTGACGCAAGAGTTGTGGTAAAACCCTAATTCCACCTTGTAGGGTTTTGCAATTTTTGTTGTCTAATATGTACACGTTATTACTGGGTTCCGGGAATCGTTTCCCAACACATAAAAGTAGCGAAACAACACTAATCTCCAAAGCCCCACTTGAGTACCCCGAACTCCACCCTGCAATTACAAAGCCCCACATGAATATTCCCAATTCAATCCTTCTGGAACCTCTGAATTGCTCAAGAATCAGAGTCATCTCCCAAGAACTTGTGATTCGACAATCAGGTCTGATTTAAAGGGGACACGGGGTGTGCCCAATATATGACTCGAAAATGTCATTCATGGTGCAATGACGGTGGGAGGGGAATTAGATGGCGTCGGCGGTAATGGAGGAATATGTGGTGTCAGCATGGTTAGGGACAAGTTGTATCATGGTCCTCGATGATGGCAATCTAGACAGTTGCCGATGGGGGGGGGGGGGGGGTGTGGGGGGGGGGGGGGGGGGTTGGGGGTGGCTTTGAGTTTACATTTTAAAGCCTCATAGGATAATTTTGCCCTAAAAAGATTGTTTTGGCCTTATGGCTCAACACTTCCAACACTTCCAAAAGTTGAAGGACTTCCACTCAAAACTGTTTTCCTGACGTCTTTCACTTAATCAAAACTTTACAGCCTCTTTGACAACCAAGGTGAGAAAAGAAAAGAAAAGGGTGTAATTTCCCTTAATAATGAGAAAAGGAAAAAAAAAAAAAGGCTGTGCTTTCTCATCGTCTCATTTGAATGAACAAAATATTGGTGAGAAAAGAAAATAAAGTGTCATATGTATTTTTATTTTTTTACCAATATAACCTCCACCTGTATTCCAGCCCTACCGATTCCAATCCCTTTTCTCCTCTCTACTCTATTCACCCTTCACGGCTTCACCTATCTACTTTCTCTCTCTAAGCTATCCCTGTTTTGATTTCAAAAACCCGGCATCATAACCCACCGCCTAAATCAATTGATTTTTATTTCGAAACCCTTCAAAAGAATCAAAACCCCAACTTCTCCCTTCTCTCTCTGTTTCTCCTAACGCAGTTCACGTTTCAAAACTAAAATGACGATTTAAGGGGTGTGGGTTGGAACAGTGATGGTGGGTTGAGGACACAGTGGTGGGGCAGCGGCGGCAAGGGGAGCGGCGTAGCAGGGGTAAAATCAAAACTTCAAAAATAGAGTTCTTGCAGCTTCTCTTTTCTTACGGAATCTCACCAAAAATGGTGAGAAACAAAATGGGGGTTTTAAGGGGTTTCACCCTCCCCCTCCTTTTCTGACCATTTCTCATCCTTTTGGCTATCCAAAGACAAGGGAGAGAATAGTTATTCCCTTAGTTTCTTTTCTTCTCTCTCGAATCCTCTCCATACAAAGGACCTGTTCCTGTATTAATGGCCAATTTTTTCCTCATTATGAAAAGAGAAGTTCTGAATCAAAACTATTTTATCGTATTTATGGCCAATTTTCCCTAATTACAAAAGAGAAGTGCCAGATTGTTTCTGTAGCAACATGTTATTAAAAGGAAAAGTGGTTTTGCTGCTTGCATACGCATATCTAATTGACAGCAGCAAATCACTCTCGTGCCAATATGCAAGGGAAAGTACATGCACACAAACTTTGGTACACAGATCATGACACAAATATGTATTTCAGACCATCCGACAAAATAATGAGCAACTCAAGCATTATAGACGATTCCGGGCAACAAAGTCTTATATTGGTCAATAAGTAATGGTATTATTGATCTAGAAGACATCATCAAAAGTACCTACTAATCGTTAGAAGCTTTTGGACAGAATGTGATTCTTCTGTCTACTTTGTAAAACTAATCTTAGAATCCTAATCTTTTTCTCGCAAGCTTGAATGTGGAAGAATCATCAGGACCGTCCAAAGAGGAAAGCACATGGCCTCTGCACTATTAAATTCTACAACCACCAATTTGACTTTTAACCATTATCATTAGCTGTTTTGGAGTTTTCCGGTGTCGGCGAACGGGGTTTTGGGTTCGGCTTGGCTATTGGAACGCGGTCCTGTGGCTGTATTTCGCTCTAGTGCTGTTGTTCTGGCTCAACAGAAGAGCAGGGGTTTTTCGATTTGGGTTTCCTTCAGCAGCACCAATAAGTGATTACGGGGTCGGATGGTGACCGGGAAGGGGGTTCTGAGCTCGTCTCTAACAGAGGTACATGTCTGTGCTTCTTTTTCGATTTCGAGTTGGTCTTCAAATCTGCGAAGCGTACATCGTTGTTGGATTGAATGGTTTTTGTGCTGCTAGTTCTTTCCTGTTTAGACGATTGATACGCTTCAAGTTTTTCCTGGTTTGGACAGGTTAAGGGGTTTGTGGTGTTGTTTCTGTTCAGTGGTCCTTCTGTTTACTCTGTTTAGCATCGATTACTCTGTTTAGTAGTCAGGGATTCTGTCATTAGGACGAGTCCAGGTTTCAGTAATTATGGATGCGTGTTTGTTTTCTGCTTTTGTGTGATGGCCAAGAAATTTCGGTTGAGCAAAAGTTTTTCTCGGGGTCTTCGCATAGTTCCCGTCGTCTGTCTAAAAGCGGCTAAGGGTAAGAGTGTTGCTGGGTCCCTCGACATAGATTTCCCCATGGGCAGACAGTTGCTTTTGTGGCATGCGGAACGGGATATTGTCTTGGATGATTTGGGTCCGGAGGATTTTGAAGCTGATTGGGTTTGGCCTTCCCGTCTAGCTAGGTCTAGGGCAGCTGTTGAGGCTAAGATAATATGGATTTTGAGGGTATGGAGTTCCCTAACCATTCTTGTGGGGGTTCTTTCTAATCTTCAGAATTTCCATGTTGGGGAGTCTTCACGGTCTGCTACTGCTATGGACACATGTGAGACAGATGGGATTAGTTGTTTGAGAGTTGTGCCCAATGATCCTTGTATCGTGGTTTCTTCTGGTTATGCTGCTATGGATTCTAAAAGGTTGGCTGTCACTTTCGTGCTGGCGTCTTGGGGTCCTTTGATAGGTGTGAGAAGCTCAAAGAACCTGGCAAGTATCTAATGTCCGGAGGTGGTATGAAGTTGCACCATCGAAAGGTCATTATGGGGCGAGAATTTCTTTTAGTAAGCCGCCACTGCCTTCATAGTTCCGATAAGAGGATCCGTTTTTTACATATGCCCGGCCACTCGGTTGTGGAAGTTAAAGTTAAGGAGCCATTTTTGACGGTCAATCAACCTTGTAGCCCTGACCCACAGAAGTCTCACGAGGGTTGTATTGATGGCTTAGAAGGTAATCATCTGTTGGTTGGGGTGCCAGATCTTCTTAGTCTCTCCCGGATGGAAGTGGTTGAAGAGTTTCCTTCTTCACCTTCCAGCTGTGATTGTTTCTCCTACACCTGAGCTGAGCTTGGAGGATTCCTCATCTAATAAAGTTGGAGATGATCTTAAGGATTCTATTTCGGGACCTCGAAATTTGCAGGCCAAAAGGATTGTGGCTTTTGGCAGTACCGGGTGGAGGACTGTGATGGTTCTACTGTGAGACATTCCGACAGTCAGAAGCAGAAGAAGGTAGATGGTATTGAAGGTACTGATGGTTGTGATAAGGCAATTCCACCTTCCCTTTGGAGCAAGCGGAAACGGGAAACGGTTATAGAAGAGGATCCTCATTCCTATCGTGTCCCTCAACGTCATGCATTTCATTGATTGTCTGTGTCTTTTCCTAACCTTTTTTTTGCAGGTAGTGCTTTTCTGTTGGGATAAGTTGGATGTCATTTTCTTGGTTGTTTGTTGTGTGAGTTGTCGAGTCTGTGGTGGTGTTGGTTTGTGTTGTGCCTGTTTTTGGGATGTTTTGGATCTTGTTGGGAGTTCCTTGCGTACTTTCAAGTTTAGTAATGGTAATCTTATGTTTGTGGTTTGATAAAAAAAAAAAAAAAAAAAAAACGCACTAACAGAAACTTGCACTTCTGAAAATACAATCACGAACCAACGGAAGATCCATCTCTATAAGTAAGGTGGTGAGACTCGGCCCCTACAGTTGATCCAGGCTTCTAAATTGAAAACAAAAACGAAATAGTAGTAAACACCTTATTTATTGAAAACAATCACGAACCAACAGGTTTTTTTTTTTTTTAGTTTCTGGTGTTTCAGCCTGGCCCATTTGTTTGGGTTGGGTTCTTTTATTGGTAGTGTTGGTGCCTTACCAACCTTTGGATGTTTTTATTTACAAAATGTGAAGTGCAGTGTAGTGATAGGTGAAATACTACCGTTTGTACATAATGCTCTCTGGTGTGTCACTATAAGGTTTCTGTTATGTAGTATCATTTTTATTAATGGAAACCTTTCTTTGCTGATCTCAAAAAAAAAAAACCTTATTCATTGAAGAACTATGCTGACTCTCACGAATGATCGCTGACTAATTAGGGCTATAAAGCCCACATATATTGATTTTCTGTAAAGCAAGTAATCTATTTCCGTTAGCTTGTGAACAACGGTTAAATACTCATTCCTTCATAACACATTTGGTGCTACAGCCCACATTGCAGAAGCTCAAAAAGAACCAATGTATTTTACAGTTACTGACTTACTGGTTCTCCTTGAAATACTGCACCTGAATGCACTTCGCAACAAGTTACCAACCTAGGAGTTATCTCTTCCGATGAAAATTCTGCACTTTCATGCCAATTGCAACACAGACATCAGAGGCCTGCCACCTTTTTGGCTTTGACCCTTAGGTTGACTGGTGTGTATGTTATGGTTAACCATCTTATGACCGCCTATAAAACTTCACGTACCTTTCCAACACTGCTATCATCCTGTACATGACCGGAGCGAAACTGTACACATCCCGCATGCAGCATTTTAGAAAACTGTTACTGGAATGGATCACCGATTATGACCAACATAGGAGATGGAATGTCAGGAGTCCACAGAGACTAAATAACCATATTGGCTTGGAAAGGCCTATAGCAGAAGCTGCAAGAGTAGAAGGGATGTTATGTCTTTCCTGTCTGAATGTCCCTATGGACAAATTCAATATTTAAAGAAGCAACACATTTTCTCTATTTATCTACATTGCAGGAAAAAACGATAGGGTTGAATAACATTGACTCTAGTCTAAACAACCTTCTCTACAATGGAACATCAAGCGGTTAGTTTCACTACAACAAAGAAGGTACAAAGGTATCCTTGCCAATGTTAACAAATAGAGACAACTTCACAGATAAGAAAGCTTAAGAGCAGATTGCAAGCCTACCACATAGGAAGAAAGGAAACCAAATTCTCATCATATTATCACAAAGAACTTTAATGAAGAAAGAATATAGATGCAAGCGCAGTGTAAGACGAAGTTGTTCCATTTAGTTATTTTTTGTCCCAATATTCTTTTTGAGAGGGAATTTTGCCCTAATTTGAAAGAGAACAAACAGGAAACAAGTAGCATAGAAACATCATGGAATTAACTTTTAAGATCAGAAGAAAACATAGCAGACATGAAGTAAAAACTTACATGATGTTGACGGCAAAATTAGGGGTGAGGCAAGTGGTGGAGACACCAAACCTTTTGCACTCCCCTTCTCCTGTCTTGGAGAGCCATACGATGCAACGGATAAAGGAGGACCTGGGGATAACTTCGGTGTGGGGCTACGACGAGGGGTACACTTACGTACCACTGAAGGTGCAGGAGATCTTGAAATAGTTGGTGAAGAATGGTGGGGATGATTTTCAGGTCTGTGGGGAGCTGGAGGGTCAGAGATAGAAATACTAGGAGATGACGAAATTGGGCGTTGTGCATAATTGGTTTGCTCCGGAGCTGGGGCTGGAGAAGGGGTTGGTCCTGTCGCAATAATTGTCTGATTTAGGAAAGAAGATAGACTGACTTCCTTAACGTTGCCAAAAACAGTGTTATTAAGGCCAAGATTATTAGGAGACCCTGTGATAAATTGAGCCAATTGCCTCAATCTCTGGGGCAGAAGGCTCCCCAGGTCAGACATAACTGCCGCCTGAACTGTAACCGGAGGATCCCTTGTTGAGCCGTTTTGGTTGGTTAGTTGCACAAACACATTCTGCATACAAAATTATGTAGTTAAAAATCACATTACTATATGAGCAATGTGCCAATGGGTCTGCCAAGATGTGAGAATATATTCTAGAAAGTTTTTAGTTTGCTTAGTTAGATTAGTTTGACTATTTCTAGTCTTGGATTTTTAGGAATTTAGTCAATCTAAGTTGATTCTTGATACACTGTGGTCTCCTATTATTTCTCGATTGGTAGGATTTGATTATGTTTCCTTACGATTTGATCTTAGAATGTTGGGAGAGATAATTCTCTATATAGGCTTGGGCTTGTAATCCTATTATACAGCTTTGCTTTGCTTTCACAAATTCTTCAGTATTCTGCATAATCAACAAAGTGTTTGGTCTCTATTTCTGGGTATTCAATGATAAAATATGTTTAGAAAAGGACATTTATTCCAGTATCGTTCTAGAATCAACAGACTCACGCTCCAACTTATCCTCCTCTAATCATACAGATTTCACTAAGTGAATGGGTGTCAACGGTGTCATGGTTAACCTGGAGACAAACTACAAGGTCTGTTGCCATAGTTTTGGTCTCAAAAACTAATTGTGATTCTGGTGAACGTGTCTACCAAACTTGTACTTGGTTAACATTTGTAGTAGTACGTCAAAGGCAGAACAATACCTCATAAGGCCTCAGACGCAACCCCGACTTCAGCTGTTGCTTCAATTCAGCAAGATATTCATTTATTTCATAAATAGTATTGTGAAGAGTGAAGTTAAAGAGTATTTGTGATATCTGCCAAATGTAAGCAGACTGGTCAGGGATAATGGTGATTCCCCCAGGATATTTCAAAATTTCAAGCGAAGAAGGCCGCCCAAAAGCTGGTGTCAAAGTCAAATTGTACTGCTGGAGGAACAACTCTATTAAAGATGATCTCAGCACGCTTAAGGACACTTGGTTTGTTGGAACATCAATTGGATCAGGAAGAAAACCAAACAGCACATTGGTCCAGCTGGAGTCATCAGCTTGGTGCATGGATAGAATAGCAACCTGTTAAAAACAACACTTGCTTTTAGGTTGATTGTTTGTGTACTGTATTTTGGACTTCCAAAGAAAAGAAAGGTGCTAAACATACCAAAGCAGAGTTTAAAACAAACCTTCGTATAGGGAACACCGATTTCACCGTAGATATCATACTCTAATCTTCCAATGTGCTGAACAAGCATTGAGACTGGCTCTTGCAGTCTGAATGATGCCTGAACGGTAGCTGAAGGGAAAAGAAAGGAAAGAAAAAAAGAAAAAAGGGAAGTCCACACATCAATCAAGAACCAAAGAAGCTGCTTCGGCATCTGAGTTAATAGTGAGACCAATCTAAGTACACTTCTAGAAAAGGAATATCTGAAAATCCAAACTCCACACACATCGCTATGTATGATACCGATTTCCAGTTCCATGCTTTAATTATCATTCCCAAATTTTCTTTTTCCCTAATGCGTCTCTTTTGTTACTGGGGTATATTGGTATTGACTATTGAACTCCTTTAAACCTCCCATTTTCAATTGTGATATAAATTGAGTGTTTGATGCAGGTCAAAGCATTAAAATGGAGCTTCTGGATTACCAACCTTTTGCAGCTTATAAATCTCTATTTTAAGCAGTTAATTAACAGAAAAAAGTTAAAGTTAAACTACTTCCACCACCATCAGATTCTTACTCACTAAATGACAACTTGGGTTCCAAACACTCTCTCTCTCTCTCTCTCTCTCTCTCTCTCTCTCACACACACACACACACACAAAGCTGCTGTGAGCCAAGGTAGGTGTGAAGACAAAGCCATAGCGGGTCAAACTAGGTGCTATGACAGAGCGCCATGGCAGGTCAAGCTTGGGAAAACACTGTAGCAGATCAAGCTAGGTGTGGAGACAAAGACCTGTAGTGGGTCAAGGTAGCTGCGAAGACAAGGAACCATAGTGGTCCAGCTTAGACGAACACTATGACAGGTCAAGTTAGGTGCTGAGGCAAACAGAGCAGCAGATCAAGCAAGGATGGAATACAAAGAGCCAAAGCGGGTCAAGCTTAGGAAACACCATTTAAAAGCCATACCAGTCAATCTAGGAGTGAAGACAAAGATCGACAGCTGGTCAAGCTTAGGCAAGCACCGTCAGGGGCCATCAATCTAGGAGGGAAGACAGAGTACTTGGGCAAACATCATCGCAGGTCAAGCTAGGTGTGAAGTAAAAGAGCCATATCGGGTCAAGATAGGTGCAAAGACAAAAATCAATAGCATATCAAGCTTAGGAGAACACTAAAGCGGGTCAAGCAAGGTTGGAATACGAAGAGCCATAGCCGGTGAGAAGACAAAGAACCATAACAGGTCAAGATTGTGCGGATATTGTAGCTGGTCAAGCTAGGCACAAAGACAACCGGCGATAGTGGGACAAGCTTAGGCAAACACCAGAACGGATCAAGCTAGATTGGAATACAACGAACCACATACCCATCTGCCATCAGAAACTCTATTTACTTACCACTCATAAAACTTACAATACCACATATCTATCAGTTCGATCCATTATATAACCATGATAACTCAAGTCAAAGCGACTAAGAAGCACGGATATAGATAATGTACAATACGATATAGACACGTGATTTTTCCAAAAAGTAGGATACAATACGTTGGGGGATACGTTGAATATGAAAGTAAATAAAAAATGTATTATATATATAATTTTTAATTCTTAAAATTCCAGTAATAATTAAAGTTTTTCATTACACAAGTTCACCATTTCACATGCCGAGGGAGATATATTTACACACACCTCCCACTAGAGGATCCCTTAACTTAGTTAAATTCGGACCTCCCCTTTCTTGATCAAATTTTGATATGAAAAATTCAATATGATCAGAATGTGATTTTAAAGGTACTCGCAAGTAATCATCAAAAAATCATTCAATGAAAAACTGCTCAGATGAAGCATTTTTTTTTTTTTTGCTTTCTCGTGGGGACCCTTAAAATCACGTTCTGATCACATTGAACTGTTCAGATTATCAAAATTTGATCGAAAAAGGGGAGGTCCACATTTTAACAAGTTGAGGGATCCCTTAGTGGAAGCTCCCTATATATATAAATATACATATACATACACACAACGAGAGAGAGTGAGAGAGAGAGAAAGAGAGAGACTAGGACTTACAAGGTTGTCGAGAGAGATGAGAGACGAGAGAGAGCATATCGTCAGTGTGTTTCTGGTTTCGATTGGTGTGGGAAAAAGAAAATATAGTCCTAATTGCAATTTTAACCCTAAATATAGTCCTATGTAGTCCTAAATATAGGCGATAACATTTAGGAGGTTTCAAACCTGAGATCTTAAAGAGGAAATAGTACACACCTTCGTTTTCTTTTCTTTTTTTTAAATCGGCAAAATAATATTATTAAGAAATCTTGTCAAAGGTTACAACAAGAGGGGGGCGGGGGTTGGGGGGGGTGGGGGTGGGGGTGGGGGTGGGTGTGGGTGGGTGTTGTCCAACTAGAGTTGGACAATACGCCTAAGGGCAAAAAAAGGCCCAAATAAAAGCCCGATGGCATAAAAGCCTAGATAATACAATAAAGCCCATGAGATGACCTAAAAAACTAGATAATACAGCAAAGCCCATCAGATGGTCTAAAAGCCCAAATATACAACAAAGCCTAGTCTGAGAAGCCCAAAACAAAACCCTAGTTTCCTTGCACACCAGCCGCCACCGGCCACCTTCTCACCATCAGAAATGACCCACCAACGCACTAGCCAGAAAGTCTCCCCCAAACACCACCATGCCACCACAAGCAACCATTGGAGTAAACAGACCGGCACCAACCACCCAATGCCGCAAAAGCACACCATTGCCGTTAAGCGAAAACCGTGAAAGCTCAACAGACAATCACGGCGGGAGACCAATACCACCGCCTTCCACCCCCACAAAGTCACCTTGCCGTTAGGCAAAAATCCAGAGAACCAACCAGTAACTCAGACCAGTGAGCAAAAACAGAGGTTAAGGGGCGAGGAAACGGGCAAACAGAGAGGAGGAGAGCCAAGGGAGGGGTGTGGCAAGGAAAGCCAATGATATGGGGTCGGAAAATAAAAGAGTGGAGAGAGACAGACAGAAAGCCCGAGAGAAACTTACCAACTCCGACCCTACGTAGGTCTAAAAGCCCAAATATACAACAAAGCCCAGTCTGAGAAGCCCAAAACAAAACCCCAGTTTCCTTGCACACCAGCCGCCGCCGGCCACCTTCTCACTATCAGAAACGACCCACCAACGCACTAGCCAGAAAGTCTCCCCCACACACCACCATGCCACCACAAGCAACCATTGGAGTAAACAGACCGGCACCAACCACCCAATGCCGCAAAAGCACACCATTGCCTTTAAGCGAAAACCGTGAAAGCTCAACAGACAATCACGGCGGGAGATCAATGCCACCGCCTTCCACCCCCGCAAAGTCACCTTGCCGTTAGGAAAAAATCCAAAGAACCAACCAGTAACTCAGACCAATGAGCAAAAACAGAGGTTCAGGGGCGAGGAAACGGGCAAACGGAGAGGAGGAGAGCCAAGGGAGGGGTGTGGCAAGGAAAGCAAATGATATGGGGTCGGAAAATAAAAGAGTGGAGAGAGAGAGATAGAAAACCCGAGAGAAACTTACCGACGCTGACCCTACGTAGCCCGAACATCCTGTGGTAATAGGATGATCGCCAAGCAGCTGCAAATTCAGTGCCCATAAATGGCCTGGAGAATCCGAGCGATTAGATCCCTTGCACTAGCAAGGCCACCCGCATCACCGCCGCCGTCCATCCTATTACCTCGCAGATTGATTTTGTGAATAGGAAAAAAGGGAGCAAAAGAAGGCGGAGTAGCAGAAATGGAGAAAACGGAGGGAAAAGAGGGGGGAAGAAGAGATAGACAGAGGGGAGAGAGAGAGGGGAGAAAAGGGAAAGAGAGGGGGAGGGGGAGGGGGAGACGGCCAGCGGCGGGCGCTTCCCCCCCCCCCCCCCCCGGAAACCTAGCTCTGTGTTTTTGGGAGGCGGAAGGTTAGAGAGAGAGAGAGAGAGGAGGGGGGCCGCGGGGGGGGGGGGGGGGGGGGGGGGGGGGGGGGGGGGGGGGGAGCCAATACACACCTTGGTTAAAAAAAGAGCAGAAAGTTTTATCGCCTTCAAACTATTTGTGTAAAGAAAAATTAGGTTTCGAATTTACAACAAGGCATAACACTATAGAAGTATGAAACACTATCAAGATCGATTTCATCTTCCTATCTAGTACTTGTTTGAGACCAGTTCAATCATTTAGTGGTTAAGAGCTAATTTAGAATCAAAATTTTCAAAGAAACCATTCAAAATTGCATTGACCTATAACAATTATAGACTTTGGTTTAATGTTATTCAAACTCAAGAAAGTTTTCCAATCCCATGGAACAAATATTCCTAGAGTCACCACTGCTTCTAACTACCGCATCTACCGATCGACGATAATTCAAAAACCAAAATAATTGGCTCAAAAATCCATAAAATCGGCCGAAGACTAACCAACAATAATGGCAATAGAAAACATCAAATATCCATTTACTCAAATCATCAGAAAGACAGAAACCCTAAGTACACAAATAGAGAGGCGATAAATACCCTTCTAGTCAAATAATTACACAGAACCCTAATTACAAACCAACCCTACTGACAGTCTGACAGTAGAAAAAATCATGGGGCTTAAAGGTATTATTACCATGGAGCTTGATAGCGTGTTTGGCATCGAACCCAAATTCTTGCGTTGAATGAAAAGGGAGGACCCAAAAAACCGCCGACAGAAACACAGAGAAGCTGAAAATCAACACGACGACGCATCTGAGATTGAACTGTCGACCAATTGTAGACAGACCAATCAAACATCTCTGACACAGGAGGGATCGATTCCCTTGAATCTGCTGCTGCTGTTGCTGCAGATGTAATTCCGATTTCCCCATTACCAGAGCATCTGTAACTTCTCTCTCTCTCTCTCTCTCTCTCTCTCTCTCTCAGACAGAGGGGAATCGCAACGCCGACGTTGATTTGGACGAGAGACAGGTGTTCATGGTGTTTTTTTTTTTTTTTTTTTTTTCTGTTAAAGATGGTGTACTATTCTCTCTCCTTCTCCGGTCGAATACTTTGTTTGGTTGAGAGTTCAGTTTAATTTTGGTAGTTGGTGAATAGAGAAATAAGATAACGATTGAAAAGATGGATAATGATTGGAGAGAGATAAAGAGAGATGAGAAAATAATAATTGTGGAAATATGATAATAATTTGAGAAAGAAATAGGGTAATAATTGAAAAACTAAACTAAGGACCGAACACAACTTTTTCTTTTTTTAAGTTGGGTTCCAGAAACCTTCATAATTTATAATTTATAAGTACTCATTTTGGGACTTGTCATCAAATAGAAATAAGAATGATTGTTCCACTAAGAATATCCAAAATGCTATAATCAAAAATAAAACGTTTTTAAAATTAAAAATGTTAATGCAAAATAGTAAAACATTTTTAAAATTAACAATGTTGATGCAAAATATGTCTAATAGTGTTATAATCAAACTTAACAATTTTCTTAGAAATATTCAAATTTTAGATACCCAAACTAACAACCTTTTGATAATAACCAAATTTAATAGATCTTTAAGCATCTGTAATGGTAATAATCAAACGGTATTGCTATTGTCAGCCTATTGGGCTGATTTTAGAATTTTCGATAATCAAAACTAATAACTAAAATGTGCTACGTCAGTATTTGATTATCTATTTTGTCCATAATCAAACTTAGCAATTTTTACCTCCACATTGGTTATTTTTGCATCTCTAACCAAAAAAAATTCCACAATACACGATACACATTTGTCCAATTGCAAACTAGTTTCAATCACGCATCCAACCACACCAAATTATTTGTCTCGATAAAACGATTACAATGTGTGATGTTTTTGAGTTATTGAGTTTTGAGTTTGATTATTGAATTTTGATTATTGAAAAGTTGTTAAATTTGGTTATGGAATTGGTGAATTGGTGAAATTTGGTTTTTACTAAAAGACTTGACTTTGCTTACTACAATGTGATTGTAACGCCCCAAATTTTTGAAACGTTAAATAGGTAATTTTATTGAAAAAACTAAATAGAGTCTGACTCTTATTATATCATAATTCTTACAAGATTACTTTTATTACACAAGGGAGGGTAACTAAGGTTCCTAACTACAGCTCCGCATGCCCCTTCATCCTTGCCAACTCTTTGGCTCTGAAAGCCTCCAAGGTGTACGGTTTACCCTGTCCATCTACAAAGTCTAACACATTATACCAGCGTCGCCACCAGTATAATATGTCAGGTCACCAAAGGTAACACCATAAGTTACGAAAGCTCAGCAGAATAATCTCATACCCGCTGACCCATAACTTACAAACAATAGATTATGTGCAACATACAGTTACAATAACACATCCACATTCGCTATTCAAACTATCGTAGGTGTTAATGATTTTCAGAATTTCTCATACGCGACTCATCGTCAGCCGTGTCATCATTTTCATATACCAAATCAATATTTTCAAAATCATTTTTAACACACCCAACCTTGGTTCCACCGTTCCGGTCTCTCGAGTATCCTTTCCGCCGCATCGGGTTCCCATTGGAACACAATTGCATTGGCTCCTCTCCGCGGATAACCAAGCCATTCCTCACCATGGTTCCACCGCTCCGGGTTCCCATGGGAACGCATACAACCTCACAATGGTTCCTCTAATCCGAATTCCCATTGCAACACACACAAACCTCGCAATGGTTCCGCTATTCCGGATTCCCATTGGAACACACACACACATTCCCACAATGGACAAGTCTGTCCACATTGCGATTTTAAAACACACTTTGTCATTAACACTCACTAGGTGTCATATTTCTATCTTCCTTGATTTTTGTGTCTTGTCACATGCATAGACTCTGCGGTAGAACTTTTCACGTATACATAAATCATTCATTGTAATCTTGAAACTAAACTAGTAAGATTATCCAATTCTACGTTATTTAGCATGCTCAAATCACAATTTAAAGTATAATGCCAAATGTACGGACGCCCTTGGAGTGGAGACCACTTATGTTTTATTTACATAACCACAAGTAATGTAAGTAATCACAGCAACGTGTATACATTCTCATAACCTTTCTAAAGATCAAAGTACGAATTCTTACAATTAAGCGCTAAATTTTTATCTTTCAAAACCGTTCTTTCTTTCTTTTTGGGAAGTTCAAAAGAACATATATTTAACATACTCCCCATCATTTTCAAATTTTAGGGAAAATAGCTTTCAGGTTCACATGCATTTTTAAACACAAAACGTGAATATATTCTTCTAGAGTACGAGGGATCTACGTATATGAACTTTATACTTAGAGAGAGTGGTTAGAAGTATTCTACTTTTCAAGATACGGTTCTATACTATACGTAGAGTTAGTGGACTAGAGACTCTACATTTCCTCTTTGCGGGAGGGTGGTTATGAAAAGTACGTCGGTGGTCGTGCGGAATAATTTCCTACGGAATGCTTACGATAGCTTCCAAAGAGAAAGATTTCTCTCGAAACTAAGTCTTGACTAAACTACTTAAGCTTTTTGGATCGAGATGGTGGTTGAGTGGCGGTCTTGGTTGAGTTTCTTGAAAAACACAAGGAGAACTCAAGAACACCAAGAACAAGAACAAAACGCAAGCTTTCTAGATAGAGAAGTTGAAAGATTGGAAAGTGTGAGTTAAATGGCAAGAATGAGGTGCTATTTATAGCAAAAATCTTGGTTATTACCCAATGAATAAAATTTTTCCTAACAATTATTATCCAATGAGTAAAGATTTCCTAGAAAAAATAATTGGCCAAAAAGTATTTGTATCCATATATAAATATATTTGTGTACTTAGAAAATCTAGTAAAATACTTTACAAGGTACTATATAATCTCTTAAGATTTTCAAGTATCCAATAAAAAAATATAAGATCAAAATTTCCTAATAAACTAATCTAATAAGCACATAGTCCTATTATATTATTATATTAGAGTACTTTAGTACAAATATTTTTATATAACAAAATCTTCATAAAATCTAGGGCAATAGATTTATAAGGTACATATACATATTTTTTTATAAAATAAACTCACATGGAAAATCTAGGAAATAACTAGTTAATAAAATTCTAGTACGTATTGGTAGACTAACCTTATTATTCAAGGGATAAAATTTACCGTAACATGTATTGACCAATGGATAAGAGAAATAAGGTAATATATATGACCAATTATAAACGTACTAGGTGATCTTTAATTAGATTTTCAAATCAAAATTCCCTATTAAAGTATTCCAAATTGGCACATGTTTCCATTAAACTACTAGATTATGTACTTAAAGAATCCTAGAGTATTTCTATTAAATATATAAGTAGGTACTATTAGGTACCATATAATTTATCAAGATTTTCAAATATCAAATAAAATATATTGCCAAGATTTTTCCTATTAAAATAATTCAAGAAATACTAGTACTTATATATTTATTAGTGTACTTAGAAATCTAGGAAGTTAGATATACCCATATTTTTAATGCATATGAACACATGAAAAAATCTAGGAAATGATTATTTAAAATACCCAAATGTTCTTTAGGCATGTGAATATAAGTCTATATATAACTATAGATGAGTACTTTATCACATGTAGTACAAGATATCTTTTATAAAAAATCTAGGTTTCCTATTGTCCAATGGATAAAAGTTTCCCTAACTTTTATTGTTCAATGGGTAAAGGTTCATCTAGGGTTAGGGAATTGTAACTAGGTGAATTGGTAGTTTGGTTTCCTCCAACTCATCAGTTTGAAATTAACTCTACTTGCCAAGTAGAATTTCTAGCCAAGAAATAAATTTTAAAGGACTAAGATCTAATTACGATGGATAACTAGAAATTAAAAAGAATTTTAAAAGTTAAAATAAGTATTTCAAATAAAATTCAAATATTTAACGAAATTTTTTTTTACCGAAAATCAGGGTCGTTACAATCTATCCCCCTTAAAATAATATCGTCCCTGAAATTAGTGCGTGACTACAGATTAAACTTTGTCGCTATACTGGGTCTTGAATATTCGTCTATCCCCTAAAAATAGAAGCAGATCACCATCAATTACTTTACATGCTTTGTTATTCGAAATAAGCTTCATCACTTGCTCAACAAGATGGGGTTGAAGTCGCTTCAGCCGTCGAACAGCTTGCCTCGTTGTCGACCTTTGTTAAAGTTTCCCCATCGTAAATACCAACGCCAAATGCAAAACCTCTACGAAATTATCATGCGGATTCGTATTCCACAAACGTTTCCTTAGTACGTACTTGTCGAATCAACATGCCTCCCCACCTAACGATATTAACCCATTTCTAAAACTAGGAAACAATGGATTCACTTGAGCATAATATCCCTATAATTGTAAGGTATAGGTACTCCATCCTCATTTCGGGGAAGAATAGAACATCAACAAGCAAACCCTACGATACTCTACAAGCTCAGATATTATTAGCAAAGGCACTGAGAGAATCTATGCAGTCACGGGAAAATTAAGCCTTTAGCAGCGTCGACCTTCTGGCGGTAATTTCAGATGTACGGCTGCGTCCGATTTAGTACTGCTTTGACCCTACTTCCATTCACCTTGATTCCGTTCTTGGATACTATGTACCCCCAAGAACTTAACCATTTCTAGCCAGAACTCACATTACTTGCCTTGGCAAAAAGTTGGCTATCTCAGAGTACTTGTAATACTATCCGAAGGTGTCTTTCGTGCTCCTCCTTATTGGCAGAGTATATCCAGATGTCATCAATGAACACCATTACAAATTTGTCTATGTATGCCTGAAAGATCTTGTTCATGAGACACATGAATACTGTCGGAGCATTGGTCAACCCGAATGACATTACTACAAATTAACTCGTAGTGTTCGTATCTGGTGCGAAAGGCTATCTTAGCCATATCCTCATCTCGGATCCTTAATTGATGATAGCCGGATCGAAGATCGATCTTGGAGAAACAGGTCGCTACTCTCAATTGATCAAAGAGATCATCAGTCCTAGGCAATGGATATCGGTTCTTGACTAAGACTTGGTTTAACCTCCTATAGTTGATACATAGTTGAAGTGTTCGTTCTTTCTTCCTCATGAACAATTCCGGCGCTCCCCATGGTGATGTACTCGGCTTAATAAGCCCCTTGTCCAACAGCTCTTACAATTGGGTCTTGAGCTCCTTTAGCTCAGCAGGGACCATTCGGTACGGCGCCATAGAGATTGGTGCCATTCCCGGTTAGAGTTCTATAGAGAAGTCTATTTCTCTTTGAGGTGGTAAGCTAGGAAGTTTTTCAGGGAAAACATCACCTTATTCGCACACGATGTGTGGTAATCCCACTTCCATTCTATTGGCTTCTTCCAATTTGAGGCTAGCTAGCCATCCAAACCATTGGTTCTGCCTCCTTGATCTTTTCGTCGTCGGACTCGCCGTCTGTCTATCCCCCTTAAAAATAGGAGATGAGTCCCTTCAGAGGTACATGTGGTCACCATTTCTGATGGCAGTTTATGACCGCTCGGTATCCAGTCCATCCCCAGGATTATGTGGAGATTCGCCATGTCGATCCCTCTAAGATCGCAGGTTGGGCGCAGGTTTGCTACTTCTAACTCGCACTCTCTACACACTAGACTAACAGCTATACTCCCCCCAAACGGTGATGTTATTTTCATACTAGGACTTAGGGGTTCTGTTTTTAGTGCTACTGCAGTTTTTCAGGCTGTAGGTATAAATGAATGCGATGCTCTAAAATCAAATAAAGCTTGTACGTAGATACTACAATAGTAGCATAACTTGGATCACAGCAGGATCCTGCTTTTGTTCCTCAGTCTGCAGCATAAAGATATGCCTTCCAGTGCCTTGCTGGGTTCCCATGGGCTGCTTTCCCTTGTTTTGCCCATTCTGTTGCTGCGATAGGCCTCCAGGGTTTTGCTTCACAAAATCGGCCTGTCCAGGTTGTTGAGCTTTCTGATTCCCAAGGTTTCCATCCCTCCTCCTTTGAGGCTGTGGGCAGTTGCGCCTAATGTGGTCCATAGCCTGACAGCTGTAACACTGAACTGTTGCTATGTCTTGACCCCCTCTTTGTGGTCTGCCAAGTCCAAGGGTAGTAGTCTCCCAGGGTTGGTTGTTTTGAGATGGAGTAAAGGGTTTGGTAGAGTAGGGTCCACGGTTGTTGCTGAGGGGTTGGGTTCGAATTGATCCACCGGTGCTATTATTCGCCTTCCTCCACCGGGTTTTGAAATCAGTCTCCTCACTCTCTAGCCGAAGAGCACACTTCACCACTTCTGCATAGGTGGTAAAAGCTTGCGCCACCACAACCTTTCGAGCAGTCGTTAGTCCCCACTCAAATCTCCTTGCCTTTTTATCTCCAGTCGGGATGGAGTCTAGGGCGTAACGTGACAGTTCCTCGAACTTGGCTGTTTACTGGGTGACGGTCATCGTTCCTTGTTTTAGGTTCAGGAACTCTTGTTCCTTGGCTAGGCGAAGGGGTGTAGGAAAGTATTTGTCGAGACATAGGGTCTCGAACTCATCAAAAGTCTTGGTGTCGACGTCATGGGTTGCCTCCAGCAAATCCCACCAGTAACGGGCTTCTCCCTTTAGCTGGTAAGTGGCTAAGGCCACTCGATCTCCGTCCTGAGTAATCCCTAGGGTTCGGAGGGTCATCTTGACCTCATTTAGCCATGTCTCAGCCACGACAGGGTTGGTGTCTCCGTGGAAGGTCGGGGGTCGGCGTTTGCAGAAATCGTTCATCTCGCGGGTTCGGGTCATAGGTCCGTCGTTATGGTTCTGGTTTTGGTGGTTAATGTTTAGGGTAGTGACGAACGCTTGCATGATTTGGGCTAGGTCGAGGTCCGCGTATTGGATTCTCTGTTTTCGTATCCTAGTCCGCGGCGTCGGCTCACCATCTACGAGTAAAATTTCGAAAGGGGGAGTTTTAGTCTACCTAAACCATTTTCCTTTTGCAAATGGTGCATCACGTCGTATGCAACAATATTCTTTTTCAATAAGATAAATTTCTCATCGATAGAAAATAGTAAAATAAACTGCATAAAGTTCTACTACAAAAAAAAAGATAAAAGAGAACATGAAAATGCTCCTATTATACGATCATACTACTAGTGTATCTACAGGCTACAGGGCTTATCCCAACTCTACTATCACTCTACTGACGGGGTGGTATGAGTCCGAAGAACTCTCTCAGCTGCACTATCCGCTAGTTGGTTTGTCATTTTTCTTGTGGTGCTTCTAAGTTTGCGGGCCTCAATTAGCAGGTTGATTTGGTAGTGATTTGGGTGGTTCATCTACAAGGAAGATTTTCAAAAATCTAAGACAAAGGTTTACAAACTTCTAGAGAAAACTTTCGAGTTTCTAAGTCCCACATTCGATTCTTGATTTAAGTCATCATCCAATTGTTCGGGAATTCCCAGTTCGACTTACTGCCAATTCCGCACCTTGCTTCAATCCGAAGATTGTTTTGATAGAATTCCACCTAATTTGGGAAGGTAAACTTAAACTCAATTCATGTTTGTGCACCAGTCAAACTTATCCTATGGTTCTACCCATTCTACCCATGGCCAAGATTTTGAACCTAAAGTTCTGATACCAAGTTGTAACGCCCCGAATTTTGGGAACGTTAAATAGCTAATTTTATTGAAAAAACTAAATAGAGTCTGGCTCTTATTACATCATAATTCTTACAAGAGTACTTTTATTACACAAGGGAGGGTAACTAAGGTTCCTAACTACAGCTCCGCCTGCCCCTTCATCCTTGCCAACTCCTCGGCTCTGAAAGCCTCCAAGGTGTACGGCTTACCCTGTTCATACAAAGTCTGACACATTATACCAGCATCGCCACCAGTATAATATGTCAGGGTCACAAAAGGTAACACCATGAGCTACAAAAGCTCAGCAGAATAATCTCATACCCACTGACCCATAACTTACAAACAATAGATTATGTACAACATACAGTTACAATAACACATCCACATTCGCTATTCATTTCTCCTACGCGACTCATCGTGGACCGTGTTATCATTTTCATATACCAAATCAATATTTCCAAAATCATTTTTAACATAGCCAACCTCAGTTCCGCCGTTCCGGTCTCTTGAGTATCCTCACAATGGTTCCGCCTCACCGGGTTCCCATTGGCACACAATTGTATTGGTTCCTCTCCACGGATAACCAAGCCATTCCTCACCATGGTTCCGCCGCTCTGGGTTCCCATGGGAACGCACACCACCTCACAATGGTTTCTCTAATCCGGATTCCCATTGGAACACACACAAACCTCTTAATGGTTCCGCTATTCCGGATTTCCTTTGGAACACATACACATTCCCACAATGGGCAAGTTCGGCCATATTGCGATTTCAAAACACACCTTGTTATTAACATTTCCTAGGTGTCATGTTCCTATCGTCCTTGATTTTTGTGTCTCGTCACATGCATAGACTCCGCGGTAGGACTTTTCACGTATACATAAATCATTCATTGTAATCTTGAAACTAACCTAGCAAGATCATCCAACTTTATATTATTTAGCATGCTCAAATCACAACTTAAAGCATAACGCCACATGTACGGACGCCCTTAGAGTGGAGACCACTTATGCTTTATTTACACAACCACAAGTAATGCAAGTAATCAAAGCAACATGTATACATTCTCATAACCTTTCTAAAGATCAAAATATGAATTCTTACAATTAAGCGCTAAATTTTTATCTTTCAAAACGACTCTTTCTTTCTTTTTGGGAAGTTCAAAAGAACATAATTTAACATACTCCCCATCCTTTTCAAATTTTAGGAAAAATACCTTTCAGGTTCATATACATTTTTAAACACAAAACGTGAATATATTCTTCTAGAGTACGGGGGATCTACGTATACGAACTTTATACTTAGAGAGTGGTTAGAAGTATTCTACTTTTCAAGATACGGTTCTATACTATACGTAGAGTTAGTGGACTAGAGACTCTACATTTCTTCTTGGCGGTAGAGCGGCTATGGAAAGTACGTCAGTGGTCGTGCGGAGTAACTTTCTACGGAATGCTTATGGTAGCTTCCAAAGAAAAAGATTTCTCTCGAAACTAAGTCTTGAATAAACTACTTAAGCTTTTTGGATCGAGAGGGTGATTGAGTGGCGGTCTTGGTTGAGTTTCTTGAAGAACACAAGGAGAACTCAAGAATACCAAGAACAAGAAAGAACAAGAACAAAACACAAACTTTCTAAATAGCATGAGCTGCTATTTATAACAAAAGTCTTGATTATTAGAATATCCACAATGCTATAATCAAAAGAAAAAGATTTTTAAAGTTAACAATGTTGATGCAAAATATAGCTCACAATGCCATAATCAAACTTAACAACCTCCTTAGAAATAATCAAATTTTGAGTTTTGGATAATCGAAATTAGCAACCTTTTGACAATAATCAAATTTAATAGACCATACATATTCTCAATCAAATACACCAATTATTATACAAAATTGTTCTCTTTCCTTTTCCTCTCTCTCTCTCTCTCTCTTTGTTTTGAACAATATTTTGGGAAAAAAAATATCTTACTAAAAAATTAATTTTTTTTTGAAAATAGTTATTTCCAAAAAAAAATTTCAAAAACTATTTTCTATTTCTAGTAAATAGTTTTTATAAGTTTCAAAACTATTTTTAGAAAATTTATTTTCTATTGTTCACAGTTTTTAGTTTTTTGTAGTTTGAAAATATGATGTGACAAGTTTTGGTTATCCAATTTTGATTATACCATTGTAGACATCTACATTGCTAACCTTAACAATCTCTTAGATGAATAATTAAAAGCTGATGTGGCATCTTTTGGTTATTAATTTTTGATTATAACATTGTGAATACTCTTACCCAATGAATAAAATTTTTCCTAGCAATTATTATCCAATGGGTAAAGATTTCCTAGAAAAAATAATTGGCCAAAAGGTACATGTATTCATATCTAAATATATTTGTGTACTTAGAAAATCTAGTAAAATACTTTACAAGGTACTATATAATCTCTTAAGATTTTCAAGTATCCAATAAAAAAATATAAGATCAAAATTTTCTAATAAACTAATCTAATAAGCACTTGTTCCTATTATATTATTATATTAGAGTACTTTAGTACACATATTTTTATATAACAAAATCTTCATAAAATCTAGGGCAATAGATTAATAAGGTACATATACATATTTTTCTATAAAATAAACTCACATGGAAAATTTAGGAAATAACTATTTAATAAAATTCTAATACTTATTGGTAGAGTAACCTTATTATCCAAGGGGTAAAGTTTACCGTAACATGTATTGACCAATGGGTAAGAGAAATAAGGTAATATATAGATGACCAATTATAAAGGTACAAGGTACTTGGTGATCTTTAATTAGATTTTCAAATCAAAATTCCCTATTAAAGTATTCCAAATTGGCATATGTTTCCATTAAACTACTAGATTATGTACTTAGAGAATCCTAGGATATTTATATTATATGGTATATATACATATGTCCAAGTATTCAAATATATAAGTAGGTACTATTAGGTACCATATAATTTATCAAAATTTCCAAATATCAAATAAAATATATTGCCAAGATTTTTTCTATTAAAATAATTCAAGAAATACTAGTACTTATATATTTACTAGTGCTAGCCCGTACCTATGGCACTACGTATCCTGGTTGGAAGGGAATGACAGTTGTGTGATTTAGGTGAAAACCATGGGTACATAACCGAGAAGTGGGAGGATGCATTACAACCTTTGGATCAAATGAATCTAAACCATTCTAACAACTTGTCCTCCCACCCTTCTGTTTTATAATAGAGATTAGTGTACTTAGAAATCTAGGAAGTTAGATATACCCATATTTTTAATGCATATGAACACATGGAAAAACCTAGGAAGTGATTATTTAAATAAATCTTAGTACTAGTTGGAAGATTGACTCTATTATTCAATGGATTATATTTTCCCTTGTAGTTATTGACCAAAGGATAAAAGGTTTAAGGATTTACATACACACACACACACACTTGAATAATATTTTAAATACCCAAATGTTCTTTAGGCATGTGAATATAAGTCTATAGATAACTATATATAAGTACTTTATTAAATGTAGTACAAGATATCTTTCATAGAAAATCTAAGTTTCCTATTGTCTAATGGATAAAAGTTTCCCTAACTTTTATTGTCCAATGGGTAAAGGTTCATCTATGGTTAGGGAATTGTAATTAGGTGAAATAGTAGTTTGGTTTCCTCCAACTCATCGGTTTGAAATTAACTCTACTTGCCAAGTAGGATTTCTAGACAAGAAATAAAATTTTAAAGAATTAGGATCTAATTACGACGGATTACTAGAAATTAAAAAGAATTTTAAAAGTAAAAATGAGTATTTCAAATAAAATTCAAATATTTAGCGAAATTTTTATTTACCGAAAATCAGGGTCGTTACAGTGATGTATTTTTTGAGCATTATTGTTAAATTTGTTTATCCACACTCATTTGCTTATTACAATAGAGATGTTAAATAAACTAATCATTATACAAAAATGTTCTATCTCCCTTCCCTTTTCCTCTCTTTCTTTTTAAACAATATTTTTTGAAAAAAAATTATTTTATTAAATTTTTTTTTTAGAAAATAGTTTTTTTCCAAAAAAATTTCTAAAACTATTTTCTATTTCTAGTAAATAGTTTTTATTAGTTTCAAAACTATTTTTAGAAAACTATTTTCTACTATTCATAGGTTTTAGTTTTTTGTAGTTTGAAAAGATGATTTGACAAGGTTTGGTTATCCAATTTTGATTATGCCATATTATACATCTACATTGCTAACCTTAGCAATCTCTGAAGTGAATAATCAAAAGCTGGTGTGTAACTTTTAGTTATCAATTTTTGATTATAGCACTGTGAATACCCTAAGCCCAAATAAGTACTTATTTGATAAGAAGGTTATTTTATGTGATGTCCAAAATGCCCCTTATGTGTGGATATTTGGGTTAGGGTCAGTGGCGAGCACATAAATTTCATATACTGTGGGCACCTATTATTCAAAATCTTAAAAATATTTCTCTATATATATAGCACTAAATTATCGTTTAACCATTCAATATTGATCACTCATTTTATTCTACAACAGATTTTTCTCAATATTCATGGTTGAAAATACTCGTTCAAATGTCCTGGTGGCAACCGTAAAATTAATACCAAGGTCAATAGAAAGTAAACTAAAAGATATAGTAATTTAATTTTCATAATACTGTGGATTGGGAGGAAAACAAAAAGAAATAGAACAAAAATGGAGAAATAAAGGAAAAATGTAGAACGAAAATAAAAAATAAGGAAAAGAGCTAGAACGAAAATGAAAAAATAAATGAAAGAATAAAGGAAAAAAAACAAGGGATACAGAGTCATGGGAATTGAACTCAAGCCCTTAGAACTTTTCACAATTTGTGATGACCACTGTACCATGCTAATGGTTTATGTCACACCCTCGATTTTCAGCATAAATATAAGAGATTTTCATTAATAAAACCTCACAACTATCTATAAATACCCCAAAGAATTTGACATTTCCATTTCCATAATTATACTTCCAAATCCAAAGGATTTCCAAATTATACATCACCGGCCCAACGGCCCCAAAATCAACAAAAGTATCAAGTGTTCAAGAGTTAGGGTTTACAATGTTCTCAAACCATAAACAATATCAAATGAACTTACAAATAAATCTTCTAAAAATAATTTACAAAGATGGTTAAGTAACTTCTCAATGTTAGTTTTCAAAAGTATGTCCACATCCAAGCACACCAAACATGAAGTTACTGCCCTGGGTTAGTACCTGAAAAATAATGTAAGGCTTGAGCTACACTAGCCCAGTAGAAAGTTTTAATCTAACAATGTATACATATGAAATGTAGGAACGATCATAGGAGGAACAATGGCTACAACATCCAACTGAAGGGCAACAATAACAATTTAATTCCAACCTTTTGTTTCAAACAGTTCATGTGTCTCACAGAACAAACTTTGAAGCACCATAAGTCAATACGTGTCTTGTATATGTGTCATGAGCCGAAGCTCCTACTAGGCCAGTTAAAGGACCCCAATGTCATCTGTCAGGCACTTTACCCACAGGATGTCCTAAAGTATCAAATACGAGCATATAGCTGGGCCAATTAAAAGACCCCAATGTCCTCTGCCAAACACTTTACCCATTTGGAATGTCCTGAAGTGTTCTCGTTGCATCCATAAAATTCCGAAACCCTTTATCATCATGTTTGTACCATTCAAATCCAACATAGATATACAAAATGATTTTCATGAAACCACATCAAATTGGGCATTAAAAAAACCAGGGATATGTTTAATGAAATCGCTAGATATGGGTGATCATGTTAGGGACCATTTGGGACGTATTCGGAGTGGATTAGAAGTGACTAGGACCCCAAATAGTGGAGGAGGGATCAAAATCAGCAAAACTGTCCAATTACATGATGTTATCGATACCCTTAAGGATTGGTATCGATAACGACGGGTCGAGATCAGTTAAAACGCAATGTTATCGATACCAGGAAGGAATGTATCGATAACAATGAGGTCAATGTCCTTTCAGATGCAAGGGTAGCGATAACGATGACAAAGGGTATCGATAACTAAAGGTTTTCTGGGTTTTTGGAACACAGTGTTATCGATAACAATAGAAAATGTTATCGATAACAATAGAAAATGTTATCGATAACTATGGCCTATGAGCAGATTTTAAACAGATTTCCACGTGGTTTTCAACCACAACAACATCAACAACCACGACAACGATTAATGGCACGAATCAAGCCAATAGAAACAAGTCATAAACATATATTGAAAGTTAGAACTCCCTACCTCAAGATTAAAGAGCGAATTCAAAGGGTTTTCCAAGCCCTAGCCCCAAACTTTGAAAACGGAATGGATATGCCTACACCGAGCTCAAACCAATGAGAACGAGCCTCACTACGCGAAGGAATGGAGGATTGAAGGCTGTTTTTGTGTGGGTTTTGAGTTATTTGGGTGAGAACTAGAGTGGGAGTAAGAGAGGGAGATGGGAGCCGAGAGAGAGAAAGAGTCGAGAGAGGGAGAGGGAGAGGGATAGGGAGACGGAGAGGAGGAAAAATGATCCTCTACCCTCTCACCCTCCTATATATACCCAAAATTATGCAAATTACTCTAACACCCACGATTTCCAACTTCTTGCACATCAAACCCCCAAACATATCTTCCATTTTCCTCAACTTTAAACGTTGAAATTAAATAAATTAAATATGGATCTCTACAATTTATGATGGTATATGAGACTTTTTATTATTATTTATATCTAACTTTTACTTACTATTCTTGATCAAAACCGACCATTCTTTAAATTGCAATTTTTACAGTATTTGAACAAATAATTTTTTTTTTGCATACTCGTAAGTACATAGTTGCACCACATTAGTTTCTAACTAACTAGTTGATGGAACCAAACCAACCTAGTTACTAGATGAACCTTTTGAACCTCCTTGAACCTTTTTGCTTTTGTCTATTGGATAAAAGAAGTTAGGGTAATCTTTACCCATTGGACAATAGGTCTTCCATTTAAATATGTTGATTAGTACATGGATATAATATTTTATTGCATATATGCACATGTGCATAGCACTTTTATTCTTTGTTTATTGGGTATTCTCCCACCCATCTATTATCCTTTGGTTAATAACCACAAGGGAAATTATTACCCATTGGGTAATAGCATTAATCTTCCATCAAAGTACAAGGTTCTATTTTAAAAGTCAAGTAAGGATCTCCCATGTACTTTTGTGCATTAAATTATTGGGGTATATCTAAACCCTAGATAGTTTAGTACTCATCTATAAAAGAATAGATTTTTGTTCACATGCTTTAAAAGGACACTTTGATTATTTTAATATAAAAAGTTCCCTAGTAACTATTGTCCATTGGACAATAAAAGTTAGGAGAATTATTATCCATTGGATAATAGGCTCATCTTTCAACCAAGTTTATGGGGTTATTAATTTAGTTTTTTTCTTAAATCCCCATGTGACTAAGTACATAATATTTTACTATAAAAGTTACTTAATTACTATTGTCCATTGGACAATAAAAGTTAGGGGATTTATTACCCATTGGGTAATAGGGTTATTCTTTCAACAAGTACAAAGGTTTTATTAAACTAGTATTTTCAAATCCCATGGGATGATGTACCAATATTTTTTTATGGGGTTTTAAAACCCTAAGATTCCTAAGTACTCTAGTATTATTCTTTATTGGGGTTTTTGGTACCAATTGGATTAGTTTAAAGAGATATTGTTCTTCCTAGTGTACAATAGTACCTATGTATATAATATATTAGTACTTGGAAGACTACAATATTGCCTTAGTACAAATTTATTTGTTAGTAGGAGAATCCTTGGCCTTTAAGTCTTTTTGATTCAAGTACCATAGTACCTATTTATTTAATTGTTTTCTTGTGTATTGTATATTTATATGTAGTGTACTAGGGAAAGGGAGAGGGAGAGAGATGAGAGAGGGGCCGAGAGAGAGGGGAAAGAGAGAGAGAGAGAGAATTCGGCCAAGAGGGAGGGAGAGAGAGAGAGAGAGGAGGGAAGGAAGATTGGATTGTACTCACCTTGATCTTTCCTTGTACTTGAAATCTTTGGTGATATTTTCTTCCTAACTAAGAAACTACCTCCATTGTCCTCTCATGTACAACTACCAATTTGTTTAATCTTGTTCACACCTCTTTTCTTCCAAGAAGGACAACCCTAGCCATGCAAGCCTAGGGTTAGTCTTTGATCTTTCAAAGATTCATGACATGTGTCAAAATTTGACATAGAGAGAGAGAGAGGGGGGCCGGCCATTGAGGGAGGAGAGAGAGCCAAGGTTTGCCTATAAATAGGAAGCCATTACAAGCATTGAACTCACACCTTCAAGCTTTGCTTTTCCTTCTCTCTAGAAACCATTTCTGTTTTTCCAGGCAGCCTACTGTCCCTTTGTAAATCCTCAGTTTCCTCTTTCTTAGAGCAGTTTCCAGAGCCAACTCCCTTCGGGAACGTTGTAGAGAACTTCAAGACCTTCAAGTTAGACCCAAGAACCACCCCAATTGGTGAAGAAATGACAAAGATATTGTCATCCAAAGTTCAGTGAAAATCTCGGATTTCCAATTCCAGACAGCTTACTGTCTCTTCCTTTATCACCATTTTTCTCCTACCTAAAGTAGTTTCTAGGATCAACTTCCTTCACGAAAGTTGTAGGGCGTTTCTAGAGCTTCGATTTCAACCCAAGAAAGATCATTTTCGGCCAAAGATTGCCCGAGTTACTGCCATCCAAAGTTCGGTCCAGATTCGTGAATTTCACCACCCGTAGAATTTTCCAACTAGCTTATTTGCCCCGACTAGTTTCGGATCAAGGTAGGATCTTCTTATCTTCCATCCCAAGTAGAAAGTAGGTTGTTTTTATTTACTTTCCATCTCAAGGATTCGTATTTTAAGCTTTAAAATGATTATGAGCATGCTTATATGAATTGCTTGTATTACTTGTGGCATGATAAAGCATAAGTGATTTTTCACTCCAAGGGCGTCCGAACATGTGGCGTTATGCTTTAAAGTGTTGATTTGAACATGATTAGCAATATAGAGTTGGATGATCTTGTTAGATTACGATGAATGATGCTTACTTTTGTCCTGCCTCGGAGTCTATGCATGATAACGAGACACAAGAACCAAGAAGGTTAGAAACATGGCACCTAGAATGTGTTTGACAAGAACGATGAGTTTTCCGAGGAAAAAGATATTTTGAAAACTACATAATGACCATTTCAAGGGTATTATGTGAGTTGTGTGTGTGCCTATGGGAACCCGGCGCGGCGGAACCATAGTGAGGATACTTGGGAGACCGGCGCGGCGGAACCGAGGTTGGGTGTGTAGCTTGGTTATCCGCGGTACGGAGCCAAAGCAATTGTGTGCCAATGGGAACCCGGCGCGGCGGAACCGAGGTTGGGTGTGTGTGGCTTGGTTATCCGCGGTACGGCGCCAATGCAAAAGATTTTGAAAGGCTTGGTTATCCGCGGTACGGAGCCAATGCAAATGATTTTGAAAAGTTGATTTGTAAGTAGAAAATGTTGACACGGTCTATGACGAGTCGCGTAGGAGAAACACGACAATCTTGGACACCAATGATAGTTGATTGACGAATGAGAATGTGTGATCGTTAGCCTCATTGTAAATGTTTTCCTGTTGTAAGGTTGATGGGTAAGGTTTTCTTATTGAGCGTTGTAACTCATGGTGTTACCTTGTGGTGACCCTGATATATTATTCTAATGGCGACGTTGGTATAATGTGTCAGACTTTGTAGATGAACAGGGTAAGCAGTTCACTTGGAGGCCTTCGGAGCTGAGGAGCTTGCCAGAATGGAGGAGCAAGCGGAGCTGTAGTTAGGAGCCTTAGTTCCTCCTTTGTTCATTGAATGTACCATTTGATGTATTTATGATGTAATAATGAGCCAGACTTTCTTTATTATGTAATAAATGCCTCATTAACGTACCAAAAATTTGGGGCGTTACAGTAGTAGAATAAACATGGGAAAAAATGTGGCTAGGGGGAATTTAACCCCAGCTACATTGTCTCTATCTTGTAAGGTTACCACTCTGCCAGAGCAAAGTTTTGTGACTACTTCTTGAGATATATTATATTAAACCTATCTATGTATAAATTTTTTTTTTTTGGGATTTTCCGAAAGCCTCGGGGAGCACATGACCCCACGTGCCCCAATGTGGGTCTGCAACTTAGGGTTATTCAGGCTATTGACAAAAACGCCTCTTTCTTTTTTTCCTTTTGTGGTCATTCGTTAATCTAATCTACTTTATTATAGGAAACTTGGGGGATGAGTGTTTTGGGAGGCATCAACTGCACTACACTCCACTTGTTGACCAAAATGCCTTCACCGAGCATTGCCAATCTCCCAATTTTGTTTATTGTTTACCAACACCGTCAATGTTTCCTTTTTGACGACATCAACAATATTTGCTCCCTTGTGGCCAACAATAACAAATCAATTGAGGGGAAAAAAAATATTCACCTAACTAAATCCAAATTGATCCACAAATAAGGGCCATATTGTGGAATACATACTACCCATTTTCTTCTTGTACATAACGTATTCCAGAGATAGTCAAGGCTAAGTCAACCAAAGCATTCCCACCTTAACCTCTTTCTCGTCGTTGTCGTCGGTCCCATTCCATGTTCGTCATTATTCCATCTCACACCTCTCCCATGTCCGAATCATTTGCAAATAGCGGAAATAGTGCGCTTTCAACGTCCTCCATTTGGGCGTATCGGTGATTAATGTCCAGAATATCCTCGTGAACGTAGTCTTCGTCATCACGTAAAGCTTGTTGAAACTCCTCGTCGTCCGGACAATATACTTCTTGTGAACCCGCAATGGATAATATGTCAGAATCGTCATCATTTGCCACCGATTTTTCCATACCCCAAACGTTCACTCAATGACAGAACAAAGCAACGAGTGCCACCTATTAAAGTATTTGCAGTCGCCCAAGTGTCGTCTCACTCCGCACCTGATATCTTCTCGGTGGTACCTATGCCCTTTGTACAGTGCCATGTATCCCATTTCATTAGGGTAGCCACCGTCCACCGTATTTGCCTGAAAATAGAAATTTAAAAAATGAATACAACTATTTCATAAGTGCATATTTAATTGAAATAATAAAACGTCTACAACAATAGCTTTACCTTCTGGTGGATGTAGAAACTTTTGCTTGCCTTTACCATGAACACATTCCATGAAAATTAAATAATCATGCATCGGTCCTTCCCACCCCGGCGAGGCATGTCACGCCCTCGATTTTTAACATAATTAATAAACACTTTTAATAAATATAGGCCTTGCTGTAAAACAAATAATACACCAAAAGACCTTTTTGTTCATTGTTCTCAAATAAAATTCAAATATTGCATCCCTGGCTCAAGACCCCAAGTTACCAAAACACTAGTGTCTGAGGAAAATACAATATTAATATTTACAATAACCAACTTTCCAAAATGCTCCTTCAAATTTTATTCTGTGACTTCCCTCTTGAATCCCTTTTTAATAATATGCTCAATCAAGCACGCCAAGCACGCTATGTCAATTCCTTGATTTGTACCTGAAAATGATAGGGTTGACCATACACGCGTCCAGTAAAGAAATCCATGCTTAAGCTATATGAAATTCGATGAAGTATGCACCAAGAGTGAAAGAATATCAATAGGTGAACATGAGAAGCATGGTTTTATCACAACGGGAGGTAGACTATGACCAAAGGGTTCTAATCATCTTATAAGTATACCTAACAGTTCACATGTCAAGTAGAAGTATCAATAAACTCATATCAATCAAAATGTACCCACAACAGGTTCTCAACCATTTATCCTCTTTGCGACAATCTCACATTTGATGGTCTAAATCAAGGACTTGTAATCTCAACACTCTGCATTTTCACCCCTTGCGTTGGTGTTTGCATTTCCACCCTTTGCATTGTAGGCAACATCACCCATTATTTGGGTCTCTGCATGCCCTAGTGTTGTAGTCTACATTCCCACCCTTGCGTTGCAATAACACCCACATTCCAATTCTAAATTACAACAACTCATGTCATATCATTAGCACAACCACATCATCAAACACTAATTCAATCTCAATTCATAATGAAGTATGCCAATTGAATCGACTTATAGGTCAAACACGTGTCAACAATCACATTTCAATGCATTCCAAACGATCAATCATAACATAACATCGACCAATAAATGAGTACATGCATTTCCCCTTGGTATGTCACAATATCGTACCAACCCATAGCGACTCTACAACGTACTACCCTGCTAGTATCGACACTTCGATCTCAAGGAATGAGCATCAAAAGAATTTAGGAAGATCAATGAGACAAATAATGAGGATTCAAGTTACCCTATTAATCATTCGGACTATTAGATAGGTTCACGTCAACCAATTATACACCCCACGATATAACTTTTTATAGCCTACGATATTCGATAACAACTCCATAGTAGATTCTCTAATTCACCAATCACCACGTCATGTCATAGCACTTAACAATTCTATATCGATCATTGAGATATGTCACAACATCCACTTCTATCAACCAAATACACCAAATACTTAAATAGTGTATGAGTACCATATTCATTAATTTTACACTTTTCTTTGTTACAATGAGAGCCAAAGGAGATAGATTGATCTATGAATCATTTGAGGTACAAACAATCAAGTTTAGAAGTGGTTTGAATGTGATTAAAGAATGTTAGAAGTGATCGGGGTCAAAGCAATCGAATGAGGATCAAATGATAAAAATTTGTTCAAAAACAGGGGGATTGATCCCAAGATAAATCAAGTGAGTAGAGGGATCAATCCCCCAAACAGGGGGATTAATCCCCCGACACTTTTTCTGCAGATTTTCAAGAACAAACCTGTCATGCCCTTGATTTTTAACATAAATAAATAAACCAATTTAAAGAAGATTCTCGCATAATATGAATAATACTCAAAATGAGATTTCCCACCTACTTAATTACAACAGGGTCCTCAAGTGTAAGAAAATACCACCTTGGCACCACGGCCCAAATTAACTTAAATACAAGTACAAGTCTTAAGTATATTACAGTGTTTTGTCAAAAGATCAACAAATAAATTAGTTACAAATCCATCTTTATCAAAAGAAGGTTAATTACAAAGATGAATGAGTAACTAAGTCACGTTAGCTTCCAAAAGTCTTCATCTTCAAATTCATCATGTTATGCGATCTACTGCCTTGCGTTCGAATCTGAAAAGAAGGATTTTGCTGAGCCACACTAGCCCAGTAGGAAATTCTCTACAAAATCTATATGTAATGAGATGATGAGCATGAATACAGCAAACTAAATTAGACATCAAATCCAAACGAATGTACGTTAACACCATACACAAAAATGACATAACATTCTTATACACATATGCACACACTTATACACACACACACACACACACACTCCTTCCAACAATCCTCCATCCTTTACGAAATTGTGTTTCCACACCTAGCGACACAATATACTCTACCCCTTACGAAATTGTGTTTCTCACACCTTGTGACACAATGTACTCCACCCCTTGCAAAATTGTGTTTCCACACCTTGCGACACAATATACTCCACCCCTCGCGAAATTATGTTTTCACACATTGCGACACAATATACTCCACAATCACTTCACATCAACGACCACCATATTATCACAACCAACGTCGATACCATAGGCTTATTCCACACAAGACCAAACACTACTAAATACGTCACATACGACTCATGAATCATAACACTCAAGTTCACAATACTACTTTCAAAGGAAATATGCAATCCTCAAGCCATAAACCATTCTATTCATCAATATACGTCATAAAAATACCAAAATCACACATAATCACCACAAAACATGTAGAGGAAGAGAGAAATCCCTACCAAAGTGGGTTTTGAGCAAAACCTTAGGTCCACCAAGAGAAGTAAGCCCAAATCTTTCAAGAACAAGCCACTCCCAAGCTTAAGTGCAAGATCTAGAGAGGATATTACCCAAAAACATGATAAACAAGCAAAGATCAACAAGTGATTGAGAGAAGAGAGAGAAAAATGTGGGTGAGTGCCAAAAAGTTAGAGAAAGAACACCAAACTTACCCCTTGCTCACCAAATGTGAGATTCAAGTGATTTTGAGATTGAAAACCCTTGGATCTTGAAGATTTGAGGTTAAAATCAAGAGTTTTGGGTGAGATTGGAGTTGGGTAGGTGAGAAGGGGTGTTTCTAGGGTTATTTGCGTTGGTTTTGATGTGAAAAAATGATAGAAGGGGGTATTTATAGGCGTCTGAAATACGTGCTGAAAGTTGCAGAAAAATGCACTATGTACCGGTACTGGGCGATTCCCAGTACCGGTTCAAGAGCCTTCAAAATGCCAAAAAACACAACTTTTGGACATTATGTGCTAGTATTGGGCAAAAGCCAGTATCGGTTCAAGCTGGACAGAAAATGAATTTTTTTGTAACAATCACCGAATCAACCCCACTTATTACCAACACCTCCAAACATCATCACAACATCAAAACTCACATTTTACCATTCTCCAAGTGTCTGATACACAACAATAAACGTATATCCGTGCACCCCACAAACAAATGCACAACTTTATTAATAATACGATTCCTTTCAAGCATTAAACGATTTTCGAAATTAGAATAATTTACGGTTCTCTACTATCTATCCTCCTTAAAGAAATTTCGTCCCGAAATTTACAATTCAAGTCAAACATACTCATGTATCAAGAAATCTTGCTCATACCGCGACACAAGTCATGAAACAATTAGGCTAACAATCGTAAAACTGAAATTCAGAACTCACATCGATTCAATTTGAAAATAACTGCGGATACTTCTCCCTAACTTCGTCTTCCCTTTCCCACGTCGATTCTTCTTTCCCTAGATTACTCCAGAGAACTCGCACCAACGGAATGGTCTTACCCCTCAAAACTTGGTTACGCAAATCTAGGATACGTATCGGCTCTTCTTCATAAGATGCATCGGCTTCCAACTCTAGTTCGGACCACTCTAGAATGTGTGACTGATCCGGCTCATACTTTCACAACATCGACACATGAAATACGTCATGAACTCCTGATAACCTCGGTGGCAATGCTAATCGATATGCCACTTCCCCGATCTTCTCGATGAAATCAAACGGCCCGATAAAACGCGGTGAAAGCTTGCCTTTTTGCCCAAAACGAGATAGTCCCCAACGAGGTGATATCTTAAGGAACACAAGATCCCCCACTTTGAACGATAATGGTTGGCGACGACGATCGGCATAACTCTTTTGCCTACTTTGAGCGGTTAACAATCGTTGACGAATTACTTTGACTTGCTCGGTGGTCCTCTTTTGTGCTTCAAGGAGCCGTTGACGAATCGATCTCATGCTCTCGGAGGTCTCTTTGATCAAATCAAGCCCAATTAATGTAGCCTCGCCCAACTCGGTCCAACAAATGGGTGATCAACACGGTCTCCCATACAAAGCTTCATACGGCGCCATCTCGATGCTAGATTGGTAGCTATTGCTGTATGCGAATTCGACTAACGGAAGATGATCTTCCCAACTACCCCGAAAGTCCATAACGCAAGCCGGAAGCATGTCTTCTAGTATTTGGATCGTTCTCTCGGATTGCTCATCCGTTTGAGGGTGATACGCGGTGCTAAACAAGAGATTGGTGCCAAGAGCAGCCTGCAGACTCTACCCAAAGCGTGCAGTAAACCTTGGATCTCGATCCGACACAATAGAAACGGGTATCCCATGAAGACGGATAATCTCGCGGATGTACAAATGGCTAAGCGTTTCAATCGAATCCGAAAACTTGGATCGATAAGAAATGTGTGGATTTGGTCAATCGATCGACCATCACCCAAATGGAGTCATGCCCCCTCAGCGACCTCGGTAAACCGGTAACGAAATCCATAGTTACGTTCTCCCACTTCCACTCGGCCACTGGTAACGGTTGTAACTCCCCCGTGAGTCGTTGATGCTCGGCTTTCACTTGTTGGCACGTGAGGCATTTGGATATGAAAACGACGACGTCCCTCTTCATTCCCGGCCACCAAATTGTCTACGCAAGTCATGATACATTTTTGTTCCCCCCGGATGTACGGCTAACGGTGAATGGTGAAATTCTCTTAAAATTTCCTCCCGACACGATATGGGTACGAACAATTTTCCTTGGTATCACGACTTTTTGATCGACATGAATCATCCACCCCCCTTGAACCTTTCCGCTAAGAAATTTGGCACGAAACTCTCCCGCTTCTTCATCCTGCTGTTGGGCCTCAACTACTTGAGTTGATAAGATCGATTGAACGGTTAAGTTACATAAGGTGACTCCCTCTCGAACTTCCTCGAAATGTAAGGCATAGGCGCCCAAATCGTTTGTCATCTTCCACTCATGAATGGCTAGATTCGCAAGGTGTGTCGATTTTCTACTTAATGCATCCGTTACCACGTTCGCATTTCCCAGGTGATATTGCAACTCAAAGTCATAGTCTTCAAAGTGCTCCATCCATCGACGTTGTCCCAAATTTAGCTCCTTTTGGGAAAACAAGTACTTTAAACTCTGGTGATCGGAAAAGACTTCGAATCTCTCACCATATAAATAATGACGCCAACTCTTCGAGGCAAAAATGACGGCTGCAAGTTCTAAGTCATGGATAGGGTAATTCCACTCGTGAGTTTTCAATTGCCGCGATCCGTACGCTACCACTCGCCCCAATTGCATCAACACACACCCCAAACCCTCTCTCGAAGCATCACAATACACGGAATAACCGACTCCTCGTTCGGGTACAACCAACACCGGTGCGGTAGTCAACCTTCTCTTCAATTCTTTAAAGGCCTTCTCACATGCTTCACTCCAAACAAATCGAGTCCCCTTACGAATTAACTTGGTCATCGGAGTCACTAAATGGGAGAAATCAAGGACAAAACGACGGTAATAACCGGCCAAACCCAAGAAACTGCGAATTTCGAATACACTCTTTGGTCGTTGCCAATTCATTATGGACTCTATCTTTCCCGGATCAACGGACACCCCATCCTTAGATACAACGTAACCCAGGAACTTGACTTCGGACAACCAAAATTCACATGTACTAAGTTTGGCATACAAGTGGTGCTCTCTCAAGAGTTCAAGAACGATAGAAAGGTGAGAGAGGTGTTCCTCCTCCGAAGGCGAGTATATAAGGATATCGTTAACCAAGACTACCACGAAGCGAACAAGATAGGCACAATAGATGCGGTTCATCAAGTCTATGAAAGTCGCCAGTGCGTTTGTCAATCCAAAGGGCATAACAACGAATTCGTAGTGGCCATATCGAGTACGTAAAGCGGTTTCAGGAATGTCTTCTCTCCAAACCCTCAATTGATGGTAACTGGACCTCAAGTCGACCTTAGAAAAACACGTTGCACATCGAAGTTGGTCAAATAGATCATCAATTCTAGGCATTGGATACTTATTCTGTACGGTAACATGGTTCAACCTACGATAGTCGATGCACAAACGAAGCGACCCATCTTTCTTCTGAGCAAACAAAGCCGGTGCTCCCCACGGCGACGTACTCGGATGGATAAAGCCCAAACTCTCCAATTCTTGCAACTGAGTCTTCAATTCCCTTAACTCCGCAGGCGCAAAACGATAAGGAGGTACGGAAATGGGAGCAGAGCCAGGAAGTAAATCGATGGTGAACTCAATCTCTCTCTCGGGTGGCAAACCAGGTGACTCCTTCGGAAATACATCCGGAAAATCACAGACAACAAAGGGCAACTCCACAAGTGCGGACACATCCTCATCTAAGGCCAAGCTTGCTAATAAGGCGTACACCTATTCTTGCTCCCTAGACCCACACAAATATGGCTCTAACGGCTTCCGACGCTCCCCAAAGAACTCAAAACAAGAACCCCTAGGTGGACAGATACGGATCCGACACTTGAAGCAAGCTATGGTAGCGTGAAATGTAGATAGCCAATCCATGCCCAAAATGAGGTCGAACCCCGACATATTCAACACAATGAAGTCAAAGGTAAAACAACGATCTCGAATAATGAGTTCACCATCCTGGCAAATACGATCTAACGGCGATCTACCCCCTATAGGTGTCTCAACGAACAACGGAGGACTAATATTCTCAATTTCCAATTCCAAAAGCACACGCAAAAGATGCAGCGATGAATGAATGTGATGCTCCAGAATCAAATAATACTCTAGCAAAGGAATTAAACAATGGAAATGTACCCCTCACAACTGAAGTCTCCGGGATCTGAGAAGTAACAGGAGGTGGTGGAGGCGGAATAGCAGATGTGATCGCGAAAGCCCTTCCTTAAGTCACCTGACCTTGAACATGTCCACCCCGCTGACCTGAACCCTGTGTAGGCGTCGAAGAACTCGCTCCTTTTTCACTCGGAGATCCCTAAACTAACGTGGTCTGACGAAATTGAGGCTGTTGCTGCCTCTGAGTGCCTCGGAATGATTGTCGACCAGAACTCTGACCACTCCTCGGTTGTTGCACTGAACCTGACTCGCTTCGTGTCCCTTTTCCAAGCGGATAGTTTCTCGCATAGTGGTCGTTCCTACCACAAGTATAGCACGTACCCAATAGTCGTGGACACTGAGCACGAATGTGCCCTGCTTGGCCACACTCATGACACACGATTGGAGGCCTATTCACATTTCCCCGAGTCCCAAAAGAAAAAGATGACAGAGGTCTAAAGTTCGAAGGGCCCTGCGAAGCTGAAAACTGATCTCGTTGCCTCTTCCTCCCTTGGTTGGCAAAACTCCCCGAAGAAGAGTTCACACTCCCTACCGATTGCCTCAGTTCCCAAGCCTTAGTATTTCTCGACACTTCCTTAGGAGTCTCGATACTCCTTGCACACTCTACAACCTCGGAAAACCTCCCTTTGCGTTGTGCCATAACAAACTTCTTCATATTTTCATGTAAACCTCTCTCGAACCGCTTACACTTTCTTTCCTCGGTAGCCACTAACTCTGGTGCGAAACGAGACAAAGATTGAAATTTTAAAGCGTACTCTGATACGGTTGTATTCCCTTGTTCCAACTTCTCGAACTCTTCCCTTAATTGGTCATGGCTAGTCTCCGGAAAATATTGCTCCTCAAAAAGCGCTTCGAACTCGGCCCAAGTTAAGTCCTCCACATCCGGCTCATTCGCTTGAGCCGTGGTCCTTGCCGCTCTCCTCGCGTCCTTCCTCGATTCTAAAACTGACTCCCACCATTCATTTGCTTCCCCGGTAAGTTGGACGGCCATAATATTGACTCGCAAGTCATCCTCTGTAATCCCAAGAGCCCTAAAAAGCTTTTGAATTTGAGCGAGCCAAAGGTCGGCTACAAGAGGGTCACTGCTCGACCCATTGAACGTAGGTGGATTTCTACAACTGAATTCTCTCATCGCCGACAAAGCACGACTGTCTGCACTCAGTCTGGGAGCTGGGTTTAGAAGGTTCGCAGCAGCAAGAGCCGCAACGAAATCCCTAGCAAAAGGATTCTGAGCTACCGGTTCTTCCTCTCCCTGACCGTGCCCGGCCCCTCCTCCCGGACTTCCACTTGGGTTCTCACCATGAAAGCTAACCTCATCCTCGATTGGCTCCTTTCGGCCACGACCACGACCACGGCCACCCCGACCGCGACCACGACCAACTTGACTCTCGGCCTCACCTACTCTAGCGTGCGTTATCGGAGGCATCTTACTACAAGTTATAAGAAAAGAAAAATTCATCAATATCAACATCATCTCATGAGGTCAAAGCCTCCAACTATCCCAACATGGGTAAAACAACTCTACGCTACTCCACCATACTGAAATGCAATGCCAAGTAATCCAAATAATGTCAATGCACTCAAACACACATATGTTTATGCGAAAGGCGTGACTTTTGAACCCATGAGACTGAAAATCTCCCCACGGTCTCAAAGTATTTTATCCTAGACGCTCTGATACCAATTTGTCTCGCCCTCGATTTTTAACATAAATGAATAAACCAATTTAAAGAAGATTCTCGCATAATATGAATAATACCCAAAATGAGATTTTCCACTTGCTTAATTACAACATGGTCCTTAAGTTTAAGAAAATACCACCTTGGCACCACGGCCCAAATTAACTTAAATACAAGTACAAGTCTCAAGTGTATTACAGTATTTTGTCAAAAGATCAACAAATAAATTAGTTACAAATCCATGTTTATCAAAAGAAGGTTAATTACAAAGATGAATGAGTAACTAAGACACGTTTGCTCCTAAAAGTCTTCGTTTTCAAATTCACCATGTTATGCGATCTACTGCCCTGCGTTTGAACCTGAAAAGAAGGATTTTGCTGAGCTACACTAGCCCAGTTGGAAATTCTCTACAAAATCTATATGTAATGAGATGATGAGCATGAATATAGCAAACTAAATTAGACATCAAATCCAAACGAATGTACGTTAACACCATTTACGAAAATGTCATAACATTCGTATACACATATACACACACTTATACACACACACACACACACACACTCCTTCCAACAATCCTCCACCCTTTATGAAACATACTCCATCCCTTGCGAAATTGTGTTTCTCACACCTTGCGACACAATGTACTCCACGATCACTTCACATCAACTACCACCATATTATCACAACCAACATCGATACCATAGACTCATTCCACACAAAACCAAACACTACTAAATACGTCACATACAACTCATGAATCATAACACTCAAGTCCACAATACTACTTTCAAAGGAAATGTGCAACCCTCAAGCCATAAACCATTCTATTCATCAATATACGTCATAAAAACACCAAAATCACACATAATCAATACAAAACATGTAGAGGAAGAGAGAAATCCCTACCAAAGTGGGTTTTGAGCAAAATCCTAGGTCCACCAAGAGAAATAAGCCCAAATCTTTCAAGAACAAACCATTCCCAAGCTTAAGTGCAAGATCTAGAGAGGATATTACCCAAAAACATGATAAACAAGCAAAGATCAACAAGTGAGTGAGAGGAGAGAGAGAAAAGCGTGGGTGAGTGCCAAAAAGTTAGAGAAATAACACCAAACTTACCTTTTGCTCACCAAATGTGAGATTCAAGTGATTTTGAGGTTGGAAACCCTTGGATCTTGAAGATTTAAGGTTGAAATCAAGAGTTTTGGATGAGATTGGAGTTAGGTAGGTGAGAGGGGGTGTTTCCAGGGTTATTGCGTGGGTTTTGATGTGAAAAAATGATAGAAGGGGGTATTTATAGGCGTCTGAAATGCGTGCTGAAAGTTGCAGAAAAATGCACTATGTACCGGTAATGGGCGATTCCCAGTACCGGTTCAAGAGCCTTCAAAATGCCAAAAAATACAACTTCTGGACATTATGTACCAGTACTGAGCAAAAGCCAGTATCAGTTCAAGCTGGACAGAAAATGAATTTTTTTGTAACAATCACCGAATCAACCCCACTTATTACCAACACCTCCAAACATCATCACAACATCAAAACTCACATTTTACCATTCTCCAAGTGTCTGATACACAACAATAAACGTATATCCGTGCACCCCACAAACAAACGCACAACTTTATTAATAATACAATTCCTTTCAAGCATTAAATGATTTTCGAAATTAGAATAATTTACGGTTCTCTACAAAACCCATACAACAAACCTCGAAGTAAGGCACTATTGAAGCGCAAAATTAACTAAAAAACACATAGAATGAGCAAGAAATCCTTACCTCAGAGTCAAGATCGAGACCCACGCAATTTGAGCAAGCCCTAGCTCCAAGGACTTTGAAATCTATCGAAAGCTTCCTCCGATCTCAACCCATTCTAGAGAGGAAGTAGATTTGTGAGGTTATTGAGGTATTGGGTGAGGTTTTGTGGGAGAGAGAGAGAGAGAGAGAGAGAGAGAGAGAGAGAGGTGGGAGATTTTTAATCTCCTACAACACACACACACACCCGTTATATATTAGCATATACACAAATCACATTTGCACTCCCTCAACTAGCAATCTTATCACATTGACCCCAAATGACATAAACTCAATAATTCTCACATTTTCCTCATTTCATTTCAATTACAAACCTTTAGACAATTTTCCAAAAATACGGGTCTCTACATTTTACCCTCCTTAAAGAAATTTTGTCCTCGAAATTTTATAACCGTAGTTAACAACATGCATCACATAGATATACCAAATCATACAACAATTATCATGCAACCATGGTAATAACTTTAAAGCTTAAACTCAAACACTCTCATCGACGTTTACGCCAGAAATAAGTGTGGACACCTCTCCCCAACCTCATCATCACGTTCCCAAGTTAACTCTGCTTTACCTTGGTTACTCCACAAGATCCTTACTAATGATATCGTCTTACCCCTCAAAACTTGATCACACATGTCTAGGATACGTGTCGGTTTCTCCTTTAGAACTGCACCAACCACTAATTATTCTTAGTAGATTACCATTGTCATAGACCCCCAAGTTCTAACATTCGTACAAGAATCCTAGTCCCCACATAATTTTAAGTCAAACACATCGAATTCCAACAAATTGTACCCCATGTTCTCGAAACTTTGAATTTCACTTTCTCATTCTTTGCGCCTTATTCCATTTAGTACGTCTCGAAATTCCAAGAAGGATATATATTGAACTGCTTATAAAACTTCAATTCTCATTTTTCTCCAATCAATGCCAACTAACGAATCAATCAGTCCATATTTTTTTTAATAAAAAAAACCCCGAATAATCTCTATGGTAATAAAACCAAGAAACCCGTAATCCAATGGTTAGACTTCATAATGATCATCACCCTTTGCTCAGTTATGAACACCAACTCACCATAGTTAAACTCCTCACACTTCAAGCTATTGATATTTATTTCAACTCAAAAAATAAACAGATCTTACGATCGATTCGACTCTATTGTTAATGCTAATTGTCACGCCCTCGATTTTCAACTAAAATAATAACATATATTCCACACACAAAAGTCTTTCTCTCAACTATATTTACCCTAAAATGTCATGCCAATCCAAACAAAGAACCAAAGTCTCTTCTTATTTTCTTCTCTCTAATTGTATTTTGGCAAAAGTACACAAGCACCCCCTTAACTATCATTTTTTCTCATGGAGACCCCCTCGTGTTTAAAAACGCCCATACAGACCCCCTCAACTATATGAAATGAAAAATTGGCTAACGCTGTTAACGGAATGAGGGAAAATGACGATTCTACCCCTAAAAAGTCGTCCACACTTACCCCCTCATCTATAAAATTGTCCACACTGACCCCTTCATCTTAACGGCGTTTTTGACAGAAGGGTTCTGCTTGGTTAACAGTTATAGTTGAGGGGGTCTATATGGTCGGTTTTAAATGTTAGGGGGTCTCCATGAAAAAAAATGATAGTTGAGGGGGTCTCTGTGTACTTTTGCCTTGTTTTTTTTACATAAAGTCTCAGAAACGTCTTCCATTAAAAAGGGCTTCACGATAATCAAGGAGAGGAGTTTATACATAGCTTTACATATGTTCAAACCAAAAGGTACAACCTTCAATTGCGGGTAAAGTACACAACGTGAATTACACTAGATGATAAACAACTCCTTAATGATTCCAATGAAGCTCTCAAGAGACGTCTCAATGTGCACTCCATGCAACCCAAGCTAAGTGCCATGGCGAGTACCTGAAAGGATAGGGTGAGCTACACTAGCTCGTAGAGATATCCGTACGTAAATTATATGCAGAAGTGAAGACAGATCCCAAGGAAAAATATTTTCCAAAAGCATATTTGTTTTGTCAAAAAGTGCAACTCAAAATACCGTACTCACACTGGAGAATATTTAACTCCATTTTTCAAACATTGACACTCTCACCCACACACACACCAATATTCTTAAAATCTCAGCTTGCCGTTACGGCGTTACCCAAGTCAATCCTTACTTTTTCATTTCCATTTCACTGACCTAAAGATTAATCTGAGTTTTTTAACAAAACGTTTTCACTTTCTTTTCTCATACAACTAGCCAACCTCTCACCAAAAATATACACATTACGCATGTAGAGTTGGAACATAAAGTAAGGATGACAAGTAGAACAATACCACATCTCAACTACAAGGAAACTCACCTGTCAATCCCAAATCAATCTTCAAATCTCAAGTTAACATCTAGCAAAATCCCTTCACAATAAGCTTTCTTTTATAAGTCTAACATGCAAATACCCTATATGAAACTTTCGCAATGCATAGCACCACAAGGTACCAAATTTGCGTTCACATAGAACAAGTTGCCCACCACATATCAGGAGAACAAGTCACAATGATTTGGAGGTCTAAAAGAAGGAATATAAAACATGTATTGACATATTGGACGATCTAAGGTGGCAACTCATGTTCAAGTTCTTCATTTCCCATATGAATATTCCATTCTGTCTCAAGTCCGCATCAACGATTATCAAAACCAATTTCATACAAAGCCTTCCATTTTGATTGTAAGGTAGTGTGGATGAACACCCAAACTGGTACATGTAAAGCTTTGTTGATTCGAGCTTGAATACCGGAGTCCATTGATTTGTGCCCAAGTACCGAAGGCCGTTGATTCACTCCGAATGCCAAAGGATTTTTATCAAAATCTTTTAACCAAAACCAAAAAAAACTCTTTCATCAACTTCATAAACCAATTTCGTGTCATGTGTCTGAGCCTAAGCTCCTGTCGGGCCAATTAAAGGATCCCGATGTCTTCTGCCAGGCACCTTACCCATAAGGAGGTCCTGAAGTAACCAATATGAGCATTTAGCTCCTGCTGAGCTAGTTGAAGGACCCCGATGTCCTTTGCTAGGCACCTTACCCATAAGGAGGTCCTGAAGTAACCAATATGAGCATTTAGCTCCTGCCAGGCTAGTTAAAGGACCCCGATGTCCTCTGCTAGGCACTCACCCGTCGATGAGTCCTGAATGCTCTCGTTGTGTCCGTTTGTTATTCACATTTCAATTCATGTTCAGACAGGAATTTGCATGTTAGCATATTGTAACAAATAGAACCGAATTCCCAATCACTTATGTCATGTGATTAATCTCATTCATTCACTTATTAACTCCTTATCACTAATAAACCATCCCATCGCAAGTACTACACCAGTATCAACAAATCCTTATTATGCGTATAGTGTTCACGTATCTCACTCTTATCATATTTCAAACACAATATATGTTCAACCAACCCAAATATCATCTCTAGAACAATGCTACAACCGAAATAGATACGATCAATTAAGCTACTACCATATCCATTCCACGATAATGTGATCACAAATAGAGTTAATGTATTTCGGGTTCCTATGACCCCGTAGATCCTCCAGACACAAAATTACCACTTTCAAATAAGACTAACCACTTCCGATTTCTTCGCTTTACCAATTCATTCACTAAAACATACCCTTTAAACAAAATCATCTTCTCATATCTCTAAAATTAAATCCACGTACTAGTCCAACATCAAAACAAGAGTATTCGAAGATAGACAAGCCTAAACTCTTTCTATGGCTTTTTCAAAAATCAGATTCAAGTTTTTCCAAATCACACTCACTTCATGCATAGGGTTTGGACACTCAATAATGTACAAAACTACCACATAAACAAGCATAGAGAGAGATAGAGAAAGAGATCCCGAGATTAAAACTCAGTTCTTCTGAAACCCCAAAAAGTCTCGGCACACAAGGCACCACAAGTTTCTTTGAGCACATTTGCCATACTCTCTTAGAAAAATCATAACCCTTTCATCGTAAACCTAAAAATATTGAAACCAATGCCAAACGTTGCACCACTACAAGCACTACACTCAATAAAAATTCCACGGTCAGAAACGAGAGGAGATTAACCCAACAATGAAAAGAAAAATAGATTCTCAACCATATTCGCACCAGTCAACCAACCCTGTTTTAGAAATTCACCAAACATTGTATACTTAACCAAATTACTTGATTCCAATGCCAATCTCTTCTTAGCTTGAATATGCAGCTCCTGTAAAAGACCCAAAGCTACCCAAGGTGTTCAACATGCCCAAGATGTTAAAAGAAGGCAGCCGTGCACAGATTCGCACATCCAGGAAAACAGCCGGCATTCAAAAATTCATAAATAATTGTGTGATTATATTTTACATGATCTTGGTACCAAAATCTTCATATTGAAACTTACTTTAACAGTTATGAAGACACCAAAAATTGATTCCTAATAGAAGGGCCCCCAAAAGACAGATCATCAGAACCCACGAAATTTTCAGCACACTAGATTTATTCAAGACACAAAATAGATAATCAAACTTGATTCTTGTACATTAAACTAACACTTAAACATGTAAAGAAGGTAGGAGATCCCTAACTCGAAGGTTAGAAGCAAGCCCGAACATGGAGGAAACTTCGAAGTGCTCCGATCATGAATTTTCTTGGATGGATAGGAAGCTTTTGTCGCGTAGTACAACTTTAGTACTTGGGATTTTTCCAAAATCTCATTCGTAGAAGACGAAAGCAAAGAGAGAAGGTGAGAGGGGTGAGAGCTGAGAGAGAGAAGAAGACAGCGTGGAAGAAGAAGGAAAAAAAAAAGGGAAAGTAATTTCCCTGCCCCAATTTTTTTGACTTATATAGCATAAATAACACTTACACCCTTTCACTCCTAATGCGTTACGTCAACTCCCACAACTTGCAAGTCATCTAACATTGACCCAACTCATATCTACATCATTATCCATACTTTGATAATCCAAATACATATTAAACATTTAAAAGTTGAGAAAATAATTATGGGTCTCTACACTAATGATAAACAGCAACGCCTGATACATATAAAACAAAACAGCTAGACACAATCTCTAACTCACACCTCTATTTATCCACGTAACTCTTTTACCAATTATGCACAAACCTCAAACGTCTTTTTGTCCATCTAACATTCAAACACACCCAAGAGTCTAGCACTACTCCACTTTCCCTTGCCCACTCAAAATCACCACTGGTTTCTATTTTTGGAAACCCAAACTCATTTCTTTGGTATTGGGTCCCTTCTACATAACTCAACATGACACAATATTGGAACGTGTAGTAGGCCGAACCTAATGGCTCAGACCACATGTCCGACAAATATTGACAGAGGTTGTACCGACTTTGGTCCTAGTACCCTTGAAGTCAAGGCTCAACAATTATCGAAACTCGGCGAAAGGTCTCATCTCACCTACCCAACACCTCGGGCCGAGAAGAGAGTTCTCAGGCTCAGCAAAAGCTAAGTCTTAGATCAATGACTTCATCACTTCCTCCTCTCTTTGAGCCGCTCGCTCCTTGGCTCAGCCGAAAACGGGGCTTGGCCCTTATCAGCGCCACGCTATACCCCACGCGCCGGAAGTGGTTATGCCAAGAGATAATGATTGGCGCACATGGGGGCGCTAGCTCACACCACAAACGGTTACCAGATCTTATCGGTGATGTCATAAATGACATTAGCCAAGAGGACCCTATAAATATCAAGTGATGTAGCCCAAAAGAGGTACACACCAAATCTCACATTAAAGCTCTAGTCTCTTATTTCGCACTCTGCATATTCTCATCCTCTCATCGAAAGGCCTTGCCGGGCAACCCCGGCCAGGTCTTAGTCATGTGTTTACTGTGCAGGTTAAGGCAAGAAGGCTAGGCGACTCACGAACCAATTGAAGAGGAGCTCAGACCAAGGATCATCATACCACACAATTGGTGAACCCAACGTGAAAACGCTCCTGATTCAAAGCGGCTCGAACTTCCTTCATACCACCTTCCTCTTCCCAAAAACAGCCTCAATCCCAGCCACGATGGGCGAAGAATTCACAGACGTCACCATCTCGGGGGTCAAGGACCTCAGCGAAAATTCAATCCTTCAACCTATGAAGAGAAACATGTCTGTTTCGATTCTCGCTAGCTCTAGGCAATCTCCGGCTCAAGAGGATGTGACGACAGCTTACATTCGCTTGTTACAACAACGGGACGATGAAAGGGACAATGACCTGGCGACTTTAAAGGCGGAAATGACTCAAATGAAGCAGCACATGCAAGAAATAACACCAACCACATCCAGATCTATTCGAGATCGGAGGCGACAACGGCAAACGCCTCCCCCACCACCCCTTCCACCACCGCAGGAGCAACCCTTTAAGACGGGCTACCGCAGTTCCATGAAGGACCGTCTTGGCTTCACATCCGAGAAGGGCGACATGAGGGAACTGATCCTTTATTGGCAGCCAACCACCTCTGCGACACATCACTCAACAAGCCACCCGGAGAGGAGCAAATCTCGAGACACAACCGGATCATTCATAAGCACTTACTCTACCAGTCGCACGTAGTATTCTTGCACCACGGCTTCCCATCACAGTCGAGCGTCCTTGGAAACTAGGCAGCACATTTTTGAGTGTCTTGGAGAAATTCCACTTGAAAATTTGGAAGCTGAAAGGAAGGTTCAGCAGGACGGCAAGGGCGTTCGCATCGAAGGACAAAACGACGACCCATACGCCCGTCGTGAAAGAGAGAAGTCTATTGACGGACCTCACCGAGAGGACACCAAGATGAAGGATTGGCCTCGACACAGAGACCACGAAAAACCTGTCATAACCCTGACTCGCCCCTTGAGGTCTTAATCATGGCAAATGCCAGTGATTTCTCACTAAGGCCAAATCACAAATAAAATATCACCTAAACAAGTGATAATCAAAAGGGACTAAAACATAACAGCGGAAGCAAAAGCCAGCTTGTTATTGATAATAAACCAAAGTCTTACATAGGTTTTACAAACCAAAAGGTAAACCCTTCAGAGCTATGCTTGCCTACAAATTTACAAACTAAACAAACCATATACAAAGCTAAGTGACCATGAAGCATAATTTCCTTTTCCAAATATACAACACATCTCAAAAGTAAACTCCCCGCCACACTACGAGTCGCTTCCAGAAAGGTAGAAAAGAAAATACATAAGCCAAGCTCGAGTGAATGATTAATACTTAACTCACACGCCTTCCATGGACAATGCAAAATAATTAGATAGTACCTCAAAACAAAGAACTGAAATCCATAAGCCAAACATAATGCACATACCGCTATTCAAAATTCAAAAGCTATCGGGCGTCTCCAGTAGTGGGTAAGCCAGACGTCTACGCATTATCCCAAAACACACACCAACCTTAAACACCCTTGCTAGCCATTAAGCAGTCCCCAAGCAAGACCGGACTTTGGGAATGCCATTAAATAGATTCGCAAATATTTCACAAATAGGTCCACCTTCCATTGTTATTCCACGGAGTATACAATTTATAAAACTTGTTCAATTAAGTTCATTAAGGAAAACAAGTTCAAAACCATGTGTTTAAGTATTAAATCACCTCATCTTGGCTCTACGAACCACCCGAACTTCCTATAATAATTAGGCAATAAAACATGATTAGAAGAAGCTAGACAAGCCTATCTTTAAAGAACATAAGGTCCTAGAGTGAAAGATATGAAGTTAAACAACCAATCTCAGGAAATAATTTCAAAATCTGCAATTTCATCAATTTCAACTTAAAATCTGACTTTGCACAGAAATAACTACGGTACAAACTCCACATACTTTTTAAGGTCTATGAATCTAGTTTCAAAATAAAATATAGATCGTAATTTCATCGCTCGAACTAAAAAATATGACCGTTTTTGTAAAGTGCGATGATGCTGTCAGCACTGCAAATACCACAATAGCAGGTAGGTTAACGAATTTTAACTCCTTCCACATTTTGAGTTAGGTTCTGAAAATTTTACACAATAAAATAGACACATATAGGCATCTTTAGTAAAAATATCAAAAAATATTAAGGTCGGGAAGTTGGTGAGAAAAATTCTTCAAGAACAAGGGAGATTTAATTCTACAGATTTTCCGGAAAAATACATCTTGTTCTTCTTTCAATTTACAACTCTTAAACCCTTCCAAAATACTTTGAACTGTAACGCCCCGAATTTTAGGAACGTTAAATAGATAATTTTATTGAAACTGAAGTAGAGTCATGCTTAATATTACATCATAATCCTTACAAAAGTACTTTTATTCAAATAAGGGAGGGAACTAGGGTTCCTATCTACTGCTCCGCTTCTTCCTCCATTCTGGCTAGCTCTTTAGCTCTAAAGGCTTCGAGGGCGTAGAGTTCACCTTATTCGTCTATGAGGTCTAACACATTATACCAACGTCGCCACCGATATAATATGTCAGGGTCACCGAATGTAACACCATGAGCTACAAAAGCCCAACTGAATAAACCCTACCACTAACCCTTAACTTACAAGCAATAGTACATACAAATTTAATTAGACAATTAACAAAAACACATTCCCATACACTAACCAAGCTAACGTTGGTGCCCATGATTCTCTTTGTTTCTCCTACGCGACTCATCGTAGACCGTGTCTCGTTTTCTTTTTCCTTTACCAAATCCATGTTTCCAAAATCATCTTTAACACACCCAACCTCGGTTCTGCTGCGCCGGGTTTTGAGTATCCTCACAATGGTTCCGCCGGGCCAGGTTCCCATTGGCACACAAAACTTTGCATTGGCTCCTCTCCACGAAAAACCAAGCTACTCACCCAACCTCGGTTCCGCCGCGCCGGTCTCCCGAGTATCCTCACAATGGTTCCGCCGCGCCGGGTTCCCATTGGCATACACACACACACATCTCACATAATGCCACCAAAACTGGTCATTATGTAGTTTCAAAATATTTCCTTCTTTGTAACACATTTTCCTTGTTAACCACACCCTAGATGCCATGTTTCTACTTTCTCGATTTCCCGTGTCTCGTTTTCATGCAATGACTCTGAGGTAGGACTTTTCACATACAAAATCATAATTATTCATTGTAATCTTGAAACTAAACTAGCAAGATCATCCAATTCTATATTACTAACATACTTCAAGTTACAACAAACAAGTTTACTAACTATCATGCATTCCAACATTTAAAAGTGATAGATAACCTTATATACTTAGAGAAAACGATTAAGAAAACTCTATGTTAACTTTGAACTGTAGAGTAAGGGCATTTTACTTTCCAACGTTCGATTCTACGCTATACGTGGAGTTCGTGAGCGAGGGGTTCTACCTTATTTCTTGGCGGTTGGTCGGTTTTGAGAATAGGTCGTCGGTTTTGGCGAATTGACGGCGTAACGGCTCCGGATTGCTTCGAAAGGAAGAGAGATGGATTTTCTCTTCCTAGAAACAACTTTGTTAACTTAACTAAGCTACCTTAAAGGTCTAGGGGTGGGTTTTGGAAATGGTTTGGTGGTAGCTCTCAAGAACTTCAAGAAAACTCAAGAAACTTGAACTTTGGAACTTAGAATTTCTAGAGAGAAGTGAGAGCAAGAAGTGAAGGTGTGAATTTAGCTTGAAGTGAGCTTGCTATTTATAGGCCAAGGTTCCTCCCTCCTCTCTCTCCCATCCAAATTCTCTCTCTCTCTCTCTCTCTCTCTCTCCATATCTCTTTTTTTATTCAACTTGTCATGCTTTCTTTTGACAAGTTCTAGGCTTGCATGGCTAGGTTTAGTACTTTGGATTGGATAATGGAAAGATTGGGGGAGAAAAGGAGGGGTTGTACAAGGTTTAAATATTAGTAAATGTACTAATAAGGACAATGGAAGATAGATTTGCTTTAGAAAACTATAACATCATAGATTTGAAAGGATGTAAGAAGATTATGGTAAGGACAATCAAATCTCTTCTCTTTCTTCCTTTCTAGGACAAGTTTAGGTTATTCTAAAGGGTTCCTAGTCTTGTCTAGTTCATAAAAGACTTGTTTATATATGAAAGGGCAAGGGAAATCTAGATTTGGTTGTACCATGCTTGTGTGAGAAATTGGCTAAAAGAATTTGACTAGATTGAGTGAGCAACACATGCACAGACATCACTCTCTCCCTCCCCCTCTCTCGGCCATCTCTTTCTCTCTCTCCCTCTCTCTCTCTCGGCCCTCCTCTCTCTCTCTCTCTCTCTCTCTCTCTCTCTCCTACTACTAGTACATATATATATATATATACACACACACACACACTTCTAGGTACAAATAATAAACAAAGCATATATAAAAATGTACCTAAGGTACTATGTGATCTAATGGGATTTTTCAAGGCCAAGATTTTCTAATAAAAAATTCTATTAGGCACATTTGTATTTATAATATATTTATTTATCCAAGTATTATGTAATCTAGGTAGATTTCCTAGTCAAAAATTCCTTATTAAACTAATCCAATTATCCAATAAAAATTAAGAGGTCAAGATTTCTTATTAAAATAACCCTAATGCACACATGCTCTTATTATAATATTGTACTAGTGTACCTAGGAAATCTAGGGTATTAACTTCAAAAGGTACACACACACACACACACACACACACATATATATATAAGTATATTATTCATGGAAAATCTTAGGAAATGATTTTTAATTAAAACCTAGTACTCATTGGAAGATTTACTCTATTATCCAATGGGTAATAAATTCCCTAGTAGATATTGACCAATGGACAAAAGTTTCCCTACTTTTTATTGTCCAAAGGGTAAAGAAAAGAAATAAAATAATAAAAGAAAATATATAATAATTTTCTAGTCTAGGGTTAGAAAGGTTCACAAGGTTCAAAGATGGTCAAAAAGTTCCATCTAGGGTTAGAGAAATTAGGTGCATGCTCGGATTCGAACAGGTGAGGGTAATTCATCTTTATGGTTTCTTCTTTTCCCATGTGGTCTCTTTAGCCCCTCAGTGTTTCCACAAAACTCGTACCAATTTGATGGTCTTGTTTCGGATCACCTTCTCACTTCGGTCTTGAATTTCTATGGGTTCTTCCTCATAGGTCGCATCTTCCTCGACGGTGCTGTCTTCCCAATTGAGAAACATGGGTGGGTAAGGCAAGATATTTGCGGAGCATTGAAACGTGAAACATGTTATGCACTCTATCTAGCTGTGGCGGCAGGGCTACACGATATTCAACCTTCCCAATTTTCTCTACGATGTCGAAGGGTCCGATGTAGCGTGGGGACAGCTTTCCCTTTTTTCCAAATTTGATAACGCCCTTCTTCGGTCTGATCTTCAAGAATACATGGTCTCCCATTGCAAAGGTTAATGGTCGGCTTCTTTTATCCGCATAACTCTTTTGTCAGCTCTGGGCAGTCTGGATCCTTTGCCTGATGGTCTTGATCTTCTCCGTGGTATCCCATACTATGTCAGGTCCAATTAATCCCGTCTCTCCAGCATCTGTCTAGCATACAGGTGATCGATAGGGTCGACCGTATAGAACTTCGTACGGTGCCATCTCGATACTTGCTTGGTAGCTGTTGTTGTAGGCAAATTCTACCAACGGTAAGTGCTGCTCCCAATTTCCCGAAAAATCCAAGGCACAGGCTCTCAGCATATCCTCTAGTGTCTGAATAGTCCTCTCCGTTTGTTCATCTGTTTGTGGGTGGAAAGCCGTACTAAGCCTTACGTCTATTCCCAATGCCTTCTGCAATCCTTTCCAAAAGTGTGATATGAAACGTGGATCCCTGTCAGATACAATCGAGATAGGTACTCCGTGTAGTCGTACGATCTCTCGGATGTACAACAGACTCAGCTGTTCTACGTTCTCTGTCATCTTAACCGGCAAAAAAATGCGCAGATTTGGTGAGTCGATCCACAATCACCCAAATAGCAGTGTTGGACTTGGCAGACCTTGGTAATCTAGTCATGAAATCCATTGAGATGTGCTCCCACTTCCAGGTCAGAATTGGTAAAGGGTGAAGATCTCCTCCAGGTTTTTGATGTTCGGCCTTGACTTGTTGACACACCAAGCAGGTAGATACAAATCGTGCTACATCCTTTTTCATTCCTTCCCACCAATACGTTCTTCGCATGTCGTGATACATCTCTGTACCACCAGGGTGAACTGTGAAGTTCGAATGGTGAGCTTCTTGGAGTACAGCTTCTCGAAGTGTTCCAATATTAGGTACGAATACCTTTCCCTTGAATCTCAGGCTGTTATCCTTCTTGATTGCCCATCCTGGTAGCCCTTTCCTTCTCGGATTCGATACCGGATGAACTCGCAATCCTGCTCGAATGTTTGGGCTAGTAAAATCTCCCGGTGAAGTGCCGGTTTCACAACTAGAGCGTACAATCTAGCGTTCCAGTTCTCTGACGATGGTCGAAAGTTGAAATTGTTGAGGGTGTCTACCATTTCCCATTCCTTAATGGCAGTCTTGACCTTCTGTGTCCTATCCTTTCGGCTTAGAGCGTTAGCTACCACATTGGCCTTGCCGGGGTGGTATTGGAGCGTAAACTTGTAGTCCTCCAAGTTTTCCATCCATCGGCGTTGTCTTAAGTTCAACTCCTTCTGAGTGAACAGATATTTGAGGCTCTTGTGGTTGGTGAAAACTTCGAATTGTTCTCCCCACATATTGTAACGCCAGGTTTTCAAGGCGAATACTAATGCAGCCAATTCTAAGTCATGGGTAGGGTAATTCGCCTCGTGCGGTCGGAGTTGTCGTGATCCGTAGGCTACAACTTTTCCATTCTGCACACAACCCAAGCCATCTCTTGACGCGTCACAGTAAACCGTATAATCTACACCCCTTTCAGGAATGATAAGTATCGATGTGCTGGTCAGCCTCTTTTTCAACTCTTGGAAAGATTTCTCACAGGCTTCATTCCAATCTAGCTTCACTCCTTTCTGAGTTAGCCTGGTCATTGGTTTGGCTAGGATTGAGAAGTTCGGTATGAATCTTCGGTAATACCCAGACAATCCTAGAAAACTCCTGATTTCGAATACCGAGGTCGGCTGTTTCCAGTTCAGCACTGCTTCAACCTTACTTTCGTCCACAACGATCCCATCCTTGGATACTACTTGCCCCAAGAACTTAACCACTTCCAGCCAAAACTCGCATTTGCTGGCCTTGGCATAGAGTTGGTTATCTCGGAGTACTTGTAGTGTCATCTCATCCGAAGGTGTTCTTCGTGCTCCTCCTTATTGGCGGAGTATATCAAAATGTCATCAATGAACACCACTACAAATTTGTCTGAGTAGGGTTGAAAGATCTTGTTCATGAGACATATGAATACTGCCGGAGCGTTGGTCAGCCCGAATGGCATTACTACAAACTCGTAGTGTCCGTATCTAGTGCGAAAGGCTATCTTGGCAATATCCTCATCCCGAATCCTTAACTGATGGTAGCCTGATCGGAGATCAATTTTTGAAAAACAGGTTGCTCCTCTTAATTGATCAAATAGGTCATCGATCCTAGGCAATCGATATCGGTTCTTCACTGTGACTTGGTTTAACTTTCTATAGTCAATACACAGTTGAAGTGTCCCTTCTTTCTTCTTCACGAACAATGCAGGTGCTCCCCATGGTGATGTACTTGGTCGGAAGAATCCTTTATCCAACAGTTCTTGCAATTGAGTCTTAAGCTCCTTTAGTTCTGCCGGGGCCATTCTGTACAGTGCCATCAAGATTGGTGCTATTCCCGGTTGGAGTTCTATAGAGAAGTCTATCTCTCTTTGAGGTGGTAAACCCGAAAGTTCTTCAGGGAAAACATCAGCATATTCGCAAACGATGTGCGGTAATCCCAATTCCATCCGGTCGGTTTCTTCCATTTGGAGGCTAACTAGCCATCCAAACAGTTGATTCTGCCACCTAGATCTCTTTGTCGTTGAACCTGCCGTCTGTCTATCTCCCTTAAATTGGAAACTAGTTCCTTCAGGGGTATGAGCCGTCACCATCTACTGGTGGCAGTCTATGACTGCACGGTGAGCCGATAGACAATCCATTCCAAGGATTACATCAAAATCTGCTATGTTGATCACTCTGAGGTCGCAAGTCAGACATAGGTTGGCTATTTCTATCTCACACCCTCTACACACTAAATTAACAGCTATACTCCCCCACAACGGCAATTTGACTTTCATACACGTACTTTGGGGTTCTGTTTCTAGTGTTAGAGCAGTTACGCAGGTAGAAGATAAAAACGAATGCAATGCTCCAGAGTCAAACAATGCTTGTACGCAGGTACTATACAATAATAGCGTACCTTGGATCACAGAGGGATCCGGCTCCTGCTCAGTCTGCAGCGCGAAGATACGCCCTCGAGTACTCTGCTGTGCTCCCACGGGCTGCTTCCCTTTGTTCTGCCCATTCTGCTGCTGTGGTGGGCCTCCGATGTTTTGCTTCATGAAGCTGGCCTGCCCGGGCTGTTGAGCCTTCTGATTTCCAAAGCTCCCATTCCTCTCCCTTTGAGGTTGGGGGCAGTCACGCTTAAAGTGGCCCATGGCCTGATAGTTGAAGCATTGCACTGATGCTTTGTTTTGGCCACTCTTCTGTGGTTCACCACGTTCTGATGCAGCAGCCTTCCAGGTTTGGTTGTTCTGGCCCGGCGTAAAGGGTTTGGTAGGGTAGGGCCCGCGATTGTTGTTGAAATGTTGAGTTCGGATAGGTCCGCCAGTGTTGCCTGTCGCCTTCCTCCATCTGGTTTTGAAGTCATTCTCTTCACTCTCCAATTGAAAAGCACACTTCACAACACCGGTATACACTACAAGAAAATGCAGATATGGCGATGCAATATAACGCATAGGCAAAAGTGTAATTGCGTTGGCGAAGGTTTTTGCCGATGAAAAACGTTGTGTCTGCAGCTTGTCGGTGTTAGTATATCGGGAAAGACATTTGCCGATGTGAACTGGCACTTGTCGGCAAAGGTAATAGCTTCAGCGATGTAGACTTGCATCGGCAAATGCTACTGCATCGGCAAAAGTGGATCAAATTATAACACCTCCAACACTTTTGCCTACAGGATTTTGCATCGGCAAAAGTAAGATCAATTAGCGATATGCTATGTTTGCCACCGAAAGTTACCTTCACTGCTGACCAACTTCGTGTCGGCGATAGTATTTCAATATAATTTTTTTTATTAAAATTCCTATTTTCCCAAACTCATTTAGAAATTTATAAATATCACAAATGTACAACCTGTTTATATATTCAATCCATCTAAACTCATTCAATAACTCAAACAAAAGATACATTCATTCCAAATCATACGAGAATTTAATCCATCCAAGATGTATACAATACACCAAATTACACCAACTCACTGAACAATAGGACTCCAAAACCAAATCTTTCCCCACCCAATGTCTTGAGCCAGTCATGATCTCGTATATGCTCCTTGATAGCACGAGCCAGGAAGTTCAATTCTCGACCCCTACCGCCATAGTTTTGTGATTATTATCAACTGCTATAGAATGACCAAGTATTTTCCTTATCTTGTCCGAATTCTTCCCCCATGTTGAACCCCATACACCCTTCATACTCGAGAGTGACATGGACCCTATAAAGACCATAATATCTCAGGTACTAATAGGTGAACAATCTAGCACATAAATAATATTTCCAGCACGCGAGCTCATAACTAGGAAATGCAGTAGCATATAATATAACACTTTGAAGCGCATATTTCACTATTTTGTTTTCAATTCTAGCTTCTACTCTCTACGTTTCAGCACACACATACAGACTTTAAGCTTACAAGAGATTTCCAACATCTAAGGATCAACATCTTAGCTCATAAGTACATAATTTAGCATAAAACTATAATCCGAACATCTAAACCGCAAATTTTCTTTTTTGTTCGTTTTGGTAAGTTAACTTTTCATTAAAGCAAACAAACCAGATGCAATGGAAGCAATCCAAACAAGCAGAGTCGGGCCAAATAGCACCTAGCTAATCAACTAAGGAAACCAAAGCAACAAGAAGCAAAAGAGCTCAGAAATTACCTGAGACAAAATCATGGAGCTAAGGCTCCAAGCACTAGCTAGAAGCCTATTTTAGATCTCTAGGTTTCAAATTCCTCAGGGAACATAAGCATGCCTTCACTTCCTCCAAAATCAGATTACGCAAAGCATGAGCAAGCAACACTAAGCAAGCTCTCATAGAGTTTTAGTACTAGATATCCAATTAATAATGCAACAACTTGAAAAATCGAAGAAAAAATAGAACACGATCCAAGATAGAATGTAAATTCGCTGCGACAACCAATAAATTAAAACTTCATATAACCATTTTTCCTCACCCATGAAGCCCACAACACTTTTTGGGCTAGAAAATTTGCGAGTATGTTCAGTAGTGAGGTGGGGAGCCGGAAGGTTTGGGCTAGAAAATTTCCAAAGTTATGTTATAGATGATATTTTGTACGCTTTTAATACTTTTGGACGATAAACACGAACAGCTTAGGTCCTCAGTCTCACCTACAACAACTAATATGTCATGCTATGATGTTTTATTCCCTCTCTACTATGGTTAATTGAATGAAATTATTTCTTCTTCAATACCAGCTCCTCCTTAAGGTTATCAAACAGGGCCTCTAAAGATGAAAAACTAGGTTATGACTTCTAAGAAACGAAAACGTAAGTCATGTCCTCCCCCATCCAAGATTATAACAAACATTGGCTCAAACTTCTAATGTACTGACAAGAGAAAAGCAAATACTCCTCCTCTTGAATAATGCCTCTAGTCACCCACTCACCTCTCAATACGATATCCCAGAAAATATTTTTTGGCTAAAGAAAAAGAGCATCAAAATTAGTATAATACTTTTAAAACATGTTGCAGCAGGGTAGGTTTCATGCTTGGTTCTACACAAATTACACCAAAAACAAAAGCATGTTGCTTGCAACTAGGGTTAATCCTTTGTTAGGGAAGACATCAAGGAAGTACAGCAAGGAATACAGGACAATCTATTTACTGCCCCGCTATTGAATTATACAGAGACACAGAAATTAGATAAAATTATGATTAGTGTCTTATTGGATGTGTTTACCATTAAGATATGAAATTCAATGTCATGACACTACATGATGGCTTCACTTTGCCTTTTAGATGTGCTGAAGTATCTTAACTGCAGTGTGGCCATCCATTCTTATACACTGGCATGTCGCATGTGAAACTTTCTTAAATTTCTTCTCCAAATTATCTTATAATTCTAACCAGTCCAATGACACTTCTACTATACACAATTTTTGTTTTTACTTGGTAGACTCAAGAAGATTGTAAATATATTATATCTGAATGATATCTGGTTTTTTCTTTATCATGGGACTATATCCCATTTATATTAACATTGGACTAATTTTATTGGAAAAACCGGTTAGTAAAGAAGTGGAGCGTGCTTTGACAAAATTAGGCCATGCTAAACTAGCTGGAAGGTGTGTTTATGTATTTAGGGCCTGTTTTAACATTCTTTTTGTAATTTATAATGACCTTAATGTGAGATTGTATGCTTCGTACGTGAGGACCTCACGGTCTCAAACAGAATTGACTACTTTTATCCATAAAGGTTTTTACTTAATTGTCTACTTTTGTCCCTTTAAATCTTCCCGTTGGGAAGTCATTGAGTGCATTTTCTCGAATAGGTCCTCACCACCAAGAATACAAGGCCCAAAAGGAAAAAACTTGCAGCTTCACTTCAAAACAAGGATGCCACCTCACCTCTTCACAGGTGGAAAGGTTGAGGGAGAGCAAGGAGCAGCAGTCCCTTGGCCTTGACCATTCTCCTCGGAAAAAAGAATCGCCGAATTCTGACATTCCAACCGATCCATAATCCAATGAAGCCATTCCTGCCATTGAATCAGACCTCATGAATGGGAATTCACTCAACTGAGAGTTTGAAGGGAGATGGTTTTTCATTTGGCATTGTGGGATTGATTCGGCGGAGATGTGTTGCTACTTGTTCTGTGTAGTTATGTCCAGATTCTGGTCTGATGTAGTCTCAGATGAGGCTCTTGTTCCGTGGTTTCTAATTGATAGAGAGTTTAGAACTTTGCCATCGTATTCAATAACTTGGTTCCAACTCTCATATGCTATTTTCACCAGTGAATCCACTCAAACCTGTACACAGAAAACAAAGGAGTTAGGCCATATTTTATGAATAGTGAACGAGTCAAATCTTTATCATGTTTACAGATTTCACATAATCAGACTAGGAACAAAAGTCTAATTTCCATACCACTCGAACTAGTGTAGCTTACTAGTCATAAAAATCTGGTTCAAGTGTTGACATAATTTGAAATCATTTTCTTTCTTGTGAATGAACATGAAATCATTTTGGTGGTAATGTCCATATAAGTATTTCTACTACATGCAGAGAACACATGGAAGTAGTTGAACTTGAAATCATTTTTCTTCACTCAGACCTTTTGATTGTGCGTAAGCGAGTCCAGAGGGAAGAACTGTCCATTCACAATAAGGCCTCTAAGCTCGTAGATATCATTGAAGACAGCGCCCATGCTATTGTTCCATCTGAATAGTATACAAAAAGCTTCTCACCCAAAACGCACTTTTTTGAACTGTTTTTTTGCATGCCTCTGTGGATCCCTAACAAGAACCTTGGGGAAATTTTCAACAGTTATGATATCAGCCTTTATCAACTTTTTGTGCAGCACTCCATCCTTTGCTATTCTATCCAATCTCCAAACTTCATCTTGCAAAGCAGGCGGGTAATGTTTCTTGCACACTACCATACAAAAAAACAGTTCACCAACTTGAAAGCCAAAATATCAACATTAGGATTGATCAAGAAAGGAACTTTAGTAACTAAATTCTTTAACAAGTAATGTTAAGCCATTCGAGTCTCTTCTGCCCATTTTACTACGTTGGAGTTTTTTTTTGGCTGGTTTCACTTCAAGTGAAACATGCCACCATTAAACCAAGAATATCACGATTCATTGTTCTTAAACACAACTCCTTACACAAGTGCACACTAAAGAGGACTAACATTAACGGTTGGCTTAAAAGCCAGACATCTCAAGCTTGACTCCCCACAAATTACTACAATGCAATTAGCTGACAATCGCATGCTTCCTAAAGGATTTGTATCAATCCAAGATGGTTTAGGGAACAATGCCAATTGGAAGTGTTCTAATACAATTGTTCATGTGAAAATAAACATCAGAACACATGAGGAACAATAGGTGCTTTGTTGATCTTCCTCTACTCAAGTCGTGCCACATGAATTTCCCTTCAAAAATTTGGACCTAACATGGGTCCAAACACCCAAAAAAGAGTTATTGTACAACTGAAGCAGGTAAATCTTCTGCAATCATTTCAATTACTAGGCTATCAAGGGCCCTCATATCCGACAAACTAAGATTGGAAACGTCCTGACTTAGTTTGACCAATAAAGTGAGGAGACAGAGGGACCTTTGCAATAGCATGTTATGCTTTTGCATTAAATGAGAACATGTCTCCCGGCATTATATTGGTAACTTTATCAATTATCAGAAAAATATCTCAACAATACTGGCATTGCACCCATGGCACGATCATTCTAACAGAAATACAGAATCTCAATGCTCTTGCGTTATGTATCCAAAACAAACTGATCAAGGATAATTAGTTTCATTTAAAGACCACCAAAGCATGGAACAAGCATGCGCATGTATGGCAGCATGTTACTATATCTTGCAATGACAGACTAAAACCGTGGATCCGAGTAAAAGGCAAGGACATTGATTGGTCTTTACCTCAAAACTGGTTTCAACAGCCACGCTTTATTCGTCAATTGTCATCGCAAAATGAAACAACAGATCATCATGTTTTTTCCTTTTTCTCTTTTCCACATACTTAAGGAAGTAACTAATGCTGAAAGAACTCACATTCACCCCTGTGATCTTTAACTGCAAAGGCCTCAATTTTAGCTTCACGAACACGAACCTCCTTGAAATCTCCAGTAGCAACCTTCAGACCAAGCCTAAACTTTCTGCTCCAGTAGCAACCTTCAGACTAAGCCTAAACTTTCTGCTCCTTGTCCAGCTCGAATTGTCAGTGAAAGTCATATCTCCCACAGTGCCCACGCCTTCCTTGAGAATTACCTGTAAATCCCCAGTTAGGAGTGGTCTTTTCCCCTCACATTCCTTTACTTCATGGTTTTCAAACTCATCTTTCATCCAATCTTCGCTAGTTTCCTCATTGAAGTCAACTTCAAGCGCTACAACATTCAGTTTGGCTGCTGATTCCGGTCCAATTTGTATTACATTTCCGGTGACTGCATCTATAAGGACCACAAAAGTGAAAAACAGTCCAGGTTTCTCCTCAAGTAAAATTGAGAAAACAAAAAGAGATCATAAATATTGAGCAACGGCAAACGATTGAACAGTTCATAAATATTGTCATACTCTTGTTATCAATAGCTGTAAGTATAAGAATGGTACGAAGCTCCACCAAATTCAAAGGACTTAGGCTAGATGTACAGAGAATCAATATGTGATTATTTTAGAAGCTACTAGTCTAATCTCAAAACCCCCATCTAAATCAAAATACCCAATGCCTAGAAAACAGCAAAACCACATACAAAAAATATGCATGGCCGATTTGGCTTTTGCTTCGAAAACCCCCATTTAAAATACCTTTTAGACCACGTAATTCAACTATTCAAGCAAAGAGAACTAGATTGATAAAAGTTTCTAGCTTTACAACCAAAAGCCCCTAAAAAAATTATTAGTCAGTTTGGATTCTGCTTTTAGCCACTGAGATTTCCCATGTACGGTAGGCAAATACAAAAATGGCACACCAAAACCTAGGACATGCAATTACAAAAATCACACACCAAAACCCTAGGATAGGCAAATACAAAATGGTGCACAAAAAAAAGTACCCTGATAAGTGAGAACCCTAAACTTGCACCAAAAATGGCGTATTGTATCAATACAGAGGGAAAGAGAGATCGAGAGGGGCAGAGACAAATAGGGAGAGAGAGAGAGAGAGAAGGACCTGGAAAGGAGATTGAAGAAGCTTCAACTTCGCCATGGTCGTAACCCGAGAGAGAGAGGAAGCGGGGGGGGGGGGTGGAGAGGGGGGACTGAAGAACTCGGGTGTTTTTTTAGTATAATAGCTAATAGAAAAAGAAAAAGAAAAAGAAAAAGAAAATTGAAATATAAAATATTAATTGGATACCATTACCTAATACTACGCCGTTTTATAATCCTTGCTTATGCCGACCCATCAACTTTGTCGGTGAACCCCTGAAAAGAAGCGGCAAGGGAAAATTGTGGAGCGCGTAAACTCAGCGCCTAAAATATTGAACTTCGGCGATGCAATTTGTGTGTTGCCAAATGTAGGCTTTTCGCTGACAACATTTTCTCATTGCTGAAGCTACAATTTTGGTCGCTAGAAATAGACCCACCAATGGACCCAATTGGATTATTAGCGGCCACTCACCGCCGATGCATTTATCAAAGCGTGTCGCCATTGCTTACCCAACAGCAATTCAATTTTTGGTTCTTCGCCATTTGGGTTGCCCTTGCTGCATTTTCTTGTAGTGATAGGTGGGGAAAGCCTAAGCCACCACAGCCCTTCTTGCTGTTGTCAGTCCCCACTCAAACGTTTTTGCCTTCTTGTCCTCGGTTGCCACGACAGTTTGGGCGTAGCGGGACAGTTCCTCAAACTTGGCCGCGTATTGAGTGACGGTCATCGTTCCTTGTTTCAGATTTAGGAACTCTTGTTCCTTGGCCAAACGAAGAGGCGTGGGAAAGTACTTGTCGAGGAATAGAGTCACGAACTCAGCAAAGGTCATGGCGGCAATGTCATGGGTAGCCTCCATCAGATCCCACCAGTAGAAGGCTTCTCCTTTCAGCTGATATGTGGCTAAGGCTACACGATCTCCATTTCGGGTAATCTCTAAGGTGTTCAGGATCACCTTGACTTCCTTCAGCCATGTTTCGGCCACGGTGGGGTTGGTATCTCCGTTGAAGGTCGGGGGTCAGCGTTTGCAAAATTCGTTCATCGCCCCAGTTCGGGTCATAGGTTCATCATCGCAGTTTTGGTTTTAGCGGTTAGCGTTTAAGGCTGTTACGAGCGCTTGCATGATTTGAGCTAGGTCGGGGTTGGGGTTGGGGTTAGAGGATTCACCGTTCTCATATCCTAGTCCACTGCGTCGGTTCACCATCTACGAGTAGAAAATTGAAAAGGGGGCATTTTAGTCTACTAAAAAAATTTTTATTTTTTTTTGCAAATGGTGTATCTAGCAGTTTATCAAGTAGTATGCAATAGTGCTCTTTTAAAGGCAACATTTCATAGATAAGCAGAAAATTACAATCAAAAGTATAGAGTTCTACTACAAAAGACAATTAAGTAGGGACATAAAATAAGATTTCCTAAGACAAATTGGATTGATTCTTCATACTCCTACTACATGATTCTACTAGCCTTAGTGCTCATAAGGACAACTCAAGCTTTTAGAGTCTTATTCTAATACTACTACTCTACTAACGAGGTGGAATGAGTCCGAAAAGCTCTCTCAACTGCTCCATCCATTCCTTCTCTCTTATCTCGAGCCAATGCTCTCCCTCTCGGCGAATCTTCTCGGCTAGCTCCCTAAGCTGCGAGTCCTGAGGGTCGACTGCCATGAGCTGGCCCTCACTAGTAGAGAGTGTCATCACGTCTAGCTCGTATAACTGATCGCCGGTCTCGGGGTCACATATACCTAGGTGAGGTATCAGGGTAAAGCTCTTGGGCGCTAGCAGTGCCTTGTAGTATAATAGGTCTGCTACGGTGGTCGAGGCAGCAAAGTAGCGGCTATCCATATCTACAATAAGGAAAATTACATATTAGACTTAACGGTGGAAAGAGGGAATCGCACACAAATAAATGCAAGTACACATAAACAGTGATCATATCTGATAGAAACACAAGTCTTTCATTACTTAAAAAAACAAGTACAACATAGATGACTCACTGGTCTAAGCTTCATACTACATTTTGATTACAACAAAAGGTCCAACCACATGCCAAGTCTTCCTAATTAGTCTAGAAGATAGTTGGGAATTCAATCCTATAAGCTCCTATGTTGGTCTCGTAGGGTGGTGGTGGTACATCACCGGAGTTAGCGGGTACATCCATGAAGTCGGGCATAACCCAACTCTTCATAAATTAATATTTCGTCATCGCTCTCATGATACATTGGTTCCTCCTCGGGAAACTCTTCGGGATCTTCTTCCTCCGGGTCCTCCTCCTCGGGATCTTCCTCCTCATCGGGATTTTCCTCTTCGGGGTCTTCCTCAACTTCTACATTTTCGGGGGGTGCTATGGGTGCTGGTTCGGCATTGTCCTCCTCTACATCCTCGGGAGGCGCTATTTGGACTAGGACGGGTGCCGCTGCGACATCATCCCCTTCCTCATTGGCAGGAAGTATGATGGTGCCATGCTCTTGGTAGTGGTCATGAGTGTAGGGAAAGCATAGGGGAAATAAGGATCCTCCACTAGTTGGTTTGTCATAGATCTTAGGGTGCTTGCAAGATGGTGGGCTTCGGCTAGCAAGTTGGCTTGGTAGAGATTTGGTTGGGCCATCTACAACAAAGAGAACTATCTTTTAGACTTATAAATGAAGGCATACACAATAACAAGTCTTGTATTCATAACATAACAAAAGTACAACTTTAGACATTGGTGGTCCTATTCTTCAACATCCTATATCCCAAAGGATTACAATTGGTCCTAGGTTGGCTTAAGATATGCCTAGTCGACGTCGGTATTTTTTTTCTTTTCGGTATCTCGCCCTCCTTGAGGTTCCCTACCATCTTTCATCAAAAGCTTGGCGCAAACGACGTTCGTATTCTTTTATGATCGCTGCGAGTGCGACGGCCACGACGAGAGCCCAGTACCAGAAGGTGTTGAGATGGTTATTCTCGGCGAACCACCATGGCATGCTTATTGTAAGTACCGCACAAAGCAAAATGAAGGTGAAGAGTTGCATCCATAGGGTTTGGATTGTTATGGTTAGTTCGGCTCGCTCGATTTCTTGGAACATGGCATCTTCCGGAAATCCTCGTCGTCGGGTTGCCATGGTTCGGTATGATAGGATAGCGATTTGGAGGGGTTAAGATGAAGAGATGGAAGTGGTGGTGGAATATATATAGGGGCGGAAAAGGTGTGTTGAGGAGGGAAAGGGTTTGAAATTTAAATTTTTGATATTTGATATTTGGAATTTGAATTTTTGGAGTTTGAAATTTGAAGTTCAAAAGGTGTGGTTTGCCGCGCCTAATGGGGTTATGCTCGGCACTTGGTGCTAGGTTCCTGCTCTCGTCCCTTAAAAGGCATGGGAAAATATTATCCAAGAACGACTCCTCAACGAACTAGTAAATAAAAATTGCTTAACGTTTTATCCTCAATTAGTAACGTTTTTAGGCAAAGGTTTACTAACACCAAAAATATTTTCGAGTTTCTAAGTTCCACATTCGATCCTTGATTTAAGTCATCATCCAATTGTTCGGGAGTTCCCAGCTCGGCGGTACTGCCAATTTCCGCACCTCGCTTCAATCCGACCATTGTTTTGACAAAATTCCACCCAATTTGGGACGGTAAACTTAAACTCAATTCACATTTGTGTAATGGTCAAACTATCTTATGGTCTACCCATTCTTCCCATGGCCGAGATTTTAAACCTAAAGCTCTGATACCAAGTTGTAACGCCTCGAATTTTGGGAACATTATATAGACAATTTTATTGAAAACTGAAGTAGAGTCATGCTTAATATTACATCATAATCCATACAAAAGTACTTCTATTCAAATAAGGGAGGGAACTAGGGTTCCTATCTACTGCTCCGCTTCTTTCTCCATTCTGGTTAGCTCTTCAGCTCCAAAGGCTTCCAAGGCTTAGAGTTCACCTTGTTCGTTTATGAGGTCTGACATATTATACCAGCGTCGCCACCAATATAATATGTCAGGGTCACCAAAGGTAACACCAGGAGCTACAAAAGCCCAATTGAATAAACCCTACCCACTAACTCTTAACTTACAAGCAATAGTACTTACAAATTTAATTAGACAATTAACAAAAACACATTCCCATACACTAACCAAGCTAACGTTGGTGTCCATGATTCTCTTTGTTTCTCATACGCGACTCATCATAGACCGTGTCTCGTTTTCTTTTTCCTTTACCAAATCCATGTTTCCAAAATCATCTTTAACACACCTAACCTCGGTTCCGCTGCGCCGGGTTCCCATTGGCACACAAAACTTTGCATTGGCTCCTCTCCACGGATAACCAAGCTACTCACCCAACCTCGGTTCCGTCGCGCCAGTCTCCAGAGTATCCTCACAATGGTTCCGCCGCGACGAGTTCCCATTGGCACATACACACACACACATCTCACATAATGCCACCAAAACTGGTCATTATGTAGTTTCAAAATATTTCCTTCTTTGTAACACATTTTCCTTGTTAACCACACCCTAGATGCCATGTTTCTACTTTCTCGATTTCCCGTGTCTCGTTTTCATGCAATGACTCTGCGGTAGGACTTTTCACATACAAAATCATAATTATTCATTGTAATCTTGAAACTAAACTAGCAAGATCATCCAATTCTATATTACTAACATACTTCAAGTTACAACAAACAAGTTTACTAACTATCATGCAATTCCAACATTTAAAAGTGATAGATAACCTTATATACTTAGAGAAAACGATTAAGAAAACTCTATGTTAAACTTTGAAATATAGAGTAAGGGCATTTTACTTTCCAACATTCGATTCTACACTCTACGTGGAGTTAGTGAGCGAGGGGTTCTACCTTACTTCTTGGCGGTTGGTCGGTTTTGAGAATAGGTCGTCGGTTTTGGCGAATCGGCGGCATAACGGCTCCGGATTGCTTCGAAAGGAAGAGAGATGGATTTTCTCTTCCTAGAAACTACTTTGTTAACTTAACTAAGCTATTTTAAAGATCTAGGGGTGGGTTTTGGAAGTGGTTTGGTGGTAGCTCTCAAGAACTTCAAGAAAACTCAAGAAACTTGAACTTTGGAACTTAGAATTTCTAGAGAGAAGTGAGAGTAAGAAGTGAAGGTGTGAATTTAGCTTGAAGTGAGCTTGCTATTTATAGGCCAAGGTTCCTCCCTCCTCTCTCTCCCATCCGAATTCTCTCTCTCTCTCCATATCTCTTTTTTTATTCAACTTGTCATGCTTTCTTTTGAAAGATCAACGGTTTGCTTGCACTTTCTACCTAGTTCTAGGCTTGCATGGCTAGGTTTAGTACTTTGGATTGGATTATGGAAAGATTGGCGGAGAAAAGGAGGGTTGTACAAGGTTTAAAATTTAGTAAGTGTACTAATAAGGACAATGGAAGATAGATTTGGTTTAGAAAAATATAACATCATAGATTTGAAAGGATGTAAGAAGATTATGGTAAGGACAATCAAATCTCTTCTCTTTCTTCCTTTCTAGGACAAGTTTAGGTTATCCTAAAGGGTTCCTTGTCTTGTCTAGTTTATAAAATACTTGTTTATATATGAAAGGGCAAGGAAAATCTAGATTTGGTTGTACCATGATTGTGTGAGAAATTGGCCAAAAGAATTTGACTAGATTGAGTGAGCAACACATGCACAGACATCACTCTCTCCCTCCCTCTCTCTCGGCCATCTCTTTCTCTCTCTCCCTCTCTCTCTCGGCCCTCCTTTCGCCAGATCGTCGAACTATGTACCACGAAGGATGAAATCAAGTGCAAAGCATTCCCCACCAGCCTCGGCTCCCTTGGAAACAAGTTGCCCGCTGGGTCCATCCGGAACTTGGCTAACCTTGATCGGGCATTCAATACCTGCTTCATCACTAAGAACAAGACGGCCAAGGAGCCCGAATCCCTGTCCCAAATGAGGAAGCTCCCAACTGAGACGCTCAAGAAATACTCCGAACATTACTGGCAACTTTTCAATGAAATGCCTAGGATTAATGAGTATTGGGCAGCACGTTCTTTCAAAAACGGCTTGGAATCTGGCAGCAAGATCTTGGACGAATTGGCAATCCATCCTTCGCATGACATGGGCGAACTAATGAGAATTGTGGAAAGATTCTGCGCCCTCAAAGAGCTCTACGCAAACTGAGCAGCTCAAGGGATTCCTAACGCAACTGCTCGACTGCCGATAGTCATTCCTCAATTGCTGGCACCAATTCCCACCCCGCAATCCCAGCCGAAGAAGCATATGAACAACATGAAGGAAGGGAAGAAATGCCCACCAAAGGCACACAACTACGTGGCCGAAACAACAATTTTCAAGGAGCCCATTTGGCCTTTTCTCAAAGAGATTATGGGACAACCCTGGTTTGAGTGGCCAACAGGAAAGCTCGGGAAAGACTTAGGCCAGCCAAATCAGAACCCAAGGAAGAAATGTTCCTACCACAATGAGCTTGGCCACTATACCACAGCTTGCGCCCCATACAAAGCACTCTTGGAGTGCCTTGCGTCTCAAGGCCATCTGGACAAGTACATTGACCGAGCCAAAATGCCCATCTGCCAGCCCATCACCAACCCAAACCCCAATGAGTAACGAATGGTGATCCACGTCATCCATGGCCCAATAACAAAAGAGTCTAAAACCCACCTTTGAGCCAACCTAGATTAAGCCTCTACCTCCAAGCAGATACTCTCGGTGGGACCTGGGTCAAAGCGACCACGCATGGAGGACGTACCAAAATGGACAATCACTTTCACTGAGCATGACCTAAAAATGGTTCAGACCCCTCACACCGAAGCTCTTGTGGTTACCGTTCAGATTGATGTACATGATGTTAAGCGAGTTCTCATCGATCAAGGAAGTTAGACAAAGATCATGTACTACGACCTCTTCAAGAAACTTGATCTCCCGGAGTCGGCCCTACAACCGACGGAAGTGTGTAGACACCCTATTCTGGACTATTCGGATCAGCACGTTTTGCGGTTTTTTTTGTTACCCCAATGATGATAGGAGGTTGAAAACACTCCGAGGTCGATGGAAGGTCTTGAGCTTTGGACATCCCCCTTCAAATCCGTTTCAAATCCCTTCAAACCCTTCAAAGCCAGAGCCATATGGCCCCTGGCTAGACCTTACATACTCACGCCATCTTTTACTTGGCGTGCGCCAGAAAGCTACCACGTGTCGGACATCGACCGTTGACTCAGTTTGACCTGGCGCATGGCGGTTTATGGGTGGCGTACGCATGGTCAAGGCCGGTCAAATCACCGCTTTTCTGTCACGTGCTCGAGACTTTGTAACCACCCCAGTATAGTGCAGAGCCTCCTGATCATTACATTCTGCAGGGGACGTCCCCCTCTCTCTCCTACACTACCCATCAACTAGTCCCATGCATTTAATGCATGGGAGGTTCCCTCCTTAACCCAACCAGCCCCTAACCCCAGCTGATCAGCCCTGGTCTCAGCCCCTCTCTCCTCTATAAATACCCCCCTTGCATTCATTTGAAGGGGTTAACCACATTAAGAAGCAAAAACTCTCTTTCTCTCTTTTCTCTCTTGTTTCTCTCTTCTCCATTGAAAGAGCAAGAGGTAGAGGAGTACCCCATACCCACATTGCTATTCAGTCACCTTCCAACCTCCATCTTCAACTTCCAACCACCAAGCTCAAACCACCTTCCATCCTTTACACCAAAGGTATACCACCTTTGCGTGGCTTTCTGTTTTCAAACCCTGAGGGGAACCAGAAAGGTCCTGGCTAGTAACTGATACTAGTCCAGGCCCTTTACTGGTAAAATAAACAATGGTATAAAACGAAACATGGTGCACGCCAGTACATGGAAGCCGTACGCCACCTTTGGCAGTGCGTGCATTACTGGCGTGGGGGTCATGAATCGTCATTTTATGGCTTATTTTCTGCTCATCACCTCATAGCATGTTAATAACCAGTTTAACAGCTCTCTATATCCTTGAACTGCTTAGCTGTAACTTTCAATACTTGATTTCTATTCTGCTTTAAAAGGCCTCTAGGATCCTTCTGGTCATGTTCCAGAACCCAGATGGTGTAAAGCCAAGCACTGGACAGAAGGCAAACCTAGCGTACGGTCCCTTAGGGATGCCGTACGGCAAGTAAGCTAAGGTTCAGCGCCTGGCCCTTGCATCACAGCTCAATCCTGGCCTTTTGTTATCTCCCCACTCTGTTTATGGGGTTTGCTTGTCCTTTTTATGGCTTCAGGCCATTTTTCGTACCTGTATCTGTAGATATGATCATATTATAAACTGCGTGGTTTGTCCTGGGTGTGCACTGGTCCATTCCAGAGCCCAAAGGGTTGAAAACAAAGGCTGTGAGTGACAGGGGGTAGTGTACGCCAGCTTCTTAGTGGCGTGCGCAGGGTATGATGGCGTGCGGTGCTCGGCCGCTGCATGCCAGTGTACTGCCTGCTCACGCACCTAAAAAATAGCATACTCCATCTCGGTGAGACTGTTCACAGTGCTTGTTCTCAATCTATGTCCTTATGTTAATCCAAACCAAGCAAATCATCATCCATAACCATTTTGTCACATAACTGCAAACTGTTACAGCTTTAATTCCCATTAACTGCTCCCCCGCCCTAATTGGCTAAAAAATGATCAAATGAGAGAAAAATGCAAAAGTTTTACAAAAATGCCTGAGTAGAGACCGATCTCCGGATTGGGCGAAAGGGGTGCCATAAAACCCTTCCCCTCTCGTAACCTGGCTCCCGAACCTCAGATATCGAAGGTGATGACGGACTAGTCTCCGCCTTTTTCAAAATCAAAACAAATGTAGCAAAACGTTTTCAAGTTCGGTTCCTTGGGTATCCCTCCGCTAAAACCCGAGTGGCGACTCTGAATCGAAGCGTCTCGCCGCGCTTTCCAAAGAGGGCCGCACCCAAATGTTTTCAAACAACAAAATTCAGGATTTTGGGGCGCGTGCCCACAAAGTGCCCCTCATCAGTTTCAATGGAGCTCTCATCTGGCCGCTTGGCCGCATCTTCCTTCCGGTTGTCGTCAATTCAAAAACGTTAAGCGTCAAATTTGTCGTTGTAAAAGTTTCGAGCCCATACAATGCCATCCTTGGCCAAACCTAACTCCACGGCATGCAAGCCATTGCCTCCACATATCATGAGGTTGTACGCTTCATCGGCGCCCGCGGAAGGTTGGGATACCCACGCGGCGATCAAGTAGCATCCAAGAAGTGCTATGTCTTGGCAGTCCACAATTCGACCAAAGCAAAGCAAGTCCAATGGGTCAAAGTGCCAGACCTGGTCATACTTAAAGATGTCGGCGAACTAGGCAAGGAAAAGCAATCGAAGACCTTATGTATATGACAATCACTAAGGATGAATCTCGTTTCTTTTTACTCTGCTCTTTTTCAAAAAGCATTTTCCGAAAAAAAAAAATTTGCATTTCTCTCTTCCTCAGTCATTCTTTGGCATTCTTCCATTTGCATCGATGTTGGCTAGCCCCGTTGAGGTGTTTTGGGTAACCGGCACAGTTTACTGGAGCCCAGGGTCCTCGAACGCCCAACAACCTTGGACGATGATGGGTCGTAATACCGTTCGACCATTGCTCTGCTAAACGCGTTGCAATGGGAGGTATACCGTGGCTCTAGTCAGAGGAACCCCCTTAAACCAAAACCAGCCTCTCCATGCGTACAAAGCACTAGAACCTTTCAACCTAAGATAGGAACCTACAGGGTAGGATCTTCTTGCATCTGACCCCCATAAACTGTCTATGTGTTACTGCTTTCCCTATCGCATGCCTGTACATACATTCATACCGATCTGCGTAAGAGCATGCTTGGGCGGCTTTTAGGTTGTCTCTTGTCGAGACCGTCTTATGTCTGCTAGGATGCTGCTATGGACCGATGACGAGTCGTGCATCTTGATGTTGCACGTTATGCCTTTAAATCCTTTAATCAAACGACCCTTTTGGAAATCAAAACTTTCTAAGCCTTTGTCTAAAAATCCAAATTAAAATTTCAAAACGAGAAGGACTGGAGGAAATGTCGTGATATCTACACCATCCAGGTTAAAAGTGCAAATCATTTACACCCTCAAGGCTCCGGCACAGTGCTGCTTACGCCACTTCGGTTATGGTATCACGCCATCGGTACCTAGTCATTCTAAAAATTCAAACTTTGAACTTCAAGAAAAGGGTAACTAAAGGCTTAGGCTGCTTTGACATCCGTTAGTGTTAGTCGATTCAATCAAGGATACAGTATCGAAAAGAAATCTGAGGATTCTGTGGCAGCATCCGAATGGTGTAGGGAGGTCTCTTTAGCTATAGAGTCTAGGAGGACACCGACGACGTTGACATGCTCATTTGCCATCCTTTCAAAAATTTTCAAAATAATTGCTGCAGGCTGTCACTGAGCTCTTATACTTTGCTGTCTAGCTGCATTATGGGAAGCTCCGAGTTCAAGAGCCAAACCTACTTGGGACTGTCTGCGGGGGTTGCTTGAAAATCTGCTTTGGGGTTTGCTTTTGGGTCAGTCACAACGGAAGCTCTGGCTTGCACTCAGTCAAGGGAAGACTCACCGCCGACAACTCCGCACGAAACACTGCCATCCAGTCCATCTCCTCCTCGAACGCCTAAACCAGTCAAGACAGAAGTTTGGGACATGGCCGAACTACCACCTCCGAACCTTGCTAATACCTTGGCAGACCTCCAGCACAATTTAGCCATCATGCAAGAGAGGGCCAATCAAGCTGATGCCTCCATGGCCGATCTGCGTGCTCTAATTGAGGAACGACTCCCCGCAAGAGGTGGAGGTAGGGAAAGGAATGACCGCCAACTTTGGCTAAAGAGATCCCTCAAGATGAAACTCCTCCCCCAAATCCTGAAATGACTGCTCTAATCGCCAAGATGGCTAAACTCAAAGAGGCGGTGTCCAAGGCTGAAAGGATAGGAGCCGGCGGTTTGGACATGGACCATCTTTGCCCATTTCCGAACGCCAGGCTGCCTGAAAGGTTCAAGATGCCAAATTTTGCGAAGTTCGATGGAACAGGGGTTCCCAAGACCCACATACTGGCTTACTGTTAGCACCTTGAGAGTCAAGGCTTGCTAAGCTTGGCTAGCGGTGGCACCTTGCACCCTAGCCAACCAGTGGAAATAAAGGCATGAGGCAGGCATGTCTTTACAAGGTGACCCGATGGTGTCGGCACTGGTCCCTTAGACAAGTGGCAGTCGTGATGCACGTGAAGGCCCGATGATATCGAGGCAGGGATGCTAAACGGGAAACAGGCTTGTAGGACAAGGCAATCGAGGAAAACGGCTAAGTATTGGGAAGCAGGGGTTGGATCATGAGATTGGCCAGGCAGCCTTGAGTTGGCTCGGGCAAAACGGAGGCAGACCTGAGTTGGCTCGGGCAAAACGGTTATTGACGGTTAACAGCATTCTGCACATGTTGCTGGGAGCATGGGACAGGTGTCCAAGGCAGGAAACGGGCGGCTTATGATGCTGGCAGCATGGGACAGGTGTCAAAGGCAGAAACGGGTAGTTATCGGCAGTTACAGTCAGGCAGTTTCAGAATTCAATGTGCTGGCAGATTCTGGCAAAGCCAGCACAGCCCTAGGGTAGTTGGGGGTGTCAACTGCAAGATCATGGGTTGGCCCCATGATCTCATGTACTTAGTGGCCACGTTTTTATGATTGTAAGCCTATTTAAGGCAAGGCATTTTCGTAGCCTAAGGCAGAGAGGGATGTTCTGTCTAGGCACTAGAGTGTTTCCTTTGTAAGTTGGTGCTTAATAAAGGTTGGGACGGTTCTCGTAACTCTTGTGTGTTTCTAGATGTTCAAACTTGTCGGTTGTGTGAGTAAACACTAATTTGGCTGAGACCAAGTGTTGGCGTACTTGGTGCCATCACGGGTAAATTTCTAGGCGAAAAACAGCCCCGTGACAGTTGGTGTCAGAGCAACCCAGGTTGCAAGCAGAAGTTGCAGAGCTCCGGGTGGAGTCATGGCTGTAAACGCTGCACTCGAGGCGGTACAGGCCAGAGTTACACAGTTGGAAAAACTTGTTGGCGTTGATGAATCTGATGAGGGCGTTACCTTGGTTGAACGTTTCGATGTTGTGTTGGCTTCGGTCGAGTCACAGAAAACGGCTCACGAAACACACGTTGTTCAAACAGATTCCAAGTTTACAGAGATGCTGTCGGATATGAACAAACTCTCGGATTTCATGAGGGAGTGGGTTTCCAACTTGGAGTTAGAATTGCTGGTTGTGAAGAGGGCCTTCCTTGGTAGCTCAGACGGATTCGAGACTCGTGTAAAGGTCCCTGAACCGAAGGTTTTCGGCGGTGCCCGAAATGCCAAGGAGTTGGAAAACTTTCTGTGGGATATGGAGCAGTACTTCGTAGCTGTTCATGTTCAAGAGGCAGATCGTGTAACAATCACCACGATGTTTCTCACGGGCGTTGCGAAACTCTGGTGGAGAACTCGATGTGGGGACAGCGGGCGTCCAAAGATCGAGCAGTGGGAAACGCTGAAGAAGGAATTGAAGGATCAATTCCTGCCTTGCAATTCTTCGTGGCTTGCAAGGGAGTCGCTGAAACAATTGAAGCACACGGGTACAGTGCGAGATTACGTGAAGGAATTCAGTTCTTTGATGCTGGATATCAAGAACATGTCGGAGGAGGACAAGGTTTTCAATTTTATGTCGGGTTTACAGAATTGGGCACAGTTGGAACTACGAAGGCTGGGAATCAAGGACTTGCCGACGGCTGTTGCCGCTGCCGACGGGTTGGCAGATTTCAAACTGACGGGCGAATCCAATTCTTCTGAATCCAGCACGTCAAAATCTGGTTCAAAGAAGTGGGATAAGAGTCAGAAAGACAAGGGTCAGAAATCGGAATCGGTTGCGGAGGACAAACGGCAAGGCAAAGGGAATTTCAGCAAGGGTTGTTTCATTTGCGATGGGCCTCATCGGGCAAAGGATTGCCCAAAGCGTGAAAAGCTGAATGCTATTTGCGTGGATGAAGGGAAAGATGGTGATTCAGACGCCGAAGTGCATGTTCGGGTCAACCCTATGCAATTGCTCAACGTGATTCATGTAGACAAGGCAGTAACCTCGCAGAGATCGGGTTTGATGTACGTGAAAGTGTTGCTTTGTGAAATGGAAGTGTTCGCCATGGTGGACACGGGGGCCACACACAACTTTGTTTCAGAACGGGTGGTGCAGTCGCTTGGGTTAAAAGTCGTGGAAAGTTTCAGTCGGATCAAGACAGTGAATTCCAATGCTAAGGTGGGGCATGGAATGACGGGCAATGTCGCTTTGAGGATCGGGGACTGGAATGGGCAAGTGGATTTGATGGTGTATCCGCTTGACGACTTCGAACTTATACTGGGTAATGAGTTCTTTGTGGCTGCAAAAGTGGCTGTGATGCCACATCTTGGTGGGATTTTGATTGCTGATGAGAAACGGCCCTGCTTTGTGCCGTGTTGTTCCAAGGCAGAGAAGAGCAAGTTGGTAAGGGAAGGAACGGGTGGCTGGCTATCGGCAATTGAAGTGCAGAATTTTCCAGACTTGGTAGTTGCTGGAAGAAAACAAGCTCAACGGGCTTCTCTCACAGTTTAGATGCACGGGATTCTGGATGGTAAGGTGAAAGGGCAGATCGAGGCAAATGGGAGAACCTCCTGTTTGGCGAATTGTGAAGAAAGGCAAGACTTAGAGGCTACATGGCAAACGGATGGGCCTTTGTGGCAGTCTGAGGCGCAAGTGTTGGAGTACTTACGGGCCTTACCGACGACGACGTCGGCTTCCTCTGGTGGGGGTGGTTTGTTAGCACCTTGAGAGTCAAGGCTTGCTAAGCTTGGCTAGCGGTGGCACCTTGCACCCTAGCCAACCGGTGGAAATAAAGGCATGAGGCAAGCATGTCTTTACAAGGTGACCCGATGGTGTCGGTTGGTGTCGGCACTTGTCCCTTAGACAAGTGGCAGTCGTGATGCACGTGAAGGCCCGATGATATCGAGGCAAGGATGCTAAACGAGAACCAGGCTTGTGGGACAAGGCAATCGAGGAAAATGGCTAAGTATTGGGAAGCTGGGGTTGGATCATGAGATTGGCCAGGCAGCCTTGACTTGGCTCGGGCAAAACGGAGGCAGACCTGAGTTGGCTCGGGCAAAACGGTTATTGACGGTTAACAGCATTCTGCACATGTTGCTGGGAGCATGGGACAGGTGTCCAAGGCAGGAAACGGGCTGCTTATGATGCTGGCAGCATGGGACAGGTGTCAAAGGCAGAAACGGGCAGTTATCGGCAGTTACAGCCAGGCAGTTTCAGAATTCAATGTGCTGGCAGATTCTGGCAAAGCCAGCACAGCCCTAGGGCAGTTGGGGGTGTCAACTGCAAGATCATGGGTTGGCCCCATGATCTCACGTACTTAGTGGCCACGTTTTTATGATTGTAAGCCTATTTAAGGCAAGGCATTTTCGTAGCCTAAGGCAGAGAGGGATGTTCTGTCTAGGCACTAGAGTGTTTCCTTTGTAAGTTGGTGCTTAATAATGGTTGGGACGGTTCCCGTAACTCTTGTGTGTTTCTAGACATTCAAACTTGTCGGGTGTGTGAGTAAACACTAATTTGGCTGAGACCAAGTGCTGGCGTACTTGGTGCCATCACGGGTAAATTTCTAGGCGAAAAACAGCCCTGTGACACTTACCATGGTGCTATGAAACTACATGGGGTAGAGGAGGAAGCCATGGCTCAGCTCTTCCCACAGACTCTGGCAGGCCCCGCTTTTCAATGGTTCTTGTCTCTCGACATCACCAAGCGCCGAACATGGGAGGACATTGGCACGGCCTTTAATGCCCAATACAGCTATAACGCTCAGCTCAAGATGACCACCTGGGAGCTCGAGTCCACTAAGATGAACGCTAAGGAGTCTTTTGCGGACTTCATCAAAAGATGGAGGGCTAAGGCAGCTCTCATGACCGATCGGCCCAGTGAGAAAGATCAGATCCGCATCATCTCCCGAAATCTGCAGCCGAATTTTGCCAAAAATCTTGTACTTGTTCAGGGTGCTGATTTCGATACTTTCTTAGACTCTGGCCTTGCTATTGAGGAAGCCCTCCAAACAGGAGTTCTGCAGCGGAGTGACACCTCTTCCTCTACTTCAAAGTCCAAACCCCGTGCTTACACCGGTAACAGCACTGCTCTATTCGGCAGTAATAACTACGCCAACGCAGCATCCGCCAGCAACAGGGCTACCCAGGGTTCCAGCCATGTTGCCGACATTAACCAAGTGCAAACCCCTCAAAAACCCCGAAACCGCAACCAACCCCAGAACTTTGCCAAGTTCGAGGCTCCGTTGTCTCAAGTGCTAGAAAGGTTGGTCAAATCCGGTCATCTCAGGCCATTGGATCCAACTCCCCTTCCTCAAAACCCGTCTCCGAGCCATAACTCGAGCGCCTTCTGTGCCTATCACCAAATGCCCGACCATTACACCGACTCGTGCTATCGTCTCCGCCATGCGATTCAAGACTTGGTGGACAATGGTACCCTTCCAACCCCTCCTAAACCCAACGTCATCACCAATTCCATGCCCAACCACAATTCCAACCCCCAAATAAACCAGATAAGCCTCACCTCCACCATATTCAACCCCACTGACCATATAACCCCAGAACATCACCCTAAACCTATTATAACCATCCCGGCGGAGTTCAATGTCAACATGCTGGCAGTTGGCTGGGATATGGAGGACAAAGCAAGGGAGTGGGCAGAACTCGCCAATGACTGGAACGAGCGGTACTTCATGGGATTCCCTCAGGCTCCGGTTGTTGATCAGGCTCAATTGGACCAATGGGAGGAAGATTGGAACATAGCAAGGGCAGATCTGCTCGATGGCTTGTCCCTATTTATGCTTTTCTATCAACCTAAGCCTGCTGCGGCCGAGGCCGAGGAAGAATATGTGTGGGATCCGGAGCCCGATGCTGCGCAGTTGGCCTGGAACCAGAACTTCAACATGGAGAAGGCAGACGATGATCAGGATTTGGGTGAGCAATACTTGGTATGCTACATCGGAGGAGAGGTCATCCCCGATACGCGCCGACAACTAGGGGAAGCATGGCCACTGCTAGACTCCATCTCGAATGCTGTACATGCGAGCGATCCGACTGTCAATATCATGCCTATGGATAGGCCACGCCCGGTAGTGCCTCATAGGGATGACTGTTCAATCATGGTGTTGAATGCACCGCCCGATGACCTGTGGGAGGTAGATGAGATCGTCGACCTTAACAAAAGTCCACTGCCGGCCGATTTTTGGGACGTCGATAAAGTGGTCGACATGCAAGTAGGTGTAGACACCCCATTCTGGACTGTCCGGATTAGTCCTTTTACTTTCTTTGTTGACCCGATGATGATAAACGGTCGAGAACAGTTCAAGGTCGATGGAAGGATTTGAGCTTTGAGCGTTGAACTCTCTCCCTTCAAACCCACCTTCAAGCCCATTTCAAAACCCTTCAAAACCAGAGCCAAATAAGCCCTAGCAAAACCGTACCTTGCTTACGCCAGGTTCTTCTTGGCGTGCGCCAGCAAATTGCCACGTGTCGGACATCGACCGTTGACTCAGTTTGACCTGGCGCACGCCGGGTTATAGCTGGCGTACGCATGGTCAAGACCGGTCAAATCACTGCTTTTCTGTCACGTGCTCGAAACTTTGCAACCGTCTCAGTACGGCGCAGAGTCCCCTGATCATTGCATTTTGCAGGGGACGTCCCCCTCTCTCTCCTACACAACCCATCACCTAGTCCCATGCATTTAATGCATGGGAGCTCCCTTCTAACCTAACCCAACCACCCTAACCCCAGCTGATCAGCCCCTAGTCTCAGCCTCTCTCCTCTATAAATGCAAGCCCTTGCATTCATTTGAAAGGGTTAACCTCATTAAGAACCCAAGCCCATCCCTCTCTTCTCTCTTGTTCTTTGCTCTCTCATTGAAGGAAAGAGAGAAAGAGAAGTTCAGTGCGCACTCCTCTCCACTGTCCAGTCACTACACACCCTCCATCTTCAACATCTAAAGCTCAATCCATCCTTCTATCTCTTGCAACCAAAGGTATACCACCTTTGTGTTGCTTTCTGTTTTCAGTTCCTGAGGGGAACCAGAAGGGTTCTGGCTGGTAACTGATACTAGTCCAGACCCCTCTCTGGTAAAATAAATCAGTCGTAGAGGACACTCCATGGCGCACGCCAGCATTAGCAAGCCGTACGCCACCTTTGGCAGTACGAGCACTGCTGGCGTGGGGATCATGAAACGTCCTTTTATTGCTTATTTACTTCATGTCATCACCTTCTAGCATGCAAATAACCAGTTTAATGCTTTCTGTATTTTAGAACTGTTCAAATGTAGCTTTCAATACTTGTACTATTCTCTGCTTTCAAGGCCTCTGGGGTATTTCTGGTCATGTTCCAGAACCCAGACGATATAAAGCCAAACACTGGTTAGCATACAAACCTGGCGTACGGTGTCCAATGGGTGGCGTACGGTACGTTTGTTAAAGGCCAGTGCCTGGCCCTTATGTCAAAGCTCAATCTAGGCCTCTTATTCATCCCCACTCTGTCTATGGGGTTTTCTGTGCTATTTTCATGGCTCTTAGCCATTCCCTACGCCTGTCTGCTTGTAATATGTACCTAAGTTATATCGCTAACTGCGTGGTTTGTCCTGGGTGTGCACTGGTCCATTCCAGAGCCCAGAGGGTTGAGAGTAGGAGCTGTAAGAAATTAATAGGGTAGTGTACGCCGGCCTGAAGGTGGCGTGCGCAGGGTGTGTTGGCGTGCAATGGTTCTGCCATGGCGTGCCAGTACGACTCCTGCTCACGTGCCCGACGAGCAGCGTACATCATCTTGTTGAAACTGTTCGCAGCGCTTGTTCTCAATCTATGTTCTTACATTTAATTCAATTCAAGCAAGCAAACCAGCATCCATAAATATTTTGTCATATAAAATTGCAACGTGTTACAGTATTAATCCCTATTAACTGTTCCCCCGCCCTAACTGGCCAAAAATGATCAAATGAGAGAAAAATGCAAACGTTTTAATAAAATGCCCGAGTAGAGACCGATCTTCGGATTGGGCGAGAGGGGTGCCATAAAACCCTTCCCCTCTCGTAACCTGGCTCCCGAACCTCAGATATCGAAGGTGACGGCGGACCAGTCTACGCCTTTTCAAATCCAATCAAACATTTTTCAAATCAAAGTAAAGCGTAGCAAGCGTTCTCGAGTTCGGTTCCTTGGGTGTTCTTCCGCTAAAACCCGAGTGGCGACTCTGAATTGAAGCGTTTCGCCGCGCTATTTTCCAAATGGGCCGCCCCCCGAACAATATCCATTCGAAACCAAAATCGGGCGATTTTCGGGGCGTGTGCCCACAGTAGGCGATGAAGTATGGACTGTCAACTCTGCTTTGGTTGACGAAGGTTTTTGGGATGTACCATTTGTCACTAATCCGGGACTGCCGTTTGAGGAAACTGCTGCACAAGATCCGAGTTTCTGGGAAGGAACAGTAATGGAGGAGTTGCTATGGGACACGGCCCCGGGACAAGACTCGACAGCAACGGTTGCATCGACCGACAAGGGGAAGCGCAAGCTGGAAGAGATACCTGAGGATTTTTGGGGCTCGCTCGATACATCTTCTTGGTGGGACGTTGCGAATGTCACAAGGAGTGGCCGCGTCTTTCAGCCACCAAATCTATCAGCTGGGAGCTCGTCCAATCCTATAACTCAAAAACCCACCTCGCCACCAGCTCAAAAGAACTCACCGCTTGTTTTGGGTGGGGCGCCAAAAGACGATTTCCTTCAGAAACAGTTAGACAGGATTCCGGCTGCCGTCTCTGTGTGGGGTCTAATATCATCATCAAAAGAGCATCGTGATAGACTGTCTGCAGCTTTAGCCCGTTTTGAGGTTCCAACAGACTTCACTCCCGAGGCAATGATCGCTTTAGTCTTGCCTCTGCTCTCCAAACATTCTGTCACTTTCACTGAGAGGGATCTCCCTGTTGATGGAGCTGCTCACAACCGCCCGCTGCACATCACTATCAAGTGTAGAGGTCACTGGGTGCCGACCGTGTTGATCGACAATGGCTCCGCCATTAATGTCTGCCCAATGAGGGTTGTTTACCGTCTGGGACTTACAAAGAACGATCTTACGCCTTCCAATCTGGCTGTCAAAGCTTATGACAACACGCGCCGTGTGGTGGAAGGAACCTTGATGCTTAAGCTTGATGCTGATGGTTTTGAAATGGATGTAGAGTTCCATGTGGTCGACATCCCTACTACTTTCAACCTGCTGCTAGGCAAGCCATGGTTGCACAGGCCGGACATTATGGCTGTACCTTCAACCCTGCACCAGAAAGTCATGTTGGGGCTGCCTACTGGAACCTTGACTATTTGTGGAGACTCTGGGATCCGCCCGCTCAAGGATGATGGGACACCCGTTTTAGGGATCATGCACGGAGAAGAGGACTCAGACTTTGGAGGGTTCACTTTCGATACGTCCGGCTCAGTCCTGGCCATTGTCATGGATGATGACTTTCTCATTAGCTTAGCTGCTCTTGAAATCATGTGGAAGATGTCATTCATGCCTAGCCTAGGACTCGGGATCAACCAGCAGGGGATTGCTGAGTTCCCCGCCTTTCCTTTCACCGAAGGTCGCTTTGGCTTGGGATACACTCCCCCAACCAAGGGTGCCAAAAAGAGGAAAGACGTGGGAAAACCTCGAACCCTCTATGGTAATCCCGACAGCTACTTCGTCCGTGAAGGAGGTGGCACTGCTTACCTAGGACAAATCGAGCTGTTTTGGGATCCTAAGACTCGCACTTGGCTTCCGGGTTTCGAGATCTTCGCTGAGGACACTTGGGCCGATGATGAGGATGAAATAGCTGAAGAGCAGCTAGCTCAGGAGAACTTCAAGAAGCAGCTAGCTGAGATCAAAAGGAAGGCCGACTGGGTGAGGACCTTTGATCAAGGGAGCTTGGAGATGTTGTTCGCCCAAATAGGTTTGGTTGGCAAGGGAGAAGAGGCTGAAGTACTGATGCTCGGGCCCGACTCTCAGGACGTTCTCGAGGATCCGACCTTTCTCATCATAAAAGCAAACGGTAGTATTAATAACTGCATTTTTACTCCGCGTTTAAAATGCATCGATGATACCTCTGAATCTGACACAGAGTCTGTCGAGTCTAAGTCGAGCTCAGAGTCAGAGTTTGTGCCTCTCGGCCCTCCACGTCATAGCTTTTACTTCGAGTTTGAGTCTACTGTACTTGGCAACCCTTCCGGGTTTTATGAAATGAATGATCCTGCTTCCGACTACTTTGCTGGCTTTTACATAAACTGTGTCGACCCCGACGATGAAGGAACCGACTTTGACGGGAACGTCCTGGCAGAGTTGCGTTCCCTCATCGAAAGGGAAGACGAAAGGCATGCTCAGCCTCTAAAAGAAGAAGTAATTTCAATAAATCTGAAAGAGAAGGGTGACCCCCGTATGATGCAAATCGGTTCAAACCTGTCCCCGGAAAACCACACTGGTACAATCGAGGCGCTCAAGGAATACTTCGAGGTTTTTGCTTGGTCTCATGCCGACATGCTTGGTATCGATCCCGAAATAGTGCAGCACCGAATTCCGTTAATGCCAGGGGCAGTGCCCGTCAAGCAGAAGCTCCGCAGAATGAGGCCGGACTGGGTTCAGAAGATCAAGGAAGAGGTCACCAAGCAGATTGATGCAGGATTTCTAAGGGTTGCCGAATATCCCAAGTGGGTTGCTAACATCGTGCCCGTCCCCAAGAAAGATGGAAGGATCCGAGTCTGTGTCGATTTCCGGGATTTGAACAAGGAAAGTCCCAAAGACAGTTTTCCCTTGCCTCACATCGATGTGCTTGTGGACAACACGACGGGGCATGCCTTGCACTCCTTTGTCGACGGGTTTGCGGGATACAATCAAATTTTTATGGCCCCAGAGGATCAGGAAAAGACAACGTTCGTCACCGAATGGGGAACTTACTGCTACGTGAAGATGCCGTTTGGGCTAAAGAACGCGGGATGTACCTTTCAGAGGGCCCAAACGACCCTATTCCATGACTTCATCCACAAGACGGTCGAAGTATATGTGGACGACATGATCGTAAAGGCGAAAGAGGAAAAGGACTACCTCCCTTCACTCAGGCAATTCCTTGAAAGACTTCGCAAGTACAATGTGCGTCTCAACCCGCAGAAGTGCACGTTCGGGGTTACAGCAGGCAAGATGCTGGGGTTTCTGATCACCAAAAGAGGAATTGAGGTGGACCAGTCCAAGATCAAAGCGATTCTCGAAATGGAGCCCCCGCGATCTGAGAAAGGAGTGCGCAGCTTTCTGGGGAAGGTCCAGTTCATCAGCCGGTTCATCTCCAAACTGACTCCGACTTGCGAGCCATTATTCCGTCTACTCAAGAAGAATGTCCCATTCGAGTGGACAGACAAATGTCAGGCTGCTTTTGAATCCATTCAGAGGTACTTGCAGAACCCACCGGTACTGATGCCGCCTACGCCAGGTCAACCCCTGATTCTGTACTTGTCTGTGACTCCGACGGCAATGGGATGTTTGCTAGCGCAAGAAGGGGAAAACAAAGTCGAGAAAGCCATCTACTATTTGAGAAAGAAAATGGTGGGAAGTGAGGAGCGCTATACCCCTTTGGAAAAGACATGCTGGGCACTGGTTTGGGCTACCAAAAAGCTTAGACACTACATGCTAACCTATTCGGTGAAGTTCATTTCTCGGATGGACCCCATCAAATATCTATTCGAGAAGCCAGTGCTCACCCATAAGCTAGCACGTTGGTTGCTTTTGCTGGCTGAGTTCGATCTCCAGCATGTCACGAGGAAGTCAGTAAAGGGCCGTGCTGTGGCAGAATTTTTAGCAGATCACCCAGTTGAAGGGCCAGAGGATGTGGATTTCAACTTTCCAAACGAGGATGTGTTGACCGTAATTGAGGAAGTATGGACGCTGTATTTCGATGGGGCTACTAACCAGAAAGGGTTCAAAATTGGGGTGTTGCTGATCACTCCTGCCGGTGCCCATATTCCGCTCGTTTTAAGCTGAATTTCGATGTTACCATCAATCAAGCTGAATATGAGGCCTGCATCGTTGGAATGGAGGCAGCAATTGCACTAGGGGTCGAGGAGCTCGAAGTAAATGGGGATTCAAATTTGGTAGTCTCTCAGGCCAATGTGGACTGGAAGGTTCATGAGGAAAAGTTGAAGCCTTATCACCAAGATTTGGAAGAACTGATTCCTCGCTTCAATCGGGTAACCTTTACCCATGTTCCACGCTTGAAGAATCAGTTCACCGATGCTTTGGCGACTTTGGCTTCCACGATCGAACTTCCAGCAGGAGTTAACTTGCGACCAATTGTGATCGAACAGAGGGACCTGCCCGCCTATGAGTATGTCAATGCCATTGATGATGTCAATGATGGCCTGCCCTGGTACCATGATATCTGGAATTTCGTGGAACGAGGAGAATTCCCAGCTGAAGCCACTAAGAAGGATCGAATTGCTTTGCAACGACTGGCTTCTCAGTACATCATCTATGGGGGGAAGTTGTATCGAAGGTCTCACTGTGGGATGCACAAATTGTGCGTGAATGGCGCAGAAGCAACAAGGATAATGGAGGAGGTTCACGAAGGAGTATGCGGTCCTCACATGAGCGGTGTCATGCTCGCAAGGAAAATCCTCAGGCAAGGTTACTACTGGTCTACAATGGAGTCGCAGTGTATTGACTATGTGCGGCGTTGCTACAAGTGTCAGATGCACGCTAACCTGCAACATGTTCCTCCAACTGAGCAGTATGGCATGACCTCACCGTGGCCTTTCTCTGTATGGGGAATTGATGTTATCGGGATGATCAGACCCTCTGCTTCAAATGGCTACAAGTTTACATTGGTAGCCATCGATTATGTAGAGACCCGTAAATTTGTAAAATTTATTTAAATGTTTTAAATGGAAATAAAAAGGAGAAAATTGATTTGGAATATTGAGATTGGGGTTAATGTGCAAGTGTGTTGTATTTGAGGGGTGAAAGTGTGAAGTGGGTAGTGTGTATATGATTTGTGTGTGTGTGAGGCAGGGAAATAATTTTTCCCCAATCCTCACTCTCTCACTCTCCCGTTCCTCTCTCCCTCTCTCGGCTCTTCCTCTCTCTCACTCACTCCTACCAAATTTCACCCAAATAACACAAAACCCAACCTCCAAACCCTCATTCCTTCGCGTATTGCGGTCCGTATTGCATTGGCTTGAGCTCGGTAGGGGCGAAATCCCTCCATTTTCGAATTTGGAGCTAGGGCTTGGAAAATCTTTCGATTTCGTTCTTCAATCTTGAGGTAGGGAGTTCTAACTTTCAATATATGTTTATGACATGTTTCTTGTTGCTTGATTCTTGTTTGAGACCGTTGTTGCTGTTGTTGAAGTTGTTGCTGCTGAAAAACCCATGTGATTCTGTCGAAAATATGCTCGAAAACCATTGTTATCGATAACATTTCCATTTGTTATCGATAACATTAAGTCCCAAAGCCCAGAAAATCGTTTGTTATCGATACCTTAGCATTTGTTATCGATACCTTTGTGTTCCAAAGCCCAGAAAATCGTTCGTTATCGATACCTTTGGTCATTGTTATCGATACCCTTGCGTCTGGAATCATTTCTGACCAAATGGTATCGATACCATTTTATTGGTATCGATACCTGTTGCTTATCTCCAGCTTTTGCTGTTTTGCTTCGAACTTCATCGTTTTGGTTCCCAATCACTTCCAACCTGTCCTACTACCTCCCGAATGATCTTGTAACTTGATTACTCGTATCAAATGATTCGTTGAACGTATTCATGGCCTTAATACTCGTTTGAACGTGATTTTATGAAAATCGTTTTATAAACCAAAGTTGGATTTGAACGGTACGGACTGATTGAAAAAGGATTTTGAAACTTTACGGACACAATGAAAATATATCAGGACATCCCGAAAGGGTAAAGAGCCTGGCAGAGGACATCGGGGTCCTATAAATGGCCCGGCATGAGCTATATGCTCCTATCAGGACATCCCGAATGGGTAAAGAGCCTGGAAGAGGACATTGGGGTCCTTTAATTGGCCCAGTACGAGCTTCGGCTCATGACACACGTGCGAGAAACATTTTCATTCACGATGCTTCCAAAGTTTATACGTTGAAAATTATGATTGAATTTTTGGAAATGAAAGATTGAAGTTGGATTACTGTTGTTGCTCCATTCCATTGGTTTCAGTTGCTGTTGTTCTTCTCGTTATAGTCCCTACATTTCATATGCATACATTGCTAGATTAGAGCTTTCTACTGGGCTAGTGTAGCTCAAACCTTACTTTATTTTCAGGTGCTAACTCTGGGCAGTAATTTCATGATGGGAGTGCATGGACTGTGGACACGATTTTGAAAGCTAACACTGAAGAGTTATTTAGGCATCTTTGTAATCTCTTTTTGAAAGATGTATTTGTAACTCTAATTGTAAATCTTTTGATTAAAGAATATTGTAAGCTTTTAATTTCTTTGATATTCAATACTTTTGACGATTTGGGGCCATTGAGCCAAAGACGTACTTTTGTGAAAATTTGGGCATTAGAGCGTAATTGATAGAAATGGAAATGTCAACTTTCTTTTGGGGAATAGTGCGTATTAAGTGAGATTTTATTTATGAAAACTCCCTTATAATTATGTTGAAAATCGAGGGTGTGACAAATTGGTATCAGAGCCTAGGTTTAGAACACCTAGAGACCGTGGGGAGACGTTTCGTCTCGTGGGTTCAAAATGTCACGCCTTCTAACATAATTCGTGCATGCTTGTGTGACTAACATCTACGTGGCTAATTGGCATTGCATTCTTAATATAGTAGAGTGGTGTAGAGTTATTATTAGCTCATTTTGAGAGGTTGGGGCTTGACCTCATAGTGATAGTGTTGTGACTAATAGTCTCCATTTCTTATACCGTGTAGTAAGATGCCTCCGAAGACGCGTGTTAGACGAAGTGGGGCTGGAACTCGTGGTGGTAGAGGCCGTGGTCGAGGCCGTGGGGTGCCACTAGAGGATGAGGTTAGTCAGCATGGGGAGAATCCTGGTGGGAATCCGGGGGCTGGGGTCGGTCGAGGTGCAGGGGTACCTCCTAATCAGACTCAATTCGCTAGGGATCTCGTCGCAGCACTTACAGCTGCAAACCTTATAAACCAAGCTCCTAGGGAGAATGTCGAGGATCGCGCTATGGTAGCAATGAGGGAGTTTAGCCGTAGGAACCCTCCGGTGTTCGATGGGACTAGTAGTGACCCGTTGGTAGCCGACCACTGGCTAGCTCAGATTCGCAAACTCTTCAGGGCTCTCAACATCACCGAAGACAACATTAGAGTGGGTATTGTGGCCGTCCAGCTAGTTGGGGAGGCCGGCGAATGGTGGGAATTTGTCTTGGAGAGTAGAAAGGATGCAAGGAGGGCGGCAAGGACCGCAGCTCAAGCAAATGAACCAGACGTTGAAAATTTAACATGGGCCGAGTTTGAGGCACTCTTTGAAGAGCAGTACTTTCCGGAGACTTCGCGTGAGAATTTGAGAGATCAATTTGAGAAATTGGAGCAGGGCAATATGACCGTTTCGGAGTACGTACAGAAATTTCAATCCTTATCTCGTTTCGCTCCGGAGTTGGTGGCGACGGAGGAAAGAAAATGTCGACGGTTTGAGAAGGGGCTACATAACACTGTGAGGAGAATGGTGATAGCCCAACATAAGATGAAGTTTTCTGAAGTGGTGGAGTGCGCGAGAAGCATTGAGATACCGAAGGAGGCTCAACGCAATATAAGGGCTTGGGAGCCAAGGCAACCAGTGGGAAGTTTGAGTTCTTCTTCCGGCAGCTTCGGAAGTCAAGGACGAAAAAGACAACGAGAACAGTCGCAACAGTCATCTAATCGATCCAACTTTAAGATGCCTTCTTCGGGATCTAGGGGTGCCTTATCTAGACCTCCAATCGTGTGCTACAAGTGTAATCAACCTGGGCACGTCCGTACTCAGTGTCCTCAGCTTTCTAAAGCGTGTTTTAATTGTGGTAAGACAGACCATCTTGCTTGGAATTGCCCTCAAGGGGCGGGAGCGCGTAGTGAGTCGGGTTCGGTACAGCAGTCAGGGGCAGGGCGTGGTGTTGGTCAGCAATCTTTCAGAGGTGCTCATAGGCAACAGCAATCTCATTTCCGTCAGGCATCATCAGCTCAAAGTTCTGGGGTTGACCGGGGAGCGAGTTCATCCGCACCTTCTCAAGGTTCCGGTCAAGGGGGAGGTTTTGTGCAAGGTCAGGGTACTCAGGGGCGTGTTTTCAACATCAACACCAATGCTCCACCTTCTGTTTCTCAGGCTCCAGAGACATCTGTTGTAAGGGGTACTTTTCTTCTATTCAACTCTTTTGCTAGAGTACTCTTTGATTCTGGAGCATCGCATTCTTTCATTGCTGCTTCATTTGTGTGTTCATTGGAATTGGATACCGAGAATCTCGATTCACCGTTGTTTGTCGAGACACCATTAGGCGGAAAGTCATCTCTAAGTCGTATCTGTAAGGGTTGCGAGCTTGTTATTTGTGACCATCGCTTCGTTTTTGACTTCATTGTGCTAGAAATGTCAGGGTTCGATCTCATATTGGGAATGGATTGGTTGTCTACGTTCCACGCCACAATTGATTGTTTCAAGCGTCGTGTTCGCATATGTCCTCCTGAAGGGGTTTGTTTTGAATTCCATGGGGAGCGTCGAGAACCATTGGAACCGTATTTGTGTGAGTCTCAGGAAAGAGAGTCGATTTATGCTTTGTTGGCAAGCTTGACGTTAGATGAGGATATGTCTATGCGTGGGGAGTTACCCTTGGTAGTTTGCGAGTTTCCCGATGTGTTCCCAGAAGAGTTACCCGGTTTGCCACCTGAGAGAGAGATAGAGTTCACGATAGACTTGCTTCCACGCACCGCTCCTATCTCGATTCCACCATATCGTTTTGCACCCGCCGAACTTAGAGAGTTGAAAGTTCAACTGCAAGAGTTAGAAAATTTGGGGTTTATTCGTCCTAGTACATCACCGTGGGGAGCACCGGCTTTGTTTGCCCAAAAGAAGGATGGTTCACTTCGTTTGTGTATCGATTATCGTAAACTCAACCGTGTGACCATTAAGAACAAATATCCCATGCCGAGAATCGATGACTTATTTGATCAACTCCGAGGTGCCACTTGCTTTTCCAAAATCGATTTGAGATCTGGTTATCATCAATTAAGAGTTCGTAGAGAGGATATTCCCAAAACCGCCTTCCGTACTCGTTATGGTCATTACGAATTTGTTGTGATGCCATTCGGTTTGACTAACGCTCCAGCTACTTTTATGGATCTCATGAACCGTATTTTTCGTGCGTATCTTGATCACTTTGTAGTTGTATTCGTCGACGACATTCTTATCTATTCATCCACGGAGGAGGAACACCAAACTCATCTTGCCATTGTTCTTGAACTCTTGAGAGAACATCGTTTATACGCTAAGCTTAGTAAATGCGAGTTTTGGTTACCCGAGGTTAAATTTCTGGGTCATGTGGTCTCGAAAGGAGGAGTATCCGTCGATCCGGGAAAGATAGAATCCATCATGAATTGGCAGCGACCGAAGAACGTGTTTGAAATTCGAAGTTTCTTAGGGTTGGCCGGATATTACCGTCGTTTTGTTCTTGACTTCTCTCGACTAGCGGCTCCGATGACTAGGCTCACGCGTAAAGGAACTCGTTTGTTTGGAGTGATTCGTGTGGGACGGCTTTCGAAGAATTAAAGAAAAGGTTGACTACCGCACCGGTTTTGATCGTACCCGAACGTGGAGTTGGCTACTCCGTGTATTGTGATGCGTCTAAGGAAGGGTTAGGGTGTGTATTGATGCAAGCGGGGCGAGTGGTAGCGTATGGTTCGAGGCAATTGAAAACTCACGAGCGGAACTATCCTACTCATGACTTAGAACTTGCGGCCGTCGTTTTTGCTTTGAAGAACTGGCGTCACTACCTTTATGGTGAGAAGTTTGAAGTCTTTTCCGATCATAAGAGCCTAAAGTATCTCTTCTCTCAAAAAGAGCTTAACTTACGTCAACGTCGTTGGATGGAACACTTAGAAGATTACGATTTTGAGTTGCATTACCACCCGGGAAAGGCGAACGTTGTGGCGGACGCGTTGAGTAGAAAACCGATACTCTTAGCGAGCTTAGCTATACGTGAGTGGAAGATGGTGAACGATTTAGGCCACTATGCTTCATATTTCGAGGAGACTCAGGAAGGGGTCACGTTATGTAACTTAACCGTGCAATCAGCCTTATCGACTCGAGTAATTGAGGCTCAACAACATGATGAAGAAGCGGAGGAACTTCGTACCAATTTCCTTAACGGTAAAGTTCGGGATGGGTGGATGATTCACGCCGATCAAAGTATACGTTATCAAGGGAAGTTGTTTGTACCTATTGCGTGTCGGGAAGAAATCCTACGAGAGTTTCATCATTCACCACTAGCCGTTCATCCAGGAGGAACGAAGATGTATCACGATTTACGTAGGCAATTTTGGTGGCCGGGAATGAAGAGGGACGTTGTGATCTTTGTGTCCAAATGCCTTACGTGTCAACAAGTAAAGGCTGAACACCAACGACCTGCGGGAGAATTACAACCGTTACCAGTGGCCGAGTGGAAATGGGAAAATGTGACGATGGATTTTGTTACGGGTTTACCGAAGTCGCCGAGGGGGCATGATGCTATTTGGGTTATCGTGGACCGTTTTACCAAATCCGCCCACTTTCTACCTATCCATGTTACCGATTCTGTAGAAACGCTTAGCCGTTTGTATATTCGGGAGATCATTCGACTTCACGGGATTCCCGTATCTATTGTGTCTGACCGTGATCCAAGATTCACAGCACGTTTTTGGCAAAGTTTGCAGGCTGCTTTGGGCACGAACCTTTTGTTTAGCACCGCTTATCACCCACAAACCGATGGTCAATCCGAGCGGACAATTCAGATTTTGGAAGATATGCTTCGGGCTTGTGTTATGGATTTTCGGGGTAATTGGGAAGACCACCTACCGTTAGTTGAATTCGCGTACAACAATAGTTATCAGTCGAGTATCGAGATGGCACCGTATGAAGCCCTGTATGGGAGACCGTGTCGATCACCTGTGTGTTGGACCGAATTGGGAGAAGCTACGTTGGTGGGGCCGGACATGATCAAAGAGACTACCGAGAATATGAGAACGATTCGCCAAAGACTTTTGGAGGCTCAAGAAAGGACAACCGAACAAGTCAAGGTGATTCGCCAAAGGTTGATAACCGCTCAAAGCCGACAAAAGAGCTATGCTGATCGTCGTCGTCGTCCATTATCATTCGAAATGGGAGATCATGTGTTTCTCAAAGTATCGCCACGTCGAGGCTTGTCTCGTTTTGGGAAAAAGGGAAAGCTTTCACCGCGTTATATCGGTCCGTTTGACATTATCGAGAAAATTGGGGAGGTCGCGTACCGTTTAGCTTTGCCACCGAGATTGTCGAATGTGCACGATGTGTTTCACGTATCTATGTTGAGGAAGTACGAACCGGATCCGTCACATGTGTTGGAATGGTCCGAACTCGAATTGGAAGCCGACGCGTCCTATGGGGAAGAACCGATACGTATCCTGGATACACGTGACCAAGTGTTGAGGGGTAAGACGATACCACTAGTACGAGTATTATGGAAGGGTCAAGGTGGTGAGGAGTCAACGTGGGAACGAGAAGACGAGATTAGGGAGAAATATCCACACCTATTTTCGGAATGAATAGATGTGAGTGTTTAATATCGAAATTTTATGCTATTTGACTTGCTGCATAATGTTGAGATTCATGATATTTACATGCATTCATGATGCACGTGTTAGTTAGCACGACATGCTTATCTAAATTTCGAGGACGAAATTCCTTTAAGGAGGGTAGGGTGTAGAGACCCGTAAATTTGTAAAATTTATTTAAATGTTTTAAATGGAAATAAAAAGGAGAAAATTGATTTGGAATATTGAGATTGGGGTTAATGTGCAAGTGTGTTGTATTTGAGGGGTGAAAGTGTGAAGTGGGTAGTGTGTATATGATTTGTGTGTGTGTGAGGCAGGGAAATAATTTTTCCCCAATCCTCACTCTCTCACTCTCCCGTTCCTCTCTCCCTCTCTCAGCTCTTCCTCTCTCTCACTCACTCCTACCAAATTTCACCCAAATAACACAAAACCCAACCTCCAAACCCTCATTCCTTCGCGTATTGCGGTCCGTATTGCATTGGCTTGAGCTCGGTAGGGGCGAAATCCCTCCATTTTCGAATTTGGAGCTAGGGCTTGGAAAATCTTTCGATTTCGTTCTTCAATCTTGAGGTAGGGAGTTCTAACTTTCAATATATGTTTATGACATGTTTCTTGTTGCTTGATTCTTGTTTGAGACCGTTGTTGCTGTTGTTGAAGTTGTTGCTGCTGAAAAACCCATGTGATTCTGTCGAAAATATGCTCGAAAACCATTGTTATCGATAACATTTCCATTTGTTATCGATAACATTAAGTCCCAAAGCCCAGAAAATCGTTTGTTATCGATACCTTAGCATTTGTTATCGATACCTTTGTGTTCCAAAGCCCAGAAAATCGTTCGTTATCGATACCTTTGGTCATTGTTATCGATACCCTTGCGTCTGGAATCATTTCTGACCAAATGGTATCGATACCATTTTATTGGTATCGATACCTGTTGCTTATCTCCAGCTTTTGCTGTTTTGCTTCGAACTTCATCGTTTTGGTTCCCAATCACTTCCAACCTGTCCTACTACCTCCCGAATGATCTTGTAACTTGATTACTCGTATCAAATGATTCGTTGAACGTATTCATGGCCTTAATACTCGTTTGAACGTGATTTTATGAAAATCGTTTTATAAACCAAAGTTGGATTTGAACGGTACGGACTGATTGAAAAAGGATTTTGAAACTTTACGGACACAATGAAAATATATCAGGACATCCCGAAAGGGTAAAGAGCCTGGCAGAGGACATCGGGGTCCTATAAATGGCCCGGCATGAGCTATATGCTCCTATCAGGACATCCCGAATGGGTAAAGAGCCTGGAAGAGGACATTGGGGTCCTTTAATTGGCCCAGTACGAGCTTCGGCTCATGACACACGTGCGAGAAACATTTTCATTCACGATGCTTCCAAAGTTTATACGTTGAAAATTATGATTGAATTTTTGGAAATGAAAGATTGAAGTTGGATTACTGTTGTTGCTCCATTCCATTGGTTTCAGTTGCTGTTGTTCTTCTCGTTATAGTCCCTACATTTCATATGCATACATTGCTAGATTAGAGCTTTCTACTGGGCTAGTGTAGCTCAAACCTTACTTTATTTTCAGGTGCTAACTCTGGGCAGTAATTTCATGATGGGAGTGCATGGACTGTGGACACGATTTTGAAAGCTAACACTGAAGAGTTATTTAGGCATCTTTGTAATCTCTTTTTGAAAGATGTATTTGTAACTCTAATTGTAAATCTTTTGATTAAAGAATATTGTAAGCTTTTAATTTCTTTGATATTCAATACTTTTGACGATTTGGGGCCATTGAGCCAAAGACGTACTTTTGTGAAAATTTGGGCATTAGAGCGTAATTGATAGAAATGGAAATGTCAACTTTCTTTTGGGGAATAGTGCGTATTAAGTGAGATTTTATTTATGAAAACTCCCTTATAATTATGTTGAAAATCGAGGGTGTGACAGATTACTTCACCAAGTGGGTCGAGGCCGAATCTTACAAGACTCTGACAACGGTCCAAGTTGCGCAGTTTATTCGAAAGAACATCATCTACCGGTATGGCGTCCCCCAGGCTTTCGTATCGGACAATGGAAGCCACTTCAAAGGTAGGGTCCTGGAGCTCTTCGAGGAATTCGGGATTAAGATCCACCATTCAACAACCCATCGACAGCAGACGAATGGGGCTGTCGAGGCTGCAAACATGAATGTCGAGATGATCATCAAAAAGACCGCTGAATCTGCAAGGGACTGGCACGAGCTGTTACCTTTGGCCCTTTGGGGGTACCGAACATCGATCCGCACTTCTACGGGTGCAACTCCTTTCTCCCTGGTCTATGGAATGGAGGCAGTACTCCCCATCAAACTCGAGATTCCGTCTATGAGATTCATGGCTGAAAGTGGTCTCGAGGAAGCTAAATGGTTAAGCGGGAGGTTTGTCGAGCTCATGTTGTTTGATGAGAGGAGACTTCGTGCTCTGTATCATGTTCAAGGGTATCAGCGTCGAATCGCCTGAGCGTTCAACAAGAAAGTCAAGTCTAGAGGTCTAGTCGAAGGGGACATGGTTATAAAGGAGATCCGGGCTCCAGTGTTCGATCCGCGTGGGAAGTTCCGGTCAAAGCGCTCTGGGCCGTATATCATCAAGACCATCCTATCCGGGGGTGCTGCTAAGCTCATTGATCTTGACGGAAACGAATTCAATACCTTGGTCAACCTGGATCAGCTCAAGCGTTACTACCCCTGAGAGATGCTCGTTGGGTCAAAAACCACAAGGGTGGGCGACTCCAAGCAAAAGTTAGAGCAGTCTGCTAGACCGAAAACCTAAGGAGGTGGTCTAGGCAAAAATAAATAGGCAACAAGTCGAAAGCTCGCTAGACCGAAAACCTGAAAAGGCGGTACTAGGCAAAAGTTAGAGCGTAAAAGGAGAGGTAAAATACACGAGTGAACCTTAGCCTGAACGACGTTCTGACCTGATTCCCTGAAAAGGGATACGTAGGCAGTCTCACCTTGAGACCCGGTCACATTCTATCAAAATGATCCAGGGTACGACATTTTGGGTTCGCATCAAAAGTCGGAAAAGCTCAAAGACGAGCTGAGGCAGCATTGGAGAATTAGAAGGGGGAAACCCTTCATCTTTCAACTTTATTTTGCAAATTACTATTTCTAAAACAACAAGCTGAGCATAAAAGCCTTAAAAAAAATGAAGCATGAAAAACAGAACGAAGTGCTTAAGAAGCCTAAACGGCTCACAGTTTATTCTAAGAACAACAAAGTGGTTTGGAGTCAATCAATGTTTTCTCTCGCATGAACATCTGCTCTTAGCCACGGTCTATAGCGTTTCTTCAGTCTTGTGGAAAAGTCAGGCATTTCTGCCTGGAGAACCCTCAGGCCCCAGCGCCTCTGATAACCATTCAGCGTTTGAGCATTAAAGTTGGGAAGATGGAAGCCCCCAGTGCTGATACGGATGTTCTCTTGCGAAGTGCCTAGCTGACGGAGAATACGACCAGGGATGTAAAAGGTGAAGCTGGTTAGCCCCGCGATGACCATCCTATCAAAGCCATCAGAATGAATAGCCATATCTGGAAGGTCCAACCAAGGGCACCTCCAAGCAATTTCCTCGGGCTGCATTTGCTACATGAATTCATACCAGCCTTCTGTGTCCAGGTCGGGGTACCGCATCTCCCTCTGGTGGATTCTTTTCGGAAACAGATTCCAGCCCACTGCCGGCGGATGCAATAGATTCAGTTTGTCTGACAACCACAGCTGCATGACTGAAAAGACAAGTAAGAAGTCAATTAAAGCCTGAGCGAAAAGACAAGTAAGAAGCTAGGGAGCAGCCTAAGCCGAGTGTCGAGGTAAAAAGAGAACGTGTGAAAAGCCGGAAAAAGGTGAGCTGAGTGAGTTTACCTGGAGCAAAAGCGGACTCCCGCTGAAAATGGCCGTTTGGCCTGTGCTCGCTAGATCCAAACCCAAGAGCGTCTCAGCCAAGACCAAGGGAATCACATTCTTTCGGTCCCCCATTTGAGCGGCCACGCTCACCAGTGAAGGGCTGACACGCCCATCGGCCAGAATAAGCAGATAGGCGGCAAGCAAGCAGATGACCAAGGCAAAGCGACGACGTGCTTGAACTTCCTCGTTATCCGAACCGTCGTCTAGGCTGTACATTTCTATCAACCGCAGAATGTTCACTTGGCCACCCTCCAAGATAGTGTTTGCTAAGCCCCGGGAAATGTTGAGCGAGCTGGCCAGTAGCTTAGGCATGCTCACTTGATAGGGCGGAACAACAAGTGTCGAGGACGAGTAAGTACGGAGATACGTCTGGAATTCCTCAACGGTTGGGCGCATCTCGTCATCACCAAGGCGGAAGACGTGGACGTCAGGATCCTAGAATCTGAGGGCAGCCCACAAAAGCGCCGGACGGACTGGCACATGCCGAAGATAACGAAACAAAGCAAGGCCGTGATACTGGAAATTGAGCCAGTCAACGCTCCAAAAGGACACTAGCCAGGGCCTGAGCAGTGTTGGGAGAGGGTTATCCATGAGACTGCAAGCATAAACTGGAGAAAAGGAGGAGCAATTGGGGCTGTGAATGCCACAAAGCAGGCACCTCAGCTTTATAGGCCTTAGTTTTCCATTGCCATTTCACATAGAGGGTGCAGACAAGTTACTAGCCTCCAAGGGGACATGATGCCAAGGACACTGCCTCCTAAACCTCAGAAACCGTGTTGAAGACGTGTGAGGGTAAAAACAAACAGCCCCCTGAAAAAGGACAGTTGGTCAGTCAAGTGGATCTAACTCTTGGTAACTTGGCATACGCCAACTTAAAGCTGGCGTGCACATAATCTCTCCTTCCTGGCGTACGGAGTCAAAACCTTGGCGTACGCCAGGTTGGTCAACCAGAAACCAGTTTCCAGCAGCTATTGCCTTCGAATGGTCGTTTCTTGCTCCAGGGCTTGCTTTGGCCATTTCTTGGTTCCTCCAAGTCTTAAACATCATTTGGGACTGCAGCAAAGCGTCGGATCCCAAAAGCCGTGCCCGGTGAAGATTCCGAACCCCGGACGGCTCGTGTCAAGCTAAAATCAAGGATACGGGAGGTCGAATTTCGTTTTTGCGGCTTTTGCCAAGTTTTGTCATGCCGTTCTCGTTACATAGGACTTGTGTGACTATACGGGGGTGTCGGTTTCAGTCCAGGACCATATCGAGTCATCTTTGGCGTCTTATGTCCATTTTTGCGACATTTTTAGCTTTTTATCGGTATTACCCTTGTACCCAGACGTTTCTACCGGTTTTGGTGTTTGTACAAGTCATTGTACGTCTATAGAGTCTTTCAAACGTGTTAGTTTCTTTCGTTTTGGAGAAATACGAATTTTGGCCCACTAGCGCCTATTTTCCCGTATTCTCCGCGTGTCTGGGGTATATCTCGTATCCTAGGGTTTTTCTGTACCTTTTTTCTTCGGGCTAGGTCCATTTTGCGCATGTGCAAGTGTCTGTTGTCAATTCAGAGCAATCATTAATGCGTGTTAGATATTAGTGGATGGTTTGCCCATTTCTTTGCTACATTTTTGTCAAACAAAAAGGAAGTCGATAAACAGAAAATGCAGATATTATATACTACTCCATGTTAATATCCAAAAGAAAAATGTGGCAGTATATCAAAGCGGCACAACGGCCCGAGCAAAACCTAAAGTACCGGGCACACTCACCCAAAAGTCAAGAAGGCACGCAGGCCCTATCTCCAAAACCTAATGTGTATCATGTCAAAGTATCAAAAGCAAAAAGACAGCAAAGTAGACTAAAGCTCGCTGATAGCCCTCAGTCGTCAAAAAGGTCCTCGCTGTCGTCGTCCTCCTCACTCTCTACCATCTCTCGTGGGTCCATCCGGAACCTAGGATCGTCCATGGAGGCAGAGTCGCTGCTGAGGGATGTGTCCTCCTCTTCTTCTTCTGCTTCTTACTCCTCTCTTCTCTTCTTCTGCGAAGGCCCCTCAGCAGGCCTCTTCTCCGCGGGCCTCTTTCTCAGTTCTCGGCGGAACTGGGGCTCCTCGCTGGTCGGCGCGATATGTACTCCCCTCTGTGCGTTCGCCGCTGGTCGGGAAGAGCTCAGCGCTATCTTCGTTTGCGGAGGAGGCCACACGCTCTTCCTCCTAGGAGCCGCCCTAGCCTGTCCCTGCATTGCATTTAGCTTCTGTTATACATTGTTGCATATATATGTGTTGAGACATTGAAAGCAGGTCATATCCTATCGAAAATCAAAAGTTGAAGTTATACCTGAGGCTGCATGGCAGGAGCTGGAGCTGGAGGTGGGTAATGCAGTCGCAACTGGGTGCCACTCGCTATTCTGTGAAACTCCTTCTCCATAGCCTTCATCAGGCGCACTGCCTCTCTCACCCACTCCATCGGGGCCTGTATGGCTATATTGTCAGAATCAGAGTGCAAATCAGATATACATGCGAAAGTTGAAGTAAGGAAAGTGCAAAGGAAAGGAGAGTATCGTACCGGTCCTGTGATCTCCTCTGGCTCTCTCCTAGCAGGCTCGAACTGAACTGTGGCCTCCTCTCCTTGAGCATCCCGCACGGCCAGCGTCCAAGAAAGTCAAGGAAGGCCCCCTCGCTATAGCAGGCCCACTTCTCTCCCTCGAGCGAGCAGTCCTGCTGCCCTGTCCGCGTCTCTCCTCTCCAGCCTCTCTAGCCTCGACCTCCACAGCTCCGTGCTCTACTACTCCAAGCGGCCTCGCCAAGTACTGCCTCTGATAAACAGCATAGTTGCGCTCGGGCCTCAAAAAAGCAGTAAGGCCTGCCGGGACGGTGAAGCGCTGCAGCTCGGCCAGCGTGTACTGGTCTGTATGTGAAGCACGAAGCGGAAGTGGCCCAGGCACAACAAACTCTGGAGTCTCAAGTGACTGTCGTGTCACTCGGTCCCCCAAGTACCACTGCCACCCAAAGATCGACTCAAGCAGTACGTGGCTCGCAGCTACCACTCTGCTCTGTGCAAGGTACTCTGGCTCAGCCTTCGCGGTCCTCCACGGGTCCCACTCCACCTGCAAGTAACCAACAAGCAGGCAACAAACAGTCGATCAGCGAAAGCATTGAAGCAATTCAAAGGCAGTAATAGGTGACAGAAAGCTGCGTTTTACCTGAGTGCCCGAAAGCTCGTCGAGGTACGCCCTAAAAGCCTGTAGGCTACCCCTCGACTTCTTCTTGCCCCTGTAGAGTGGTCCCCACACCAAAGCACGAGGAAGCATCTTCAAATCTGGGCACGAGTTTTCCAGAGGGTACATCTTCAGCACCTCATATGCCCATAGCTGCAAGTTCAAACAGTCAAAGCATCAGTACAACAAGTGCAAGTCAAAAGAAAAGGGAAATACTCGGAAAGTAAAGGCTTACGGGTTCGGTTTCTTACCTCCCACACCCTCCAGTAGCCAGCAATCGCCTTCTTCCTTCGAGAGAACTCCCCCATGAAGCTATAGCACGTCCCCAGAGCAGTGCCTCCCCAATCGTATCTAGCAGCTGTGCGCAGGTCAAGAAGGGCTGGCAAGTAGGCCAAGTGCACAGTGGATCGCTTGTTAAGGTACAACGAGGCCCCGAACAAGTACAACAAGTAGACTCTCGCCATCTGCTCCTCCCCTTGCTCTGAATCCGGGACCCTGTTCTTCAAATACTAGTGGAACTGGTCGTAAGGGATCGTCTCTGAAGTACCCACGGGCGCATGACCTAGGAACCATTGCAGCGCATCCGGATCTTTGTGGATCCCCGAGTCAAAAGGGATAGGCTCTCCTCCTACCCTCAAGCCAGTCAGAGCAGCGAAGTCCGCCGGAGTCACAGTCATCTCCCCGATCGGAAGGTGGAAAGTGTTGGAAACATCCCACCACCTCTCAGCCAGCGCCGTGAGCAAGGCATGGTCGCTGAGTGTCGCTGTCAATGTGAGGATGAACGGCCTGAACCTCGCAGCATCAACCAAAGATCTGACCCGCTCGGGCAACTCTCTGTACAGCTCGAGGGAACTAGCAGGACCGCCGTGCCCTCGTGTACTACCTCTCGTGTACTACCTCTTCTTCTCTGCACACCACAAAGGGGAAAAATGGACAAAGTTTCATCAGCATGCCATAACAAGCAGTAGAATCAAGAAAAGGTCGTAAGTAAAGCAATCAAGTCAAGGCCAAGGGTACATTCAACATTCCGTGGTTGATTCAAGGTTTACAACTACTACGGGGTCGAAACAGGTTATTAGTCGATTGGTATGCATGGAGTATCCTATTTTAGTCGATTCTTTTCTCAAAGGGGCAATTGTTTAGTCGAATCAAGAGCATGGTATTTTATTAGTCGAGTTCAAGTTCTATACTAGTGACAAGTCGAGGCAACCTACGGTCGATTCAAGTTCGTTATCACGTGGTTCTTATCAGAATTCTAAACAAGTCTACGTTCGAGTTCAAGTGCTTTTTGTTCAAAAGTTCTATTTATCAAGCCAAGCTCTAATGTGCAAGTACATCACTATGCTATCAAGAATCAAGCACGACAGGCTACATGCAGATACAACAATAAAGGACTAAAGTTGGAAGCAAGTTCAAGGAAATACCTGCGCCCAGTCCACGGACAAGTGCCACTCTGGATCTCTCATCACGAGCTCTGTGTCATAATCATCGCGGTGGGGTATATAGCTCTCGAACTCGGACAGTATGAACAAGTGTGGCTCTGGGGGAACATAGGCCCCTGCCTCGAATGCCGCACGACCTGCAGCCCGTATAGCCTCAGCCCGCGCCACCGCCCATTCATGAGCTAGGCCACCCTCCTCCTGGGCCTGCTCGGCCACCTCTGCCTCCTGTACAAAAGTCTCCTCCGCACCTCTGGCCCCCTCAGCCTCGGCTCTCAAGTGCTCTTCCTCCTGGGCCTGTGCAATCTGCCTTTGTCTCTCCTCCCGGGCTGATATCACTGCTTCAACCACCACCGAGTTCTCACGCAGCAACCGATCAAGCACCTCCTCCGATACAAACTCCGCGAAGTCCCCGCGCGTAATAGAACGTGCGTCGAGGACCCCACTGCAGGTCTAAACTCCACTGGCCCCATGGGTACTCCGATAGCACCCTCCGCCTCAACAGTAGGATCCTTGCCCTTCGCCGGATCCCTCCTCGGCGTCTTCGGCCGCTCGTCGCCATTATCACCATCACCGCTGCCGTCACTACTGACCCTAGCCGAACCTAGGCCCGTCACAACCAGCCCCTCTACACCGCTTTGAAAGTCAAGCCGACTTACCCGTGGGCCCCCTGTCTCAATCACGGCTGGTGTACGCTCAGCCTCCCTTGGCGTACGCCGCCCGTCGCCGCCCTCCGCTGCATGGCCACCATTGCCGTCGTCGCCTCCTGCGTCTTTTGCACCAGTGATCGACAACACCCCGGCTGTTGATTGATCGTCGATTTGGATCCCCGGAACCTCGATTTCAACCCTTGGTCGATTTCCCTCTTCCCCGCCGTCGTCATTGCCGCCGCTGGTGCCGTGTTCCGCCATGGCAGAGTGTGGGTTAGTGGATTATGGGAATGAACAAACGAGGAAAGACTTTGGGAGAGGTTTGAGTGATTTAGGAGAAGTTTTAGAAGTTCAAAAGTCGAAGGATGGCGGTTTCCTGAGGTTCTGCAGCAGTTTATATGACGTGGGGTCGTTCTAAGGCGGGTCTGGGCTTGGATCTAGACCGGGCCAAGAAAGATTCCTGGCGTACGCCAGGGTGGTTGCTCCGTACGCCATCATAGTTTGGGCTGCAGGCCCACATCTCGATTGGATCAAATTTCTTTTTCGAAATTAAAGACCCAAGTGGCTCAATGATCATTTATACCCTTGGTGGGCTTATTCCCAAACAGAGTTCTCTCCAATTTCAAATCAACGGCGATCCGTCCGTCCAATTTCAAATCAACGACGATCTATCTGTACAATTTCAAATTAACGGCGATCCATCCGTCCAATTTCAAATCAACGACGATCTATCCGTCCAATTTCAAATCAACGACGATCTATCCATCCAATTTCAAATCAACGGCGATCCGTCCGTCCAATTTCAAATCAACGGCGATCCGTACGCCCAATTCAAATCCACGGTGATCCGTCCGCCCAATTCAAATCCTTTTTCCCCACAGGGTCGATGCTTTTGTGGAACAAAGCTTTTCCCAGCAGAGTTCGTCTTCTACGGAAGCCCTTGTTTCCCTTTTAATGCAATCAAGCAGCGGTCCGTCCGTCTATTGCGTCCTCCGCGAGCAGCAATCTTTTTCAAATGATCTGCTTGGCTGAGTTCAACCAATCAGGTTCTTTACAATTTATGTTCTCTTCGGCCGGTGCGGTTTGTTCTTGATAATCCTTGAGAGGGTGTCTAGAAAACCTTTGACGTTACTTGTGCCCGATCAAAGGGTGCTCCAAGTGCCGTCAAAGGGGGGCTCCTGTAGACACCCTATTCTGGACTATCCGGATCAACACGTTTTGCGGTTTTTTTTGTTACCCCAATGATGATAGGAGGTTGAAAACACTCCGAGGTCGATGGAAGGTCTTGAGCTTTGAGCTTTGGACATCCCCCTTCAAATCTGTTTCAAATCCCTTCAAACCCTTCAAAGCCAGAGCCATATGGCCCCCGGCTAGACCTTACATGCTCATGCCATCTTTTACTTGGCGTGCGCCAGAAAGCTGCCACGTGTCGGACAGCGACCGTTGACTCAGTTTGACTTGGCGCACGGCGGTCTATGGGTGGCGTACGCATGATCAAGGCCGGTCAAATCACCGCTTTTCTATCAGGTGCTCGAGACTTTGTAACCACCTCAGTACAGTGCAGATCCTCCTGATCATTACATTCTGCAGGGGACGTTCCCCTCTCTCTCCTACACTACCCATCAACTAGTCCCATGCATTTAATGCATGGGAGGTTCCCTCCTTAACCCAATCAGCCCCTAACCCCAGCTGATCAGCCCTAGTCTTAGCCCCTCTCTCCTCTATAAATACCCCCCTTGCATTCATTTGTAAGGGGTTAACCACATTAAGAAGCAAAAACTCTCTTTCTCTCTTTTCTCTCTTGTTTCTCTCTTCTCCATTGAAAGAGCAAGAGGTAGAGGAGTACCCCATACCCACATTGCTATTCAGTTACCTTCCAACCTCCATCTTCGACTTCCAACTACCAAGCTCAAACCACCTTCCATCCTTTACACCAAAGGTATACCACCTTTGCGTGGCTTTCTGTTTTCAAACCCTGAGGGGAACCAGAAAGGTCCTGGCTAGTAACTGATACTAGTCCAGGCCCTTTACTGGTAAAATAAACAACGGTATAAAACGAAACATGGCGCACGCCAGTACATGGAAGCCGTACGCCACCTTTGGCAGTGCGTGCATTACTGGCGTGGGGGTCATGAATCGTCATTTTATGGCTTATTTTCTGCTCATCACCTCATAGCATGTTAATAACCAGTTTTACAGCTCTCTGTATCCTTGAACTGCTTAGCTGTAACTTTCAATACTTGATTTCTATTCTGCTTTAAAAGGCCTCTGGGATTCTTCTGGTCATGTTCCAGAACCCAGATGGTGTAAAGCCAAGCACTGGACAGAAGGCAAACCTGGCGTACGGTCCCTTAGGGATGCCGTACGGCAAGTAAGCTAAGGTTCAACGCCTGGCCATTGCATCACAGCTCAATCCTGGCCTTTTGTTATCTCCCCACTCTGTTTATGGGGTTTGCTTGTCCTTTTTATGGCTTCAGGCCATTTCTCGTACCTGTATCTGTAGATATGATCATATTATAAACTGCGTGGTTTGTCCTGGGTGTGCACTGGTCCAAGCCAGAGCCCAGAGGGTTGAAAACAAAGGCTGTGAGTGACAGGGGGTAGTGTACGCCAGCTTCTTAGTGGCGTGCGCAGGGTATGATGGCGTGCGGATGCTCGGCCGCTGGACGCCAGTGTATTGCCTGCTCATGCACCTAAAAAACAGCATACTCCATCTCGGTGAGACTGTTCACAGTGCTTGTTCTCAATCTATGTCCTTATGTTAATCCAAACCAAGCAAATCATCATCCATAACCATTTTGTCACATAACTGCATACTGTTACAGCTTTAATTCCCATTAACTGCTCCCCCGCCCTAATTGGCTAAAAAATGATCAAATGAGAGAAAAGTGCAAAAGTTTTACAAAAATGACTGAGTAGAGACCGATCTCCGGATTGAGCGAGAGGGGTGCCATAAAACCCTTCCCCTCTCGCAACCTGCCTCCCGAACCTCAGATATCGAAGGTGACGACGGACCAGTCTCCGCCTTTTTCAAAATCAAAACAAATGTAGCAAAAAGTTTTCAAGTTCGGTTCCTTGGGTATCCCTCCTCTAAAACCCGAGTGGCGACTCTGAATCGAAGCGTCTCGCCGCGCTTTCCAAAGAGGGCCGCACCCAAATGTTTTCAAACAACAAAATCCAGGATTTTGGGGCGCGTGCCCACAAAGTGCCCCTCATCGGTTTCAATGGAGCTCTCATCTGGCCGCTTGGCCACATCTTCCTTCCGGTTGTCGTCAATTCAAAAACGTTAAGCGTCAAATTTGTCGTTGTAAAAGTTCCGAGCCCAAACAATGCCGTCCTTGGCCAAACCTAGCTCCACGGCATGCAAGCCATTGCCTCCACATATCATGAGGTTGTATGCTTCATCGGCGCCCGGGGAAGGTTGGGATACCCACGCGGCGATCAAGTAGCATCCAAGAAGTGCTATGTCTTGGCAGTCCACAATTCGACCAAAGCAAAGCAAGTCCAATGGGTCAAAGTGCCAGACCTGGTCATACTTAAAGATGTCGGCGAACTAGGCAAGGAAAAGCAATCGAAGACCTTGTGTATATGACAATCACTAAGGATGAATCTCGTTTCTTTTTACTCGGCTCTTCCCTCAGCGACGCCGAGCGAGAAGAAATGTTTCAGTTTCTCAAAAGCAACATCTAAGTATTCGCTGGGACCCTTTATGAGATGCCAGGGGTCAATCCAAACATCATTAGTCATAGCCTTAACGTTAAGAAAGATTCAAAGCCCGTAGTACAAAAGGCAAGGCGGTCGGCTCCCGAACACGCCGAAGCTGTCATCGAAGAAGTCAACCGACTGTTGGAAGCCAATGCAATTCAGGGAGTGCAGTACCCCACGGTTGTCAAACACCATCGTTGTGAAGAAGAAGAATGGCAAATGGAGGGTCCGCGTTGACTATACCAATTTGAATGACGCCTGCCCAAAAGATTGGTTTCCACTGTCAAAAATCGACCAACTGGTGGATGCCACGGCCGGCCATGCTTGGCTAAGCTTTCTTGATGCCTACTGCGGCTACCACCAGATCGCAATGGATCCAAATGACATGGAAAAGACGGCGTTCATAACTTCGTATGGCATCTACTGTTACAGAGTCATGCCCTTTGGGCTCAAGAACTCCGGTGCGACATTCACGCGCGCTATTTTCAAAATGCTCCATACCCGGATCAGCCATACGGTAGAAGCATACATAGACGATCTTGTCGTTAAAAGCCCATAAGGAGTACAATCATCTTCGGGAGTTGGCCGATGTCTTTGAAATTCTCAAGTTTCATAAGCTCCGTTTGAAAGCAAAAAAGTGCGCGTTCAGCGTGAGCACAGGAAAGTTTCTTGGACACTTGGTCACTAGGCGCGGAATCTAGGCCGACCCCAATACGATCATGGCCATTGCAAACCTATGACCACCACGGACAATACGGGAAGTCCAACAACTAACAGGCATGGTGGAGCCCTAAACCGATATATCAATAAGTCTTCAGACAAGTGCCATGCATTTTTCCACGCCTTGAAGGGTAAAAGCTGACGCCATTTCTAGTGGACTGTAGAATGTGACACATCGCTAGCCAAACTCCAAAGTTACCTCAGCTTAGCTCCACTGCCGGTCAAGCCGATAGAATTTGAAAATTTTTACTTATACCTCGCTGTCTCATCTCATGCCATAGGTTCAGCGTTGGTTCGACGAGAAGGCGCCGAAGACAAGTCGATTTATTTCACAAGCAAGACGCTCTTACTAGCACAGATGTGCTACCTCCCACTCAAGAAATTAGCACTCACACTTGTCTCAACTGCATGGAAGCTTCTGTCGTACTTCCAGTCTCATAATATCACCGTTCTAATGGAGCATCCCCTCAAAAGCCTTTTCCATAAAGCTGACCTCTCAAACCAAGTGTCTAAATGGGCCATTAAGTTCACAAATTTTGACATTTGTTTCGAACTGAGGATCGCAATCAAGGGATAGATTCTTGCCGATTTCATAGCCGGGCTGACCCCAGAAGATACGAGCAACCTTAACAATCCAGCACCGTTCCAACCTATGGCCGTACAACAAGCAGTCAACGAAACTTGGCACCTATTCCAAGGGGACATATAGCGCCTCTATGTCGATGGTGCCTCCAACAACAATGGAGCAGGACAGGGGTCATCTTGGTCTTCCCTTTGCAAAACTCTCCACGAAAACGCCATTACCATCGACTTCCCCGCCACAAACAATGACGCCGAATATGAAGCCCGTTTGGCCAGCCTGCGCTCCACCATTGCAATGAAAGCCGAGGATCTGGCCGTATTCTGTGATTCCCAACTTATAGTCAATTAGGTTCTCGGGGACTATGAAGCTCGGGACTCAAGAATGTTGAAGTATTAAGCAACGGCGACAGAACTCATCAAGAACTTTAAAAACTTCAAGATCGAGCAGATCAACCGTGAGCACAATGCACTAGCCGACGCACTAGTCGGCCTGTCAAGCTTCAGAATACTGGACTATCAATTTCGGCAACATTGAACAACCAACTTTCTAAATAGAACAAGAAGTACTCAACGTGGAACTCGGTTAAAGTTGGATGGACGAGATTGTTGCATTTCTCAGAGATGATACTCTACCAACGGACAAGAAAAAAACCTACCACGTTCAGAATAAGGCCGCTTACTACTGGCTCTCCGAGAGTGGCCGACTTTTCAAAAAGTCCATCTTTGGACCATTCCTCCTCATTGTCCACCCAACGCAAGTGCCAACAATTTTAGCCAAGCTCCACTCCAGCAACTACGGTTGTCACTCAGGTGGTTGTTCCCTTTGTCAACGCGCGATGAGCCAGGGGTATTTTTGGAAGAACATGAAGAAGGATAGGGAAGAAGTTGTCCGCAAGTGTCGCCCGTGCCAATTATTCTCTCCCATTCCTAAGTAGCCTGCACAAAATCTCTCCCCAATAACCACCCCTTGACCTTTTGCCCAATGGGGGCTCAACATTGTTGGAAAGTTGCCGACTGCACTAGATGGATTCAAGTACTTCATAACGGCAACAGATTATTTCTCTAAATGGGTAGAAGCCGAGCCTCTAGTTACAATCACCGAGGCTGACGTTTGAAGATTCTTCTAGCAGAACATCATTACCAAATTTGACGTCCCGTATGCTATAGTCTTCGACAATGGGACTCAATTCGTTAGGAACGGCCCTCACCAGCCTTTGTGAAGAATTTGGGATTTGCTTTTTCAACTCTACTCCCTCGTACCCCCAGGAAAATGGGCAAACCGAGGCAACAAACAAGACAGTCTATGTTGGGATTACTGGGATAAAGTGTCAGCTTAATTCAAAAAAAGGCAAGTGGGCTGAAGATCTGCCAAGAGTCCTATGGGCTTACCATTCCACACCTCGGCAATCCATCTGACAAACACCATTTTGCATGGCATTCGGCATGGAAGCCATGATCCCTTTGGAGTCCAGATTCCCCACCTTGAGGACGGAACACTTCGATCCAAAAACCAATGAAGAAGCCATGGAACGAGAGCTAGTTCTGGCAGAAGTGAAACGTGACGACACTCGGCTGAAGCTCACGGAATACCAATAGCAAGTTGACAATGGTTACAACCGTAGCACAAGGACCAAGACCTTCAAACCCGACAATTTGGTAAGGAGGAAAGTTGTGTAAGCCAGCAAAAAGACAAAATTCAAGCCAAACTGGGAAGGATCATTTTGTGTGGTTCAGATAGGTGGCAAACGAGCTTACGTTTTGGAAGACATGGATGGGAAGGTCCTCACCAACCTGTGGAACGCCCATAATTTGAGAAAGGTGTACATGTGATCAACATCGCCGGCATGCCTCGGCTTCGGCCACTAGCTATTTATTTACTTATGTTTTGTTTCGGCCTCAGGCCTTGTTTACCTTTATGTTTTGAGTCGGCCTCGGCCATTATCTATCACAGTGTAAGTCTGACTTTGGTTCAGATGAGCTTGTTTCAACTTTTACTTACTCGCAGTTTTCAATAAAAGCAACATGTCTTGCTCGACAATTGACATTCTCTGTGCAATTCTTTACTTTTTCTCCCCAAAATCTTTCTAAGTAGTAGCTACGTTCGGCAATTGCCAACCAAACACAAATGATGACTTCAATCACACACCTATAAACGGCGCCTCGGCCACCTCTTCAACCACTACGATGCCCTAGAATCACCCCGAACATATGGTCCACCAAGCTTCAGAATCACATTATGGCTGGAACTTAAGCTACGGTTCAACTTGGCAAGACAATAAGGACAGCCACAGCCTGGTTACGCTCACGATTTGGTGAGTATACCACCCACAAACTTCAAACACCCTTAAAGTCCATACTTTGGCTTAGGACTGGCACTCTGGCTGAGCCCTAAGCAAAAGTAGGGGGCCCTAATCCACTTTCTAAGCCTTCTATTCTTTGGCCAAGGCTCAGCTATTTTGCCAAACCTCAACCAAAGTGGGGGCTAGAAACAATCACATACTCAAAATAGTAGCATGGTCAAATTTCTATGGCATGGGAAAAAGCCTAGGCATTACAATGAACATCAAAGCCATGCACAAGTTTGATCAAAGCATTCAAGATGTCCAAACTATGAGTACTGTGGATTTCCTAAACAGGGAGGCACGGCGTGGTAAACCGTTCGGTGCCGTCCTTCCACAAACTATTACATCTGGCACGGCAAACTCCAAATGATCAGAGCCGTCTAGTCCAACAAAAATCTGAAGTATTCAAAAGAAGACATAAGTAGTTAAAAGAAATTTAAGGGTTATTAACTACGGTTAGTGACCATTCCAAAGTCGACACCTACTTCAACACCGCCACCGGCAGCCTTCACTCCAAACCCATACTCGGTCGCCATGTATCTCTTTATAGGGAAAGTTTAAAAATCAATTAACCGAGATTCAGAAGATGAAATTTCACCTACAGATTTCAAGAAGTCCACAGAAAATGTCAGCATCTCCCTCTCCAAGCCCCTTGTACTCACTATCTTCAAATACTTCAAAGGAAAGGGGCGCACACTCCTCGTCTGTGTATGGTAGGTTAAGCTCGTGCACGAACGGTGCAGGAATTGTCTTTGTCAAGTTCATGTCAGCCTCCAGTTGCAGAACACTGGTCGTGGTAGCAACCCCATCCTTTATACCCCATCCTATAAGCAATCCAAATCCTCAGGATTAGCTTCTCATTCACCATCTTCCTCGCCTTCCTCATATACTCCTTTCCCGCTCTGTCAAAGCTAGCTTGATAGCCTTTGGCGTCGGCCACCTTCAGTTTCATCTTCTCATCTTTCTTCATTTTCTCCAGTTCTCGTTCGGCAGATTTAGCTCGTTTCAGAGCTTCATTCTTCTCCTGCTCCAACTCCCCAATTCTGGCCTCGGTCACCTCCACATGCTCCTCCAATGCCTTCACTTTCTCTTTCTCAACCCTTATCTCCTTCCGATAGCGAGACTTCTCGCGGATGCAAGCATTGCCTTCCTCGTGGCTTTCAGTAAAGCTTGCCCAGCCTGCAGAAAAGAAGACGCGTTGAATTCGGGAAGATAAAAAGAACTAGATTCAAGATCATAAGTCAAAGGAAATGTTTGGAAGACAAATAACGGAACTTGAACAAGATAGGCGCTCACGTAGATGAGGCTCGGCTGTAGATCCTTTGGAATCCTCTCCATATCCTTCAGTAGCGCAAGCCCTTGGAGCATGGCGACAGCGAGACTAAGGTCGGCCTTCACGCCATCCGCAGTCAACACCCCCCCCGGTCTGCAACGGCAAATGAAAGAGCAAACTCTTGGGGCATAAGGGTGTTTTTTGTCTCAATAGCCTTGAGAACCGCCCCTGAGCTAGCGGCAGCCGACACCTCAGGCTTCTTTTTCTCAATAGGACGAGGGGTCGAAGCCCAAGTGGTGAGGCAGTCATGCGTCATTTTCTGCCTCTTCTCTCGTGGCATGGCCGAATCCGACCCGCTCGGCAGCGCAGAAGTGTTACCCCTCAAGTTGATACGGACGTTATTCCTTCTTGACATCTCTTCAGCAAGATCAGGCACAATGGCCCGCAATGACACATTGAATCCCAAAAGCAATGGCTCATGCACGGCATCGAACCAAAAAGAGGCCAGCTTTCTGAATGTGGGCAGCTTTACCCTTGGCTCCTTGCTCTTCTTGTCACTTCCCTTTTTTGAAGGTCCAGCTTTCTCGCTCGACTCCTGCTTCTTCTCAATCCCTTCTCTTAAGCTTACCCTTGTAGGACGGGACGTAGCCCAGTAATGTGGCGCGTCTCAGTAAGCCTGGGATATCAAAACATCCCCATTCTTCTCCGACGAAATGGCATTCAAATTTTTGGTGATGGCTTTATGGCTTGCAAAAAGATGGGGAAAATCAGCAAAAGCAGAATTACCAAGTAAAATCAAAGGTAGCATGGTAAAATCAGAGACAATATGTGAAACCTCTAAAATCTTTTATTCTCGGCATGGAGTGCCGACGGAGGACTTGGTCACCAAACTCGTAATTACTATTCACCTTAACATAAAAATTTGCCCACTTATTAGTGTCGGGAAGCCCGGAGATCAGGGGCTCCTTATTCCTGCGGGTCGATAGACATCTACACTCGGTGCACCTATGCCAAGACATGATATACGTGTCGAATAGATCGGCGATAAAGAATTCTAGCTCTTGGCTCTCCTTCAGTGCGATAACGGACATGACAATCCTAAAGCTGTTGATGGCGAATAGGTGAGAGGCTAGATTAAACTGAGCCAGAAGCTCCCTGAGAAAGGGGTGAAGGGGGAATCATAGACCAGCCTCACAAATAGCCATCAAGGGTACGGTGATGTGCTTCGGTATGTGTTCGGCTTTGTCCTTTATTTGGTCACTAACCATTCGGCTAACAACCACATCATCTAGGATGCTGTACTCTCGGCAGAAGCTCTCGTATTCCCCGGGTTTGCCACTAAAGAAGTGGACGTGGGGGCAACCTAACCCCTCTCTTAGAGATCGGTGACCTCTTTATCCACAACAGGTGCAGCATCGCACCCAAATTGCGCAGATGTAGAGGCTTCGGCTCCGGAGTGGAATCTCGACTCGACCTCCGATCCTCTCTGGGGTTCAGCATCAGACGGGGTAGATTACATGAATGTGACCTCCGGATCAGTAAGGAACTCACCATCCCCTTACTCGAAGTCACGCTCAGCATTCAAATCTTCAGACATGTTCGACGCAATAGACATGTTTGAAGAAATTAAAGAATCTTGGTGCCGACTCCTACTCCTATTTAACCACTCTCGGATCAATGAATCGGCGGAGTTGTCTCCCAAGCCATTGGAGTTGGAAGAAATTACAATCACCGGGTGAGCCAAACCTAACAGAACAAAAGAAACGAAATGAAAATCCTTGTCGTCGGTAAATAAGACAAAGGTGCCACTAAGTTCGGTCACCCCTGCTGGCTCACCTAGACCATGCTATAATCGCAGGCTCGGAGGTCTATCAAAGACCTGGTTCGAGGTTCGGCTACGATCCATCGATGACAATGCACTCGGCTTCACTTCGAAGTCAGACTTAGGGTTGGCTAGAGCCAACCAGTGGCAAGATTGGCGCTCGGAAGAATAGATTGAAGATGGGGATGAACATCCCTATTCATCCCCAGTTTCCCACTGTTCACAAAGAACAAAAACCCCTCACAAATGCAGAAAAAATGACGGGGAACGTGCAAAAAATAGAGAAAGATGAATAACTCAGATTAAACACGTACTTGGAGATCTCTGAATGATCTGGGCACTAATTCCGCAGAAAATCGAAACTGGAGGTGAAGAGGAGGAGAGAGATGCTCTGGCGATGGAGTTCTAGAGAGAGAGAGAGAGAGAGAGATAAGTAACCCTCTCTGTCCTCTCGAAGGAGTTTATATTGGGGCTAGAAGCCTGTTTGAATTTCCCGCCCATAATTACGTCGCCGAACCACGCGCCAATCAGCTGATGACACGTGGCCACGACGAGACAGCTGTTCAAAACCCCTAACGCATGCCAAACGTCCTTTCGTCTACTACACCGACTTCTGCGTCGACACATGGCATTCATCCATTGGGGCTCAACTCTAGCAGTTGCAGTTTTTTAGAAGAGACAAGCGATGGCAAGGTTCGGCCAAGTTGTAGCCACATCCGTGGTTACTCAGGTCCGGCCAGGCTTGTTATCAATCCCTGCCATGCAATAGCATCGACAGGGATTGAGGGGCTATTGTAGTAGGCCGAACATAATGGCTCAGACCACATGTCTGACAAATATTGACTGTGGCTGTGCCGGCTTTGGTCCCAGTATCCTTGAAGCCCAAGTTCGGCAATTACCGGAGCTCGGAGAAGGGTCTTATCTCACCTACCCAACGCCTCAGCAGGAGAAGAGAGTTCTTAGGCTCAGCCAAAGCTAAGTCTTAGATCAATGACTTCATCACTTCCTCCTCTCTTTGAGCCGCCCGCCCCTTGGCTAGGTCAAAGCTGGGGCTCTACCCTTCTCAGCGCCACGCTCTACTCCACGCACCAGAAGTAGTTGTGCTAAGAGATAATGATTGATGCACATGGGGGCGCCAGCTCACACCACAAACGGTTACCAAATCTTATCGGTAACATCATAAATGACATTAGCCAACCCGAGCAAGGCACATGCCTATACTTGGAGAGCAACCCCAGAGGACCCTATAAATATCAAATGATGCAACTCTAAAGATCGAGGTACACACCAAATCTATACACTAAAGCTCTAGTCTCTTGCTTTGCTCTGTGCACATTCTCATCCTCTCGCCGGAAGGCCTTACCGGGCAACCGCCCAGGTCTTAGTTGTGCGTTCACTATGCAAGCTAGGGCAAGAAGGCTAGGCGACTCATGAACCAATTGAAAAAGAGCTCAAACCAAGGATCACCAGGCCACACAGAACTATTCACATAGACTCTCAAATCCACCATTTTCCTTAGCACAAACCATTAACCACTCCCAATTGAGGGTTGACATATCGCAAAAACTTCTCGTATCTAATCTTCTAATCATATCATACAATGGAGTAATAAGGACACAATTTTTATTTTGAAGTCAAAGTCTACCTTCTTAAAACTGTACATCTCATTATTACTAGTAAAAGAAAGGATATACGTTATATTACAACTAAGAATTAACTCCTTATTGCAAGTACCCACACACACATCAGTATCTATCCTGCACTACTTTCTAGGATCAAATTCCACACAATGAGACTACACAATAGGTCAAACACTTAAATGGATTAGCAACACATTTCATACATGAAATATTTCAACAAATCAACTGTATAATTTAATGGCCTATACAATTTCAGACACATCCACGCATTAACACACTCACTTGGAATCCCACGGGCTCACAGTGTATCCATCACTTCATATTTCATAGCTCTAGAAAACCCAACAGTAATCACATTCATTTCAAACTCGTAATACCTCTAACGTTTTCTGCTCACCCATCAATCGCGAATACTCTCATTCAGTTAGTCTAATCAAGTCATGTATTTCTCATATTCACTGGCTTAAATCACATCTCAAATACACATATCATCAATACTAATCATTCATCTATTTTGACAACATTATAACCTATCGGCATCTCATTACCCAAACACCTACACAATGTGTGCAATAGCTGCACCAACTAACGTTCATCACTATTGAATATCTCTAGACTATAATTCAGACACTAACACAAACAAATTGATAGACTTCCTCCAAAATGTCCACAAGACTCAGGGGTTTCAAACGACAACCTGTCTATACTCCTAGTTACGTTCTAAGACTTCTACTTCCCTATTACTTAAGAATCAATTTCACTTCCTCAGATAACTTCTAATGGTCCCGCTCACCACAAATTTCACAGCTCATAGATTTATTTCTCCACTAAGTAGTCATTTTGACATTAATATAATCCTCAAAGACATTCACCACAATTGCACTCAACCACAACAATAATAACCACAACACCATTCCCATCACCATCTCCGCTATCACTATCATTGTCATCTCTTAATCTCACTCAAACAAACATTTCATCCTAAGAGTATACTTCGACACATCCTCTACTGTTACCAATCTAAATCTATATCAACGAATAGACATCGCACACAACCTCTATACCCAAATCCTTCAACCCACAACGTTCAATTTCCCTCATACCTATCACTCTAAAGTTTCCACCATTTTAACTTAGGACATTACCTACACTTCACTTTATCATTAACCGCAATAGTTCACATTTGCAACTCTCTCGCTTCAAACAAGTTTCTCGCCACATAGCTTACCTCAACCACTCGACTTAAGTCACATCAACATAAATCTCCTTAAACCTTATTTTCCTTCTCACTAAACAATACCACCACTGTTTTTTACCGATCCGTCAAAACGACGCCAGTACAACAATCACCACGATGACCACAACAATACCATAGCATTACCCTTTTACTACAAAATCCCTATATACAGTCATCTATCTCGAGCCTATAGATCTAGCCCCTAAGTATAAACCTAGTGTCTAAATGACCTTCCGAGACTTCCATCAAAAAGGTGCGGTGAACAAGCACCTCTTCTGATTGGATCTCTTCGGTAGTTGCCTGGGTGTCCAAAAGACACGAACAGTATCCTGACACCCTACCTATAACCCTCATTTTTTTTCTAAATCAACCTTAGATACATATAGTTCCCTATGTGGGTTCAACCAACCATACTTATGCTCACAATTACTACCTCAATAACTACTATAACTACGACTAACCACAATTATTATCACAACAGGTCATTGCCTTTTCTAACACATTTAAGACACACGCTAACTCACCCACTAGCTATGATACATCCCACTGGCTTTCCGGACAAACTATGGTTCCTGTTACACCTCAACATTTAATCTCTTTTCTTCTTCGATCCCAACAAACATACTACCATTCATACATTTACACTCAATATACCTCACACTACATAAAATTCATCAAACGCATTTAAGATCTAATACATAATCCGTGCAATTCAAATAAAAACACATCTAACACTTATCTCGTAAGTCATATTAATATTCTAACACTTCTATTATATGCTAACGAATACCTTCTTCCACACATCAACATTGCCACTATGCACGACCACTGCATCATCACGATTTCCAAATATATATATATACACACACACACACACACACACACACATACATACATACATACAAACACACATATATATTTGTTGCCTAACATCACATATAGAAGTCATCTTACCACATAAGATTCAAGAATAAGACTACCAATGGCAATAATGACAACAGCAACAAAAGCAACCACAACCACTATGATGAGGCCAAAATTTTCTCTTTTTTTTTTTTTTTGACACGGGTCAACAACATTCCACTAATCCACATAAACATGGATGCAATGCCGCATCGATGAACACACGTCGGTCATGCAAGCATACACATGTTTTGTTAAAATATGCAATAATTTTTGAACGCATGAGACTAAGTCTCCCCACGGTCTTTGGCTATTTTAACCTAACGCTCTGATACCAAGTTGTCACACCCTAGATTTTCAAAAGAAATAATAAATATTTTTAATAAATAAATGCCTCCCTGTAATACAAATAATACCCCAAAAGACCTTTCTATTCATTGTTCTCAAATAAAATTCAAATATTACATTCCTGGCTCAAGGCCCCAAGTTACCAAAACACTAGTGTCTAAGGAAAATACAATATTAATATTTACAATAATCAACTTTCCAAAATGCTCCTTCAAATTTTATGTTGTGACTTCCCTCTTGAATACCTTTTTAATATTATGCTCAATCAAGCACGTCAAGCAGGCCATGTTAATTCCATGATTTGTACCTGAAAATGATAGGGTTGAGCATACACGCGCCCAGTAGAGAAATCTATACTCAAGCTATATGAAATTTCGATGAAGTATGCACCAAGAGTGAAAGAATTTCAATAAGTGAACATGAGAAACATGGTTTTATCACAACGGGAGGCAAACTATGGCCAAAGGGTTCTAATCATCTTATAAGTACACCTAATAGTTCACATGTCAACTAGAAGTATCAATAAACTCATATCAATCAAAATTTACCCACAACAGGTTCTTAACCATTTATCCTCTTTGCGACAATCTCACATTTCAGACGGTCTAAATCAAGGACTCGTAATCTCAACACTCTACATTTCCACCTCTTGCGTTGCAGTTTGCATTTCCACCCTTTATGTTACAGTCAACATCACCCATTATTTGGGTCTCTGTATTACCACCACTAGCGTTGCAGTCTGCATTCCCACCCCTTGCGTTGCAGTAACACCCACATTCCAATTTTAAATTACAACCACTCGTGTCATATCATTAGCACAATCACATCATCAAACACTCATCCAATCTCAATTCATAATGAAGTACGCCAATTGAACCGACTTATAGGTCAAACACACGTCAACAATCACTTTTCAATTCATTCCAAATGATCAATCATAACATAACATCAACAAATAAATGAGTACATGCCTTTCCCTTTAGTATGTCACAATACCCCTTAGTATGTCACAATACCATACCAACCCATAGCGATTCTATGACATACTACCCTGCTAGTATCAACACTTTGATCTCAAGGAACGAGCGTCAAAAGAATTTAGAAAGATCAACGAAACGACAAGTTACCCTATTATCATTCGGACTATTAGATAGGTTCACATCAAACCAACTACACACCCCCACGATATACCTTTTTATAGCTTATGATATTCGAAAACAACTCCACGGTACATTCTCCAATTCACCAATCACCACGTCATGTCATAACACTTAACAAGTCTATATTGATCATTGAGACATGTCACAACATCCACTTATATCAGCCAAATACTTAAATAGTGTACGAATACCATATTCATTAAATTCTACACTTTTCTTTGTTACAACGAGAGCCAAAGGAGATAGATTGATCAATGAATCATTTGAGATATAAACAATCAAGTTTAGAAGTGGTTTGAATGTGATTAGAGAGTGTTAGAAGTGATCGGGTTCAAACCATCGAACGAGGATCAAATGACAAAAATCTGTCCAGAGGGCTTGGGGATTGATCCCCAGATTAATCCAGTGAGCAAAGGGATCGATCCCCCAAACAGGGGGGGGATTGATCCCCCGATGCTTTTTTGCAGATTTTCAAGAACAAACCCAAATAACAAACCTCGAACTAAGGCACAATTGGAGCACAAAATCAACTCAAAAACACATAGAATGAGCAAGAAATCCCTACCTCAAAGTCAAGATCGATACCCAAGTAATTTGAGCAAGCCCTAGCTATAAGGACTTTGAAATCTACCGAAAGCTTTCCTTCGAGCTCAACCTAATGAGACCTAAGCTCAAAAATGCATTTACATGGTGGACAGGAAGTAGATCCATGAGGTTATTGAGGTATTGGGTGAGGTTTTGTGGGAGAGTGAGAGAGAGAGAGAGAGATAGACCGAGAGAGGGAGAGATGGATAGGAGAGAGAAAGAGAGAGAGAGAGAGAGAGAGAGAGAGAGAGAGAGAGGTGGGAGATTTTTAATCTCCTACAACACACACACACCCTTTATACATTAGCATATACACAAATCACACTTGCACTCCCTCAACTAGTAATCTTATCACATTGACCAAAAATCAAATAAATTCAATAATTTTCACACTTTCCTTATTTCTTTTTAATTATAAACCTTTAGGCAATTTTTCAAAAACATGGGTCTCTACAAGGCAAATGTGAAGCATAGATTGTAACGACCCGAATTTCGGCCCCATTTTTTCCGAATAAATATATATAAATAAAACCCAATAGTAAAGATTTATATATATTTTAGTTATATATTTATATAAAACACCTATATATAAACATACAAACAATCCACCACCACCTCATCACCCACTAGCCACCTCACCCCTCTCCCTATCTCATGTCGTCTCTCTCTCTCTCTCTCTCTCTCTCTCTCTCTCTCTCTCCCCCATTTACTCACTCCCCACCCAAGCCACCACCTCACCATCCCAAAAAATGAAACCCACCTTTTTAGCCCCTATTGTTGACTTTGCTACCACCCCACCTCACCTCTTGCCACCGCCACCTCTCTCTCTCTCTCTCTTTCTCTCTCTCTCTCTCTCTCTCTCTCTCTCATCTAACTTGGCCTCTCTTTTCTCCTATAAATACCCACCCTCCCCAAGCTCCAAAAGACACACCACAACACCGCCATCACACTGAAAATAGTGGAGAAGGAGAATAGCAGGAAAGCCCGGAGTGTCGGCCATGGAAGTTTAGAGAGAAAGAAGAAAAGTGGGTTTGTGCTGTAACGACGTGCTACACTCCAATTCGAGGTTCCAAACTTCAATACCATCCTCAAGCACCCCAAAACCATCAACCAATCACAAGGAAGCAGCCTGAAGTCCCCAATTCTCGTTGTCTTCCTCGTTTTACCAAAAACCCGACGTTTGCATTTTAAGCTTGTTTGACCGAATTAAAGGTAGATAAAACACTCCTTCTACTCTCTCCTAAGTATATTAAGTGTTCATGTATTGGTTTTTAATGTTCTGGATGTAGACACCCCAATTTGGCCTAACGAGTATTTCAAGTCTCACCTAGGGGACCATCCCAATGATGAATAGGATACAATGATTGATGATTGACTTCTCGTAAACGTAAAGACTTTTGTGAGTACTTTTAGCCACTTAGTGGACCCAATCCAGAGCCAAAAGGTCTTTCTAGACAGAAATACAATTTTCAAGTTGAATTGATTTGTTGGCCGTTACTTTTTTCTATCACCTATGGAATATGGTGTTTGAAAATCTCCTAGAGACATCATTTCCTCGCCTGCGAGATGCATTCCTCGGCCACTAGATTCTTCTGGCGGCCACTAGTTTGTTTTGGCCAGAATTCTGGAATGTTCTATCTTCGATCCAAGCTTGAACCCTAGCAGCCATGAAGCGATACTTCAGGGCTACGACAATACTTCCCATACAGAGATCTTGTTGCCATATACTTCCAAGTTGATTCATGCATTGTGATTGGCCAAAGTGAGTCACCCATAGCCTATATAAAGGGGCCTTAGGGATCCGAAATTGATATAGAATTCCTTCGTCTCTAGCCACGAAACTCTGTAGAAATCATCTCTCTCTCATACTCCCTCCACAAAAGCCCTAAACCCTTACGGGTAGTCACACCCCAAGTGATCAAACCCCAAAGTACAAATCCTAATCGTAGGGTTTCGAGAAGCAATTCAATCAATCACCCTCAATCTGAAGCAATTGTGCACTGAGGGATCAAGGTGGTGAGGCCTAGGGGCCTATGGTTGAATCTATTTCCCTTTTTCTATAACGAAATCATAATTTTTTTTGATTTTCTGTTAATTATTCGTATTTTGGTGTGAGGAAGAACATCGGCTGGGATATCGTTCCCACGGCCGGTATATATATCCAGTGGGATCCCATGGCCGAGAAATCCATTTGTTGGGACATTTTATTGCTTTTATTTTATTTTGTTGTATGTAATTTCCTTACTGTCCTAGCTCACCTTATTGACTGTTTAAAGGCTTAATAATCAGTTTTAAATGCAAAATTAAAATAAAGCAAACATTAGTCTTATGTTGAATAATTATGGGTTGGTCTTGTGACTAGACAGAAAGGGGTGCCTAACACCTTCCTCTTATCGTACTTTTAGCTCCTGTACCCGAAATCTCTACTTATTTTCTTAGTTTTAATAAATTAAGTGGCGGCTCTGTAAAGACCCGGTATTTTTAATAAATATTAATAGATATAAGAACCAAAAATATTATTATGCCTAATGAAAAAAAAATTATTATTGTCGCCACGCCAATTTTATTTTCATAATCGATTGTGCGCGCATGTATCCCGCAAGTAATTTTCTTAGTGTGTGTATGAGTTGCACTGGATCATTTTTTCTCCTGTACCCGAAATCTCTACTTATTTTCTTAGTTTTAATAAATTAAGTGGCGGCTCTGTAAAGACCCGGTATTTTTAATAAATATTAATAGATATAAGAACCAAAAATATTATTATGCCTAATGAAAAAAAAATTATTATTGTCGCCACGCCAATTTTATTTTCATAATCGATTGTGCGCGCATGTATCCCGCAAGTAATTTTCTTAGTGTGTGTATGAGTTGCACTGGATCATTTTTCCAACCCAAACCAATCAGGATTCATTTCCTCGCTTCCTTTGCAAATTTTCTAACTTCCCATCCTCCCACGTACCTACCTATAGTTCCCATAACTCCTCCATCACTTCACATCCCCTTAATTATCTCCACCTTTCCCCCTTTTGCTTATAAAGTGAACACCCACTTCTTTTCACTTTAATTCGGCAGGGAGAGAGAGAGAGTGATGTGCAGTAAAGGAGGAGGAGAAGAAAAGAAGAAAGAGGGAGGAGAAAAAAATAAAGAAGAGCAAAGGAAGAAGGCACCGTACCACAAATTTTATTTTCGTTCATTCCGCGTACCTGTTTTTATGGCCATTTTCCTCCTAGTTAAATTCATTTTCAGGCTGTGTTTTCTTCATGAAACTTGTAGAGGGTGTCAAGAACTTTGATTTCGACCCAAGAAACACCCAAAAAGGTCAAGAATTGATAGAGTTATCGCCATTCAAAGTTTGGTAAAATTCTTGGATTCTGATATCCAGGCAGATTCAGTGACCCTTCTAAATTTTCATTTTTCTCCTACTTACATTAGTATTCGGGCTTAGACTTCTTCACAAAAGTTGTAGAGGGTTTCAAGAGCTTCGCGTTAGACACAAGAATCATCCAAAACGGAAGAGGTTTGGTCAAGTTATTCCAGCCCAAAGTTGCTGCTAAAATACCGATCGATCTTTCGCCACCAAACGAAAACCAACCGGACTCCACCGAATCGTTTTGTCCGGATTAAAGGTAGGATAATCGCTCCCCTACTTTCTCCTAAGTATATATATGTACCTATCTGTGTTAGTTTTAATGGTTAGAGGTGACAAAAATCAAATCCCATGTTGAAACCGAGAAGAACCGAACTAATACTCTGTTTTTCTCCTCTTGCGTAATCTGCTTCTTTTTGTTTTGAAATTATATGCTGTTATCACATTATAACCCCTAGACTTTGAATGCTTACGGATTTAACCCAAATGGTTTCAAGTTAACCTCATATATTGGGGTTTCACCCCACTGTATATATTTGTCTTGTTATGGTAGAACAAGTTTTGAATGATTGCAAGTGTTAAATACATGACAACATTTTTTTTTAGTATTCTGGAATGTATAGATGTTAGCTAAATGTTCATTAAGTTCCTAGAAAAAATATACGTATATGATTAGATTAGTGAGACTAAAGTTAATAATAGTAACAACTAACTGCATATATATATTTATTTAACTACAAGTGAGAATCATACACTTATGATATCAAACTACTTCTACATATACAGGTAAGACTAAAATAAAATAAATAAAGAAAAAGGAAAAAGTATAAACTTATAAAAAGAAATAATAGAAATGAAAGATTTACAGTAACATAGCATCAAGAGAACCGTTGTTTTTTTTTATTGTACAATAACTAGTTCATTATATATTTTTCTTAAAGAGTACTAATTGAATATTTGAGTTTTACAAATGTAAATTAATAAATTGCACCTTTAGATTTTGATACCGTAAGTTGCTGTAATGGATCAACTTTATGATTTAATAATTATACTTTAGTTCTTAAGAAGTTATCCCAGTACGTTATTAAAGCTAAGCCAACGAAATTGTTAACGACACCTTAAAAATTAATAAAAACTATAATTAATTTACTTGTTCAACGAACCTAAAGGGCATCGGCCCAATCATAAAATATTATGTGTTTACATACTTGCACAATACCAATTGCTATGCTTGCCTTCATTTTGAAATATATCCTGTTTGTTGATTAAGCTATTATGAAGTATTGTTGTTGTAATTGTTAGATTGGACTTAGGTTCACGGGATGGTTACGAGTAGTGATTCATGTAGACGATGTTAAGTAAATGGAAACTGATAAAGTGTTGAGGTGTGAGGTTGTGGATTGTGATTTGAGCCATAGCTATGGCAAGGGTAACCAATGGGGCCCTGTGTTGAAATGGGTAACTAATGGGGCCCAGTGTTGAGAAATGTTGTGATGTTAATGTATGATACATCATGGGAAGTTTCTCTTGGGAAAGAGAATGGGTCCTATGAGACGATTATAGTTAGCGTGGGGTAGGTGATGTCCGACCCTAATGTACAATGCATCCTGGGATGACTCGATCCTCCTGTTATCGTCTTAAGTGAGACCATGCTAGATACATAATTTAGGTGCGCTCACCTAAGACCCTGGTGCAGGACAAACAAGAGGAAGGGTGGACCCATAAGACGGTGGTAGTTAGTGGATGTGGGAGGAAATGATCTTGTGGAGAAGATCCTTAGATTTCATGTAAGATGATGGATAGTAAAGAAAAAGATGATGTGGTATTATGTTGTACCATTATCTTTTGTTATATTGTTGATCTGCTAACTGTAGAGTAAGGGGTTGGTAGGATAGGGATTATTCTACTGAGTGAATTATCACTCACAGATACGTTTGTATTCTGGCAAATCGTTTGCTTCGGCGTTCAATTGCCAGAGTGTGCAGGATTCCATAGTGGAGCAGTTGATACAGGTGGGATCCCTGGAACGGAGTCTGGGCCAACGTTGATTGGAATTCGTGTCAAAACTAGGGTCGCTCTGGAGTTACTTTTGTTAAATAAATGTACATAGATTTTTTTTTGTATTATTTTGAAATTGTAATTTTTGTACAAGGATAAATGGGGGCCTAGAAGTTTGTAAAATTCAGCATATTTTAAGAATAATGCATCCAAAATTCCTTGGAAAATTGGGGCTTTACAACATGGTATCAGAGCTTTAGGTTCAAACTCTCGGCCTTGGGTAGATTGGGTAGATCACTTTTTGAGAGCGTAAACCTAGATAGTTAAACGTTTAACTCAATTATTACTTTTGTAATTACACAGCATCATACCTAAGTATAGCATATAAATATTTTATTAGCTGTTGCAATTTAGACTCTGAAGAAGTATGAAATCAACATTGACTCCGATCCAAAGAAATCGATAAAGGAACCGCTCTTATTGTATTTGGTTAGCCGATCAATCGAGACGAAAAGTTCAAAGTATGAAGATGAAGAGACAAGCCTCCAGTAAAGGAAAAAGGTACTGTCGGACGAGGCAACTTAAAAAAAAAAAAAAAATTTCGCCTTCCGTGAGTACGTAGTGATTTAAAATAGGTCAAATAAGGCAGGTTCATTGTGGGAACGTATCGTGAGAAAACATAGGCTCTACATGTTGACTAACATTTAGGCTTTGCGTGTTATGTGTTTATCGTATATCTGTGCTAATATGATTTGATTAGTGTACTTTATTATATTTCTTAAAAATCATTGCCGTTCTTACTCCTGAAACCAAACCTTACCATTGAGATTACAAAATCCATGCACACGACACCTTCGAAGAACCAAATAGTTAAAAACCCCTAACCCTAACTTCACATGAACACTACTGCCGATGCCGCCCACGCTTTCAACATGTTTATGCCAATCTTGAGGTCAGCGCAACACCAAGCCCAACGTGATACCGAGTAACATGGAAGTCATACAAGTTCTACAAGTGATTGCCACATCGACTATTTCGACACCCCAACCTCAAGCGTCGTAGACCCCTCGAGAAAGTAGATAGATCGACGAATAAAAACATAATGTTGTCAGAGATTCAAAATCATTACCGAGCTATATACTATGTAAACTACATCCGATGAAGGCACCATCATAGTTCGAATAGACCAAGAAGAGCTCAAGGTCATGAATATCTGAGAAAGCGGTAACCATTCTCTTGCAATGAAGTTTTTTTTTTTTTTAAGGGGGATAGAAGAGCTATTGACAATTATTCAATCATCTTTTTCATTCATTGATTGTACCCTAACTGCCACTATTTTTAATCTTTCTTGACTTTTCTTGAAATCATCTTCATTGTAACTCTTCCTCGTCAGAGCTATGAATTCAGCTAAAACTTAAATTATTGAAATCCTTGTATATTCCAAACACCTAGTTCTCGTGACATTTTCTTGTGGGAGTTAAGTATCCCCAAAATTCATCTTGTCTCAACTTTTCTCTAGTTGATTAGATTACTTGTGAAGTCAACAGTTTACCCAATTATGAGTCTAACCTCTCAGATCCATTGGATATTGCATGCTTAGAGCAATCCTCATTTTATTTTTGACCAGTGCACTATCAGCTATTCACAACCTTCGATTCTTTTGATATCACATCAAAATATTCCTCCGACCTTTCAAAACTCTAAATTCACAAACCTAGTTCGAGTTTCAATGTTGGAGTTATTTAGTCCTTGTACACCTATATCATTGTGCTTCACTTTCCTTAAGCTTTGTATCCTGTTCCGAGCTAATCAGACCCAATCATTGTTCTATCGATTACATGTTTTATTTTAAGAATGGACTTAAAAGCCATTGCTTATTTTTCACTTATGCACATTATATTTTTCAAATAATTAACTAGAGTTAGATGATTGTTTTGAAATGCGTTTGGCCAACATGGTGCAAAATAAATATCTAGTTCGGTTTCATCGTTGGACCTTGTAATCCTTCAGAACCTATCGCGGTAGATATCTCTTAAGAGAACCCGCCTTGTCGACTCCATTGCATTGTTTGGAAGCCAAAGTATTTGTTTGTTTCATTCACTTGTTAAACCTTTAATCAACACTATTACAATGATGAAACTTTTCATTTTGAAATCATTGAGTGTACTTTGGTTAACCTAATCATCATTTTCATTGTGTTCCAATTCCCACTCAAAACTAATTGCACCTCAACTCGTGGAGGAGTACCTATTTGTGCCTTCTATTTGGTTCCATGATCTTTGGACATTTGACTCAAACTTGAAATCTCTTGAAAATTTTTGCAATCTTTTCATTTCTTTTGGAGTATAGCATCACCCACTGACAAAGAGACAAGAACCAAACTTTCAAGATCTGACCGAGGAAGGTGATTCGTTGACGATTTTTGATCACTCAAAGCCAATCAAGCAGCTACGCCGACAAGAGGATGAGACCGTAGACTTTCAACGTACTTTTTGTAACGCCCCGATTTTCGGATACGTTAATTAAATCATTTATAAGTGATTTAATAACTCATAAAACTGATTTAAGAAATAAAATTTTATTAAACAGAGTTTAGCAGCGGAAATCTCAAATACCAAATTCAAAAAAAATACTTACTGTCTTACAACCCAATGAAATAAAAATAAAGTTTGACAAATGTGATAACACTTTTGGGAATTCAAATAACACTACTTTAAATTAACAGAGCTTCTAAGGGTAAGGCATCCAAGGCTCGACAAACTGTCCTTCCTCAGCTGGGAGGTCCTCACTCTGATACTGATCGTCTTGAAGAGGATTCTGCTCTTCGGTCTCTTGATTACCTGGCATAAAACGCCAGCCCAACGGCACCATAATGAGTTTTGAAACTCAGTAGATAATCCCAACCCTACTAACCCCTTACTCTACAGTTAGCAGATCAACGATATAACAAATGGTATTAGGTACAAATAAAAGCACATCATCTTTTTCTTTACTATCCATCATCTTACATGAAATCTAAGGATCCTCTCCACGAGATCCTTTCCTCCCACATCCACTAACTACAACCGTCTCATTGGTCCACCCTTCCTCTTGCTTATCCTGTACCAGGGTCCTAGGTGAGCGCACCTAAATTATGTATCTAGCATGTTCTCACTTAAGACCATAACAGGAGGATCGAGTCATCCCATGACGCATTGTACATTAGGGTCGGACATTCCTACCCCACGCTAACTTTAACCGTCTCATGGAACCCATTCTCTTTCTCAAGAGAAACTTCCCATGACGTATCATACATTAACGTCACAACATTTCTCAACACTGGGCCCCATTGGTTACCCATTTCAACACAGGGCCCCATTGGTTACCCTTGCCATAGCCATGGCTCAAATCAAAATCCACAACTCACACTTTCAACACTTTACCATTTTTCCTTTACTTAACATCGTCTACGTGAGTCACTACTCGTAACCACCCAGTGAACCTAAGTCCATTCTAGCACGTACAGCATGATACAGTCAATAGCAGCTCAATTCATAACATGATACATTTCAATGAGAAAACAAAAAATAAAAGTACATATCAAATAACATTGTGCAAGTAAGTAAACACATAAGAGTTTTGGATTGGACCGATGCCTTTCGAGTTACTAAGTTTTGTTGAGCAAGTATGTTTGTTTATTGATCTTATTAAACCAACTATCATTGTACTATCTGCAGATATAAACTACTGTCTAAATAAAATAATAAAAAAAACACTAAGCAATTTAACTTACTGTATTCCTACCTTACAGTGGGTATGTGTGCTCTACTGACTATATTTATTCGTTTACCAAAGAAATATATATAATTGTCTTCTGTATACTAACACTCTTTTTATTAACTTCATTCTAATACCTGATATTCACAAGTAGTATACATTAGTGAAAGTTTTTATTTATTTATTTATTTTTGCTTGCTTATAACTTTTTTGTCTTTACCTAGTTAAAACAATTGTTGATACTTTGCACATTTTTAATTACTTCCTCCTAGTAGTTACACTGAGCCTTGTCTCATTTGTTCCAATCCTTGATTTCTAACTTCCAATCGATAAAAATGTACTTTGATCGTTAAAATAATAATAATAAATGTAAAACAGTAAGATCTTACCATCCTTGTTTTGTGAATGGAACTAATTATTTATAGGAATCGAATCTAGAACTAAAGTTAATACAGAGGCAAACTGTAAAGTAATAACATTATGCTTAGGAAAAACAAAACGTGCATGTACAGTGATGGATTTCTTCATTTCCCAGAAAACAGAGTATTCTCGGCTCCCACGATCCCGATGCGTACATGCGATTTCTTTTATTTTCACATACTTAAAATCTACATGTAGCGACTACATATACTTAGGAAAGAGTAGGGAAGCGATTATCCTACCTTGATTCCGGCCGAAAAAGCGATTAATGGGTTTGGACTGTTTCGGACGGATTTGGAAAAATTGGAGAAGACGATAGAGCAATGGAACGCCGGGGATGACTTCGGATAGTTGGGGATTGATTCGGAGGTGCTCAGGGTCGTTCTAAAAAATGGGCAGCCCGAATAAGTGCTCGGATAAGTGTAGAACCGAAACCCACTTTTACGTTCTCTCTCTAAACCACCATTGTTGGAGCTCAAAAATTTCTCTTTTTCTCTTTCTTTTTCTATCTCTGGACTGAGTATCAGAATGGAAAATGGAAAGTAGTAACTTTTGTTTTTATTTTCGGAATTATATGGGTGTATATAATGGAAGAGAATGAGTAGTGGGGAGGTGGGGTGTTGTAGTGGTTTGAGGGCATAGAGGGAGAAGTGGGGAAGTGGAAGAGAGATAATCGGAGAGAGAGGGAGTGTGTCAGCACAAGAGAGCTGAGAGGAAAAGAGGACGTGTCCATGTTTTGTGTACTTGGAAATATCCCCAGAAGCCTAGCCAGGACCCCACGATCACCCACCTGATTCTCCACATTACTAATAGCAAAATCGCCATGCATTACACGTACTTACATATGTTATATATATACTTTATAACTTTACTAAGATTTCTACTAACTACCAGTATATGTGATTAAAATAAAAATAAAACTAAAACTAACAAAGACACTATTTACTAATTGTTATAATTAAACTAATTAATATTACTTGAATGACTGTAAAATAAATTATGGAGAAAATTAGGGTCGTTACAACCTATCCCCCTTAAAATAATTTCGTCCTCGAAATTTAAAGTGTACCTTCTGGAGGAAACAGATACGGGTAGTTGGTGCGCATAGTATCGGCTCGTTCCCAAGTTGACTCTTCTATACCCTGATGCCGCCATAAGATCCGGACAAGTTTGATCGTCTTACCACGAATATTCTTCTCGCTATAATCTTGGATCTCGACTGGTTGTTCATCGAAAGTCGTGTCTTCGTTAAGTGTGATCTCCTCCCAGTTGAGTATGTGAGAGGGGTGTGACATGTATTTACGAAGCATAGACACATGGAAAACGTTATGAACTCTGTCAATCTGTGGTGGAAGGGCTAGGCGGTAGGCGACTTCTCCAATCCTCTCCAAAATCTCAAATGGTCCGATATACCGGGGTGATAACTTCCCCTTCTTTCCAAATCGGATAACTCCTCGTCGTGGCTTGATTTTAACAAATACATGCTCTCCAGCTTGAAAGGACAATGGTCTGGTCCTCTTGTCGGCGTAGCTTTTCTGTCGGCTCTGAGCAGTCAAAAGTCGTTGACGGATGATTTTGACTTTTTCTGTTGTCTCTCTAACAAGTTCTGGTCCCAATAGGCTTGACTCTCCCAGCTCGATCCAACAGATAGGGGATCGACATGGTCGTCCGTATAAGGCTTCGTACGGAGCCATCTCAATGCTGGCCTGATAGCTATTGTTGTAAGCGAATTCGACTAACGACAAGTGACGTTCCCAATTTCCACCTAAGTCCAAGGTACAAGCCCGGAGCATATCCTCTAGGGTCTGAATTGTCCTTTCAGTTTGTTCGTCTGTTTGTGGGTGAAAGGCTGTACTCAAACGAAGGTCTGTTCCCAATGCTTTCTGCAGACTCTGCCAGAATTTTGATGTGAAACGCGGGTCGCGGTCGGATATAATTGATACTGGTACCCCATGCAGTCGTACAATCTCCTGAATGTAGAGTCTGCTGAACGATTCCATGGTATCTGTCATGCGTACAGGGAGGAAGTGCGCTGATTTGGTCAATCGGTCAACAATTACCCAGATGGCAGTATTGGATTTAGGTGATCGAGGTAATCCTGTGACAAAGTCCATAGTGATGTGCTCCCACTTCCAATCAGGTATAGGTAATGGCTGAAGTGTTCCTCCAGGTTTCTGGTGTTCAGCTTTAACTTGCTGACAAGTGAGGCATGTGGACACATAAGCTGATACATCCTTCTTGATTCCGCTCCACCAATATTGACGACGGAGATCTTGGTACATCTTCGTACTTCCTGGATGTATGGCGAAATTGGAATGGTGAAACTCCTTCAGTACGGCTTCTCGAAGTGTGCCAATGTCAGGTACAAAAATTCGTTCTTGGAAGCGGAGTTGTCGGAGTGAATTGCCCATCCGACTGATGCTTTTCCAGTTGACAGTTGGTATCTGATGAAATCGCACTCCTGATCAAAGGTTTGGGCTAATAGAATTTCTCGATGTAAAGCAGGTGTGGCAAACAAAGCAAAAAGGCAGGCTCCTTCTGCTCTTACGGTAGGTTGAAGCTTGAACTCATTAATGGCTTCCATCATTTTCCATTCCCTAATGGCCATACTTGCCATCTGTCCTCGAGTTTTGCGACGGAGAGCATCAGCGACTACATTGGCCTTCCCAGGGTGATAAGACAACGTGAAACTGTAGTCCTCCATGTATTCCATCCACCTCCTTTGCCTCATATTCAGCTCCTTCTGCGAAAATATATACTTTAAACTTTTGTGATCAGTGAACACCTCGAACTGTTCTCCGTACAGATAGTAACGCCAGGACTTAAGGGCAAATACTACTGCCGCCAATTCCAAATCGTGAGTCGGATAATTCTTCTCATGCGGCCTTAGTTGTCGGGATCCATAAGCGATGACCTTTCCATTTTGCATGAGCACAGCTCCCAATCCATCTTTGGATGCGTCACAGTACATGGCATATCCCACATTTCGCTCGGGAATTATTAATATGGGGGCGCTGGTTAATCTCTTCTTGAGCTCTTGGAACGATTTCTCACATGCTTCATTCCACTCAAACTTGACCCCCTTCTGGGTCAATCGCGTCATTGGTTTCCCCAAAATTGAGAAATCTTGAATGAACCTTCTGTAGTAACCAGCTAATCCTAAGAAACTCCGAATCTCAAACACTGTTGATGGTCGTTTCCAGTCCATGACAGCTTCTACTTTGCTGTTATCCACAGAGATTCCTTTCTCTGACACCACGTGTCCTAGAAATTTGACTTCTTTCATCCAAAATTCGCATTTGCTGGCCTTTGCATATAATTGATTATCCCGAAGTACTTGTAGTACGATTCTCAAATGCTCCTCATGTTCCTTCTCAGTTGGTGAGTACACCAAGATATCGTCAATGAATACTACCACAAATTTATCTAAGTATGGCATGAAAATTTTGTTCATCAAACACATGAAAACGGCAGGAGCGTTGGTTAGCCTAAATGGCATCACCACAAATTCATAGTGGCCATAACGGGTTCGAAAAGCTGTCTTGGGTATGTCACTATCTCTAACTCGCAGCTGATGGTATCCAGACCGTAGATCGATCTTTGAAAAGTAAGTTGATCCTCTCAGTTGATCAAACAAGTCATCGATTCTAGGTAAGGGATAACGGTTCTTGATTGTGACTCTATTGAGTTGGCGATAGTCGATGCAGAGTCTGAGTGTTCCTTCTTTCTTTTGACAAATAAAGTAGGGGCTCCCCACGGTGATGTACTGGGTCGGATAAAACCTTTGTCCATCAATTCTTGTAGTTGGGTCTTCAACTCTCGCAGTTCCGCTAGTGCCATTCTGTATGGTGCCATGGATATTGGTGCCGTGCCTGGTTGCAACTCGATCGTGAAATCCAAGTCCCGATGTGGCGGCAGTCCAGGTAACTCATCGGGAAACACGTCCTCGTATTCACACACAATATGAGGAAGACCAAGTTCCATACGATCTATCTCCTCTAGCTTGAGGCTTGCTAGCCAACCAGAAAGCTTTTCATGCCACCTCGATCGGTGTGAGGTTATAGCGGAGGGGTCTTGCCTATCCCCCTTAAATTTGAAGCACGTACCGTCTGGTGAATACGCTGTCACCATTTTCCGATGGCAATCTACGACAGCGCGATGCGCGGATAGCCAATCCATTCCAAGTATGACATCGAAGTCAGTCATGTCGATTACTCGTAGGTCGACAGTTAATCTCAGGTTAGATACTTCTAATTCGCACCCCTTACAGATTAACCCCACAGAAATTGTACCGCCTAATGGTGAGGTTACATGCATCATCGCCCCTAGAGGTTCCGTTTCTAGTCCAAGAGTAGAGACACATGCAGCAGAGATGAAAGAGTGCGAAGCTCCTGAATCGAATAACGCTTGAATACAAGTGCTATATAGTATAAGAGTACCTTGTATCACTGACGGGTTATACTCCTCCTCAGTGTCTTGCTCGATGCCTTGCAGAGCAAAGACTCAGCCTCCTGTTGGCTTGTTCTGTCCGCTTGCATTATTCTGAATAGGACGTGGTTGTTGCTGATTCCATCCGATCTTCTGTTGGTTCGGATTAACCGGATTCTGGTTCCCAAACCCTGACGGCCGAGCCTGAAATTGTTGCTGTCCCCCTTGCCCAAAATTTCCAGATCCAACAAGCTTTGGGCAGTTGTTCCTGAAATGGCCTTCTTGGTTGCAGTTGAAACACCTGCGGTTATAAGTTGCCTGAGGTGAATTTTGGTTTTGATTTGGGTTAGAGTTGGAGTTTTTCCAGGTTTGAGGGATTTGCTGCAGAGGGCGAGGGTTGTTTTGGTAATAGGGTGTTTGAGCGACAATAGACTTGTTGTGGTTTGTTCGGATTGGTCCTCCAACCGATGGGCCAATCTTCTTTTGCGCCTCCCAGGTTGACTTTGAATCAGATTTCTCGCGTTCCATCATAAGTGCACATCTCACCACCTGTGCATAGGTGGGGTACTCATGAGAAACCACACTAGTACGAATAGAGTGGGACAGACCCCATTCGAACTTCCTTGCTTTAGCAGCATCAGTGGGTACTATAGTAGTAGCATGGCGTGCGAGTTCTTCAAAACGGGCAGCATACTGGGTTACTGTCAAAGTGCGCTGCTTCAAATCCATAAATTCCTGGGCCATGGCTTGCTTCACAGGAGCTGGGAAGTATTTTTCGAGGAAAAGGTTTTCAAACATCTGCCAGGTCTTAGTTGTCAAATTATGAGTGGTCTTAATCAAATCCCACCAATGATCTGCTTCCCCTTGCATCTGAAATGTTGCTAAGGCAATGCGATCACCCGCATTGGTCACATTAAGTACCTCCAGGTAATTGGAGATTTGTTTGATCCATGCTTCTGCAGCACTAGGGTTTGCTTCCCCATAAAAGATCGGAGGGCGACGTTTGCAGAATGCATCCAAAAGTTGATCTCTACTCCTGGTTAGAGGTCCACGTTGTTGTGGTGGCTGTTGAGGGTTGGCAGCAGCAGCAGCAACAAATGCTTGCATCAGTTGAATTAAGTCTGTCTGTCCTCCTTGCCCATTCGGTTGTGATCCGCCATTTTGTCCATCGTTCGTATGGGACCCGTGTCGTGTTTCCACCATCTATATATAAATATATATATCAATTTTTTTTTTTAGGGGGGTTTTCCGTTTGCACACTTAGTGAGCATTATAAAGCAACGAATGCAATAATATCAATGTAACAAAAGTTTTTTTTTTTTTATATAATACTGGGATGAAGTACATGGATCCTACTACCAGCTAGAATAAAACGAAAAAGTAATACTAAAACATGATGAAAGGGAAACAATACTACTGTCAAAAAAAAAGAAAAGAAAAAAATGAACAATTAAACAAATAAAGAAAGTCAGACTACTATGTCACCCTACACAATAGTTCAAGACTACATTTTTCCTTATTGACCCTCAAAACTACCCTAATTTCTTCTCATCTAGTCGTCAAAAAAATTCGGATAGTGCCTTCTCATCATGCTCTCAGGCTCCATAGTTTGCTCGGTAACACCATAGCACTCCCAAGTCACAGTCCACTGCGGGTCGTTTTGATGTTCATTGGGACCAACTACAATTTGCATGTGGATTGGTGTTTCGACGTATTCTCGGTGATCATTATAGTCCACCCCTGCAGGTACGATGCGACTGTCATCTCTCGGACGATGATTGGTAACAAGTGTGTGTAGGAAATACTCCGAGTAATGCTCCGCAAATCCAGGTGGTACTGCTACTCGATAGTAATCCTGTTGGCGAGGAGATAAGACTCGTACTGGTCCTAAGTAAATTGGTTGTGCCTTACGTTTCCAGGGACAAGGGTACAGTGGAGCTAATTCCACAAACACATAAGTGTTAATGGCAAAAACTGGGGGCTCAAGATCATCAACTTCACTCTTCGAATCTTCCTCCTCTGGAGCTGGTGGTGGTGGCGGTATTGGTACTATTGGCTCCGGATGCATTAGCCTCCATTGTAGTTCATCTTCCCAATTGACTGGTGCATCGATTGGGGCCAACCAACCATTATCGTCCTCTTCATTGGGAGACAACCAACCTTCATTGTCCTCTTCCTCTTCCATGTCCTCATCAGCTTCATCTTCCTCAGCAGAGTTCTCTTGGTTCTGATCTTCCTCCAGGAATGGTAGTTCCTCCGGGTCTTCTTCTTCTTCACTAACATATTCTGGGGGTGTCCTTTGAATTTCATAGCTAACAGGGGTCGGGGCAGCAGTGACTTGGGGAAGGGCATTGTCAGGATTGGCGTAATATGAATAGTAAGGATCGTCCTCCATACGAAATCCTGGTATTGACCTCAAGACCCTCTGAATCTCCCTCTCATTAGCGGCTACCCTTTGAGGACCCCAATCTTGTGAGTGATGTACCCTCCTTCGGCAAAACAAATTAGCCGTACACCATTGGTACTGAGCATAAAGGAGAGGGAAATCTGTTGGAACATACGGATCCTCGAATGAAAAGTCAGGCCCTATGCGTCCTAGAAGGTCTCGCAGCCTCGTCCACTCATCAGCTAGTTGTGCAGAGTATACTGGGTCCATCTACAAAGAATAGCTATAATTAGATTTAGGGTTAAATAGCGCATATTACAAATTCTAAATAGTTTTTGATTAACTCTAACAGTTATTCTCTTAGTATGACGTTCTACCAAATCTACCCAAGGTCGGAGAGTTTGAACCTAAGGCTCTGATACCAAGTTGTAACGCCCCGATTTTCGGATACGTTAATTAAATCATTTATAAGTGATTTAATAACTCATAAAACTGATTTAAGAAATAAAATTTTATTAAACAGAGTTTAGCAGCGGAAATCTCAAATACCAAATTCAAAAAAATACTTACTGTCTTACAACCCAATGAAATAAAAATAAAGTTTGACAAATGTGATAACACTTTTGGGAATTCAAATAACACTACTTTAAATTAACAGAGCTTCTAAGGGTAAGGCATCCAAGGCTCGACAAACTCTCCTTCCTCAGCTGGGAGGTCCTCACTCTGATACTGATCGTCTTGAAGAGGATTCTGCTCTTCGGTCTCTTGATTACCTGGCATAAAACGCCAGCCCAACGGCACCATAATGAGTTTTGAAACTCAGTAGATAATCCCAACCCTAGTAACCCCTTACTCTACAGTTAGCAGATCAACGATATAACAAATGATATTAGGTACAACATAAAAGCACATCATCTTTTTCTTTACTATCCATTATCTTACATGAAATCTAAGGATCCTCTCCACGAGATCCTTTCCTCCCACATCCACTAACTACAACCGTCTCATTGGTCCACCCTTCCTCTTGCTTATCCTGTACCAGGGTCCTAGGTGAGCGCACCTAAATTATGTATCTAGCATGTTCTCACTTAAGACCATAACAGGAGGATCGAGTCATCCCATGACGCATTGTACATTAGGGTCGGACATTCCTACCCCACGCTAACTTTAACCGTCTCATGGGACCCATTCTCTTTCTCAAGAGAAACTTCCCATGACGTATCATACATTAACGTCACAACATTTCTCAACACTGGGCCCCATTGGTTACCCATTTCAACACAGGGCCCCATTGGTTACCCTTGCCATAGCCATGGCTCAAATCAAAATCCACAACTCACACTTTCAACACTTTACCATTTTTCCTTTACTTAACATCGTCTACGTGAGTCACTACTCGTAACCACCCAGTGAACCTAAGTCCATTCTAGCACGTACAGCATGATACAGTCAATAGCAGCTCAATTCATAACATGATACATTTCAATGAGAAAACAAAAAATAAAAGTACATATCAAATAACATTGTGCAAGTAAGTAAACACATAAGAGTTTTGGATTGGACCGATGCCTTTCGAGTTACTAAGTTTTGTTGAGCAAGTATGTTTGTTTATTGATCTTATTAAACCAACTATCATAGTACTATCTGCAGATATAAACTACTGTCTAAATAAAATAATAAAAAAAACACTAAGCAATTTAACTTACTGTATTCCTACCTTACAGTAGGTATGTGTGCTCTACTGACTATATTTATTCGTTTACCAAAGAAATATATATAATTGTCTTCTGTATACTAACACTCTTTTTATTAACTTCATTCTAATACCTGATATTCACAAGTAGTATACATTAGTGAAAGTTTTTATTTATTTATTTATTTTTGCTTGCTTATAACTTTTTTGTCTTTACCTAGTTAAAACAATTGTTGATACTTTGCACATTTTTAATTACTTCCTCCTAGTAGTTACACTGAGCCTTGTCTCATTTGTTCCAATCCTTGATTTCTAACTTCCAATCGATAAAAATGTACTTTGATCGTTAAAATAATAATAATAAATGTAAAACAGTAAGATCTTACCATCCTTGTTTTGTGAATGGAACTAATTATTTATAGGAATCGAATCTAGAACTAAAGTTAATACAGAGGCAAACTGTAAAGTAATAACATTATGCTTAGGAAAAACAAAACGCGCATGTACAGTGATGGATTTCTTCATTTCCCAGAAAACAGAGTATTCTCGGCTCCCACGATCCCGATGCGTACATGCGATTTCTTTTATTTTCACATACTTAAAATCTACATGTAGCGACTACATATACTTAGGAAAGAGTAGGGAAGCGATTATCCTACCTTGATTCCGGCCGAAAAAGCGGTTAATGGGTTTGGACTGTTTCGGACGGATTTGGAAAAATTGGAGAAGACGATAGAGCAACGGAACGCCGGGGATGACTTCGGATAGTTGGGGATTGATTCGGAGGTGCTCAGGGTCGTTCTAAAAAATGGGCAGCCCGAATAAGTGCTCGGATAAGTGTAGAACCGAAACCCACTTTTACGTTCTCTCTCTAAACCACCATTGTTGGAGCTCAAAAATCTCTCTTTTTCTCGTTCTTTTTCTATCTCTGGACTGAGTATCAGAATGGAAAATGGAAAGTAGTAACTTTTGTTTTTATTTTCGGAATTATATGGGTGTATATAATGGAAGAGAATGAGTAGTGGGGAGGTGGGGTGTTGTAGTGGTTTGAGGGCATAGAGGGAGAAGTGGGGAAGTGGAAGAGAGATAATCGGAGAGAGAGGGAGTGTGTCAGCACAAGAAAGCTGAGAGGAAAAGAGGACGTGTCCATGTTTTGTGTACTTGGAAATATCCCCAGAAGCCTAGCCAGGACCCCACGATCACCCACCTGATTCTCCACATTACTAATAGCAAAAT